>OX031008.1:61410768-62732018 GCA_943735925.1 Pollenia amentaria | reverse complement strand
GCGCTCCAAATGGCTGAGTGATTTAGGGTGTCGAATGCCTTCTCGAAGTCTATAAACGTTAGGTACAAAGGTGATCTCCATTCTACAGATTGCTCTATTATCACTCTTAGGCTGTTAATATGATCAACACAGGATTTGTGAGCACGAAATCCGGCTTGTTCTTTTCTGAGTTCAGGAAGAAGAGAAGTTGACAATCTTTTATTAATTATGTGAGCTATCACCTTGTTGATCATACTTAAAAGAGTAATGCCTCTCCAATTTGTACGGGCTGTAAGGTCGCCTTTTTTTGGTAAGTTTATGATAACTCCTTCAGAAATTTCCTCTGGGAGGAGTTCAGTACACCAGAATTGGTTTATAATAGGCGTGAGTAGATGGGCACTTGTTGTCGCATCAATTTTAAGCAGCTCTGGGGAAATGTTGTCTATACCAGGCGATTTTTTGTTTTTTAACGATTTAATTGCTTCGCAAATTTCAGTAACATTGGGGCAGTCAATGGAGATATTTGTGTTTGTAATGTGCGAATTACAACTGCAAATTGCCTGTGTAATGGGTACAGAAGACGATAACATGGTTGTATAAAATTCTTCCCAAAGTTCAAGTTGTTGTTGTTTGGATGTGACGAGTTCTCCAGCATCATTTTTCAAAGGTTTAATAGTGGGTTTTGAACTATTAGTTAACTTCTTCGCAGCACGATATAGATCTCCCATACGATACGTTTCGGCAGCAGCCTGCGCCTCTTTAGCGATGTTGTTAACCCAGTTCCGTTTGTCACGTCGGGCACTCCGCTTGACTTCTCGGTTGAGGCTATTGTGCAATTGTTGACATAGTGCTTTAGCCGACCGTGTTCTGCTATTATTAATTGAAGATTTGGCTTCCTTTCTCTCCAGCACCAGTCTCCAGGTTTCATCACTTATCCACTCTTTACGGGAGTTGTTCTTATATCCCAGGTGATTGTCTGCTGCTTGTGTTAAAATCTTTTTGGTTTCCTCCCAACAACGAATTCTATTATTACTATTCCGAAGTGATGTTTTTAGTTCTAACGTGAAGGAGTTTGCAACTGTTGAATCTTTGAGTTTATCAACGTTATATCTTTTTTGGGAGGTTTGTGTATTTTTTTTAATGGCGGAAATTTTTATACGGATTGTTGCGATTACCAAATGATGATCACTTCCGACATCAGCTCCTCTTTTATTACGTACATCTAGAAGCGAACCTCTCCATTTTCTACTAATAGTGATGTGATCAATCTGGTTCTCAGTTATCCCGTCGGGAGAAACCCATGTCACCTTATGTACCCTTGGATGAGGAAACAACGTTCCACCAATAACCAGATTGTTTGTTGTACATGTATCCACCAGCAGTTCCCCATTCTCGGTCAACCGCCCCAATCCATGCTTTCCCATTGTACTTTCTGCGCTTGTATTGTCTGCTCCAACTTGAGCGTTAAAATCACCCATCATTATCACAATATCACCTCGATGCACTGATGTTAATATGCTGCTAAGAAGGTCATAAAAAGATTCCTTTACAGATAATTCAGCTGCTTCTGTTGGAGCGTAGCATTGTATACATGTAAGAATGCGGGCGCGGGTACGCAGTCTTGCTGTTATAATACGGTCTGAGTATGGCTTCCATTCGATAAGGGCTTTTTTCGCTGGCTGTGACAACAAGATGCCCACCCCACTGGATCGGGGTTCATCACTTGACTTCCCGGAGTAGAGAAGTGTAAGACCATCAGCGGTAGTAAATTCACCTGAATCATACCATCGTGTTTCGCACAATCCGAGCATTGTTAGTTTGTATGATTTAAATTCTTTGCAGACCTGTGCCAATCGAGATGTTTCCGAGAGCGTCCTAACATTCCATGTTCCAATTCGTGTCCTTGTTTTCATGCCAAAGGTCGTCGTCTTTAAATCGGGTTTATTAGTTATTTTCCTTGTTGTTACGGTTTCGGTAATCAGGTTTTATTTAAGACGAGTGGCTGATTAGGCCAAAGCATCCGATCCTGGTGTTGGGGCTGCCAACAGTGCATCCAGGCATGCGTAGGGTTATACCGCCCGTGGTCGGTTGTGATATTGGATTTTTTGTTTGGCGCCAATTGCTCGCCACGACGTTACAAGGATCACAGGCAAACTCGGAATTTAGTGGGAGCTCGAGAGACCCTCCGAGACTCTCCCCTTGTAACCGCTGACTGTCCGCGACTGCCGTTGGCAGCTACTCTACATATCTGCAGAACGTACCACTATCCGCAACCTGTGACGCGTCCGGTAGCACTCAGCTGTGCTTCCCATAAGTAGGTAAAATATCATACATCATCATAAAAATGACAGTGTATATTATACTACCTGCAAGGGCGGATTTATATTTTATATTTTATATTTTATATTTTATATTTTATATTTTATATTTTATATTTTATATTTTATATTTTATATTTTATATTTTATATTTTATATTTTATATTTTATATTTTATATTTTATATTTTATATTTTATATTTTATATTTTATATTTTATATTTTATATTTTATATTTTATATTTTATATTTTATATTTTATATTTTATATTTTATATTTTATATTTTATATTTTATATTTTATATTTTATATTTTATATTTTATATTTTATATTTTATATTTTATATTTTATATTTTATATTTTATATTTTATATTTTATATTTTATATTTTATATTTTATATTTTATATTTTATATTTTATATTTTATATTTTATATTTTATATTTTATATTTTATATTTTATATTTTATATTTTATATTTTATATTTTATATTTTATATTTTATATTTTATATTTTATATTTTATATTTTATATTTTATATATTATATTTTATATTTTATATTTTATATTTTATATTTTATATTTTATATTTTATATTTTATATTTTATATTTTATATTTTATATTTTATATTTTATATTTTATATTTTATATTTTTTATTTTATATTTTATATTTTATATTTTATATTTTATATTTTATATTTTATATTTTATATTTTATATTTTATATTTTATATTTTATATTTTATATTTTATATTTTATATTTTATATTTATTTTATATTTTATATTTTATATTTTATATTTTATATTTTATATTTTATATTTTATATTTTATATTTTATATTTTATATTTTATATTTTATATTTTATATTTTATATTTTATATCTTATATTTTATATTTTATATTTTATATTTTATATTTTATATTTTATATTTTATATTTTATATTTTATATTTTATATTTTATATTTTATATTTTATATTTTATATTTTATATTTTATATTTTATATTTTATATTTTATATTTTATATTTTATTATTTATATTTTATATTTTATATTTTATATTTTATATTTTATATTTTATATTTTATATTTTATATTTTATATTTTATATTTTATATTTTATATTTTATATTTTATATTTTATATTTTATATTTTATATTTTATATTTTATATTTATATTTTATATTTTATATTTTATATTTTATATTTTATATTTTATATTTTATATTTTATATTTTATATTTTATATTTTATATTTTATATTTTATATTTTATATTTTATATTTTATATTTTATATTTTATATTTTATATTTTATATTTTATATTTTATATTTTATATTTTATATTTTATATTTTATATTTTATATTTTATATTTTATATTTTATATTTTATATTTTATATTTTATATTTTATATTTTTATTTTTTATTTTATATTTTATATTTTATATTTTATATTTTATATTTTATATTTTATATTTATATTTTATATTTTATATTTATATTTTATATTTTATATTTTATATTTTATATTTTATATTTTATATTTTATATTTTATTGAAGGCCGTAAATTTCGTTTAAAGATCAATTTAAATCGTCTGGTTATACAACACTAATGCTTGCTTAGGGCAAGCAACGCGGACCGGGTCAGCTAGTAATATTATAAATTAAAATGTTGTTCATATACATATGTTTGATTTACATTTGATTTGAAAATACATATGGTTGTATGTATGTATATATATGCTGTGAATCTTACGAAAAAAGTGAGCGTAAAAGTGGGCGGGGCAACATTTTCTTTCCGCAAAACCTAAGTTAGACCATGGCGATCATTTTAAAGAAAAAATCGTCCAAATCGGTCAAGCCGTTCTCCAGTTATGCGCTTAATAGAAAAATTGGGCGTAAAAGTAGGCGTGGTAAATTTTTCTTTCGATGAAAACTTAATAAAGTTGATTAATACGAACATTTGAAAGAAAAATTTGTCAACTCGATGGAGCCGTTTTCTGATTTTAGGTAAATCGAAAAAAGTGGGCGGGGCAAAATTTTCTTTCCATAAAAACCTAAGTTGGACCATGGCGATCATTTCAAATCGGTCAAGCCGTTCTCAAGTTATGGATTTTGCCACGCCCCTCTGCCCCCTGACCGAAAATCAGAAATCAGACTTCACAGTGTCACCCGCCTGAATATTCTGAAGATTCCCTGAAAATTTCATCAAAATCGGCCCAGCCGTTTTGGAGTCCATACGTTACATACACACATACATACATACACACATCCTATTACTATATATATAGATAAGAAGATGATGATACACAGCGATACTAAAGTCAATTTCAATAATAGAAATAATTCTATTGATGTGTAAAGTACATACATAAACAAATCCAAATTCTAACGAGGATTTAGAAGGCAAACAATATTTATTTAAATTTTATATTGAGGTTCTTAATGAAATAAAATCTAAGTTTGACCTTAAGCGCGAAGACATTAAAATGTTACAAGTAACCAACCACATCTTCTAAAGTGTTGTCTAAAGATGATTGTCTATGTAGTCCCTAATTTTAAATTGTAAATACTTAAGCAGAAAAACCAAATACAAAAAACACTTTCAGAATATGCGACATGTCCCTGTAAAGATATTCGTATTTTCTTTTGGTGTCCTTTTGAAAACTGAAATTGAATTTCTCTATTTCAAAAATTGTGTTTTGAAAACTTTAATAAATGGGTCGATTTCAAAGGATTTTGGTAGGTTGTATTGACAATTTTGGTCGGATAGAAAATTTTGAAACGGCAACACTAGTTATGAGGTTACGATTCATTTTGAAGTTCATTATGCCGAATCGTATTTAGATATTTTCAGCTATATGAAATTTGTTTGCTTTTAAGTGATTTCAGAGAGGACTTATATGGTACATATGGTCAGTTTTGGACCTACTGGTACCAGTACTACGACATAATGTCTATCGTAAATGTTATTGTGGCCATTTTTTTTTTTTTGTCAATACCAACATTTCAAGCTATTTTCGGGAATGGTATTTGTCCTATGGTCAAATATGAACCCAAAAAAAAAGTATTTATGTTACAAAGCAAGAGTTTCTGTGCCCAAAAATCCATCTTATTACGTTGTATTTAAATTATATATGTATATGGTCAAAGTTTATTTTGTTGCAATTTAAACATCTGAAAAAATTTTACTTGAATTGGTCCATGTTTGACCATTGGTCTCATACAAATACCATTCCCGAAAATAACTTGAAATGTTGGGATTGACGATTCTGCATAATGAACTTTAAAATGAATCCTGGCCTCATATCACAAATTTGTTTTGCCGCATAAATGATTGCCCATGGGACCCAAATCGTAACCGACTATACTCTCTTACTTATTTATAATGGATGTTTGTAACCAAATAAAGAAATTATTTGTTATAATGGAAATTTGTTATTATTTGTTATTATTATAATTTTTTATAATTGATATTTGTATTCCTATCATGAGACTCGATATCCAATGAAATGTATCGTAATTTGAGATGATAGCATTCTATATCGAGTAACCAAAAACATTAAATCTCTCGAGTTTCCATACGATACGTCAGTGTCCATCCTATGTAGAAAAAGTCGATAGTTTAGTCAATATCGAATGCGGTGATTATACCCCTGGGGGCTAATTCTGGCGGTCGTGATCGAATATTTTTTTGATTCGAAAGCAATTTTATTTCTAATTCTTTCAATCGATACTGAACGAATGGAAATTATTTTTTCAGCGTTGTGAAAACTCAAATAAATGCTTTCGAATCGCAAAATTATTCGATAACGACTGCCAGATTTAGCCCCCTGGTACATAGCTGCCAGATGAAATGTATCAAAAATCTGCAAATTCCGCAAAACAAATCGTCAAATCGACTTACTTAAATCATTACACAAATCGTCATTGTGAAATAACAATAACTTTTGTTGGTTTTTGAAAGATTTTCGTTTTTTTTCCTTTTGTTTTCATTGAAATAAAAAAAATCCTACATGTGTGTTTAAATTTAAAATTGTTTAAAAATAAAACCGCTTTTCTTAAGTGGGGTACAGAAAAGTCGAAAATTTGAACTTTGTTGCGCTGCAGAGCATTCGTCAGCTTCAGCTACTACTACAACTATACTACATATTTGCGTCGTTTTGATTCCAATTTGCGTCGCTACTAGGGATATCGGACGGTTATTATTCGACCGGTTTTAACCGGTTATTTTAGCTTTGGCCAAGTCGGATATTTTAAAATGCCCATTTTTCGAATATCAAATAAACCGGTTATTTTAATATAATTAACCGGTTATTTTAGTAATGTGTAATTTATATACATTTTCCTTACTCTTGTTGTAGATGTACCGGGAATTTAAGTATTTTCCTAATTGAATATTGCCCAAACTTAAACTTTTTATGAATAATGTCAAAACAAAATGTAACAAAGGTCAAAAAACATTATGAACACTGTAAATACAAATCGCTTATAAAAGCGTGTGTTCTTGTAGAAAAAAAAATCAAAAACTATTCAAAATACTACAAAAACGTGTGCAGGTAAAAAGTAAATAGTAATTTGTGCAAGAGTATTCTAAATATTAAATATATTTTTATATAAAGGTTATCTCTAGATATTTTTCGAACGCGTTTAAAAAGACAAAGTTAGGTGCTTGAGGTGCTCTAAAATGATAAGTTACAAAGATTCTTCCATGTCACGACTTATTAATCACCTTTAATTAGTCTACATGCTTGACATTTATGGGCTCTAAATAAAATTTAGCTCCGTTCGAAGAAATTCTAAAGTGACGACATATAAGAATTTACTAAAATACGCTGCAAAAAATTAATCATTGGGTGAAATATTAGCCCGTTGTGTTGCCGAGGACGAAATTCCCGTTAAGGCACTAAAAACTCTTAAGTAGTTCTAGCATCTCTTCATGCTCAAAACTACAACATTTCGGCGGAATCAACGATATGGGAAAAATTTCTACCAGTTTTATTTATTAAAACACCAAGAACTAGAAAACCAAATTGAAGAAATCAAACAATGTCATGCAATGTTTTAAATTGTAGTCGACCAATTGATAAATATTTTACACAAAAAGAATGTTCAGTTCACTATTCGTTTCTATAATGCTGAAACAAAATTATTTGAAATAAATAATCCTGGCTAAGAGGTTTTGTTTGCAACTTTTGAAAAATATGGTGGATTTATATAGACATGCTTAACCACGAACAAATTAAAATTGATTCATAATAAATTTGAGAGAATATTTCAAATTATAATTTTCTTTTGCAAAACGTTTGTCTAAATCAAATATCATTGAACAGTTTATAAATTACATAATACAAATATCTTCTTACAAATAAAGTTTAGTACATCGATAAAAAAATTGTTGAAAATTTAGCTCAAGTTTGATCAATTTATTGGTCCCACTTTTCTTGGATTTTATCGTCAAATATTTGTAAGGTCTGATCTAAGTGATATCTATTTATTTTGTTAGTTTCTTACCTTTGCATATTGTTTTGTTTTTATTCAAATTAACTTTTTATTACAAAAACTTATTTGATTTTTGTGTATTTAAGTATTCGAATTAAAGCCGGTTAACCGGTTATTTAAAAAATGCTTAACCGAAAACCGGGTTTTTTAAAATAGCAACTATTCGTAATATTCGAAAACCGGTTATTGAAAAATGTCGAATAATCGATCTCCCTAGTCGCTACATACGATTGGATTTTTTTATTCACTGCATCCATAATCACATGCGAAAACTTTTTCTACTCGCGTGTAAAAAAGGGAATACCAATTTTATTCTATTGGGTAACCCTACAAGAAATGCATAACCAAAACTAAAAAAAAAAAAACAATTTACTAACACACTTGCAACAATTTTACATTCGTTGCTCCACTCTAACACATATGTTAGAGTGGAACAAATAACACAACCCAAATAATGCCAATTTTTTAATATAATTTTTTCACACGCGTGGCCTGTCGATTCTTGTAAAAAAATTTAATTGTTTAAATTTTAGTTCTGTGGTTTAAATTAAATATTACAAACGTTATTTGCCATGTTAAGTTAAAAAATTAATTTGATTATCTCCTTTGCAACTACGTTGCATATTAAAGTAAAGGAGGGCATACTGATGGCGGCTCCAGAAAACGTGGTGTTTAATTTTCTGGAAATAACAGGTCATGTACGAAACAGTCGTCTTAAAAGAAGTGGTCTTCCAACAGGTAGCGGTCATTCGGGTGGTTGCTTTGGCCGGGATACTCGTTAAAGATTTGGTGGTGATAATTAAGGAGCAAATTATACCAAATATTTAAAATCCTGATGACTTTTCAAGTATGTATGCATGTATGTATTCGGCTTTTTAGTCACAAGTTTTTAACAAAATAATATTTCTTTATATGATCTACGAGAAATTAATTGGTAATGAGTACGTTTACCTCCATTACAAAAGAACTTATAAATAAGATCCCAAAACGAAATCCAGATCCATGTGAGAAAGGAGCGTTATAGAGCAACCAAGGAAATGACGTTACGTGGTCCCGCACCCACACCTATTATATATTTTAATGAAACCTGCTTGATTATATTTTTTTAATAAAAACTATTTTAAAACTAAAATAAAACAAAAACATTATTGTATAAAGGTTAGTACTAACCAATTTTTACGCTATGAATAACTAGTTAGTGCTAACCTCTATTTACGTTATGACTAACTAGTTAGTGTTAACCATTATTTACGCGATTACTAACTAATATAAAGCATAGAAGTAAGCAGTACAGTATATGTTCCGTAGTCGAGTGGAATTAATTAGTTAGAAAGAGAGGCAAAATCACATGTACACAAGAGTTTCGGTTAGTTTTTTTCATTTTACTCTTAATAAACTAATAGAAACTTTATCCAATATAGTGGTCAAAACTACCGGTCATTTTACTAGTATATAATATAATTTTTAAAAATGCTTAAAATAATGCTAAATTTTTGTTAAAAATGTATTACCAGTTTGAAATTTTATTCGAAACTAATTACATTTAAGTGAATAATTTTTGAACGAAATTGAAATAAATGGTTTTATTTAAGCAAATGGCAAGATTTTGATAAAGCATGTGACACATATAAATATGTAGCACAGGAAGTTAAGATTAAATGTTAAATTTAGCGGGCCTGCAAAACTCTGATATATGATAAATTTAAACGGTTTATTTATATAATATACAAAATTTTTAGATCATTTTATTTTTTATAGTTTAAGAAAAGTTGAAGCTTTAAAATAAATTTAGAGCAAAAAATTTTTTCAAACATTTACACTATTGAATTCTTATATAAATATCAAAAGGCAAATAATTTTTACAATCAACATGATGAGGACAATTCTAATATTCCCTGAATATTCTATTTCTTTTAACAAGACATGTAAGGTGTTTCTTAACATGAGAGTTATCCATTTTCATACGAAATTTCATTTTGAGTACAACTATTTTTAGTCAAAATTTATTATAATTTATAAATTCTTTTTAGCAAAATCAATTAAACTATTCGTCTAAATTTTTAAAATAAATAAGGCTTAAAAATGCTAAATAAAGCGCCAAGTGCTAAATGAAAATTTTGCAGCTAAATAAAAATTTTTAATGCTTAATTTAGCAGCAAAAATGCCAAAACCCTTGGCTAAGCACCTACAACAGTAAAATGAATATGCAATTGAGACAGCCTTAAAAAATAATCAGATGTAGATAGCTCGAGTTATCCTCAAATGAGATTCTGTTTTTTATTTAATGTTTATGTAAATATGTATAAATAAAATAAATTTATGTTTATTATTTTTTATGAAGATAATTTTTTTTATATGTATTTTTATATTTCTTTTTATATTACTTTATTCATAATAATTTAACTTACATGCTGAAATAAATTAAATAAAACGTAACCATATGACTGCTTTTATATTAAAAAAAAAAATAATTCTTTGCTAAAGATTTTAATTTTTGACCTAATGAATAAAAATTTATTCGATTTGGGTTGTTTCGTATTGCGTTGCATTTCTCCGGTCCCCATTAAAGTTGCAAATCGGGGCTTCAGTGTACTTTATTCTGTTCCAGGCCTTACTCCTATTAACTATAAATGCAGGTTTTAACTCCGAGTATCATTCACTAATGTAAACTGGAACTCAAATTCACGAATGGTGTTGGCAATAGTGGTTTCATTCGGTTCATTATGCGCACCGTAAGTTTCTTGAATCGCACGGTAAACATTTCCAACAGAACGCCGATTTTCGTAAACAGCTGAACAATTTGGAGATGATGTTGTGGTGTGAGTCTTTCCATCATGACTTGACAAACGATACTTAACAAAAATGACAAAGCAGTTTGATATGAGGCACGTGTGACTTGTAAACAAAAGCATATTGAGAATCAAACCTCACTATAAATCACCTTTTGCATATAAACTTCTATTTACACATGGATGTATGCATACATTTATAGAAATATGACTAAAATGATGAGTTACCATATGGAATTCCTAACACTGAGAAGATTTCTAAATTGTACTAAATTTGCCATTGGTGTACCATTTTACTTTTCGAGTGTTAATAGTACCAAAAAAGTACAATTGTACCAATTTTACCATCCCTGATACAAAAAATGACTGACACAGTGCTATCCCCTTGATAATTCGATTTAAATAAAATAAAAGTATTACAACAGCCAGAGAAAAATGTTTTGATAAAAGTGCATCGTGCTTTCAAATGTCGCTAAGCCAACAGTTTTGTTTAACAAGATGGTAATTTATCATACTTTCTCCAAAACTTTGGAAGGTATTATAAGATTAGTTTGCAGGGTTGTTAAATGCTAATAAAATGTCTGAAGCTATGTTCACACCTATTAAATGTTTGACGTCCTACACGTAACCACTGTTTTATTAAAAAATTCTTTGCTGGACCAAACAGTTACAGTTTCTTTATTACATTATACAATTATCTTCTTACAAATAAAGATAAGGAAGTCAATAAAACTTGTTAAAAATAAAGCTAAAGTTTGATCAATTTACTGGCCATGCTTTTTTTATTTTTTCGTCAAATATTTGTCAGGTCTGAACATACCTTAATTCATTATTAATAAGATTTCTTCATGACGTGCGTAATTCCCAATTTGTATTTTTGATAAAAGCACTGAAATTTATTGTTGAGGGAAAACTATGAGCATTTCGCTGGTTGCTTAGGCCAGCTCGTCTTCTTTTCATATCTATAATTTTTATCTTTTCTTATGCTTTCGCTATTTATTTCACCTCCAATGGACCATATTAGTCTCTGGGTGAAGGTGCGAAGGAGACTTCACACCAGCCTTTCTACCCACCTACCTAGGCCAGCTCGTCAGGAAACTTTTTCCAAAGACTTTAGAAAATCTAAAAATATTATACAAATAAGACTATAAAGTGAATAAGAATTTCACACATTCAGACCTTTCTTGTAACAATATCAACGCTTCAACAAAGCAACAACAATAAACAGTGGGTTTATCTTTTTTTACATTCCCCTTTTTCATTCATGTTCAGTATATGAAAATCCAAATACGTAATTAAAACTTTGTTTTATTTTTAGATAAAACTTTTTTTATTTTTAGATAAAAATGTTTTTTTTTTTAGTTATTAGATACACTCGTAATATACAAGAATTAATAATAATTTTTAAGTACGTTTTACTTCTAAAATAATGAAAAGCTAAAAGTGTCAATAAATACTGCAAACTTTTTCTTTTTTAACAAAAAAAAAAGAAGTTTTTTAAAAGAAAAAACTTTTTTTTCTTTCTATTAAGGCCACAAAATATTCACATAAGTATGCTTTTTTGTACATATGTGTGTGTGTTTTAAAGCAAAAATTTTAATTAACAATACCATAAAATTAGTGTCAACTTAGTTTTCAAAAATAATTACAAAATACCTAACATAGGTTCATTTATTTTACTTAAAGTAGTACGATTCACGATCTACATACAAATTTGTACATTTTGATTTATCGAACTCGTACTCTCTATTTAATTTCTTAATTTCTGATGTATACTTAAAATTAAATAATAAAATAAAAGTAGTTACTGTGATGAAAGCACAACAATTAACAAACTTATAATTCAACTAAAAAGTAAAAAAAAAAAATTTTGGAAAAACTCGTACGATACATGTGTTGGCAATATGCGTATGAATAAGTGCATATAGCAGCTTGGATTTGAACAAGCAGAGCCAAGATTAAATACAAACATTTCCATCATTTTTTAATATGAATATGAATAAAAATTTAAAATTAATATAAAGTTTGTAAAAGGATTTATGTGGGTATATAAAGGCACTTTTTTTTTTTTTTTTTTTTTTTGATTTTTGTTAAACATAAAAACTAAATCAATTATACTAATTACAATATTTATTATAATACAAGCTTTGTATACATTTAAAAAATAGCTTTTAATAACAAACTTTTTACTAGTTGATTGTTTTAATTAGTGTTGCAGGGCAACAAAAAAAAAATTATTTTTTTTTATTTTTTATTATTTATAAAATAAAAAATTTGTATATTAAATTGTGCATCAAAAAGTCTTATTAATGATTAGATTGTACAAGGGTTTCCAATTGATGTGGGCAATGGTTTCATGTGTTTGAATTAGTAACTTTCTTTAATATAATTATAATATAGTGTAGTTGCAGTTGCAGTTTTTGTCGTAATAGAATCTCATTTTGTACAAGTAAAATAAATACATAATAGGGTTTTAATTAAATTTTTGTTGTTGGCCAAAGGCCGATAGTTCCTTTTGTGTTACATAACCCGATATCGGTGGCAAATTTGTAGCAAGGACTCTGGCTCCGCCACCTTCATCTGGGTTTATAACTGTTTGTGACATTGTTGATTGTGGTGGTTTGAGGGATTTTCCTAAAGCATCCAGTGAAGTGTAGCCATCAGATGATGGTATTAAGGACTGCAAATAAAAACAATGAAATTATAAAACTTTGCTAGCGGTAAGTTACAAGAGTTTATTTTCAAAATCTTTTCATATCACTTTTAAAATATTTAAATTTTCTTAATACAAGGTGTGTTAATATTCCTTAATCTTACTTGAAATGTAGAGCAATAATATAAAAACCATAGAAGATTGACTAGAATTGTAACTCTCCCCAAGCTTTAATAAAAAACACGGGGCATGGGCTAGCTTCCACATCTGGTGGCCCCACAATTTCTATATAAGTTGTGCAACATAGTAACAGTAATCTTACTGCTTGCGGTTATATTAACGGACGAAAACGCATTTTTACTGTGGACACTGGGGCATCACATTCTATTATAAGGCCCGATTTAATACACAAATCTATTAAACCACTCAGTGGGGTAAGACTGCGAACAGCTAAGGGAGAGTCTGCCACAGTCTATGGAAAAGTAAAAGTACTATTAAATATGGCTAATACAATCGTCCATCACGTATTTATAGTGGCTGACCAGGTAATCATTGGCGCAGATTTTATGATTGGACAGAGTATTCGTTTGGATATGGGCCAGCAAATTATGTATTGGCGTAATGTTGAAATACCCCTTGAAGTTGGATACGAAATGAAGGCCCATGTAAGACAATTAATCGCCCTTTCAAGGCAACCCTGCAAACTGCAGTGCAAGCATTGTGTTAAAGCTGAAGGTAAAGAATATAACTGTGAAGTTCGCCTATTACAGATTGAGTCCAGCGAAGACTGGACAATGGCACAGACAACTGACCCTATATTGAAAAAAATTATGACGGCCAAAGAAGAAGGCAGAAATCCGACTCGAAACGAAATTTCATCTGAAAGTCCACTGACAAAAGCGTATTGGGCCCTATGGAACAGCCTCCAGTTGATAAACGGCTGCCTTTACCGTATATGGGAAAGTACCGATGGAAAGTGAGTTCAGAACCTTATTGTAGTGCCGTCGTCGAAAGTACATGAACACGGTCCTAGTGGTGGCCAGCTTGGCGTAACAAAAACACTAGAGAAATTAAAACAACGTTTCTACTGGGTTGGGTGCCAACAAGCGGTGGCTGATTGGATATCAAATTGCACCCAATGCATTGCCGCAAAAGGTCCAGCAAAGAGAAGTCGGGGACCGCTAAAGCAGTACAATTCAGGTGCCCCATTTGAGCGGATCGCAATGGATATAGCTGGACCTTTTCCTGTGAGTGATTCCGGCAACCGTTATGTGTTAGTAGTCATCGATTACTTTAGTAAGTGGCCAGATGTGTATGCCATCCCAAATCAAGAAGCCAGAACCGCTGTAGACGTGTTTGTGAATAACTGGGTGTGCCGCTACGGAGTTCCAATAGAATTACACTCCGACCAAGGCAGAAATTTTTAATCTGCTGTGTTCAAAGAAATGTGTGAATTGTACGGTATAAGGAAAACTAGAACAACTCCTTTGCACCCACAATCCGATGGCATGGTTGAAAGATTTAACCGCACATTATAAGAACACTTACGTAAAGTAGTAAGCACACATCAGAAGGACTGGGATGAACACATTCCAAAGTTTCTTTTGGCATACAGCTGTTCACAATTCCACCTCTCGTACACCTGCCAAAATTGTCTTTGGAACAGAGCTCAGACTACCTGGAGATCTAGAATTTGGCGCTAAGCCTGGACCAACAGATGAAAATAATAAAGGCTCTACCTCAAAAGAACAAGATAACCTTAATGAACTTCATGAGTTCGTACGAAGCCGGATTAAGCTGTCCAGTGACAAGATCAAAGCCAGATACGATCGAGCGGCAAATTCGGAAGGCTTTACAGAAGGCCAGTTGGTTTTACTTTTTAATCCACAACGCAAGAAAGGATTATCTCCCAAGCTGCAGACTCATTGGGATGGACCATATAAGGTGATAAAGAATTCAGAAATATATGAGTCCAAGATCAAAAATGAAGGTAGTACATTTAGAACGACTAGCCCATTATGGAAACGGAGAATCTGAGCCTATTCGGGACGAACAGGCTTAAGTGGAGGGCAGTGTTACGAAATTAGATTTGTCTAAGAATTATTTATGGTTTTAGTTATAAGTTATCTTGTAAATTATAGTTTTGTCATATTAGTTACTATTTTTATGAACGCCACTGTACTAAATTTTCTAGCAATTGTAATTGTAGACTTTAGATTTAGATGTTAAGTTATTTTAAAATAATTCGAACACAATTTTCTAGAAACTACTAGACGGTTCTTGAATCAACTAGGAATAGTTTTGAACTATAAATACAGGCTAACTCATAAAAGTTTAGTTTAGTTTGATTGGATACATTAAACGGTTCAGATCGATACTTACAATAGTGGTTAAATTTTGTGAACATTAATTTCAATAAAGTTTGTTAAGTTGAATTCGTGTGTGTATTTATTTTTATTTGCAATTAAAAGAACACAAAGGTTTATTATAAAGGGAATAAACCTTAACGCGTTTTATTAAGTAAAAACGTAACAATATTAATGTTATGGTTTTTGATAACATTTTTTGAAATGTTGACATTGTAACATTCCGAGAAATTATTTTTAAATAATCCTCTGGAAACAGAATCCCTTTAAAGGGTTCTGTTTCAATAAATTTCTAATCTTGGTTTTATCAACATTAAAACTAAACATTAGCTGATCAGTTTGGTAACTTTACAACATTATTAAAAAATTCACATAAATTTGGGAGAGCCAGTTATTTGTTGGGTATTTACCTTTAAATACCCTTCAAGAGCAAAAACATATTTGTGCACTTATTTTATTTTCAATATCTTTAGAAACTAGATTTGAAAAACTTTTTAATAAAGGAAGTATTTCAGAGTTTTTATTCAAAATCGTGTACGGTGTAATTAAAATTAAATTTTTAATAATTGTGTCATCGAAATTAATTTTTTTTAGATGGTAACATAATTATTAACACAATTATCATTAAATTGATAACAAATTCCAACATCAAATGTATATTATACATTTTATCTTTCTTTTAACTATACACAAAGATAAATTTTTGAAAAATTTATATGGTCATTGAAATCAGTTTTATTTAGAGGTTTATTTTTTATACAATCATGTTCTAAAAACATAAATTTGTCTCCACGTAGAGTTTATGTTGAGAAAAAAGTAGTGATGTCAACAAATCTTCAAAGTACAGGCCGTACTGAACAAAAAAAAACGTCAATCGTCATTTTGGAGAATTCGCTCTGAAACTAAGTCAAAACAAAGCAAAATTCTACAGTCTCGTAATCAAAACAATGAAGTCTAATGTCCAATTTTTAGGATAGTATATAAATTTGTATTTTGTAAATTTTCATATAAACTTAAATCGTATTTAAATACAGTAAGGTAGTTCACAGCACAAGTTGCACCCCTTGCGAAAAAGCAAAAGTGCAAAAACAACAACAACAACATGGTCAATTTGTTGTACACAAATAAAAATAAAAATGAATAAAAGTATGGTAGCACTATTTAATACAAAAAAATATATATTAAAAAAGTGCATTTATTTATTGTTATTGCTTTGCTAGTTGTTGTTGTGATACACATTGAAAAATTAAATTGAATTTAAATGTATCAGATTGGTGAATTAAGTTTCGTTTAATTGTTTAGTTTAAAGATTAACTTCCATATTCATAAAAGGGTTTATTAAAGAAATTTTCATAGAAAATTCTTTTCATAAAACTGCTATAAACCTTTCATATTTTTTTATGAGTATGGGGGTAAGATTTTATTTAAAAATGTGATTTAAAATCAAATCAAAACCTAAAAAATGTGTTTGCAGGTGGATATGTAAAACGTCAGATATGTAGTCAGTTTTGTTTCTTGTAATATCAAAAATAGTTTAAACGATTTTTTTCGTATATCCTAAAATTTTTTTATTCATAGCAAGGTTTTACTGATACATATACACAACGAATTAATAGCTTTAACGAAGTATATTTCGGTCCCCTTCATTCGTTATATCGAAGTTTCACTGTTTGTACTTCATTCTTTGGTTGACAATTATATTTACAAGAACATCTGTTAAAATTAGTAAAAAAAATACGGTCATTTTTTAAATAATTTAACTAAAAATTACGCCCGATTTAACTTCTGTTTTATTTCCACTTCTAGAACATAATACCCGAATAAGCACAAAAAATTCAAAAGCAAGATATATATATGTAAGTACATACGAGGAATGTAATATTGTTATTTATGTACAAACCTTTTGCAGCAACTGCGGTGCCACATAACCCGAACTGTTTATCGGCAAACCACATTTAGTGTTGTGTGATTGCGTTGCATGACCATCGCCCGCTGTTTGGGTCATTTTCTCCATGGACCAGTTGAAAAGATTATTTGGTTTAATATAACCATTCTTAGACGGCAACAGTTGTGATGGTATTTGTTTTATATAACCATTACCTGTTGGCATGAACGCTGCAGGTAACTTTATAGTCGATGAAGGTGGCGCTGTGTTTTTCGTTCCACTTAGTGCTGCTATTGTCGAAAAGCTTGGTTGCACATAACCGTTTCCATTACTGTCCGACTGTGATATAATGTTATCAAATGCTGTCGTTGGCGTCGATGTTAAAAGCTTGCATTCATTGGGTTTTAACAATTCCATTACCATATATGCATCATCCACAACAGGTGTACGGTCAATAACACAACTATCATCACTTACGTTGTCAGATGCCACAAGTGTTTCTTGAGTGCAATATTCTGTGGAGTGATTGGATCCAATGTAGCCACTACTTTTGCCTAATGAACAAGATGCAATGCCATTGAGACCATCATTGTTATGGTCTCCATTGTGACAGGCATAACCAGAGTCGTGACTTATAGAAGAGAGCAGACGACGACTCTCGTTATTATAGAAGGGATTCTTACTACGCCGAAATTCACTACCTCCATCACCACAGTCTTTAACAGGGTAGGCCATAGCCTCTAGGCCTGGTGGAAGAGCACAGGATATGTTGGCCATTTTTTGATATTTATTACGCGCCACATAAAAGGCGGCCATAACTCCAAGTGATGAAACTACAATTAATAAAGCCAACATGGTAATGCGACTGAGTTTGGGATCGGAGCAATTGGTTACTGGTCCCTTTTCCCATACGGATTTATACTGAACAAATTTTTGTGTATCTTGGTATTTATTAATCGCAGACAATTGTTCTTCTGCAGCCAAAGTTGTTCCCACGCAACTTAACTCCTTGTCTTCTACAAAATAATCGATAACATCATGGTTTGATAAATTCTTCGTCGCAAATATGTAATGATCAATTTCAGTGTCCTTTTGTACAACATTAACTGCTCGTACTTCTTTAGTAAAACGATAATCGGCATCTATGCAAACCGGTAAACGAAATTCGCATTCATTGGAATCCATTACGCCAGAAATATGCTGTTTCTGAATTTGATCTTTATACCATAAAGTTATGGCAACTTCATAGAATTCAACACGTCCAGACGGAACTTCCGGCCTAGACCATTGCAAAATATTTTGGGCATTATCTTTTGTCTTGACGTTGCGTGGATTAGAGGGAACTAAAAAACAATTAAAAATTTAAATTTAAATCCAAACCATAATCCTAGTTCTTACTTACTTCCTACAAGTGTCTTAATAGTTATATCGTTACTATGATCAGATGGAGCGGTGGTGAATGCAATTATATAAATCTTATAGATGGTATAACTGCTTAGGTTTTCTAGTTTGTATTCCATTTGTGTTGGGACACATTTTTCTTCATCCGTTAGACAATTTATCATGTGATGTTCATTATTATAACTTAAAAATAGATCAATTATTGTTGATTGAGTTACATTTGTCATATTAACTTACGTTATTTTGTATTTTCTTAGTAAACCGTTGTGGTACTCCGGCTGCGACCAAGTTAAAACTAAAGAGTTGCTTGTAACATTGTAGGATTTTAAGTTGTGTGGTTTTGAGGGGGCTATACAAAAATTAAATTAATTGAAATTAAATAATAGCATGTGTACGAGCAAGTTTAATTTACCATCTTCGTGGGTATTTATAAACTGGGGATCACTGAAGTTTCCTGATGCAAGTTTTGAAAACATGTTCATTTGAATTCTGTATGTGGAATATGGTTTCAAGTTTTTAATTGTATATTTTTTGGCCGTATTTGAAATTGTCAGCTTTATGGGTTCTTCAAGGCATCTCTGAGCTGACTCTTCTTCTTTGGTCACTTGATTTGGCGACGTGCGATGAATTTGACAAAAAATCAGCGAAAAGCCTTCAACTAGAGATGAACATACACGATCTGTGCTCCATTGTATTGTAATCGTACGATTTTTTATATCGATTATTTCGGGTTCCAATTTCACCAGTTCACTAGTGACATCCGCAGAACACATTGTCCAATGCATGCCATTGTTAAAATCTCGATAATTGGCTGAAACAGCCAAATTGAGAAATTGTTCTTGCTTTTGTGGAGCGGTATAAAACACCGTAGACTCTTTGCTTACATGTTGAAAGAGTATTGTGTCCTAAAAAGCGTTTTAATTGAGATTTTAATTAAAAATCAACTTACGCCGATAAACATTTAATAACTCACCTCACACTCAGTAGCAGTGGCGTGTTTTGATTGACACCAAAAGACAGTATAATCAACTAAGTGCTTTTGATTTTGAGGTGGACTCCAAGAAAGAGTAAAAGTACGATTTGTAGAGTGATAAACATTTCGTATCCATTGCGGAGAAAAAGAGCGTTCGTGGTGTTTTTTAGTCCAGGCTGGTATAAAAATTGTACTATTATTAGGAGATTCTCCCTCCGAATTGGTACTTTTTATAACAAAGGTGTAGTTATGATGTTTGTGCCAAGGAAATGTGGCCGAAGACCGATCGATATCTAGAGGCTTTAAAGAACTAATAACAATAATCAGTTAAAAATTAACTTTTACTTGCTTTAGGGTATAAAAATACTTACACATTAACTCCATCACGTTTTACTTGTATAACAACGTATTTGAAATCAGGACCATTCTCCTTGTAGTTTGGCAGCTGACGCCAATAAAGCCGCACTTTTGTTTCACTTGAATCTATGTAAAAACTGCCAACATCCGTTATTGGTGCAGTATCGGGAGGACAGGCAAGAGTTTGAAATTTTTGTATATACGGCTCACTCCAATAACTGTCATCATTACGGGCCAACTTCTTAACACGTAATCGTACGCTAATTTCATACCAAAAGTAGGCAAATGGTAAATTTCGTACAATTATTTTGTATTCCGATCGATTATTTCGAATTTCATAATTTGATAAATGTACCCAATGTGAACCTTGAGGCTTTAAACGTATCTCATATTCTAAACCTTTTGCAGCATAAAAACTATATTTGGCATTATTCCATTTTATAATGATAGTATCATTTGTGACCTTATCAAAGATATATTCAGGCTTAGGCGGAATGACTAAAAAATGTAAATAATAAAATTATTGTTGAATAAAATTGTCTTTAATGCATTATAATTAAAGTACATAATTCAAAGAAGAAGCAGAAATATTTACTTATAATTTTGGTTTTTTTTTTTTTTTTTTTTATCTAAAAGTTGACAGTTAGAATAAATCTTTCGGATGCATGTACATTATGAATGCCTCTTGCAAAGATTTCTAATTCAAATACTGTGCTTTTTCTATATCTTTGTTTAAATAAAAATCACCGCAAGTTTTTTCTTATCATTTTTGTTTGCCTTAAATTTCCATTCGGGAAAATTTTTAAGAAATATTTTTAACATTTTGGAGTTTTCTCTGCAAAATCTAAAATGTTAATTAAAGGATTTATAAATAACAACATTATGGCCGGGTTTTTGAGATGTGGATTAAGTTTAAACTTAGTACTCGGAAACTCAAATTTTTCGACGAAATATGATTTTTTATAATTTCATTAAATACCAACATTTAAAGCAAAACTAAGCTGTTCCGTCATAATTTTGTATACAAACTTGGTAATGGCGGTACAAATCTGTTTTCAGATTCACTAATCCTAGTTTAACTGAGATCTCAAAAAACCAGCCTAAATGGAACTAAATGAAATATAAACAATGACGAAAGAAAAGATTCTGAAAAACTATTTTTACAACGGAGCAAAAAAAGATCAATAGCTCTCTTCTCTCTGCTCTCGTATCGGAAAAATTCTCACACAAAGTGTGAAAGAAGCAATTCCATTTGTTCTAGATTTGTGAGAAAATCAGGGGCTACCGACTGTATTATCACGAATCTTTGATGATACCTGTGGTGCGATTCACTAACTTTTAACGATCCGACATGTGTGTGAAGTTAGCTTCGTTTTTAACATTAGCTATGTTACTATGTTAAACAACATATCCCTCACTCAATGACCGTTATGTTAACAGAATTTTACTATTTTCAACTAAATTAACATTTTACAACTAAAATCCATATGGAAAATTGGAGAAAAATGGTAGAAATTGAAATTATGGGCGGCTTAGCACTAATAGGGTGAAAAGCCAAGGCCATAAGCATTTCAGAACAGTAAATGCTATATCCAGATTTAATTTCAGATCAGAGTTATATAGTTTTAAAAATTTTAAATGTTTAAATTTAAGTAGGTACATATTGAAAATTGGAATTGAAAATGGGGAAAATTTAAATTATAAGCATTTCAGAGCAGTAAATGCTATATCCATATTTAATTTTCGATCAGAGTTATATATTAGGGTGGGTCACGGATGTATGAGAAAAAATAAAATTTCTCGAATCATATTATAATAGCAATATTTTGTTGTCTTACGTTAAAACAAATAAAAAATGCTAAAAAAAGTTTAAAAAAGTCACATCACAGCCCACGCAGGAGCTCCTAAGAATTAAGTATTTTAAAACAATCCATTTTTTAAATTTTAATATTTTATTTACTATAAATTATTTATTATTAATTAAAACAGAACACATTTTTAATTACACATAAAAAAAAATAAAACTTTGGTTCCTATACAACATAAAACAATAAAAACACGAAATTGTATTAGTTATTTTTTGGTCACAAAAGCTTGTATACTAGGGTGGGTCGCTTATGTATGGGGAAAAATAAAAGTTAATTAATAAAGTTCTAATATATTGCTCCCTTAGACCCAAAAAGGTAATTCTTAAAAAAAATATATTCAATTAAGTGCTATCTCTAGCCCGCGCATGCGGCTGAAAGTTTCTGCAATTTTCATAAAAAACATTTTTCTTAAACTTTTTTTTAAATACTTTATTATTTTGTTATTAAAAATTAATACATTTTTACAACAAAATTACGCTTTAAAATTAATTTAATTATTTTTTGGCCATAAAATCTCTTTTGCTTTCGAATCTGGGCATAATTTTTCTTGATTCAAGTTTCGCTTGTATTAAGCCCTATCTCGATTTCTTATCACATAAGGACATGGATGCTTCTGTCACTACTTTTACAGTGCGTTCCACAGCTTGCGTATGACATAGAAGTTTTAAAAAAGTCATCTTTTCTCTATCTAGAGTTTTAATAAATACGTCTATTTCTTCATTAGTGACATTTCGAAGAATTGGAGGATCAACAAACGTTTGCTTCCAATTTATTAGGCCAGTAAAGTCATTCGAATCAAAATCAATTTTCCGTACTTGAAATACACGAGGTTGCTTTCCAGCATATGACGAGTTTCGAGCTTTTATAATTCTCTTTGCTGCGAGCTCTCTCACTTTTTTATTTTCATCCGACAACATAGACAGGAGAAAATTTTCTGGATGGGCAAAATAGGCGTTGCGTTGAATTACGGGGTCTATTATTTGTTTATACTCTGATGACAGATATCGTGAACTTTTAACCAATTTCCAAAAATTTTCAGATCCATCTTTGCAATATTCAGCTAATACTTTTAGAATACTTGATGGGTTTGGTGTGGAAATATAGAGCCTCAATATTCTGTTTACTTTTGTTAACCATCGTGCGTGGGACATTTTCCCTGGGGATCTATTAGCTAAATAATCGGGACAATGTCCACTAAAACCGGACATTGTTATTTCATACAAGTATTTTTGATCTGAACTTAGGTCTTCAATCTTTACTTGAGAAAGTTCATTTTTTCATATTTAACGATTGGATTTTCGCAATTCCCTAATATACTACCAATAGGGCCAGTATGAGAAAATGGGCCTGTGGTAGCACCATCCAGTTTATTAAAAAGATGTCTTAGAGGTAATTCGTTTAGGTGCAGCATGCAAATAACCCACTGCAAGGGGCGCTGAAGCCTTTTTTCGAAAAGTTTAATTACCTTACTAAATTTTCCTGTGTTGACAACAGTACCATCGCAACCAATAGCCATAAAATTATCAAGTTTAATGTCCTTTGAAAAAAGCTGGTCAAAAATCGATTTTTCAATACTTTTAGACGTGCCATTAAGCGGTACTGCGTAACCAAGATAAAGGGAATATGTCTCTTTAATAACAGATATATGTTCCTCAATCAATGAATGTCTGTATCTTTTGTTTCCTTTTTTTAATAATATCCAGCGTCTTGTCTTTGCGACCATCAAAGTAAAGGGCTGGTAAGTAGAGCTGCGTATGGGGTTTAATTAATTCATTTCGTTCTCTTTTCCTTTCTCGACGGATTTTTGATTTCAACTACTTCAACATCCGAAGATATATCTTGTAATGCTGAAGAGACGATAGCAGCCGCAGCTCTGTCAGAAATACCGTAACGGGCGCAGGTTTTTGCCACCGTTGGCAAAGTTTAAGGTGATTTCGTTGGTTTTTTCTTGGCTTTTGAAGTTGAAGGTAAGTTCAATCTATCAGGAGAAGAAGTATTGCTCTCAGAGCTTTTCGAATATGTCGCCCAATTCAAGTTTTCAGAATTATTTTTATTCTGGTTTTTGTGAGTGTTTGAAGAAATGGTTTGTGTCTTACGTATTCGTGCTTCTTTTTTTTTTTTTTTTTGTAACGTAGCTGTTGCAATGCGATCAATTCCACCAATACGCATCTTCCTTGCCCCTCTTTGGTCAAGCAAAAACTCCTGCTCTTCTTTCGGCACCTTGTTTTTTTTTTTTTTTGGGACAAGTTCAAAATTTAATTTCTTTACATTTACATGAACAAATATCGAAAAGAACTCTGCTACGCTGTAGGAAATCATTCTTCTGCTCAGTTGATAATCGTTTAAAAGATTTAATTAGGTTTTTGCATTTCAAATGGCAAGCTTTCGATAGCTGAAGGACTCTTGTATGTGAAACGATTAGAGGTCTAGCTTTTCTTCATACAGTTTCTACCTTCTGAGACACTAGCTTAAAAATTATGGCTTTTTGAAAGTATTGCTTTTTAATTTAAGCTGTATTCTATTCCACTCATAACATTTCATGACTTCCTCGTAGGTCGACAATACGTTGCCCTTAATATCTTCCACATTACCGAATATTGGGAAAATATTATTTTGACTTCTAGTTTCCATGATACAAATAATACAAATTTATGTATATTCTGCAGTAAATATGTGCACAACCACGAAATTTTTATACTATTATCGCACTAAAAAGTTAAAAAAAATACTCCTTCACGTTCTGATTTGCAGAACTAGACTCACTTTCTTTAAATCACTTGTATATACGTGTGCTTTTACAAATACAAGCGCTTTGTGTTTAAGTTCCAGAGAACTTAAAAGTCGTTAGGATACAGTAAGACCCCTTTCAGACAATCAAAGTTTACTTTGTAAAGTCTTGAGTTTATAAAAGAGAAGGGAAAAGAGAGAGCGGGGGAGTACATACTTTGCTGTACTCACAAATTCGCTTTGTTTTTCGTTCGTAGATTATACCTGAAGTTGGCTGCAACTTTATATTTATATACAGCGCTACCAGAATCTTTGGAATGAATATTGTCATATGGCGAAAGAAATCATATTTTGAAGAGGAAAATCTTAAATTTTTTTTCTTAATTTAAATTTTTTAAAACAAGGGCAAAATAGTAAGAATTATTAATTTTTTATAAAAACATACTTCTTATTATTTAAATTGAAATACATAAAAACATAATTCGTCAGTATATGAAACTTTATAAAAATAAAGTTTCACAAAAGTGTGCAGCACCAATACAAATCAGGGTGATGCAAAACTTCATTGTTTTGAAAATTGACTGTTTAAATAATCGTGTATTTTTTATAAGCTAAAAATAAAAGTCTTCATTTGAGAAAAAAATCTTTAATCATATTTTTGTTTAAAAAAATAATCCAAAATATGATAAAATCATCATTCTGGCAACGCTGTTTATATATTATATTCAAACAAGAGAAAACAAAAATTTGTCAAATTAAACTTTGTGTGTCTGAGCACGAAACAAAGTTTAAAAGAGAATTCAACAGGCTTTGTCAAAGTAAACTTTGCCTGTCTAAAAGGGGACTAACTATTATATTGTGTTTACATAAACTGCGACCAATACAAAGAGAGAGAAAGTCTTTACAGTACAAGTAATGAGTGGAGATTAATAATGTTATTATTATTATGTGTTAAAGTTTGAGGTCAATGCGCGGGCTGTTACATTAAAAATAATTGTGCAATATTTTACAGGTTTGTTATTGACGAAGTAAGACAGGTTTTTTTTGCTATTAGAAGTTGATTTGAAGAAAAAAATTTTTTTGACCCAGCCTATTATATATGTATGTAGATTTAAAAATTTTAACTGCCGTATCCATAAAAAACTAAATTGGATATGAAATCTATTTTAAGGAAAATTTGTATGGAAATTTAGTTTTAAAATACGTTTGAAATCTATTTTATTTTTTATGAATACGGCAGTAAATGTTTAAATTTTAGTAGTTACATATTGAAAATTGGTGAAAAATTACAGAAATTGAAATGATGGGCGGATACGCCCTAATAGGGTGAAAGGCCAAGGTCATAAGCTTTTTAGAACTGTAAATGCTATGTCCAGATTTAATTTTAGATCAGAG
Organism: Pollenia amentaria; assembly: GCA_943735925.1. Classification (NCBI taxonomy): domain Eukaryota; kingdom Metazoa; phylum Arthropoda; class Insecta; order Diptera; family Polleniidae; genus Pollenia; species Pollenia amentaria. The sequence goes on along the minus strand of OX031008.1, from coordinate 62,705,789 downwards.
TTATATAATTTTAAGAATCGAAAATTTTAAAATTTTAGTAAGTACATATTGAAAGTTGGTGAAAAATTGGAGAAATTAAAATTATGGGCGGATTAGCCCTAATAGGGTGAAAAGCCAAGGCCATAGGCATTTCAGAACTGCAAACGCTATGTCCAGATTTAATATCAGATCAGAGTTATATAGTTTTAAAAATTGAAAATGTTATAATTTTAGTAGGTACATATTGAAAATTGGTGAAAAATGGGTGAAATTGAAATTATGGGCGAATTAGCCCTAATAGTCTGAATAGACAAGGCCATAAGTATTTCAGAACAGTAAATGCTATATGTACCTACTAAAATTTTAACATTTTCAATTTTGAAAACTATATAACTCTGATCTGAAATTAAATCTGGACATAGCAATTACAGTTGCTTATGGCCTTGGCTTTTCTCCCATTTTTCTCCAATTTTCCATGTGGATTTTAGTTGTAAAATGTTAATTTAGTTGAAAATAGTAAAATTCTGTTAACAATCCAGTCATTGAGTTAGAGATATGTTGTTTAACATAGTAACATAGTTAATGTAAAAAACGAAGCTAACTTCACACCAGTGTGTCCATTTTAGCATTTTTTTTGCAATTAAATTAAGCATTAAACATTTTTATTTAGCTGCAAAATTTTTATTTAGCAATTGCCATTTTATTCAGCATTTTCAGAAAATGTTTTTAGCTTTGTATAGCATTATTTAAAAGATTTGGACGAATAGTTTTATTGATTTTACTTAAATTTTTTTATAAATTATAATAACTTTTGCCTTAAAATAGTTGTACCCAAAATTAAAGTTCGTTTGAAAATGGATAATTCTTATGTTAAGACACATCTTACGTGTCTTGTTGAAAAAAATTTAATATTCAGGGAATACGAGTATTAAAAATGCCCTCATCATGTTGATTATGAATATTATTTGCCCTTTGATATTACGTTATAAAAGTACAAAGCAATTTTACTTTGTATTTAGATACAAAATCTAGTGGAAAGCTATGTTCAAACCCATTAAATATTCGACGTCCTACACGTCACCCTTACTTTTATTAAAAAAGTATTTGCTTTTGCAAGACGTTTGGCTAGATCAAACATCATTTAACCGTTGTTAAACTTCATTATACAATAATCTTCTTACAAACAAAGTTTAGTAAATCAATAGAGATTATTAAAAATAAAGCCAAAGTTTGAGCAAATTACTGGTCATGCTTTTTTGGATTTTTTTCGTCCAATATTTGTTAGATCTGAACATACCATTAGTGTTTGAAAAAAATTTGTTGCTCTAAGCTGCCGAAAAAAAAATAATTTTAAAACAACTTCTCTATAACTTTCAACTATAAGAAATAAAATTATCTAAAATAGTTGTATAGCATATAAATAAAATCGTTTAAATTTTGCATGTACCAGGGGTTTGCGGGCCCTCTAATAATATCAACAACCTGTGCTACATTTTAGATCAGATGCTTTTCCAAAATCTACCCTCTTGTTTAAATATAACCATTTTTTTTTTTTAACTTCGTTAAAAAAAGTCACTAAAATGTATTAATTTTCGAATAAAACTTCATACTGGCAATACATTTTTAACAAAAATCTTTAAAAAAAAAATGTTTGCATTATTTTTAGCATTTTTTAAAATCATTTTTAGCATTTTATGGCCATGTCTAATGCCAGATTTAGCCGTAAAAATTTTTAAGATCTAGTCACACTGCTTCACACACATGATTTTTGGGCGGCTCGTGTAAAAGTAAGTAATATATTTTGTTATTCAAACACCATTAACATATTATTAAGGTTTGAAAGCAGTGCCAATAGCATACGCTACTAATATCAAAGAGTCGTACGCAACAATGGAGAATATACTGGATTTAATATGTTCTAAAAAGTATCAATGGCAAATTGTTTCAGATCTAAAAGTTCTGACAATCTTATTCGGAATAGCCTCCTTATATACTAAATTTTCTTGGTATATATGCGAATGTGACAGTCGTGGGAAAGATCAATACAAGCAAAAAAAACTGGCCTTCAAGAACAAGTTTTCAAATTGGCAAGAAACACGTCTTAAAAAATCCACCAGTGAGTACCGAAAAAATAATTTTGCCACCATTACACCTCAAATTTTGAAACATGAAGAAGTTCTTGAAACGCCTGAATTTTGAAAGCGATTTCTTTTTACACTTAAAATCCGTTTTTCCAAGAAAAAGTGAAGCAAAAATAAAAGAAGGTACAAATGTTTATTAATTTCTAACCATAATTGTATTGTTTTTTTTAGTTTTACGTATTTTTGTTGGACCTCAAATCCGCAAAATCATGCTTGACGAAGAATTTGCAATGAAACTAAATGTTGTGGAAAAAGAGCATGGGGAAACTTTATAAGTTTATGTGAAACATTTTTGGGAAATAAAACAAGTGAAAATTATATTGATGTAGTAAATTAATTTCTTGAGGGTTATGCAAAATGGGATGTAGAATGTACATAAAAGTTCATTTTCTGCATGCACATTTAGGTTTTTTTTTCAGAAAACCTAAGACATTTTGGATATCGAATGACGCTTCGAAGGAAAAAGCCAAGTAAGAATGATTTCAAATTACTGCTGGTCACTTAAGCGAGACACAGACGACTTGTACAAGCGTAAGAGGTGTAGCAAACACTTTTAATCAAATATTCGAAATAAAATAAATATATATCAATAAATGTATATCATCATATCATTAAAAAACTAAAAAATTAAGTAAATAAAGTAGTTCCTGATCAATATTTGTAAAAGCTACATTTTTCACTTTTGGAAAACGTTAATAACTTTTTTATTTTTTACTCGAATTTATTTATTGAAAGCTGGTGTAACTTAAAACTAAATTAGCTTTAATGAAATAAATACATAAGGGTATGTTTCTAAACAATCTAATTAAAAAAATGGCGCCAAATTTGAAAACTATAAAAAATAAAATTAAAATCAGATATAATTAAGAATATCACAGCAAAAATTTTAAATATATACCAAGGGGTGTATATATTTGGAAAGGCACATTTTTCTTCTTGAAACCGTTTAAAAAATGAATATCGGCTAAAAATCGTGTTACGTGTTTATAAGTTATCGAACCTACCCGAAAATGGTTTATTCGGAATATCTCCGAAATTTAAAATTGATTTATGATCTACTCAATAAGGTCTATAACCTACATTAGGTCCCTTTTCAAGTATAAAAAGTGTTCGTTTGTAGCACCGTTTTCTCTTTAAAATTAAGGAAAACTTAAGATGCGATCCAAGATCTTTTTATAACTTTGTGAATTCAAAGCGTTATCCTTCTACGATGAAACTTGGTGACATAGAATCCTCATTGTACAAATATATGTTACAAGTTTGCTTATTTTGTTTCTCCTCATATTCTAACAATGAAATGAATCTTTGATTCGATTACCCATGCCGAATACCTGAATCTTCAATAACAAATTGTCCAATATTACAGGAAACAACTGTTATGGATGCTGTCAAAAGAATTAAATACACTAAAAGTTATGGCCCTGATGGAGTTCCCTGTTGTGTGCTTCTGAAATGTTTATGTTCTTTTTATCCCAATTTCGATATTTTAATCAGGCTTAAATTCATTGAATTTAATTTTCATTAAATTATTTTTTTTTTTTATGAAAAAGGGAATTTTACAACATGAAATGAATTAAAATTTATTGATAATTTTTCATTCTTGACTGAGCTGGGAATTGAACCCAGGTTTTCACGGTCAGGTTGCTCTGACTAGTTTCAATTGTAACCGCACAATCTCTTTAGGGGGGTTTGCCGTTTAACACTCACCGTCATTGACGACGCAAGACGTCAATAGTCAAACATCTTTAAACCAAATGGTATTTTACCTTGGTAGATCGAAATTTGCTTTGAATGAAACCCCTCTGAAGAGATTGTGTGGTTACAATCGAAACTAGTCAGGGCAACCTGTCCGTAAGAACCTGGGTTCAGTTCCCAGCTCAGTCAAGAATGAGAAATTATCAATAAATTTTAATTCGTTTCATGTTGAAAAATTCCTTCTTCATAAAAAAATAATTTAATGTAAATTAAGTTCAATGAACTTAAGCCTGATTAAAATATCGAAATATGGATTAAAAACCATTAACGGTTCAATAAAATAACGACAATACAAATTATTGTTTATGTTCCTTAATTTCGCCTTTGGCGTATTTATATAGCGTTTCACTTTTAAATGGGCATTTCCCCGATTACTGGAAAAAATCGTTCATTTTACCTTTGTTTAAATCCGGATGTAGATCCAATATTTCAAACTATAGAGTTATAGCTAAATTAAGTGTTATTCCTAAACCCCTTGAAAAAGTCGTGATTAACATTATAACGCATCAAGTATCTTCCTTGTTATCACCTTGGATTTAGAAAAGGGCGTGCGACTTCTACTAATCTTTTGGAAGTTACAGCTTCGGTGATATCCTCATACTATTCTGGGATGCAAACTGATACCATTTCTACGAATTTTAGTAAACCATTTGATAAAGTAAATCATAACCTTCTTATGAACAATTTTAAAATTGGGCTGTATCCTATACTTCTTAAATGGATGCCCACTTATCCTAAGGGGAGGTATCAGTCAGTGTTGCCACTTTGCAGATAATTACCCGAATTTGGTGTAATTTTTACTGTCGTGAGTAGAGCGTGGGTAGTTGGTTGCAGGTATAGATCGGGTGTAATTTGAAATTCTTTCGTTTTAAAACAAAAAATGTAAATATTTAGAGCACTTAACAATTGTAACACTGATTTAAGAAACATACTATTGTCTGAAACCATAAAGGATATTTCTTAAAGCCCATAAAACTTGAAATTGTAAAAATAAGTACAAAAAATAAATTTTATTCCACGACATTAACAGTAGAACATGTTTTTGGTCCTTTGATTACCGCGGTGGTTCTTGACAAATCATCCAATTATGGGCAACTTTTTCCAGTATTTCTGGCGGTATGTCACAAACAATGTTTCTTCAATACTGCTGGTTTATCAGTATAAACCAGTGACCTCACATCATAATGAGATTTGTCAAATCGCACAAGCTTGGAGGCTAATTGGCAGGTATTTTTCGCAAAACCAACCTATTTTTGAAAAAATAAGGGCCCATGATGACATAAGCGTGGAAACTGCTCCAAAAGGTGAGTCTGTTGTAGATTGGTCTTACTCCATATGCGGCAGTTTCGTTCATAACAAACCTGTTCAGATAGACGATTATGTGCGCTATATTAATCATAAAGTCGCCTTTTAGTTACGCGAATAGATGACGGATTTTTAAAGTTAATTTTCATAATTTGGTAGCGTTTTATAAAATAAAACGTTAATTTTATATCAGGTATAATTTTAGTTAAATCGTGTAATTTTTCTTCATCTCAAATGTAATTTTGAATTTTTCTGGTGGTAACTTTGGTATCGGGGCATATTGTTTAGCAGTTGTAATTATAAAGCTATACCTGGGCCCTGTTTCTCAAAACTACAAGTCACAAATCTACAAGTAAAGTTAAAAAAAAAAGCAGAAATTTTAAAATTTTTGATTTTGTTTTTAATCTATTTTATTTGTAGATTTGTAACTTGTAGTTTTAAGAAACAGGGCCCTGTGCCATCTGGAGTTCCTTTAAAAATAGTCACTTGGATCCAGTGTTATTCCTATTTTTCATTAATGATTTACCATCGTGTATTTAATATTTAAAAATATTAATGTATGCAGATGACGCAAAACTTTTCATTATTTCCGCTATTAGGCTGGGGGCGGTGGACCTTTGGTCTACGTGGGACTATATTCATGCCAGGGTCACGCTGCGCGCATCATGTGACCTAGCAGGACTAGACATATTGCACTCCGGAATCCTTTTTCGGTGCTTTGTTCATAGTTCATCATGGCAATGGTGAGATCTGGATATGGCCCTAAGGGTCTACACTGATGGTTCTTAGATGGGCAGCAGGGTAGGTTAAGGTTTCTTCATCGAGGAATTGGGCATAAAGGTCTCTTTTAGTCTGTCAGATGACTGCAGTGTATTGCATGCGGAAATCTCTGCCATAAGGCGGGGGCAAACTTGCTGAGGTACTATCGTATATCGAGAGATGTATGCATATTAACGGACAGCAAGCCTGCCATTGCCGCTCTGGGTGGTGTCTTCATGACATCTATGTCAACTGTGGAATGCCGGATGTCTTTAAATGAGATTGTGGATTATTCAAGGGTAACGCTGGCGTGGTTACCAGGGCATTGTGGGTGCTCGGGGAATCAAACAGCAGACTGTTTGGCCAGATAGGGCTGTCACTTGCACGACATGTTCTTCGACGGTCTGATCGGCATTTCAATGGCTCGCTGTAAGACTTTCATTAGACGGAGTCTTACAGATGGGTTCAGGAGAGATGGCAGAGTGAGCATACCTGTTTGATGGCCAGGACTCTATGGCCTGGCTACGACGCAGCGTGAACGCGCGCGCTACTTGTTTTCGGTAGGGACCAGATAAGGACAGTGGTATGGGTCATGTCGGGTCACTAGGTAATAGGGACCTGTGCTGGGAGAATGGGTCTTGATTATAATGACTACAGTAGAAGTTGTCATAATGATGAGAATAAGACGGTGTGTCACTTTCTCTATTAGGATTTTGCATTTTGGGAGACAGGAATTGCCATGTCTGGACGATAAGTCTAGTGTAGGACTAAAATCGATCTCTCTGTTTTGCAGGGAGTCTTCTTAGTAAAAAATATATATACAAAAATGGTTGAAATATTCCTGACAACGCCAAAGTTGTAAAATGGAGCAACGCGTTGTGGTCTGCTGAAACGAAGATAATTTTTTACATCAGACGGTTAATGCTTTGTTCGTCGCCCCGTCAATAAAATAAATTCTATCCAATGGGAACAAAAAATATAGTCGAACACAGTAATTTGTGATTTGGGGGCGTTCTTCTATGTCTGGCGTTGATACAATTGTCTGGGCTCAAGGAAAAATTACTTTAATAGATTATTTAAATATACTCCAGAGCAAAATTTCAGGAAAATCAAGTCCCCGTGTAAAGCGCCCGCTTACAAGTAGCGAAGTTGATTTAACGATGCCCGTCTTTTCGACAGTCCGAGTGTAGGTAAAATTGGGCTTTCGGAGACCCCAGAAATAATGGGGACTAGATTTATGTCAAATATAATGCATGATCGGCCCATAAATAGCTGAGATATGAGCAAAAAACCCTTGTTGTTGTTTTTTTTTTAATGCTTGAAGAACGGCAAGAGCCAAAGTTTCAAATTAGGTACAATTATCTTGGTTATCAAAACGCAACATCCGAAATTAGGGCCGGATTGGAGAAGTGGGCGATGCACTTTCATACAAAGACTTTAAAGATTTCTGTATATCTGGAGAACGGCAAGAGCTAAAGTTTACCAATTATATACCCTTCACTATGGTTTAAATAAGATAAGATTCATGGTACAATATAAGAAACGATACCGATACGAATTCATATTAAATTTAATTTCAAAGTTAAATTAACAAAACTCCAGCATATTAATATTTTTATTATACAAATTTGCAGTGTGAGAGATTATTATATATAAAATTGATATTAATAATATTTTAAAAACAATGAATTGAATTTTAATTCATGGTAAAATTAACAGAAACTAAATTAGAGGTAATTAATATTTAAAAAACAAAAATACTCTCAACTTTTTCAGAGAAGCAGTGGAAAATAGTCTATCAGATGCGACAGAACTAATTTTAAAACTTAAGTATTTTTGCGCCATGTTTCTAGAAAAATTAGAAGATCTAAGTTATCTCTAGGCATCTTCTTTAGCTAAACCACAGTGTAGGATGGACAGAAGACAATCCTTTCCGAAATGTCCTTATAAGATTTTTACAAACGCTCCAAAGCAGGTAATTTAGTCCAAAATCTGGGCCAAAAAATAATTTTTTGCACTAACAATAATAACACAAGGGAACAAGGTTTTTGTTGATTAGGAACTGAACTTTAAGGTTATTTGGGACGCTGAATTCAAATCTGCACTTTTTTATCAGCTCGACTTTTCGAGATATACTGTTATTTCCAAAATAACTTGAAAACGGTGCACCATATTCACTTTAAAAAACCCAATTCGCTACCAATTTCATCTTTAAGCCGTGCTTACATTGTTTTTAAATTTGCCCAGTAATTTGAGGGATATCGTGGAAAATTCAAAATCATAGATTTGGTATAAAAAAAAAAAAACAGTTTTGGTATAGTTTAACATATTTCGAATAAAATTAGCTTTATTTCATTGTAATCGGTGCACAACTTTTGATTTTATTCACAATTTACTGAGACAATTAAATTGATAAGTCGCGATTTCCATACAAATGTGCGTGTGTTTCCTGCTGCTGTTCTATTTATGGACGTTTTCTCCTTCACTTCACTTCACTTGATTGTAAATAAACACGTTCATCGATTTTTATGATCTATATCTCATTTTATTCACAGGTTATGTGACTTTACGTGAAAGTAATAAGACTGACTTTTTTACATTTCGGATTTTTCATGATTTTTAAAAATAATTTTTGGGAAAGAATGTGATATTTACAAGTAGCGTCGGCATTGCAGCATTAAAAGTCTAATTTTGATATAAATTAAAACGTTTTTTATTAGTTATTAAACAAAAAGAAGGAAAGGGTGCAGAGAGGGGATAGTAAGTAATAAAAAAAAAATAAAATATCTTGGTGGACGTTATTTCTTTTGTTAGCAAAACGTGAAATCTAACTTAACCTGTTTGCACGAAATTTTGATAATGTTGGCCGTGGACTGCCGTGTTTTTCCTTGATGAAAAGTGTTAAGAAAATAACTCTGATTTAATTTTTTTTGCGTTTCGATTTTTTTCGTTTTTTTATATCATTTTCTTTTAGACAGCCTCAGCTCAAAATATAGCAAACTTTCTTATGTTTGGATTTGTGAAAAAAAAAATAAAAAGAAAAAACTGATACTGTTTAAAATTTTATTATCTGTGAAATTGATTAAAATGATATTAGTATTGTGGTTATTTTATTGAACTGTTAATGGTTTTTAATCCAAATTTAGATATTTTTTAATTAGGCTTAAGTTCATTGAATTTATTTTTCATTAAATTATTTTAAGCCTAATTAAAAAATATCTAAATTTGGATTAAAAACCATTAACAGTTCAATAAAATAACCACAATACTAATATTGTTAACAGCAAAGGAACGAGCTAAGTTTACATTTGTCCTTCAAGTTGTGCTGAAAAAGGTCAACAAGAAAAAAGAAAGACAAAAACATGAAAAACAAAAATAAAATGTACTGTGGATTTCAAGAAGAATTCTTGACAAAAAGTACGAAAAAACAGAAGTTAGGAAGAACATGTAAATCAATTTAAATAGATAATAATTCATTCAAAAGCAAATCTCGATCTACCAAGGTTAAATACCATTTGGTTTAAAAATTGATGTTTAACTATTGACGTCATCCGGCTTCTATAGCCGAGTGAGTAAAACGGCAAACCCCACTGACGAGATTGTGTGGTTATAATCGAAACTAGTATGGGCAACCTGTCCGTGAAAGCCTGGGTTCAAATCTCAGCGCAGTCAAGAATGAAAAATTATCATCAAAATTTTAATTAATTTCATGTTGTAAAATTCCTGTCTATATAAAAATAATTTATATAATTTATGAAAATTAAATTCAATAAACTTAAGCCTAATTAAAAAATATCTAAAAATTGATTAAAATGTTTCAAAACAAGATTTGTCTTCATTAAAGCAAAAGGTACAAGCTTTTTGTAAAAATGTGTTGTTAAGGTGGCACAGCGCTTATGGAAAACTTAAAGACTTTTTTAAGCAAAAGGCTTATACGCAATTTTTTTATCCCAGTTTTCCAGATATATACAGCCATGTCATAGAGTACAATTCCGTTCGGAATGATTCCGTTCGGAATTGAAGAAAACATATTTGTTTATTGATAGAAAGTATATTTTGAAAGTTGTTTGGTCTTTGAGATACAGAAAACTCCCATACCGTTCATGAAAACAAAAATGGTTTCATTCCGCAAAGTTTTTTCGTAATTTTCTGAAGCACCAAAATACGGAATGAATTCCGTTTTCGAACGGAATTGTACTCTGTGACATGGCTGATAGTTTCATTACTTTTTTTATATGATGGCAACCCTAAACCTATTACAAAACTCAAAAACCCCAGCGTGTCTGCCCATGAAAAACTTTTAAATTTCCAATTTTCAGCCATATCGGTCAAAAACGTTGCCCTAAAAAGTAAATAAAATTATCTAGTGTGCAAAGGTCAGTTCTTGTAGATTTATAGAACTTTTGCAAGGGTCGAATCATGTTAAGTATCTCCATAAAACGAAATGAAATTTTCGAGCTTTGTGGCTCAAACGACGAAGTAAGTTTTGGGACTCTGAACTATTCTGCATCTCAGTTTATCAAATTATATTCTTTTCTAATAATGTTCGAAGACTGTTAACTAGCGGAATAGCGCCTAACATTGCAGCAGCGGCTTTGCTTGTGGATTTTTTGGTCTGTTTGAAGTACCCAAAAATTTGTAGTGAAATGATTTTTATTATTCCAAAAATTAATTAAAATAAGCAGAATACATACAATATATATGAATGGGAGAACATTTTACTTCTATGATGCAAAGCAAAACGGCTAAAGCTGTAGATCCACACCAAGCGTTCAATGCGTTTTTGCATCGGTCCAAAAAGTAGTTGACTAAAATTATATTGACAATTTACACAGCAAGCGCGTAGAATGGATATACGTATTGAAAGCATGAAGAAGGATTAGTTTATACTTTATTATGCGTCTTGAAAAAAGTCAAAAAAAGAAACATACGCATAAAACGCGTGGTGTGGACCAACCTCCAGATTAAGATTTAAAAGACGATACCTATATATCGGCAAACTCGAACTATCGCCGATATATCGCAATCGGTATTCGTTGCATCCCTAGTTTTTACCTTAAATTAAATGTAACGAATGCCGATACCGATCAATCGGTTAAAGCCCTAGTGTTAACCTTAAATTAAGGCCCTAATCATGTAAAACGGAGCGCAACGCCAAAGAATTATATTAAAAGCAAAAACAAAGTCATAAATATTTTGTAATTTTGTTGTTGCTTTCTACAGAAATTTACATTGCGTTTTAAAATTTTAATCGCTGCATAGCTTGTGGCGTTAAAAATTTTAAAACAGAACATGAACTTCTGTAGAAAGCAACAACAAAATTACAAAATATTTATGACATTGTTTGTGCGTTCAATGTTATTCTTTGTCGTTGCACTGCGTTTTACATGATTGGGGCGGGGCCTAAATAAAAATTTACTAATATTCAAAATTGTACGCGTTGTTATTAGTTTTTCTATCTAAGATTTACAGAGTTGGAAAAAAAGATACGGCATAAGCCGTATATAGAAATATAAATGCTGGCAAAACTTTGCATTTATCAATTTAGTAGCCCGTTTCTGTATTTCTCGCATCGTAAAATTTCCCGCATGAAACAAAGGAATTATGACAAAAACAGTGCAATATAAAGCAAAAAATGGATTTTCTCACATAAGTGTTTCTGTATCTTTACTTTGCGAGAATTAACTGTCATTTAAATAACTTTCCAGCAATTATTGGAAAGATGTGAGAAAAAGTGTTTCTGTAACAATATTTTGCGAAAAGTTTCGCACAAGAACTGTCAAAATAAGTCACATATGAAAATGATGCGACAAAAATAAAATTTCAAAAAAAATGGAGCACAAATGATCCGAAAAAATAATTATGTATGTGTATTAGTGTACACATGTGCATACACAAGAATGTGTATTGTTTTTTTTTTTTTTTTTAATTTGAAAATTTTTAAATAAAATACAATTGTTATATTATAGGTATTGTTATTTTAATCTTTTTATAGCCTTTCATTGTTTTCGTTTTATGCAGGGCAGCCAGATAAATTTGTTAAAATATCGTCTCTTTTGTTTTAAAAAATCGGAAAATTTAAATTAAATAATGTTTTATACGTACATACATTACACATTTTTTACTTTACATTTTTTCTTTAATCCGATAACAATTTAAAATTTCGGATTGTTATTTTTCCCCCGAAAAAGTCACACAAAGGCGTGACAAAATATCATATTGAACTTAAAATAACACTTGGCCAAAAAAAGGTAAACATTTCCTATAAAGCATTGACTGAAAAATGGGGTAATAGTTTAATGTTTTGATCACATAAACAAATGTATTAAATAATCCAAGGAAATAAAGATTAAACAGTTTTCCCTCGAAATTTTGCTTCACCGATACAAACAATTTCGAGGACAATTTTCACAATAGGGATAAATATAAAATTGTAAGCTGCCTTGTTTCTAAAGACATCTTTTTTTTGTGTTGCCTAATACGAAAACATAAAAATATTTAAAATTGTTTTATTTCGAAGATTGAATAATATCATTACTATAAAAAATTAGCAAATCGGCACTTTGCCAATTTCGGAACAAAAAATCGTCAAAATGACAATTAATCGTCAAATCTGGCAGCCCTGTTTTTATAATATCTATTTCTTTCGATTACGTTTCGATTAGAGATGAGCGATCCAGTGATTTTTAAAGAACATCGTGATCGGTGAACGTGATTTAAAAATCACTACTCCTTAAAACTGTGATTGTGATCACGGTTTGCCAGATTTTAGTTCTTTTATAGCAAGTGCGTCCAAGCTATATGTACAATGCGCGAGCTTTCGCATGAGCTTTTGTAAGTATTTTGCAAATAAACAACAACAAAGTTTAAGAGCTTTCAAAGCTGTTTACTTGCATATACATACATACATACTTCAACAAATAAACTTTGGCTTAAAAAAACAATAAGATAGAAGAGAGAATGAAAGGAATAACAACATTATTCGCCATTGCATTCAAAAAAACGCTTTTACCCACACAAACAGTGAAATATCATAAATTTTTTATTAAACACAAAAACAAAAAGAACGACTTAACAAGTACCTGTTACTTAACAAATTTCGTCACAACTGTGATTCGTGATTTTTCAGTAACAGTGATTAAATCACAGGTACAGAAATATCGCTCATATCTAGTTTCGACTGCATTTGACACTTAATTACTGGAAGTATTCCAGTTAAAACCATGGCCCAATTAGTAGGTATGCGCAAATAGAAAATGCAACAATAGAAAAAAGCAGCACGCATTTTGTTTGTGTAAATTACGGTAAAGATGTCAAAACCCAATGCATTTGTTTGTGTAAAAACTGGACAGGATGTCAAAAATAATTGCTACAAAAACAATTGCACGATAAATACACAACTCTACAAAAAAAATAAGCAGGCGTTTCGAGCAGACCTACTAATTGGGCAATGGTTAAAACAGAATCTGTGTTGTCTGTTCTCGCATACAAAAACAGAAACACTTTTTTTACAAATCAAGAAACAATCGAATTTTTTGTTTTACACTTCATGTGAGAAATTTTACGATGCGAGAAATACAGAAACAAGCTACTGGAATTAAAAATAAATGAATTTACTTACCGCTTTCATAGTGATTTATCCAAAAACTCTGAACATTTAATCCGACTTCATTTTGTGCCTTCAGAGTGAAGTTGTAGAATTCATAATTCGGGCGATAGTTATTTTTATCCATGGTTAAATTGCAGATGCCTTCATTTTGTTGAAACTCCAGTTGGCATAATTGTATGTAATTCTGTGAATAAATTGTACGGTAAAGACGTTTTCCGTTCTTGTCCCTTATAAATGTACGAAACTACTTTGGTTTGTTTGTGTGGTTATGTATGTAAGAGTATAAGCGAGCAAATTAATGAGTGCAAGTGCACTCATGTATTTTCATTTAAATAGTGGCAATTAAATAGATAAAGTGACATGTGCAACAAGCAAAAACAAATTTTAATGTTAAAACATGTGTCAGTTTTGTTAATTCATTTAAGTTATAATTGGTAAACACAAGAATTTATTTTAAAATTTAAAAGTATTATTAGTAAAAAAAAAATATTTAAATTAAAGAATTTAAAATTAATAATAATAAAAAAATTATTGCAATGAAGTGGAAAAAATATTTGTAGTTATTATTGTTGTTGTTGTTATGGAAAGATAATTTAATAAATAATAAGCACCGTGTCAAAACGTTGTTTGGTTAGTTTTTAAAGTTAAAAAAGATAGGTAGTAGTAGTAGATAGAATACAGATGAGTAAATTAGTTAATTAAAGGGGGGTGGTTGGTTTAGTAGGATAGTTGTTATGTGAGGAAGAGATTTGTAAAAATTAGTACATGCACAAAAGTCCCAAAAAATAAATATGTAAAAAAAGAAAAAAAAATTTTATTTATTAGTTAATAACAATCTCAAAACAAACAAAATTCTAAGTTAAGAGTTAATTTTAAAATATTTAAATACTTAAGTGTAAAATTTTTTTTATACAATTTTATTTTTCTCATCATGAACAAACTGAATTACTGCTCATTATAAATTAGAAATGTGTCATTTGTTTTTGTTTTTTAAGGCTGGTTTACACTATCACACAAGTCTTACGTATTCCATAATAATTTGTGAAATAAATCTAATGAGTGTTGTTGCGACTGTCAAAAAATCGAATGTAACTTTACAGTTTGTAGTCACACTATCACACATGAACATGCTATTGTTAAAATGCAACTCTGACCTAATTAAAAGTATTATTGTTTAGAAAAATTTCAAAAAACGATGAAGTCGCATGAGATGTCAAATTTTGTTCGTAATACTTGTCATTTTCATTACACATTTCATTCACACTATCACACTTTTACATATTACTTGAGTATTTGACATGTATTATTACAAAGTATAATAGTGTTAACTAGCCTTTAATAATATTTAAAGGCAATGTTACACGATATGTATTTAGCAGTGTACTTGTCAAATTACCCACAGAAATGTTGTGTAAAGCAAAAAAAAAAAATTCTTCTGTAAATGTTAGCTCGTATTAGCAGCGTTAAAGTTTTCGTAGAGCGTGTTATATTTTGAACTGACAAACCATCTGACATCAGCTGTTTTGTGGCGGCAAATATACATTAAAATCTATTTATTTACTTATATTCTTTAATAAAAAAAACCAAATTTTTAAATAACTGAAATACAATTAAATTAAATAGAAATATAAATCAGTATATATCAGTTTAGCAAAACCAAAAACGAACGTGTGAAAGCAAAAATTATAAGCCTTCTGTATTTGTTAGTTCTGACAAAGTCAGAGCAAAATACATATCGTGTAAGTGCCTTAAGCTGGCTAAATTTGTTTCGATTCTTAATAACTGATGTTTTTTTTCGTCTTTAACCCTAATAAAAGTTAAAAAAAAACTTACTTATGCTATGTTAAAGGTTATTATATCGTTTTCGCATAATTCATAAAAGTTGTATGTAATTTAAGAAAAATCTGTTTTGTTTTTGAAAATTTCATAAAAAGAAAAAATTATTAGGATTTTTAAATATGAATTTTCTTTGATCTGTTAATTTATTTCTTATCAAGTATGGTATACAAATCGAACGATTTCAAAACGATCGTTTTCTAAATGTAAGATAAATTTCAATTGGTTTTAAAATATATTTTTATTTTTGTAAGAAAATACAGCTCAATTAACATATGCACAGAATATAGAATTTAAAAGAATATAGACAGGAAATAAGAAATAATTGTATAAGAAATTAATTTTTAAATATTATTTCAAAGTTCCTACTTCCTAAAATTTAATTTTCTGTTCCAATAAGCCCTTCCAGAAATTATATTCCCCATAGACTTCAATACTATATGTCTTATTATGCCAATTTTGATCCTATGCGGAGAATGTGCTCTGAATTCAACAACTTTTAAACGACTACATATTGATGTCTCTGATCCTATTAGCATCAAAAATAACCTCTTAAGTGTCATGAAATAACTTTAAAGTTATACACTTCATTGTACCAACACCACAATAGTGGAGGGGATGTTTGTAAAGCTGGGATCAAACGATTGCCGCAATGCACCAATTTTCACACTTTTTAATACTCCAATCGTGTGACTGCACAATCAAATGCCTCATGTACCAATCGAGGGCGATACTGTGCTTACTTTTACCAATAAAATGCAACCCTGGTGCGTCAAAAAAAATTACAAAAATGTACCAATATTTATTGGGTTCTTGTGGCAATTAAAGAACACAATACGCGCCAATATTTGACTTTTTTAATGAATTTACTTTTGGTTTTTTTTAGTAGGAATAACTTAAAAATAAAAATTAAATTTATCAAAAATAAAAATTGGGAATTTAGCAAGTCATTAACAAATAAATTAATAATAAATTTTGTATTCCCGAAAATAACTTTTGTAATATATTTTTTTTTAAATTAGTTCAATAGCTGTTCAGGACCATATAAATAAAAGAATATATACAGGAAAACAGAGCAAAATGTATTGAAATTCTTTAAAGCGAATTTATTTTTGAATATAAATATTCTCTATTCCTTTAAATATTTAAAATAAAAATTTTACTTTGTTTAATTTTTGGAATTTCATGTATATTACTTAAAAAATTTGTTTGAATATATGATAAAATTTTCTTTTTTTTTAATAAACAATCCAACTAGATCTTCCAAGCAAATAAAAAAGCTACCACAACAGCTGTAAGAACAATCGAATGACTGTGCTGCGGCAATTATTGTACCCATTTCGCTTTGTACCAACTTCTGAGTCGATCTAACATTGTCCGTCCGGCTGGCTGTCCATGTAGAACTTGTTTGTGCGCAAGGTACAGGTCGAAATTTTAGAGATAATTTGATGAAATTTGGCACATAGGTTCTTATTGGCACAGGCATATTGAACATGGGGCGAATCGGTCCATAATTGCACATATCCCCTTGGTGCCCATAATCCATCTTATAATGTTGGTATTTAGATTAAAACTGGTTCAAACTTTGTTTATTGCAGCCAAAATCATCTTAACAAAATTTTATTAGAATTGGTCCATGTTTGACCATAACTCCCATACAAATACTACTGACGAAAATTGCTTTTAATGCCATAACTTCCTTAAAAATGTTAGACCTTACATACAAATTTGCGACAATGACTTTTACGATAGCTATTATGTCATGGCAAAATGTTGTGCTAGTGGGTCCAAAATTAACCATAGGTCCCATATTAGCCCCCTTCCCAAAATCACTCAAAGGAAAACAAATTTCATATATATAGATGAAGATATCTGAATAATATTTCGAGCAAAGAACTTATAAATGGGGTATGATTTGTGAAGCGGACAACCCAATAAAAAAAAGTTTGTTGGAATTCCTCTATATTTGGCATAACTATAGTTAGTTCTAGTAGATATGAATGAGTGTGCGTTAAAGTTAAAGTGTTGTTCTAAAAAATGTTTTTTAAATTATTTTTTCGAACTAAAAAATATAATCCAAAAAAAAAAAATTTTAAGTGATTCTTATTAGGGAGATCGAATATTCGACTTTTTTCAATAACCGGTTTTCGAATATTACGAATAGTTGCTATTTTAAAAAACCCGGTTTTCGGTTAAGCAATTTTTAAATAACCGGTTAACCGGTTTTAATTCGAATACTTAAAAATACAAAAAACAAATAAGTTTTTAAAATAAAACTTTAATTTGAATAAAAACAAAACAATTTGCAAAGGTAAGGAACCAACAAAATACATAGATATGACTTAGATCAGACCTAACAAATATTTTACGATGAAATCCAAGAAAAGTGGGAGCAGTAATTTGATTAAACTTAAGCTAAATTTTCAACCATTTTTTATTGATTTACTAAACTTTATTTTTAAGAAGATATTTGTATAAAGCAATTAAGAAACTGTTGAATGATATTTGATATAGACAAACGTTTTGCAAAAGCAAATAAATTATAGGAATTTTATAAAGTTATTATTGGAATATTCACTCAAATTTATTTTGAATATAAATCAACCTTTTTATTCAAAGTTTGCAAACAAAACCTCCTAGCCAGGATTATCTATTTCAAATTATTTTGTTTCAGCATTATATAAACGAATAGTGAACTTTACATTCTTTTTGTGTAAAATATTTGTCAATTCGTAGACTACAATTTAAAACAATGGTGGTTCGCGACCCCCAGTACTTATATTAATGCGAACGCTCGGCTTGCTTATTTTTTAGTTAAATGCGAAAAACGTGGCTGTAATTGTGACACGCAAACAATCAAATCATTTTCTAAATTTAATTTATTCCTTTTTTTGTTTTAATGTTCACCATTTCTTCTTGCAGCTCTTTTAAAAAATAGCGGTATAGTTCCTTTTTTAAATTTTGCAGCGCTTCTATTATGGTAGGAATAAAAAATTTGTACATAACAGCCTGAAACAATGGCAAGGTATTTCAAAATTCTTTAAACTTAAAATAAGTACTAAGAAGAAGAAATGTTTCTTTTTCAATAAAAGTACCTGAATTGAAACAAATAAAAAAATTGTATTACATACAAAAAAATATATACATATGTGTGTAGTTTTAATTGGATATTTTCAAAACCGAAAACCGAACCGAAACCAACCGGTTTTATCATTTTAAAACCGAAACCGCGGTTTCACATTTTTACGGGTTTTAGCAAACTCTAATGTTTTTGTTTTATTTTCATTGAATAATATTTTCAAACTTTGAGAGCAAAAACGTTAAGGGTTCGCCAAATTTTTCGTAAAACATTTTGTTGCCGTGGCTCCAAAAAGGTTGAAAACCACTGATTTAAAACATTCCATGACATTGTTTGATTTCTTCAATTTTGTTTTTTAGTTCTTAGTGTTTTAATAAATAAAACCGGTAGAAAATTTTCCTATATCGTTGATTTCGCCAAAATGTTCTAGTTTTCAGCACGAAGTTTTTAGTGCCTTAATGGGCATTTCGCCTATGGCAACAACGGGCTAATATTTCACCCAATGATTCATTTTTTGCAGCGTATTTTAGTAAAGTATTGTTTATCGTCACCTTAGAACTACTTCGAACGGAGTTAAGTTTTATTTGGATCACATTAATGTCAAGCATGTATACTAATTAAAGGTGATTAATAAGTCGTGACATGGAAGAACCTTTGTAACTTATCATTTTTGTCTTTTTAATCGCGTTTGAAAAATATCTAGAGATAACCTATACATATATAAAAAAAAAATATTTAATATTTAGAATACTCTTGCACAAATTACTAGCGGTTTTCACCCTTTGTATTAAGTGTACAACTCTGTTAAATTTAATACGATTTTATACTTCAAAGCGTGAGTGTCTTTTTCGTATGCATTGTAAATTAATGAATTTGCTGAGTGAGAGAAAGAGACAGATAAAGTTTCTTCAACTGTTTTATTCTGGTAAATTCACACACTTGTTAACTACTGCTTTTTGTGGGATTTTTCAACCACAGCGTAATATATTTTAGTATAATACATTTTGTTGTTGCGGTGTTGTAAATGTTAGTATTTTTACTAAAATTATAAGATTGACAAGGTCTACATGGGACTTTACTATCAAGGGTGAATTCCGCTACTATTTACGTTTTAACTGCATACGTTTTTGTAGTATTTTGAATAGTTTTTTGTTTTTTTTTTTTTACAAGAACTCATGCTTTTATAAGCGATTTGTATTTCCAGTTTTTATAATGTTTTTTGACCTTTGTTACATTTTGTTTTGACATTCTTCATAAAAAGTTTAAGTTTGGCCAATATTCAATTAGAAAATACTTAAATTACGGGTACATCTACAACAAGAGTAAGGAAAATGTATATAAATTACACATTACTAAAATAACCGGTTTATTATACCAAAATAACCGGTTTATTCGATATTCGAAAAATGGGCGTTTTAAAATAACCGTCTTGGTCAAAGCTAAAATAACCGGTTAAAACCGGTCGAATAATAACCGTTCGATCTCCCTAATTCTTATAGGAAATTAAAAAAAAATAATTTGAAAAAAAAAATTTCATGTGCAAAACCGGAAATGATCAATTCAAATCGAAATTTCCTTTTTTTAATTTTAAACCGAAATTATTATATAGAATCCTTGTTATATTGTAAAGTTTTATTACGAGCTCTCAAGTAGATTAATTGCCTACCCACAATTTCGACAAGAACATTTCTTTCGTAAATTTATATTGAAAACAAAAACAAATTTTAGTTTTTTATTATTGTTTTTAATATAAAAATGCGAAAGAAATGTTCTAGTCAACATTGTGGTCCTGGGAGTAAAAGTTATGCAAATTCTTTATTCTCGTACATGTGGTAATTGCAATGAAATTTTTCTAACTTCGACCTAATTTTTTAATTCTCTTTTTACCGAAATTAGTTTACGGCGTACTCATTATATTGTGAAACTTTTATTATGTGATCTCCATATCTCCATAAGTTTAAAAGCTATTCAAATTTATGCATGCGCATATACCACTGACTATGATTTTAGGCGCTTGTTTATGTAGACTGATTAGTTAAGTTTGTACATTTATACAATTATTACCCAGCTAGCATAGGCTGTTTGTTAGACGATTATGTTCAATATACAACTCCTAAAAGAGTCTTCTGATGATTATCTGACAAGTTACAAAAACAAAAACATCTAAATTTTTTTTTATTTATTACTTTTTTATATATTTTTGACACGCTCGTTTTTTAATCTTGGAATGAACCTTTTGCGACTCTCTGTAAGAGTCATATAAGAATTACTGAGCTACTTAAATAAGAGCGTTTTTTTATTAACATGAAAACTCTATTGTCAATTCATAAATGAACCTACGGATCTGCCGAATAAGATTTTCCAACCGGGTGGAGTTTAATTCGCGATCTAAGGATTTGTTTCGTATAAAATTGTATAAAAATGAGAAGAGTTGACATGAAAAATGAGCTTCATGTTTTATTTAGGAAGTTCAGTTATGCGGCTGAGCATTTCACGAGTTGTGCGAGAATCCTTATATGAGTCTCATATGATTCCTAACATGCTTTCTGAAAGACTCGTTAGATAATCTTTACACACATCGCAAACGATTCCCTCTACGACTAAAATAAGTGTCTTCTGCTGTGTTGTAGAAGTATCTCACAGAGGAATCAGGTTGTGTAACAGTTTTTCCAGTGTGAGGAATCTTCTACGATTAAAAAATGCGGTCTTGAACGATCAAAAACTCTCTTCGTGAGATTCCCAGGAGACTCTTATACGATTGAAAATGCTAGCTGGGATCCTTATAAAAGTTAAATTAAATAAAATATCACATCTGGGCACATCCTTGAAATTAATAAATGGACTGGAGTTGTATTTTTGAAATATATTTGTATTTCGAGGACTTGTAGATTCAGTCAAATACTTTTTGATTTCTTTATCAACAACATTTTCGCCATGTTCTTCTTGGACTTCTACATGTGGTGCTTTTGTGTAATTTTCGTATACACACTAATAATAACTTTGTTATTAAATAAAAAAGTTCGGTGTTCAAACTTTGGCCGAACATAAATTTTTGCCGAATTCCGCAACCCAACCCGAAACCATTCGGTCGGACATTAAAAAATGTTGTATTAATATTACCAAAATTATCAATTCCAGCTAATTTATTAAATTTTGTATGTAGAAGAAATTTATATTGCCTGATATTATAAAGTGCTACATACATACATTCCATTAAATATAAATGTTCGTTATATTGAATTTGCACGTAATAAAATGTATTTTAAGTTATAGTTTATCAAAAAAAAAAAAATTTTGACCAATCGAAATTTTTTTTCTTTAAATTTACTTTACAAGACATTAAACATTTGGACTTTTATTAAAAACTACATTCAAAGTTCAAGCAATTGTTTTCAATGACATCATTTTGCCGAAATAAATTATTTAAAAATTAAGAAATTTTTACGTAAAATACTTAAAAACTTTTGGAATTTTATACTTTTCCAAAGAATTTCTAATTTAAAAGTTTCTCCTTTCATTTTAAATAATGAGGCTTTATTATGAAAATGAAATGCATTTAACAAATGTTTTCCGACGTCACCTAAATATAATACTGCATTTACTTAAATAATAAATGAAACACGATTTTCTTCTTCAAGTGTTGATTTTTAGACCAGAATAGAAAATAAAATAAGCATTTAATTTGAACAGGAAGCACAAAATATAAATACATACATACGATATGTACATTTCTTTCGACTTTATTCAGAAAAAATGGAAAAAAAAATTTGAAAAGCTAAAATAAATAATTATTCTTTATGCATGACATATGAATGCGAGCGAGTGTAGTATGTCGTCAACTAAAAAGTGAAATGGCACGGACTATCCCCGATAATTTATAATAACAAGAAGTACCTGATAGGACCAAAAAAAAACATATAAAAAATTATTTCCAAAACTATTTTTAATTTAATTTTCATCTCGTCTTTTCGGGAATTATAAAAGAAAGGAAATGCATGTATGCTCTGTGAAATAAAGTACTATTTGTTTTTTGCAAGACAAAAATTTAGTAAATATCATACACTTTGGGCAAAGTTTGCTTTCTCTATGACATGGCTAATAATTTTGAAAACTGTGCATTGTCCCAACCCGACTAAATAGTCATTCCCCACGTTGGTCCGGAGACTTCCACTCGCTAAAAGCGAAAGTTTGATTGCTAATTGCAGCTTTAGCGGCACTGCTGTAGACGTGTGTCCCTTAAAGTTTAGCTGACATAGAATGTTATTGAACACATTCTTTGTAAATATAAGATGAGAGCTTTTCATAAATTTTAAATTTTACTACACAATCAATCGCCTGTATTGTGGAAACTGCTCATAAATCTAGTTTTAAATCTTAAAATTAAAATAAACTCACTAACAAGTAAGAATATTAAATTCGGTTGTGCCGAATCTTTGGTACCCTCCACCGACAGTTAAAATATTTCAAGCGTGTGCCATATCTATATGGGACCAATAAGTTATTAATTAATCTTTATAAAAGGAACGCTTTTAGATCTTTACGCTTAGATCTTTGTGCTTTTATTTTTAGTCATGAACAAATTTGAGTAAAATATCATGATTCGTAAGTTATTTTCGAGAGAAGAATTTATATTGTATCCATGGTAAATTATGGACCAATTATCACAGAATTCTGTATAGTGATTTTTTAAATTAAAAAATATAAATTAAAACAAATTTCGATAAAGAAGTAAAAGTTGTTACAGCGTTTTTATAGTCTTAAAGCGGTTTCCCGAAGGTTGCTTCATATGGGACCTAAGGCAAATTATAGCCCGATTATTACAAAAGTGCATGGTATTACTTCCGACAAAAAGAAGCTAAATTGGGCCGAATTTTACCACAATATATACATCGCTACAGTTTTAGGTGTATTAAAAGAATTTCCCAGAGTGGGCATTATATGGAGAGTATGGTAAATCATAGCGCGATCTTCGCTAGATTTTGAAATGTGTTTTAAAGCCTTAATGATGAAACAGAATTGAGTCTTCAACTTCAGGCAAAAATTTTTAAGCCCTTTTAATTACGTCGTCCGTAACTGCAATTTTCTCTCATTTCTTTCGTTTTCTTTTGTTCTTTTTTTTTTCTTTGTTTACAAAATGTATGAAATTGAACGAAAGTATGGTAGCATTGTTGGGAGAATAATTGTCTCTATGTGAGAGCATGAGAAAAAACGTCTTCAAAATAAAATTTATTCTATTTTTCGACCGCATTCTCTGGCATAATTTTATGTCAAACTGTATGGAAAACATCGTTCAGCCCCAGTTCTGTTTCATCATTTATGAAACTACGAAAGACCAAATTCTGCAACAAAAACATTATTCGTTGCGGTTTTGGGCGCAATAATATGTTTTCCGCGTAGCATTATATGGGTCAGAGTGGGCATTATATGGGGCATATGGTAAACTACAGACCGATTTTCACGATCTTTCATTATTTCTTACGGTTTTACGCGAATTAAACCGTTTTCTGAGAGTAGGGTTTATATGGGGCCTGTGGTAAATTATAGAGTGATCTTCACGAAATTTAACAATATGTTTTATAGTCATGTATGTAGAACGAATTTGTGCCAAATCTTATATCAGTTCGTGCATTATACCACCATTTATGTTAGTTTATGTAACAATATTATCAATTTTTTAGGGTGGAGGTTCCACATTTGGATTCATAACCCTTATCCTATTGAACCGATTTTGCTGGATTTCAATCCCAAACTGCTTACGATAACCCGAAGCGATTTCACACCGACGTTGTTCTTTTCTTTTGAGTTTTACGAAAGTTAGCGTGTTTTAAACAGACGGACATACCTACATGGTTTAGTCTTCGAATTACTTAAGGAGGCAGAATATATACACTTTATGGGACCTGAGATGAATAATACAAAACTTTCACACGTAATGACAAACTTAGTATACCCTTATTCACCACTAGTGGTGGTAGAGGGTATAGAAAAGATCTTAGAATAGAAAAATTTATTTATCTTACGCGGCTGCCAGCAAAGAGAAGGGACGGATTCATTATTTTTGCACTTTAATTATACTGAAATATTAGTTCGTTTACACTAAACATCCTAGGGAAAATGGAACTAACACTAAACTTGTCACGTGACAAGTCACTTTAACAAGGCGATGTCCTACGAGGGGCACCTTTTTGACACTTTGTGACAGGTCACTGAAATAACCTTAATGGACACATCCAATTTCGGATAAAATAATGCCTGTGGCAGATATTGTCACAAATAAACCATGTCAATATGATAGATCCCCTTCATATAAAGTAATAGAACTAAAGAGAATCAGCCACTAACCGCACAAAATCCAGTCACATGAATAGTTTGTCCTAATTTCTTTTCCTCTGGACCAACTACACTCTAAACACATTATCACCACTTAAGTGATATTTCTTGTTTTCATCTACCACAATTCGTTTTTTTTTTTTTTTAATTATAAAATTTTGTTCATTGGTCACGGGATAAGTGCTTTAAGAGCAATTGATACAAATTTTCGCAGGGCATATGTCTGTTATAAATTTATTAAATTTTCTTGAAAATACGATTCGACACGTATCGAAATATTATTCGTTACGACAGTTTATATCATGGTTTATAAATGTGATTAGAAATTTCAAAATTATTAAAAGGGTTGTGTTTATTAAAGCAAAATTTTAGTTTTCCGCCGCTTATGCTTTTTGCAAAACAAGCAAAGCAAACAAGTAAATATCTTATATTAAAGCACAGTAGCGGTATTCACTCTTGGTAGTACAGTAGACCTTGTTAATGCAGTTGAAGTACATTTACAATACCTCAACAACAAAATGTATTAAACTTTAATTTGCTACGCTGTGGTTAAAAACATCACACAAGAAGCTGTAGTAAACACGTAAGTTAAAATTACCAGAAGAAAACAGTTGACGAAACCGACGAAAACCAAAACCAAACTCAGCTGGTTCATTAATTTACCGCACATACGAAAACACGAAGACACGCACGCTTTTTAGGGAAAAATCGTAGTAAATATAACAGTTATAAACTTAACACAAAGAGTGAAAACGGCTAATGTGTTTTCGTTATTAAAAAAAAATATCTGAAAAATAATAAAAATATTTTGGGGTAAATCATCCTAAGGGTGCGTACAGAGTAGCCGCTTGTTGCCGAGCCGAACCGACTGACGCTTATTGCGAGAACTTTTCATGCGAGAAACAAGTTTGAGTGTGCATAGTGGATTCGAGAATCAGCGCTGATATTTTATCTATTATTTGTGTTTTATGTACATATGTTTGTATGCATTTGGGTTTGTTGTTCATTCGTGTTTGTGAAATTGAAGTGAAAATATATGGATTCGTCAGATGATGAGTATTCAATAAAAAATCATTTGGAAAACATCCAATAAATGATAAAAGAAGTGAATTTGAAGAATTTCATCACTTATATAGTGATTTAAGAAAATATCCTGCCAAGTTTAAAGAATATACTCGAATGAGTATTGAAACTTTCGACTATATTCTCGAAAATATTGATGATAAATTAAACAAGAAGTAGAGTAATTTTATTAAAGTACCAATATCTCCATGTGAACGCTTGATAGTAACTCTTTAATTTTTTTATAATTGTTATAATTTTATTTAATTTTTATTATTTATTTGAATTTTTATTTTTTGTTTAATTTTTATTTTATTTTTTTTTTTTCTTTTAATTTTTTGATGTTTTATTTACTTTTTCTTAAATTTTTGTTTTAAATTTTTTTAAATGTTTTCCAAACAAGTTGAAATCATAACAACATAACATAAACAATGTTTTCGGCGCTGAAAAACGCTTTGGAACTGTTTTCTCGCATTCAATCAGCTTTGCGCTCTGACCAGCTCGGCGCCCACTATGACCTGTTCGCGCTTATTTGTACTAATTTGTATAGTACCAGTTTTCTCGCATTGGTTCTCGCAATAAGCGTCAGTCGGCTCGGCTCGGCAACAAGCGGCCACTCTGTACGCACCCTAAGCCTAAGAAATAACGCAGTTCTACCTTGATGACTTTGATAATCGTCAAAGTTGACTAATCGAGGCTTCGGAAAACCCACAACGTTTCGCTGTTTGGGGCGAATTTTGAACTGAAGACATTAAATAAGCTATGGTGACTGATGCAGTGTTTTCTGCCTAAATTAGATGATACATATTGATTAGGCTATTATGTGGTTTAAACAAAACGGTGCCACTAACCATATTACTTGTGAGGAAATTTAAATAATGCATTCGATATTGACTGGCGTAATTTAATACTCAATATAAGATTTCTTAATATGTTATTTGAAGTTAAAGCCAACTACCACCAGCGTATGTAAAAGAAAATTTTAAGCTGCATTAATAAAATCCAGTCATATTTCGACAAAAGACTGTAATGTACCAGCAAAGCCGTAGATGATATTTGCCTTTATGCTATTCTACAAAAAACCTTATCTTTTTTAATTATAATTCAATAAACAAAAAGAAATCTTCTGACTTTTTAAACTCTATTTTTTGCATTTCTCCGGGAGATACCACATATTACTTTTTATATTTTAAATATCTCAAAAAAAAAACCCTCCCTAGTAAGACGCATGTTAACATAAAATTCATCACATTAGAAAACATATTGCAAACTTAAGCGGAAAAAATTACAAACTAAAATAGTTTAAAATGAAATTATGTTTAAAGGGGTCTGTACACGGTCAAAATGCTTGTTAGGAGCCGAATTCACTCTAAATTTTTTGATTTTCCATCGAGCATCGTCGGTGTCACACATACAAACACATTTTCACTCATACTACCATAGCGCTTGATAAGAAATGCTTGACCGTGTACAGACCCCTTAATGCTTTCATTGTCAAACTATTATACGCTGATTACTACGGTTTGCATTTAATAGCAATTTTTCATAAACGCGATTACAATTAAAAGTAAAGTAAATGTTTATTAAGCTTTATGAATCTGTCGTTTGCGAAACTGCAGTCGTATTCTGTAATTCGCTTGGCTAAAGCTAAATCTCGATCGCTAAAATGCTAAAAAAAAATTAGGGAAAATATTTGAGCGATGTCGCTAAATCTGAATTCTGTAAGTTCAATTGCTTAGCTAAAATTTACTATTTTTGCCGCAGCTAATTTGCTGTCTGTAGACTATTTCTTTCTTTCTGCTTTGGTGAGCTGCTGTTAAAAAGAAACAAACATATTGTATGCATTATTGACAATTCATTACAGTGTAATCTTACTTTAAAGTTTGTTTTCCTTAAAAATTCTTAACACTTTTCACCAATAACATTTTATAATATGTTTTAGAATCTCAATTTTAAAAGCTCTACTCAAAATGTATTTAGAATTTGCCAAATATGTATATTAATTACACTTGGATGATTAATGCGCAGTGTTTTTTATTACAAAACCAAATGCGGAAATTGTGTGAAAATTTTCCACAGATGGCATCTCTACAAATAGTTTGCTTACTTTATGTAAACAAAACACATAGGGGGGATTCACAAGGTGTGCTATCAAGTCATATCGTCATAATGTCCTAAATAATATTTTACAATTGTTTAAAAAAAAAAATATTTTTTTATGTTGTTTGAAACACAACAATATTTTTTTTTTAAACAATTGTAAAATATTATTTAGGACATTATGACGATATGACTTGATAGCACACCTTGTTTGAAACACAACAATATTTTTTTTTTAAACAATTGTAAAATATTATTTAGGACATTATGACGATATGACTTGATAGCACACCTTGTGAATCCCCCCATAGTGTTTGGAAATATTTTGTGTATTGTGTTATTTGCAGCAATATTAATATAAATATATTGTTTAAAAACATTTAAGAAAAATATGAGTGGCTTTTATTGACGATTTGTAATTGTTTGATTAAATGGAGTTAAAGAGCTCTAAAAACTCGGTGTGAAGAGGAAGCATTTGCGCAGGTTCGATATTCCAAGCGAAATGATAAAACTCCTTATTATTTTTCTATTCAGTCTTTTATTTTAAATTCAACTTATGGTGATTTCTTCCATTTTATCATTAAAATTAAGTTTTTTTTAACAACAAACAAGAAACATTAAATTAAAAAACACTTGTATTTTGTTAACCTTTTAGCACCTTTTAATTTTCGTTGCTAAAAATTTAGTATTTTAGAGAGCAACAACTACTTATTTAGCGTTAGAGAATACAAAATTGAAGCATTTTAGCGATGAAGTTAAAAGCTAAAAATGCGGCGAATTGAATTTTTATGTCATTGCCAAATTTAGCAATTCACGTTACAGAATTTCATTCGTAGCCAAAAATCGCTAAATCAACTTTATAGATTTTTAGCGATAGAGATTTAGCTTTAGTGAATTACAAAATACGGCTACTGATCGCACATTCCGTACGGAATCTGATGTTTTTTAAATTTGTTTTTTAAACCAGTTAATGCATATTTTGGTTGGGTATCAATTAAATCAAAATTAAACTTTACATAATATAGCATAGAAATACGTAATTATTTGCCAATTATTTGGAGTACAGTAAATAAATGTACAACAAACAAAAAAATTCTCAAAATAATATTTTTGGTCTAACTAATTGGACCAAAATCGTATTTGGTTTAAAAATCAAAAATTTAATAGGTCAGATGCTTTACAGCCTTACTAGGAAGATCATTTATTCGACTTTTTTCAAAAACCGGTTTTCGAATTTTACGAATAGTTGCTAGTTTAAAAAACTCGGTTTTCGGTTAAGCATTAATAAAAATCAAATTACTTTTTGAAATAAAAAGTTAATTTGAATAAAAACCAAACAATTCACAAATGTAAGGAACCAACAAAATACACAGTTATGACTTACGGGGAATTTACACGGTGTCTTTTCAGACATGTCTGTTTTATTCATTATATTTTGAACGTGCTTCAAAAACATATTGTCTTTTCACGATGTCTTTGGAAACATCTCTGTTTTCATGTCTAATTGTCTAAAATCTATATACACAAACTAAAAAATATGAAAATTCATAAAAGCAAACATGAAAACTCATTTCGTGTCTGTTTGACAACCCCTCATTCTTCTCTAGCCCGATCCCCTACAAACAAAACAAACGTGTTTGTTAGACATATCTGAAAGTACTCCGCGTAAACTTCCTCTTAGGCTTTTTAAAGAACTTTGGTTTTAAAAAGTTCTAGAAATTTTATAAATATATTATTTGAAATATTCTCCCAATTTTATTTTAAATAAGTTTTAATTTGTTGGTGGTAAAGCATGTCTATAAGAATCAGTAGACTTCAACCATATATTTGAAAAGTAACAAACAAAACCTCTTAGCCAGGCTGCATATATATCAAATGACTTTGTTTCAGCATTATAGAAACGAATAGTACTCGTATTATGAACATGTTTTTTGTAAGAAATATCTGTCCATTCTTCGACCACAATTTAAGAATTTAGTTTTTTAGTTCTTGGGGTTTTAATTAACAAAACCGATGTTATGTTGTAGTTTTAAGCATGAAGATATGCTAGAACTACTTAAGATTTTTTAGTGCCTTAAAAGTTCTTCCTCGGCAACACAAGGTCCAATATTTTACCCAATGATTAATTTTTGGCAGCGTATTTTAATAATGTATTATTTGTAGTCTCTCTAGAACTACTTCGAACGGAGCACATTAATGTCAAGCATGTGGACTAATTAAAAACCTTTGCAACTTTTCATTTTAGGGCATTTAAGGCCCCTAACTTAGTCTTTTTAAGCCCGTTCGAAATATCTCCAGAGATAACACATTATGTTGTTATGCACAAAATAAGCATTGAAAATTTAATTTTTTGTTCAAAAATCTTTAAAAAAAAATCGTCAGCGTAAGACCCAGAATCACGATTAAAAGATTCAATAAATCCCGATTACAATAACAAATATAATGGACTTGGAAACCCTACACTTGATTGTACTTAAAAAAATTTTGAATTTTGTTTCTGAGTTAAAACAAGAATGGTTAAAGTAACTCATCATAGTATAGAACTAGTATGCCAACTCGAGGAAGTGTTCTCAATTTTTTAATCCACCCCTCACACATATAGGTTCTGTGTGAATTCAACACACATCAGAACAACAAAAACAAAACAAAATTTTAAATTTTTCAAGTAGCATTTTGTGGTATGAAAATAATATTTGAAATCATAAATTATTTAAATATTTTCCGATATTGCAGAATAAAAATTTTGCAAAGATTGTTTTTAAAAGTTTATAAATGCAGCCAGCATTTAATAAATTGAAAATTTATTGAACTAATAAAATATTATTTTGAAAAAAAATACACGATTTTATGCAACTATGTTTAATGGTGGAAATAGTTTTATACACCAATACATTTAAAAAAAATCTTACTAATACAAACATAAATTAGGTTCCACTGACAATTGAGTTATGTACCTATCAAAGAGTCGGCATACTAGTTGTATACTATGGCCCCTATTATGAGTTACATTCGATAAACGATTTTCGCTGACTATCGACTATCGAATGTTAATTTGGTATTATGAGTTGGCAGCACTATCGAAAATTTCGTTGTTCATCGAATTTTTCAACAAAAACAAATTAGCTTTCGACGGTGTAAATAATTAAAAAAAAAATTGTTTAAAATGTAAGTTTTTGTTAATTTATTAGTTTTGGTGTGCAAATTCCACATTCTTAATTATTTTTGGTTATTTTATGCAAGTCTAAAGTCGACAGTAGTAAGAAGCAGTTGGAAAAGCTTGTTTCCCTTATGGAACAAAATCCTTTGTAGGCAAAAGGAATTTTTACAAAAGTTCCGGCTACAGGTACAGGCCAGTGCCAGTAAGCGTTCATATTCATCAGATGAATCATCGTACTTTAAGTCCGTCGTAGTCATGATTTATATTAGTTTTATTTTTTTAAATTTGTTAACAAAAATATTTTATTTAAAGTGACAGCTGATAGAAAATGTACTACTGTGAATAAACTAAATCACAATAGTACTTCAACCTTTTTTATTTTTTCGAATTTATTCTATGAGTTAAATTTCAGTTATGTATTTTATAAAGCTTTTTGTAATAGTTGTATTCCTTAAATTTTTAGGAATGACTTTATACACTACCAGACTATTATCTTGTATCTTCTTGTTACATTTTACCTTAGCTTTCCGTTGGATAGCAATGAAGTATATTGTATGTACAGTAAAATTTACAATTATTAGACACCAGCAGAATGTAATGCATTTTCTGGCCCGCTACGGCCTTCGAAGGCATAGAACTATTACAAAAAGCTTTATAAAATACATAACTGAAATTTAACTCATAGAATAAATTCGAAAAAA
Source organism: Pollenia amentaria (assembly GCA_943735925.1). Lineage (NCBI taxonomy): Eukaryota > Metazoa > Arthropoda > Insecta > Diptera > Polleniidae > Pollenia > Pollenia amentaria. Next base: position 62,673,976 of record OX031008.1, on the reverse strand, counting down.
TAAAAAATGTTGAATATAATAAAAATTGCTTATAAAAAGAAATAATTCCCAATATCTATTTGTTAAAATAGTTGAGTTAAATACATTCAATTTATAAAGTATCACTATCCAGTGTAACACAAAGAATGCTGACGAAGGCCGTAGCGGGCCAGAAAATGCATTACAATCTGCTGGTGTCTAATAATTGTAAATTTTTCTGTACATACAATATACTTCATTGCTATCCAACGGAAAGCTAAGGTAAAATGTAACAAGAAGATACAAGACAATAGTCTGGTAGTGTATAAAGTCATTCCTAAAAATTTAAGGAATACAACTATTACAAAAAGCTTTATAAAATACATAACTATTTTTTTTATTCCCGCACTTTTTGGATTCCCGGGAAAGCGGGAAATAAATATCAAATTCCCGGGATCCCGGGATTCCCGCCCAAATTTTTTTATTTTTTTATTTACGTATTTCTCCAATGAAACTAATATTTCTTACTGGCTATTACGCTTTAAAAAATTAAATCTAGTATCTATTATATAACAAAAACGTAAAAAAATTAAGATTAAAGTAATTTTAAGACTCTTAAGAGGTTATTTTGATGCCAATAGGATCATGGAAATCAATATACGTATATACATTGTCAAATTTAGATCTCATTTACATAATTAGAATGAAAGTATTGAAGTCTTAATGGAAAAAAATTTCTGAAAGGGCGATTAGGAACTGAAAGCACAACATCACGAAATAGTAATTCTGAAACAATTTTACCGTTTAAAAAATTCAGCAGTAAGGAGAAATGTTATTTACTACATATATTTAATAACATATTTTTTACAATGTTATAACCCTTAATCAGCAGAGTGTATGAAGGTATACTTAGTTTGTCATTCTATGTGAATCTTTTTTAATATTATTGTGAATCCTTCATTTATTCTAAGCCGATTTAGTCTAATGGGTGCCAAATCGCTTCTAGATCTTCTAGGCTGTTTGGGATTGAATTCCAGTAGAATCACTTCTGTAGGGAAAGAGTTATGCACCCAAATGTGGAACTACCTCGCTAAAAACTCCACAAAAACTAACATAAATTTGTGGCGAAATGCACATTTTCTCATTAAATTTCTACAAATTCGTTTTATGAGGCACCAAATTTCGTAAATGTCGGTCCATAATTTGCATATGGCTCCATACTTGGACCAATCTTGTAAATCATTTAAGTATGGCTAAAAGCGTAACGAATACTGCTTTTGTTGTGCAATTTAGCAAATTCTACTTTCATAAGACTTAAAATTACTTGAAATGCCGCATATAAAGCACAATCTAGGAAAACACTTTATTACGCCCTTAGCCGCAAAACCTTATAATATTATTGAAAAATTTACACTTCAGTGTGCTACGACAAGAAATAAAATTTCGTGAAGATGGCCTATAACTATCATTCTTAAAAATGAGCTTAAACTGTAGTAAATTTAAATATTATGGTGAAATTAAGTTGGATTAACCTCCAAAGGCACTAGTCCAACATAGATTTACTAAAGTTTTAAAAAAAGATTTTCTTCAAAAAAGCGGGAATTGAAAACAATTGAAAATCCCGGGAATTCCCGCGAATAAACTCTATACATAACTGAAATTTAACTCATAGAATAAATTCGAAAAAATAAAAAATGTTGAATATAATAAAAATTGCTTATAAAAAGAAATAATTCCCAATATTACAATAGTACTTTTTTAACGAATGTGTGCCATAATACCAAATGAAAATTCGTTCGATCAACTAAATCGACTGCTGTCGAAAATCGAATTAAGTTCATAATAGGCACCTATGTAACTCATTATATTCCCTTTTCATTTCTGCCGGCGACACAAAGTGTGTACTATATATTAATTAAATTCTATCAATCGCACACACAAAAACAATGTAAACATTTTCAATACACCCCGTTTTATTATTCTTGTTTATTATAGATTATTATTAAAAAAATTTGTTGTGTGTGATACAAGGAGTGCATCAAAAAAGAGAGAGAGAGATATAGAGTGAGCGAAAAAAAATAGTGTATGTATAACAAGTTAGAATGCGAACTACGAAATGTGTATCTATTAACTAAATATTTAATATTTGATTAATTATTGCAAGAATTATTAGATTGAAAATTAAATAACCATTAAGTTTTTTACCGGTTTGTTGACCAACAAACAGTAATAATAATAAATACTAAAAGAATTAATAAACTACCAAATTAATATGTAAGTAAACATAATACTAAAATAATAATTAGTGCTATACTTTAGCCCTCCAATGAGGATATAGAATTAAATGAATGACTCGTAAATGTGGGCAGACTTACCGGTGATTGTGCTGTATAACTTAAATTATATTGTGTTAGTACTACATTATGTGGCTTGGTAAAGTTGCACACCATGTATGTGTAGTCATAGCCACGACATTTGAAATCCGTTATATCAAGAGGTGCAGTACCTAAAAATTAAATAGAATAATAAAGAAAAATATTTAATGTACCATGTATGCCTCGTTAGTAAACTCGATAGGCATTGTGTAGTGACTCCCATCAGTATTCGATTTTAACTTTACTCTTTGAACTTGCTCTAGAAATAAATTGTTTACAGTTTGAAAAATAAAATCCCAAATGTTTTAGGAGTCACTGTTTGTTAGTACTATAAGCCTACAATATTGTCTATATTTGTATGAGTGACTAAGTTAAAAGGATAAACAGGACATGAATATTTAAGTGATGATTTATTGTTTTTATTGTGAAATATAAAAAGAGAAAAAAACCAACTTACCAACTGAAACATGCATAATGCCAATGCCCTTCGTACCGATTTTGCAAATATAATTACGGTCTTGTTCCGTGGCATTTCGTAACATGTAGACAATGGCTGTGTCATTTAAAATCTATAAAATTCAAAATAATTGTTAAAAAAAATTTTATTTATATTGTTTATTTTATTTTCGACTAAAGTAAAAAAACTATATGTACAATACATTTTTAATGCCAACTGTTGCACTTGTCAATATGTATATGGCGGATTTCATGTCGTGATCCAAAAAAAAATTTTTTTTTTTTCGAAATATAAAAGAAATATCTTTCTAATTTGTTAAGGTAATGAGAAACATGGATGGGAAAGAACATCTGGTTGGCCAAAACGTAAAATTTTGACCCCCTCTAACTCAGAAAACCTTTTGACCCAAATGCAAATTTCATCCAAATCGGAAGACATCGATTTCAAAAGTTGGGTCACTTAACATGAAATCCCCCATTGTCTTATATATAAATAAGGGAACAATTTGTAGTTCAATTTTAAGTATCTTATCGTCCACCGATTTTAATGAAACATATATCGTTTTAAAGGTAGTTTTGTGAACATGCACAATATAAATTTTTTCTTAAGTTTAGGTAGCCGTTTAAAATAAGAATTGCATATTCCATACGTGCATAAAAGGATTTATTTTAACTGTAGATTTCAAGTGGTCGAATTTCGGCCATCTGGCGATGCTAGTATTAAGAAAATGTATATATTTTAATTGCATTTAAAAGAATAATTTTTATTCCAAAAAAAAATTTTTTTGGCCGCCAAAAAAGCGCCTAGTACTTTTTTTCTTTTTTGGCTCATTCTTGTTCTTTTATCGTGCAGACACAGAATCAGCTCAAAAATGGGGCACAGTGACGAGTAAAACCGTAAAGAATAATGCTAATATTATATCATTTTGAAGTTTTATAAGACTAGATGTCACATTGCCAAATTTCGTGAAGATCGGTCCAAAATTAACCATAGGTCCCACTTCTGAAATATTCTAACTGTCGGTGGAGGGTATCAAAAATTTTGCACAGCCGAATATAGCACTCTTTTTAATTGGAATTATGTTTGCATCGCTATTTCTAGAATTAATTTAAGAAACATGCTTTTAACAAATATTACCTAGAGTCAAATTTTTTATCACTTTCAAGATTTTCCAAACTTATACATATAAAAATTTTTTCACTATTACAATATTGATTCTATATGTTAAAGCAAATTTATCCTACCGAGTAGGCAAATGTTAAGGTGAAATAATAAATAACTTGTTATAGGTCCGACAAAATCCTACCTTTAACTAATGGTATTTGTAATAATGTCCCTTAAATATTTTAAGTCCTTAGTATGTTTATAACAACAGATAATTATTTTTGGGCTATATTTGATTTATTATTTATTATTATTTAATACCAACATATTAAAATGGAGAGACTTTTGTATGGACCGATTCTCACAATTTTAAATAGGAACCACTTGTTTAGTCCAATCGCATAATATAGTTTCCACCTTAGGTGGGGTTGGTATAAAAACAACAAATCTTCCATATATTAAAAAATTTTAATTATTAAAATCTTTTTGTTTTCATACCCACACCACATGGAGAAGATACCATGCAGCTAAAATCGTAACTAGTAAGGATTTGGACTAGTTTATTACTAGTTGTTAGACGTCAAAAAATTAGAAAGATGATCAAATTTCGACTACACAACTTTATAAGTGACGCCGTCTGTTGTAGAAACAACAAAAACCGTACAAAAGTTGTTAAAACAACGATAAACTACTTGTTCATTGTATAAACATCAACACTACAAGAAAAACATGAATTTTTTATTTATATTTATCAAATGCTTGACATGCAGGCGAATTCAATGCTGTAAGTAAATTCGCCGTAATATCTAAATTATTTTGATTTTTCATCCTTTATCATTTGACATCAAACACAATTCTCAAACCTTTTTAAATTATTTGATTTTAACATTTAAATTCAAATTGGTAATGATTTAAATATAAACATTTGACATGCAATGTTTAATCAATTTGATATCAAATTGTTATCAAATGTTTTTCTCAAATCAAAAATATACTTGGCAAAACTGAAGAGAAAAATAAATGTAAACATGAAAAAATGGTGATTAAAGTTAAATTTGTTTTAAAATTAAAGAAAAATTACAAATTACGTGAAGTAAATTCGCCTTCAAAAACCCTAATTTCTTGTGAAAAATATAAATTAATTGTGAGTAAAAAATTAATTAGTGTAAGAATGCGAAAAATAAAACGAGAAGGTGAAGAAAATATAAGTTTGATTTACGATCGCAATGCACTATAGGTCAAATGACTACTTTTTCTGTGCAAAATTAATAACAGCTAAATTAATGCATAATTTTAAGGGAAATTAATATAAAAAGGAATGTAAGGTATAACGAAAACATAATTTATAAAAACAAATTTAATTACATGCGTCATAGCAAGTTTTACAACCTATAAACACATATTTATTGTTTTTGTTTATTTTTATTATTTTGATCGAGTTTTATGGAAATTTACAATGCAACTGCAGTGCTAGGGCATGACAATCCACAGAAAGAAAAAAAGGAGCCAAGTTATTCGTCTTCCCAAGAATTTTAGGACAAACAGGACGCTATTTTATCTTTTAGTTATGGTGCCGAATATTTAGCTAACAGTTTATTTAAGTAAAAAATTAATTTAAATTAAAAAAATATTTTTCATTTATGTTCCACATTGTATTAATATCCACATTTGATAATAACGTTTGAAAATAAATGCATTCCTCCATTTGAAAATAATTTTTCTTTTTTGGTGAGAATGCTATGATTTTCAAATCACTATTAAAACGCAGTGTTGCCAGTGAAATTTCGAGAGATACATTTTAGTTTCCAAAAAGATACACTTTTTCCCAAAAAGATACATTTTGAAAAAAATTTGAAAATCAATTTTTAACGTTTAACATTTTTATTTCATATTTAATGAATATTGCAAAGAAAATGATATCATATGAATTGTTTTTTATATTTATTTAAGTCATAAATATTAGTAGCTGCCGTATTCATAAAAAATAAAATAGATTTCAAACGTATTTTAAAAACAAATTTCCATACAAATTTTCCTTAAAATAGATTTCATATCCAATTTATTTTTTATGAATACGGCCGTAGGAATGTAATTTTTAAAAATACAGCAAGCAAACTTTAAAATTAATTATATGTAACTATCTTTGGATGTTATGAAAATAAATTCATGTTTGTAAAAATTGATATACGAGTTAAGGCGTGAATACTAATGCGATTATATCAAAAAGTTTACTTAAATTTTTCTTCTAAAATTTTATCTTAACACACATACACAAAAATAAGCACTCAGAAGAACTTAGAAAACCTAAGATCAAAATGTTTTTTTTTGTATAGCTTCGTACAGACGGTGGTCAGATCATACAATATTGTAAGCAAGCGTTGCCAAAAGAAATATTTTTCTGACAATGGTACCATTGTCAGATGCATTAATTTTATACGTCTGCCAAATATAAATGAGATTTCAATGTTTACGAAGTAGCAAGACATTTTTAGTCAATTTTAATGCAATTTAACCAACGCTGTTTACCAATATTGTAAGATCTGGCCACCGTTTGTACGAAGCTTATTTAGTTGTTATTTTAGTATTCATAACGAAATAATAACTTTAAAAAACTTTGTCAGATACGGAAAGTATAATATTTAATTGCTGTACATTTTGCGTACAGATTCAAAAGATACGAAAACTGTCAGGATTATACATGATACAAGAGGTCATCAAAAGATAAGAAAAATGTATCTTTCGTATCCTAATGGCATCACTGATTAAACGTTTGTCGTTTGAGAAAAGGTTTGATTTCAAATCATTTACAAATTGATATCCCCCCGTATTTATTAGGACATACATCATATTTGAAAAAAAGTTTCAAGGACTTTTATTTTTTGAGTCTTGGTTGACATTCTCATGGAAATGCCCATATGTTAGTAGAATGAGAGTTTATAATTGATGACAGCTACCAGTTTACTATGTAATTGTTAAAACTTTCGAAGGATTCAATTTGTGATATAGAAAAGAGCCTTTTATATATTTTTATTGAAAACTTTTTATTGTTTCTACATATTATTGTTATTATTAATTTTTTTTTTTTTTTTTTTTTTGAAGATTTTATAACGTTTAAAAATAAGAAAATACGAACAATACTTAACCAAAGCAACGCCACTTTGAATTCATTAAATTTCGTAAGTACAGTAATTATTTACCTTTTTCATGTAAGTATGTACTTAGTTTCTCGGTATGAATAACATTCAATTCTTTATTTGTGTATTTTTTTTATATATTGTAGGCAGATCTGTTTAATCTTATCAATTTAATGATAAAAATTGATTGAAATGAAGTATTTCGATAATGGTATACATACATACGCACATACATGCATACATATGTATTTTGTTTTTTACTTACTTGCATGTTCTCTTTAGGTACAACAAATTTTGTGTCCTCTTGTTCAAAGTATAAGGAAGAGCTATTGACACTGCCGCCAAATTTTGAGGGGTTCATACGACATGTTATATTAGCACTGCTGTTGATTTCAATCTCAAGACGCTGTGGTGTAATTTCTACAAGAAGAAAACAAACAAAAAACACACAAATAAATAACAAAATTTAATTAAAACAAGTTAAAGTGCCATATTCGGCTATGAAAAATCTTATATACCCTACACCATGGTGCGATAAGAACAGAATATTTCTGTTCTCCAGATATGCAGAAATTTATAATGTCTTTGAGCGAGAAATGTCACGCCCACTTATCCAATCCCCTCCCATATTTTTAATAAGGTTGTGTATTGATAACCGAAATGCTTGCACCTTATTTGGAAAGAAAGATATATAGAAAAAAAACAACAGGGGATTTATGGGTAAAATTAGAGGCAGTCGCGGTTTTTATCATACGAGTATCTCAGTCAATTATGGACAGATCTGGCTAAATTTCAATAGCAAACTTTAACGGAGTATATCACAGTACAACATTTTTCAGTTAATTGATTGCCAACGCAATTCTGTGAACTGTATGTGAAATTAGACCCAAAAAGAAGAATTTCTGCATCATTCGTTTTGTCTTCTTACCTGCGATTTGAAGTTAGTATCGATTTGAAGTTAGTACTATCGCATAGGGGAATTTATCACGTTTTAGGCCCTGTTGTTTGACATAGCTCGACAACCACTAGCCCAATTTAGTTGAAATAAATTTTAAAAAATTAAGAATTACAATTCCCTTAATCTGTTCATATATTGTTTTCCTATACAAGTAACACTTTCGAAGTTAAAAATGAATGTATAAAGGGAAAAAATTATTTTTTGCCTAAAAATTTAAATTTTTTTTTTTAAAAATACATAAAAAATCCAAAATGGAAAAAAGTTTCAAGTCTAGTTATTTTTTCGCAAAGTCACATAACCTATGAGCAAAATGAGACAAAGATCATAAAAATCGATGCACGCGTTTCGCTTTTATTCGCAATTGAGTAAATGTATGAATTTCAAAAATTTGCTCGAGATATGCACAACATTATTTGGAGAAAACATTGACACCTTTTTCATGATTCTGAGAATTAAAAAAAAGGAATAAACAAAAGGTTATTTGATTTTTATGATTGCGGTAATAAATGTACGTGGACAATTAAACGGAAAGTGGACCTTTTTATTATTTGGGTTTTTCCGGTGGCTACCTATACGATTTTTTTACAGAAATTGCACCCACATTTAAGGGTGGTCATTATTTGGAAAGTTTTGCACAGTTTGAAACGTACAAGTGCTGAATCAGGTATATAGCCAGCCGCCCTTAAAATATGCGCCCATTTATAAGTACCTGGCAGTAAAATATTCAAAAATACGTAGTATTTATAGGTGTGCATTGATCGATTTTTGGCATTCAGCCAGTGCCGACGAACGCGAACAGTAAAAGTGATTTTTCTCCAGTTTTTTAAAAGTGAATAACAACAAAACATAAAATATATCAATATGGAAAACAACAAGTGCCCATATTTGGATGAATATTGTTACGTTTGTGGTCATATCGTCCGAAAAATACAGAAAAAAGATCGAAAAAATTTGTTTACTGAGCAATTCAAAACCGCGTATTGTAATTATTTCGATGAAGCAGATTTAAGTGGTGCAAATTTTACGCCGAACACAGTGTGCAACAGTTGTTATACTACCCTTCTAAAATGGATTCACGGAAAAAGTAGAAAGTTATCTTTTATGAAGCCAGTAATTTGGGTGGAAGACACAACTGGACATGATGAATCCAGGTGCTATGCATGCATAAATTTTCGTCCTGGATTAAACAGACAACAATTGAAAACAAAAGTATACACTGCTGCATTTACTGCCACACTTCCAGTGCAACGCCCTGCTGATACCGATGCAAATTTTGTTTTTATGCATATTATAATTGCGTATTAATTCCATATTATTTTATTTTCATTAAGTTTTTATAAATAAAGTTTTTTTTTGCATGATAATTTTTTAATTTATATTTTTATTTTAAGGGTGGTGGCTATAACTGATTTTTGAAATTCATACCTTTACTCAATTGCGAATAAAAGCGAAACGCGTGCATCGATTTTTATGATCTTTGTCTCATTTTGCTCATAGGTTATGTGACTTTGCGAAAAAATAACTAGACTTGAAACTTTTTTCCATTTTGGATTTTTTATGTATTTTTAAAAAAAAAAATTTAAATTTTTAGGCAAAAAATAATTTTTTCCCTTCATACATTCATTTTTAACTTCGAAAGTGTTACTTGTATAGGAAAACAATATATGAACAGATTAAGGGAATTGTAATTCTTAATTTTTTAAAATTTATTTCAACTAAATTGGGCTAGGGGTTGTCGAGCTATGTCAAACAACAGGGCCTAAAACGTGATAAATTCCCCTATACGATAGTACTAACTTCAAATCGATACTAACTTCAAATCGCAGGTAAGAAGACAAAACGAATGATGCAGAAATTCTTCTTTTTGGGTCTAATTTCACATACAGTTCACAGAATTGAGTTGGCAAATCATGTGTTGTACTGTGTATGTGACCAGCGTTGTTTTATCATATTTTTGATGATTATTTGACCAAAATATGATTTGATGATATGTTATGATATAAGTATGTTTGTACAAATTCACAATTTATCTGCAGTTTTTATAAACAGTATACATATTTTTAAAACAATAAAGTTTTGTACCAGCTTGTGGTGTATTGCTTGTGTAAGCTTTACACTTGTGTACCCTACGTCTAACATACACAAAAATGGATCATTGTTTCAGAGCATACAAAATATTTTTAAAAAAACCTATTAAGCTATGTTCATACGACGATATAAAGCATTTGTTTCGCTCTCTGAAACTATATTGCCAAACATGCTGTTCATACAATTCATTCTTGTTTCATTTTGACCTTTTTTTTGCGTTGTTAGTGTGATTCTATTTCAAATAGATTAAAATGTAAGTAAAAATTCAAAGTATATTATTTAATACTTTTATTAATATTATTATTTAATAAATATCCCTTTATTTTTTTTAAGATTAATTACACTATGCTAGTTGAAAAAACAGACAAGCCGGGCACAAAGCGTTTTAACATAATTCGGGTATGCTGAATCTAGTGGTGCCAACGGTTTTTTAAGATTGGCTCTGGTTTTCGAGATATACCGTTATTCCGAAAATGGAGCAGGTTGCACAACATATATTCGCGTAACTCAAAAACCGTTTAGTTTATTGAAATTACTAAAAAAAAAACGAAATTTCACTTGAGAAAAATAAAACTTTTTTCTAATATGAGTAGTCGTTACTGAAACATAATTTTTTTTTTTGAAAAAAAAATTAATTTTTTTTATCAAAATTTCGAAATTTTTGTTTTTTAAAAATTCATAAAAAATTAAAAAATGCAAGGCTTCTAATTTTTTGCAGACATGTAATAAACGAAGCTGCAAACAAAACAAGCCATAAATAATTAAAATCTGTTAGCAACTTTTAATTTTATTCACAAAAGTCGACAAATTTTAATTAATTGAAGAATTTCATAAAACGCCCCTAAGGGATGCCGATAAAGGGAAAGTATAATTTGAAAAAATGTTAAGAACAAAAAACTAATGGAGGTCAGTCATACATTTTATCCCCCTAGGGGCGACTCCTGGGCATTTATGGGACTTTTTCTTCAATATATTTCTACTCTGCATTGAATATTTTGTATGGAAGCCCCCTTAAGGAATGGAGATAGCGGGTGGGTATGTTAGAAATAAATGATTGAGATGAAAACTAAAGTGGGGTTGGTCATACATTTGACCCATCTAGGGGCATCACAGGCGCTGCAGGGGCCAAATTTAAGAATTTCATTAAACGGCCATATTTGCAAAAAAAATTCAAAAAAAAAATTATGTTTCTAAAACGACTGCGGATATTAGAAAGAAATTTTACTTTTCTTAAAGGAAATTTTATTGCGGATTTTTTTTTGTTTTTTCAATAAGCTGTGTTGTGCAACCTCCTACATTTTCGAAATAACGGTATATCTCGAAAACCAGAGCCAATCTTAAAAACCGCGGGCACCACTGGATTCAGCGTACCCGAATTATGTTAAAACGCTAGGTGCCCAGCTTGTCACGAAAAAAGTGTCAATTTCTTGCACAGTGTTATTATTTCGATTTTTTCTTTGTTTTGAGAGCTAGTTCAGATAAACTAACGGGAATTGTTATCAAAATTGGAGATGACAGTACATATTTCCTGTTTCGCAGCATCTTTCAAAATGAAACGACCTGTTTCGCTCTCCAAATGTTGTATGGCAAAACATGTTGTTTCAATCATGTTTGGAGCGAGAATAAGAATAGGAGAGCGAAACACAAAAATTGCTGTCCGTGTGAAGATGGTATTAAAAAAGCGGTTGTTCATTTTAAGAATATTGATGATAAAACTTTTCTGTTAAAAAAAAAGATATGTACTTTTATAATGTTGTATATATTAAAACCCGAAAAGTTGAAGTATTTAGTACGAATGGAACTTAGGAAGTATTTAGTTTGCAAACTTTCATGTTTAGGATCGTATTTAAAGTATGTATGTATGTATATATAATTTGAAAGTGCTTAACATTCTTTTTTAAATGGGGTAAAGAAGTTGTTTTAATAATAAGCCCGTTATGAATTTTTTTTGAAAAATTCATATTTTTTCAATCAGCTTTTCTAAAAAAAAATGAAATTTTCTCGAAATATTATCGATATAACGGTATCAAAAATAGTATAATATTAAATAATGAACCTTTGAGCTTTCATACGATGTATGAGCTTCATAGCTCCCAAACCAAAATCTTCTTGCCGAAAATTTATATATATCATAACACTTATCTTAGAATAGAAAGCTCTATAAATGTTATTAGATTGAAGAGTAACGCCGATTATAAATTTGTAATCGTCCAGACTTGCAATTTTTGTTACAGCAATTCTTGAGTTTATAGGTATGAGCCTTGAGAAGATTGGGTAAAATCACACTTTTCAACTTGAAGTTGGTTGTAAGTGTATTTGTATTTATATATACATATATTAAATATAAAAGGGCGAAGAGGAAAGACAAGATTAAAATACAAAAATTGCAAAACTATAATTTCATAATCTGGACACTAATGCAATTTCAAAGCAGAATTTTTAAAAATTTCAGCAACAAAAATTGCAAGTCTGGACGATGATTTTTAGCCCTAATACTTTCAACGAAACTTTTTTATTTATATAGACTTTTACCGGTCTTATTTACAAAACTAAAATGAATTTGAAATATAATTTAAGAAAAATTTGTATTAAAAATTTAACTATAACCACAACTAAACATATTTAATTTTGTATAAATACGGTAGTTATGCATGTATATTGCCTTTGTAATAAAATGTTTAAATTAAAAAGAATTTAAAGATTTTTCTCTTCAAAGTATGACTTTTTTCCGCCAGTTGGTGATATTCTTTCCAAAGTTTTTGGCAACGCCCCATCGTTTCTGTGGTCTTCGGGTAAACCATTTCAACATACACACGAACAGACGGGCGCATGGGCAGTCGGACATCGTTAAGTCGAGTTTGCTACTCATAAGGAGTCTTAGCTCAATATTGTAGAAATTACAAAGGGAATGACAAACTTATATATACTAGAGCGACTCAAAAAAAAGAGTGATTTTGTTACCCCCCTCTGAAAATAAACGTTGATATGTTTTATGATTATTCCCAAAATATTTTGGTTCTAGCGTTGACCATCCGTGAGCTGGACCATTTTTAAAAAAGGTATTTTTTCAGTTTTTCGAATTTTTTTGTACTTTGCTCCAAGACGACATAAATAAAATTTGGAATCATTGAAGCAGCATCCAATGGTATATAAAACTTGACCACTTGCGACCTACTAATTGAGATATTAAGCTAAATACATGTTTTCGTTTCGGGTTTTCATACAAATTCTACGTATGTGGAAGTAATGTTCTGCTGTTCAAATTGAATCTGTTTTTAAATAATGTTAATTTATTTTTTTTTTTTTTGTAATTATTCACATAAAACGCGTAAATCGCGATATATTTTATCTTTTATTCATATATAGGCAATATGGGTACAACATTTTTTCATTTTTCAATTTATCAATATGTGAAAAATATAATAAAAAAAAATTAAATTAATAAAAAAAAATACGTAGAATTTGTATGAAAACCCGAAACGAAAATATGTATTTTCTTAAATATCTCAATAAGTAGGTCGCAATTGGTCAAGTTTTATATGCCATTGGATGCTGCATCTAAAATCCTTTGCGATGATAATAAATTTAATTTATGTCGTCTTGGAGCAAAGTACAAAAAATTCGATAAACTAAAAAGACCTTTTTTAAAAATGGTCCAGCTCACGGATGGTCAACGCTAGAACCAAAATATTTTGGGAATCATCATAAAACATATCAACCTTTATTTTCAGAGGGGTAACTAAAGCACTTTTTTCGGCTCCATACAACTTGAGTCGGTCTAATATATACCCGTTTACCTTCGGTGAAGGGTATACAAATATTCATATTGTTGTCTTAATAAATACACATATGCAGCTAAACTATTGTGCAAATAAATAAAGTTTTAAACAAACAAGAATCCAGTTATTTAGTCAGTCAGCGAGTGAGATATTGTATGAGTATACATGTTCGGTACAGTATCTTGAAAATGTATTCATTCACGAAGTAGGTGCATTTGAGTGCCCAGTCTACAAAGGTGTTAAAAACCTTAAGTCAACAAAAATATTTTTTGTTAATACGATAAAAACAAAATTTTTCATTTCTACTATACATTTATTTGTTTATGTTCCAGTGATATTAAATCAATTTTACACACACAAAAATAATTTTACGGAATAAATAGTAAATAAAATTAATAAAAAAGAAGTAATAAAAAAAACTATATAAAATTTATAAAAAGTATATAACGAATTTAAACATGCGGAATACATTTTTATTTTAAACTATTATTAACAAGAGGAGCACGGGCAGACATAGATTTTGATAGTTGTAAAGGCATTAAATTACTCTATTTTATTTTTCTACATTCATTGCCAAAATTTTTATTACACATTTTTATAAAAAAAAATATCAACCAAAGTAAATTTCTTTTAATGCTTTTCTTAAAATTCAAATTTAATAAATGTGGCGAAATGTGATTTTTTTTTTATTTCATTAAAGATCAACATTTTAAGCAAAACTAAGCTGTTCCGTCAAAATTTTGTATACAAATTTGGTTATGGCGGCACAAATCTGTTTTCAGATTAACTAAACCAAGTTTAACTGAGATCTCAAAAAACCAGCCTTAAAAAATTGTTTATTTTAGAATGGAATTTAACTTAATTAGATAAATACTCGTAGATATAGGAGTCAATAAGCACTGCGATCCATTCGATCTTTTGATCAGCTAAGACCACGTACGAAGCCAATTAATTTTCTATAGTAAGTGCAAAGCATAATCGGACAGGAATTTGCCAGACTATAGGTATTATAAGTAAAGAAAAATATTAATAATGTCCCCAAATGGAAAAAAATCATCTGTTGAAATTAGACTGTGAGCGAAATTGCAGAAGGTTTCGTAATAAGTTTAGGTTAGCCAACAAGGAAAGGTGTTCCAGTTGTTATAAGAAACTGGATGAGGACCATTGAAGCATCTAAAGGTTGCCCAAGGGTAGCGTCCTATCGCCTCTTCTGTTGATCTTGGTCATCGATGAGCGATTGGAGATCCTTAATGACCTTGGCTTCCGTGACTGGATTCGATGACGCAACTATTTCGGAAGGGATGCAGCATGCCCTGAACTTGACACTTAGCAGGTGCAGAGAAAGGGGGCTTAATATTAATCCTGCGAAAACTACTATCGTACCATTCGCCAGACGTAGAATTCTGAGACTTAAAGAACTGGCCTTAAACGGTACGGTTAACGAGGTGAAATACTTGGGGATCATTCTGGATAAATCCCTTAACTGGAATCCGCAGTTATCCTATGTCACCAAAAGAGCAACAAGGGCATTATATGACTGCCAGATTCTTCGGGAAAACATGGGGGCTGAAGCCTAGAAAGATCTACTGATCTTTAATACGATAATTAGACCGACCTTGACCCATGCCGCCCCAGCGTGGTGGACAAAAACCGAACAAGTCAAAGCTAGAGTGATACTCCATAAGGTTTATCTCCTGATCTGCATATCGATCACAGCTTTCCTGCACATTCCTGTAATCCTGTAAAGGAGTAGAACAGCAGGTGTGCCAGCAGGATGTCGCGCGATGCTGAATACAGGGCAGGTGACTATGTGGGTCACATGCGGATCCTTGATATTCCTAAAAACGATCCATCTATCTTAGTTATCTTATACCTGATAGGGACCAATGGGCGGACCAGGTGTGGTTCACCGATGGTTCGAAACAGACGAATGGTGATACTGGAGCGGGCATTATGGGCCCGGGTTTCCAAAGGGGCTTGCCAATGGGCAAACAGCCTTCGATCTTCCAGGCAGAGGTCTACACTATATGCGCTGGGGAATGTCTGAGGAGGAGGGCAAGAATATTTATGTCGGATCTTTGGAGGTGAAGCCCAGGTTGCTTATGGACTGTTTTGCATCTCTGAACGATCTGGGGAAACACAATGAATTGAATTTGTGTTGGGTAACCGGCCGTGAGGGCCATGTGGGCAACGAAAGGGCTGACTGTTTGGCAAACAGGGGCGCTCTTCGCCCATTTATAGGCCCTGAGCCTTTCGTCGCCGTCCCTACCAGTCACATTAAAGGGACGTTGCAAGCATGCTCCAAACGTTATTGGTTCACGCATCGACGTCCATTTCTGGATTAAGACAGTCTTAGGGATTTGTGACTCTGTCCCGTAGCAGAACAGGTAGGCTACTTCTTCTTGAGAAGGGGGAACTTAGGCTACTAGCGGGCCTATTTACGGGGCACTGTGGTCTCAGATACCATCAATATATAATGGGTAATGTTGGTACCAAGATATGCAAATTTTTTGAGGTTGATGACGAAACGTCGGAACATCTCCTCTGCTGCTATCCCGCTTTGGGGCCTTCTTAATATCTATCTATCTATCTAGCCAACAAAAGCCAAGAAAACAGCAAAGTAACTTAAAATAAGTGCGTATAAAACTTACATCATAAAAGCAAAGCTTATATTTTTATGCTGTTGCTTTGAAGCAACAGTTTTTTATTCAAAAAGTATATGATCAAAAATAAAAAAGTAAAATCATAGAAACAATTCATAAAAAAATTAATGGTTTTGCTTCTAAGTTGCTGCGAATTCGTCAACAGTAAATCGTTTTGTACCTATTTTCGTAGTGTTTTTTTTTCTCCAGCCAACTGCCAACTGTTCAACAGTTGACATTTATTTTCAAAAAGCTTTTACTTCAAAGCAATAGCATATTAATTTCAACTTTTGCTTTTCTGTTGTCAGTGTTTTAAAGACTGGGTCAGAGATAAATAAAAAAAAACAATTGAGCGCGTTTTACAAAAAACGAACTTAGTTGCCGCGTTTTTAGTAAAGTCAATACAAATGTTTAAATTCAATATTTTCTTACTTTTGCTTTTGCATACCAATATTGTCTTAAGTTTAATCACTAAAAATATATAGGTAAAACTGAATTATTGTTGATTGAGGTCCAAAGTTTTGAACATTCTGTTATTGAAATCATTTTCTTTATTTGTTTTAAACTTATTAAGCTGTCCATTTTTAAATGCAGAAGTTAAGATGTTTTTGAGTGTAATTATTTATTTTAGAACAAAAATGATAAATAAAAGTCACTCAACACAGTCCAGGGATGTTAAAGTTGGTACAATTGTACTTTTTTTTTGGTACATTTTGACCATCTTAAGTACCGTGGTACTACCGTGACTTTACGACCCTTTTCGAATTTTTAGTATAGCAAACAAATTATTGAGTCCTTTTCATTGCATTTATTTTTTGAATTATTATTTCTGTCATCAGGATTTATAAAGCTTTCTTTTATATTGCAATTTTCATTTATGTAATATGCACTTAAAATTATTAACATGGTTAATTTAGAAATGCAATCAGAAGATGCTCGAATGCATGTATTTTTAAAAAGGCTAATTTTTTGTTCCGCCAAATAGCACGTAATGTCACGAATAACAATTTCACGTAATTTCATGAATAAAAATGTTTTGGATGAATGTGATATCTCTATCGTAGACCTTTACAAAAATCACATGCCCTTTGAAGATATTTATTGCGGAACAGAAGTGGATTTATATATCTCTACAAATAATATCAATATTGATATTGTAAAAGAAATGAAAGCAAATGCAAAACAATGTTATATACAATTTTGCGAAGTGCTGAATGTCCATATGTTTCCTGACATTTCTAAAGTCGTTGCTGGAAGTTAATCCATTCCACATTCGTCTGCAAATGTGGAAAGTTTTTTCTTTTCAAAATATAATAAAAACTAAAAAAAGACACAGACTACATGTGCCAACATTATCCCGTCTCATACAAACAAAGGATTAGTTAAGATCGAACAATTCATGCTACTATGATGTAAAAATTCCAAATAGTTTATTAGCTAAACAAATAAGTGCCTGATTTTGATCTCATATATTTATAAGACTTTTATGTACCTTATTTTATCCATACATATAATGTATGTTAATGTTAAGTTTTCTTTTTGTTTACAATTAAATTTTTATATACTTTTTTGTTGTCTTAATATATTAAAAAAATGGTACCGTGAGGGTCCAAAAAGTACATTTTTTGGAAGTTGCTACAAAATTTAAAACCCCATTTAACATCCCTGACACAGTCAATTCTTTAATACGCATTAAATATAATGGTAAATATAGATAAAACACTGTTGTTGTAAAATATATGGTATTCCATTAGATGTGGTTAGAACATAAGATAGATGGTCAATCTAAGCCAACTTTTCCAACTAAGTTTTATGATATTAAAAAGGTCCTTATTGAAATGTTTAATCATTCCAACCGTTAAAAATGTAATAACTAGAATTTTAATATTAAATAAAAAAAAACTTAGAACTTGATTTAATATTTGACGGTACGTAACCAAGCGCAATTTTATGTTATGTTTAAAACATCTAATTTTTATTGTTGTACGAAAAAAGTATATACAGTTGCAAGGGGCACCCTTTTATACCTGATTAAATAATATACAAATAAGTAGATAGTTATTTTTGTTTCGATAAATATTGGATGTTGTTCTAAGTATACATCGACTTTTATATAAAATTTAATTTTGCGCGTTAGAAACAGCGCATTTTGGATATAAATATTTTTTAACGATGTGATTTAGCGCTATCCAACACGTTTTGATAAGGGCAGTAGCGTATTTTGGTCATAAATAGTTGACAACGCTGGTTGTGAACCCAAATGTAGAACAACCACCCTAAAAAATTTATATTTTTGTTAAAAAAAAAAAACTATAATTTTGGTAACAGAATGCACCGATTCTCCACTTATTTTGCACAAATTCGCTTTATATGTTTGGAAATCATACTTTTAAATTTTGTGAAGATCTGCCTATAATCTACCATAGGCCTCACATAAAGCCCACTCTAGGGAACCACTTTAGTACTCATAAACTCGTAACGAATAATGCTATTGCAGTAAAATTTTGTCTGCCATAGTACTATTCAATTAGAAAGCACTTTGACAAATTTCGTAAAGGTCGGTCCATAATTTATCATAGGCCTCATACAAAGCCCACTCTTAGAAAAAAAACTTTAAGACGCCTAAAACCGTAACGTATAATGGTATTGGAATAAAATTTAGTCGGTCATTAAGCACACTCTGGAAAATCACTAAAATATGGCTAAACCCGTAACAAATATATGCAGATATTGTAAAATTTGGCTCAATTTAGTCTAATATGAAATTTTGTGATAATCGGTCCATAATTTACCATAGCTTTTATGTAAAGCCATCTTTCGAAGAGCAATTTGGTCTACCGAATTTATTGATGAACGTAATAATTAACGGTAGCTCCAATATAAAATCCCTTTCTGAAAACCACTATAATACGCCTAATAACATTTATGAAACAAATCATGGTATTTAATTAAAATTAGGCAACGAATTATAATACTGTGGGTCAGGATTTATAAAGATTGACTTATTTTAAATAGATACGATAAAGAGCCCACTCCTGATATATTTTAACTTTCTGTGGTGGGTATTAAAGATCCGGCATAGCCGAGATTAGCACTCTTACTCGTTTTATTAAATTTGAATCAACTGTGGTAATTAAATAAAATAAAGATTTTATGTTAATTATTTTTTTTTTTTATGGAATCAATTAACACATTGTTAGAAATCGCACAGTTTTTGATCACATTTTTAATTAAATGAATGATTAATGAAGAAATAATCACATGTTTTTACAAATTTAGAAATCAATATGTATAACCATTTTGGTGATAGGTGCAAAATCAACAAATTGTTTGCTTGATTGTACGAATTTGGTGACTAAAATAAATTTTTAAATTTTTCTTTGTGTACTTAATTTTTTTTGTTATATATTCCAATATAAATACAAAAATTTGTTTATGTAAAAAAAAATATACAAGTTAATTTAATTTAATTTTGTAATATGTATTAAATAAACTATAAAACCTCTTTTAAAGATTTTTTTTTTAATAAATAATATCTATAAAAACCATTTATTATTTAAGAAAAAAAACCCCAGAATCCTGAACTATCCCTGGGGGGTTACGGAATTTTATTTTTTTAAGTCCCGAGTCACGGGATTTGCGAAAACCAATCCGGTTTGGCATTCGTAATATTCATTTACAACATTTTTTAAAACTTACCGCCAGGAGAACTGCTCATGCCACAATGAATACATTGTATTGAATTGAGTACAACAACCGATAACAGTGGCCATATTGATAAGCTGAAAAGAATAAACAATTTATTTTAATGAAAAATGCACAATAAATAAAAAAGTAGAGTTTTTAAAAATGTAAAAATTTTCTGAGTTCAAAAAGAATAAGAACTATACTTGTCCATATGATCTTATTTTGAATTTGTTTTAAGAAATTCACCATTATTTAGAAGTAAAATCAACATTATATTATAGAACTTATCTAGCATTATGTGCAGTGTGACCAGATCTAAAAACGATTTACAGCTAAATCTGGCGTTAAACATGGCCAAAAAATGCTAAATATGATTTTGAAAATGCTATAATTTTCTAAAGATTTTTGCTAAAATGTATTACCAGTATGAAGTTTTTTAACGAAATTTAAATAAATGGTTATATTTAAACAGCACAGGTAGATGAGATTCAATTTTAAATTTAGGGGCCCGCAGACCCCTGATACATCCTAAACTTAAACGATTTATTTCTATGAAATACACATTTTTTCACACATTTGCACTACTAAATTTTTATCTTAATACAAAGTTAAATTTTCTTGTACTTTTATATCGTAAACAAAGGGCAAAAAATATTTTTAATCAATATGATAAGGGTATTTGTAATAACCAACCAATATTTCCTGAATATTCTATTTTATTAACAAGACAGGTAAGAGTTTCTTGACATAAAAATTAACCCTTTTCATACGAAATTATTTTAGGCAAACTAATTTAAGTCAACATTTATTAAAATTTAAAAAAAAATTTAAGTAAAATCAATAGAACTAATTTCAATTTCTCCCATTTTCACTAATTTTCCATGTGTACCTACTAAAATTTAAAAATTTTCAATTTTCAAAATTATATAACTCTCATCTGAAATTAAATCTGGACTAGCATTTACAGTTCTGAAATGCTTATGGCCTTGGCTTTTCTTCCTGTTAGGGCTAATCCGCTCCCATTTTTCTCCAATTTTCCATATGGATTTTAGTTGTAAAATTTTGATTTAGTTGAAAATAGTAAAATTCTGTTAACATAACGGTCATTGAGTGACAGATTTGTTGCTTAACATAGTAACTTAGCTAATGTTAAAAACAAAGCTAACTTCACACACATCGAAATTTATTGCATAATAGAGTTCAAGCGTTACCATAACAATTTAAAGATGTGAATTTTTCAATTTGTCCATATTTTCAAATTTGAAAATTCTCTGTAAATTTACAATACCTTTGGAAGAATTTTCTGAAATCCAGGAAAAGGGTAGGAGATATGAGAATACAAATTGATAGAATTTGTAGACAAACTTGCGTTTTTATGAAAACTAATTATCAGAACCTTAAAGGTGTTGCGTCTTGATATCCACCCATCTTCTACCCTTTATTCATCTAACAGTGAATTTCTAAATTTGAACATATGAATAAATTGAAAAATTCATATCAAGACGCAACACCTTTAAGGTTCTGACAATAAATGTTTATAAAAAAACCAAGTTTGTCTACAAATTCTATCAAATTTTATTCTCATATCTCCTATCCCTTTCCTGGAATTCAGATAATTCTTCCAAAGGTATTGTAAATTTAAAAATTAAAAAAATAAAACATGTTAAGTTATATTATATATCTAATAAAATGATAACTTTTGATTAGCGACATATGTGTTAATTCTAAGATTTTTTTAATCCATTTCATCTAGATATGTAGGTATAATTCCAACCTGAATATATGAAATATTCCAATTTTATATGGTTACCAGTGTTATGTTAACGCTTTAACAGAACTGTGTTAAGCAATGAATTTCGAAATTTAACTTCACACACATTTAATTTCAACTTTTATTGTCAAACTCTTTCCTTGTGGTTGTTGTATATTTGCAATCAAAAAAATTTAAACCAACTACCCTCATACTTTGTGTTTGCTTCAATCTAACTTGTTACAAGAAAGGAATTTATTTTAAAGGTGCTACCGTTCGATGAAATATAAAAAGTTATTGAAGAAATTAAAATTCTTTTTGGACAAAGGCATCACATACATGTACATTTTTAATTCAAAAATAACAGGTACGTTCTAATATTTCTGTTTCTTTTTTTCTTCAATCAGAAGAATTAAAAATTTGTGCACAGGCTTAAATGTATTTAAACGGAAGTAAAGCAATTAGTCATTTACGAAAGGGCGTGAAAATAACAGGTAAGAATGTAATAAAACTTTCGGCATTTATAATCAATTAGTAAGAGATAAACAAAAACTCTACAGGATTTTCAAATAACATAGTATAATAATTTATTTTCTAATAAAATTTGGAGGAAATTTTTCGACCTGTAACTAAGCTACACAGAAAGTATGCAACCGAAGAGGAAACAGTAACTGTGTTTTTGAAATTGCACTACTCTATGTCTAAAACGAACATGTTATGGCAATCGCAAAGATTTTTTAGTGCGTATTTATAGGGTTTTAACAAATTTTCTTTATAAGAACAGCAGGCTCTACTGTATAATATATTTTGTGTGTGTGTATGTATACACTTTTAATATATCCATTTTGTACATACCCAGCGGAAAACTCAGAAGACCTTCTTACTTCAGGCCTTTTTAAAGACCTTCTTAAATTTTTTTTTATTCAATTACTATTATTATCTAACTACTAAAGAATGCCTCATAGAAGGCCTTGGCTCTTTGGTTTTAAAGATAAGATACACCTTCCACACTTCCAGAAGAGAAGGAGTAACATTTTTTGTTTTGTTTTTTTGCACAAGCAAAAGCAAAAGAATTCAGAGCCCTTTACAAAAACAAAGTTACATACATACATATAAAAATACCAAATGAAAACAATAATGTAAATCATTTTAGTTGAGTTTTGTTCATTAAAGAAGATAGGTACTTGTGCTAAATAATGAAAATGTTATGTAGTTTGTATAAATTATGTATATATTTATTATTTTTTATTTAATTTTATATTTCTTGTTTATATAGTAATTATAGTATGTGTAATTCGGTTAATAAATATATACATATGTATACTAAACTAAACTTATAAAACACTAAACTTTTTTACTTTTTTGAAATTTATGGGAAGGCATATAAGCAGGGATTAATCTGCAGCCCTTCTTAAATGCCTGTAGCTGAAAGCATTTTGATATACCTTTATTAAAAACCCTTCAATATGACCTTTAATCAAATTTTTACAAGGATAGACTGAAAGGCCTTTAATAGCCATTAATTGAAAGGCCTTTTAACATACCTTTCTTAAAAACCCTTCGAGATAACCTTTATTCTAAGGCCTTTTGACAGTCATTCTCTGAAAAGCCTTCTAAAAGCCATTTATTTGAATGCCTTTCAACAGTTCTGGCGATAGAAAGGAAAGCGGAAGGCCTTCCCCGCAATGACAACGTGTGTAAAAAAGATATGAGTATGGAATGGAGCGAGCAGGCCTTGTACGTCCTCTTTTTTCCCGCTGGGTACAAGCGTACTGACAAATACATACATATTTGCTTTAAATGCCGCAGTTCTAATTAGTTGAACAAAAATATCCAATGTAAATAAAAAATGCAAACAAGTAAACAAATCAAATTTGTTAAAATGGATATCAGATGCCAAACGTGCTGTAAGACAGATTCGATATTTAACTGTTGTTAAACTGAAACTGTACGAATATCAATTATAAAATAAAAGAATTTAATATAAACTTTTTGCTAAGTACTTATTTTTGTTTTAAGTGAAAATATTTGCAAAGGAATTGAACTAAAATAAAATAAATATTGTAGCACATATCACCAAGAAAATTATTTATTTATTGAATCTTAATATTTAATATGAACTAATAATAATTAATCAACTCTTAATCTAATTCTTAAGTTTGCGTCCTCCCAATGCCCGACGAACGTTCTTCTAATCACAGTTCCCGTTCACATAGGTGTTAAGCGCTCGGCTGATGGGACAAGTACTGCAGTATATCTTCTCCTTATGTCTCTGATATAGAAGAATTTGGACAGTGACCATGTCCCTCAGAGTACTTTAATGAAAATTTCACTCTACGTCAAATTTTCAAAAATGTATAAAAATGTTTACAAATACAATTTGTACGAGTATATAGTGTTTGTTGATTATGATAGCCTTGTCCATAGTCTTCATTTTCTAATAGGTTTGGTCTCTTGAGAAGAAGGATTTGGGCAAAGTGGCCATATCCCTCACAGAACTCATTCATGATAATTTCAGTCTAATGGGTCAATTACGGATGGGAACTGAACTGAAGTTGTGTTGCCAGCAGCGAAATCAGGCAATGCCGCTCCATTTTAAATACACACATTTTACGATGCATAGGCCTCAAAACTAAAAAACATCGACATCGTCCATTCAACATTTTCAATTATTTAAAACGTTTTTATATTTTTAAAATTTTTAATTTTTATTTTTCAATTCAACCCTTTATTTAAAAACTAGCTGACCCGGCAAACGTTGTTTTGCCTAGAAAAGCGGAAATTGTTCATACCAACATAGAAACCTTTGCCGGCTCATGCGCAACAACTTTACTAAAGATCGTAGCATGATCAAATGATATAATTTATTTTGAGTAATTTTCAATGGTGCCGCATATCGGAAATTGGTCATACCAACCTAGAAACCTTTGTATGCTTATGCTCAACAGCTGTGCTAAAGATCATAGCATGATCAAATGTACAGTTTATGATTTAACCCATTTCGAGTCATTTTCAGTGGCGCCACCTGTCTGAAATTGGTCATATCAACTTATAAACCTTCGCCGACTCATGCTCAACAACTTTGCTAAAGTTCATAGCATCGTCAAATGCAGAGTTTACGATTTAATTCATACTGAGTAATTTTCAATGGCGCCACCTATTTTAGATTTGGTCAGAGACCATTCCGAATTGGTACGAATCATCGAAATCGGTCCAACCGTATAGATATAAAGCAGTGTATTTCAAAGCATATCCGTATAAAGTACGTACATATGTATGTACTTAACTGCATAATATGCATTGCATAACTACATATACATATGTAATAAGGGGAACCCCCTTTTATAAACTGAAGAAATGTTAAAACAATTTTGGAGACTGTGTAATAGGGTTATAGCTTTTTGAATTTGTTACATATATCAGTTCTACCAAGGTTAAATCGTGTAGGGCACGGAATAATATTAAGAACTGCATTTTTAATTTTTTGCTATAGTTAAAAAAGTACACGCGCCAAACGCCATTAAGTTTTTAATTAAAATGGTTTTTTATAAATAAAATTAAATAATACTTTGTACTGAAGTCGGAGTCGTAGTACCCACAAAAATTCGCAACTCCGACTCCAACATTTTCCGGCATAAAAAATTTAAAAACATTTTCTAATATTTAATAAAATAAAAATTCTGCGAGATTGGCGATGCAATATTTCAAATATCGATTTGAAATTTTCGGAATCATTTTCTTGCTTTATTTAACCATTTGAAAGGTACTGCATTAAAAACAAGTTAGAGTGCTATATTCGGCTGTGCCCTCCATCGATAGTTTGAATATATAAGAGCTATAAATTATTAATAAATCTTTATAAAAACGGACGTCAGTATAAAAATTGATTCCGGTTTAAACCAATTGGACGACAATCACATAGTGTTATGCTTTTATTTATAGGAATTTAAAATATAAATGATTTTCAGGAAGGGAATTTGTATAAGACCCATGGCAAATAATGGACTTAACATCACGAAATCCTGTAGTGATTTTTGAAATCTATGTGGAACAAATTTCAATACAGTAGTGAAATTTGTTTTAGCATTTAAAATGCTTTTCAGAAGGCTGCTTAATACGGAATTTAAGGTAACTATGGACCGATAATCAGAAAATTGCATGATATTATTTCTGGCCATATGAACCAAAATTGGACCAAGTTTTACCAACACCAAGCTTCAGGAAATTTTATGGTGTGATTTTTAGTCCTATAAATCGTTGACGTACCAAATTGAATTACAATAGCATTATTTATTGCATACTTAACTGTTATCCGAGAGTAGGTTTTATATGCGGCCTAGGGTAAGTTATGGATCGATCTTCACGAAATTTTAAAGTATGATTTTTAGATTTATAAAACTGTGACATACCAAAGTTTGTTATGATAATATTATTTGTTACGGTTTTAGACCTACTAAACTGTTTTCCGAGAGTAAGTTTTATATGCGGCCAAGGGTAAATTATGGACCGATCTTCATCAAAGTTTGCCGCTTGATTTCTAGTCCTATAAAAATATGGCGTACAAATTTTAATATGATAGCGTTATTTATTACGGTTTTAGGCGTACTAAACTAAATTCCGGAAGTAGGTTTATAATATGGAGCCTATGGTGAATTATGAACCAATCTTTACGAAATTTGACAGTGTGGTTTCTTGTCCTATAAAACTATGACGTAGCACACTTTAATATGATACCAATATCACTATGCAACAAATGGGAAGTTTTTTTTTTCCTTGAATAACCACTATATTTTTTGATCCGCTATAGTCACCTTACTGCAAAAATCATCATTATTTCAAATTCTATGGTAAGGTATTTTTTTTAAAAAATTTTTTCTAAAAATTGAGATATTTGAAAAGGCTGTTCCTTACATCTTATCGTAACTTTGGAACGACGTACCTGATTTTGTCATGCAATCCGTATAAACATTTTAAATTACGCCAGATTTAAGTTTCTCTAATATCATTTTTTAACTTTTTTGGAGTTATTGAAGCCGAAGTGGCGAAAAAAATATTTTTTTTTAGTTTTTTTGTAAAATTTTTGAATTCAAAAAATTCATAAAAAATTTAAATCAACAAATACTTACCATTTTTAGTACTTAAGCTTAAAGCTGCATGTATTAGAAGTAAAATAAATTTTATTTCATGAAAATCCATGGATAAATTCCTGTTTTATTCCCGATAAAGTGAAAGTACCTACTTTTGACATTTGTTATCGCAAATTTGTGTAGAGCTAAAACTTTTGTGATTTTTTAATGGGTTTACCCTGTTAATTGCACAGTATTTTGTTTACTCCTTTATTTTTATTATGTTTTCATAAAGCTGCATGTATTAGAAGTAAAATAAATATTATTTCTTGAAAATCCATGGATAAATTCCTGTTTTATTCCCGATAAAGTGAAAGTACCTACTTTTGACATTTGTTATCGCAAATTTGTGTAGAGCTAAAAAAACAAAAATTACGATTGTCGTTTCGTTAAAAGTTATTGAATCGCACTACAGATATACAATAATACCACGCCAATAGTTTATCTTGAATGTATTTTTCAAATTTGTTCAAACTCTCCACTTTCGGCTTGTTATTTTTTGTATTGAAAGTTTAACTTAAAGTTATCTTTTTAGAGCGGAACATGGATGCTAATATTTGGTTTACTTAATCGCGAGAGTTAACTATTTCGCGATTCTACTGTTATATAAGATTTATTTGAAAATACTTTGCATTTTATGTAATTTTGTCAAGAAAATTTCTAAAAAGTTTACTTAACTGACTTCTTTGTTGGGTACATATTAAATCATTCAATAATAAAAAAAATTAAAACATCGATGTTGAAACATCGATATATCGTGTTTTTACCGATGTTTTTTAACATCGATGCTTATCATAAACACATCGATGATTTTAAATGTCGATGTTTTTCGAAACGATGTTGCATCCCTACCCATAAGTCATATTTCTTCAAAAATCATAAATTTGAATATTCAAAAATAAAATGTCAAATAAGTTTTTAATATTAACAAAAAAATCGATCAAAATGATTGATATTTCATAAAAACTTAATAATTTATTGTAAATAATAGTATTATTTTTATATATTTTTTTATAGCATGCTATATTTTGTAATGTATTTTTTATCGCATGCAATATTAAAAACAGAATTAATTTAACTTCTATTATTTATTTTCACACACATTAAAATTTATTATAAATTAAAAACAGCTAAGGCACAAGCTCTATGTTTACAATTGTCCTTCAAGTAGTGCTGAAAAGGTCAACAAAAAAAGAAAGACAAACAAGAAAAACATAAAAAAAACTGTACTTTGGAAAAGAATTCTTGACAAAAAGTATAAAAAAAAACAGAATTTAAGGCAGAAACATGTAAACTTATTGAAAATAGATAATCATTCACAACAACAATTTTCGATTCACCAGGAAAAATAAAATTTGGCTTAAAGATTGATGTTTGACTATTTTCTCAATGGTGGTGAGTGTTAAACGGCAAAGATTTCTGAAGAGAAAGTACGGTTACTATCGAAACATGTCAAATCACCCTGTCGCTTTGTTCAATCCCAGCTTCAAACAAGAATGAAAATTTATCAATAAATTTTAATTTATTTCATTTTGTAAATTCATTTCTTCATTAAAAATAATTTAATGAAAATTAAATTTGATGAACTTAAGCCTGATTAAAATAAAAATTTGGATTAAAACCCATAAACTGTTCAAATTAATAACCACAATACCAATAAATTAAAAACTTATTTTATTTTATTAAATACATTGCAAATATATACTACAGAAATGAAAGTCACTTTTATGCGACCACTTTTTTCATCACTGCATACTCAAACATAATTTTAAAATAATACAAATAAATAAACAACGTCATCAATCGAAAATTCAATTAACGTAACCATAATTTTATTTAAAATTTGGAAAAAAAATTTACCTCTAACAATAAATTATTTCTGATAAAATGCTCAAAAAATAATTCCAAGAAAAAAATTAAACACAAAAATAAATAACAATAATGAATAATTAATTAGTTTTTTCGTTTAACGTAAATAGGTACCAATATAGTATTTAAATAATAAAAATACATATATTTTTAAATAATAAAAATACACATATTTTTTGGCAAAGAAAGACACAGACTAACAAAAATAAAGTATTTTCTCGGAATCCCTTTTTATACTTTTAGTTATTTTATTTGTTATTAATTTTGATTTTACTACTATTTTTAATTTGTTTTGCTTCGGGATCGTAAAAACAAATACTTGAAGACAGTCGTCACACAAACCAACAAATTTTATTTTAATGCAAAAAGGCACTTAAGAAGCTTTTAAGGTGACAGATAAACAAATGACTGACAGTCAGATATCAGCTATCAATTTACTACATTTCAAAGGTAGAAAAAATGATAAACAAAATAAAACGAGAAGAAATAAAACAGAGGTCAAACCAAAACTAATTTGTACGCACAAAATATGTTAAAATAAAAATAAGTTTAAACACACAACAAAAAAAAAAAAAAACAAAAACAACATCATCGACCAACTATGGTTTGTAAGATTTAGTAGTCTTCTTGAAAAAGCAGAAAACGTTTTTAAAAACGAAAATATTTAGGCGTGTGTATGGAATGTATTTGTTCGTT
Source organism: Pollenia amentaria (assembly GCA_943735925.1). Taxonomy (NCBI): domain Eukaryota; kingdom Metazoa; phylum Arthropoda; class Insecta; order Diptera; family Polleniidae; genus Pollenia; species Pollenia amentaria. The sequence goes on along the minus strand of OX031008.1, from coordinate 62,644,353 downwards.
TACGTAGTCTTAATGATTGAGCGGTTTTCTTTAAAAATTTCAGAACAACAATTTCATCCAAATCAATGATATACAAATGTGCAAATTGTTAAAAAATTACCAATTAAAGTTGAGCGTAAACATTCGCATTAAAATTAATGATTAGGAATTGTGGACAATAAGTTTCTCCATCGTTTGCTATAATTAGGATTTTTAACAGAGTGAGTTGAAGCGACTTATTGACAATTTATCCAGAAATCTGGACTCATCCCCCAGAGAATTCTAAAGGGCAAATTGTCAATAAATCGCTTCAACTCACTCTGTTAAAAATCCTAATTATAGCAAACGATGGAAACTTATTGTCCACAATTCCTAAACAGTTTTGTTCGCCCACGTTGACTCCTTATCCACAAATGGCTGAGATATGAGCAAAAATCCAAGACTACCTCTAACTGTTCTTATAAATCCCTTGTTGTTGGAGAATGAAACGAGCTAAAGTTTTCAAATTAGGAACAAACATATCGGTTATCAATACACAGCATCCCACATTAGCAAATATGGGCGGAATTGGAACAGTGGGCGTGGTACCTAACGTACAAAAACATGATTGATTTCTGTATATCTAGAGAACGGAAAGAGCCAATCTTATCAAATTAGGCACAAGCATCTTGGTTATCAATACACAACATCTGATAAATGAAGTTATGACCAAAATACTGAAAAAATGGTCAAGAAACAAGAATGTTACATTTTAGGGCTCTACTATGACCTATGGACATGTTTTATATATCAAAGTATCGGAAATAGCCGAATATATTTCCCAATAAGTCGGAATTTTTTTTCAGAAATGGATGAGTTATGCCCATAATAATTTTTTTTTTTAACATACCCATTTTCGGCACCATATTTCTTCCCTAGCCCAAGTTTTATAATCCAAGTAAATGGTAAATTTCTTCCTAAAGACGACGGTATATAAATCTGCCAAATCGGTTAAACAATGGTTAAGTAATTAGCAAAATATGTACTTTAAAAAATGGGCTAAAAATTCTATAGCTGTTATATGACCTATGTATACGCCTTATATGTATATCAAAAGATCGTAAATGTTTAGTAGAACATATTTGCTGAAAATTCGGCAAAATCGGTTCAGATACAAAAAAGTTATTACCACAATATAATTTTTTTTTTTGAAAAATACCTATTTTCGGGAACCAAAGATCTTCCCGAGTCCAAGTTTTATTACCAAGCTAAATGGTTAATTTCTTCCTAAAGGCGTCGGGTGTAAAAATCTCGATAATTACTGTTTTTTTTATAATTAAGTTGTTTTATATCTTTAAAGGCTAGTTTACAATATCACACATTTCTTACGTATTCATAATAGGTACTTTGTGAAATAGAAATCTAATGAGTTTGTTTTGACTGTCAAAAAATCTAATGTAACATTACAGTTTGTAGTCACACTATTACACATGAACATGCTTTTGTTAAAATGCAACCCTGATCCAATTAAAAGTATTAGCGTTTAGAACAATTTCAAAAAACAATGAAGTCACATGGGATGTCAAATTTTTTTCGTAATACTTGTAATTTTCATAACACATTGCGTTCACACTATCACACTTTTACATATTACTTGAGTTTTTGACATGTATTCATACAAAGTATACTAGTGTAAACTAGCCTTAAGCATATACGAATATCAAATTACAGTGGACATCAGAGAGAAGCAAGCCGATTAAAAATTTTCGGCGGCGGCTGAGCTGCTTTCGGCCGAGTTTTATGACGAATAAGAAAATATTCGGCTGCGCCAAACTTATATCAAGAAAACACATGAACAAACATGTTAAACAAAATAAAAAGACAAATAATGATTTATTCATTTGAAAACTAATAATTTTATAAAAGATAAATCAAATTTTTAAGAATAAAAATTCTATTTCCAACAAATACCTTGTTAGTTGTACTACGGTCAGTAACAGAGTAAATTGAGATCATTAAGATTTTCGTAAAATTTGGAAATATCAGGCATTTTAAAATAGTAAATTATTACACAACTGGTATTTTTTTAACACTTGTAATAAGGAACACTTTTATTTAAACTTTTCAAACGAATGAAAACAATTTTAACAGTTTTAATTTTAAAAACGGATAGTAGGTAACCAATTTTTTTAAACAATCAGTATTCAAAATTATATTTAAATGTAACAAGTAATAAGGTTTTGCCAGACTTTATTTTGAAAATATTACAATTAATTTTCAAAACAACTTATTCCGAGTTGAAAACACTTTTTAAAAAATTATTTTATCCTATATTATCCCAAGCGATATTCTGGTCATCATATTTTAGTAAAAATTGTAAGATGGTATGTAAAAACCCTCCTAAAGGATAATATTAATTAATATTATTAATAATAATAAAATATTTCAGTAAAACAAATACAAACACAGTGTTTTACCTAGTCAAGTTTTACTTTAATTTTCATAATTGCATTAATGTGAAAAACGAAACACAAAAAAAAAAAAATTTCATATTTTGATTAGTTTTAGAACTATTTTATACATTTAATATAAATATGTGAGTTTTAAGAAAAATATTCTATTACATTAGGTGCGTTTGAGTACTTTTACAGTAAAATGCAGTAAATGAGTAAACTTAAAAATTTGCTCTCACAAAAAGCTGTTGTCCAAAAAAGTACGCGAACGCAAAATTTGTAAAAATTCGTAAAATAAAGGCAACAGCTGATGGCAAATAATTGAAGTGTTGAAAAATGTTTACACTTTTGACTACTTAACTCGTTTTCTTATCGGTACTCGATTAAATACTTTTTATATATATATGTTCCCATCGATCCTATAAGGAGCATAGGGCCTCAAATACTTTTTATAACACGAATATTTTTGGAAAATACAAGCAAATTATTTTATGTAATCTTTCATATTTGTTTGTTTTTTATTTTATTTGAATTTGCTAATTTGTGTCCGACTAAATTTGATCAATAGTACACGAATACTTTTTTTTACTATTGATAACTTTAAAAACAAGGTCTGTTCTAAGTACCCGAGTACTTGACACTTTTACAACTCCAAAAAATTAACATAACAAAACAAAGCTTAAAAAGTTGGTATTTGGCCATATAAATTCTTCACAAACAAGTTTAATTAATTAATATTAATTAATTTTTTGTTTTTATTTTAGTGTTATTTCAACTTTTCTTTTTTTAAACAATTTTTTCAAAATTTGTATGCCTTTTGTTTGCTACTTTTGTTTGTTTACCTTTTGAAACATATGTTTTTTTGTTTTACTAAATTTTACTGCAAAAATTTCTGCAGTAAAAATTTGTAAGTACTCAGTCAAGAACTGTCACTTTACGCTGTCAATTTGTGTTCTCATTTACTGTATTTTGTGTACGCGAACGCAATTTAGTAAAATGCAGTAAAGTTCAGTAAAAAATAGTAAAAACTTTTGTGTTCTCGAACGCAGCTATTGTGACCAAACCAAAATAACTCACATTTTGCGTCGATTCATTTTTTGCAAAAAACTCAAAAAAAACAACAAGCAACAAAAAAATAGAGTACTGAAAAAAATAACAGCACTTAAGATTGTTAGGTAAACACTTCACGGCTACCACAGCATAAAAATATTTACAACTGCATTCACAAAAATAAAATTATGAGTACTAAAAGCAAACGCCAAAAATGGAACACTAGGATGATAGAGGTTAAGATTAATATTTAGATTTTTAGTCGAACTTAATGAATTATTTCGGATTTTTTAAGTATTTTACATATTTTATTCCACCACCTGGATAACTATCTTGCCGCGATGTGGTGGCTTAAGTGTCGGCTGTAGTGTCTGTCTTGGAACTTGAATCCGGACAGTTGAGTCGGAACAAGTTTAAAGGCAGACGCTTTAAGGCCAGCATGACCAAGGGTTATCCATTCCTCATCCTATTCCCTTCACCTACATTCCTTCCCCCCCCCCCCCCATGTTATTCCCACTTCCCCCACTTTTAAGGTCAAGGTGGTTGATAGCAGTGCCAAGGACCTGGATGACTAGTTAGTGGTTAAAGAAACTAGTCGCGAACAGCTTCCCTCTGACGCTGATGGCAAAGGTCCGTTGTAATTCTAGCCTAGTCCGTGCAAGCCGTCACTGCACGAGATGGTCCTTTGTATACGTGCATACTCGTGGGATTGGAAACTGGACGATTTCAAGATAAAACAAAATACGGACATAGTGACAGAAGTTGGTGCAGGGAGTATCACTGACAACTCAACAGGCCCGTTGTCAGATTCAGACTCGGATCTGCTGGGTGTTCACAGGGATATTCTGCTGCAAGAAAGTCAGTTAATGACAGAACTGACAGAGACTAACTGGATGGGCTCGACAATGGACTCACTGACACGCTCTGGGGCCTCGGAAAGACTCGGTGATTTGACTTTGAACTCTGATGATGAGCACGAAATAGCTATGATTTCGGCTCATGGTCAGGACCAGAGGGTTGAACCATCGACTTTTGTGGTCACATTCGAGACAGAGCAAATTGGCGAGTACATCGAAATCCATTGTTCGGCAGGATGTGACAGAACAGGTCACATCGGAGAGCCGATCGAATCTAGGAAAAGCCAAGAGTGGTGGGAGAGTCTCTTTAGCCTTTCTAGAAAAGATAGCTAAGAAAGACTCTTCACTGCACGATGGGCGGGATAGGCATTTGCTGAGGATGCACCGGAAGAACACTGCTGGATTCGAAAGAATCCACGGTTCTTTCGATGTCATCCTAGGGCTTCCCTATCCTGCGGGGTATACAGCAGAGGCTGCTGAGGATTCAAAAGTTGTCAGTAAAGACAAAGGATCCTCACCAGATTCTGCTGGCGTATCCTCTTACAAGGAAGATAGAAGGAAGGAGGGTAAGAGTTCACCACCCAGCCCTCTTAATGGTGACAGATTGGTCACGGTTAAGGGAGCTAGGCCTATGGACGAATTACCCACAGTGGACCAAGAGTCTCTCAGGAAGTTGAAGTCGATGAGTGGGGTTGCGATATTTGGGTTGGGGTCTATCAGTTTTAGGTTTCCCAAAAATGATGGACCCTAAGAGGCTGAATGTGGTGCAGATAAACCTGCATCACTGTGAAGCAGCCTCAACCGAATTAGTAACTCACCTCATCGATAACAACGTGGACGTAGCCTTAATCCAAGAGCCCTGGATCAACAACAACCGGGTAGTTGGATTAAAGGCCACGGGATATACACTGTTCGTACCCCACACGGATGAGAAGGTTCGGACTTGTATAATGGCAAGAAATGAGCTCAAATTTATGTTGTCTCATTCTTTCAGCAATGGAGACCTCACGGTTGTTACAGGTGAAGCTATGGACAAAACGGTCCTAGCACTGGCATCGGTATACTTACCATATGAGGCTACCGATCCACCTGGTGTGAAAGTACGTGAGTTGGTGGAGCACTCGAGCAGAAGTGGCTCGAGACTGGTACTAGGTTGTGACGCTAATGCACACCATACCCAATGGGGAAGTACCGACATCAACAAAAGGGGTGAGTCTATGTTTGATTTTATTATTGCTAGCAATCTTTACATCTGTAATAGGGGGAATACGCCAACATTCAGAACTAGAGATAGGGAGGCAGTAATAGATGTAACATTGACGAACTATAGAGACTTAGTAGATGATTGGAGGGTGGCTTTGGAATTTTCCTTCTCTGACCATGGTCGTATATCCTTTAATCTAAACTTCGAAAAGTCAAAAAGGCGTCCTTATAGGAATCCAAGGAGGACGAATTGGGATTCCTTCTCGGGATTGGTGAATAGTAACCTTAGAGTTACACACGATTGGGGGTCGACTTCGGCCGGCGTGGAGCACCTGGTGGGTACCTTTACGGAGGTGTTAACCAGTAGCTATAAGCGATCTTGTCCGTTAAATTTTCCGGGTAGGCGCACGCAACCGAGATGGTGGACAGGTGAGTTGAGGACTCAAAGGACCACTGTCAGAAGGTTATTCAATAGAGCGAAGCATACGCGTAGGGATGAGGACTATAGTAACTTTAGGATAAGTTATAATAGGTACAAGGGAGATATTAGAAGGGCTAAAAGGGACTCGTGGATCAAATTTAGCGAGTCAGTTGAATCTGTAAATGAGATGTCCAGGTTCAGAAGGATTTTATCCAAGAACCCTGTGGTCCCGGGATTTATTCAGAGACCGGACGACTCATGGACGGAATCTAGCTCCGAATCTCTCTGTTTGCTTATGGAGACTCACTTCCCGGGTTGTGTGGATCCGGGAACGGGGGAACAGGTGGGGTGTGGTAACCCCTTTTCTGGATCAGGCTCGGGGGGTGAGATAAGAGAGGCGGTGGGGGATATCATCACCTTGGATAAGGTTACATGGGCGGTTAATAATTTTGGGTCTTACAAATCGGCAGGACCAGATGGTATATTTCCGGCTATGCTACAGAATATCCAGGGATCATTACTCCTATTGCTGGTGGAACTATATAGGGTATGTCTGCTAAATGGCTACATTTCTAGAGGGTGGAGCGAGGTCAGGGTTATCTTAATACCTAAGGCAGGTAGAACCGGTCACTCTAAACCCAAGGATTTTAGACCTATCAGCCTATCGTCTTTTCTTGTGAAGACATTAGAAAGACTGATTGATCTACATCTGAGGACGAAGATTGACGCCGGCATCATCAGCGGCGCTCAGCTTGCCTATCTTAAGGGTAGGTCTGATGCTTAGCAGCAGAGTTATTCACTCGGACTGGGGAAACGAGCGCTTAAGGAAACTCGTGACTAGGGGGACCCCACAAGGGGGAGTTCTCTCTCCCTTATTGTGGCTCTTGGTTTTCAATGTCGTTCTGGGACGTTTTGACAGGATAGGTCAGAAGGTCGTCGCCTACGCGGATGATGTAGTTATATTGGTATCGGGCAAGTTTCTGCCGACAATTAGCGATGTCATGCAAGGGGCGCTGGGCGAACTGTCAGCATGGGCGACTGATAAGGGCTTGGGAGTTAATCCGGAGAAGACAGAATTAGTTCTTTTCACTAGGAGGTACAAGGTGGAGAATTTTAGGCTGCCGGTACTAGGGGGAGTAGAGCTTAGGCTATCTGATAGTGCTAAGTATCTAGGAGTTTTTCTGGACAGTAAGCTGTCCTGGAGGAGGAATACTCAGGAGAGACTAAAGAGGGGTCTCAATGCTTTCTATGCTTGCAGATCGTCGATAGGTAGGAGTTGGGGACTCCGGCCGTCAGTTGTGGGATGGCTGTACACTTCGGTGGTTAGACCCATTCTTACGTATGGATGCTGTGTTTGGTGGGAGGCATTGAAACTAGCTAGTCGGAGGGACCTTCTGTCTAAGGCTCAGAGGTGTGCTTCGATCGGCATGACAGGTGCCTTGAGAAGTACCCCTCAGGCGGCTCTGGATGTTATTCTTCATCTTCTGCCTATAGAGCAGTATGTGAGGGAAATGGCAGCAAGGAGCATTCTTAGGCTGAGGGAGCTAGGACTGTTAGGAAATTTCACGGAGGGTCACTCGCGGATCTTGAGTGAAATTAGTACTAGTGGTTATCACCTAGGCTCGCCCGGCTCTACGGATAATTTGGTCACTAGGGTCGATTTTGGGCGTTTGCCAGAGGTGATATTGCCTTCTAGGGAGAGCTGGTCAGGGCAGGGCAGATTGTATAGGGGATTTGCTATTTTCACTGATGGCTCGAAGATGAAGGGCACGGGTGCGGGGGTCTACATTGAGGATCTGGACATCAGAAAGTCATATAGACTTCCCGACGACGGCAGTGTATTTCAGGCGGAGGTTCTGGGGGTTCTCAGGGCCGTGGAATTGCTAGGAGCTAACATTGCCAAGGGCTCGGAGGTCACCATATATGTGGACAGCCAGGCGGCTCTTAGGGCCTTGAAGGGCTGTTATGTGAACTCCAGGCTAGTGGACGATTGTAGGAGGGCTCTAGGAGTAATCTTAGGGAATTATGTTGTGAGGCTCTGCTGGGTACCGGGTCACTGCAACATCACCGGCAATGAGATAGCTGATGAGTTGGCAAGACTGGGCTCGGAAATGGAAGATCCTGACAGTTTGCAAGTGGTCAGGCCTCCAATGGGCTTCTATTTTGGGAGAATTAGGGAATGGATTCTGAACAGGACTAATCGGGCTTGGCGGGGCCGAACGGACTGCCGAGTATCGCGCACGCTGTGGCCGATGCTTAGTAGGTCAAATTCGGACGCGCTGCTGGGTAAGAGTAGGGCCTGCGTCAGTACCATGATAGGTATTATCACGGGCCACTGTATGATAGGCAGAATGGCGGTGAGAATGGGGTCTGGCTTATCGGATATATGTAGGCTGTGTGAGGACCCAGAGGAGCTGGAGACAGTTGAGCACTTTCTGTGCCACTGTCCCAGGCTACAGAACAGCAGGCTGAGGTGGCTAGGTAGCAGATTCCTGCACGAATTGGGAGATGTCTCGGGCTGCGGGCTCGGGAATCTGACGGGATTCGTAATGGGAATGACCTGGTTGCGCGGCAGGATGCTGGGAAACATGTAGGGCAGTTTTTCCTGTTTGGTAGGGTTGTGTTTTGCTTGTTCTGTCCGATTTCTTATCTTCCACTATCTTCCTTCCCTGTGCTTTCACCATTAACTTCTCCTACTCTGTCACACTAGATATCTTTCTCTTCTTTCTTTCTTTGTTTCACTAAATAAAGGCATCACAATGGACCATAATGGTCTCTGGGTGAGGGTGTGAAGTTTGCTTCACACCAGCCTTTCTAACCTAACCTAACCTACATATTTTATTGCTAACAATTGTATTAGTAAATTATTCAGGCTCAAGTCCATTAAATTATTTTCCTTAGAAAGACAATTGTATTTACTAAATTTTCATAACTTCTAAGAATGTAGAAAAAGTTAATTGTGTATACAAGTGGCAGAATGGAATAGATGTGAATGAAATGAACTTGTGTCTGAATAACTTACAAATATAGTACTTTGCAAAAAATATTTAAAAATACTGAAAATATCCGTTTTTGATTTCGTTAAAAATTTTTTTCTTGTTGAAAATATAGAAAGAAAACCCAAAATTTAAAAGTTAGATAAATATCTGCCACTACCGATTTAAGGCCTAACTATAATGTGCTTAATGAACCTTAATCAAATGTGCGAATACACATAATCAAATGTATACAACTAAAATGTACTTAAGACACTTTTCGTTAAGTTTCGTCAAGTGTCATTTGCTTAAGGAAAGTGCGGTCAATTTCGCTCTTCCTTAAGCAAATGACACATAATAGATACATATAATTGTTTACAATTAAAAGATGCAACCGCAGTTGCTTTTTTTATTACTTTTTTATTTTAGTTTTCGTTTACTTAAAAAATTAATAAAAGATAAACATAGATTTACTTGTTTATGGTAATATATTTATTACTTTTACAAATTAAATGACATTTCGTCAAAAATATTACATTTTAAAGAAATAAAAACGAAAATAGTTTTCCAAAAGTACAAATGTTTGCAACTAAGTGTAGAAAGTCTTTAAACCTAATAAGTACAATATAGCCACCTAAAAGTCTTCAGTAATTTACTTAAGCATTTGACATGCTTTTCGTTGAATTTTGACACTAGCTTAAGTTTGGTTAAGCACATTTTAGTTGGGCCTTTAGTATTCACTAACTTAAATAATATTAAAATTAACCAAAAATAATTGTATAACCAATTTTGGATATACATATACTAAAAAAAAAATAGTAAAAATAAGAATCGACTTGAATTTGAGCCGCCGATCAGCCGAGTACTTCGGCGGCGGCACGGCTTGTTGAAAACAATTGGCTGAGCGGCTAGCCCGTTACGGCCGTTACGGCTTGCTTCTCTGGTGGACATCCAATAGTACGAATTATATAATGTCAAGCCTTTTCGTACTGTTGGAAAATTCGTATTATTGGACTACATTTTTTCCTTCTTTTATGTAAAATAAAACAATGCAGATAGGTTAATTTAAGCGGGGGGATTTTATTTAACTAGGCATTTACACATGAAAGTATACTTTGCGACTATACAGGCCTGTTCTGAAAATCACTTTAGTTCAAATCACACGATTTAAAATCACATGTGCCTTTTAATATCACACGTGTAATATTGTGGTGTTCCGTTTTCGTGTTTTTTGGAGTAATTTTCAATTTCCGAAAGCACACCGAAAAACTTAATGATTTTCAGAACACCTCAAAATCGCACGTGTGATTTCAAAAGCACGTGCTTTGAAATCACGTGATTTTCAGAACAGGCCTGATAGTTTCTTGAAAGTCGCAATACACTCACACTTTATCACTAACACATTTACATCTTTCTACTTTCAGTCCAACTTTCAGCATAGCTTTCAATAAAAATTTCAAGAAAGCGATTTCATGAAAGTAAATGACAATAACTAAGCAGTGCTGCCAATTCAATTTTTTTTTCGTATATATAAAGAATTTTTTCTTTAAGTTATATTCAAGGCGAATTCATTCCAGCTAATCTCTGTAGTACAACAAGTACAACTCGTACAAAAACCACAAGCAATTTGTTTTTGTAAAATCTTTGTACAATGTCAAAAACCGAAACAAATCAAAACAAAAACAAAGGAAATAAACAAAATTCTGACATCCAACAATTATAAAACTAAAGAAAAAAAAGTTACCAGCAGGGCTTTTAGGATCACCTGTAGTGAATTCGCCTTGGATATATTTTTATTCGACCTTTAAAATTCAATATTATACCCAATTTACATGATGAATTTTATGACGTCCAATTTTCTTAATTCCCTTTTGAAGTTGCTACCAAAAACTACTCAAATTCATACGATGGTTTTTTTTGGACGTCTAATTTTTTCATTTTCATTCAATCCAGTTGATGAGAATATAAAAATAAAACGTAACAGAAAGAAAAGAAAAAAGTGTAAAGCGAAGTGTCAAAAAAAAAACATGAAAACAGAAATCAAGTCTATTTTTCTACCCCTCTTTCTTCTCTACACCGCTTGCTTCCAAACAAAAAATGACGTCCAAAATTGGACGTCATAAAATTCATCATGTAAACTGGGTGTTAAAATATAAAAAACTACACAGTGTAGTTTTTGATGCTGAAACGTGAAGAGCTATTACTCCTTTTGTTGTAGTTTATGTAAATTTTCATTAACCATTCCCTGATGATGATATTCAAAGAATATCGAAATATTGGAAGCAAATAAAGAACATTTTACATACAACAGACCTCGAGCTTGAGTATTTTCATTTAATATATATAAAGAATTTTATTACATTTTTTCAACTAAATATTAAGAATACAATTTTTCTAATTAACAGCCTGTTTTTGTAAAACACAAGTGTTCTCACTTGAAGTTTTCGTATTAAAACGAAAACGTTTTAAATATGGTTTTTAAAAAACATTTAAAAGCTTTCGTCTATTCATGTTTGACATGAATAGAGCTTTTTTCTATCGTTAAATAACATTATTGCCAATGCGTTTATTTTCGTACCTTTTTATGCTTTTTGCATATAAGGATTTTGTGTTCAAGGTTAACCCTGTCTTTTGTTTACAAAAATAAATTATAAATTTAAAAAACTAAAACTTCTATAAAAAAATTTTAGCAAATGTTAAAACTAAAAATGTTGAATTAAAATGTTTACAAAAATTGCAATAAATAAACGCAATATATGAAGACGATTGTTTGCTTCACATCAACATATAGAAATGGTGAAGGTATTTGCGTGAAGCACTAATTTTTTAAAACATACGGAAGAACTGACATACAAACATACATATGTACATACTTGTTTCTAGAATTTTTTGAACCTGTAAATACATATTTATGTAATTAGTAGAATTTAACCCGCTACTTTATTAATTTTAATTTTTTCTAGGTTTTTACTTGTATAAACGCTAGCATTTAATTCGCTACTTTGTCCGGCCCTTTTTATGATCATATTTGTGTGCCTAAGGTTATAGTTCTGCTCATTTTTTATCTTATGGGATGATAATCACTCAGGACCTTGCAGCTTTATTTTGAGTCTCTTCAAAGTACCAAAAAAGAAATTACGATTTTCGCCCCTTAAACGTTAGAATTTCGAAAAAGTGCCAAATTTGGCTTTGCATTTTTTAAAATAAGTTTCGAATGTGATATAACTTTTATTTCTATGTTTTTTGGCTTAAAAGATAGGGGGATGACAAAAAAGTACCAAAATACTCCCTGAAAGAGGAGAATTTCAAAAAAGTACCAGACACTCGTCCACTTATTTTTTTTAAAGACAACGATAGGTATTACATTTCATTGTATCTCTCTAAGTTTTGGAAATATAAGGTCACCGAATTTACCCTTGTTACCCCCTAAACATTCTACTTTCCAAAAATACCGTTTTAGTGGATCTATTTGGGAAGAGTCCAGCCACCGGTACAAATTTCAAGTTTTTAGCTTCAGGCGTTTAGGCTGTGCGATCATAAATCAATTAGTCAATAATGTTACAATTCTATATACATATACAATACATATATATATAGATACACAAACCTTTAATAATATTGTAAATAATTAAGGGTTCTTTCAGTAAAATATCCTTTTTATTTTCTACTTATTTTTTTAAACGAATGCCTTTTACTTATCGTCTTATTTTGGCATTTGTGTTCATTTATTACGAAGATGTTCATTTTATAAGAACCAAACGTGTGTGGAAAAAATTAAAGCTTTTTCAGTCACTCACCTAAAATGTGTTTTAATTTTATGAAAACCTAAATCAGTTTTCGTTCGTTTTTTTTACGAACGAACAAATATTTTCATTTTCTAAAAACAGGCTGTAAAATTTATAAATATGTATCATGAAAACAAATAAAAATAAATATTATTTTGAACGAATTCCTGAAGTTCGGCGTGAATAATTGGCTCGGCAGCTCTGAAACTTGAAATAAGTAAAACAATAAAAGAAGAAGAATAGAAATTTTTGATAGAAGTTTGCCCATGATGAAATAAACCACCATGAAACAAATAGAAAGGTAATATTGAGAGCAATCTCATGGTCAATTTAAAAAGTGTGAGTGTGTTAGTAAAAAAATGTGAGAGTGAGAGCAAATTGAAAGGAATTGAAAGACAAAACTTGATCGTGTGCCCTCCAAGTAATTAACGAGCTAGCTTATGGTTAGGTCGTACTGATTCAGTGGGAGTGACTACTGACTCGTAGTGCGGACATTGCGTGTAAAACCTGGATAGTTTTTACCAAGGCCTAGCCAATAGGTATGCGCAAGGAGCCAGATGTTTATTTTGCTTATTCCCTTATTACCTAACGTTTACATTTGCCAGTACTGGCAAGACAGTAAGAAAATACATATTAATTGCAAAAAACACTACACTGAACCAAAAAACGCTATTTAAAACAAAATTTTGCGTTTTTATTTTAAAATTGCATCAATTTTTTTGAAAATATATTAAAAACAAAAATGTTCAATTTTATTTTAAAAAGAAACGGTGTGGTTTTCAAAATTAGGCAATAAAAATCATATTTAAAACAAAAATGTACGTTTTTGTATCAAAAAATATTATTTTTTTACTAAAACTTTTAAGAACAAAAAGGTTTTCTTTTATATTAAAAAGCAACACTTTTGTTTTTACTATAAGAAGCAGAAAAAACATTTTAAAATTTAAAATTTTTCGTTTTTGTTTTAAACAGTTTAACAATTTGAAAAACGTATTAAAATTAAAACAGGTTTGTTATTGAAAATAAAATAAACCATTTTAATTTTAAAAGTTGACACCATTTTTTATTAAGCGTCATTAATAAAATATAGCTCAATGCAGTGTGTTAAAAATTTAAAAAAGTAAAAAAATATTAATAGCTCGGTGCAGTGTGTTTAAAAAACTGTAAAAAGTTAAACAAATATTATAGCTCAGTGCAGTGTATTTTAAAAAATATAACAAGTTACAAAAATAATAATAGCTCGGTGCAGTGTGTTTTAAAAAAAGTTAAAAAAAGAATATTGTAAAAAATGGAAGACAATTCTGAAGATGATGAAACTTTATCAGCTCCGTCAAAAGTGCAAGATTGGTTGTGTCATTCGCAAACACAATCATCATCGAACAACTCGGGTGCAGCTGTAGTAAAAGTAAGTTTTTATCTTTGAATAATTAACAAATGAAATAATTTCTGGCTTTAATTATAGGATTTAAAAACTTTATTGATGGAGACGTCAAAGGGCAAAGCCATTTTAAATTTTTACGAAAAGGCAAATGCTCTTACCAACGTGAACAGAACGGAACTTATTAATATAATCGTTGAGGACTCTCTTTTTTGCAATAGGTCACTATCACCAAAGGATTTTACAAATATTGTTGATGAGATATGTAAAGTTTTTCCCAACGAAAGAAAATATCATGTAAGTATTTTCCAATCAAACTAATAAATAAACAAGTAAAAGTGCTATATTCGGCTATCTGACAGATTTATTGTTAATGTTTCTATTTTTACATTTTTTTAGGAATACTACTTTATAACACGGTGTGGTAAAAGAAATCCTTCTGGAAAGCTATATTCAAAATATGTAAATATGAGATTTAATGTTTATTTATAAAAGATATAAAAGTATTTTCTAGTCCTCCAATAAACTTATATGCAAATAATAATGGTAAAATATATGTAAGACCAAAATTACTATAGTTAGTTTTTGAAAAGTATTCCATTAGATATGTACATCCAATGATTTTTTGTAATTATTTTAGCACATACAAAATAAAATATTAAATATATCTAATAAATTTTTGTAAATATTTTAGAACATAATAATTATTTTTAGATGTTTAAGCTAAAGGACTTTTTATTTATAAAATATTATATTTATTTATTTCTATCGATTATTCGCTAACCTTTAGTTTGCATCGGCAGTAACTTAAATTTACAAAATTTTAATATGAATAACACAAAAAAACCAAAACAAAATTTTGAAAAAAATTTTTCTTAATTTAAATTCCAAAACCTATTTGTCATAACACAATTACAAAAAGCCATAATAACACAAATAATATATAATTAAAGTATTGGTTTTTTTGTGTTATCCATATTAAAATTTTGTAAATTTAATTAACTGACGATGCTATCCAAAGGTCAATAAATAAATATAATATTTTATAAACAAAAATACCTCAATTACAAATTATAATTATAAATCAAATAAGATTAAATAACTTTTAAGTTGTACTAAGCTGTATATTTTTATACTCTAATAAACCTTAAAAATTTAATAATGAGTTAAATACTTATTGCCTGGTGTAAAGGTAAGTATGAAGCAACGTATACCTTCAAAATTAGGTACTTTTAATTTAAAATTACACATTTTTAATTTAAAAATATTACATTTTTGATTTAAAAGGGCTATATTCTTGTTTTAAAAACTATAATTTTTAATACAAAAATGTTATATTTTCTTTTAAAATTGATTTTCACTTTAAATCAAAAATTATTATTTTTGATTTAAAATTTTTTTTTATAAAAATTGCAGTTTTTAAAATAAAAACGAAAACTTTTAAAACAAAAGAAAACCAGCTTGGCTCGATTTCACAGCTGTTTTATTTTAAAATAAGATTGTTTCTTTTTGATTTTAAAATTTTTTTTTTTCTGTGTACTTGCTGTCTTCGTGACGTAGGCGTCTAGACTGTAGTTAAGACAGTTCACTTTTAAAAAAATGTCTAACGTGAATGTCGCAGTGCAAGTTCTAGCTAAACGTGTTTTATATGAACTTAACAAATTAAAAATAGCATAGATAACCCTTATGTAAAACATGCAAAACCAAAGCATAATTTATTAAGTTTCTTTTAATTGTTGATTTTATTTTTACTTTTGCGAACAAAACTTCAAATTACTGTCAGCAAATGTTAAATTACTGTCCATTTTACTGTCTGCAAAATTTGCAAGACAGTAGACAAGACAGTTGGAAAAGTGTACATGTATTAGTGAAAAAGTTTGCATGTATTGCAACTGTCTTGTCAGTACTGTAGCCCGTTTCTGTATTTCTCGCATCGTAAAATTTCCCGCATGAAACAAGTGAATTATGACAAAAACAGTGCAATATGAAACAAAAAATGGTTTTTCCCACATAAGTGTTTCTGTACTTTTACTTTGCGAGAATTATCTGTCATTTAAATAATTTTCCAGCAATTATTGGAAGGATGTGAAAACAAGTGTTTCTGTAACAATATTTTGCAAAAAGTTTCTCACAAGAACTGTCAAAATAAGTCATATTTGAAATTGATGCGAGAAAAAAAAATTTAAAAAAATGGAACCCAAATTATTTATGTATGTACACAAGAATGTGTACCTATTATTTTATTTTATTTTAAAAGAAAGAATTTAAATGATGAAAATAAGTATATAAAACACAATTGTTATATTTTGTTATTTAAATTTTTTTGGCCTTTCATTGTGTTTGTTTTATGCAGGGCTGCCAGATAAATTTGTGAAAAAAACGTCAATATCCTAAGAAAAAATAAAAAAATCGTCTATTTTTTTCGGACAATTTAAAATTAATTTTGACGAATTTTGTTCGTTTTTGATCATATAATCACAAATTTTTATCATATAAACATATAATCAAAAAAAAAAAAAAAAAAAAAAAAAACATTAAGTTCATGGGTAAAATACATATTTTATACATACATAAGCTTGAGGTCTATTTAAATAAAATTATTTATTTTATTTTCCTTAATCCGATAAGAGTTTAAAATTTCAGATTGTTATTTTTCCCTGCAGAAATCACACAAAGGAGTGACAAAATATCATTTTGAAATAAAATAAACACATTTGGACAAAGTAAAAGGCAAAAATTTCCTAAAGTGCATTGACTGAAAAATGGGGTAATAGTTTAATCTTTTGATCACACAAACAAATGTATTAAATAATCCAAGCAAATAAAAATTAAACAGTTTCCGTTCGAAATTTTGCTTTTGCCGATACATTTTTTAATCTGCCTTGTTTTTAAAGATATCGGTTTTCTGTGGTGCCTAATACACAAACATATAAAACTATTTAAAATTGTTTTATTTCAAAGACTGACAGCCTGTTTTTAGAAAATGAAAATATTTGTTCGTTCGTAAAAAAAACGAACGAAAACTGATTAAGGTTTTCATAAAATTAAAACACATTTTAAGTGAGTGACTGAAAAAGCTTTCATTTTTTCCACACACGTTTGGTTCTTATAAAATGAACATCTTCGTAATAAATGAACACAAATGCCAAAATAAGACGATAAGTAAAAGGCATTCGTTTAAAAAAATAAATAGAAAATAAAAAGGATATTTTACTGAAAGAACCCTTAATTATTTACAATATTATTAAAGGTTTGTGTATCTATATATATGTATATGTATATAGAATTGTAACATTATTGACTGATTGATTTATGATCGAACAGCCTAAACGCCTGAAGCTAAAAACTTGAAATTTATATCGGTGGCAGGACTCGTCCCAAATAGATCCACTTAAACGGTATTTTTGGAAAGTCGAATGTTTAGGGGGTAACAAGGGTAAATTCGTTAACCTTATATTTACAAAACTTAGAGAGATACAATGAAATGTATCTATTTAAAAAAAATAAGTGGACGAGTGTCTGGTACTTTTTTGAAATTCTCCTCTTTCAGGGAGTATTTTGGTACTTTTTTTGTCATCCCCCTATCTTTTAAGCCAATAAACATAGAAATAAACGTTATATCACATTCGAAACTTATCTAAAAAATGCAAAATCAGATTTGGTACTTTTTTAAAATTCAAACGTTTAAGGGGCGAAAATCGTAATTTCTATTTTTGTACTTTTTTTAAAAAAAACATTTTTCTCCATTCCCACTACAATATTGAAATTGTTAATAGTTCAACGGGGAGAAAAAAGTATCAAAAAGGATATACCTATACGAGAAATTAAATGTCTTTCTTTTACTCTTGTGTTCTGCGTATGGTACTTTTTGAATTTGTTATAATATTGAAGAGACTCAAAATTAAGCTGCAAGGTCCTGAGTGATTATCATCCCGTAAGATAAAAAAATGTTAGTAGCAGAGCTATAACCTTTGGCACACAAATATGATCATAAATAAGGACCGGACAAAGTAGCGGGTTAAATGCTAGTATTTAAACAAGTTAAAACCTAGAAAAATTAATTTTCGCATAAAAATATGCTTACGAAAGAAAATGAGACGTTAATGAAGTAGCAGGTTAAATGCTACTAATTACCTAAAAATATATATTTACAGGTTCAACAAATTCTAGAAACAAGTATGTACATAAGTAAGTATGTATGTGTGTATGTAAGTTCTTCCGTATGTTTTAAAAAAAAGGTGCTTTCACGCAAATACCTTCACTATTTCTATATGTTGATGTGTAGCAAAAAATCGTCTTCATATATTGCGTTTATTTATTGCAATTTTTGTAAACATTTTAATTCAACATTTTTAGTTTTTAACAATTTACTAAAATTTTTAATAGTATTTTTGTTTTTTAAATATTATAATTTATTTTTGTAAACAAAAGCCAGGGTTAACCTTGAACACAAAATCTTTATATGCAAGAAGCATGAAAAGGTACGAAAATAAACGCATTGGCAATAATGTTGTTTAACGATAGAAAAAAGCTCAATTTATGTCAAACATGAATAGACGAAAGCTTTTAAATGTTTTTTAAAAACCAATTTTAAAACGTTTTCGTTTTAATACGAAAACTTCAAGTGAGAACACTAGTGTTTTACAAAAACAGGCTGTGAATCGTCACTAGAAAAAAATCTGCAAATTGTCACTTTGCCAATTTTGGAACAAAAAAATCGTCAAAATGTCGTTAAATCTGGCAGCCTTATTTTTATTATATATATTTCTTTCGTTGACGTTTCGCTTGCATTTGACACTTACAGCCTGTTTTTAGAAAAGGAAAATATTTGTTCGTTTGTAAAAAAAACGAACGAAAACTGATTTAGGTTTTCATAAAATTGAAACACATTTTAGGTGAGTGACTGAAAAAGCTTTAATTTTTTCCACACACGTTTGGTTCTTATAAAATGAACATCTTCGTAATAAACGAACACAAATGCCAAAATAAGACGATAAGTAAAAGGCATTCCTTTAAAAAAATAAATAGAAAATAAAAAGGATATTTTACTGAAAGAACCCTAAATTATTTACAATATTATTAAAGGTTTGTGTATCTATATATATGTATATTTATATAGAATTGTTACATTATTGACTGATTGATTTATGATCGCACAACCTAAACGCCTCAAGCTAAAAACTTGAAATTTGTACCGGTGGCTGGACTCTTCCCAAATAGATCCACTAAAACGGGATTTTTGTAAAGTCGAATGTTTAGGGGGTAACAAGGGTAAATTATAAACCTTATATTTCCAAAACTTAGAGAGATACAATGAAATGTAATACTTATCGTTGTCTTTAAAAAAATAAGTGGACGAATGTCAGGCCCTTTTTTGAAATTTTGCTCTTTCAGGGAGCATTTTGGTACTTTTTTGTCATCCCCCTATCTTTTAAGCCAATAAACATAGAAATAAAAGTTATATCACATTCGAAACTCATCTAAAAAATGCAAAGCCGAATATGGTACTTTTTCGAAATTCAAACGTTTAAGGGGCGAAATTGGTAATTTCTTTTTTGGTACTTTGAAGAGACTCAAAATTAAGCTGCAAGGTCCTGAGTGATTATCATCCCATAAGATAAAAAATGTTAGCAGAACTATAACCTTAGGCACACAAATATGATCATAAAAAAGGGCCGGACAAAGTAGCGAATTAAATGCTAGCGTTTAAACAAATTAAAACCTAGAAAAATAAACATTGGCATAAAAATATGCTTACGAAAGAAGAGGAGACGTTAATAAAGTAGCGGGTTTAATGCTACTAATTACATAAATATGTATTTACAGGTTCAAAAAATGCTAAAAACAAGTATGTTCATAAGTATGTGTGTATGTAAGTTTTTCCATATGTTTAAAAAAATTAGCGCTATCACGCAAATACCTTCACCATTTCTATATGTTGATGTGTAGCAAAAAATCGTCTTCATATATTGCGTTTATTTATTGCAATTTTTTTAAACATTTTAATTCACCATTTTTAGTTTTAACATTTACTAACATTTTTTTATAGAAGTTTTTGTTTTTTAAATTTATAATTTATTTTTGTAAACAAAAGCCAGGGTTAACCCTGAACACATAATCCTTATATGTAAAAAGCATGAAAAGGTACGAAAATAAACGCATTGGCAATAACGTTATTTAACGATAGAAAAAAGCTCTATTTATCAGCCTGTTTTTATAAAACACAAGTGTTCTCACTTGAAGTTTTCGTATTAAAACGAAATCGTTTTAAAATTGGTTTTTAAAAAACATTTAAAAGCTTTCGTCTATTCATGTTTGACATAAATAGAGCTTTTTTCTATCGTTAAACAACATTATTGCCAATGCGTTTATTTTCGTACCTTTTCATGCTTCTTGCATATAAAGATTTTGTGTTCAGGGTTAACCCTGGCTTTTGTTTACAAAAATAAATTATAAATTTAAAAAACAAAAATACTATTAAAAATGGTAGTAAATTGTTAAAAACTAAAAATGTTGAATTAAAATGTTTACAAAAATTGCAATAAATAAACGCAATATATGAAGACGATTTTTTGCTACACATCAACATATAGAAATGGTGAAGGTATTCGCGTGAAAGCACTAATTTTTATAAACATATGGAAGAACTTACATACACACATACATACATACTTATTTACATACTTGTTTCTAGAATTTTTTGGACCTGTAAATACATATTTATGTAATTAGTAGCATTTAACCCGCTACTTCATTAACGTCTCCTCTTCTTTCCTAAGCATATTTTTATGCCAATGTTTATTTTTCTAGTTTTTAACTTGTTTAAACGCTAGCATTTAATTCGCTACTTTGTCCGGCCCTTTCTTATGATCATATTTGTGTGCCTAAGGTTATAGTTCTGCTACTAACATTTTTTATCTTATGGGATGATAATCACTCAGGACCTTGCAGCTTAATTTTGAGTCTCTTCAAAGTACCAAAAAAGAAATTACCAATTTCGTTTGAATTTCGAAAAAGTGCCAAATTTGGCTTTGCATTTTTAAGATAAATTTCGAATGTGATATAACTTTTATTTCTATGTTTATTGGCTTAAAAGATAGGGGGATGACAAAAAAGTACCAAAATACTCCTCTTATTTTTTTAAAGACAACGATAGGTATTACATTTCATTGCATCTCTCTAAATTTTGAAAATATAAGGTAACCGAATTTACCCTTGTTACCCCCTAAACATTCGACTTTCCAAAAATCCCGTTTTAGTGGATCTATTTGGGAAGAGTCCAGCCAGCGGTACAAATTTCAAGTTTTTAGCTTCAGGCGTTTAAGCTATGCGATCATAAATCAATCAGTCAATAATGTTACAATTCTATATACATATATTGTATATAGATACACACACCTTTAATAATATTGTAAATAATTTAGGGTCCTTTCAGTAAAATATCCTTTTTATTTTATTTATTTTTTTTATTTATTTTTTTAAACGAATGCCTTTTACTTATCGTCTTATTTTGGCATTTGTGTTCATTTATTACGAAGATGTTCATTTTATAAGAACCAAACGTGTGTGGAAAAAATGAAAGCTTTTTCAGTCACTCACTTAAAATGTGTTTTAATTTTATGAAAACCTAAATCAGTTTTCGTTCGTTTTTTTTACGAACGAACAAATATTTTCATTTTCTAAAAACAGGCTGTATGTCAAACATGAATAGACGAAAGCTTTTAAATGTTTTTTAAAAACCAAATTTAAAACGTTTTCGTTTTAATACGAAAACTTCAAGTGAGAACACTTGTGTTTTACAAAAACAGGCTGTTAATTACTGGAAGTATTCCAGTTAAAACAGAATCTGTGTTGTCTGTTCTCGCATTTAAATACAGAAACACTTTTTTCTCACAAATCGAGAAACGATGGAATTTTTTGTTTCACACTTATGGCTAATAAATCAGTAAGTGTTTGAACGCTGGTTTAGTTGAACTAAACTTAAATTTATATGTAGCTTAAACTCAACAGTTGTAAATCAGTGTCCCATGTATTATATGTAGTGTAAAAAGTAACATGTGGCAGCACTACGATAAATGTAGACAAATTCATATGGTTTGTATTGGTAGTTTAAACGCCCAATTTTATGCGTTTAAAGATGGTTTATATGTTTTCTGATTTATAGATTTGTTGGCTTAAACACATTTTAAACCAGAAATAGAGTTTAACTTGCTCTGATTTATTAGCCCTTAATATGAGAAAATTTGCGATGCGAGAAATACAGAAACGAGCTACTGGCAAATGTAAACACCGTGTTAGACTGACAAAAGTTGTTTACATTTTGCTTATACATGTACACAGAAAAAAAAAAATTTTAAAATCAAAAAGAAACAATCTTATTTTAAAATAAAACAGCTGTGAAATCGAGCCAAGCTGGTTTTCTTTTGTTTTAAAAGTTTTCGTTTTTATTTTAAAAACTGCAATTTTTATAAAAAAAAATTTTAAATCAAAAATAATAATTTTTGATTTAAAGTGAAAATCAATTTTAAAAGAAAATATACCATTTTTGTATTAAAAATTATAGTTTTTAAAACAAGAATATAGCCCTTTTAAATCAAAAATGTAATATTTTTAAATTAAAAATGTGTAATTTTAAATTAAAAGTACCTAATTTTGAAGGTATACGTTGCTTCATACTTACCTTTACACCAGGCAATAAGTATTTAACTCATTATTAAATTTTTAAGGTTTATGAGAGTATAAAAATATACAGCTTAGTACAACTTAAAAGTTATTTAATCTTATTTGATTTATAATTATAATTTGTAATTGAGGTATTTTTGTTTATAAAATATTATATTTATTTATTGACCTTTGGATAGCATCGTCAGTTAATTAAATATAATTAAATATATATATATATTTGTTTACGTTTTTGGTTTATTTTTGCTTAAATTTTGCGCGCCACTGCTTTTGAGTGTATTTTTTAATTAAGTTTTTCGTATGCTTTTGTTTTTCCAAATTTTAAGTATTCATTATAAAACTGAAGTGAAAACTTTAATCCCAAACAAATTTCAATAAGTGTAATTAATATAAACTTAAAAAAATGCATTACTGTGCAGTTTGTAAAAAAAATCACAAGTGGATGCGGAAACTTGTTTAATGTCACAAAAGCCCCAGTGAAAAGGGCAAAATTGGAAGAAATTTGTGGCAGGAATTTTTCTTTATGGAGCTGAATTTGCGTTGACCATTTTTCGGAGAGAGGCATTGTTCGTTCGGGTAAGAAAGAGTTCCTTTTCACAAATGCCGAGCCTTAGGCTCGACGTCTTGCGGAGTCTAGTGTGTCTACAGGTAATAATGATTCTTATGTGGCAATGGGGCAAATAAATGCTTGTTCGTCATGTAATTTTAAGTTTTTTCATTTTTGTTGTAATGTTGTATTTATTGCCATAGTGCTGCCACCTACTTATTCCACCATGAGTTTGCCCTTTGACGACATTTAGAAAATTAAATTTCACTTTCATGTAAACTTTCATGAAAGTTTATTATTTTTCTGTGAAATTTGTAGTTTTTGGTAGCAACTTTAAAAGGGAATTAAGAAAATTGGACGTTATAAAATTCATCATGTAAATTGGGTGATGGTTTCTGTTTTCATGTTTTTTTTTTTTTGACACTTCGCTTTACACTTTTTTCTGTTCTTTCTGTTACGCTTTATTTTTATAATCTCATCAACTGGATTGAATGAAAATGAAAAAATTAGACGTCCAAAAAAACCATCGTATGAATTTGAGTAGTTTTTGGTAGCAACTTTAAAAGGGAATTAAGAAAATTGGACGTCATAAATTTCATCATGTAAATTGGGTGATAGTTGTAAATAAAAGCAGACAGTTCGAGTGATTATACATATGTAACATTAGAAAGCTTTACATGTATATACTGTAACATATTTTTCTCAGAAAAGAAATAGCCATCAATTATGCAATAATAACGCTGTAAAAGGTAAAATTTGCAAGTATATGCATTAACAAAGCTATGCCAAAATGTATAAAAAGCTCTAAAACGGATTAATATGTATATTGTATCTGCCTTCATTAGTCGCACATGGAAAAACATGCAATTGGTTTACCTGGTTATTCATATATAGACAACATACATATGTATGTATGTAAGAAATGTGCGTTATTGGAGAAGTGGGCGCAAACTAGATTTCTGTTTATCTAAAGCAACTAGGTACAATTTACAAATTTTATACGAACAGCTTGGCCATAAATAAACAATATCTGTAAAAAAAAGTGGTGTTTTTGGGTCCAGTGGGCCCCGTGGTCCTCAGTCCACCTTAAATTTTAGTTTTGGTTTTTTTCTGAATCGGG
This sequence comes from Pollenia amentaria, assembly GCA_943735925.1. NCBI lineage: Eukaryota > Metazoa > Arthropoda > Insecta > Diptera > Polleniidae > Pollenia > Pollenia amentaria. The sequence goes on along the minus strand of OX031008.1, from coordinate 62,619,924 downwards.
TGGCATATCTTTTTGTGCCCCGTAAACTGCATTTCAACCAATTTTTCAATTTTCACTTTATGAAAGAAATCGATCTACAGTGGTGATATCCAACCACTGTAAAAATCTTACAACCTTTTCTCTAGTATTTTGTCAAAAAAAATGCAATTGTATCCCCCTTTGTGATACATATAAGAGTACATATGTATAAAAATAAAACAATCTTTGTCTCTACTGAAAATTTATAAATTTTGAGTTAACCCCATTAAGAGGAACGAGTGCGATATATTGAAAGAATTAATATGATCAATAACCAAAAACTTTTTATGTATTTCATTTGTAAGAGCCGCATAAATTAAAAAAATATCTTCACTTACCCTGAACACATCATTGTTGTTGCGTTATTTGTGAGTGTTTGTACGTGTTATTTTTACGTTTTTAATGGTCTTTTTATTTGTCGGTGTATTGACGTACAAAAGTTCACAATGAACGGCAACCCACTCCGTAGAACCACCACCAAAACAACGCTAGCAAATTCACTTCATTTGCTGCGTATATCTAATGTCGAGGCTCCCAATAAATGAACACCAAACATAAAGAAATTAGTTTTTCAACTTAAATAAATAGTTATTGCACACACAATATTTTTATTGTATGAATTAAATTGAATGATCAATTCTTTTTGGTACTATTGTTATAAGTGTACAAATTATAGCAATGACGATAAAACGCCAAATATTAATAAATCATTTCTTCTTTAATTTTTTTATTTTCCACCTCTACCGCTGTATAAACACCAAATTCTTTTCGTTATCTCCTATTCTATTTTTGTTTTCGTATTGCTCAATAGAAACGCCAACATACTTTAATTAACTTTTTCCCAAAGGTTATTTACATTATATAAAAACGTTTTTAATTTTGTTATTAAATTTTTTTTAACTAATCCATTCCAACTATGATATATTGCTTTTATTTCATATTAAGCACTAATGCATTTTATGTGTTAATAAATAGAAAAAAAAAAACCAAACGACATAATAGATGAAAATCCAACACAAAACTAAATTAATGTTAGTGCTGCATTTAAGATAAACAATAATGGAGTACCAAGGTACACAAGTAGTTGCTCGTTTGCTACAAGTAGCCGTTGTTATTTGTGTTGCCAGAGCAAAAAACTAAAGCCCATTGATCAAGGCGAATTTACTTCAGGTGGCGGCGAGATTACAACAAGTCAACAACATAGAAACCGTGAAACAAAGAAAAAATTCCTGACTTCATAATAAAAAAAAAAAAAATTAATGAAAATTAAATTCAATGAACTTAAGCCTAATAAAAAATATCTAAATTTGGATTAAAAACCATTACCAGTTCAATAAAATAACCACAATACTACTATTGTTAACAGCTAAGGCACGAGCTATGTTTACATTTGTCCTTCAAGTTGAGCTGGAAAAGGTCAACAAGAAAAAAGAAAGACAAAAACATGAAAAACAAAAAATGTACTTTGGATTTCGAGAAGAATCTTTGACAAAAAGTACGAAAAAACAGAAGTTAGGAAGAACATGTAAATTAATTAATATAGATAAGCATTCACTCAGAAGCAAATTTCGATCTACCAAAGTGAAATACCATTTGGTTTAAGGATTGATATTTGACTATTGACGTCATCCGGCTGCAATAGCCGAGTGAGTAAAACGGCAAACCCCACCGACGAGATTGTGGGGTTACAATCGAAACTAGTCTGGGCAACCTGTCCGTGAAAGCCTGGGTTCAAATCTCAGCGCAGTCAAGAATGAAAAATTATCAATAAAATTTTAATTAATTTCATGTTGTAAAATTCCTGACTTCATATAAAAAAATTTAATGAAAATTAAATTCAATGAACTTAAGCCTAATTAAAATATGATACCAATATTTATTACGGTTTTAGACGTACAGTGTGCAAAATCTTATATCATGCCGTGCATTATGCCACCTTTTATGTTCGTTTTTGTAATAAAATTGTAATTTTTTTAGGGTTGTGGCTCTACATTTTGATTCATAACACTGATCCTACTGATCGGATTGTGTTGGATTTCAATCTGGAAGCAATTTGACACCAACATTGTTCTTATCTTTCGAGTTTTTCGAAATGGAGCGTGTTTTTAACAGACAGAGAGACGGACGGACAAGGCTAAATCGAGGGTGGATATAATAACAAAACATTTGAGTCAAGAAATAAAAAAATATTAAATAAGTTTTAAAATTAAGAAAATACCAGTTTTTATAACATAAACTTGTACAATTTTTGCAAGCACTAAGTTGCAAATTCGGTTTAACTGACCATTGTATTGAAAATAACTTAAAACATTTCTTTTCTGTGTTCAGTTTATGCATTTGAATATGAAAACCGTACATAAACATAAAAATACCTTAAAGATATAGTGCTAATGGTAAAAATTATTTTTTGTGGCCCTAAAAACACACAATTTTATTAATCATCTCTTTATTTTTTAATTTTTTCATTAATAAGCTACAAACTAAAATTTAATTTTAAAACACAATTTTAAAAAGCACATGTAAACAAAACTTTTGACAATTCTGGCCATGGTACAACTGTGTAGTTTTACCGTGAAGGCGAATTCATACAGGTGACATTTTCAAGTCAACTGGTTATTGTTTATTTATTTGTGTGTATCAGAATGTCAAGCTTTGTTTACATTTTGTGAAAAAATTAGTTAAAATTTAAAATTTAATAAAAATCTAAATACTTGAATAAAAAACTTATTTAAATTTTATAAAACAAATAAAAGTGAATATAAAATTTAAAATCAAGGAATAAAAAGTGCGTAAGGAATAAGTGAAGCCACAATAAATTTGCAATACGGAAAAATATTTACCTTCTAAAGCAATTGTATATATTTTATAAACAAAAAAAAATCCCTTGTTTATGTTTTCAACAAATAATTTTGACATTCACTCTAAGTTTTTACAGAAACAAAATACAAATATATTTTGAAAAAAAGGTATAGCTAGCATAACTCTATCTTATGTATGATGCGGTCACCTCTATGAATTCGGCTTGGGCCTGACTAACACGGTGTTTACATTTGCCAGTACTGGCAAGACAGTTGCAATACATGCAAACTTTTTCACTAATACATGTACACTTTTCCAACTGTCTTGTCTACTGTCTAGCAAATTTTGCTGACAGTAATATGGACAGTGATTTGACCTTTGCTGACAGTAATTTGAAGTTTTGTTCGCAAAAGTAAAAAAAAATCAACAATTAAAAGAAAATTAATAAATTATGCTTTGCTTTTGTATGTTTTACTTAAGTGTTATCTATGTTCACAAAAAAAAAGTTGTTAAATGCTATTTTTAATTTGTTAAGTTCATATAAAACACGTTTAGCTAGAACTTGAACTGCGACATTCACGGTAGACATTTTTTTAAAAGTGAACTGTCTTAACTACTGTCTGGACGCCTACGTCACGAAGACAGCAAGTAGTGTTTTTGGCAACTAAAGGCTAGTTTACACGGTAATACAATGTATTACAACTTTGTAGAATCAAAATATTATGAAATTCTCTCCCTGTTTAAAATGAAAAAAAAAAGAAATTTGTTGTAAGTATTTTTCATGTTTACACGGATGGTATAAGTAAAAGCAAAGTAAAGATATTAAACAGCTGAGTTTATAACAAAAAAGCAGATGGTCACAGTTTTACAATATTTACAAAAACAAAATGAAAATTTCCTGAGTTAATTTTCGTTGTTTTTGTTATTGTATAATAATGTTACCACCTTCAATATATTAATTTAAAATGCACCTCTGGTGTGATGAGAATACATAAGTTTCTAAAATGGCTTAGAAAATAAACATTTACCGACCGTTTGTCAAATTTTGTATCCGTATTCTTTTCTATTTACATGGTAAGATTTTTCTCATTCTATATCATTTTTGGCATGTCGTAATACATTGTATTACATTGTAAACTAGCCTTTACACAGGGTATCTACCTGTGATAATATCTGATATAATATGTGAGAGAACGTCGGCAGAATGAGAGAGCACATTTCTTCATGTTAATCTTAATCTTAAGCAAGGGGAACATGTATCTTATAAGATTTCATAATTTACTGATTTTCGTACAGTAAACTTGTGTCGTTTTTTATTATATTTTAGTTTTTTCTTTGTTTTTAGTATTTATTATTGTTTTTCAAGCACTTTTTACAAGATTTACACTATTTTCACTAAACAAATTAAACATTTTAATGATAGCGTCTTAATATTAATTCATATGTATGTATGTATGTGTATTTTTGACAGCTTATCTTATAAGATAGTTGTTATAAGATTTCTCATAACAACTGTCTCATATCATTTATTATAATATTAATACTAACTCTATTTGAGAGTCCACACGTAAGATACTACCCTCTGCGATTGAATTTGACGTTTGCTGATATAAAAATCTTATATCTTATCTCAGGTGGAGACCCTGTGTTAACATAATGAACATCAGCGTTGCCAGAACAATGATCTTATCTTATCATATTTTTGATGATTTTGTAACCAAAATTTACAGCCTGGCCCACAATGTCGACAAGAACATTTCTTTCATTTATTTATATTGAAAACAAAAACAAATTTTAGTTTTTTATTATTGTTTTCAATATAAATATGCGAAAGAAATGTTCTTGTCGACATTGTGGGCCTGGCTGTTAATTTTTCGAAAATTTATAATATATTATTTGGTTAAAACTTACTGGTTTTTTTTCCAAAATAAAATAAAAATTTTCGCTTAGGAATTTATATTAAAATAACAATAAAAACTCAAATGTGTTTTTGTTTTGAATATAAATTTTTAAATAAAATTTCTTTTCTTTCTGATTTAATTTAGCAGGTATTAAAATTTAGATTATTGCCTGGAAATATGTTCCCATTATATTTTAAAGGTAATATCTTTCAAGTAGTTTGTTTCTACCTGACGTAGATTTCCAATAAATTTTCTTAGAATCTCACTTGGATGGTTCTTGACTTATTGGCTTACACATTACCCTAAAGGTAACCAAGTAGAAAAAATTGGGAACATTTAAATCGGTCGAATGTGAACTTTCCTAAATCTTTGGGATCTTCATGTTCAAAGTACCCATGGAAAAAGTTTCAGTTATTTTGTACGATTTTTTATTTAATTCAACCTTTACTTTTTTATTAACAGCAGCTTCAAACGTAAACGTTCGCACACAATTGTCCTATTTTTTTGTTATTCTGTACATATCACGACTTCTGTGGGACTCGGAAGCTGCTTGGTCTTCTTTTTTGATACACATTGCTGTATTGAAATATTGGTTACTCAATGAAAAAAATTGTGAAAGTTATATTACATATTTGTAATCCAAATTTTCATACTAATTTTACAATAATAATTATTGTTTTTTATATATGCAAGTAAAAACCTCAAGCTCAATAAATTATACAATTAAATAAAACTACTTTCAGCTTATCTTTTTCATTGTACAATAATATTTCAATTAAAAACCTTAAGTTTAGTTCTAATCTGTGACATTACCAATATTTAGTTATAAAAACTTTAAAAACAATAAACTAAAAGAAATGATAATTTTATTAGAATAGGAATACATTTTCAAAAATCACTTTTACAATTTAAATTGCTCTCCTACAAAACTAAAAAAAATAGACTTAAGCACTATGCAGGAAAACTTAAGTTAACAAAGCCGGTGTTTATTATTTAGTTAAATTTGTATTCCACTTTTATTTAAAAAACTACATACATATTATTCTAATGCACTTCCATAACATTTTAATGTAAAGTTTTTTAAAACTGTATTGGGAGCTAAATAGCTTAATTTTTTTAAAATCATATATATTAATAGGCAAGTGGATTTCTTTGGATCCCTTTTACGCCTAAACTATATATTGTATTTTAACAATATATATATCATTCGAAAGATATTTTTTGGTAGATTCTGTTAATGTAAATTTTGTTAAAATCGGTGCAGTATTTTACGAGTTATATACCTGCAGTTTTATTTTGTCAATTGACCCATTTTTCGGTTATTTTTCTGACTCAACGTTGTCTTTCGCGATGTCAATTCACACTTTTCTGTCCCTTTGTTATCAAAGAGGTGTTCATTCACACTTTTCTGTCCCTTTGTTATCGAAAAAGTGTCAATTCTCACTTTCCTGTCCCTTTGTTATCGAAGAGGTGTTAATTTGAAGTTATGCCTGTACTCAGAAGCATTGTCAATTAAAGTTGAATTTTTTGCTATGTGAGGTAAATGTGTATGCAAAAAAAATAATCCGTTATTCATTTATTCGGTGATTTGTGCACATAATATATGCTTCAGTTATTGTTCTGGCGTTTGACAAGACACATGAAATAAAGTAAAAGGCAATTACAGCGCGAAATAAAACGAGAAAAAGAAAAACTTTTGGAAAAATTTATGAATGTAGGGCATGAGGTTAAAGATACATCCAGTGTTGGTAGTTCTGTGAACGAATTTATAGATAGTGTTGATGAAAATGTACCGGTTTTGCAAAGTTGTGAGAGTGCATGTTTAACTGAAAAACTTAAACAGTGGTTTATAAAACACCGGCCTTCCAGATTATGTGCAGAAGACCTTATCCATATTTTAAGGGAAGAACATTTAAATGTAGAGTGCTTTTATAAATTTAATTATCCCACACAGGGTGTGATTGAAAATCTTGCCGGGGGTTCGTACCTCCATATTGGAATATACTCCCAGCTTAAACTGCTTTCTAATGCCGTAAAATTCCCAAATTATATTAACATTGATTTGAACATTGACGGGCTTCCTTTATTTAAAAGTTCGAAGATTCAGTTTTGGCCCATATTAATTAGAGTAAATAATATACATAGCGCTCCAATATTACCTGTGGGAATTTTCATGGGTAAAACTAAACCCAATGACTGTGATGGCTTTATGGAAAAATTTATCACAGAATTATCACTTTTGAAAGAAAATGTTTTGAAATTGATGGAAAAATTGTCCATATTGAAATCAGGGCAGTGCTTTGTGATGCACCTGCCAGAGCATTTATCAGTGGCACACCCTCCCATACTTCGAAATATGGGTGCGCAAAGTGTACGCAAGTGGCAAGGAAGATCGACAAAGTACTGACTTATGCGAGTGAATCGGGGGATCCTATTACTAATGCCGATTTTGCTAATCGAAAGTATCCGGAACACCATTCAATTAAATACCTTCAGCAAAAATTGCCATTAGAAAATATCAGTTTGTCGATGGTAACACAAATCCCATTAGATTTAATGCACTTAATAGATTTAGGCGTGATGAGGAAGTTTTTATTGCGCATTATGCAAAATAAGTTATGTCATAGAGTTGCGAATGAAAATAAAATTAATATATCAGATAAACTCACGCATATGCGCAATAGTGTTCCTAAAGAGTTTGCACGTAAGCCAAGATCATTGGATGATTTGATGTATTGGAAAGCCACAGAGTATAGACAGTTTCTATTGTACACAGGAATAGGCGCACTGAGAAACGAAATTCACGATGACTTGTATTACGAGTTCACTTTGTTACATGTTGCTTATAGACTCCTTTGCTGTCCAAAGCAACACTTTTCTAATTTAGAGACAGCACAAACATTGCTCAACCTCTTTGTTCAAAATTTTTCAAAGTTGTTTGGAGAAAATAGCATTTCTTACAATGTGCACAGCTTACTACATGTAAAACAGTCTGTCGAGCTGGTGGGTAATCCTACTGCGGGTTCTTCATACGGGTTTGAAAATTATTTGCAGGCTTTAAAGAAAATGGTAAAAAAACCAAATAAAATATTGGAACAGATAAACAGGAATTTAGAAGAACAAACGTATTCAATTCCACAAAGACAAAATGGTCCTAAGTTCACAAAAAAAAATATATGCCTATTTCGTGGGTGCGCCTTATATACAAAAAGTCCAGATAACTACTGTTATATTAAAGGTTACGTACCCTTCAAAATTAAATCATTTTCCCAAGAAAATGGTGGTGCTATTTTCGGGCACAGGTTTTTAAATTTACGAAATTTCTATGCTGATCCTTGCAATTCAGTCACTTTGGGAATATATTTAACAGACCCGACGGATTATAGTGTAGAAGAAAGCGTTGATCTTAAAGATTTGGAGTGCAAGGCAGTAGCACTTCAATATAACAACGAACTTTTACTCATACCAATGCTTCATTCATGTTATTAATATAAAGTAAATAGTTCAATTAGATTTTCCATTAGTTTTTTCTTTCTGTTTATTTTTGTAAATGCTGTTAGCTCATATTACGGTAATTTTGCGAAAATGTCTGGATCCGACAGTTCACCAATACGACAACTACATTCGTTCAACAATAAAACGAACAACAACAACGAAAATAAAGGTAAGTGCAGTTTTCATTTCATCTAAACAAATAAGTACATTTTATTTTGTTTCAGATAAAAAATGTAGATGCAGATGTGAGAAAAAAATTGATGAACTTAGAGGTAATCTTATTGCTTATTTCATTTTTAAATACCTATTTTTTACCAAAACTTATTTTTCTATTCAAAGCTTCAATGGACAGGAAACTCAACAGACTTGAAGGTATTCACAGTGTAATCAATGTTATATACATATAGTACATACTTACAAAACAAATCAAACAATTTACAATTTAAGAAATCTTTTGAAGCATGGAGATCAGACGGTGAAGGATGCTCGCAGTGTTTTCCCCATAGAGACTGAGGAGGATCTTCTTTCTCTTAATGCGAAAATATCCTCCGAAAACCGTGTGCTATATGTAAATATTGAATATATTCCAAATTATATTTTTATATTTTTTTTATTTTCTTTTGTAAGGTCAACACAATAAGATCATATTTTCAACCCCAAGGGGTGAAAAAAAATCTGAAATACGTGTGTAGCTCGGAACTAGTGGACCAATACAATGTCGATGGTAACCACGGAAAGAAGGGTTTGAAGCGAGTGGACAAGTTTTTCCATGTACTGTTAGGTAACATATTAATAATATAATATTTATTTACCTGAGTAAAATCTTTACAATAATTTCCACTTTCAGACGCAATTGATATATCAACTGAATCGGGTTCAGCAGAACACCAACTACGCCAGGCCATATTTCTTCAAAAAAAAAAGATTTTTAAAACAAAAAAGTGTTAAAAAATAGTTTTTTCAAGTATTGAACATATATATAATTACTAATATTGAAATAAATTGAATTTAATTTAATTTTACCTAATAAATTAATTTAACTTTTATTTAATTTGTAGTAATGAATTCCCTTTTGGTTCTAATTAAATACTTTCTTTTTTGATTTATTTTTTTGATTTCCTTTTATATATAAATATATTAATAACAATGTTAAAATTAAAACCTGGTTATATTGTGTGTTATTCTTACATGTTAATAAGTAATCACTGGCTTATCAGGGAAAATTAGATGTAAAGTACTTTGGAACTATTTATTTAACCTGACCGTATTCACCAGTTAATTAACTGGTAACTCGGTATCAAACACGGGATTGATACTGTGGCACTATTTATTTTACCAGACCGAATTAACCAGTTACCTAGCGTTTACACGTGAAAGTAATTTCATGAAAGTCGCAATACACTCACACTTTTTCACTAATACACTTCCATTTTTTTACTTTCCACTCAGCTTTCAACGATTTTTTCAAGAAAGTAATTTTTTGACACTTTCTGAAAGTAAAATGACAGAGCGGTAAACACAGTTGCCCACTAAACAGACTTATACAAATTTACAGGATTGTGGTAAAATAGTATTTGAAAATTTAATTTATTTTGTACACACAAAAAAATAATAATTTTAAATTTAATTTATTTTGTACACACAAAAAAATAAACTAGGTAATTTTACCAAGGCGAAAATACGTAATTGATAATAATGGTCGCATCTTAAATATTTTATACTTTCTCCGTTTAAAAAAAAATGTGTCGTTTTTTTCCAAGTGGATCAAGCCAATCAAAAATTTTAAACACGTTTATTTCGAAATGTATATTTTGAATAATTACGACGTTGCAGCAAATGAGCGATATATAGATTTAGAAAGACAATCAAGAAAATGTTTCAGTAGATAATTTAGTTAATTGTTATACATTATGAATTGATAAATAGCAAATTACAATGAAATGAATAAGGAAGTTAATTTTATTTAATGTGTGTATCTGAAAGAAGTATATAGTTTTTTCAAATATGCTTACTTTACAACAAAATTTTACATGTTGTGCAACTTCAATAGAACAAAATTAGTTGCTTTTATTTAAAACTATTACACTTTTATTATTAATGTACATCATTAGCTATTTGAGCGGTTTATGCAAGCTATTGCGGTTTTGTAACCAATATTGACATTACTAATGGCTTGGAAAAAGTTAGTGCTGGTTCAAACTGTTAAAGTTTCAGCCGTCAGGTCTTGTGCTTTTAGGAGATAAGGGCAAAGAGAATTCCATTTCTTTTCCTTTCTCTCCTAAAAACTCAAGACTTGAAGGCTAAGACTTGAACAGTGTGAACCAGCACTTAAAACGATAATAATATACATACAATTTTTTATTTTAATGTGTCAACATTTTGATATATTGTTTTTAAGCAATATTTTCACAAAATTCTAAGCAGTTTGTGTTATGACAAACAAAATAAAACCTTGGTTGTGCGAACAAAGTAGAAGTGCCAAAGTTATAAAACAGGGCAGTTTAAACACCTAAAGTAAAAGTGTGGGTTAAATATGCAACATGTTTCGCATGTTTTTCACCAACATATCCACAAAAGAACTTGAAAATGTTTCCCACAGTTTTATTTTTTCTACAAACGAACACAAAAATGTAGAACATGTAACATTTATGCAACATATTCCTCAGAAAATAAATCGTCATTAGATAATTTTCCAAAAATAAAATAACTTTTCAAATATTGGTAAATTTTCTTAATTTTATGAACATAGAAATTACCTAATTTAATATGTAGTTATATTACCTAAAAAACTTAGATAATTCCATGCTTTCCTTTCGCTTATTTAATTTTATACCATATTTTTAGGCAATTTAACCTATGTATTTTCTTGTGTGTATGTATGAATGTATTTATAATATTTTTCTTCAAATATACATAAAAAATGACAATTTATGTGTTTTATAACAAAAATGTTATTAAAAAGTTAACATAATAATTATTTCCAACTATTGCCCTATAAATTTGTGTATGTGATAATTTTGGCAACTCTCATTAGGTAGTAATCAAAACAACACGCATGAAGAAAAAATTAAACCATCAAAGTATAATTAAATTAATAAATTTATAATGTGCATACCCAATTTTATGGGATATGAATAATAAATCATACATATACCTTCCATTTCTAGTTTTTTTAATTCTAGAAGTTAAATAATTTTTGCAACTTTTCGCTTTGACGGCATTTTAAAAATGAACTTTCACTTTCCTGTGTAATCGCACAAGAAATTTTCAAGAAAGTCGTCCATTTAATTGAAATTTTTATTTGTTATACGTATACAGAAATTTCATGAAAGTACTTTCACGTGTAAATGCAGTGTTAATTAACTGGTACGACGGCATCAACCACGGGATTGATACTGTGGCACCGGTAAACAGACTGTCCCATAGTTATCTATAGGGGGGTCAATTGACTGTTTCTACGACTACCACGTGTTAAAATCTCCGGTCGTTTTACCGGTAAAAAGACTAACAGTGTCCCTTAGTGATAGGTGAAAGTACCAATTTGGGACCGGTCCAGCGCACTGCAGGGATGCGTTAGAAAGTGGTACTAATACATTGAAACAATTCACATACGTGTGAGCAAAAACAATGTAAACATATAACAGAAGCAGTATGCTTTGTTTTTGTGTTTACATAGTTAAAAGAACAACAACATACCGAGTTCTCTGCTATGCATTAAATTGGAGAACACTAGAGATTAACAGCCGTACCTAAACAAGAGCGGAAGGCGGAACGTTTTCTTCAGCGTAGCTTTTACGCTGATATGCCATACCTAAATAAGAGCGTCAGCGTTGTGCCATAAACAGTAGTGTTAACTTTCGTGACGACTAAAACCCTCATAAAATACATAAGAAATTGAATTAAAACCGCTAGTTTGACCTAAAAATAGCTAATTTGCCATTATTTATTATCAAACAATAAAAACAGGGTTGTCAAAACAACAAATATAGCAGCCCTGTTTATTAAAACGCGCTGTCAAAATCGGATTTTCCAATTGCAAAGCGCTACCGTTGCGTTGCCGTCGCGTTGTTTCGGTATGCTACATACAAATTGTATGGGCATGAGGATTTTTGACAGCTAGAAAACGCTTTCCGCTCTTGTTTAGGTATGGCTGTAAGAAATAAAAAAGAGAAAGACAATTTTAAATATTTTGTTTTCTTTTTGGGAGAGTTGTTGTTTTTAAGTGTTACCGTTGATTTCTTAAATTTTTGCGCTTATGAATAATTTTAATGTAATTGTTACATTATTAATATGGTTACATTGTAAAGAATAAAGTGCGATCTTCTGATGGGCTGCGATTTTATATAACAGGCACTACCGATCATGGTCATTTGTTATATGATAATCATGTATTTACAAAACATATATATATAGAGAGGTTATAACAAAATAATTCATCAACGAAATAAATATAAACGGAAAATATATAAAAGGCTTTGTTATAAACATTGAGATTAGGGAACTTATGTTATATATACATTTTTAGAAAAATTGTCACTAAATTTCATATGCCTAAAAGAAATATGTCTCATAAGATTAAAAATTGTTCTGCTCTACTGAGAATTATTACATTTTGAGTTACTACTCTGTATATAATCAAGTGCGATATGTTTTTTAACATTAAATATATATATTTCTACATATGTATATACATATTTAATAAAGTTTTAGATTAAATAAATATTAGAAATAACGGTACAAATAAGTTATTTCTAGATTGCAGTCGATTGTGTCGACTGCTGGCCCATACTAGTATATTATTAATATCCATAAAGATCTATGAAAAATCTTTCAAATGATAATAATATTTGTCACATACGCTCAGAAGTGTAATGGCAAATTGCATATATATCTGAAAGCTTCAAAAGGGGAATAACTCGGAAACTATGAACAGAAAATTGTTTTTTGCTGAAATACTTTCAAACAAAGGACTTGGTTGAAATTTTATAAAATTGCTATACATTTTTATGCACGTGCACTTGCAAAAATGTATTCACAAAGTTGTTTGTGGGAATACTATTATTTATTAAAAGATTTTGTTTGTTTGCTTAATTCCCTTTTTTAAAAATAGATAACAAATACTGAAATTTATTGTTGGAGCATAAGCTGTTCCTATGCGCATTTCAAATAGTCGAATCTCATGCCAATTGCTTTTCTGTTTACACATGCCACTACCTATTCATTTTTAAAATGTCGTCGAAGCGTCAACTTGAGATAATTTGTTTACTTCTCAAATAAAAAAAAAGTACCGGAAAACAAAAAAGAGTTACCGACTCATCACATAGTTTTAGTTTTGGGGAAATAGTTTAAATTTATTTATATTAGCATTATTTTAGCAAAATGAATGCTCTATAATTAGGAAACTTACTTATTTTAACGCCCATTTCTACAAATTAATCATAAAAATAGGTACATTTAACAGCTAAAACTCTAATTACAGTTCGACAACAATCCAATCGATTTGCATTAAATTTTGAACAGGGTAACATTGCTAATCGTTTTGACATTTAGTGGCATGCAAGTGCAAAATTTCCACTCGCATGCAATTTTTGCTACCACTGGAGCTACCATTGCGAAAATGTGAGTGAATTAGTAAAAATTTGTGAGTGTATTGAGTTTTTCGAACTGGCAGTGGCATGTGTAAATGCTAAGTTATTGTTGGTATTTTGTTTAAGCTTTGACTTCGTTGCAAATAAGACTTTTTGAGTGTATGTAATTCTCATTCAATTATAATTGTTTTTCAATTCTCACAATATGCAATTGTTGCCATTTTCCTATTACTTTCTTCATATTTTTTTTCTCCCAGATTTGCAAAAGCACCTCACTCAACAACTGCTCTCAACAAAATGAGAAAGAAAAAACAGTCAATATCGCCACACACGATGAAACATTGTGTTTTGAAACATAAATTATCAAAAAATTTTGATATTTGAGAAACCAAAAAGGTAACAAGAATTTCAACCAGAAACATCCCTACAAACGTAGCAACATTTAGTGAAACATGCCCATGTTTCGACAAATGTTGCCTCGTCTGTGGGTAACTTAATATATGTCGCAATATTTATCTGTGGTATAGACGGGTAGTAATATCTTGTGTTAGCAAAAGAATTTGATAGTCGCCCTGGCAATAATTGCCAAACATATTGCGCTTGTGGTCGGGTTGTTACGAAAAATTCTTATTTATATGCTATGTTCACACCATGGTACAACTACACAAGGTTAACTCGTTGCTACAACAAGTACAACAAGACAAAAACAACAGGCATTTTGTTTTTGTATTTTCTACCGAGACGTCAAAAAAATGCAACACTGTGTGTTTTGTAGTTGTATATTTAAAAAACACGCAATTCTGATGTTTCGTTTTTAGTGTCATCGTCTGTGGTAAAAACTGAAACATAAATAGTAACACGTGGTTTGACAAATGTTGCCTCGTGTGTGGGTACCATAATGAACGTGTGGCTGCAGGCTTAACACTGCAGCCACACGATCAAGTTGTTCTTGATAGTCTTTGAGGGAGTTTACGCGGTGTCTATTCAGACATGTCTGACAAACACGTCTGTTTTGTTTGTAGGCGATCGGGGTAGAGAAGAAAGAGGGGTTGCCAAACAAACACGAAATGAGTTTTCATGTTTGTTTTTATGAATTTTCATGTATTTTGATTTGTATGTATATGTATATTAGACAATTAGACATGAAAACAGACATGTTTGGATAGACATCGTGAAAAGACAAAAGGTTTTTGGTAGCATGTTGAAAAGAAAATGTCAAAAAAAGACATGTCTGAAAAGACTCCGTGTAAACTATGGCCTTTACATATACAGGTTTTCAAAATTTCCAAAAATTGGAAGCTGTGACGTAGGCTGCACGCAATTTTGAAGCCATTTACTTTCAAGATGTCATCAAGAGAACAATTTATAAAGACAAACGAAAAATTTTCTCTCCAAACTTGTAATCAGCTGTTTTCTTGAACGTAAATTGATACACTTACTTGAAAGAGAATTTTACTTTTGGGTTACACGATCAAGTTTTGTCTATCAAGTTTTAATACACTCTCACTTTTTTACCAATACACTCATACTTTTAAAAATTGAAGCGAACTTGCCTTTAAAATTCTCTTACAAGTGATTGTATCAATTTACGTTCAAGAAAACAGCTGATTACAAGTTTGGTGAGAAAATTTTTTGTTTGTCTTTATAAATTGTTCTCTTGATGACATTTTGAAAGTAAATTGCTTCAAAATTGCGTGCAGCCTACGTCACAGCTTCCAGTTTTTGGAAATTTTGACAAACTGTATATGTAAAAGACTATCAAGAACAACTTGATCGTGTGGCTGCAGTGTTAGGCAAGTTCGCTCCAATTTTTAAAAGTATGAGTGTACTGGTAAAAAAGTGTGAGGGTATTAAAACTTGATAGACAAAACTTGATCGTGTAACCCTCAAGTAACGGAATCAACTCTGCCATTTAACCCAAAAATTCAACTCTGTCGGATTCTACGCATGTTCGCCATTTTCTAATTTAGTTCTTTTTTTTAAACAAATTTCTTCATTCTTTTTCCGGCTATCGACTTGGTGAGTTGCAGTTTTAAAATTGTCTATATCTAGGAAAATAAATCAGTGAGTTAAGAAAAAAGTCAGACATTTTTTTGGAAAAAGTAAATTTTGTGAAGATAAAGGAAGAATTTGAGTGTTATTGAAATAAATTTGCTTGAAAAATGGAAGGAGCAGTTAAAGCTGAAGTAAATGGTGGTCCATTGCCACAAAGAACACAGAAAAATCAAGGTGGTGGCAATAAGAATTTTAAACCGCAGATGGATGGCGGCCCAGCCGAGAAAAAGCCTCGTTTTAATCAAGGAAGTGGCTCTGGTTCGGCTACTGGTGCTGGTGCGGGTGGTAGTAGCGGTGGCGGCGGCGGTAGTGGTGGCGCAAACCAGAATAATAATCAGAACAATAGAGGAGGATTTGCCAATAAGGGTTTTGGTAATAATCGTAACAATCGCAATCGAAGTGGTGGTGGTGGTGGCGGTGGAGGAAATAGAGGAAATTTCCCAAATCAGGTAAGCTTAAAATATTTAATAAAAACTTAATTCATAAAAGACTTGTGTAATTTCCTGCTTGAAAAAATTTTTTAATAAAGAAAAAATTCAAGTGTGTATAATAACAAAATGGCCGTCGGTAGTTTTTCACCCCTTCGTTTGCCGGTCGGCTTGTAATCGTGTGATACATATATTTTTAATCAGTGCTGCCAACCTTGGTATAGATCAGTGTTGCCAGTGAAATTTCGAGAAAGATACATTTTAGTATCCAGAAAGATACACTTTTTCCCAAAAAGATACATTTTTAAAAAAAATTTTAAAATTCATTTTTAACGTTTAACATTTATTAACATAACATTTTTATTTCATATTTTATGAATATTGCAAACAAAATTATATCCTATAAATTCATTTTTATGTTTATTTAAGTAATAAATATTTTTTAAAAATACAGTAAGCAAACTTTAAAATTAATTATATGTAACTATCTTTGGATGTTAGTCCCAATTTCCACAATGCAAGTCTTATTGATCAGCTTGCTACTTTGTAGGCGAGAGTGACGAGGGGAAAAGAAACGAGTACTCAGCTTGCTGTACTCGCCATATACGTTTTGTTTTCTCATTCGCAATGTAAAAACGCACACATACGTGTGTACTGCATACATAAAACAGTAATATTTTAGCAATAAGATAAGCATTGTGAAAACGCTGAGGCTGATTCAAAGAAGAAAATGCGATAAGTTTATCAATAAGACTTGCATTGTGGAAATTGGGACTTATCAAAACAAATTCATTTTTGTAAAAAAATAATATACGAATTAAGGTGTTAATACTAAGGCGATTATATGAAAAAGTTCACATAAATGTTTCTTCTAAGATTTCATCTTAACACACATACACAAGAATAAGCAGACGACAGAAAAACTTAGAAAACCTAACATCAAAATACATGTTATTTTTGTTTAGTTTCGTACAACGGTGGTCAGGGGGGCTACTCTCTATTGCGATGCGAAAGAAAATTGTAGCAAATCTAGTGATTGGTACTCTTTAATGCGTTTGCGCATTTGCCTTTCGCATCTTTATATTTTTTTCTTTTCGCATATCATCATTATTTTTCTTATTTAAACTTTACAATGTCCAAGTTTTTTTACATATTTTGCCATTTCATTAATATATATCTGCGCTATCTGTGATTTATATTACCAGTATTGCTTATTTTTCAAACAATTTTGCGGAAGTGATAGAGAGTACCAAGTTGGCATTTAGCTTTCGCATTGAAATTGTATTCGCATCGCAATAGAGAGTAGACCCCCAGATCATACAATATTGTAAGCAGGCGTTGCCAGTAGAAAAATTTTCCTGACAATAGGTCATTGTCAGTTGCATTAATGTTACACGGCTGCCAAATACAAATGAGCTTGCAATGTTCACACAGTAGCAAGACATTTTTAGTCAATTTTAATGCAATTTAACCAACGCTGTTTTCCAATATTGTAAGGTCTGACCACCGTTTGTACGAAGCTTATTTAGTTGTAACTGTTTTTTTATTCGTATTCATAACGAAATGATAATTTTAAAAAACTTTGTCAAATTAGGAAAGTTTAATATTTTATTTCTGTACATATTGTGTACAGATTCAAAAGATACGAAAAATATCAGGATTATACACTATACATGAAGTCATCAAAAGATACGAAAAATGTATCTCTCGTATCCTACCGGCATCACTGGTATAGATATACATACCTATATGGATTTGTATTTATACTTACCCACCTAACATATTGTATCGTAGTCGAATCTTTTAAGCTGCTTTTACAAAATAAGTATTTTGCAGTGTCATTGGCCCAATTAGTATGTATGCTAGAAACGCCCGCTGATTTTTTGTAGAGTTGTAGAGAAATGACATCTTGACCAATTCTTACACAAACAAATGCATTGGGTTTTGATATCTAATGCCCCTATTACGGTTTACAACTCAACTGAGTTGAGTTGAAATAAAGACAACTGCTAATCATGAGTTGTAATTTTTTGATGCTTTTCTTAACCCCAATATAACACAGTTGTAAACCATAATACCAAAACTGAAAAATTTCAACTGAACTATAGTTGAGTTGTAAACCATAATAGGGGCATAAGTCTGTGTTCAAACGGCTTATCCCAGCTAGCATTTTCAATCGTCTAGGAGTCTACTGGGAATCTCATGAGTGTTTTTGATCGTCGACGAACTCATTTTTTAATTGTAGACGATTCCTCGCACGGGAGAAACGTACACGTGCTGATTCGTATGAAAGATTCTTCCATAAAACAGAAAAAGCTCATACTAATACTAAATGCAATCTTTTATGATGTATATAGAGATTTTCTATCTAACGAATCTTTCAAAAAGCATGCCAAGAGTCGTATAAGAATGTACGGATTATTTTACAACTCGTGAAATGCTCAGCCGTATAACTGAGCTACCTAAATAAGGGCATTAAGTGGTTTTCATGTCAAAACTTCTCATTTTCATACAATTTATATCAAGCAAACCTTAAGGTCGCGAAATCAATACCATCCTGTCGGAAAATCTTATTTTACATTACATTTATCATTAGGTCAGTTTGTTTTATTGAAATTGTATTGGCAATAGAATTTTCATATTTCAAAAACGCTCTTATTTATGCAGCTCAGTAATTGTCATATGACTTACAGAGAGTCGCAAAAGGTTCATTCCGAGATTAAAAAACGAGCGTGTCAAAAATATATAAAAAGTAATAAATAAACAAATGTATCTGTTTATGTTTTTTAAATCGTCAGATAATCATCAGAAGATTCTTTTAGGAATTGTATATTGAACATAATCGTCTAAAAAACAGCCTATGCTAGCGCTGGGATGTTTAATTGACATGATTTCTACTTTATTGGTGAGAGCGACGAGGGGAAAATAAACTAGTACACACATGCATGTACTGTCAGCATAGCTGCCAGATAAAATTGGTCGAAAATCGTCAAATTTTGAGGAAAATATCGTCAAAATCGTCAAATTGACTAAGCTAAATCGGCTCAAAAATCGTCATTGTAAAAAACCACTAATTTTTTATAAGTTTTAACAATTAATTGTTATTTTTAGTTTCCGTTGCTAATAAAATTTTAATATATTCTGCCTGTTTTTGAAACTAAATAACAATGTTCGTTTAGCTACTTATAATTGAAATAACACAACCAAACATTTTTTAAAAGTATTGGCATTCATAATAAAAGTAAGAGTATTCCCTAAAAAACTAAAACCAAGAAGTATCAAACACTTTTTCTGCACGTCGAAAATCCTGCTTAAGAACTTAAGTCTGGTAAACACCAATAAAATCAGACTTTTTGAAAGAAAAGTTTCGTAATGTGATCCCAGACTAAAAAGAGTGGTTGTAAAATGCCTGTAATAAAGAAGTTCTACTAATCAAATAGAACTCTTAAAAATATGCATCGTGCTAAAAAAAAACAATTGTATTTTATATGATGACATCTAAGACATGAAAATTACTGCCAATCAAATAATGCAAATAAACAAACGGGTGCCCCGGTAGGCTAGCTGTGGTAGTGAGCTAATCTATCAGTGCCGGGGTTGAGGGTTTGATTCCCGCTAGAGACTCTGGTCTCCTGCAGACAAGCGAAGAGCTTCACGGGACTAGCATAGGTGAAATTATATGTGAAATTATATTAAAAAAAATTGTAAATCTGAACAAAATTTGTCATTTGAAAAATCGTCAAATTTAGGGTATAAATCGTCCCTTCGTCAATAGACCATTTTTGTACCTAAATATCGTCAAAATGACGATAAATCGTCAAATCTGGCAGCTATGACTGTCAGTACGCTTTGCTCTCTCATTCGCAATTTTTTTTCTTTCTTCGTAGGCAGCGTTACCGTTGGTGCTACTAAAGTAGAAAGTTGCAACTTTTTCGACTGCTTGGATACTATTTTGCTACTTTTACAAAATGCACCCAAATGTGATACTTTTTGTAATTCTTGCCACTTTTTTGGTACTTTTTACTAAATAATGAGATACTTTTTTAACTTTCTGTTTTAATACAACTCCCAGCTTTAATATAAACTTTAATGGTTTTAATATGTAAGCAAGCTTATCTGAAATAATTTTTTGTCTATCGTAATAAACTTATGCATTTATTGCGAACATATTAATAATTCGCAAGTGCTCTTGGGTAGTACCACTTGCTTTTGTGCGTATGCGGTATACCATGATATAAATACTTATACCATGGCGTATACTTATGCATGTATAAATCAGGGTTGTCAGATTTTTTTCACCTTCGTGACCAATTATACACCGAAATCGCCAAAATACGATAAATTTAATTTTCTTAAGATTTTTTTTATAAAAAATTCGCCAAAAATTGCAATATTTGATATTTATATACTATTTAAATAAACATTTTCATGGCGTATTGCTTATTTTATTCGTTATATACATAGCTTCGATAATTTATAAAAATGTAAAATTTTTTGCTTCTATAATTTTTTTTTGTAAATTTTTGAAAACGTTTATTTTTTTTGAAAAATTTACCCATTATTTTTTTAATATCTCCGAAACTGTTGAAAATAAAAAAAAACTATTGCTAAAATGCCTAAAAGAGAATATAATCCGAAATCATTCGCTAGTAATAGCATCCAATTCGGACGTATCGCTCCCAAGTCATGATGAAATATACATATTAGCATCATGACCCAAACAATAAATAATACAAAAAATTAACACTTGTCCTACGATTTTCATGAAGTATTTTATTCATACTCGTGGATTTAAGATTAATGATTAAAATGTCAAATTTTTGTCCTTATAACTTTTGTATGAATTTTTGAAAACAAAAATAGTATGTACTAATTTTGCAAAAAAAAAATATTGCCACTAATTTCTGAATAACTTCGAAGCATTGAAAATATAAAAAAAATGTATATGGATGACTCAAAGGCTTTTAAAAAAACTAGACCTAATAGAACCAATCATTGAACAGATTTGGATTCAGCAAGTTAAGGTCAATTAAAATCACATAAAAAAGTTTTTGCTTACATCTGATATAATCTTTTCTGGATTTTTCTTATCATTTAAAAAAACTATTGGAAATTTTAAATAAATTAAACAAAACACGTACAAATACTTTATTTTGTGTACTCCTTCCTATTTTAAAACATGTGCCCGCCCTGCCTTTTTTTCTTAAATCAACTTTTTGGTGCCACTTTTTTTTGTAAATATCCCCTTTTTTTGGTACTTTTTGAAAATTTCCAACGGTAACGCTGTTCGTAGGTATTTAAAGACTACAAAAAAAAAAACATTTCGTAAATATGACATGAATCATTTGGATTCACGTTCAAAGAAGAATAAGGAAGAATCATGGCAATAAGACATGAGCCATTGGAACGCAGGCTAATATAATATACACAAACAAAAAGCGTGTTTTTTTTATTTGTGCATTGTTGTAGTTTTGCACGCACCTATTTTGGGCCATGGCAGTGGCTTTGTCAGTGGTAAAAATCCATACCCAAGGCGAATTAATTTTTCAGGTGTCGTTGAAATCACAGCTGTGCTACTTTCACTGCAGCCACACGATCAAGTTTTTCTTGACAGTCTTTTACATTTAAATTTTGTCAAAATTTCCAAAAATTTAAAGCTTTTTTACTTTCAATATGTCATCAAGAAAACAACTAATAAAGACCAACGAAAAATTTTTTCACCAAACTTGTAATCAGCTGTTCTCTAGAACGTAAATTGATACACTCACTTGAAAGAGAATTTTAAAGGCAAGTGTTCGCAACAATTTTTAAAAGTATGAGTGTATTGGTAAAAAAGTGTGAGCGTATTAAAACTTGATAGACAAAACTTGATCGTGTTACCCTCAAGTAAGAGGTAGGGCTGTCAGATGTGGCGATTTCTGGGCAAACGGCGATTTTCAAACTTATTTGGCGACCTAATTTTCGATTTGGCGATTTTTCTTGGCGATTTTGTTGGCTATTATTGATGAGCCATTAATTTGCTTTGAAATTTGTTGAATTCAATACGAAGAAATAATGGGTGCGTTCGTAAATGCATCACTGCGCTGCATCAGAAAAGCAAACTTTTTTTTTATTGCAGATAAAAAAGTAATTATAATTTTTTTTATTGTGTGACTATTATTTTTGTGGAGTATTTGACAATTTTTGGTCCACATCTACTTCATTGAAATATATATAAACATATGAAATTACTGATGCAGCGCAGTGATGCATTTACGAACGTACCCAATATTTTTTTTATCCTAGTATTTCATTGTATGAAATTTGATGCATTCAATTGTATGTATGACCAGTAGCGCGACTCACCAAAAAAGTGCTCGTTGTACATTCCTAAAAATGAACCTTGGACTTTTTTAAGATGACATTTAAAATATTTCGGCACCAGCTTTGATCTCTCGTGAGCTGGACCATTTTGAAAAAGGGTCTATTTTTGCATGTTTTGTTAATTTGAGAATCTGTTTCCTTACCAACATATACAATATGGGTAACATAAGAAAGGTTTTTTAAGGCGCGTACAACTGTATATACAATTTATCCAAGGACGATCATCCATTTCCATTTTTATGGATATTCTGTGAAAAACAAAGGTTTTTGAATTTTTTGCTTGGGGTTGCTTGTAATAAAAAAGCCAAATTAACATATTTTAATCTTTAGTCGGTTTAATTAAATACGGGTCTCAGCTTTACACGTTGCTCTGGAATATATATGTATTAATGCTTTTTGTTGTAACTCTAATATGATAGAGGATTTAGTTTCTATTTCTAGATCATGTATGGATGAAAATATTTCTAAAGAAAGAAAAAAAGAAATGATCCACGACATTTTGGCGGCATAGGTATTTTTTTCGCAAATTAAAAAAGTTATTAAATTTTATTGTTTATATTTACAAAACTTTTATACAGATCATTTTAAGACTCATTTATTGTGATTTTAAAAAGCGTTACAGCAAATCCTTTCGTGATTCTATTTTAGTAGGTATATTGTATAATACAAGCCAGACGATTTTTATCGATTACCGATACTGTAGATTGACTGACAACGTGTACAAAACGCTCAGTGCTTTGTGAATGGCAAGGAAATTCTGAAATAAATTCGTTAGTAAAATTAATATTTTTTTTTTGCATTTATATGTATATTCCATAGCAACGTGTAAAATGCATCTAGTTTGCAAAAATCTAAATTATTTACATACAAAGATGATGTACTTGGCAAAAGAAAAAATTGATACCCATATTGCACTATTCAAAACGAAGGGTTACCACCCCATTGCATTTTTTCAAAATGCGTACGAGCACGAATTTCAAAAAAAGCTGAGACCCGTATTCGACTGTCCAATGTATCACATATTATGCGCAGTTGTCATGGTTGCTACGCTTGCGCATTATATGTGATACACAATTTGTCTTATTTCCTTTAACAAAGTTCGTATGAACTTATGAAAAGTAAAGTCATTTAACGCTCTGGGCGTGTAGACAATATTTTTTTTCCAATAAGACCTGAATATTTGTATAGAAAACGTTAAAAATATAACAAAAAAATAATAATAAAAATAAAACTTAAGATAATTTCTTTATATACATATATACATAGATAGTTATAAAGGAACTTAGGAAGGTTAATTTTTATGGTAAAGAATAAAAATGGCATGAATCGTATGCGATGCATAGAACGCTTCAATAATAAATAGTTAAAATACTGGTCCGTGTGTCATATGTAATGCATGCCATTTTTACTAGATTAAGTACGTGGACGTACGCTATAAAAATTTTTTTTTGTTTGGGGACAGTCAAAGGGTTAAATCGACTAACGATGAAAATATGTTAATTTGGCATTTTTATTACAAACAACCCCGAACAAAAAATTTAAAATCCGTCCTTTTTTACAGAATATCCTTAAAAAAAGACATGGATGATCGTCCTTGGATAAATTTTATATTCAGATGGACGCGCCTTAAAACCTTTATTATGATACCCATATTGTATATGTTGGTAAGGAAACAGATTCCCAAATTAACAAAACATGCAAAAAATAGACCCTTCAAAATGGTCCAGTTCTCGAGAGATCAAAGCTGGTGCCGAAATATTTCAAATGTCATCTTAAAAAAAAGTCCAAGGTTCATTTTGAGGGGGATACATCTTGCACGAATTTCGAAGTCGCTCTAATGACCAGCATATAAAACTAATTTATGTTGAAATGGTTGATGAATATAATGTAAATTAGAGATGAGCGATCCCGTGATTTTTAAAGATCATCGTGATTAGTGAATGTGATTTAAAAATCACTGCTCCTTTAAACTGTGATTGTGATCACGGTTTATCAGTTTTCTGTTCTTTTAAAGCAATTGCGACCAAGCTATATGTACAATGCGCGAGCTTTTGCAAGAGCTTTTGTAAGCACTTTACAAAGAAACAACAACAAATTGTAAGAGCTTTAAAATCTGTTTACTTTCATATACATACATACTTGAACAAATAAATTTTGGCATAAAAAAATTCTAATAAGATAGAAGAGAGAATGAAAGGAACAGCAATATCATTCGACATTTCATTCAAAAAACGCTATTACCCACACAAACTGTGAAATATCATAAATTTGTATATGTAACAAAATACAAAAAGAACGACTTAGAAAGTACCTGTTACTTGACAAATTTGGTCACAACTGTGATTCGTGAATTTTCAGTAACAGTGATTAAATCACAGGTACAGAAATATCGCTCATCTCTAATGTAAATCTTCGAGAAAATTAGTTTTCACTTTAAAAAATGAACATAATTACTACCCGTCTCCACTATCCATCAACTTGGTAAGAACATCATTTCGCACATGAATTCTACTCGTGTAGACTGTTCATGTTCCGTCCATATGCTGCCATCGTTGGCTAAACATATGTCTTAGAAACTATGTTCGCCATGATGGTCGCCTTACAATGTCATTTTCTGTCTACAACCAAACGCACAACAAAAATTGTGGTCAATCAGTACATGAACCTCAACACGTATTCGCCACATACAAGAACATGAACAAATAAGTAACCTTGCTCTGCCGGCGTTATGTTCATGTATTGTTCAAATCGAAAGCTCATGGAAACGTGGAGTTAAAGCTTATGAACATTTTTCCATTATAAAATGTGACAAATGATGACAGATAAAATTCGTTGTTAAAGATATTTTAAATATTTTTATGTATCCTAATTACTTACTTCGAAGTAGAATACGATATGGAAGTTTTTGACACGTATTTACGAGTTAAAATTTATATGAATGTAAATAGCACATGTCAGTGATGGAAAATTGAAAAATTAAGATGGTACTGACCCCCAAACAAAAGAGTACTTTATACAACATTTTGGTACTTTTTATAAAACATAACACAAAAATTTCAACAAATAAAAAATATATTAATTTTAATATAAAAAATATAAAATTTTGGTAAACAACACACAGAAGAAAATCAATGTAAAATCGTCGAAAACGAGGTTGATTTTACATTTTTCGGTTACAATAACTTGCTAGCAATATTTTTCTTTTAAAATAACTTAAATTCATATTAATTTAACATTAAAGTTAGAGCAAACTGGCATTGATATTGAAATAACATTATGACACGTTGAATTAAAGTTGTTTCAAGTTTAACCAACTTGAATTTAATGTAGAATCAGTTTAATTTGAGTGTGAAATAACAGTGAGAAGAAGCTTCAGAAACAACATATGTTTTTGTTTAAGAATGATTGTAAACACTGACCTTGAGAGAGAGAGAAAGAATATTGTTATTTATTTTTCTGTTGAACTTTGTTGTTTTCCCCGATGTTTACCCAACACTCACAATTTAAAGACACCAGCAGAAGAGGCCCGATATGTTTTCGTCATCATTCTACTTCGAGAATTTGATGTATTTAACTAAATAATTATGACCAGAAGAATACGGGAATTTTTCTTCTTTTTTAAAATTATTTTAAATATAAAAAAAAATTCATGTTTTTCTTCTTGAAGTGTTGTTGTTGTTTTCACACATAAAACAGGATTTTATGAATTCAATATTGAACAAAGTTATTTTAACATTATTCATTTAAAATTAATATAAAATAATGATAATTTTAAACAAAATCCGTACTTTAGCCGAAATTGACTATGATTTTCAATCAACATTGCTCCTTGTTGATTTGACATTGGTATTTTTTTCTGTGTGCATGTATAAACATACACTTTCTAAAATTGGATAAATCTCAACACATTGGTAGCAGCCTCCATTTTTTGCAAAGTTTCAAAGCATCTTTTTAGTATCGTTCTTCATCCCTGAACAAAAAGTTTATTACATATTTTCTAGTGGTGTTCAAAAAAAATTTTTGTTAACTATTGGTGAGTAAAAATAGTAAATACATACTATATTATACTGTTATCGAAACCATGAAGTTGAAACGCATTTAAAATGGCATTGGTACTTGAAGAATATCAATATTTTTGCAACAAAAAACCATGAACGAAAAAGAACAATAAGTGCATGTTATTGGCCCGTAGAATATTTGGTAAATGTTTAAAAAAAAGTCACCATGGATTTCTTTACACGGAAGCATAAAAAGAAATGAGTACTTAAACTGACGTGGGGGTACTGTGGTATTTATGAAAAGAAAAAATACTGAAAATAGTACCATAGTACTGAATTTTCCATCACTGGCACATGTTGCATTTATTTTGTTCCTTCACAATGTATTCCAAAAAAGAAGACAAAAAGGGTGTCTTCTCGGTGAAGTATTTAGCGTTCTAGATATATAATAGAACTGCAACTACATACAAATGTATTGTATAACCAATATTTGTTTAATACTTACCGCAAAAATTCTTTTGTTGTTGCTTTAAGTAGACTACTATAAAATATTTTAAACTGCACATTTTTTGTGTTCACTTATTATTTTTGCTTTGTTCTTAATTAAAATTAAACAAAATATATCACGGCGACTTTTTTGAATTTTTGGCGGATTTTAGCAATACGGAACAATTTTTTTTTTTTTTTTTTGGGATTTGTAAAATAATATTTTTGATTATTCTAAAAATACATATATTGTTAAAAACTAAAAAAATAAATGCTTTGGCGATTTTTGACATTGAATTTGGCAAAAAAGTTAAAAATCAATCTGACAACCCTGGTAAGAAGGAGGAATTTTAAAAGTTCCTTGTGTTTTTGACATATCGACCAACGAAAACAACAAATAAAATGCACCAATGAGTTTTTGGTGTTGTATTTTACTGGGCATTTACACATGGAAGTAGTTTCCCTGTAGTGAATATATAGTGACATTGTCAGTAGTACTACTGTCCAAGTGTACCCAACCAAGCCAATCTAATCTTCTATTGACATTTAGCATTAGCTTGTCATTGAACCAGTAGACTGTAGCACTACTGACTAGGTAGTTTTTTGTGACCACATGGCGACATTTGACCAAGGATTAACAAGTACATTTTATTTTTTCTCGGTCAATGTCAATAGTGACATTGTAATTATTCTGTGATCATATTGAGACATTTGGGCTTAAATCTAATTTTCCAACGCAGCTCCAAAAGTGTTTTTCACAAAACACGTGTTTACCTCACAAAAAAACTTATGCAATAAAAAAGAGCAACTGTAAAACAAAAAATACCCTACCTAATGAGTGCACTGCGTAATAAAAAAAACTAACTGTTGACGCGTTGGTTGACAATGTCAACAGAAATACACTAGTACAGTTGTCTCTATGGTATCTCTACTCGCGCTTTAAAGGAAATCTGGCGACATTGTCGCTAGAGAAAAGTGGTAACAAAGAGACTTATGGTACTAGGCTGACTACAGGGTTCTTGGAAGTCGTAATACTCTCACTTTTTCACTAATACATTTACATTTTTCTACTTTCAGTCCAACTTTCAGCTAGCTTTCAATGAATTTCAAGAAAGCGATTTTCAAGAAAGGGATTTCATTAAAGTAAATGACTATAACTAAGCAGTGTTGCCAATTGAATTATTTTTTTTTATATAAAGGATTTTTATATATTTTTTTAAATAAATATTAAAAACAATGACTATAATTAAAATTTATAAATATCATAAAAACTTACAAAAATAAATATTTTGAACGAATACCTGAAGTTCGGCGAGAATAATTGGCTCGGCAGCTCTGAAACTTGAAATAAGCAAACAGCGTTACCGTTAGATATTTTAAAAAAGTACCAAAAAAGGGGATTCTTACAAAAAAAAGTAGCACTAAAAGGGTGATTTAGGAAAAAAAGGCGGCACATGTTTTAAAATAGGAAGAAGTACACAAAATAATGTTTTTGCATGTGCTTTGTTTAATTTATTTATAATTTCCAAAAACATTTTTAAATGGTAAAAAAAAAAAATTCCAGAAAATATTATATTAGATGTAAGCAAAAACTTTTTTATGTGATTTTAATTGACCTTAGCTTACTGAAAACGCATTTCAAATGACATGGATGCTTGAAGAATATCAATATTTTTGCAAAAAAGACATTACCCAAAAATAACAATAAAGTGTGTGTGTACCCTGTATGTTATTGGCAGGTAGGAAATTTTCAAAAAAAATTGCAAAGCTGGATTTCTTAACAAAGAGGCATAACAAGAAAAGAGTACTAAAACTGACTTGGAGGTACAGTGGTACTTATTAAAAGAAAAAGTACTGAAAATAGTACCATAGTACTGAATTTTCCATCACTGATATGTATATACTAGAGGTCTGCAAGAATGAATAAAAAGCAATTTCAACGCACTCATTTGTTTTTTAACTACAGTGAGTTTTCCACCACGCATGTTTTAAATTCGCTCTGTTGAGCACCCAATGATAACAAAACAAATGAGAGAATAACCAAAGTCAAAACTAACACAAACAAATTCAACTGAAGAGAAGCAATTTACTTACACATTCAATTCAGTCAACTCAAGTAAAATAAGTTGAATATTCAAATATAGTGAATATAAAATTATTTGAATTTTTACTTCTTATTTGAATTTTTTTCTGTACAAACACTATGTATGTGTTAGGTGGATAATGGTAGTTAAGCTAAACTCTTATAAATAAAAGAAGCCGAAATAAAAATAAAATTAAATTTTTTTCATGAATTATTACTTAAATACATTTTTGTTAATTTAAAAATATTTTTTTTACACATTAAATAAATTTTTGGTTTTATATTTTAAATTCATTTTCTTACATATTAAATACATATGTTTTGAACTCTAATTTTCACAGAAATTTTTGTACTTGTTACTAGGAATTAAAAAATAATAAGTACATAATAATAAATTTATAAATTCATTTTGCTTTTAAAGCAAGAAAATATAGATTAAATTCTTAACTTACCTCTAGCTCACACAGCTATTATGTCAATGTATTCAAATATATATTCACACATTCATTAATTCAAAAATTATTTGAATGTTTTCTGTAAATTTGTTCTCTATAACGGGTCATTGCAATATTTTCTTATTTATGAATAAATCTCAAATTCATTTACAGTAAACAAGTTTTTTATTCAATTCATTCTCTCTTATTTTTGTATATGGTTTACTCTCTCCTTATCTCTTTGATTGTTTTTTATTTGAATAAATGTTGTGCACTTTGAGTAAAGGCAAACAAGCGAATTATTCAAAGCAGAGCTCTAGTATATACAACTAGTATGCCGACTCGAGAGAGCATTCTCAATTTAGGTCACCCCTCCACCATAGGTTGTGTGTGAATTCAACACACATAAAAACAACAAAAACAAATCAAAATTTGAAATTATCTGCCAGTTCATCGATTCCGAACGTTAACGTTCGCATAGAAAATTAAATTTAAAACTGCAACGACATTATAAAATTAGTTTTTGTTTTAAATGTTATTTTCTATGCGAACGTTAACGTTCGAAATCGTTAAACAGAGGCAGTATATCTTAAATTTTTCACAATATAACACTTTGTTTAATTTTATGACATTACCACATAGGCTCTATCACACATTGAAATAAATAACAATGTCAAAAATATTTTGTAATTTTGTTGTTGCTTTCTACAGAAATTCATGTACCTACCGTTTTAACATTTCCAACGCCACAATCTATGCAGGCTGCATAGCAGACAAGCTTTAGTTAGTTAGCGAAGCATCTAAAAGATTCTTAAACTAATATAGAGGGGAAAATAATGATCGTATACAAAACGAAAATGCATATTTGAAATCGTGAGCAAATTACCTCTAATAGAGAGTGCCCCTACACCTAGATATTAGTGGGGGTGGTGGAACTTTTTCTGCCCCAGAGTGCCCCCGAAGTTCCACTCGCCCTAAATTTTATTATTCTCGTTTTTCTTACACAATTACCTTTATTTTGAGTACCCACACATGCCACTAAGTGGGCGGGGCGGTGTTTTGTGTCCTGGGGGGCTATTCGCTATTGCGATGCGAATACAATTCCGGTGCGAAAGCCAAATGCCAACTTGGTACTCTCTATCACTTTCGCAAAATGGTTTAAAAATAAAGCAATACTGACAATACAAATTAAAGATGTCACAGATTGACAGTAATGAAATGTCAAAATATGTAAAAAATTTAAATTGGAAAAATTAAAATAAAAAGTGATGATGTGCGAAAAGAAAAAAAATAAAAAGATGCGAAAGTAGAATGCGCAAACGCATTACGGAGTACCAATCACAATTTGCTTTCGCATCGCAATAGAGAGTAGCCCCTTAAATTTTAATTTTGGTTTTTTTTGTTTTTAATTCTGAATCTGGTGGCAAATCTCTTAATTTTTCGTGAGCTCCGTAAACTGCATTTCAACCTATTTGTTTATTACGTATTTATATTTCAGTGGTGCCACGATAAATTTTTATTTTGTAACTTATAAAATTTGACAATATGCATAATTGCAGACTACCTGCCTGGCCCACTATGTCGACAAGAACATTTCTTTCTTGTATTTATATTGAAAACAAAAACAAATTTAAATTTGTTATTATTGTTTTCAATATAAAAATGCGAAAGAAATGTTCTTGTCGACATTGTGGGCCTGGCAGTACAAATTTAAGCATGTAAAAATTTAAATACTTATTGTATGTATATAATACATTTTTTAATGTTAAAATAATGAATTTTTTAAAAAACTTTTAATTATCAATGCATTTCAAATATTTTAATTTTGTTATGTTTTGGAACTCATTAAAAAAAATGCATATATATTGCTCTTAAAATAAAAAGTTCTTGTTCTTTTTGCGTCTGTCAACGCACGTGGTTTAGGAATTAAAGGTCGTAATAGTTTCACTTTATCGGTACTGGTATCATTGGAAAGCATTTCGAAATATCTTTCACAAGATGTATTAAAAATATCGATTTAAGAGCCCGTTCAGAACTAATTTCAAAAATTAATACTTGAAAGTTTTTCTTCAAATTATGTCGATATGTAATAATATTTATTTAACCAGAGAACACTTCAAAATTTCATATGATATAAAGCGTGATCCATTTCGAGGTTCCCTACTTTTTTAAAGAAAAAAACAGGAAATTCAAATTTAATGGGGAATGTTTATTATCATTTGAAAGAACATTGAAGATTATGTCTATCAAATGTTGGCCGTTGCTACGTCGCAGATGGTCCATCCGTTGAGTCCAATTTTCGATGACTCGTTCGAGTATTTCGACTGGTAACTGGCGAATGACACGCGTGATGTTTTCCTTCAACGCCTGAATCGAAGCGGGCTTGTTTGTCCGCATAGACTTTTGACTTTACATGTTCACGCAGGAAAAAGTCTAACGGTGTGATATCACTCGAGCTTGGTGACCAATCGACCGGCCCAAACGTGAAATAATGTGCTCACTGAAGTGTTCTCTGAATAAATCCATTGATTGATGCGATGTGTGGGAAGTGGGGCCCTCTTGCTGAAACCAAATGTCGCCGAGATCACGAGCTTCAATTTCAGGCATCAAATAGTCGGTTATCATAGCACGATAACTTCCGCTAGCACCTCACTATACCTTTTTTGATAACTTTTTTCTGCAAAAAAGCGTAGACATGATGTAAGCTTCACAACCGGCGATACCGTTCTGAACGGGCTTATCTAAATTTAAAGCTGCTTTGTCAACTCTAAGAAGTTGTTGGAACTTGCAAAAATTTTATTTATGTAGAAACTGCCAAAAAATTTTCATGTTTTCACTTACATACATTACTTCCGATAAACACAGTGGAGCATATCTCAAATTTCGTTTTTTTCTTGTTTACTCCAATAATTTTTTCCTTCTTATAACACTAAACGAATAATGCTTTTCGCCTGAAACTACTGTTAGCCCTTACCCAATTGTAATAAACTTGATTATTTATATTATTTATATAAATTGCTATTGCTTTTTTTTTGGGATCAATTACTATAACTTCTTACACTCTCTTTAGTGCTTGTTTGTTGTTTGGTTTGGGAACAAATATAAAAATATAATTTTATGTGTTGAAGTAAAAAATTTTATTGTTAATTATTTCTCTTTTTGAAGTATTTAGGAATATGATATGTAATATAAGTCAATTGGCCTAAAGAGGCTTATTATATTATTGTGAATAAAGAAATAAATAAATAAATAAATCACAGGTACAGAAATATCGCTCATCTCTAGTTTTATGTATGCAGTACACACGTATGTGTGCGTTTTTTACATTGCGAATGAGAAAACAAAACGTATATGACGAGTACAGCAAGACGAGTACTCGTTTCTTTTCCCCTCGTCACTCTCGCCTACAAAGTAGCAAGCTGATCAATAAGACTTGTACGCGGTTCACACGGTGATTTTTTCCATGTTTTTTAAGACATGATTTTTTGTGTTTGTAGACGAACGGTGTAGAAAAGCAAGAGGGGTAGAGAAAAAAACACGTTTTCTGATATCTGTGTCTTTTTTTATATTTTTCTTTGCACACATTCGTATTTTTGTTATGTTGCTTCATTTTATTTTTTATTTCAATGTGGCAACATCTCCTTACAATACAAAACATGGAGCGCATTAAAATTGTTTGTTTTTATAAATAAGCAAGTAAAGAAGAATGGGAAAAAAAATCAACCATAAAATCATGGGGAAAAAATCTTCGTTTGAATCTGTTGTGATTTTGGAAGCAACTTTCAAAAGGAATTAAAAAAAAGACATGATTTTTAAATCACGGTCTGAATCTAGCCTTGCATTGTGGAAATTGAGACATAAGTTTTTATAGCTGTTGTTCTTTTGCACTTGCAAAAAACAAATGTTCGCTTTGTTGGTGTTATCTTGTTGGCTTCGAATTCAGCCCGTACTGAGAAGAGCACTGTTTTTCGTTGGATTTTTTGGCATTGACATAAACTCACTGTTGCTTATAACATGTTTGTCTTGTTTTTCGGTGGTTGATGCTGACGTTTGCATAAACTCATTCGTTTTGAAAAATAAAAAATACGACTGTTTTTGTGTAAAATGTTTTGAGTACGAGTTTTGTAGTCTTGTGCGGACCTTTAGTGATCACCTTTAGCTTTTGTGATGCAGATGCTTTACTACTGCACAGCAACTGTGCAAAGTTTGCCTTCTTGAATACGAGCTAAATTCCAAAATAAAAACAATGACATTACATAATTTTTTATATATTTTTTTAGTAGAACAGCAGATTCTTTCCCCTTACCGCTAATTTTAAATACATATCGAGGGCCTATATTCAAAACGCTCTATCTTTGATTTTCACGAAAATTACTTTTTAATCGTAAAATGTTCAGTAAAACAACCCTCATCTATGGTGTGATTTTCATAACAAACATATTTTATTTTGCTGTCTTATTTGCATTTTTGTATTTTCTCTATCTTACACAATTAATTTTTCTGAATGCAAAACCCTCTATCTTTTCTAATAATTAATTTCCAAATATTTTTGAAATAACTTGTTCTTGCAATACATGTTCTTTTTTACTATTTTTTGCAAGCTGAACATGGATTTGACATTTTTAATGGTTTATCAAAATAGAGAAAGCCGATTCTGAACTGAATTACCATGAAAACATTTTACATGCTTGTTTTTGGAAAATATAATGTCCATGGCATAAAAATAAATGGTTAAAGTTGGAATTAGCTTAAAAAAGTGTCTTCTTTTAAAGTGTCATCTATGATATTATTGTCAAAACAATAAGTAATTTATAGGATATTTAAAATCGTATATAATTAAAATATTATTATCGTATGATAAACTTATATAATAGTAAGTTTAAAATTTAGTTTAATAATAAGATTTTATTAAAAAACAGTTAATGGTTAATTGTTAATTTTTTTTTATTTTATGTTGCATTATTAGCCTTTATCTTAAATAAACCACGTTAAACACCAACAGATGGCATAAATAAAATCAAAATAATTTAGTTTTAATAAAATGCAAAACCCTCTATCTTTTCATTTTCATACATACATATTGAATATTTTTGAGAAGCAAAACCCTCTATCTCGCATAAAGTCCCCAATAATGCAAAATTTTATGAACCAATTATCTGTGGGATTCAGTAGTTGATTTAAAAAATATTGTAGAATACCGAATTTTAATAACTCAAGTAATACGCGAAAAAAGCAGTTTTTTGGCTCTCCTGAAAAGTTGTGTTTTTTAAGATACAGGATTTTGAATATAGGCCCTCGATAAAGCCAGGGAGATACATATATTGATTAAAAAAAAATTGCGATTTTTTTTTTGATAAATAAACCATAAAGAAAAAAATTTGATTTCCGAACTTTACTGCGTTTTGTGGGTGAACTTCTTTGACAACCGCGAAAAAATAATACATAGTACATACAATACATGCTAGGGCCATTATGATAAGTTTAAAATATGTTAGCCCTACTATTCATACATATGTACTACATACAAAGTAGGTATAGGTATTACATACAATAATTAAATAAATGGCGTTAAGGAAGATTATTTGAATATTCTAAATGAGAACGTATTGATATATATAGTAGGTAACTATTTTTTTTAATTGTATTATTACTGTAGCAAAATCAGCAACAACAGCAACAGAATAGTCAGCAACCTTCTCAGCAGACAGCACCAGAAGTTAAAACTGATGCCGCAGCTAAACCAGAAGCCATTGCTACTGAAACCAAAAATGTCGCCCAAAACAACCAACAACAGCAGCCACAGCAACAGCAACAACCACAACAAAATCAGCAGAATCAAAATCAACTGAATCAAAATCAGCAGAATCAGAATCATCATAATCAGAATCAGAACCATCATAATCTAAATAAACAAGGAGGTGGCGATAGAGGAAATCGTGACAACCGCGATCGTGGCCAAAAACGCGATCGTAACTATGATGGACCTCGTGGAGGTGGCCGCGACGGAGGCCATAGAGGTGGAATGGGTGGTGGAGATGGTAATCGTGGTGGACCTGGACGTAATGATGAGTTCTTCATTGGTCAACGTTTACGTTCTATCTCTGGTCCAACTCACGAACTACCAACAATTGAGAATACAGAAGAAACAAAATTTTCTGGGCGTAATCGTCTTTATGTTGGTAATCTTACTAACGATGTTAACGAAGAAGATTTACGTGAACTTTTTAAGCCATTTGGAGAAATTGGAGAAGTATTTAGCAATCCTGAGAAAAATTTCGCTTTCCTTAAAATGGATTTCCATGCAAATGCTGAGCGTGCAAAACGTGAGTTAGATGGTACCATGCGTAAAGGACGCATGTTACGCGTACGCTATGCTCCAAATGCCACAATTTTGCGCGTAAGCAACCTCACACCATATGTCTCAAATGAATTGTTATACAAAGCATTTGAAGTTTTTGGTCCAGTTGAGAGGGCCAGTGTGACAGTGGATGATAGAGGCAAATCCACTGGTGAGGGTATTGTTGAATTTGCCAAAAAATCATCGGCCAATATTTGCTTGCGTTTCTGCAATGACAAGTGTTACTTCCTTACTGCCTCGTTGAGGCCATCTGTGGTTGAACCTTTTGAGGCCAACGATGACACAGACGGTTTGCCTGAAAAGTCGCTTAATAAAAAGTTGCCAGAGTTTAACCATGAACGCAATGTTGGTCCACGGTTCGCCGAAGTCGGTAGTTTTGAGCATGAATACGGTACCAGATGGAAGCAATTGCACGAATTGTTCAAAACCAAACAGGAGGCTTTAAAACGTGAATTGAAAATGGAGGAAGAAAAATTGGAAGCTCAAATGGAATATGCTCGTTATGAGCACGAAACTGAGCTTTTAAGACAAGGTAAGTTTTTTTCTTCTTCTTTTTTACGACTTGAATTTTATTAGAAGAAAATTATTAAGGCCCTATTACTTACGGTTTACAACTCAACTCAGTTGAGTTGTAATTAAAACAACTGGTTGTGATGAGTTGTAATTTTTTGATATTTTTGTTCGCCGCAATATAGCAAAGTTGTAAACCATAATACAAAAATTAAGAAATTACAACTCAACTGAGTTGAGTTGTGAACCGTAATAGATGCCTAAATATTTCGTACTTGATCATTAAGAGGGTATTATTCACGGGTGTCTTAGAAACCAAGTCGGTTTTGCTAATTGTCCTTTTTTCAAACCAATATTGGTTTCATTTGGTGTCATAAAAACGAGACGGTTTTGTGTTTTTCAAATACAAATAAAACCGATATTCAAATCAGCTGTTTTATGTTTTGGCTCACGTGTTTACAGCTTTAAATGCAATTTTTTATGATCATTTTCTAAATTATGATTTTTGCGTTAAAATAAAATATTGTTAAAACTTGTGTTTTTAATAAAAGGAAATATAGAAAAGAAAAAAGAATGGTAACACACTAATCATATGAACTTAAATACCATCGTTGTATTGTTTGCATTTGTTGTTTAAATTTGTGTAATTGTGTAATTTTATTGTTTTGTAAAAAATATAAACCGAATTTATTAAAAATACAAAAAAAAAAAATTTATAAATAAATTAATCAGGTATGTGATGGAAATCGATTTTTAAATCGAAACGATTTGAAACTGAAAATATCGTTTTATGTACATATTGTTACGTTTTTTAATTTATAAAACGCGTTAAGGTTTATTCCCTTTATAATAAACCTTTGAGTTCTTTTAATTGCAAATTAAAATTGATGCACACACGAATTCAACTTAACAAACTTTATTGAAATTAATTATAATGTTCACAAATTTTAACCACTATTGTAAGTATCGATTTGAACCGTTTAATGTCTCCAATCAAACTAAACTAAACTTTTATGAGTTAGCCTGTATTTATAGTTCAAAACTATTCCTAGTTGGTTCAAGAACCGTCTAGTAGTTTCTAGAAAATTATGTTCGAATTATTTTAAATCTAAAGTCTACAATTACAATTGCTAGAAAATTTAGTTACAGTGGCGTTCATAAAAATAGTAACTTATATGACATAAAACTATAATTAACGAAATAATTTATAACTAAAACCATAGATAATTCTTAGACAAATCTAAGTTCGTAACAATATCTTTTAAAATTTTTAATACATATTCCTTTTATTTTTTGTCTTCATTCTTTTAAATTTTATATTATATATGTAAACTGAATTGTATTCTGAACAAAAATTTAAGACTATAATTCAGAAATGGATTGTAAATTCGCTCGAAATTTAGCAGTAAGCTGCTTGCTTTATTTTCAATAAAAATTGATCATTTTGCTTTCTGTGAAACGCAGCGCAGCGCCAAAGAATAACATTGAAAGCACATACAATGTCATAAATATTTTGTAATTTTGTTGTTGCTTTCTACAGAAATTCACATTGCGTTTTAAAATTGCAAACGCTGCACAGTTTGGGACGTTGAGAATTTTAAAACGGTACATGAATTTCTGTTGAAATCAACAACAAAATTACAAAATATTTATGACATTG
This sequence comes from Pollenia amentaria, assembly GCA_943735925.1. Lineage (NCBI taxonomy): Eukaryota > Metazoa > Arthropoda > Insecta > Diptera > Polleniidae > Pollenia > Pollenia amentaria. The sequence continues at coordinate 62,581,748 of OX031008.1, read as the reverse complement.
TTTGTGCTTTCAATGTTATTTTTTGGCGTTGCGCTGCGTTTTACATGATTATGGCCTAATTTCAGTTCGAACAAAATACCCATAACACTTGATTTCATGACACCAATGTATTTTTTTGTCGATTTCAAATTAAATTCCAATAAGATTGGTTTCTATGACACCCCTGATTAACACAAAATTTTTAATTTTTCACTTTTGGGGAAAACAATCTACCCGATTTTAATGAAATTTAAAATATTGATTATTTAGATAGACATATTAGCTTTGTATTTTTTCCAAAATTTCCGAAAATACCAACCCGATTTGTAGATCCTTTTTTTTATGGACACAATAACCAATTCCCAGCCATTTTATTTTTTTTAACAAAGGGGGCTATCTGCCTCTGAACCGATTTTTAATCCAATTAAAAGATATATTTCTTAGATTTACACATAATCTATGAATTTTTGTTTAAAAATGCGATTACGAGGGGAGGAAAGCGTATTAGAACACGCCAAGTATCCGCTAGTAATAAATAAATCGTCACATATAACAGACCTAGAGCTTAAACATTTTCATTTAATATTGAATTTTAAAGGTCGAATAAAACATAACTTAAAAAATTATTAAACATTTTTATGAAAAATTGCAGAATTGCGCAAGCGTGAATCAGACAACGAGCGCAAGAAAATGGAATGGGAAATGCGTGAAAAACAAGCAGAAGATGTACGCAAACGCGATGAAGAACAAATGCGCCGTCAGCAAGGTGAAATGCAATCTCGCATGTTGCGCCAAGAGGAGGAAATGCGTCGCCGCCAACAAGAAAACACATTGTTTATGCAAGCCCAACAGTTGAATTCTTTGTTGGATCAACAAGAAGGTGGCTTCAGTGGAAATTGTAGCAATTTTGATAACTTTGGCGCTGGCGGAGTCGGCAACAATTCTCCTTTCGATTTTCGCGGTAAGTTTTAATATAAAGTCACACAGAATACAGCAACTTCAATTTTATAACAAATTTATTTACTGCAAGAAGTATAAAAGTTTCTTACAGACTTAATTTTAATATAATTTGTTTTCGCAGGCAATAATAATGCTGGTAATAACGCTAATAACAATGGTCCCAATGGACCTAACAACCAACAGGTACGTTCATTTTTTAATATGTTTAAGAGGCTATAATATAAGAAACGAGATCTTAAAAAAATCATGTTACTCTAAATTAAAAAAAAACTATACATTAAAAAAAACTAGGCCGAAATTTGGCCTTTTGAATTCCTTTGTTTTAACATTTGCCTAATGCATTGAATTATTTAACAAAACACTGTCTGTGGTTTATTGTATACTAATGTATTTGATCACACAATAAATTCTGAATTAAGAAAACATTACTTATTGAAATAAATTCAAAATTATTAAAAATTTTATCAACTTTGCAATTGTTAAATGTGAAATCAACATTAGCCTCTCTTGTACTTGTACTTTTTAAAACCATTCCTTTGCCTGTTTCTTTCATGCAAAATATAATTTATCAATTGATATAAATATATTTCTAAAAAGCATTCTGAAAACTAATTTAAACTGTGTGATTCATTTAAATTGTAATAATGTCTTACAACTTGTTTGATTTTTGCATATTATGTGCATTAAATAAACTTTTCGTTCATTGAACGAAACGATAAATAAATAACATAATATGAAGCAATGAAAATTTCTTTTTGACTATGTGAAAAAGAACCGTAATAGTACGTTTGTAGTTTGTTGTCATTTGTTTGCTACAACAACTGAAGGAAGTTAAACCTATAAGTTTTGTTGGATGGCACTAATTCACACATTTTGGATAAACATTTTAGGCCAGAAATGTTTCATCCAGAATTATAGAAGTTGAAATTAATTCTATTATTTTGGCTTGTAATAAAATTAATTTCTTCATCTAACTCGTGTGTTCTTTAACTTAACTTACAGGATTTAGGATGTTCGTTTGTAGGTGAGATAAATGATTATGGTGATTATCAAGTTAATGTTTTGGTTGTAATTGTGGAGGTTCTACCAACCACTATTGTATATTCGAAACTATTACTATTTATATATTTAAATGGAAATTGTATTGTACTAACAGATATTTTAAAAATAACTTGAAAATATTTGACTCTTCAAAATGTTTTATTGGATGTTTTTTTTATTTTTTTGGGTTATCCTTTGGTTTAAAACAAAGTATTTATAAGGTTTGAAATATTTTTGAACTAATGTACATATGTATGCGTGTTCTAAAAACTATTCTAAACATTTATTAATTGTTTGATTTTTGGATTTGTCATCTACCACATATGTTAAGCATTGCCTATTTTTAGTTAGGATGCGATTTAAAATTTTTTTTACCATTATTGTGTTTTTATTACGAATTAATATTACAGAGTTGTTGTAATAGGTACTCTATTCAGTTGCAAATTTGAATGAGTTAAACAAACGTTTGATCTATTAAAATTTAGGAAACAAATGCGTATATAGGTCTGTGTATTTTTAGTATCTGCTGCATTTTGAAGTTTTTGGAGTAGGAAGTGCAAATGTTTGCGAAACGCTGCATTTTTCATGCCAATCGAGCGAATTGTTACGTTTTGATATGATGATGTTGAAAAAGGGGGGTTGTGTTGTGTTCTTATTTTGTTATATTGGGGATCATTGACAGTTGGGTACTACTAAATTTTCATAGAAACTTGATAATGTTTTACTTACAACTATGTTATGAAATGCTTCTTGGATGGGGTGAAATATTTTGAGAAACTTGCAGTTAAAGTAAAAACTTTTGAGAACGTTAAAAAATTTGTAAATTAAGGAAAAATTTCAAAGTTTTATTTGTAATTCTTGATTTGTATATAGTTTAAAAATTAGAAATAGTTTTTAAATCCGCAAATTTCTACTACATAACTAATAAATTCAGAATTATAAAATAAAACGTTTTGGAAAAAAACTGTGTATGTAAAATATACTTCTTTGTGTATCAATAACTTGTATAGTAAAGCAAATGACTTGAAAATATTATTTATATTTACAAGTACAAAAATTATTTATTAGATAACGAATATATATTTTTTAAATTTGTAAGTAGTAATCGAAGTATACCTTGGTAGTAATTTTATTACCAATTTTGTCATACTGGGTGGGACAGATAGCTGTTGCTTTAAATATCAATAAAGTTTTGGTGAAATGAACAAATAAATATTTTTGGACTTCCTGATTGCGATTTGATATAATAATCAAATCAATCTACTCTATGTATTAATTTTGTACATTTGAAACACAATACTGGTCTAAAAAGAAAAAAATCTAAATGAATACAATAAAAATTTTTTTAAAACAATGAATATTTTTAACATACTTAAGAAAATACGTTTTGTTTAAGATAATTGAAAAATATGTCAAATTTGAGAATTCAAAAGGTTGTTTTTTCTTTTAATTGGGCTCTTGCGAAAACATGAAAATATATTAGTGGGGTTAAAACGTTTGTGCATGAAATAAGGTTTCGATGTTAAATTTTAAGAATTGAGGATGCTTATTATTGATTATGATAAATTACATTCTATTCATATGAACAATAAACATTTTGAATTGGGTTAACATTTTCAAGTATTTGTTTGGTATTGATACAGTTCCCTAAATCCTTTTTTTCCTCTTAATGATAAAAAAATTCAGAACGTTTCTCTTTACTTAGGCATTTAAAAAAACTGATTTCAATTTTTTTTCTTAAATTTTTTTATTTCAATTTTTATTATGATTTCGATTTCATTTGATAATTTTGCAATAATAAATTAAATATATATATATATTTTACCACATCAAACAAAACTTTAAATTTGCATCCTCCATATAGGATTTCGGATTTGAATTCGGTGGTAACCAAAACCAAGGTGGCCCTGATGGTAATCGTGGTGGCAATCAACGTGGTGGTGGAAATAACGGTGGTGGTAACAACAACCCATGGGAACGCCGAAGACGTTTCTGAGATGAAATGAGCGACGATCAACAGATGTTGTTAAAATAATAGAAAAAAATTAAAGACACAAAACAATGATTTCATTGAACACAAAACAAACCAATTTACGTATAATAATTACAAAGAACATACTTCTACTGCCTGCTGCCAGCCAAACCACCAAGAGAAAATCCCTCATAATAGGAGGGAGATAAATTTTGGGCTCTGGTTGCGGTAGTGGAATCAAATACATATGAATGTTTTCACTTATGCATACATATTTGCAAATGAAGTTTGCGCTTAAAATAATTATCTATAGTATTTTAGTATTTAGGATATTTTTTTGTGTCATTTTGAGAATCCCATAAAATTTTGGGTCAGTTTGATGGCGGGGTGGATGGTTGATCTGTTACATTTTTCTAACAAAAATGTATAAAAAATTATTAATTACCAACTCTACAACTTACAATAGTAGTAACATTTTTAATCTCTCTTAGTTTTAAGTAATATAAAAACAAAAACTTAAAGAACAAAACAAAAAACGTATTACATTTTTAATCTTATCTAAAATAGATTAAAAATAAACAACAATTGGTTTTATGGTTCATTATGAAACGAACACTTGATTCTTGTGCATCGCTGCTTGCCTTGACTGTGTTGAAAATTATTTTCTTTCTGTATTTTTTTGGACAGTACTTTTTAAGAACACTATCATTTGTGAAAAATTTTAACATTAATTGGTAGACATAATAACTTAAAACATGTCTTAGTTATTATAAACAAAATATTTATATTAAACAAAATAACAAAATTACTCAAAGTTATGAGTATTTTAAATAAATAATACAAATCTTTGTTTCTATTATGAACTTAGCGGGCGGGGAATTCATTTGATTGCATCAGATTTTAAAATCATTTATTTGTGTGTGTGTGTGTGTGTGTGTTTGTGTGTGTGACTAGTAAACTAACTCATAATTAGTGCAGATTTGAGTCAGTTGTGTTTTGTGCGACTGACTTCTTCTCGATAAGTATTGAACTAGCTTTTGGCTTACTCAAAAGTTATGCAGAGATTAGTGAGTTGTGTTTTGTGCGACTGGCTTCTTCTCGATAACTATTGAACTAGCGTTTGGCTAACTCAAAGCTGATGCAGTGGACTTTGGTAAAAAAAACGTTTTGCTAGTTTTGTGTACTTTTTCAAAGTTAAATAATTAGCAAAAGTTCCCATATTCTCTTTGTTAATATCATTTAGTTAAATACATCTCATTTTCAAAGTAGAATTATTATGAAAACCATATTGGGCATGCTGCTGGTGTCTTACAATTGAGAGCTTTTCTGTAGACAAAGGGGCAATACAACAAAAGTGAAAGAAAACATATGTGTAATAGTCTCTGTCTCTTTAAAAAATAAATAAAGCAAAAATTTTTTGTATTCTCTTATTAAAGTCAACATAATGGGGGGATTTACAAGGTGTGCTATCAAGTCATATCGTCATAATGTCCTAAATAATATTTTACAATTGTTTAAAAAAAAATATTTTTTTATGTTGTTTGAAACAGAACAATATTTTTTTTGAAATAATTGTAAAATATTATTTAGGACATTATGACGATATGACTTGATAGCACACCTTGTGAATCCCCCCATTGTATGCACCACAAGCTCACTTATGGTTATCTTAAAGTTATGCAGTGTGAGTGAGTACTGACTCTTACTGCGGAAATTGCGTGTAAAAACTGAATAGCTTTAACCATGTAAATGAGTTAGCTTGTTAGTCACCTTTGACTCACTTCTGATTAACCATAACTTTAAGCTAACTCATTTTCCGACAGGGGGGGTGTGTGTGTGTGCATGTTTTGTTTGTTAAAATATAGGAAAAACTTTTCTCTTAAATTATAACAAACATTTTAAATTAACTTCAGATTTTAATTAGGAAACTAGTTGTTAAAAACAAACTAAAGAGGAAAATTTAATACAAATAAGGATACGTTCATAAATGCAGTTGTTGCGAATCACTTGCGCATTAGTAAAGTTCAATGGTAGTAAGTCTGTTAATTTTCTGATGCAATAACTTTTCACATGAAAGAAATCGTTTTATTTTTCTTTTTTTAGGCTTTTTCTTATTTATAAGAAAACTGTCACAACTGCAACTGGTGATAGCAACAAAATTTTACATCACTGCGGCAGTGATGCACAGTTTTTATGCATTTACGAACGTACCCAAACTCAAAGGTTGTTTTTGGCATATAAAGGGTGTTTGTTTTAAGCATGATAAAACTACAAAATGTATAAAATAACAAAAAATAAATATAAATGTAAAACAGTTGTATTCCGTTAAACAGTTGTACTCGTTCAAAATTTGTTTTTGTTTCAAATGTAAGTTAAGCGTGTCACTTTTGCGCTCGCGTTCTACAAACAGGCAGTAAGGCTATTTTCTTAAACGCCTGTTGCATTGTATTAATACATGGCAACATGTTCTTAATGGCAACCATAATAATTTTGACAATGCATTTTGTTACGAAATGCAGCTTTGGAGTTGTCACTGCGCAGAGAAAAGCAAATTAACCAGTTAAAAAAAGTAGATGAAAAACGTGTTCATATATAATACCACATAGGTAAAAATGGAAGTACACAATGCATCAACACGGTTGTCAATACTGTATTGATACAATGTGACACACGATTAGGAAAATAACCTAATTCATGATAGTGGTCTGAGTTTTTAAACAATACAATTCGCAGTTTTTAAACATTTAAAAGTATTTGATAGTCTAGTATAATTATTAATCTTTATAACCAGATTTAACTGGGGGCTAATTCTATCATTCGTGATCGAATACTTCTTCGATTCGAAAGCAAGTTTATATATTATTCTGTCAGTCGAAGCTGAAAGAATCTAAATTATTTTTTCAGTTATCGGGCATGTTCTGAAAATAACGTGATTTTAAGTCACGTGCTTTTAAAAACACGCGTGTGATTTTGGGGTGTTCTGAAAAAAATTTAGTTTTTATGTTTTTCGGTATGCTTTCGGCAATTGAAAATCACACCGAAACACACAAAAACGGAACACAAAATATCAAACGTGTGATTTTAAAAGTCACGTGTGGTTCGAAATCACGTGATTTGAATAAAAGTGATTTTCAGAACAGGCCTGATTGTAAAGCATTTTTTGAGTTTTCAAAAAACTGAAAAAATTATTTTGATTCGTTCAATATCTACTAAAAGAATTATAAATAGGATTGCTTTCGAATCGAGCATGAATTCGATCACGACTGCCAGAATTAGCTCCCTGGTTATGAAGATTTCTATATTATTTCAATATATTTTCTGTCATGTTAAATTATGTAAAATTATTATGTTCTAAATGAACGAACCATTTTTTTTTTATAATGGAACATTATTTTTATAATATGTATTTTATCTGATCTCAATTTTGCCTTAGGAGTTTTCTTTATTATTTAACAAAATTTTACAATTTTTTAACAAAAAATATTTGAAATATGTATTGCTAGTTGACACAATTTCCAACATTCTGGATTATTTTAAATTAATGTTTTTAAGTAATAAGTAGTTATTTTATTTCGATGGCTTAATATAAAAAAGACGTAGCTCGAATTATTGTATGTTTACAGGGGAAGAAAATAAAAACACCCGTAAGATTTTAGATATATTAGATATAACAAGTTTATATACAATTTTTATTTAAAATATGCAATAAATTGTATACTATAACCATCTGACATTTTAAAGCAATATGCACTTGGCATTTGGAATAAACATGAAAGCTATAAAAAATAATTAGTTACACCTTTTTTATATTAAGCCCCCCATATTAATAAAAAGTATTTACAGAATTATTTTCGCTGTAGATCCGGAATGGAAATCTAAGAAATTGGAATATGTATCTTTTGAAACAAAAGTGGTGACTTGGAACAATTAAATTGCGATGCAAATACAATTTCGATGCGAAAGCTAAAATGCCAAATTCTTGGTACTCTGTCACTTTCGCAAATTGTTTAAAATTAAACAACACTGGTAATAAAAATCAAAGATAGCTCAGATTTACAATAGTGAAATGGCAAAATATGTAAAAAAAAATTTGAAATTGGAAAGTTTAAATAACAGCAATAATGATATTTTGCGAAAAGAAAAAAAAAAAGATGCGAAAACCAAATGCGCAAACGCATTAAAGAATACCAATCACTAGATTTGCTACAATTTTCTTTCGAATCGAAATAGTAGCCCTCCTGTTGTTTCTTAAGTTGTGTCTTGAAAAAACGGCAAAACCCCAATTTAGATAACAAATTTGAAAATAAACAAAGCATTGCCATATCATAGTTGCAATTATTGAAGCACCGTGCATATTGATATTTAGCAATTCTTCAAGGATAAAATTTATTTTTAAATTTATTTTCGAAGCACCACAATTTTTTCTATTTTTTTTATGTTTACGGAAAGAAGCTGTTTAATAATGATACCATATTTAATAACAAAAAACTGTTTTGATATTTGAAAGCTGAAGAAACAAAGGCAGGGTACTGGTACGTGCGTAAATGCATAAAAACTGTGCATCACTGCTGCAGTCATGCAAAGCGAACATAAAATAATCAACCTTGTTACGGTTGTCGTCGTAATTGACTGTGTCGTATTTGTAATATACTAAAGTCTATTACAAATAGATTTTTTATTTGTTTGTTCAAAGGTCGTATCGACCAAAAACGATACGAATTGAAAAATTAGTAAATATTCACTTTCATACAAATTCTGTGACATACCTTCTGACTATTCACAAATCTATTGCAAAAAAAAAAAAAAAAAAAAAAAAAACAGAGTAATTGTGGTTGGCGAACTTGTTTTGCAAAAATTGTTTTAATCACGACAGCGTAAATGTTCAAATTTTGGTCTGAATATGCCAACCACGATAAGGGTGAATAATTCGAAAAGTGATGTTAAAATTTGTATTTTACATCCAAATAAAGGGTTATAACGCAAATTCAATTAATTTCCAAACCAGTTTTCAATAACGGGTTATGGTTGATTCAATTAAAGGCTAGTTTACACTATTATACTTTGTATTAATACATGTCAAAAATCCAGGGGGCCTACTCTATTGTAGAAAATCTTGTGATTGGTAGTCCGTAATGCGTTTGCACATTCCAATTTCGCATCTATATTTTCTTTCGCACATCATCACTATTAATTTTATTTAAATTTTATTTTTATTTTTTCCCAATTTCGTTTTTTTTTTACATAATTTGGCATTTCATTACTTCTCTGCGCTATCTTTACTTTTTATTGCAAGTATGGCTTAATTTTCAAACAATTTTGAGAAAGTGATAGAGAGTAACAACTAGGCATTTCGCTTTCGCATCGGAATTGTATTCGCATCGCAATAGAGAGTTGCCCCCCAGTAATGTGTAAAAGTGTGATAGTGTGAATGCAGTGTCAGGAAAAATACAAGTACATATTACCAAAAAATTTGACATCCCATACGACATCATCGTTTTTTGAAATTTTTCTAAACAATAATACTTTTCATTTGATCGGGGATGCATTCTAACAAAAGCATGTTCATGTGAGATAGTGTGACTAAAAACTGTAATGTTACAATAGATTATTTGTTGACAGTCGCAACAAAACCCATTAGATATTTATATCTCGCAAAGTATTATAGAATACGTAAGAGTTGTGTGATAGTAAAGGTATTCACGTCAATCTTTGTAACCCTTGCAACTGTGCAAAATAGCATAATTGCACTTATTTGACGTGAGCAACACATTTTGTTCCTTCAATTTTCACCTTTTGCGAAACAATTTTTGTACAACGCACCTTCCATATGACAACATAAATTTTTTAATAAGTTTGAACCGTACTTTCTTGAGAAATTACACATTTTTATTAATTTACTGGTCGAATATGTAACTAATCCACATCAAAATTTTCCAGATTAGTTTCCAGTATTATTATTATTTCTACTTCTTCACTTTGTTTACGCTTTTTATTTTTTTAATTGTTTTATATTTTACTAAGTTCATCTTTAAACACTCGCCCCAATTATGAATAACAATTCCCGGGAATTTTTTTTTCCTATTCCCTGTTCTCCTCTTCTTAATAAAATCGTCCTTTTTCGGGGAATTTTATTCCTGGGAAAACGTAATTCCCCCGGAATAATTATAATGGGCTGTACAATTTATAATCAGCCCAATTATGAATAAAAATTCCCCGGGAATTTTTTCCTTTTTCCCATTTTTACAATGGAATTTAAATAGGAAAAATATGAAGCGAAAAACTCCCGGCTAATTTTTATTTATAATTGGGCTGAATATTTTTCAATTCCAAACGTCAAAATGGAATTCCTGCGTTGTTGTTTAGTGTAAAGTTGATTTTATGAGCACTTTATTTTTTATCATTTTTTTCAACTTGCTTTTACTCTGATAATCTTTCACTTACTTTCACCCTGACAATGGGTGCGTTCGTAAATGCATCACTGCGCTGCACCAAAAAAGCAAACTTTTTTTAATGCCAATACAAAAGCAATTTTTATTTTTTTTATTGTGTGACTATTATTTTGTTGTATAATCATTTGAAATCACTGATGCAGCGCAGTGATGCATTTACGAACGCGCCCAATTTTGCATCGTTTGGGCGAAATATTTGTATATTGGGTTGTTGTTATGTTTTTGCACTTATGTTTCTTGAGTAAAACTTTTGACGTGAATACCTTTAAGGTAAACTAGCCTTAATAGAGTATTGACTTTTTTTAATTTGAATTAAACGTTAAAATGCCAAACAAAATTAATTTGGTTTTACTTGGTTAATTTTAATAAAGGAAATGTTAGTAAAATAGTGCAATCAGTGAAATAGAAAGAGTCTATTAAACATTGGTATTCATATTAAGTAGATCGATTTACTATATTAGGGCGGAATACGTTTGGCTTTAATGTGTGTTTATTTTACTGTATATTTTATGTTTTAAACTTTGTATTACGAGGAACAGGAGGAATTTATAGGTACATTACTTAATTTTAAACTGAAATTTAACTACATATGTCGCTGAATTGATTGCTTGTTAACTGGAATCTATGTATGTACTTTATATTAAAATGGAATTCTGGACGCTCCAGTAATTTTAATTCACAAAATGAAGCTGTGACGCTTTTATTTAATATAGTGTTTTATACACAAAATCTGATGTCTATAAACTACTACAATACTACAAGTTCAACTAAATGTCTATATAAACTATATTTTTATTTGAAATTGAGGTAAGAGTTAAAAAAAAATTGTTAGTTTAACGCTATGAGCTTTAAATGGTGAGAAAGAAAACAGTTTGGCTTTTTTATATTTTTTATATATGTACATCTACATATTTTTTTAAATTATAGCGAGAAAACTGTCGTAGTAGAATTTCCACTAAAATCCACCTTATATTTTTCTGTATTACATAAATTGTTAATATTTTGCAAAAAAAAAAAAATGAAAAAAAGTCAAGCTGCTTTGGTAGAATATGTTAAAAGTTTTATTATAGCCGAGTTCTGGAAAATGTATTCCTGTGTGGAATTTCATACACTTTCAAGATATGTAATCCATATCTTAACACACCTCCTCCCCTCTCAAATATGCCAAAACCATTTCTGCATTTGAAAATTATAATTTTTAAGAAAAAATAATTATGATGGTTATAAATTTATTGATTTTGCTTACACATAAATATGTAGTTCTATGTTGCAGGGGCACATAATAGTGAGGGATTAATTAAATTATGGTAAACCTTTGAAAAATTTGGTGAAAAAGTTATTTAAATAATTTAAACATTAAAGGCATATTTGGGGTTTGCATATTTTCTATTAAATTTTCCCTAAAATACAAACTATATGAATGTTTGCACTCGCAACGACTGTTTTTTAAAGCTGTTATTCGGAATTTTTGATCTATTTAGCAGCACGTTTGCGATACTATTCAAGTTTTTTTTTTAGTTAAACATTTTTATTGAAAATGACAATTCATTTAATCATATTAAACTCCCACAATATTATTAGAACGAACATGACAGTCCGAAAATAGCAACTTCTTAATTTTGGAAAAGCTTTGGACAATGCTTGTTTTAAACATAAATCAGCAGAGCAATAAATGTCTGTCTGTCACTGTTACGATGTGTTTTAAACATCAACATGGAAAAAATATTTATTCAAATCCCGCTTGCATAACAAGTAAATATTTTTCTTGAATAGTATTCAAAATGTGTAGGCCAAATAAGTTACTCTCAATTACATGAGTATTTCAATCAATTAATGTATTGTATCATTTTTCAGTGGGTTATTTGATAATGAAACTTCCTGCAGAAATGAGCTCTCAACCAATCAACGCCCTAATGGATTGTATATATATATACATATATATATATATTAAAGGTAAATTTTCAAAAACTTATGTATTTAAATGCCCCTAATACGGTTTACTCAGTTGAGTTGAAAATAAAAAACTGAAAGTTGTAAATTTTTTATGTTTGTGTTAATCGTACTTAAACTGCAAAATTTCAAATGAACTAATGTTGAATTGTAAACCGTAAAGGGGCAGGCAAAACACCAAAAATAAAATTTTTCTTAAAAACATTAAAAACATCAAATTATATTTTTCACGTTTGATTTCATTTAATATGATTTTTATATTATTTAAATAAATAAATAAATTTAAAAATGTACGTATGTATGTATATTTAAAAAAATACTAACACCACAATTTCTTATTAATTTTAGGTTTTAATTACCCACTGACAATTTGTGTGGCAAAATCTGCTTCTTAAAAAAGGTGAGTGTTAAAAATCGTTGGAAATTTGATTTAAATTGTCATTATCAATGATTATAATTACGGATCTAATTCCTGAATATAAATCTTTCCTTACAAATTTATATTTCATGTTGACAAAATCGTCATGAGATTTTAATACACAATTGACAATAACGCAGAGAACATAATTTTAATATTTTATTAATATGTAACATACATATGTTTTCTTTATTTTTTATTGCAGTTCTAAACGCCAAAATAAAACTACTAAAAGAATGGAGTCCATCAATAAAATTGAAGGTATTTCATCTATTGTTTAAGAAATATGTTGTTATATATATCTTAATGTAAATTAACGTAAAAATAGTTTTATGCTGCTAGGAACACAATTGGGTCGCACATAGCTTAGCTGTATTTTGCCAATCTATAGGGACATTAGGATTAAAATAAAAATTAAGAAAAACATTTAAGTACACAGCTCGACAGACGAAATTCTGTCATTTTGAGAAACTCAGTCAAGAAAGTGGAGTAAATTGTATGCGTTTTCATTGACTACGGTTTTGAGAGGTTTACAATATATTTTTTTCTGGCTTAACATTGATTTTTTTCTGTGAAAGGCTATACTAATAGAGCAAATAATAATAATTTTTGAAAAAATTTTATTTTAAATTTTTATAATAAAAAACTCGTTCGAAATTAAAAAATAAAATTTTTTGTTCACTTTTTTATTAAAATTATAAGATTTTTGAAATTAAAGGTACTAGCTACTAGTTCCGATTCTAAAAAATGTTTAACATCTCGATACAATTTTAACTTCCATTATCATAAAAAGTATTTTAGGCTTATAGCAGGTTTATGAAACGAATTTCCAATGAAAAGTTGTTTAATAAACCTTTTATTAATCAAAAATATCTTTTATGAATGGGGGTAAATCTCTAGTTTTAGAATACAAAAAAACGTTGGACTTTTTTTTGTGATTTAATTTTCCATTTTAATTTCACCTTTTTCTGTTTTTGCTCATATTGCATAGGTACAGATGAGTAGGAAACCATTTTATCAGTATAATGATTTGGTTTTTAATAATTGTACTTGTTTTTTTTTTTATTTCAATTGTATATGTATGTAAAAAAGGAATGTGCGAAACAGTAATATTCACCCACGCCCAACGACGAATGTGGTATAGACAGTAGTGTACCTTTGGCAATTCTACTAGTATCTGGAAACATTAATTTTAGTGCATTAATTTTAATTTTTCGATTCTCCAACCCAAGACCAAAAAGATTTAATTTAAAAAAATTGAAATTTTTCAATTGTACTAAACATGTCTTTAGGTAACTTCAGTCCTTTTGCAACTACATAGTACTTAAAAGGGAGAATTGTACTGACTTTATCATCCCTGATTCCATATATTCATTCAAACAATATGCCTGTTATTTTTTATACCCTATAATAAGGGTATACTAAGTTTTTCATTCCATATGAAACTTTTTTTACTCAGTTCCGTATGTTGCAAACACGCTCACTTTCAATGAACTCAAAAGAAAAGAACAATGTTGGTGTCTAATGACTTGAAGTAATCCTAAACAGTTTGGGAATGAAATCAAGTAAAATAGGCTCAGTACGATAAGAGAAGAGTTATGAATTCAAATGTGGAACCACTATCCTAAAAAAATGTATAGTTTTTTTTTACAAAAACTAACATAAATGATGGTATAATGCACGGATTGATATAAGATTTTGCACAAATTCGTTATATATGATTAGAATTCATACTGTTAAATTTCGTGAATATCAGTCCACAATTTACCATTGGCCCCATATAAAGCCTACTCTCGGAAAACAGTTTCGTACGCCAAAAATCGTACAAATAATATTTTTGTAGCAGAATTTGGCCTTTTTTAGTTTCATAAGGCTTTAAACCACAGTAGGAAATGTCAGTACATAATTCACCATATTCCCAGAGTTCCAAATATTCACTCACTGTTCACTCATGGGTAGGAATAAAAAATTTTATACACTGTTGTGTGCTCTTTTATTCGTGTTTAAAAACACAAAAAAAATTTTGCTCTATTCGTTCTTGTATAAAAGTATTTTCATTATTTTTCGTTTCTACAAAATACATGAGATAATAATAGAGATTTTTTCTTACATTTGTACATGAGAGAATTGTTTTTTTTTTTAACTTTTTTTGTTCATCTTGCATTCATATACATTCTTCCAAATATTCACTTGCTATTCACATCATAATCTCTGTTGTGTTTTGCTTTATTCGTGTTTAAAAACACAAAAATCTCTTGCTTTATTTGTTCTTATATTTGTATTGTTTTTTGTTTCCATGATACAAAGACACCAAAATAGCTCATTCAGCTTTTAAAAATGAAATGTAGAAACACAAGTAAACAAACATGTGTATAATGTGCTGATGTGACTTAATATTAAACCGTTAAATTTTGTAAATAATAAAAAAACATGCGCAATGCGTTATCTATGTTTATATCATTCTTGTGTTGTTTCTACAAAAAACACGAGATTAGACAAATTATTTATTATAAATGTTTGAATTTTACTATTCATACCTACATAAATATTTATGAACGTTGAAAAAAACAAATTTCAACAATTAGTGTCACGTTTAGTTTTTTTTGTCTTTTTTTGAAGTGCAAATTTAGAGAAAAAAATTTTTAAGTGAAAATACTGCTCATAAAAAAAAAACAAAAAAAAATAGGTATGATTTATTTTAAATTTTTTTATTAAAGCTTTAAAAAAACATAACACAACACTTTAAAAATAAGTAATTCATTGAAAATTTGTACTGTTGTTATACCTATTTACAATAATTCAAAATAAAGTTGCAAGTGTTTTTATTTTCTTACTGCCTATTTCACTAAATGCGAACGAACGCTTTCGTTCAAAAATTTGTTTTTGTTTTACATGTATTTGTGCGAACGAAAGCGTTCGTTCGCATTTAGTGAAATAGGCAGTTAATGTATGAAAAAACCACGAATAAACGACGCTTAAAAAAACATTTTTATCATGTACAAATCAAGGCTACAAATACTATTAAACAAGAACAAATGAAGCAAGAGATATTTTTTAAACACGAATAAAGCAAAACACAAAAGAGATTATGATGTGAATAGCAAGTAAATATTTGGAACTCTTTTTATTAAAAACATTAATGAGAGCAACGATTAGCCTCTCATATTTTAGTATTGACAATTTTGTACTTTTCTTTATTCACAAACGTGCATATGTACAAAGTGGAAAATAAAAAACAAAAGTATTCATGTGCTTAAAAATAAAAAAATTCTTAGCTATTCACTTTACAGTGTGAGAATAAAACAAAAAATTTTGCAAGCATTATTCATGACAATTTATCATGAATGTTGGAATTTTAGAATTCATGTATGAATATTTCTGAACCCTGCATATTCCCCATATAATGCCCACTCTGGGAAATCATTTTAATACACCTAAAATAGTAGCAGGTAATATGATTATATTGTTGGAAAAATTGGTCCAATTTAGCTTCATATGGCCAGAAATAATATGCAATTTTATAATAATCGTACCATTACTTACGTTATATCCCATATTAAGCAGCCTTCTTAAAACCACTTTTAAACTATCAGGCCTGCCACAGAAATCAATTCCGATCGTTCGTTTTTTGTAAAGCAAGATACCTACAAAATCACTTCCACTTTCGATCGGAATTGATATCTGTGACAGGCCTGTATAAAACAGTATAACAAATTGAATGCACTTCTATATAGAAATTTGTTCGAATTTAAATTTTTTTTAATACCAGGTGTCACTACTGAATTTTGTGATGATTGAGCCATAATTTCCAATATAAATTTTAGGGCCAGTATTACAACTTGCCATTAGTTAAAGGTAGGATTTTGTCGGACGGTATAACGAGTTATTTATTATTTCAACTTAACTTGTACCTACCAGGTAGGATGAACTTGCCTTTAACATATTGCTCACTTTAGTTTAAATCAATATTGTAATAGTGAAAAACAAAATCCTACCTTTAACTATCAGCAAGTTGTAATAATTTTCAGCTTTTCCGAAACAATAAAGGTATTCACGTCAAAAGTTACACTCTTGCGAAAAATCATATGCAAACTTTTCCGAACAAAAAAATTTATGTTGTACAAAATAATGTTTTAACACATTTTCAGGTCCCAAAGCTCAAATAAACAACAGCTGCAATATTTACTGACCCTTATGGAGATGCATATCAAAAATGTCAACCACTTCATTTAAAACTTTGCTAAAAGTTGGCTGAGCTAACGACACTTCAAAATCGTTTCCAACCCCAGTCTGGTAAAAAAAACGCAAACAACCACTCAGTTTCACAATAGGACACACCAGATTGTCTCTTGTTAGGCTGATAATGTGATGTTAGCACTTCTAATAAATAAGTAAAGGCACTTTTGTTAACTCTGTAGCATTTTTTAAACCTATTACAAGAAAAATCTTTTTTTATTTTTTACTTACAATAATGGCTCCAACTCAAGCTGATTTAATGCATCGCGCATCTTCCATCTAACAATTCTTTGGGTGTGCTTTTCATCATTTTCTTGATAAATTTCCTCCGCTAGCACTTGCAGCTATACTACTATTCATTTTTAATTATTTATTTAAAATAAACACAATTTTAGGAAAAACAAATTTAGGAATTTATTAAAATTACATCCGTAAATTAATTCACAATTGCAAATAAAATCACAATTACAAAATAAAATGTCAAACACAAATCAGCTGTTTATAAAATTCCCTTCCTCTAATTTACCAAATCCTCAAGTTTATAGAATAGGAGAATTTTTCCTAGGTGGCAAAAAATTTTAAAAGGGAAAAATTCCGTGAGGATTTACATAATTGGGCTGAATATGTCACCTTTTTTGTAGAAAAGAAAACACTATAAGTTATTCAATAAATAAAAAATATATTCAAAAAATATGTATGTACGTATGTATATGAGTTATATTTGCTATAAGGGAAATTGTACTTTAATTTGCACTTTACTATCGAAAATCTAATTAAGAAGTCGTCAAAATGTGTTAACACAACGTTTTTAAGAAAACTAACTACTTTTTAGAAATGTGCGTTCTATATTCCTATATTTCTTCACTTGAAGGCCAGAGCAAAGCATGGAATTGTAAGTTTATACTTTGAGTCTGTTCCAAAGTTAATTTTTAAGCAATGCTAATTTCTATAAACCTTGTTTTGCTGAAGCACTACTGTTCAGAAGTGACAAAAAAAAAAAAAAAAAAAAAAAAAAAACTAAATATGAGTGTTATTTCCAAAAAGGGTCAAAAAGTGGCACAAAATAGTTAAAAATTATACAAAAGGTTATTTAAAAAGGGTCATAAAGAGTATAAATAACACAAAAAGGGGCCAAATTTATACTTTAGTATCATAATTAATTAAACGATAAGGGTGAATAATTACACAGACCTATATATGGCCCAAGTGTGAAATATTCTAACTGTCGGTGTAGGGTATCGAAGATTCGGCATAGCCAAATATAGCAAGCACTCTTGTGTTATTTCCTCTCTTTTTAATGATGACAAAAGTTACCGTATGATCTTACACTGATTATACTAATTGGCTGCAGAATTTTCTGTTCTGATAAAATCATATTTATAATTGAGTTAGTTGCAAGCTTTTGTCAATTTAAATACTAAAATACAAATTATTTTTTTTATTTTAGACCATAACCTGTTCATTAATTGGCGCCAGCGCGAGAATTAAAATTGATAAGGTAAGAAAATTATTTTATTGATTTAAGTATCAACATTCAAATTATAAAATTAGATCAATTTAATATATTTCCTAATCGTTTTTACAAATCGTGCACGGAAATTAATTTATTGCCTTTCTTTACCTGCAAAGCAGCCCCCCGTACACTATATCGCACTTAATCAACAAGAGGGTATTAACTCAAAATTTAAACATTTTCAGTAGAAGCAAAACAATTTTTAATTTAACATTGAAGGCATATGGAAATGAATTTTTAAACCAACAGTTTCATTACCAAAAAGTATACAAAATAGCAAGATATTTTTACAGCGGGCAGATATGAATATAGCGTGTAGATTTTTTCGAAAAAGTGGAAAAATAAAAATTTTGAGATAATACCCTCTTGTTGATTAAGTGCGATATGTGTTTTTGTTTGGCAAAAGGTTTCTGGCCAAGTTGTTGCAGTAATAGAACACAAAAATATCAAACGTTTTATATGAAAAAGTCAAAACTATTTTTTTAAGATACGAGGTTGAGAAAGTAAGGCATCGATATGTAAAATACATACAATGCATACAATCGCAAAATGTAATAGTATAGGTTGCCGATCGCAGATTTATTTATTTATTTAATTATTTCATCGTAATACAATAAGCCTATACGGCCAAAAATTTTATATTACATAGGTACATATATCCTGAATAACAGATTATATCCTAAATATTAACTTATATCTACGAGAATATACTATGCATAATTACAATTTTTCAACAATGCAAGAAAATTATTAATTAAACAATAATTTTACTAACACTCACAAATTTGTTAATTTTTGTAAAATCACAAGATTTATAACTTATTATGAATGCTCCGGGCATTTTTAATAACAATATAAAATTTTCTTTGAGAAACCAAATTATCATTTAAATTTTCCTCCAGCAGTAAGCAGCTGATCCTTTTTTTACTTTGACGTTTAATTGCTTTTAAACAGACTTGGTTTGCAGAACAGAGGGACTATTTTTTTATTCATAAGATATATTAAGAGATCAGAAAAAACTTTTTCAGAATTCTGAATATTGAACAACCAATTAATATTAATAAAAAAGAAATTTAAATAATGCACACTTCATTAATATTCGATTTTTAGCACATATTACATTATTGTTTAAAAAATAATAAAAATAAAATTTTTTTAAAATAAACTAATATGTGGTTAGATAGTCTCTATTTTTTATAACCTAAGAAACACTATTTTGTTAAAAATAATTTTTAGCAAGTAATCAACACTGATTTTATCCCATTCTTCCTGCAGCCTTTTTTGAGTTCGGTTTTTAAAGAAACGGGATTTTCGCGGACTCGTCGATCCAAAAGGTCCTATAAATTTTCAATTGGATTCATGTCGGAAACGAGCAGGGGTATTAGTCATTTGAGAGCAATTATTAAGCAACCGCTCTGAACAACGTGGACTTTAGTTGACGGTTGCTGTCCTCATAAAATGTAAAAGTTCTTGCAATACCCATTTTTTTCTGCAGATTGTTCCAAATTGTCTCAAAATGTTCAAATAAAGATCCATGTTCATAATGCGATAATTCGTTAAGTACCAGTTCCTCAACCTCACTCGTATAAGCAGCCCCCACACCATTACACTTCCTCCTCCATGCTTTAATGTTGGAGTAAGATTTGTTCCTTTCAACTCATTTTGTTTCCGCCACACCTTAGTCCTTCCATGACTTCCAAATAAGTTTGCTTTCATCCAGAAAAAAATACGTTTTCCCACCAATTTACTTCTTTTTTATAATGCTCCTTAGTAAATTTTAACCGATGATTTCTATTTTTTAAATACACGAAATGCTGTATTATATATTTATATACATACACATGTTTCTTATTATATCGAAAACGCAAAAAAAAAACTTGAAAGAAACGGCTTTGCCAGAACGATGATTTTATCATATTTTTGATGATTTTTGACCAAAATATGATTTGGTGAATTTTTTTTTTTTTTTTTTTTTTTTTTTTTTTGATAAATAAGTAATCGATTAACTGATCGGTTAATTTAAAATTGTTTTTTTTTTTTCTGAAGTCAAACAAAAAAAAAACAGTTTTCTTTTACTTTTTTTAAAAAAAAAGTAATAAAATAAAAGTATTTGAAGGATTTTTTTTCTCGGCTAGTAACAATGCTATATACAGGGCCAACTCGCTAATCCGAAGGTGGTTAATCCGAATTATCCAGTAATCCGAACTGAATTTATGACGTATTACATACTCTATAGTCCGCATTGATTGCAAGCTCGCTAAACCGAATTTGTATTTTTCTGCTTTTTATACCCTTCGCCGAAGGTAAAAGGTCATATATAACTTTTCCATTTCCATTTGTAATTTCTGCAATATTGATCTAAGGCCCTTTTAAGTATTTATATTCTGGCTCCTTATGAGAAGGGAAGCTCAAATCCGGCTGTCCGTCCACCTGTTGAAATTAACTCAGACTTTCTGAAAGAAAACTTTCATAGTGTAAAGCCAGACTAAATACTGTAAAATGGATGTAATAAAACAGTATTAACTGATCAAATATAACTCTTAAAAATATTCCTTGTGCTAAAAAAAATCGTATTTTATATGATGATCAGCTAAGATAAGAAAATTACTGCCAATCAAATAAATGAGTGTTTCTCAGAATCTTAAATAAAATGTGAAATTTACAAACGTTTGTAAATTTGTACAAAATTTGTCGTTTGAAAAATCGTCAAATTTACCATTTTTGTACACAAAAATCGTTAAATCTGGCATCCGTGGATTGAATATGGATATGTTAAGTATTTCGCTATTGAATAATCGTAACTAAATCAATATTTCTGTACTTGATTCAAGAAACTCCGTACTCACTGCGCTATTGATACCGCTTCGGATTGATTTGAGAACGGATAGGTTGATTTTTAATAATATTTAAAAAAAACTTTTATTTTGTCATTCTTGATTAATAAAAATAAAATAAATTTGTTTTGGAATCCTGGCTTGTGTTTTATTTTCGAAAAAAAGTGAATTATAATACATAATTTCAGCACATCCAGTAATCCGAATATCTCGTTAATCAGAATCAGGGTCTGCAATAATTAATTCGGATTAGCAAGCTGGCACTGTACAAATAACGTACGTACAAATCAGGGCTGTGGAGTCGGAGTCGGAGTTGAAGAGTCGGAGTTGAGGTTTTTGTACCGGAGTCGGAGTCGGAGTCGCAGTACCCAAAAAAAAGGCGCGACTCCGACTCCAAAATTTTTCGGCATAAAAAATTAAAAAAAAATTCTAATATTTTCCAATATAAAAATTCTTCGAAATTGGCGATGCCATATATTGGAGATCAATATGAATACGTAGATTTTAATTTATTTTATGAGAAATGGTTGATTCAAGTACTTTACTATTTAAATATATTTAGGTATATTTTTTATACGTGCGGGAAAAAGTCTAAATTACATTAGCAAAACTCAGTTATTGATCTAGTTGAAAAAGATGTGTGATTTTTTAAATAATTTACTCATGCTAAAAAATGTTAATGACAGGAATTGCCAATAATTTTAATATCAGAATTTTTTAACCATCAACGCTGAAATATTTTCAACATTGTACAGAATAAGTGTTGCTATAGCGCATAAATACTAGTATGTATTAGAAAAATTGTGACGTAAAATTATTTCTCTTTTGTGTAGAAACATCTTTATCGGCCTGCCTTTAATTCCTACCATAACACTCATGTTTTTCTTATGCACATTACGCGGGGATTCCCATAATTCGTTTAATAAAGATATTTCTACACAAAAGAGAAATAATTTTATGTCTCATTCATTTCGCATCACGGTTAGAGTAGGAGTCGGAGTCGGAGTCGTGAGTCGGAGTCGGAGTCGGAGTCGCACTTAAAAAATTTCAGCGTTTGGAGTCGGAGTCGGAGTTAGTACTTTTTTCGGACGACTCCACAGCCCTGGTACAAATTCTTTCTCTCAGAATTTTTGAACTGAAATTTTGATAATAACTTATTTTCGATCCCTGTTTTTACTGTTAGTATGGGTACGTTCGCAAATGCATAAAAACTGTGCATCACTGCTGCAGTAATGCAAAATTTTGTTGCTGATGCGTGATCACCAGTTGTAGTTGTGATGCTTTTTTACTGCACAACAGCTGAGAAAAGTTTGCTTTTTTGAGCACGAGCTAAATTTTAAAAGTTTCATAAACGAACATAAAATAATAAAAATGTTATCAACAATAGTGATGACAAGTTTTATTGAATATATTGAAACAAAATGGGACAGTTGTCTTATAAATAACAAGAAAAAGCATTAAAAAAGAAAAATAAAACTATTTCTTTTAAATGTCAAAAGTTATTGCATCAGAAAATTAACTGATGCAATAATTGCACAAATTTGCCGCAGAGCTGCGGCATCACTGCATTAAAAAACTTGACCTATCAGAGTGAAGACAAGTTTCTTACAAGTAATGCTTTTACGAACATTAAACTTTAATGATGCGCAAGTGATGCGCAACAACTGCATTTACGAATGTACCCTATGTTTGAAAAAAAAAAAAAAAACAATTTTTATTAAACAGTTAATTTTTAAAACATTAAAAATAAAGTTTTGTATCAGCTTCTTGTTATATTTAAAAAGAACATCATAAAAAACAAAAATTTATTTGCGAAAAAACACATATTTATTAAGGTCTAGTATTAAAAAAAAAACAAAAAAGTTCAAGTATTAAGTACTAAACCGCAAAACTAATGGAATTCAAGAAGCTTTTAATTTGCAAGATATAGAGCTTTAAACTTTGAAAATAAATGTATTAAATTTACATCTTCCATGGTTATGATCTTATTTAAACAAAATATGTATACATATATAATTTCAAGGCGCTTAAGGATATCTTACAAGTTGGACAAAAATCATTTTAATATTAATATATAACTCAATTGGAACTTCTCTGAAAAATTTCATATTTTTACATTTTTGTCAAAATATCATCGATATTAATGCTATCAAAATCAGTACAATATCTTATTTATAACATTTAAGTATCATAGTTCCTAAACTAAAATCCTCTTTCCCAAAATTAAGATATCACTAATTTTCGAATAGAAAGATTTATAAGTGGTATACAAATGGTTAAGATTGATGAGCTATACCTATTGTAAAGTTCAGCCCCAGTAGAGCGATTTTTTTAGTATTATTTATAAAAAAAAACTAAAATGAATTTAAAATTAATTTAAAATTAATTTAAAAAAAAATTTGTATGGAAAATTTAACTAAAGACACAATTTAAACCTACTTAATTTGTACAAATGTGGCAGTTATGTGTGTATGCATGTATTTTAATTTAAATATGTAGTCTTCATAATAAGAAATCTGTTTTTTATATAAAATTAATTGTTATCACTTTTTACCTTAAAAGGTTTGAATTAAAAAAATTTTTTTTTTTTATTTTTCTCTTTAATATGTAATTTTTTTTTTACCAAATGTGATTTTCTTCCCAAAGCTTCTGGCAACGCTGGTCTAAAACACGAGAAATTAAATAAAATGATAGCAGTTGTTTACAAGTTATAACTTGCAAACCCAAACAGTTTTTCGCCTACTGTTCAAAAGAAGAGAAAATTAAAATCAACATTTTTAAAACAACTGCTGGCTGAACTACTGTTTGTTATCAGTTTTGTGATTTTGCTTTTAATGAAACGGTTGATAATTCCAGAGCACAAGCAGAAGTTAAATCAACATAAATGAAAGTTATGGCAGTTTTTTTAACACTGAAAAACATAACAACCACATAGACAATTATTTGCGTACAACTAATTTGTCTATGTGGTTGTTGTTAAGTTTTGCACTTTTGCGTTTTCGCAAGGCAACTTGTGACGTGAATTATGTTAGTATGATCGTTTTCAGCAGATTCAGTAATTAAAAAAATCCATTGCTCGGGAATTGTTTTATAGCAGGGACATGTGGTTACCAACGTATATTCGAAATTGTTATAGGTACATATTTTAAATTTTATTTTGTTCTATTTTTTTTTATTATATGATGAGAAAAGTTACCGTATGATCTTATACTGATTATACTAATCGGCTGCAGAATTTTCTGTTCTGATAAAATTATATAGCTCATTTGCGCAACGTCGTCATAACTCAAAAAATACTTTTCGAAATAAACGTGATTTAAGTTTTGAGTATCATAAAGAGGAATTTTGTACACATTATAAAGAAAAACAGTAAATAGTTCTGCATCCCTAACTCCAACATTTTAATTTTGAGTTATAACGACGTTGCAGCAAATGATCGATATATAAAATTATAATTGATTTTAAATTTGTAAAATTAAAAACTAAACTACAATTTTTTTTTTTTAGATCATAACCTGTCCATAATTGGCCCCAACGCGAGAATTGAACTGTATTCGATGTGGTAAGCAAAACATTTTATTTTTTTAAGTAGCAACATTAAATTTACAAAATTAGATAAATTGAGGTTTTCTTATTGTTAATATTAAACACTCAACAGTGGAAATATTGATGTTGATCGGTGACCAGCGAAATATGCCATAAAGCAATAAAATTAGTTTTTATATGAATGATTTCATACTTATGATTAGTTTCGTGCATTTTTTTTTTTTTTTTTTTTTATTACCAAGAAGGAGTGAGGTGGCATCTGTTTTGCGTTACTTGCGATGCAATTCTAATCCGCTGGAATCACCATCAGTACTTAAAAACGAATTTCATTGCTTTAGGTCATATTTTCGCCTTTTCGAAGTTGCTGTTACTTATTAAGTGGAGAGAGACTATAAAGACTGAACTCAAATTCATCAGTCAACATCAATATCTCCATTGTTAAAAGTGTTTAATATATACTTGGATTTAATTCCATTTGTTGGACTAGTTGCTCAAATTGTTGTCCCGTGATAATTTTATCCATTTTGTTAACCAATATAAGAAAAATGTAATTAAATGCGAAAACCAAACAAAAAATATACTATTTATTTATGTATTTACATATGTAGTCCCAGTCGGTTTTGCTAATTTTCGGGTTTTCAAACCAATATTGGTTTCATTTGGTGTCATAAATGATATATATAAATAAATTTTTCGAATACAAATAAAACCGATATTCGAATCAGCTGTTTTATGTTTTGGCTCATGTGATAATTTTCTAACTTATGATTTGTGCGCTAAAATATTGTTAAAACTTGTGTTTTTAATAAAAGGAAAATTAAAGAAAAGAAAATAAGAATGGTAACACACTAAACATATGAAATAAATGACATCGTTGTATTATATATTTGCATTTGTTGTTTACATTTGTGTAATTTTATTGTTTTGTAAAATTATAAAGCGAATTTATTAAAAATACAAAATATTGATTCTTATAAATAAATAAATGTTGCGAACTTTCTGTACGCAGAAAAAGTGAGAATACTCTTGCGAGTTCACAGCAGCCCGCTGCCGGAGACATGCAAAAATACTATTTTACCAATTTTATTTACTTCCAAACAACAGCTTTTGACATACCGACCTCCATATTTTTTTTATTTGTAAAAATTAAAATTATTTTTAAATGGTTTATTTAATTACCTATGTGTGCATAATTGTAAACATATGAAGACTTTTGGCTATTTATGACAGTGCTGCCAAAAATAAAAGTGGTATGCTCCCGATCAATCATAATATGCACTGGAAATTTACAAAGTGCAAATTTGCACATTAATAATCGTGATTACCTTTGCTCTATTAAATCATGAAATAGTTTAAATGCAAATATTTTGATGTTGCGTCTTTGAACTATTGAATTTTTTTTGAAGCTTTGTAATAATTTAATATCTTAATATACTTGTAGTGTATGTTATCATATGGTTGGGCTTAAGTCGACCATATTTTCTTATATGTTGTTTATTATTAAATGATGACAAAAGTTACCGTATGATTTTTATACTGATTATACTAATTGGCTGCAGAATTTTCTGTTCTGATAATATTATAATTGATTTTAATATTGTTTTTGTTAAATTATAAATACTAAAATACAAACAAAATTTTCTTTTTAGATCATAAATCTGGTACATTATTCTAACTTGAGTAACGCAATCAAATCGCAAATTTCACAAGGTATGTAAATTATTATTTTTTTATTAGAAACTTAATACTGAAAGTTATTTTTAAATATGTAAAATGTTTTTTAAGATTTTAAAGTCCATATGATTCCAAAAAAGCCCTAAGTTACACTGAACAAATTTTATAGGAGAAGCAAAGTACTCTCTACATTGAAAAATAACTAAAAAAAAAATAATTTCTGGTCCACAATGTCGACAGGAACATTTCTGTCGTATATTTATATTGAAAACAAAAAAAAAAATTATTTTTCAATATAAATATGGGTAAATCCTGCGTGGCGAATGCTACATTCGTAAGGAGGTAATGAAATTGAAATAAAGTTATAGACGACTTGAAGAAAAATTCATTCTACTCACAATATAAAAAACCCTTATTTTTCGTGACGCACGCTACAACCCTCAGACCTGATATTTCATACCAAATATCAATCTTTCCAAAATAATTTTATACTAAAATTTAAGAGAATTGATTGAATAAAAATAAAGCTTACAATCGGACCATCTATATTAACACTAAAGTATTTTTATGAACACCTAAAAATATTTTAATTTCTAGCATAACATTAAAAGATCTGATGTAGGGTAAGATTTGGTTATAATTTTTGTATTTATGATCATCGAAATACATTTTTTTTATTTATCTGAAATTATACATCTAGTCCAATATTACATTAAAAAAATTAAATTAGATTAATTTGAAATATTTTCGGTTGGTGGACAGTTTCTGGGATTTGCCCATATGCTAAAAAAATTTTTGTGTCGACATTGTCGGCCTGAACATAAAATAATAATAAAAATGTCATCAACAATAGTGATGACAAATTTTATTGAATATATTGAAACAAAATGGGACAGTTTTCTTATAAATAACAAGAAATAGCATCAAAAAAGAAAAATAAAACGATTTCTTTTATATCAAAAGTTATTGCATCAGAAAATTAACTAATGCGATAATTGCAAAAATTTGATGCAGAGCTGCGACATCACTGCATAAAAAACTTGACCTATAAGAGTGATTCCAAGTTTTTACAAGTGATGCTTTTACGAACATTAAACTTTACTGATGCGCAACAACTGCATTTACGAACGTACCCATAGGTATTAAAACAAATTTTTTAACAAATAAGAATGCCTAAAACCAGTGAAAAATAAAAAAATAAAAAAAAAATATGCCACAAAACAATACATGCATACATACTTTGAGTGTGTACTAACAAGGATGCCTAAGAAAACCCGAAAGTTTTTAACCATCAATGAAAAATATGAAACTGCAACTTTTAAAAAAATGAGCGGGTGTTCATGTCTTGAAAAAGAAATGGAATATTCAGGGAATATTAGCAATGCCCTCATCATGTTGATTGTAAAAACTAATTGGCATTTGGTTTTACGATATAAAAGTACAAAGTAATGCATTTAGATAAAAATTCTATTCTGTAAATGTTTGAAAAAATTTTTGCTCCAAACTGCTGAACAAATGATTATTTTAAAACTTCAACTTTTCTTAAACGATAAGAAATAAAATGATCTTAAAAATTTTGTATAGCATTGAAAAGAATCGTTTCAATTTTGA
This sequence comes from Pollenia amentaria, assembly GCA_943735925.1. NCBI lineage: Eukaryota > Metazoa > Arthropoda > Insecta > Diptera > Polleniidae > Pollenia > Pollenia amentaria. Next base: position 62,553,565 of record OX031008.1, on the reverse strand, counting down.
ATGTATAAGAGGTTTGCGGGGGACCCCTTAAGTTAATCTCACATATTTATATTTCATATACATATATTTGATGTTTTACCTAAATCTACCCACTTGTTTAAATACAAACACTTATTTCGATTTCGTTAAAAAATAAGTCATTGAAATGTCTATTTTCGAAAGAAATGCATACTGGTAATAAATTTTTAACAATAATCTTGAAAAATGTTTGGCATTACTTTTAGCATTTTGTAAAATATTTTTTGGCCATGTATGTCTAATGCCAGATTTAGCTGTAAAAATTTTTAAGCTCTGGTCCCACTGCTTTCTAGACTTTGTAAAGAAAAAAAAAAAAAAAAAAAAAAAAAAAAAAAAAAAAAATGGCGCTACAATTTTTTACAATCGAAAATGTTAACAAATTCGATAATGTGAACTACCTTGGTTTTTATTAGTTCACATTATCTCGCGAGTTCACTGTACACACATTTTGTTGCTGTGTTGTGCAAATGTGTGGCTTTTGCAAACATTTTCATAGTTTGCACACTTTGCACTACCCATCGTGATTACCCTTAATATTTTTGTGTAGAGTAATAAAGTGGATAGATAGTAAAAGCGTAACTTCCCAGCCAGCATTTACATATAAAAATAAGCGTTTTGTAAGCGTTTAAATGTAAGCAAAACACTTATAAAACGCTGCTGTGACCTTTACAAAAGACATCAAAGCAAGGGGTTTATAATCGAAAAGCACCCAACTTTATAAGCGTTAAAAAGACGATTGCAAAACATGTTTTTTAAGTAACGTAATTACACGTTTTCTAAATGCTTAAAAAACACGTATTTTCAATGAAATTAGTAAGCGTTTAAAATTAAAACATTTACTTTGTTTTGGATATGTTTTTTTATTGATACATTTAAAAAATCATTTTATATATGAATTTTTTTTTTCTTAAAGAAAAATATTAAATTAATATATAAAAATAGGAACTTCATTGTTGTTTCATTTCAAAATCATTAATACTTAGTATTTTAGTTTACTTTTTTTGTTGTTTTAATTTTAATACGATTTTTTGCATACTGGAAATATGACTTAGAGGCAAACACAAAGTCCTCTTCCTTTCCTCCATTTTCAGCGAAAATTTCTGCAATAGAATTTAAATATGAATATAAAATGTAACTAGAAACCTATTTAACGTATTTCACTTACGACGAATGGCAGTGGCGACAGAAAAGGCCCTTATGCACTTCTTATCTGCAGTTCCTCGCCAGGAAAAGCTCTCAGCAACGTTGTCAGTCATGATCTTCTGCCACGCTTTCCTAACAAATTTCTCGAATTGGATGTTGACAATATTTTTAGATCTGCCTTCTAAAAATAGAAATAAGATCGCTGCAAACATTAAATAAGTAGATAATTACCTTTTTTAATAGCAAATGATAATTAAAAGTATCAAACGCACTTAATTTAACAACTTTAACAACAATTTAACACAATTTATTAACACAACTTATTAGCACAATTTTTAAAGCCGAGAATGACACGTTTTTCTTAAATTTAACACTTGCATTTGCAAGCAAATTGTCAACGACGCACAGTGGCGCCCGTAGAGCAAGCGAGGTTGCAAAAATCAAAATTTTCATGAGTGCCGACGAAGTTTTGAATAAACCCATGTTATAGGAAACTTTTCAACGATTTCAAATATGCCACTCTTAATAATATCACATTTTTAGTTTAGAAGATATAACCGTTCAAAGTTGACCGACTTTCGGTTTTCAAAAAAACACACAATTTTTAGTCAATTTGTTGCGATTTCAGGTGTAATATCACGAAAAATAGGTAACGAATCGCCTTATTTTTTATTTGTATTGATTGATGTATTTATTAAATGTATAATGATAAAAAAAAAATTAACTGTTTGCTTTGTGTTTCTCCTGGTAAATCACTATTTAAAAACTATCCGTTTTTTCACTATTTTTCAACTTTGACGGAAAATAAAAAAAAACTATATTTTTCTATATTTGCCATACGTGCAAAACCTGTTCTTTGATTATTTCTTTACATAATTCAAAAGGTTTTATCTGCCCGTACGTGCCCGTTTGGCTTCTAGAGGTAAAAAAGTTCAAAAAGACATGGTTGCAGAAATTGTATGGCGTCCATCCCTTATATGTTTTGACTGACAGTAGTTTGATCTAATAGTTTGAAAAAAACTACTCATTGAAATTAGCAGGTACGTACCTCACATAAACAATACTTTGGCGTACAAATGGTCAGGAACAATATTGACTTATGGTCCCTACAGGTAGGCACAAATCTTATTTGGACACGTGCATAATATCAAAATTGCATTATTTAGCCTAAATCCATATGTATGCAGGGAACAGGTAAATTTTTAGGCATGGTAGCATAAGCCTATATATTGCAAAATAAGCATAATGCCTGGATTAGTCTACGCCTGAAAGTTGGCGCAACAATTACTGAAACCATTAAACAATTTAAGTACTGAAAACATGGCGTTGAACAATTTAAAATTATTTGAACTGTTTAGAAAGTCAACCACACCAAAGTTTTTCACGGAAGTGAAAATTCTTCCTGAGAAGTTGACATTGATCAGCAAATGGGGCTGCGATGGATCATCCGGACAAAGCGTTTATAAGCAAAGGATATCTTTCGATGACGCTACAATATCGGACGGAAATATGTTTATGGCATCTGTTGTTCCTTTGCGGCTAAAATTGGATGATTCCCTACACTGGAAAAATCCACGTCCGTCATCAGTGCATTATTGCCGACCAATAATGTTTCAGTTTGCAAGGGAATCGGCAGAACTCATAAGGACTACGGTGAAGGACATTGAAGAACAAATAAGCAAGATTAAGCCTACAAAGCTGCAAATTGGAGAAGGAAAATATATTGAATGCAATTACGAGTTCCACCTGACCATGGTTGACGGAAAAGTCGTAAACGAACTGACAGGAACAACCTCAACAATGTCATGCCCGATTTGCAAAAAGAGTCAGAAGAACTTTTTTCAATTCAATTCAATTTATTTCATATATAATATGTTACATCTCAATTTTATATAATTAGTTGTAAAGAGTTTAAGATTAGTATCTTTTTCTGCTTAATTATAATATATTTCAATTAGTTATCATAGACAGAATTATATTGGAGGTAAAAATTTAGCAAAAACCTATCTAAACCCCTTTTTTCGTATTATTTTTATATTTTTTTTATCGATTTTATATTATTATTTGTCAGAAGAACTTTGGTAATTTAAACGATTCTACAAATGAGGAGAATTACGAATATGGAATGTCACCATTGCACGCAAGGATAAGGTGTATGGAATTCTTGCTAAAACTGGCATATACCCTACCATAAGAGGAGGAAAACTTCGATGAAAATACATCAATAAAGGATAAGGAAAAGATCAGAAAGAAGCAAATACAGGATGGTTTTTTTGAAACAAGTTGGACTAAAAGTAGACTGTCCCAAGCACGGATACGGTAACTCTAACGATGGAAACACTTCTAGGAGATTTTTTGAAAATGATGAGGCAGTAACTAGAATCATTGGAATTGACAATCAAATCGTGAAAAGATTGGGAACGATCTTGGATGTTTTAAACTGCAAAGAAAATGTCAATTCTACAAAATATGGAGAATATGCGTCGAAAACTGCATCTCTTTTAGCAGAAATGTATCCACAGAAGAAGTTGACCCCGACCGTCCATAAAATATTGGCGCATGGCAAAGATATAATTGAGTACCAGTCTTTGCCAATTGGAGAGCTTTCTGAAGAAGCACAGGAGTCTCTTAACAAATTTTATAAAAAATATAGATTGCAGAACACATTCAAAGCATCAAGGGTAAGGCAAAATAAGGACCTCTTCAACATGTTGGCAGCATCTTCCGATCCACTTATTTCTTCCCTGCGGCATGTGAAGTCACGAATAGAGTTACAAAATAATTATAGTTTAGAAATTGTTAGTCTTTTAGATATACCTTCTCTTACGAATTGTGATGAATATTTTACAGAAAATTGAAAAAATAAATTTAAAAAAATAAATAATTTTTTTTTAATTTGTTGGGTAATAATTTAAAACATAAAACCCTTAAGAAAAAAAATAAAAACAATCTAAAAATGTAAAAATAATTTTTTTTAGTTACCATAAAATTGATTTTTCTACTAATTTTAACTTTGATAACCCATAAGTAGGCCCCTACAAAGCGTAGCACCCTTTCCAAACGCTCATTTCATAGGCTGAACAGTTATCTATCATATGCTGTTTAAACTGTTCAATTATCTTATTCGGTTCAAAAGATATGATTTTTGCAACGAAAAAACTCAAATGGCGCCACTGTGCGACGTTCGCAAAACACTTGCTTTTGCAAGCAAATTGTCAACGACGTTCGCAAAACACTTGCATTTGCAAGCAAATTGTCAACGACGTTCGCAAAACTGTTATTTATGCAAGCTTGCTGCAATCTTAATTTACAAAACGCTTGCCAATATGTTGGCTGGGTTAATACATATATATAAAAAAAACATTTTAAAATAATTCAAAATTTTTTTTTTTTTTTTTTTCAGAACCAAATACAAAAACTATTAACAAAATGTTTGCTTCACCATCATGTTTGGAAAAAAGGTATGTAATAAATATAAACTTAATTATAATTATTTTTATCTTTTTTTTTTTAAATTTTGTGATGATATTAATTGGTCCGTGTTTATGAATTTATGTTGATTTAAACCTTCCAATTACTGAAAAAATATTTAACACCTATTTTAATTTAGATACTATTTCTGTTTAAAGTTTATTGACATGAATCACTAAGATATCTATCAACTAATACAAAAACTGAAATAGATCTTATGGGATTTATTCCGTATAATACGAGAAAGTGACCGACCAATTCCCCCTATTACGGTTTCCATCTCAACTCAGTTAAATTGAAACTTAAACAACTTAAATTTACAACTGATAGTGATGTTTGTTTGATGTTTTTGAAGTAGTTGCATGCCACTGTTCTATACATATTATCAACAAAAAGTGTTCGAAATAGTCGAATCCCATGCCAATTGCTTTTCTGTTTACACATGACACTGCCAGTTTATTTTCAAAATATCCTCGAAGCGTCAACTTGAGATAATTTGTTTACTTCTCAAATTAAAAAAAAAGGACCAGAAAACAAAAGAGTTACCCACTTCATCACATAGTTTTAGTGTTGGGGAAATAGTTTACATTTATTTATATTAGCATTATTTTAGCAAAATTAATGCTCTACAATAAACAAACTTGCTTTTTTAATGGTCGTTTCAAAAAATAAATGATAATAATACATTAACACTTAAAACTGTAATTACAATTCGACAATAATCCAGTTAATTTGCATTACATTGTTAACAGGGTAACATTGTTTATCGTTTTGACATTTAGTGGCAAGCAAGTGCCAATTTTCCACTCGCATGCAATTTTTGTTGCCACTGGAGCTTGCAAAAATGTGGGTGTATTAGTAAACAAATTGTGATTGTGTTGAGTTTTTCGAACTGGCAGTGGCATGTGTAAATGCTAGGTAACGCAGGCCTTGTTCGGAAATGCATCACTGCGTGGCATATCTGATGCTCATCTGTGATTAGTTAATGCAAATCTGCTGATGCCGATGCTTGATTGCTGCGCAGTCTGGTTATATTTTTGAATAGAATATGCATCAGCCATTCTTGTGATATGTGCTTTTATTATGTATGCTTTTCTGAACGCGCATCGCATCATGGGCAGAATGGATTCAGAACAGGTCCACAATAGTGCAAAATTTCAACTGAACTAGATTTGAGTTGTAAACCGTAATAGGGTTTATTGAGTATTCCGATTTGAAAAAAATGCGAATAGAAGCAAATTTGAAGAATTTTTTTTCTGAATCCAAATATGAAATAACGCTAAACGTTTTAATGTTTTGCCCCTATTCGATATACAACCCAACTCTGTTGAGTTGATATTAAAACAACTGCTAGTGATGAGTTGTAATTTGTTGATGTTTTTTTAACCGCAATATAACAGAGTTGTTAATCGTAATACAAAAACTTCAAAATTTCAACGGAACTAGAGTTGAATTGTAAACCGTAATAGAGGCATTATATTCCAATGATTTTTATAATGGTGAAATTTATTTTATTAATGAAACTTATATCTTCTTTTAGGTACCCTTTTGCCCACAACACTTTAAGGTTTTGTAAAGAAGTAAGTAACAAATTATTTCATACATATTTCACTTAATCTTTAATATAAAATTATAAAAACCAAAATAATGACAATAATCGGCCATGTTCTGGAAATCGTAATCACGTGAAATTGAAATCGATGAAGATACATATATACAAGGAATTTTTTTTTTTTTTTTTTTTTTTTTTTATGTATAATGTTATGACTTAAGTAATTCTTTTTTTTTTACTGCACAACAGCTGTGCAAAGTTTGAATTTTTGAACAAAAGCGTAATAAGCCGACATAAAATAATAATGAAAATGTTATCAACAATAGCGATGGAAAATTTTATTGAAAATATTGAACAAAAAAGTGACAGTTTTTTTGTTAGGCAAACTTGCGAGACTCTTTTTTCATGAATACCCTTTTTAATTTTTGTGTAATTTTAAACAATTATGTCAGTTTGTAAGAATTGTCCATATAAAAAAAAATAAAAAATATAAAAATAAAAGTTACAATTTGTGATTAAAATGTGAAATTTGTTTTATATAAATGTACATGTATAACGTGAAAAATTTTTCTTCCCTCGTCATTTGTTCACTTTTCCCTTTGAATTTCTCACTTTATTTTTGCTGGTGAACAAAACATTTATGTAAGTAATTCTTCTCACAATTCGAATATTAAAGTTTACAAAATTAATTTTAAGGTCAATTTCCATTAAAACTGGCACAAACTTATATGTATATTGTTCAACAAAATGCAAAAAACAGGTCGATTGCCTGAGGAGTTCTCAAGCTTTTCAAAGACGTGGTGGCAGAATTTTAGAAATTTAGCTAATGTTGCAATTAAACTATCACTCCAATACAATATATTTTATTTTGTTTTTTTTTAACTTTAAAATAACGTGTATATTTTTGAACAACAATTTTTTAAAATAATTTTTAATATTTCTTCTTTTTACATTCACTGAGAACTGATAGCGCGAAAAATTGTTCATGGGAGTTTCACGATAGCATTTTTCCCTTCGAGGGGAATAAAAATTTCATGGGAACCAAAATTCCACTTATTTTTCACGATAGGGGTGAATATCTTATGAAAATATTAACGTTTTTCACCAAATGTCATTTCGAAAAATGTTTTGGTCAACAATTACTAATAATAACTTTTTTTAATGTTATTGTATAGTCAATTTAATTACAAAAATGTAAAGCAGTAATGTACCAAAATCAGGTAAAAACTAAAAGTCTTATAATAATATATAAATGGAAATATCTATCTTTCACATTCTTCAAATTTAATCATACATACAAACAACTTGCATACACGCAAGTAAATTGAAATGCTAGTATGTTGGGTTTCTTTATTAAAGTATTTTTAGGTTTTATTTAAATTTATACTTTTGTCTCCAGTTGCCAAATTTTTTACCCGATTTTCATAAGTAAAACCTTTCTGGAAGGCTTGTAAAATTATCTTGTTAAATACTTTATTATGCAGTATTTGCTAAAAAAAAAAAAAAAAACGATAATTATTTAAAATTTTTCGCGGTTGGTATTTTTACAAAAAATACAGAAACAACAGTTTTTAACAAATTTGTAGAACATAGTTAAGTCATATTTTGCGGTTTGGCGGGTCTAATTGACGTTTTTCTTCAACAACAGAAACATTTTCAAATTCACAGTAAATTTTCGGATAGGCCAAATATGAAAAAGTCTTCGAACAATTATTGTTTACGAGGCCCCCATTTCCAACAATAAAAAAGTTATTTTTCCTGAAAAGTCGATTTTTTGATATATTGCTAAGTATATTTTTGTGATGAAATTAATTGGTCCGTGTTTATGAATTTAAATTGATTTTAAACATTCCAATTACTGAAAAATTCCATCAAATATTTTGTAGTAATATACAACTGTTCTTTTTAAAAAATAATGTAATATTAATATTTGCTTATTATTTTTATTTTAGATGACATTCAAAATTCAATGAGACAATTTGGAACTATTACGAATATTTTATTAAGTAAGTAAATTTTTATGACTGTTTTTAAAAATTTTTGTACTAAAAATTACATTTTAAAAGCCAAGAATAAAATGATGATATTAATTGGTCCGTGTTTCTGAATTTAAATTGATTTTACTCTCCAATTCCTGATTTTTCTATTTCAAATAACACAATTTATATACAACTTACTATATATATATATTTTTTTAAATTTGTGTTAAATCAAGTCTTTCTTTTTTCTTACAGATTGGTGGTGTTAAATTTCACACATAAAGCAAGAATGATCGCATCTGAACAATGAGTTAACATAAATTTTGCTACTTAATGCAAAATTGGACAATTGATTGTTTTTATATACTAGAAGAAATTAGTTGTGAAGTATATTAGTAGATTGTCGTCAATAATTTAGGCGATGGGCTTAATAAAATCACGCTATTTCATAATTTTTTGTGCACAAAACATCTGTTGCGCATGCACTTTGACAAAAAGTGAATTTCAGAGCAGGCAAATATTTTAAACATCAGTTATTTTTAGTTATTGCCCGTTGTACGGTTACAAATTAATTCCAGTTGAGTTGAAATTTTGCAGTTTTGTATTATTGTAATTAATGTAAACTCATTTTAACGACAAAAAGAACAACAATATAAAACCAAAACCAGATATGTATAGGTAAGTGTTAACAACCGAGTTATCTAAACATTCACCCCTTGGAGCCTTGTTACGGCTGTCGGTGACGATATCGACAATCGTTATAAGGCTGATAATGAAAGCCGACGGCAACGGAACAATCGGCCTTATTGTGTTAGGCGTTGTCGTTAACGAATGAGTCGTTTTTTGTAACACAATCTTTGTTCTTTAATCTATTACAGAAAACAAATCACGCGTTAACGACAACGCATTACACAATAAGGCCAAATAATTGTATTATCTTGGTCATTATTGACAACAATCGTTTACTATTGACAGTCACTTGATATTTTCTACGGCGCTTTTAACTCGACGACGAGTTGAATTGACTAGCACATTTTAAAAGTTGGCACAAATTTTATTAGTTAATTAAACGGGAAAATTTAAAAATTCGAAAATAGCGAAAATTATATTTAAGAAATATAAGTTTTACTTTTAATTATTTTTTTTTTTTAATTTTCGATAAATAGTAAACATTGGCACAGCATTCTTAGAATATATCAAGTTATCGCCGAAGTGACGTCGACCTCATATGACAAAAACTTTAAACTGACGTCGACATGAACGACTTATAAAATAGGTGTGATTGGAGGTAAGTCCTTATCTCAAATTAATTAGAAAATGTATCAAAATGTAAATTGCTTGTAAAACCGTTATTTTTGATACTATTGCATTGCATTTTTGTGCAAGCAACACCAAAATTACAAAGTATTTATGACATTGTGCTTTCAATGCTATTTTTTGGCGTTGCGCTGCGTTTTACATGATTAGGGCCTTAATAAAAATTTCAAGTGATAAAATGAAGTAGTACTGTTTGATCAATTCAATTACTCTTTTAATTATTTTTTATTTATTTTGATTCACCTGATTCGACTGTTAAATGGTGCAAAATCAACAAATTGTTTGCTTGATTCTACGGTTTGGTGATTTAAATCCATGTTTTGTTTTCTTTGTACTTAATATGTATATACTGTTATATTCCAATACAAATACATTCGTTTATGTACATTGTAAATTGCCGTTTTTTTTTTTGTAAAAGATATTTTACAAAATTTTAGAAAAAAAAAACCTACACAGTCATTGACGACAACCATAATAAGGCTAATTTTCAAAAACCTCTTAAAGACGTTTTTTTTATAAATATATAAAAAGCATTTATCTTTTAATTTTAAAACTCCGTATATCCCGAAAAATCCCGTGACATGATTTTTTGAGACCACTAAATACCCAATTTCAATAAAAAATCGATTTAGAGACATAAAGTCATATAAAATATGAGACCGACGATATATAGATACCTATATATGTATTTAATAATTTTGTTAAAACTTTCAATTAATGATGATTTTATTTAATTAAGTCTTCTTTTCCCAACATAATTAAAGTTGATGATATTTCATTAAATTCTGATTTACATATTCCAAGAATGATAGAAAAAAGATTGCGTCATCAGGCAGGCATAAAAAAAATTTACTGCACATGTAGGATCTCCGACGTCACACAACCTGCGTTCTCGTTGGCTAATTATATTTCGATTTCAAACTTATGTTTATGTGTAAACATGGCAGTGGGACAATTTATTATTTTTTTTTATCAAACTACTTGAAAACACAAAACTGTTAATTCATTTTTTCATAATTTTAGTTTTTCCATCTTATCTCTTCATACATACATCTTGCATATTATCTCTATAATAAAAATATAAACATTTAATTAAAAACACGCAACACAATAGTTTTTATACAATTTCTCATTTTTTTTTTTTTTTTTTTTTTTTGTGTTAATTTTTTTGGGCATTTGTCCACTGCACACTTCATGTTGTACCCTTTTTCTGCTCTTGTATCTTTTTTTTTATTTTTCTTTGTTAAACAACTTTTACCACACGAGTTGCAACATTTTTTGTAATTTTAATTTTGTAATAATATTTTTAATATAAAATATTAAGCAAAATTCGTAGTTTTTTTTTTTGACAATTTTTTTTTTGAAAACTCTTGAGTAAATTAATTGCCAACTATTAAGCTATACATACATTTTTGTAGAAATTACATATTTCACTTACGAAACAGACTATAAGGGGGCTACTTCGCCATCAAACGGCAAATCATGCGCATTGCGTAATCTTTATTTCTATCATTATTGGAATATTCATTGAAATTTTTTATCTACATATAGTTTTTTAATAAATTAAATTAATTAAAGAAATTTCTTTTGTATTTCTTCCAGGTAGGACAACGTTTTAAATATATGAAAGCTCTTTCCCAAGGTAAGAGAAATTTAAATTAAGTAAAAACGATTAAATTTTTAAAGATTAACGCCCCTATTATAATTTACATTCGAAAAATGATTTTCACTGGCATATAATGTACATTTTGTATTGAGTTGGTAGCACTGTCGAAAATTTCGTTGTGCATCGAATTTTCCAACGAAAACAAATTTGCTTTCGACGGTAAAAATATATTGGGTGTTATTGTGGCTTGTGCGGTATCCTTCCGTTGATACCGCAATATTGATATTCACCCTTATTCCATTTAGCGTCGTCGTCATCAAAATCAATTTTTATCGACATCGTCATCAATTCAATACAAAACTTGTATTCCATAACAGCAATGTAACGATGTCGATGGTTTATCGTTTTTTAAAGCACATCTCTAAAGCTTTAAGAAAAATTTATTTTGTCATTCAACTACCATTTAGCTCTATTCAACCTACCTTTTGCCAACCGTCACCTGCTATTTTGGGTGGACCAAGGGCATTCAATATCGTTGAAATTCTTTCCCACTGCTCTTTAAAATCGCAAGGAACACTGCCTTTTTGGAAACCTTCGGCAAGTGAAGGATTTTTTTCCATCACTTTCGCTAACTCATTGAATTGGCCACTGTCTGTAATTTTTTTTTCTTTTTCCATTTTGTTAATTCAATGAATTTTTTAATTAATAAATTTTTCTTTAATTCAATTTAATTGTTGAAAAAAAACTAAACAGCGAATACAACTGTTTCGACACCAATAAGACTGACGACAAAATCAGAGTCAATTTAAATTGATGCCGGCGTTAACGTTGCGTTACGGCATACCAAAAATACATCGGCGTTTTTCGATAAAACTTGATATTGATAATGAGCATGCCGATTTACAACAATCGACACTCATCGACATCGTTTCGTATTGATGACGCTATATGGAATAAGGGTGATTTTTCGCCATTTTGCTTACATTCAAATTTTACAACGAGAAGTTACGGAAGGAATAAAAATGTAAGAAGCGCAACAAACATAAAATTTAAATATCATTCATATCATCACATCTTGAGATTTATTTTTTTAACAAATGCATAGGATGAGCAAACAAATCTAAAACACGCATCACAAAATTGCTAATGCATATTGTGTTCAATAATATAACCAATACGAGCGGGCAAACAAGCTGATGCCAAGCTGATTTGCATGAGCATCGTAAACTTATCATAGATGCGCATCAGAGGCAGCGAAGTGATGCATTTCCGAACAGGCCCATAGTTTTAGGAACTTTTAATAAATTTTATGGCAAATATTTGCAATTTTCGCGAAGGTTGTTGCTCTTTGAAGCAATCGTCGAAAAATAAAAATTTTCTCTATTTTAGCGAACTTTTTCGAATTTTTGCAATTTTCGCGTTTAATTTACTATTTGTGCCACAACTTTTTTAAATTTGCTTTTTTATTTTAAACGCATTTGATAAATATGTATGTATGTTAACATTCTATTTTAAATTTCTTTAACTTTAATTTGAGTCGTCGCCAAATTTCCTGTCGACCGCAACAGACAATTCTACTCGACGTCGTCTTAAAAAAATATTTATTATCAAATATCAAGTCAATAACGACTAAGAAAATACAATTACTGTTCCGGTGCCGTCGACATTCATAATAGGGGTGAATGCATTTTAATGATGACTATATTTAATTACGTCTTCTTTTCCCGACATATTTTATGTTGATGATATTTAGTAAATTCTGATAATTCTACGTTATTCTTATTATGTTTATACTTTGACTGTGAAGTAAGTAATATTATTTTTTTTTTAATTTACTTACAGGTATGTACACCGAAATAATTACGATCCTAGGAAATTAATGGAGGAGAGACAATCAGAAAGAATATTTTCGACGCTGAACTATTTTTTTTATTCGTATTATATTTATTATTATATATTAAGTATAAAATTTTTTTAAAATAAATGTTGAAAAAAATAATCGTTTTTGTGTACTTGAAGTTAAAATTAATATTCTAAGCCCAGCCGTGCAGTGCCTCTTGTTATAATATTAAACATTAACTGCAGTTCTCCATACGAATCCATGGATAAACCTAAAATAATATTTAAAAATCGAATAAATTAAAGAAACATGATATTGAAATTTATTTGTAGTGTCCGCCCGAGAAGGGAGTCTGCTGCTGATTCTTTTGACTGCTAAAAAAAATGAATTGTGTTACTATTTTTTCAGTAACTGTCAACTGTTTAAATATGAATGGGGATAAAAATTGATGGTTCGAACTATTTTCAGTTTAGTTGCATGTGTAAAAATACAAACTGGTTGAAATGGCTGATGAAGATATTAAAAATATTTGAGAAAATCGTTTTTCATATTTTTGAAGATGCTCTTGAAAGAATTAATAAATATACTCCCATAAAAGATGAATATATTTAAAGCTTTACTTACATTTTTCCATTATAAAATGTGCCAAATTATTATCACAATCCAAATTCGTTGTTGTTAAATTTATTTTAAGGATTTTTATGAATCCGTACGTACCTGTGGATGTTTATGAAACAGACGAATAAAATTATCGTTTTTCAATTGAAAAAAGTATTTTTTAATGATGATATGCTATCTTATTTAAATAAGTTTTTCCAAAATTTTATAGTTAGAAGGTACGGCAGGTACGTACCATTTCAAACGTACCATTGCTTTGGATGTTCTTTATATGCTGGTAATTCCAACTAATGCCTGTGTTGAAAAAGTATTTTCAATAATGAACTCGACTAAAACTCGCCTTCGAAGTAGAATGCAATACAAACTTCTTGGCGTGTTATTACGAGTTATAAATTATATGATTGTGAATAGTAAATGTTGCAATTTGTTGTACCTTCGTGCATAAATTTAATTCCCTTTCTATGTATTCAAAAAAAGAAGACAAAAAAGGGAGTATACAAAGGTATATCCAATATTTGAAGCAGAGCCGCGAATAACGTAAAAGCCCCTTCTTGCAAAAACTGTTTTTTGCAGATTGCCGTTAACGTTACTCTTAAACTGTAAACATCAAACCACCCAAAAGAATGTGGATATGAAACGTATTTCAAAAAAAAAAAAAAAAAAAAAAAAATTATAAACTGTAATTTTGCATGTTATTTAAAATAAAAATTTCATGATATTTTGCACGAAAGTTAATCCTGCCTGTTAAAAACGTTTTTTGCTCTCCTGAAAAATAATAATTTATTAACTTGCAAAATTATTCTCGGCTGTGTTTCATTTGTTTAATACTAACCGCAAAATTTATTTTTTTACTATAAACTATTTTATAGTGAACATTGTACCTTTTGTATGTTCACTTTTTTAAAAAAATTATATCCAAAAACTAAAAAATTAACGCTTTGGCGATTTTTGATATTAAATTTGGCGATAAAGGTTATAATCAATCTGACAACCCTCCGTAATAGGGGCATTATTGGTTTAGTATGTTTTTTTTAATAAGATTCAAAATCTTTCAATACTTAACATAATCCTGGGGGGCTACTCTTTATTGCAATTTGGTATTCTCTCGATTTCGCAAATTTTTTTTGAAAAAGAAGCAATACTGGCAATAAAAATTAAAGATGGCGCATATTGACAGTAATGAAATGTCAAAACATGTAAAAAAGGAAAGTTAAGCTGTTTAATTATTTGTGCAAACGCATTAAAGAGTGCCAATTACTCGATTTGTTTGCACTTTACTTTCGCATCGCAATAGGGAAGATCCCCGTGGTATGTGATTAAAATCGATCGGATTCAAAATGATGGTTAAGAAAAAGAAGGATGAATTTCGAGGAATTTTAAGATCCATTTCTGAATTATAGCTTTAATTTTTTGTTCAAAAACCATCGCTCATTTACTAATAGAACGTCATGTCATAACTAAAAAAAACATTTTTTGGGATTAAAGATGCAGAATTGTACGCTATGTTTTTCTTTTTACATATTGTGCATAAAATTCATCTTTATTTTTGTAATACTTTTCCCGTGTTAAGAGAATTGGTCGCTATTTTTTCTAAGTTGTTAGGGCAAATTAAAAACTTCAACTGCGATTATCTCGAAATGAATTTGTTTGAGTTATGACGTTCTAATAGTAAAGGTGCCCGTCCACGATATGTTTTTACATCTTACTTGTCAAATTTATCACTGCAAAATACAAACATGCATGCATGTGTTACCTTTAAAAAATTCCATCTGTTAACGTCAGACGAAAAGTCACCTGGCAAAATTTCAAATAGAGAGCTCTATTTTCTGAATTAGCGATATGTAGGTATATCTACAAAATTTAAAACAATATCAGCCCAATTATGAATAAAAATTCACCTGGAGTTTTTTCCCTTTTTCCATTTTTACAATAGAATTTAAATAGAAAAAGGGATAAAACTCCCGGGGAATTTTTATTTATAATTGGGCTGCATGTGTTTCTTGACACCCACAACTCAAGCCATATTTAGAACTTTTAAAATATAAATACCTTTGCTTTTCGAATTATCCAATAGTATTTTGACATCCTTCAACTCGGGATTGCGTCCTGTTAGCCAAGTTGTAATATCTGCCATCATGTTACTACAACGAGGTTTTGATATAGGAGTTATTAATTTAAAATTTGTGGTATTTCCAAAAACTGGCACATGAATACGACTGTAGCCTAGTGAAGTTTCGATTCCCCAACGAGTTTTACCATATATAGATATTAACAATTGTGGCCCTAAAATAATAAAGTAAGGCAGATTAATAGTTCAAATACATAAATAACAAGCAATAACTGTTAAATAACGATTATTTATCTTGATTTTTAATGTAAAGTAATTTGTTAAATACGATTATTTTATGTTCACTAATATTTTTACATTATTTGTAATCTTTACCTCTGAGTTATTAAATACTTCATCAATACCAGTTTAAGTCTCATAATTCTTTTTAACAAAAAATCTATTTAATTACTAATTGTAATCGTAATTTAACAGCTACAAAAAAAAAACTTACAACCAAATGGATTTGTACTGCGGTAAGTTTGTTCAATTGGCATATTGAAGGCAATTGGATCATTAAAAGTGCCATTGAGATTGGAGGCAATTTGTGTTATACCCTGTTTGAGGCCACTGACAAGTTCCCAATCAGGACCAGCAACGGTTTCATAGCGGCAAAACATTTCGGAGGCCTCTGGTCCTAAAGGAAATGTTGCCGATTCCAATTGTCCAGTAATGAAAATATTAAAATAGCTTGCGGCCGTGGTATTAGGTTCCATTTTTTCATATATTTTTGCTCTTATTAATGTAGTGGCCGTTACTATGACAACTTCAATTACTTAAACGAATAATTGGCAATTCGAAACAATAAAAAAATTACAAATAGATGGCGCTCTGGCTTTATATAAAGCTGCCATATCGGTTAATTTTACAAAAGTAAAAAGTTCATGCAACGGAAATTCCAAGGGTTGATATTTGTTTAATTGTAAACAGTTGAAATACATAATAAAAAATATTATTAGATATAGGGAATTATTTCTTTTTATAAGCAGAATGTAATGCATTTTCTGGCCCGCTACGGCCTTCGTCAGCATTTTTTGTGTCACGCTGGATAGTGATACTTTATAAATTGAATGTATTTAATTCAACTATTTTAACAAATAGATATAGGGAATTATTTCTTTTTATAAGCAACTATATTATATTCAACATTTTTTATTTTTCGAATTTATTCTATGAATTAAATTTCAGTTATGTATTTTATAAAGCTTTTTTGTAATAGTTCTATTCCTTACATTTTTAGGAATGATTTTATACACTACCAGACTATTATCTTGCATCTTCTTGTTACATTTTACCTTAGCTTTCCGTTGGATAGCAATGAAGTATATTGTATGTACAGAAAAATTTACAATTATTAGACACCAGCAGAATTGAATGCATTTTCTGGCCCGCTACGGCCTTCGTCAGCATTCTTTGTGTCACACTGGATAGTGATACTTTATAAATTGAATGTATGTATTTAATTCAATTATTTTAACAAATAGATATAGGGAATTATTTATTTTCCTAAAAATTTAAGGAATAGAACTATTACAAAAAAGCTTTATAAAATACATAACTGAAATTTAACTCATAAAATAAATTCGAAAAATAAAAAATGTTGAAAAAATATTATTTAAATTTCTTTCTTTTTTGCTTTAAAATCTTTTGTAAATTCGAAAATTAAAAAAAATAATAAATTTACACATATACAAAAATGGATTATCCATTTGCAGCAAAAATAACAAGCTATATAAGTTCCTTGAGTCCATATAACCAAATCGGATTGGGTGCATTATCAGGTTGGTTGACTGGCTTTTTGGTGATGAAAATTGGTAAATTTGCTGCCGCACTATTAGGAGGTGCACTGATAATAATAAACATTGCCAAAGTTGAAGGACTTGTAAAAATCGATTGGTCGAAAGTTAAAGAAAATGTTCAACACGTTCCTGTAAAGCCTTACAAGAACTTTACTTTAGAAAATGCAGAAGAAATGGTTTCGAATGGAGAAAATTTTGTAATTTCATTTGTGGGAGGATCTTTAATTGGAATTGGATGCTCATAAAAATTAAAACTAAATAATTTTGTTAACAAAATTATCAATTTTGTATTTTTTATTAAAAATTTTGAAAGTTAAAATATGTTTAGCAGCCCAATTATGAATAAAAATTCCCCGGAAGTTTTTTCCCTTCTCCCATTTTTCCTATATAAATTCAATTTTATTCATAATTGGGCTGTATATACTTCTAGCATTTTTTTATGGTTCGGTAATAATCTTAATTTTTTTTGACGATAATTTAAAGGAATCCATATTTTTAGATTATATGCAATAGTAATTAATAAGTCATTAAGAAAAACTGAAACTATTTGTATAAAAAAAATTATTTTACATTCAAAACTCACATGAATCTAATCAGTGATAATTACGAATGTAAGTTATTATTTAACAGCTAAGATAAAAAAATGTAAGATTAAATCGTTAAAAGAAGTTTTTTGAACCATTCACCGGAGGTAAAATGGTATATATAACTTTGTCATTCCGTTTGTAACTTCCACAATATTGAACCTAGACCATATTAAGTATATACATATATATTCTGGATCTTTATGAGAATAGAAGTTTAAATCCGGTTGACCATCTGTCGGTTAAATGCTTCAACTCTAAAAAAATTGGCGGGATTGGAGAACTGGCCGTGATACTTCCCATACAAAGGCATTATAAATTTCTGTATTTGTATATGGAGAACGAAAAGAGCTAAAGATTCCAAATTAGGTACAAGCATCTTGCTTATCAGGACTGTGGTGTCGGTTGACCATTATCCTCCATTGTTTTAACCATATTTCTAGTTGAGATATATGCTCCTGCAAGTAACGAGATGCTTCATGATGGTTTTCATGCACGCTTAGGAAAGCTGTATCGTCCGCAAATGTTGAAGTTTGGGTGTAGTTGTTAGTTGGCATGTCCAAAGTATATATTAGGTATAATAGTGGACCCAGGGTGCTGCCTTGTGGGACTCCAGCGCCAATTGGCTGAGGAGAACTTAAAAAGTCGCCTTCCTTAATAATGAATTTACGACCGACTAAGTAGCTTTCTAACAGCTTGTGCGTGTTACCTGGTAAGTTTAGATTCAATTTATGTAATAAGGCTTCGTGCCAGACTTTATTAAATGCTTGAGACACATCGATGAAGAGAGCGGAACAATATTTTTTTTTCATCAAAGGCTTTTCTTATGGCGTTTACTATCCGATTTGTTTGTTCAATTGTGCTGTGTTCTTTTCTAAGACCGTACTGATGGTTAGGAATACATCTATTTTCATTTAAAATTGGGATTAATTTTAACACTAAGAGTTTCTCAAACAGCTTTAATATATTAGATAATAAACTTATAGGCCTAAATGACTCAACTTTTCTGTGATCTTTTCCTGGTTTAGCTATCATGGTAACTAAGGAGACTTTCCATTCTTGAGGGTAGTATTCAAGGCGTAAAATAGCATTTAAAATAAAAAGAATAATTTTCTTTGCTATGCAAGGTAGTTCCAAAAGCATTTTGTTACTGATGTTGTCAAAACCAGGAGCTTTCTTGGGGTTTAAATCACAAATAGCCTTTTAGATTTCACTTATTTCAAATCTTAGGGGGGCAGCTGCTCTAACATCAACAGGTGGCAACTCCGCAGCAATATTGGGTGATGTATGAGAGGGGAATACGTTTTTCAAATGATTAACAAATAAATTTCCTTTTTCTGTATAATTTTTTGCCCAATTTCCATTAAAGTTTCTTAAAGGTGGGTTAGAGATAGTTTTTTTATTCCCGCACTTTTTGGATTCCCGGGAAAGCGGGAAATAAAAATCAAATTCCCGGGATCCCGGGATTCCCGCCCAAAATTTATTATTTATTTCTTTACTTATTTCTCCAATGAAACTAATATTTCTTACTGACAATTACGCTTAAAATAATTAAGTCTAGTATCCATTATGTCACAAAAACGTAAAAAAATTTTATATTAAAATTATTTTACGATACTTAAGAGGTCATTTTATATCAATAGGATCATAGAAATCAATATAAATATATGCATTGTCAAATTAAGAGATCATTTGCATAAGTAAGAATGAAAATATTGTTACGAAATTAGATTTGTCTGAGAATTATTTATGGTTTTAGTTATAAGTTATCTTGTAAATTATAGTTTTATGTCATACTAGCATTTAACCCGCTACTTCGTTAGCGCCCCTTTTTCTTATGTGGACATATTTTTACGCCAAAGTTTATGTTTCTAGGTTTAAACCCGCTACTTTGTAATGGGACGATTTGTACCTCTAAATGTTCGTATTTCGAAAATTTTTATTTGTATTTTTTAGATACGTTACGAATGTGATATTTTTTTATATCAATGTTTATTGGTTTAATAGATGTAGTGGCAAAAAAGTTTAAAGATACAGGTTTACTCCCCAAAAGGGTCTAATTTCAAAAAAGTACCAGACACCTAACCGCTTATTATTTTAATGAACATCAGGTTAGGGAATTTCCCGTTTTAACCTCTTTTACCCTCTAACCATAACAATTTCCAAAACTCCCATCATAGGTAATCGATTTCGCGACAGGCCAACCTCCCGGGCAAATTTCAGCATTTTAGTTCAGGCGTTTAGGTCGTGCGATGATGAATCATGCAGTAACATTACAATTTTATATTATATAGGTAGATGAAGAAAAATGTTTTGAAAAAAATAACACAATTAGGTACGATTTTCACCCCTTAAACGTTCGAATTTCGAAACGCATCAAATTTTTATTTTTTAGATAAGTTACGAATGTGATATATTTTTTATTTTAATGTTTATTGGTTTAAAATATAGATGGTATAGCAAAAAAGTTTTAAAATTCATGTTTTACCCGTTTACTCCTTATTTCAAAAAAGTGCTAAACACCTGTCCGCTTATTTTTAATGAACAATAATAGGTTTAAATTTTTTGGTATCTCTTTTAGTTTAGCAGATATGAGGTTAGCGAATTTCCGTTTTCACCGCCTTTTTTTATTGAACCACAATAAGTATTAAATTTTTTTGTATCTCCTTTAGCTTAGCAGATATGAGGTCAGCGTGAAACCATTTGGCGAGAGGCCTGCCTCAGGTCCAAATGTCAACTTTTTAGCTTCAGGCGTTTAGGCTGTGCGATGAAAATAAATAGATGAAGAAAAAATATCTTGGAAAAAGTAACCAAATTACGTACGATTTTTACCCCTTAAACGTTCGAATTCAGAAAAAGTACAACATTTTCACTTGGCATTTTTTAAGATAAGTTACGAATTTTATATAATTTTTATTTCTAAGTGCATTGATTTAGTAAATGGTAGATGGAGGACAAAAAAAACCAATATTCAGGTTTTACACTTTTACTTCTTAAAAGAGCCGAATTTCGAAATAGTACCAGACACCTGTTCTCTTTTTTATTTAACGAACAACAATAAAAGCACAAAATAAAGTACAAAAAAGTACCAAAAATTGCCTCCTACAGATGCTCATTCAACGCTTTGCTTGTTTAATTTTATGTTTGTAGCTGCAATACTAACAAAAATTCAATAAGTACCTGTTGGCAAACAATACAGTTCGAAAAAGTAACAAAAAACCACTCTTACAGATTCTCATTCACTTGGGAACTTGCATGTTTAATTTTATGTTTATAGGTCCAATTTTAACGGAAATTCAAAAAGTAACAGGTAAAGAACAAAAAGTACCAAAAAGCCCCTCTTACAGATTCTCACTCAAAAGTACAAAGAAGATCCCTCTTATAGGTTCTTGTCCACTCAGGACATTTAATGTTGAGTTTTATGATTTTAGGTCCAATACTAACGGAACTTCAAATAGTACCAGTTAAAGACCAAAAGGTAGCAAGAAGCCCCTTTTACAGATTTTGATTTACTCAGGAGCATGCATGTTTTATTTTATGTTCATAGGTCCAATATTAACGAAAATCAAAAAAAATACAAGTTAAATAACGAAAAAGTACCAAAAATATCCCTCTAACGAATTCTCATTCACTCAGGACATAGCATGTTTTATTTTATGTTAATAGGTCTAATTTTAACGAAAATTAAAAAAGTACCAGTTAAAGAATGAAAAAGTACCAAAAAGATCCCTCTAACAAATTCTTATTCACTCAGGACTTTGCATGTTTAGTTTTATGTTTCTAGGTCTAATACTAACGGAAATTAAAAAAGTACCAGTTAAAGATCAAAAAATAACAAAAAGTACCCTCAGAGGTTCTTATCCACTCAGGACATTGCATGTTGAAGTTTATGTTTCTAGGTGCAATATTAACAATAATTAAACAAATTGTCAGTTGTGGAACCAAAAACCTAAAGTAAGAAATAAAATTTCCCGTATTTCTCCTTTTTGGTACTTTTTTCTCCCCATTGAAGCATAACAAATTTCAATATTGTAATAGGAGCCCATAATTCAATACGTATATGTCAATGAATAAAAAAAAATGTTTTGTAAAAAAGTACCAAAAATAGTAACGGTTTTTACCCTCAAAACGTCCGAATTTCAAAAAAGTACCAAATTTGTATTTGGATTTTTTAGATAAGTTTCAAATGTGATATAACCCTTATTTCTATGTTTATTAGTTAAAAAGATAGATGGGGTGACAAAAAAGTACCAAAATACAGATTTTACCCGTTTACTCCGTATTTCCCCTTTTTGGTACTTTTTTTTCTCCCCATTGAAGCATGAAAAATTTCAATATTGTAGTGGGAGCCCATAATTTAATACGTTTATGTCAATAAATAAAAAAAATGTTTTATAAAAAAAGTACCAAAAATAGTTACGCTTTTTACCCCTTAAACGTCCGAATTTCGAAAAAGTACCACATTCGTATTTGGATTTTTAAGATAAGTTTCAAATGTGATATAACCCTTATTTCTATGTTTATAGGTTTAAAAGATAGATGGGGCGACAAAAAAGTACTAAAATGCAGGTTTTACCCGTTTACTCCCTTAAAGGGCTGAATTTCCAAAAAGTACCAGACACCTGTCCGCTTATTTTTCTAAAGAACAACGAAAAGCATTACATTTTTTTTGTATCTCTTTTAGTTTTAGAGATATAAGGTTACCGAATTTACCCGTTTTTGCCCTTTTTTACCCCCTAAACATTCGAATTTCCAAAAATCCCGTCTTAGTGGATCGATTTGGGGAGAGACCAACCCCTGGTCCAAATTTCAAGTTTTTAGCTTCAGGCGTTTAGGCTGTGCGATGATGAATCAGTCAGTCAGTCAGTCAGTCAGTCAGTAACGTTACAATTTTATATATATAGATTAGTTACTATTTTTATGAACGCCACTGTAATAAATTTTCTAGCAATTGTAATTGTAGACTTTAGATTTAGATGTATAACAGTTATTTTAAAATAATTCGAACACAACATTCTAGAAAATACTTGACGGTTCTTGAATCAAAAAGGAATAGTTTTGAACTATAAATTCAGGCTAACTCATAAAAGTTTAGTTTGATTGGAGACATTAAACGGTTCAGATCGCTACTTACAATTGTGGTTAAAATTTGTAAACATTATAATTAATTTCAATAAAGTTTGTTAAGTTGAATTCGTGTGTGTATTTATTTTGAATTGCAATTAAAAGAACTCAAAGGTTTATTATAAAAGGAAAAAACCTTAACGCGTTTTATAAGTAAAAAACGTAACAGTATTAAAGTCTTACATCCAATTTCATCAAGTTCAGCAAAAACTTAACTGTTACCTTAACTTCCAGCTAACAATATGTTTTCGACAGTTATAACTGGTAGTTAATTATAAGTAATAAATGAAATTGGCCGTTAGTGGAATATCATTTCTGGAAGGGCGATTAGGAACTGAAAGCATAACATTACGAAGTAAGAATTCTGAAACAATTTTACCGTTTAACAAATTAAGCAGGAAGGAGAAATTGTATTTGCTACATATATTAAAAAACATATGTTTTACAATTTTATAACCCTTAATCAGCAGTAGTGTATGAAGTTATACTAAGTTTGCCATTCCATGTGAATCTTTTTTTAATATTCATCTAGGATCCCATAACGTATTTGTATTGTGAGTCCTTCGATTATTATAAGCTGATTTCACCATATGGGTGTCAAATTGTTTATAGATCTTCTAGGCTGTTTGTGGCTTAATTCCAGCAGAATCGCTTCAGTATGAAAAAGACTTATGCACCCAAATGTAAAACTACCTCAATAAAAACTCAACAAAATCTACATAAATTTGTGGCAAAATGCACCCATTGTCATTAAATTTCAACAAATCCGTTTTATAAGGCACCATATCGGTCCGTAATTTACCTACGGCTCGATGTTTAGATTATTCTCGTAAATCATGTAAGTATGGCTAAAAGTATAAGGAATAATGCTTTTGTGGTGCAATTAAGCATAATATACATTCATAAGACTCAAAATTACTTGAAATGCCGCATAAAAAGCATAATCTAGGATAACACTTTACTACGCCCTTAACCGCAAAACATTATAATATTATTGTAATATTTACACTTCAGTTTGCTAAGACAAGAAATAAAATTTTGGAAGATAGGTCTATAATTTATCATAGGCCCTACATAAGGCCCATTCTCAAAAATTAGCTTAATAAGTCTTAAACTGTAGCAAATTTTAATGTTGTGGTAAAATTAAGTTGGATTAAACTACTAACACAGTCTAGACACTAGTACGACATAGATTTACTAAAGTTTGAAAAAAGATTTTCTTCAAAATTTCCCGGGAATCCCGCAATTAATTCCCGGGAAAGCGGGAATTGAAAACAATTGAAAATCCCGGGAATTCCCGGGACGGGAAATCCCGAAAAAAACTCTACTTAACTGATCTTTTGAGGTTTCTAGCTGCACGCCATAATGAGTAGTCTGATTGTGGAGTTGCATCCAGTTTCTTAAGATATTTTTTCGAAGATTTTTTATTATTTTGGTGGTTTTGCTGGAATGTTCAACAGCTAGTTTAAGATAACTGTCAAAATTCACAATAGAGATTTCCACATTCCCCGGTGTATCAAGCGGAATATTTTCTGTCCAATGGGTGCTAAGATATTTTTTATATTTTGACCAATTTCTTTGTGTGGTTTTCGTCGCTAAGTAACCAGACGGAGATACGATTCTATTGAGGTTCATTATAGTAACAATCGTAGGTGCGCGATCTGAAGATAATTCTAAAGAAGCTTCAACATGTATCGTTTCTGTGGGGATGTTTTTAACAACGCCAAAATCGTAACATCTGGAATTTTTTGCTGATCAGTAGGCCAATATGTTGGTTGTCCGCTCGCGACCACATTTAAATCTATTTTAGAGATTGTATTAAACAAGACACGACCCTTTGGTGTTATAAGTCGTGACCCCCCAGGAGGTATGTTTATCGATATAATCGCCGGCGGCCAGGAAGCATGGTCCTAATGATTCATAATATTTATAATATTGGCTTTCTGATATTGAATATCTAGGTGGAGAGTATAAAGATGAAATTACTATGTTTCGATTTAGTTCTTCAACACAAATTGTCGTTGCTTGCAGATAATGTATTTCTTGAGGTCAAATTCGTTTAAAAAACCATCATAATATCAATTTGTTTATTTTTAAGAAAGTACTCTAGTTCATTTTTGTGTTTGCGGATGCAGTTTGCGTTCCAAAAACAAATTTTCAGACAGTTCATGGCTTGTTAAGTACAGCTTGCAATAACATCGACTGCATTCTTAACATTTCCTGCATCATATTTTCCATCGTATTCGTAAAATGATTTACAGTTTGCACTAATGTTTCCATAGTTTTTTATAGTCGACTTAAACTATAAACGGCAGTTTAATCATTATTGTCATAAGGTTTGATTTTAGGACGTTACCGTAGGGGATTCTGTTAGTAGCAGGCTGCGGTACCTGAATGGCATTAATGTTTTCTTGGCTTGTTACCTGTATTTGAGTGGGATTAGGTTTCGGTCCCACCGAATGCTTGACGATGGAGTATACTGGACATCCTCTATAGTTGGCAGTGTGATTACCGCCACAGTTGCTACATTTTTTTTACGTTGGGATCGTTTTTAGACTTATCGCAATAAACTGTACCATGTAATTCTCCACATACGACACAAACAGAGGGTAAATGGAAGTATGCTTTAGTATGATCAAATTCTTGGCACTTTAAATATTGAACGGGACACATTTATTTTGTGCGGCTCCTCTATCGTGATTCGTCTGTACATTATTTCTCTTGTATTTTACAACTGATACTTATTTTTTAATCTTGAACTTAGATCCTGTCAGAAAATGCCAACTTTGGCCCCTGTAAATTTTTTAGTCTCAATACTCACAGGGGCCAAAGGTTGGATTTTTGGGACGAGACGAGTTCTTAAAGGGATAAACCTGAAAAGGAACATTTTGAAAAATGCCCAAAATAGTATTCTTGGCTATCGATAACATTTTAAGTAATTAAACTTTTATTTTTGGTAAGTATTTGATTTTTATATATTAATACAAACTAGTATGGGCCAGCAGTATACACAATCGACTGCAATCTAGAAATAACGACTTTATTTAGTGTGAGCCAGCCAGCCAAACGGATTTTTTTAATTGGTACACAACAAGTGGGGTCTATAACCAATATTCTTTTCTGTTAATACATCAGTACAATCGCATAATATTTTCTCCACATATTGTAGTGTGGGTAGCAAAACAAAAAGATTTTAATAATTTTAAATTCTGAATTTTCATTTTGGAAGATTTGTTTTTCTATCCACGTCACCTAAGGTAGAGAAGATACAATGCGTTTGTGCTGAATAAAAAATGGTGCATATTGCAAATAGTGAGAATCGAACCATAATTCCACATAGTCCTCGTACAAAATTCTCTCCGGAATAAATATTTGAACAGTCTATTATGATGGTATTTAGATTAAATTGGACCCACATTTATTGTATTGCAACTCAGTTCATCTTACGCAAAATTCGTCCATATTTGACCATAGCTCCGATAGAAAACCCACTCCCGAAAATAGCTTTTGATGCAGCAAAAAGGTCGAAAATTAAGTGGGATTGAATTTAAGGCACACTTAAAAGAAACATCTAAGATGTCAGTATCTTCATTCAATTTGTTGAGGACTGCATTATTTGGTAATATTGTGGAATGTATTCTTCGAAGCCTATCAACTCTATTCGTCCAGTTACCACGCCGAGGCATTTTTTTTTAAGAATTTTATGGCCATTTTCTCAATGTATCGACAAACTGCCTGTTACTTAATGTTGACATAAATTTATTGGACCGATTAACTGTTCGTTAACAATTTTGCTTTTCTCAATATACCAACAAAAAAATTAATTTCAGTTGGCAATACCTTTCAAAATAGATGTGAAAGTTGGGAGCCCTGTCTTCAGGTGACAATTTGTTGTCATAAATCAGTTGTTTTTCAAATGTGAAAAAATAAGAAAACATACATATATATTTA
Organism: Pollenia amentaria; assembly: GCA_943735925.1. Taxonomy (NCBI): domain Eukaryota; kingdom Metazoa; phylum Arthropoda; class Insecta; order Diptera; family Polleniidae; genus Pollenia; species Pollenia amentaria. The sequence continues at coordinate 62,526,456 of OX031008.1, read as the reverse complement.
ATTAAAACAAAATAAAAACTGAAACAATGGCAGATAAAAAGCAACGCGGGAAAAATTTTACCACTGAAGAGGAACTGCTGCTTGTTGATTTGGTTACAAATAAAAAACATATCTTGGAAAATAAAAAATCGAATGCAGTCAACTGGAAGCAAAAAAATGAAGCATGGATGAAGTTGGAAGAATCCTTCAAGAGCCAGAGTGGAATACACCGTCCCTGAAAAACATTAAGAGACAAGTATGATAATATTAGCTATTGAACTAAAAGAAAAAAGACAAATCTGATTTATGCATGTGAAAAATTTGTTCATATATTTTTTAGCTTTACATATATACATACATATATACTTAAAGTAAAATGTCGTATTTTTCCGATCTCTTCACATTTACATTTACACACAGATTTACGTTGACTTATGCTACCTTATTATTAATAATTAAATTGAAATGCGAAGACCTCGCAATTTAAGACTGAATTGAATAACAAATAAAATTAAATAAAAAAACATTGATAACAAATATACAATACGTGTAACTCGCCGATATTAATTATTTCACCATTTATACAGCTTCTAATTCGAAGATATGTGATATATGTATGTGTCTTTGATAGGAAGCTTTTAGTTTGCGAGTTATAGATCTTTAAAACTCAAATATATAAGTTGCAATATCAATTGTTTGTAAACCGACCCAGACAATGTATATATCATTGGAAAGAGCTTTGAAATATCTTTCCAACGAGGTATAATATGAATATGAATGTTTACAAAAAACAACATTCCATTTTATAAACTTTTCCTTTTTTAAACACAAATAACTTACCAATATATATAAGAATTAAGATCGGCGAGTTACACCTATCATTTATTTAAGCCAAATATTTTTTTTTTTATTTGTTAATGGTTCATTTTTTACGCCATCGTTTCAAGGAGGTAGTAGGAGGTGTAGTTATACACGAAAATTTTTGAATATTACACGAGCTACCAAAACATTGAAATTAAAGACTGAAATGGAAAAAATAAAAATCTAGTTTAAATATATGTATAAATGTATTAATGAATTTATGTATGTGTGTACCCTGCAAAATAAGTATTGATTAATATTGTTCGGGCGTTAGATGACGTTTCTGCAACGATGGTGTCATTATCAAAAATGGTTGGGAGTTCAATGGTTTGCATTTCAGGAGGCGGAGGATCTTTTCGAATGATACATATATTGTGCAGTACTCCACATGCAGCTATCACACTCATTGCAGTTGATACTTTTAACCCCATTCCGAAAGATAAAACGGGAAAGCGCCGCTTCCAAACTCCAGAAGACCTCTCTACAACATTTCGCGTTCTAATCTGCGATTCATTATACAGTTTTTGTGGCCGTGTTATCGGATTAAGCAGAGGTGTCAACATATAACTGGATGCCTTGTAACCACCATCCCCAAGAATATAAAGTTGGCTGAACTCCCCACTATCTAGACGAAATTTTAATCTGCTGTTGTTAAAAATCATGCTATCATGGCTTGAGCCATCTTGCGACCAAATCTTGAAATATTAAATTAGCATCACATACAGCCTGGACATTAAAGGAAAAATATCCTCCCGGTGATTGAATTCGTACATGTGTACAGTCAATCGTACCACCCTTGGAAATTAGAAAAAATGCATCCACAGTAGCTGTATGCGGCAGATGAAATTTAATAAAATCTCCAGCGAGAGCTGCAATTGCTCCAGAGACGTCTCTTACCGCTCGGCAAGCGGAAGACACGCTTATTCCACAAAAATCTCCAGCCGTTATAAGAAAATTGCCACTGGCATAATATCGTAATGTTAGCAATAGTTTGATTTCGGCTGTAAGTGCTTGATTGACGTTAATTCCTCTATTAAACATTTTTTCTAAATTCCATTTAATTTTATTTTCACAAAAACACAAGGTATTACCATATAAAAACTATTAACTATAAACTATTATTTATCAGTACGGTAAATAATTAATTGGCACATGAGGGCCGGTTAGTTTTGCGACAGAATAGAAGCAAATGAGGCATTGAGAAATCCAAATTTCTTTAATGTGCAGTTTTTCGTTGGGAAAAAAGATAATTGCCTAATGAGAAAACGGCCATAAGTTTAAATACTTATATATATGTATATATATATATATATATATATATATATTGATTTCGTCCGTATGTCGGTCTTCCATATTTCGTCCAGAGTCTAAGCAGATACCCGTGTACCCCAAGGCCTGGTGGTGCTTGTCGCTGGATGATCCTACGCTGGTGTGACAAGAGAAGATGGTGGCGCCCTCGGAGTCGTAAACTCTTTAGTTTTGGTTTTCTTTTAATTTTCAGTTTCGTTCTTTAAAAAAAGGTTTAAATTAATAGGTCTTTCTTGTTATGATTTTCAGACGGTTTTTTTTATTAATTTGTTAAATTAACTCCGTCTTTGACACTTATTTTAATGGCCTTTTTAAAGGCCATCTTGAAAATTTTTTTGATTCAATTACTATTATTATCTAATTGCTAAAGAATGCCTCATAGAAGGCCTTGGATCTTTGGTATAAAAGATAAGGTACAACCTCCACACTCGCTTCTAAGAGAAGCGAGAAGAGAAGGAGTAACATTTTTTGTTTTGTTTTTTGGACAAGCAAAAGCAAAAGAATTCAGATCCCTTTACAAAAACAAAGTTCCATACATACATATTAAAATACCAAATGAAAACCATAATGTAAATTATTTTAGTTGAGTTAGAGAGAGATGTGGGTACTTATGCTAAATAATGAAAATGTTTTGTAGTATGTATCAATTATGTATTTATTTATTTTTATTTAATTGTATATTTTTTGTTTATATATTAATTATCGTATGTGTAATTCTGTTAATAAATATATACATACATATGTATACTAAACTAAGCTTTTAAAACACTAAACTTTTTTACTTCTTTGAAATTTATTCATATATGTGTGTAGGTATTATATTTTATATTTATTAAAACCCCTTCAATATGACCTGACAATATGGTCTGAAAGGCCTTTTAAGAGCCATTAATTGAAAGGCCTTTTAACATACCTTTTTTAAAAACCCTTCAAGATAACCTTTATTTTAAGGCCTTTTGACAGTCATTCTCTGGAACGCCTTCTAAGAGCCATTTATTGGAATGCCTTTCAAAAGCTCTGGCGAAAGAAAGGAAAGCGGAAGGCCTTTCCCGCAATGACAACATGTGTAAAAAAGGAATGAGTTTGGAATGGAACGAGCAGGCCTTGTACATCCAAAAGAAGGGGTACAGAGGCCTTCTAGAAGGCCTCCGTAACCCCGCTGGGTGGTTGAAAATTTACGCCTCGCCTATCTTGCCAACAAGCTGTCATTTTGTGCCAGCACAATTATGCCCGTGTGTGATAGGCCAATTGTCAGTACATAAGCAATATTTTTTTTATATTTCTATTCCTTTTATTCTAGTTGTTTTTTCTTCTTTTTATTCGACAGCTGTTCTGTTCTAAAAAAAATATTTTCCCTTTTCATATCTATTGTAATCAAACACTCACTGCCTTATCATCTGTAGGGTGACCATAACAATTTCTAAAAAAGTGTTTATTGTGTTTTATTTATTAATTAACTGCCATCTTAATCATCTCAAATGTAATGTTAACGGCTTTGATTAACTTTTATACCATTTTGCTTAAACTCGCTAAAAAACCCAAGTGTGAACATAGCACTAGGCCGTACTAAAATGATATTAAAGAACTAACTTGTGTTGAGTGCCATTTTATTTCTTATTTTTGTCATGAAATAAATTATCACACTGAAAGATCTCTCAACTCAAATGATTCAATCCAAAATGATTCAGTTTTATTCAGCGAAACACGCTGCAGTGAATCACTGTTGGGATCTGACAATTCTTAAATTGTACCGTCGCAATGGCAAAATTTTACCAAATTGACATAAACTGTACCTAAATTTCGATGTAAATTTAACAAGCATACATAGTAGCGGAATTCACCCTTGATAGTAAAGTCCCTTGTACACCTTGTTAATCTTATAATTTTAGTAAAAATACTAACATTTACAACACTGCAACAACAACGCTGTGGTTGAAAAATCCCACAAAAAGCAATAGTAAACAAGTGTGTGAATTTACCAGAATAAAACAGTTGAAGAAACTTTATCTGTCTCTTTCTCTCACTCAGCAAATTCATTAATTTACAATGCATACGAAAAAGACACTCACGCTTTGAAGTATAAAATCGTGTTAAATATAACAGAGTTGTACTTTTAATACAAAGGGTTAAAAACGCTAATAATTCATAAATAACACTTTTTTAGTCAATAAAAATAAAAACAAAACATGTAAAAAAGTATATTCGGTCAAGTCCAACCATTTCATACCGAGAGTGTACCCTATTTGGGATCCATGGACAATTATGGACCCGCCAGAAAAAAATTATGTTAGAAAATTAAGATTCATGCGATTGTTCTTTGGGCCGAATATTATTTAGATATCTTCATCTATATACGATTTGTTTGCCCTTAAGTGATCTTAGGAAGGGGGCTTTTATTGGGAGCTATAGGTAATTTTTGACCTACCATCAACAGCATTTTGCATGAGATAGTAGCATCGTAAATTCTATTGTAGCGAATTTGTATGTCAATACCAACATTTGTAAGAAATTGATGGCATTAAAAGCTTTTTCCGGGAGTAGTTTTTGTATGGGAGCCAGTGATGGAAAACTTAAAAATGTAGATGGTACTGACCACCAAGCAAAAGAGTACTTTTTTCAATATTTTGGTACTTTTTTCAAAGATATTTTTGATTGCATATATATTAGATATGAACGTCTCTATCGTCAAATATTTACCGATTCCGATAAAATTTTGTAAGATGATTTAGATTAAGGGCCGATGTTGATTTTGAATAAAACACAAATTATTTAGGAAATCGTCATTTCAATTATGTATGGAACAAAATATCGGCCAAATGGCCGCCGCGACCTGACGGCAAACCTCCATCCGATGGTCCAAATTTTCGAAGACGCTGAGGCATAATTGAGGTTCTATGCCGTTAATGTGCCGAATTATCTTATCCTTTAGCTCTTGAATTGTTGCTGGCTTATCGACGAACGCCTTTTCTTTCAAATAACCCAAAAGAAAGAAGCCCAACGGTGTCACGTGAGATAACACGGCCATTGAATTTGTCGTGCAAAAGAGCCATTGTTTCGTTAGCTGTGTCGCAAGTGGTACCGTCCTGTTGAAACCACATAACGTTCACATCCATATCTTCCAATATGGGCCATACAAAGTTCGTTATCATCTCACGATAGCGAACTGCCTGCCCACAGTAACTGCCTGCCCGGCCTCATTTTGGAAAAAATATGGCCCGATGATGCCGCCAGCCCATAAACCGCACCAAGCAGTCACTCTTTGTGTGCATTGATTTTTCGACAATCACTTTTGGATTATCATTCGCCAAAACGCGGCAATTCTGCTTATTAACGAATTTATTGAGGTGAAAATGTGCCTCATCACTGAAGATGATTTTCACGATATGCATTTTGATTTGAACGCCAATATTTTTTAGTGTTTCGCATATCAGCACAAACGCACAATACTCTCTCTTCTATTGAAAATATTGAAGAAGCAAAGAGTTCTCTATTTCTCTTTTTTTTTGTCAAAGGCAGACAAAGGTGTAGAAATTTTTTAAATTGTACCAAAAAAGGATGAATTGTACCAGTGTACCAATGATGTATCGATTGTATCAAATTTGGTACAGTTGTGCAACAAACCCCATCAGTGAAAATCAAAAAAATGTACTTTTTGGACCTTTACGGTATTTTTTTTTTGTTTTAATTATTAAAACAACATAAAAATTAAATTGTTCACAAAAAAAAAACAGAACTTAACATTAACATACATTATATATATGAATAAAATAAGGTACATAAAAGTCTTATGAATATATGAGATCCAAATCAGGCACTTATTTGTTTAGTTAATAAACTATTTGGAATTTTTACATCATAACTGCATGAATTTGTCGATCTTAACCAATACTTTGTTTGTATGAGACTTGATAATGTTGGCACATGTAGTATGTTTCTTTCCTTAAGCTTCGTATATTGTAGACGGTGGTCAATGTTACAATATTGTAAGCCGGCGTTGCCAATAGAAATATTTTTCTGACAATGTTGCTATTGTCAGATGCTTTAATTTTACACGTCTGCCAAATACAAATGAGCTTACAATGTTCACACAGTAGCAAGACAGTTTTAGTCAATTATAATGCAATTTAAGCAACACTGTTTACCAATATCGGAAGATCTGACCACCGTCTATCAGAAGCTTTAGTTTTTATTATATTTTAAAAAGAAAAAACTCTTTCCACATGTGCAGCTGAATCTAGAAATGTCAGGAAACATATGGACATTCAGCTCATTTTGTAAATTTGATACTGCCAACCAAAAACTACAAATGTTTTCAGTTTTTAACGACTACAGTTGCTCGACATCAGCTAAAGCTCCAAATTGATTATTGATTGAATCAAAATTTGCAATTTCATTCGGAAATATTTTTAGTAGAAGAAGTACATTGTTTTAACTGAAATAACATTTTCAGGAGTAAATTTATGCAACCACATTAAAACTTCGTTATTAACGTTGACTTTCGTTCTTCAAAACTTTTTATTTAATTTCAAAGTAATTACATTTTTCGTTATTCTAAATGTTTTGTCTAATTTTTACAATAATTTATGTAACCTTTTTGTATTTTTATATAGAACCCCTGAAGATTGACAGAAATATTGACCTAAATATTGGGAGAATAAAAGGATAAAAATCTATTTATATTTTTATTTAAATTTGTTTAAAACTCATGACCTACTGCCGAACAAAATAAACAAACTAAATAACCAAAGGTCAACTATTTTGCATTTTCTTTAATTTCTTTAACAATATCAATATTTTTATTATTGTAGAAATATTTAAATACACTTAAAAGTTTTTTTATGCAGTGATGCCGCAGCTCTGCAGCAAATTTTTGCAATTATTGCATCAGTTAATTTTCTGATGCGATAGCTTTTGATTTATAAGGAATCGTTTTATTTTTCTTTTTTGATGCCTTTTCTTGTTATTTATAAGAAAACTGTCCCATTTTGTTTCAATATATTCAATAAAATTTGTCATCACTATTGTTGATAACATTTTTATTATTATTTCATGTTCGCTTATGAAACTTTTGAAATTTAGCTCGTACTCAAAAATTCAAACTTTGCACAGCTGTTGTGCAGTAAAAAAGCATCAGCATCACAATTGCAACTGGTGATCATGCATCAGCAACAAAATTTTGCAACACAGTTTTTATGCATTTACGAACGTACCCTTAGCCTTTGTAAAAATACAAGCATTCGAGCATATTCTTATTGCATTTCTATATTAACCATGTTATTAATTTTAAGCGCATATTGCATATAGAAAATGCAATTTTAAAGAAGAATTTTTAAATCTTGATGAAAGAAATAATATTTAAAAAATGTAATGAAAATAATTGCAATAATTTGTTTGCTATACTAAAAAATCAAAAAGGGGAAAGTATGAACAATTTTTAAATTGTACCAAATGAGTCACTGTAGTACCAAGGTACTTTAGAAGGTCAAAATGTACCAAAAATAGTACAACTGTACCAACTTTAACATCCCTGTATTGAATGTCTTAAATGCATCAAATATAAAAATTTTTGCAACAAAAATTGCAAGTTTGGACGAGACCTACGAACAAAGTTAAATGCCTTATATTCAGCAGGCAATCGTGTATTTTTGCCATGGTACAAACAATTATGTGTGTGTGAGCTTTTTCTACTTCATCTCTCGGTTTGTTTATTTTTTTTTTCTCTTAACTGTCAGATATTTTGTTGGTAAAAACCGATGCTCATTTGCCATTCTCAAGCAAATTGTGTGTGACTTTTAACGAGTACGGACATACAAAATTTTATATTGTCGCGTTTGAATGTCGACAGACAACGCTAAGAAAATAAAAAATTATTTTATTTAACCAAAAAAAGCTTACAAACTTGTTGCTAAAAAATTCATTTCACCGATATACTTATGTATTTACATATGTATGTCAATTTTATAAATTGTTGGTGAAAAAAACGTACAAAATATTTAAATATTTAACAAAACCACAAAAAAGTTGTGATAAAAGTTTTTAGAAATCCAGTGAAAAAATGTATAATTAAAAATACAAAAAAGTTGTTATTCGTTGTCGTTTTCGTCGTCATTATTGTTTTTGTCGTTACTTGTGTATTCCGAATGGCAGATGAAAAGAGAGTATGAGAGAAGATATTTTTATACTATTAAATTAACAAAAAAAAGTAATAAGAGAATAAAACAGGTAATCATCAGTCAGAAAAACCTAAAACAAAAGAGTTGTTTACAGTAATGTGTGCATTGTTTATAAATTGTAAAAAGTTTGGCGGGGGTGAAAGTTGACGAGGAATATATTCTGTGAAATACCTACCTTAAAAACGATGCTGCCATAACACTGGTAATGAAGCATCATAATATATCAATTCGGGTTGTACAAAAATTAAAATTACATACCTATTAATGTATGTTTACAAGTCATAATATCTATTTTGCTTCTATTACAAACTTTACACACGAATTAATCAGTATGTGCATATGTATGTATGTACACATGAACATACATATTTAAGTATGAAATTATTGTGGACGACTTGTTGTGTTCGTCTGTCTGCTAACGTGCAGTAAGTGATAACAAACGGAAATGGAATCTGTTTAACATCCTTTTAAAGATGGGCGCAGAAAGAAAATGCAAAATCAATGTAAAAACATCTGTATGTGTGTGTGTGTGTAAATCTCTTTTTATGTTTTCTCAGTTTTTTTGCGTTGTTGTTGCCGATTTTGTTATTGTAATCAGAGCTGCCACGACCAGCATTGCCGCGACCAACAAAAATTTGTAACCAAAATGTAAAAATAAAGTAACCAAAAGCTAAAAAATGTAACCAAAATTATTTTGTATAAAAAGTACTATTTCATTCGAACTTCAGTTGAAAAATATGTTAAATAGGGCGTTTACTTTACATTGAAATCTAGCAGATTTCACTTGAAATCTTCCTCGAAATCTAGTGCGTTTACATTCTACTTCTTTGACATTAGCGAGATTTTGCTTTCATAACAAAAATATAAAGAAATAGGCATTTAAAAGTTTGCATTACATTTTCCTTATAATCAACTTAATATCTTTTTAAATTTTATAATAGTTTTAACAAGCAGCTATTATTGTTTTTGTTTTGTTTTTTATTAAAATTTAATTTTTTTAGTGCGATATGTGAAAAAACATAGTTGCATCACTAAGTACTACTAGATTTTGAATAGATTTCGTTAAAATCTAGTCATGGAGTAGATTTTGTTTTGTATGGGAAATCTAGTCAAAACCAACTAGATTTGGCTTGAAATGTCGTAAGAACTAGATTTAGTGTAAATTGGCTATAAAGAAGAAATTTTGTTTGTTTGTATCATGTAGGCACATAAACCTCGCGACCGATTTTTTAAAAGTTTTGACAGTATATTACCGATGGTCTGGAAAGAAAAATAGCCTATATAATTTTTTCCATTTAAAATTAACACTTATTTTCGTCAATTTTAAAAAATTTACGAGATAGAGCTTTTAACCTTTTTATAAAAAGAGCTCTTACAAGTAAAACATTTTAAGTCATGCTGCGTTATTACGGTATCAAACTACAAAATTGAGCAATTTAAAATTGTTTATTTTTGTGTTAAAAAAAGTAACAAAAATGGAATAAAGCAAACAAGTACACATTTAAAAAAGTAACCAATTTTGATTAAAAGTAACGTAAAGTAAAACGGTTTAAATAAAACCTTTTTCAAATAAAACGAAACCTTTTTGAAATGAAACTAAACCTTTTTCAGAATAAACGAAATTTTATTCAAAATAAATGAAACTTTATTCAAAATAAACGAAACCTTTTTTCCAAATAAACGAGACTTAATTCAAATTAAATGAAACTTTATTCAAATACAGTTAAGCATTTTTCATATAAAATTAAACAATTTTTAAGATCTTGTAGGGATTTAGTTTTTTTTTTGCTACAGAAGGTGGAAGAGCTCTTGTTGTTTTGCCAACCGTAAGGTGAAGGAATTTTTTTTTTTTTTTACCTATGCTATTTCCGCGAAGATCTTCGCTTGTCTGCACGAGACCAGCGTCTCTTGCGGGAATCAAACCCGCAATCTCGCACTGATAGACTAGGTCACTAACAGCTAGCCTTCCAGGGCACCCATGTATAATGAGGTCTGTAATATGTGGCGATTTCTCGTTAAACATGCCAATTTTTTAATCCTTTTGGCGTTGGAAATTGACGTTTGGCGATATGGCAACTTTTAATTTTGGTAAAATTGGAAATGGTTGGCGATATGTAAAATACAAATGTACATATTTTGTAAATATTTTTTAATTTACATATGGGCATTTCCATCATGTCGAACGTGACCGTCGTAAACATGTTAAGTGAAAAAGTTACAATAAAACGGATTTTTATTTTGACAACAGAATTGAATTATAGCTCCTAATTAGCCTTTTAAGACAATTGCAAAAAAGGCATTCGCACATAATAAAAACAGAAGTGTTTTTTGGGGAAAACAATTCAAACGCTGATATTAGCGAAACCTGAGGCAATAGTTTTTTGCGACTAATCTTAGAAAGTTATGCACTAATGTCTCATTGTCGCATGTGACCTGTCGCACGAGTTACGAGTATGTAACTTTACTCATTATTATTTTTGTACTGTTTTTCTATCATACTGTATACATACTTATAATTTTTATATATCAATATCAATTTATATAAATTTTCTTTCTTTGAAATATTTTTCATGTTTTATAAAATTTTTAGTTTTTAGTTTTTGATTTATATTTTGAATAATAAACAACCAAATATTATATTTTTTATAAATGTAAATATTTTCCATAAATGTATTTTAATTAAATTACATAATTGGCGCAGTCGGACTTTGAACAAATTTAAAACTTAAGTTTTTCAACCAAAAGCTTCCAAAAATATATAAAATTAATTATAAATAAATACATTAAATTTAGAAAATTAATATAAAAAACTATTGAAGCAAAATGCAAGCAATGTCATTATCATTAAACGATATATTAAAAGATGCTCATAAAATAAATATATATAGAGGAGATGATACATATGCTTTAACTTCATTTTTACGGGAGGTTGAGAGTGTGATTGGTATTGTAGAGTCGCAACCAGATGTGAAACAATATATCTACAATAGAATAATATTGAATAAACTGCAAGGTGAGGCGCTTCATGTAATGAGAACATTGGGCCCTAATGCCAATTGGGAAGAAACAAGAGAAGCTTTAATAAATAACTTTGGCGTAAAAGAATCTTACCATCAACTATACCAGGATGCATTTTCTACAAGGAATGATGGTATTATAAATTATTTTAATTGTTTAAAAAACATTTTATGTAAGTTAAATGAAAAATATGAATATGATAGGGAAAAACCTGTAGAATTCAGTCCTTTAAGTGCAGAGAAAATTATTTTAAAAACTTTTTTAAATAATAAAGACATTAATTTAGCATCAGTTATAATTAATAGGAATGTTAATTCATTAAGAGACTCATTTAACTTGCTAAATAGAGAAGGTTTGATAAGAAATGAAATAAGTAAAACTAAATTTATGAAAACTGAATATAATCCAAACCATCGTACTTTCGTAAATAGTGATATAATTAGAGACTATTCGAATAATAACGGTATAAAAGAGAATAATATAAATCGTTCCAATCGAAATGGTTATTTTGGACAAAACAATAATGTAGGTCATAGAGGTCATTTTTCAAATGGAGGTCATGGATCTTCTAATTCTAGAAATTTTATAAATCAGCCTAGGAATTTGACAAATTCTGAAGGTAATCAACGGAATTTTTTTCAAAATAGTGGTCATTTTAGGCAAAATAATAATTATCACAATAATAGTGGTTATTTCAGGCAAAATAATAACTCCCAAATGGAAATAGATCATATTCAAGAAGTAGATGATAGTTTTGAACAACAAGTAAATTTTCATATAATCGCTTCAACCAAACACTTCCCATAATACGAATTACCATTGATAGTGTGGAAATGGATGTTCTTATTGATTCAGGGTCAACAATATCATTAATGAACAGGGCAAAATTTCCACAATATGAAAGATTGAAACTTACGACCCCTATAATACTTTTTTCAATGAATGGCAAGACAATTATAGAGTATGAAATTATTACTAAATTACCTAAGGAATTTAAGCAAGATGCTACAATGGCTTGGAAACTTGCTGACTTTAGTGGAAAAAAATTCGATGCTATTCTGGGTGGGAATATTTTAAAACCGTTAGATTCTATTCTGGACTATGGGAATGAGACATTAACTATAAATGGCTGTATAATTAATTTTATGAGAAATTTTTTTAATAGTAATGTTGAGATCCAACAATTATATTCGATTAATATTAATCGGAATATTTTGGGAAATTTATATAATGGATTGAATGAAGAGGAAAAGTCTGCTTTAAGGGTAATTTTAACCTCATATAAAGATTTAATATTTCTTGAAGGACAAAAATTAGGAAACACTAATGTAGTCCAACATAATATAAAAACATTACATGATAGACCGGTCTACACTAAGATATATCGTTATCCACAAATTCATGAACAGGAAATTTGTAACCAAATTGAGGATATGTTACGACATGGTATAATAAGGGAAAGTAGCTCACCATATAACAGTCCATTGTGGATAGTTCCTAAAAAAATAGATAACTCTGGGGAAAAGAAATGGAGAATAGTTATTGATTACCGTAAGCTTAATGAAATAACGATTGACGACAAATTCCCTATTCCTAATATAGATGCTATTTTGGATAAATTAGGTAAGGCTCAATACTTTACAACTATTGATTTAGCTAAGGGGTTTCACCAAATTTTGGTAAAGGAGGAAGATCGTCCAAAAACTGCATTTTCAACGCCATATGGACATTATGAATTCATCAGAATGCCTTTCGGTTTAAAGAATGCACCGGCTACATTCCAGCGGTTGATTAACTATGTTCTTCCCGATCTAATAAATAAGATATGTGTAGTATATCTAGATGATATCCTAATTTTTTCTACCAGTTTTCAAGAACATTTTAACAATATAAAAATAGTTTTTAATAAATTGAGTGAAGCAAATCTCAAAATCCAGATAAATAAATGCAAATTTTTTGCAAAGGAAACCTTATATTTGGGTCATGTTTTGACACCTGAAGGAGTCAAGCCAAATCCAGCGAAGGTTAATACTATTCTTGATTTAAAATTACCAACTACAATTAAGGGAATAAAATCTTTTCTTGGTCTAACTGGCTATTATAGAAAGTTTATTAGGGACTATTCCAAAGTTGCTTATCCTATGATTAAGTATTTAAAGAAAGGTGTTAAATTGGACGCAAATGACCCAAATTTTGTCAATTCGTTTGAAAAATTGAAAAGAATTTTAACCGAAACTCCTGTTCTTAAGTATCCAGACTTCGGGAAATCATTTCAATTGGTTACTGACGCTAGTTTAAATTCAATTGGAGCTGTTTTACAACAGAATAACCACCCTATTTGTTTTGCTAGCAGAACTCTAAACAATCATGAACGAAATTATTCGGCAATTGAAAGAGAGCTTTTGGCAATAGTTTGGGCCACAAATTATTTTCGTCCCTATTTATTTGGTGTAAAATTTCAGTTTCTTTCTGATCATCAGCCATTAAAATGGTTGTTTATAAAATCAGAAAGCAGAGAATTAAATCCTAGACTTTATAGATGGATGATAAAGCTTAGTGATTTCAATTTTTCTGTACATTATATTGGGGGTAAGGATAATTTAGTTGCAGATTTTCTTAGCCGAATAAATTCCGATTCCGGTGAAATAAATTTTTTTGATAATGAAAGCGATAACGAATCAATATGTAATAATGCAGGTACGACTATAGCAACTGTTCATTCTCAGTCAGAGGAAGGATGTGATCATATTGGCATTCTAGATACAATTGTAAATAGGTTTAAAACACAAATAATATTGACCGAGAATAAAATCATAGAATTTGAAATTAAACATGGGAATAGGAAAGTGTATATAAATTCTTATGAGCTGGGAGATGGTTTGGAAAACATTCTAAAGCGGAATATAGAAAAAGGAAAGGTAGGTATTTTTACTGAATTAGATGACCACAAATATAACATACTTCAACGGAAAATCATCGAGTTATATAAGGGAAATAATGCTATCAAGTTTGTAAGATGTTCGTATCATGCTTTGGATATGCCATCCGAAGATGAAACTTATAAACAAATTCACTTGTATCACCGTAATGAAACAGGTCATACAGGAATAAATGAGAACTATGAGGGTTTGAAAAGAAAAATTTAAAGGACTTAATTCAAAAATATATAAATAATTGTGATATATGTAACCGTGCAAAATTTGATAGAAATCCTATAAAATCTAAATTTAATATTACGGAAACTCCAAATGATGTTAGCCAAATTATTCACATGGATATTTATACAAATTCAAAGTCGAATTTTTTAATATTTATTGACAAATTTTCAAAATTTGCTACAGCTTATTATTTGGAGGATAGAACGAATCAAACGATTATAGAAAAACTTAGACTATATAAGTCTCAAAAGGGTAATTTCACTAAACTTATAACTGACAATGAGTTCAAGAGCATTAATATAAAGGAATTTTTACGAAATGAGAACATTGAGTATCATCTTGTAAAACCTAATAATCACACAGGAAATGCTGATGTTGAACGGTTGCATAACACACTGAGCGAAAAAATTAGGATATTAACGCTTGAGGAAAAATCCATGAGTATAAAGGAGAAAATTAGTAAATCCATAGAATTTTATAATAACAGTTATCATTCTGTTATTAAGGAAAGGCCATTTAGTGTTGAGTACGGTTATTGCAATCGAGAGAATATATACAATAGAATAATTTTAACAAAAAATGACTATATAAAGAAAAGGAATAAATTTAGAGAAGAGTATATTGAACAAAGAGATACAGGATATATTAGAAACTACAAGGCCTTGAGACACAAGGAGCAACCTAAATTTCGTTTAAATAAATTAGAAAATATTCATAGTTCAAATATAAAAAGAATAACAAAGTACGATGGTATGATTGACGTAAATAAGTATGAAACTACTGAGGGTAGAATTAAAAACTCTTCGTTTCGGAGCCGGATTCCGCGTCTCAGAAATAAAACTAAAAAATAAAATATATGAATAAATGAAAATAGAGAAAATTAAATATAATTTCTATTATATTATGTAATTGAGTCTAGCTGAATTAAAATTTCTTCTTATTTGTTTATTATTTAATGTATTAGTTTGTATTTTATAATATTAATTTTTTTTTATTATTAAATGTTTCTTGTTTATTAAATTGTATAATAATTATATTATAAAATAGTAATACATAAAAAGGACTCAGGAGTTCCTTTAACTAATTGGGGGAGTAGTTACGAGTATGTAACTTTACTCATTATTATTTTTGTACTGTTTTTCTATCATACTGTATACATACTTATAATTTTTATATATCAATATCAATTTATATAAATTTTCTTTCTTTGAAATATTTTTCATGTTTTATAAAATTTTTAGTTTTTAGTTTTTGATTTATATTTTGAATAATAAACAACCAAATATTATATTTTTTATAAATGTAAATATTTTCCATAAATGTATTTTAATTAAATTACATAATTCACGTGTCATTTTTTTCATCATTACTATATGTTGTTTTTGCTTCTTTGTTTATGAAATTATATATACATGCTAATTTGACAGTTACTGCAAAAATAAATCCATGCTATGTACTTATACATGAACATAAGTTTATGTAATTCTTTCTTCAAATTAGGGCTACTAAAGTTTAAGAAAAATATCAAATAGCTTTGCATATACATATCCTCTTATTCGTTACTTTTATTTCGCTGTACAATCATAAAAAAAAAATTATTAAACATATTAAATTGTTAATTTTTACTGAAGAAATCACACAAAAGCGTGATGAAATATCGGATAAAATAAAGCATGTTGTAATTAATAATAGACTTGATAAGTATGTAATTATAAAATAAAAAAATAAAAATAAATCAATGACTACAACCAAGGACTACAGTGCAGCAACACGACATTTTTCGAGAGAACCAGTGAGTTTATACAGGTCTGTACATGTATGTTTGCAAGTAAATGTATGTTTTAACATAAATAATTCATTTATATAAAAAAATAATTTTACAATTTTTAATTTTCACACTGACGATGTCGCACGTGACCAACTCTATATCCAAGATCAAAAATCTTATTTTTCAGTAGGGCTTATTTTATTTTAATTTTATAAAAATCTCTGTTTGTTCTCGATATTTGATGATCTTTCTGCATTAACTTTCGAAGCACTGATAGCAAATTTTGTTTTTTAATGTCGTACATGACATCGAATTATAAGATAGTACAAAAAAAAAATTACAGTTATTTGCATTCGCATAGTTTCTAATGCATTCTTTTTTGGCTCTTTAGAAATGTCCAAATGAGAAAGTCGCACTTGTTCTACTTTATATTCTTAAATCTCGGAATGGGTTATAAATAATACAAAATTTTTTTTAAATTATTTAAATTGGATTGTGTCCCTGTGGAAATGTGGTGAAACAAAGTCTTTTCAACTTAATTTTTTTTTGTTTCGGTGGATCTATATCTAAAATTTTACATAAACGGGTACAATTTTTTTTGTCTTGTTTGTAAATTTTATTTTAAATTAATAATTGTATTATTTCCGATTTAAAATTGTTCTTTTTGAAATATTTTGGAACGTATATTTTTTATCGGGGAAAAAAGTATATGACTGAGAAAATATGACTAAAGATTTTTTTATTGTAAAATAAACATATTAACAAATAATTATTTTAAAAACCTTAAAAAACATACAAACTTTCAAGTTATTAAAAGTAGAACTTCAATTTTCTTAAATTCACAGCCATTTTCTTACACTTATAAATTTTATATTCTATGTGCATTTTCAAATATTGAAATATTCTACTGGAAATAATCTAAATTAAGAACATTTTACTTATATTCATGTTATATTCAGGTGGAAAAACTAAAATTACTTTTGTGTACATTTTCAGCCATGTTCTGAAATTGATTCCGAGTAATATTGAAATCGAACACATTTAAAAAAATTTTTGTTTTAAAAGTTCATAGAAATAATTGCCGCGGCAGTTTCTAAAGCTGGGATCACACAAAATAACAGTTACTTTTTGATATGTATTTTTCGATCAAAAATAACAATTATTCTTTATAGAAATTTACGTGCTATAATTATTTAGTTGACTTTAAATATTTATTTTATTGCGCATAAGATATCCCAATGATGATCACACATTTAGATAAATATTTAAAGACAACTCAATAATTATGACACGTAGATTTCTTTAAAGAATAACTTTTATTTTTGATCGAAGAAATGAAAATTAAAAAATAACTGCTATTTTTGTTCAAAAAAATAAAAATCAAAACACAACTGTTACTTTTGTCAAAAAAAATATAAATCAAAAAATAACTGTAAGTTTTGATCGAAAAAATAAAAATCCAAGCCTTAAAAATCATAATAAATTTTTGTTCGAAAAAATAAAAATCAAACCTTAAAAAATCATAGAAAAGTTCATAAGGATCAATATGGTATACTTGAATCAGTTTGCGGGCATTTTCTTCTATATGCTTTTTTGGTTTTAAAATTTCAAAATAACCATTATTTTCGGTCCTTGCTTTAAACATATTCGAGACAGCAGGCTACCGACTTTAATACGTCAAAAATAGAATACATGTGTGTTTATATGCAAATGATTATTTTCACGACGGCACGGATACATGGCTGCAGGTTGTTGTCTATGCTGATTTTGTCGTTGTAATCAAATTAAATTAATTTCTATTTTTGTTACTAATAAATCAAAAATTAAAAAAATTAGTGCTTAAAGAAAGTTTTTTTTGTTTAACAATATAGGTTTCATCGAAAATGCTTCCCATGGTGTTTAAAACATACCGATTTATTAACCCATTAAGAGCCAATTTCAAATATTCATACTTCTTGACTGACTTTTTTACACAATTGGCTTTATCTTTAAATTATGTCGATATAATAATAAAACTGTGCTAGAATTTTACAATTTTTTCTGTCAAGCAGGGCACCTGGCGGGTTAACCTAATTCGGGTACGCTGAATCTAGTGGTGCTAACCGTTTTTAGGTTAACTCTTATTTACGAGATATAACGTTATTTTGAAAATGGAAGAGGTTGCAGAACATATATTCGCGTAACTCAAAAACGGCTTTGTTTATTGAATAAACTGAAAAACGAGAAATTCCGCAAAAAATTACCTTAAAAAAGCTAATATAAATGAATTATATTCTTTATATATATTGAAGAATAAGTCCATAACTGCCTGGGAGTCCCAGTAAGGGGATAAAATGTATGACCTACCTCCATTAGTTTTTTGTTCTTAACATTTTCTCAAAACCTACTTGCCATTTATCTAAAACCCTTAGGGTCGCTCCCATACAATTAGGCCAGTTTAATTAAATTCTGAAAATTCTGTGAAATACTAGTACCAGTAGATGTTATAGAGAATACTTCAAGCTTTTATGTTCTATATTTGCATCATATACAATTTTAAAATTATTAAGGTTTTAAGAATTATGTTTTGGAAAACTACTTATAAGTTTAAGTAAAACTATATATGTGGTAATAATTTATGTACTTGTTACAATATTACAATTATTGTAATACATATGTGCATAATTAAAAAGCGTCCCGCAAGCCCGACAACCTGCAATACAGCAAATTTTTATTAAGTAAAGCCCTACTAAACTTTGGAAATATGTGGAAATAATTCTTGTTATAACGACATTATTTAAAGATTAAGCCAATCTTGTAAAAAAGTCAGGCAATAAGTATGAATATGGCTCTTAATGGGTTCATAAATCGGTATGCTTAAAACACCACTTTGAAGCATTTTCTAATGATAACCATGTTGTTAAAATTCAATTTATACCTAAAGAGATATGAATAAACTATTTTGAAACTTTTCCGACTCCTAAGCAGGGAGCGTTGGCGCGAAAAAGTTTTTCATATAGAACTTCTTTTAAGGATACTACTTAACAAGTTACATAAATTAGGAATGTAACGATATACCTTTTTGCCGATACGATACTGATACTCAAAAAGAAATATCGCCGATACCGATACGAATATTAATTCAAATTCAAGGTAAAATTAACAAATCTCAAGTAGAGTAATTTTTTTTTGTTATACAAAAGTACAGTGTAAGATATTATTAATATTTAAAATTTATTTTAATAAGATTTTTACAACAACGAAATTAATTTAAATTCATGGTAAAATTAATTTATTTTTTAAACAAAAAAAAAAAAAAACAGTGTAAGAGATAATTAATATTCAAAATTAATATTAATAAGATTTTTGTTTAAAAAACAAAGTATTCTCAACTTTTGCGAAGATAATTTCGCAACTTGAAGCAGACCTACAGTAAAAAACCGTTTCTCAAATGTGACTGAACTCATTTGACAACTTAAGTATTTCTGCGCCATGGTCTAAAATTTTAAGTATTGCATATAATTGCGCCAGTAAACAAGCGGATCTGCGTCTCTAGAAAAATTAGAAAATCTATGGTATATCTAGACTTCTGATTTAGCTGAACTACAGCATAGGATGGACAGAGGATCATTCTTCTGCAAATTTTATTTTAAGATTTTCACTAACGCTCCAAAGTTCTTGTAGACTTATCAGAACTTTTACTCGGTGTAGGGGTGATCGTTCTCTTCAACATTTTCGGAATGTAGAGTCACGTTGAGTAGCTCAATAAGTCGTTTTTTCGATCTATTGCCTTTGACATTTTCTAGCTTTGTGTCGAGGTAGAGAATTGTAGATAAACAATCGATTTCATTAATCTCTTAAAACTCAAATTTTTCATTCAGAGCTAATATTACGTATTGTGGATCCCAGTTTATTCATTTATCATATTTTCTAATCATTTTCGAAGACTGTTCGAAATGGTGTCAGAAATGTAGCAGTGTCGTTGCTTAGGGATTTTGTGGTCTTTTTGAAGTAACCCAAATTTTTGTTATTTTTTCGAAAATTCTTTTATCCACATTGAAAAAATACCAATTTTGTTTAAAAAAACCAACAAACGGCAGCTCTGATTGTAATATTTACATGTGTAACAAGTGCGCCGCGGCTTTCATTTTTATCATACATATTTATCGTTGTTCTTTTCCTGTAAAGAGAAATTTATATATGTATTAAAGGACAGAACAAAGCATGTATGCTTTTACTATAGTAAACAAATAATAAGTGCATAAATAGTAATAAAAAAAGTTTAATACATCACAGACGGCCTTCTTCATTTGCATTAAAATTTATATTTACATATTTAAGTATATACATAATTTTGTCGTTGCGTATGTATGTAAATATTTGGGAACTCATTAACAAATCGTTTAACTAACCAATTTGTTTTACAAATACAGCTTTGCATTCGTGATTGTATAAAATCAGTGTTTAAATTGCTTGCTTTAAAATAGCAACAGTCGCACATTTTTGCTTTGTTTACATTTTTTGCAGCAAATTAAAAAACTGTGTGTCTAAGTGTTTACTTAACTCTTTGATTACGAGTCAGCAAAAGCAAAAAAGCAAAAGCAAAACAAAGAGAGTAAATAATTTGTTTAAACTCGCTATGTGCATGTACTCTGCTTAATCTGTCAGCAAAGAAGCCACTTAAGAAAACAAATTTTCTGTTGCTGTAAGTATTAAGTTTTTGATTGTTTTTTTTTTGCTTTTGATGCGCTTAAAGTCAGCAAGTTAACTTCTTTGCTGTTGCTGTCGAACTTGTTTCGAATTTTTTTGGTATTTTGCGTTTTTTTTTTTTAATAAATAGGTACATACATACGTAAATGAAACTACACGTTTTTTTAAACTAATTTGTTTATTTTGTGTTATGTAATTATGTATATATTCTAGGAAACTAACGCCTGCAACAGCAAGCAACAGCAATGAAGTCAAAAACAGCAAAGAAGTTAATACTCGCTGAATTTAAGCACATCAATTTACAGTTAAGCCAAAGCAAAAAAAAAATAAACAAAAACTTATTACTTACAGCAACAGCAATTTTTTTTTTCAAGTGGTTGCTTGGCTGGCTTTTTAAGCTGAGAACATAAACATGGTGAGAATAAATAAATTATTTACTCTCACTTTTTCTGCGTTTGCTTTTGCTTTTTGCTTTTACTGTGTTCTTTTTCTTAAGTTAAGTTAAGCAATTACAAAAACATTAAAAATAGTCAAGCATTTTTGAACACTGTATAAAATAGTCATAAACTACATCTTATATGTTTATGATAGTATTAAAAGAATATATCTATATATGTATTACATAAAAGCGTTAAAAAAATATCCTTCGAATGGTGCAAAATATTTTAGTAATTAATTCATTACATAAGTATTTAAATTAATATAAATTTATAAGTAAATTTAGCTACAACATTTTTTAGAGGACATAAAAAAAATATTGTGGAAATAATTCAAGTCCAGTTGTATACTTAAAAAAATAATATAAATTTGCTATCAAGGCACATTTAACAAGACATCATTAAAAACCAGTTGTTAATCTCCAAAAAGTGTATCTCGTTTAGGAAATACTTTTATTTTGTATCATAGTGACAAAATTTAACCCTTTTATGACCAACATTTTTTTGAGGATATTTTCTAGCAATATTTTTTTTGTTAAGCATTAAATAAAGCTTAAATATTATTTACCAATTAATGACAAAATTATTAGTTTCTTCCCTAAAATCACAACAAGAAGGTTTTAAGTATTTCCTCAACGAGATACACTAAAAAACTGTAGTGCGATTCACTTACTTTTTTTACGATAATCGTATCGTTAAAATAAATATAACGAACATTTATCGAATTTGCTATTCAGTAACAAAATATCATAACGAAATATCGTTAACAATTTTTCAGTTATATTTCGTTATTTTAACGACAATTATTTACGTTGTGTTTTTTATTCAATAAATTAAGTGTATTTTATGTTTTAAGTGGCTGAGGCCCAAATTCTAAGTTCAAATTATAACGAAAATTCTAAATGTAAAATTCACAAAAAAAAAAAAAAAATATAAAAACAGTCAATTTGTTTAAAATAAATTACAGAATCACACTATCGTTACTGCAAGCGAATATACAAATATGTCGACAAAAATTACGATTATCGGTTCGTTAAAAGTTAGTGAATCGCAGCACTGGTTATTAATGATGTCTTGTTAAATGTGCCTTCATGGCAATCATATATCATTTTTTTAAGTATACAACTGGACCAAAATATTTTCCTCAATTTTTTTTAATGTCCTCTTAAAAATGTTGGTCATGATCGGTTTAATTTAATATTAAATAAATTTATTGATAAAACGTGTTTTCTGCACAAAATATGCCTTTTGTGGTTATTAAATGGGGTTTTAATGATGTCTAAATGAATATTAGAAAAAAGTAATATAGTGCAGTAAATAGAGCTGAAAAACAATCAATAGTACTATCGATAGTATCGAGTTTTATTTTTGGCTGACTATCGATAGTTTTTTTTATCCCTATCGATTCTTTCGAAAAATTTTAAAAGTTACTAAAAAGTTGATTATGCCATGTTTCCACGACGACTTGAATCACCTGCTTCGCTCTCTGAATCATGCGAATGAATCATGGTGTTTACACGACTTGTCTACTTGCTTCGATTTGACAGTTGTCTTTAATAAAAAAATCAGCGTTGGTAACTGTGAATTTTTGAAACGCGCCAAAATGGAGAAAAAGCACTTAATTTAAAAAAAGCAGCAAGTTTAGACTTTGTTTTTTTATTTTAAAAGCTTATTGAATTAATTTTGCATAATAGTTGAATATTAAAAATACAGTATAATCGCGAAAAAGTTAATCTCACCAAATTTTAGCGCCCCTGTGCCGCTCTAAAAAGACCGAAATATAATGTGCTTAAGTTGGCTTAAGCAACTTTTCGAATACATGTATATCATATGGGTAAAACCATATTGAACCATATTTTTGTTAAGATTTTTTAAACTGACATTTGCTTAAGCAAAGTGCGAAACCGATCGCACATTCCATAAGGAATCAAATGTTATTTTTTTTTGTTTTTGTTTTTTTTTAAATACATTTTAGAGACTTTTTGTTAATTTTTGACAGAAGGTTAAGCAAGATTATGTTTATTATGGTTGCCCCTAAACTGTAACTGCTTGTTTTAGAACACGAGCGCACAACTCATTCGTTTGACTTACATTTAAAACAAAAAAAAAAAAAAAAAACAAAAATCTGAAATTTTGTTTTAGTTCCAAACACTTTTCTGAGCGCATTAATAAAAAATGTCAACAAATCAGGGCAAAACATCACAAATCAGATTAGATTTTAAGCAAAAAGTGGTACTTTTGAAGTAGCCATCTCAAAAATAAAAATGAAATGCCAAAAAATTCTCGACGCTATGGAAAACACATAGGAAAAAGCACACAGGAAAACATTACATGTACTGAAATTTTTTGATATTAAAGTAATTTAAATAATTTTTGTATGTTATTTTGGAAAAATCTTTATTTATTATTGCATTTTTTAGAATAAAATACCGCTTAGAAAAGTCAATAATTCGAAAAACTATACAACCCCTGAAACATTTCGCGATTCAGCCTTTTGCAGTTCAGGTTTTTTTAGAAAATAGAAAAAAAAACATAAACAAAATAAGCAAATTTGCTCGTATTCATTTGTATTAAATAGCAAATTATTTTTAATTACATAAATTCTTTACAAAACTTTTTAAAAAGGGATCTACGATTAATAGTACGGATTCAAAATTAACAATAGTTATCTACTTATCCTTTTATTAAAATATTTAAAAAAAAATGTTAATTTTAAAAATATAACAATAAAACAGCCTTTGATAATCAGAGGTGTTCTGGAAATCGAAACCGCAAAACGCATGAATTTAAAAGTCGTTTTTTTAAAAAGATTTTTGTAGTTGAAGAAATACCAATACAATACAATACAAATATTTCTCTATTAAACAGAATTCTATAAGAAAATTAAAAAAATGGGATTAAGAGTGTATTAAAAAGAACTTCAAAATACTTGCGTTTTTCGATTTCCAGACCACCCCTGAATATATTTAGAAAAAATACCAAAAAACTTAATAAAAAAGGTGATACATTTTCGTACATTCATTTAATAAATTCTGTTTAGATCTTTTTAAAAAGAGATCACAAATTTATAATAATCATTCCAAATTAATAAAAATATATTTTCATCATTATAAAAAATTTAAAAAAGCACCAAAAATGGTACAAAACGCACCGAGTTGACAACGCTGACACAAACGATTTATTCAGCTAGTTCAGATAAACTTGCGATAAATATTAGAGAAGAGAGGAAATTTTCCTGCTTCGCAAGTAGATTTGCAGTGCCTGAATTCTGTGGCAAAAAAACGAAAAAGTACTTAAGTCGACTTAATCTAAGTTTGAGTTAATGGCACCTTCACATTCAAAATTAAACTTGAATTAAGTTTCATTTATTTTGTACATTTTTTAGAAAGTTATAGCAAAATTACTTTTGACGTATCTTTTTTCAATGTAAGCTATGACTGCCAACCAAGGTTATTAGATGTGGGGCTTGCTCGTCAAATGCGGCGACTTTTTTAACCTGTTTGTCGTTTTATTTTTCTTAACGAAAATCTTACTTTAGCTCCCTTTGAATACAAATTTTTGAAAATTCACAACATTTTATGTGAAAAAATTTTCAACGCAAGGTTGATTTACATAATAACCTACCAAATTTCTAAATTTAGGTGAATAGTTTGCCGTCGAAGGTAAAAAAACTGGCAACACTGCTACATTCAAATCCTACTCTCGGAAAAAAGTTTATAACGCAAAAAACCGTAATTAATAATGCTATCATAATAAATTTTAATACTTCTCCGTTTTATAGGACTAGAAATCGCCCTGTTAAATTTCGTGAAGATCCGTCCATAAATTACCATAATCCCCATAAAAACTAGTACTAGACTATTTTTCCGACAGCTGGCTTTTTCATATTTTTAATCAGGCTAAATTTCATTAAATTTAATTTTCATTAAATTATTTTTTATTAAATTAAATTATTATTTAATTTTCATTAAATTATTTTTATGAAGAAAGGAATTTTACAAAATTAAATTAATTAAAATTTATTGATAGTTTTTCATTCTTGACTGACCGGGGAATTGAACCCACGTTCATGGACAGGTATAGAAACGGCTAAATGTAGCCAAACGTTTTGCAAAAGCAAAATTCGTCTCTCAGATGTGACTAAGAACCACAGCGTAGGATGGGCTCAAAAGGTCAGTTCTTGTAGACTAATCACAACTTTTACTAGGAGTAGGGGTGACCGTCTTCAACATTTTCGGAATGCAGAATCATATTAAGGAGCTCAATAACACGTTTTTTCGATCTATTGTATTTTAAATTTTCTAGATTTGTTCGAAGGTAGAGAATTGTAGATAAACAATAGATTTCATTGTTCTCTAAACACTAAAATTTTTCATTCACATCTAATGCTGCGTAAATCGCCAATTTTTGGTAATCTGAACTATTCTGTACCCATGTTTTGTAACTTTAGCGATAACATCTCCCATCGAAAACATGTGAAACAAAATATTCCATCGTTTCTCGAAAAGTGAGAAAAAAGTGTGTCTGTAACTCATGCAGATGTTGAGAAACATTTCGTTGACGGCGACCAAAATTTATAAACTGAAAAATTTTCAACGACGGCGACGAAAATAGCCGTTGACTAACCAAAAAATATAAAGTGCAACTTAAATGTTTGTTGATTCCTTAATTGCTTCGAAAACATTCGTATAATTTTTCAAAAATGTTAAACGCAAAATAATTAAACAATGAAAAAATCTGCAAAGTACAAAATACTTATCTCTCCCGTGTTAATATTCATTGCATTTTGCATTTTTTATTTGTTTTTTAGTGGTAAAATTTTTTCTCACCCCCTTTTTATGCATGAGTTTATTTGACAGTTCAAAACGGGAACTTTCTCACAAAAATTTTACAGACACACTTTTTCAGTATATTGGCGAGTAATTTTCTTACGTGACAGCAATTTACTCGCCAAAACTGTTTCATACGCAGTTGAGTGAGACAAATAGCTGTTTGTGTCAATTTATGTAATTTTTGTTTCATTTCTCACATTTCAATCGAAAAGTTTCTCGACGCGGGAGTTACAGTTCATGGGCACTGGATCCCAGTTTATTCATTTATCGTATTTTTCTAATAATTTTCAAAGACTGTTAACTATCGAAATAGTGTCAGAGATGTAGCAGTGGCTTTGCTTAGGGATTTTGTGGTCTCTTTGATGTAACCCAAAATTTTGTAGCGAAATGACTTTTAGTTTTTTTTAGAAAATTCTTTACACGTACAATTACATACTAGATTTATCAATGGGAGAACGTTGTACCATTACGGTTAGGGTGGCCAGTTTTGAAATCAGTACATAAAAGAAAAAAAAATTAGTACAATTGCATAAAAAACAGTACATATACTTTTTTAATATAAAATTGCATACTAATAACATAAAATGTTTTAATCTTTTTTTAAGGTAATAAAACTGAATTTTTTTAAAACAATAATTCAATTCCGTATATTTTTTAGCGGGAATACAAAGTGAACAACAAAAAAATCTAAAACACAACAAGTTCTTAAAAATTAGATTCTTAATTTCTTGTTAGCTACTTGGTTTAATATTTTTCAAAGAAATATTAATTTTATTAAAAGCTAAATTTCATTATGTTCATTATGTCTGAAGCTTGGAACTAAAAGACCAATATCAAAATTTTGCTGTTTTAAGTTAATTGTTGCATTAGGTCTTTTCTTAAGCTACGGTCACACTTAGCAAATATTTGACGAAAAAACGTGACCAACATGTGAACTAAAATTTTATTTCCTTTATTTTATTATATTTTTTGAATATAGGTCAACATAAAATTAAATAAAAGTAGTTTTTGCTATATCTACCAGCATAATAATTTTCATCTTGCAATTAAAAGGTCATGCTGAATATAATTTATTTTGCGGAAACAGCCAATGTCTAATTTACCCGAGAACAGCTTCAACAGGGTTTTGCTAGCCAAATTCATTTAAAACTCTTCTATAAAAAACTAAAATTTAAATTTTGTCAAAAATTAATTATTTGACATAGGTCTTTTTAGCACCAAGCTATATAAATAAGAACAACAATGTTAAAAAACAAATGAAACACTTGAAATAACGAAGCTTGTTATGTATTTATCTTCAATTTTTCAATTTATTTTAAAATAGATTCAATTTGAAAAGCAGAACACTATTACCACATACGTAGAATTTGTATCAAAACCCGAAACGAAAATATGTATTTAGTTAAATATCTCGCAAGTGGTCAAGTTTTATATACCATTGGATGCTGCTTCATTCTGTCTGTCGCGCTCGTTGAAGATAGACGTGTTTTATAAGCTCGGCATACGGTTTATTTTTTTACGTGAACAAATAAAGTATAAAAAAAAAAAAGTAAATAAAAGAAAAGAAAAAAATACATGTATGTACATACATACATAAACATACACACTTTTTATTCTCGGTGTTGATAAACAATAACAAATAAGAAGAGCACAACTGTAAACAGTAAAAAAAAAAAAAAAAAACTCTTATGAGTGCAAACAGTGCAAAAACAATTAAGCAGAATGATAGAAATGCATATATCACAGTGAGTGTTAACGAAACAAATGCAGAAATAAAAAAAAGAGTCGATGATAGCAAATACCTAACAGCTAAACCTATTACTCGTACGCGATCCCTCTCACCATCTGTTTTTAATAATACGGTTGATACACTAACAAATATAAAACCTTCAAGCATTGCCTCAACGGCAAAAACAATTTTAATAAGTGATAAAAATATTAACCCTCAATCAGGCACAATAGAAAACTCTGTATCACCTTCGGTGTCTAATAATACGGTTGATTCGAATACAATAAAAAATATAAAACCTGCAAGCGGTGCCTCAGTGGCAGAAACGATTTTAACAAGTGATGAAAAGATTACCCCCAAATCAGGCATGATGGAAAACTCAGTATCACAGGTGAAAAGCGGTCAAAAGCCTCAAGTACAAGTTGGAATGGATAGGTACATAACAGTGCTAAAACGGGGTCGCAGCCCAACTTCTTCTGCAGTTGCTTCTGTCCCAAAAGTTTTAAAAGAGGGTACAGCTGATAGAATGAGTTCTCAAAATCGGTTTGCAATTTTGGAAGAGGAATCCTCGGAAGCACAAAACGTTACAAAATCTTCTAAGCCACCCCCGATATATCTTAGAGAGCAAAACTCAAGTGATTTAATAAAGAACTTGATCTCGGTAATAGGTGAAAATTCTTTTTATGTAGCTGCAATAAAACGTGGTAGTATAAATGAAACTAAAATACAAGTTAATCGTGAAGATGATTTTCGTAAAGTAATAACTAAATTGGAAGCACTAAAAAAAAACTTTTATACATACCAACTGAAGAGCAGTAAAGGTCTTCAGGTAGTGATAAAGGGCATTGATTCATGCGTAGACCCAGGTGAAATAAAAACGTTTTTAGAAGAGAAGGGCTTTAAAATTAAAAATGTAGTTAATATTAAAAATAGAGAAAAAAATCCCCAGCCACTATTTCGTGTGGAGTTAGAACCCGGCGACGTTAAGCTTAAAAAAAATGAAACTCATCCCATTTACAGTCTGAGATATATCCTGTATAGGAAAATAACAATAGAGGAGCCGCATAAAAGGAACGGACCCGTGCAATGTTTAAACTGCCAAGAATTTGGTCACACTAAGGCATACTGCCATTTAACACCTGTTTGCGTTGTATGTGGAGAATTGCATGGTACAGCTCTCTGCGATAAGTCTAAAAACGACCCCAATGTAAAAAAATGCAGCAACTGTGGTGGTAATCACACTGCCAACTATAGAGGATGCCCTGTATACTCTATCGTCAAGCGCTCGGTTGGACCGAAACCTAATCCACCTCAAATTCAGGAAACACATCAAAATAATACTAATGACATTCATGTACCGCAGCCTAGTAATAACAGAACATCCTACGCTAACGTCCTAAAATCAAACCATATGCCAATGCAAGGTGATTTGCCAAATAATGATGAGACCCCAGTTTCTAATTTAAGTCGTCTAGAAAAAACCATGGAAACACTAGTACAATCAGTAACAAACTTTACGAATACAATGGGTAATATGATGCAGGAAATGTTAAGAATGCAATCGATGTTATTGCAAGCTGTACTTAACAAGCCATGAATTGTTTAAAAATTTGTTTTTGGAACGCAAACGGCATTCGCCAACATAAAAATGAACTAGAATATTTTCTTAAAAGTAAACAAATTGATGTAATGATGGTTTCTGAAACTCATTTGACCTCAAGAAATTCGTTTAAAATTAATGGTTATATATTATATGATACCAAGGACCCTCGAGATAGAGCTTGTGGAGGTTCTGCTATTTTGATAAAAACCCGAATCAAACACTACTTAATGTGTGATCATCGTGAAGATTATCTGCAAGCAACGAATATTTGTGTTGAAGAGCTAAATCGAAACGTTGTACTTTCATCTTTATACTCTCCACCTAGATTTTCAATATCAGAAAGCCAATATTATAAATATTTTAAATCATTAGGACCCTGTTTCCTAGCCGCTGGCGATTACAACGCTAAACATACCTTCTGGGGTTCACGGCTCATTACACCAAAGGGTCGTGTTTTGTATAATACAATGTCTAAAATGGATTTAAATGTGGTCGCGAGTGGACAACCAACTTATTGGCCTACTGATCAGCAAAAAATTCCAGATGTCATCGATTTTGGCGTGGTTAAAAACATCCCCGCAGAAACGATTCACGTTGAAGCTTCTTTAGAATTATCTTCTGATCACACACCTACAATTCTTACCATATCAAACCCTTATAGAATTGTATCACCGTCTGGTTACTTAGTGACGTCAGCCACACAAATAAATTGGTTAAAATATAAAAAATATCTCAATACCCACTGCACTGAAAATATTCCGCTTAGAACACCGGAGAATGTGAATCTTTCTATTGTAAATTTTGACAATTATCTCAAACTAGCTGTTCAACATTCTAGCATAGCCCGCAAAAATATCAAAAATAGTAAAATATATTCTACTGATGTCGAGCGTCTCTTGACTGAAAAAAGGAGAGTTCGAAGAGAGTGGCAATTGCACAGATCCCCTCAACTTAAAAATTTACTAAAAGAGTGCACAAAAAGGCTAAGAAACTTACTGCAGTCTCAAAAAACGGCTTCTCTGGAAAAATATCTTAAGGAACTTGATGCAACTCCTCAATCTGATTACTCATTATGGCGTGCAGCTAGAAATCTTAAAAGACCAGTTATCACTAAACCACCATTAAGAAACTTAAATGGACGTTGGGCACGAAATGACATAGAAAAAGGTAATATTTTCGTTAATCATTTGAAAACCGTATTTACCCCTCATACATCTTTCGATACTGCGGTCGAGTTACCACCTGTTGCTGTTAGATCAGCTGTTCCACTAAGGTTTGAAGTAAGAGAAATCGAGAAGGCTATTCATGATTTAAACCCCAAGAAAGCCCCTGGTTTTGATAAGATCAGTAACAAAATGCTTTTGGAGCTACCCAGCATAGCTAAGAAAATTATTCTACTAATTTTTAATGCTATTTTACGCCTTGAATACTACCCACAAGAGTGGAAAGTATCCTTAGTTACCATGATACCTAAACCAGGAAAGGATCCCACAAAAGTTGAGTCATATAGACCTATAAGCTTATTGTCTAATTTATCAAAGCTTTTTGAGAAACTTCTAGTGTCTAAATTAACGCCGATTTTAAATGGTAACAGATGTATTCCCAATCATCAATTCGGTTTTAGAAGAAAACACAGCACAATTGAACAAACTCATCGAATAGTAAATGTCATAAGAAAAGCCTTTGAAGAAAAAAAATATTGCTCAGCACTCTTCATCGATGTGTCTCAAGCTTTTGATAAAGTCTGGCATGAAGGTTTACTACTGAAATTGCAGCAAAACTTACCAGCAAATATACACAAGCTGTTACAAAGCTACTTAGTCGGTCGTCAATTTATTATAAAAGAAGGCGAATTTTTAAGTCCTCCACAGCCAATTAGCGCTGGAGTCCCACAAGGCAGCATCCTGGGCCCTCTATTATACTTAATTTATACTTCGGACTTGCCAACAAACAGCTACACCCATACCTCAACATTTGCGGACGACACAGCTTTTCTAAGCGTACACGCAAACTGTCAAGAAGCATCTCGTTATCTACAGGATCATATATTTGAACTAGAAAGGTGGTTAAAAAAATGGAGGATAAAGATCAATGAGCAAAAATGCGCACATATAACATTCACATTGCGTCGGGAAACATGCCCCCCTATTAAAATAAATAATCAAATAATACCCCAACACTCGCATGTAAAATACCTCGGTATACATCTAGATCGGCGTTTAACGTGGAAATGGCATATAGAAGCGAAGTTAACTCAAATGAAACTAAAAGCAATTCAAATTAATTGGCTCATTGGAAGAAATTCTGTTCTTAGTCTCGATTGCAAACTTCTACTCTACAACTCTATCTTAAAGCCAATTTGGTGCTACGGTATTCAGTTATGGGGCACTGCCTCGGCTTCTAACATCGAAAAAATTCAAAGGCGCCAAAATAAACTTCTTCGAATAATCACAGCCGCTCCCTGGTACGTCAAAAACTCAAATATCCACAAGGATCTCAATGTGCCATTAGTAAAAACTATGATAACGAAATATGCAGTAAAATATTTAAAAAGGCTGGAACTGCACCCAAATCCATTAGCACGAAATATTTTAAATTATGGCGGCCACACTCGCTTAAGAAGAAGAGACACTGCAGCACTCACCCAATCAGATGAGCGATAAACACCTATATATGTAAACAGAAACCGTGATGACTAAATCTTTTGTGTTTGGCACTGGCAGGACATAAAGCAAATATTAGGATAAGATTTGATTAATTATTGTTAGTTCATATTTAATATATGAAGATTCAATAAATAAATAATGAAAGAAAAAAAAAAAAAAAAAAAAAAAAAAACTCTTTTCGATGATACCAAATATTATTATGTCGTATTGGAGCAAAGTACAAAAAAATTCGAAAAACTGAAAAAATACATTTTTTAAAAATGGTCCAGCTCAAGGATGGTAAAATCTAGAACCAAACTATTTTGGGTATCATCATAAAACATATCAAGCTTAATTTTCAGAGGGCTAACAAAAACACTTTTTTTTGAGTAGCTCTAATGTACATAAATATTTATAATGTTACAAGTTAAAAATATGTATGGCCTTTTTGTACATTGTATACAATTTCTTTCCTGTCTTCAGTCTTCAAGAAATTGTAAATCTCATTACAACTATAACCAATATTTGTCTTTATCTGCAACTCACTTTCTAGGTTTTATACTAGGAGCCTGCTTCTACCTTTTCTCCACCTTGAAAACTAGAGACTCGTTCTTTAAAAGCGTTTGAATGTGGAATGGAAGAAATAAAATTACACATTTCCTCAAATTCGTAAACGCACTTTCGAAATGGTGGTGCCGATACGATGAGTTATTAACAAAAATCTTTAATGTTAATAACTCATCGGATAAGAACATATTAATATTTGTATCGCAAACAATTTGACAATATGACAAACTATATACAACAGAACAAAAACAGTACATTAATCAAAAAATCAGTACATTTGCGTACTGATTTGCTTGTAATGCATAAATCAGTACTTTAAACAAAAAACAGTACATGAACTGATAAAACAGTATGAATGGCAACCCCAATTACGGTGCAAGGCAAAACGGCTGATGTTAGAGTTATACACCAAGCGTTCAATGCGTTCAGTCCAAAAAGTCATAGTGTAGAATTATATTGATAAGTTACACAACAAACGCATTAAATGAATATACGTAACGAATGCATGAAGAAAGATTACTTTCTACTTTGGCATTCGTCTCGAAAAATGGAAAAACGCGTGGTGTGGACCGACCTCCAGCTTAAGAATTAAAAGAAACAATTTATAGTTCTATTTGTTTTTTGGTATTTGTTGTTGTGCAAAAAATAAACATTGAAAAATAAATTGTTTGTTCAAAAAAATAACTATAAAAAAGTATCGGCGTATCGACAGTAAAATATCGCCGATACCGATATATCGGCAAACGTGAAGTATCGCTGAGATAACGGTATCGGTATCGGTATTCGTGACATCCCTACTCTAGCCTGATTAAAATTATGAAAATTTGGATTAAAACCCATAAACAGTGCAATAAATTAAACACTAAACAAATTAATGCAGTTAAACATTAAACTTGTTTTATTCGATATTTTAACGAAAAACAAGTAAAGAATTATCCATTTTTCGGTTTAAAATAAAGTTAAATAAAACAGGCATTTTTCTATGATTTCGACGAAACTTTTATATCATTATAATGCTTGGACCTTGCTAGTCGATCCTTTTGAGGTAGTTTTCAAACACTTTTTGCACATTTCTGACAGTGTCTTTGCGATAACTTGACGAGTGTTGGGTTTCAAAGGCTCCAACGTCCTCGTAGACACGGTCTTTGACGTAGACCCAAACTGATCATGATCTTGGTGGCCAATTGACGCCGCTAAAACGAGAAATTACGCGTTCTGGAAAATAGGTCGTGTTTTGAGGCTCGTGGCACCGTTTTGTTAAAAACCACATAACGTCCAGTCCATAATCTTCACTTGCATGCCAAAAAGTCGTTTTATCATACGTCGATAGCACTCTGAAATGAAGGTAACGGTAAATGTGGACTATTCGCCACACTTTCACTAACAGAAGCGATATTTTAGGCAGTGCACACAATGCGATGATACACAGGCCAGACCACATCGGTAACACTTCCAGTCGATTCAAATTTCTTAATTATGTTGACAGTTCCTTGCAAAGTTCGTCGATTATGAAGATCATTATCACACAGTAATGATCGAAAAGTGGCCGCGCTTGAACCGCTACTTTTGCAGTAATTTTTGATTTATTTTTACGCGTTCTTCGGTTGTTTAATGATCTATATTTGTAAGTAAATTACACTTCAGATGACAGATATTTAGCAGCAGGCAGCCTTGCCAGAACTGCGGTCTTGAGACCACTAAATGGATAACCCTGTTCATATCATATTCTAAAAGAATTTAACATTGTACATAAAATGTTTTATGGCCCGGCTTTATTTGTCGATAATAAATAATGCTCCTTTTTATAATATTCTAAATAGTGATGGATGTATTTCAAATCATCATGCTAGAATATTTTAACAATTTAAACTGTGGTCTATCATAATAAATTTTTACTACTGGTAATACTGGTAAACTACATTGAGCACCCGTATATTTAGTCATAAAAAAACTAAAGAGTATTTACTTATCAACTCGTATTGGAGTAATAAAGAGAACTTCGTACGTACAAATGAACAAGTTTCTACTTATGGAATCAAACATTGAAACACGTATTGAGGTACGATTATGTAGGTAATGTAAGAGTTTCTGGAGTTACGAGGTATGTTTAATAATTAATTTTATAAATATATAAAAATAAAAAAACAGGTAAAAGTGCTGTATTCGTCTATGCCGGATTTAATATGCCCTTCACCAAGGTGGGAGAAGAACAGAAAGTTATATCTGAGCTCAAATTTATCCACGTAATTTGTTCGTACCAAAACCCTTAATTCGGGAAGGCATTTGTATAGGGGCCAAGTGAAATAATATTAGTTCATGTACTGTTTTTAACAGTACATGAACTGTTTGCAATTGTACTGTTTTATGCACCACACTTTGTATTGCTTTTTTTTTACTTTTTTAAAATTTTTCTGTTAGCAAAAAATACACAATATGCCCTATTTTAATATTTGATAATAAAAAAATTATTCAACGTACTAAAAAACAAAGTTTAGATTAAATAAATTAAAAATAAATTAAATTTTGTTAAAAGTTAAATTTGAAAAACCAAATAAATTTTTTGTAATAGGTATGTAAGTAAATATTTTGTTTTACGAAAATTTACCGCTGGAATTCAGAAATTGACTTTAAAAAGTCTGCATAAAAGGGTATATTAAATCCTACTCACATAAATCATCGAGTTAATTTTTTTAAGCTCAGTTATGTATTCCACTCTCTTTCGATTATAGTAATCTCTCAATGGTTAACATCGTTTTTATTGTTTTCCTTAAATATATTTTAGATGCATTGACACATGAAAGTATGGTCAAATGCTTTGTTCGTGATGTTTGCTTTTTAATCGCGAATTTCGTATATAAAACGCCTAAAAATGTAAAATCTTTCCTTTGATTTTATCTTTTGTAGTGTATTTTCTTATATGTATTATTGTTGCTAGTTTTTGAATCAACAATTTTTTCTACAAACATGATTAAATCGTTTGCCAAATACACCAATTAAGAACGCATGAGGATTGTACAAACGTACAATTTTGTCATGTTTGCCAGGGCGTTTGAGTAGTTTATTTGGCTTTTCTTTTGGAAGTTTAATTACGTCCCTGTTTACATTTTGTGATTTTTGATGTTTAATTTTATTGCAGCATTTTTTCATGTATGTTCACTTGACAAATTGCAAATCTGAGCCCGAACTAAAATTAATTTTGTATTAAATGAGGAAGCAAAACAAATCGCAAAACTATATTTTATTGTTAGTCCTCTTAATTCTACTCGTTTTCATCTAGAGTACAAAGTTTTGATATTCGTTAATAATTTATTATAAACTAGCTTAACCCTATGAGGGGTACTGCTCCTACTCTGTCTACCCCGCACATTTTTATATTGAAATTTATAGTTTACTATAATAGTAGCTTTAACCACGTTTGAAGACTCTCCCTTTAATAGTTCTTCAGTTGAGCGATATTTAATGTATGCATCCTATGGGAGGTATTTCCCCCCCTGCGCCTACCCGCTTTATTTTTATTTTCAAAAGTGTAGTAAACCATAAGAGTGACTTTTAGAAAGTTTGAACATTCTCACTATTACAGTTCTTAAGATATGCGATGTTAAACATTGGCGTCCTATGGGGTATTCCTATACCCCCGCTGCTATTTTATTTCAATTCCGGGGCTCAGAAGATCCTACTACAAAAAGTTCAGCAAAATGCGTGCAGCGGCTCTTAAGATATGCGATAATTAATATTGGCATCCTATGGGGGGTACCGATTCCGCTGCCCCTATCGAAAAAATAAGTAGCCTATTTTATTTTTAGGGCTCACGTGATGTTACTGTAAAAATTTCAGGAAAATCGGTTCAGTAGTTTCGGAGTCTATAAAGCGACAAACAAACATACAAACATAATTAATTTTTATATATATAGATAGATATTGGGAATTATTTCTTTTTCATAAGCAACTTTTATTATATTCAACATTTTTCATTTTTCGAATTTATTCTATGAGTTAAATTTCAGTTATGTATTTTATAAAGCTTTTTGTAATAGCTCTATTCCTTAAAGCTAAGGTCAATTGTAACAAGAAAATACAATATAATAGTCTGGTAGTGTATAAAGTCATGTTTAAACAAATTTAAGGAATAGAGCTATTACAAAAAGCTTTATAAAATACATAACTGAAATTTAACTCATAGAATAAATTCGAAAAATGAAAAATGTTGAATATTTATTATAAATTTTTATATTAATTCGAATGTATTTAATTAAGTCAAATTACAACTTATAAAGCTTTCATTCTTTAATAGTCTTATAACTTCAATATTTTCCAGGAATATTTCACTATGCAGTATCAGAATTTTTTTGTTTGTATATTTTTATTACGAAGCTTACTTTAGCTATCCTTTGGCTAGCAATGAAGTAAATTGTAAACTATTAGATACCAGCAGAATGTAAAGCATTTTTTTTTTTGGAATAAAAATGAAACTCAACATGAGAACTAATATTCCCAGATTTGTTAATAGTTTATGTAATATTGTATTTGTTTCTGTATTACACGTATGTTAAAAAAAAATGAAGTACATATATATATGTATATATATATATATATATATATTTCTATTTTTATGTGCAGTTTAAAAGTTAAATTCAGTTTTTTTTTCTTAAGATGCAGTTACTTTCAAAAAAATTACGACAGCGCTGCTACTAATACATCCCATCAGTGTTGCCAGAACTAAAAGAGGTAAAATCAGCCAAAAAAACAACGATATTACATCAAAAAACTTGCAAAATCTGCATCTAGACTTTAAAATCTTCAAAAAGTCTTCAAACACATTTTGCACATTTTTTTTTATGTATGTTGTTTAATAAGAAAAAAAAATATAACAATTAATTTCAAAATATAAACGATATTAATATAGTTTTTATTTAAGCAAAACTTTAACAGATTCACATATAGTAGCTCAAACAATTTATACAAAATTTAATCCTTAATCCTTAAAGTACGTACTTTAGTTCATGGTAAAATAAGTACAATATATGTAAATGTTTTCTCATTAGGCGATTATCAATTTAAAGAATTGGCACTTAACTGCCAATTATTTATTTGCCATTTATTTGACGTACAGATAAATCCAATCAGCTGATTCTCAACTTTAACATGTATTTTAACGGTATATTTAGAAATTCTAAATCGTAAACGGACAGTTTATAGCTCTTATAAATTTGTGCCGACATTTAGTAACAGGTAGTTTATCGGTACATTTATAAAATGGCCAATATTCATTAGAAATGTTGTTCTCAATTTTAAACCCATATAACAAAAGAAAATAAGTAACAAAATTAAAACAAGCGTTTTAAACACATTATTCTTGGCTTTTTATGCAAGAAGTGAAAATAGAACAAACGTAAGTGACAAAGTAAAGAAGTTTCCACCGAACTTAAAAATCTGCATTTTAAAGCCAAAAATCGTCAAATCTGCATTTTGGCATGTTTTGAGTTTCAAATCTGAAAATGCACTTCTGGAATCACTGCATCCCATATGAATTTTACAACAATAATCGTAGTGCTGCCACATGTTATTTTTTCAGCTGCATATAATACATGGGACACTGATTTACAGCTGTTGAGCTTAAACTAAACATAAATTTAAGTTTAGTTCAACTAAACTAGTGTTTCGACACTCACTGACTTATTAGCCATAATTGGCGCAGAAATAAATGAGATTCATTAAACGACGTTTCAAATATCTTTTTTATCGCAATATTAGAATTTATCCATTTTATTTAATACAATACGCATATTTTATAATCTTCAAAACCTTTTTTTGTGGACTCTACTTTAACTACTCAGATTGGAAAATTGCAACTTGGAGACAGGATAAAGTAAAGAAGCATTAATGGAATAATATAAATTTTTAATAAAATTTTTTTGTGTACAAGGTTTTCAATCCTTTTTCTTGTAATTTATTAGAAAACTGTCACTTTATTGGCTCAATATTTTCAATAAAATTTGTAATCGCTATTATTGATAACATTTTTATTATCATTTTGTGATCACGCATCAGCAACAAATATGTATTAAATACATTTTTTGTTTATTTGTTTGTGAACGCCAAGTTACTTTTGCACTGTTGTATTTTGAACGTCAGAAAACAATAAGAAGGAGCCAAGGCGAATTCAACTACAGGTGGTGTCGATACTACAACAATCCAAAAACAACAGAAACAACACAGGGTTTTTTGCATTGCATTGTTAGTGTTTACTGTCCAAAATGTCAACCATTCCTAACAAAACACTAACAAATCAAAACAAAGTAGCTCGAACTGTCAAAATCAGATGGCGTTTCGACACCACCTGTAGTTGAATTCGCCTTGGAAGGAGCAAAGAG
The DNA here is from genome assembly GCA_943735925.1 of Pollenia amentaria. Classification (NCBI taxonomy): domain Eukaryota; kingdom Metazoa; phylum Arthropoda; class Insecta; order Diptera; family Polleniidae; genus Pollenia; species Pollenia amentaria. Next base: position 62,487,318 of record OX031008.1, on the reverse strand, counting down.
TACACATGATTATTTGAAAATTATTTGTTATATTCTTCTTATTAATTAATTGGCACTCAAACACGGAATCCAATATAACTTTTACAAAACGTATGAAAAAAAGTGTATTTAATTTTGCTATGAAAATTACCAACAACTGGCTTTTGTAAATACTTTGCCGTGATCAGGCAACCATTAGATTATTCTCCAAATTTATTGTTAATAGCTTTTGACATTGGCAATCTAATTTCTAGTTTTTAAAAATCACCTATTTTAAGCAAATAAACAACGATTTGAATTTAAAGTCAATCGAGTAGCAACATTAGATATGTCTAAAATTAATTATGAATATATGCGATTTTAGAACGAGATGCTTCAATTTAAAGCCCATCATTTTTAAAATTCTGCTTATAGTCTTCTGGAAATCGAAAATCTTAGTAATTTTTTTTCGCTAATTTTAAAAACAATAATGGTCCATACTCATAGTCAAAATAAGCTAAAATTGGTTTAAAATGCATGTGAATTCCATTATTCTAAAGCATACGTTAGAAAAAGTCGACTTTATTTTTGACTATGGTTATGTGCCAATTTGTTTACTTCGCTAGTGTCAAATAAAGTGGTCTCAAACCTAGAAAGCTCTTTAGAATTAATAAGACATCAAGTAAGAAATTTTACCAGGGATCCTAACAGTTATATGATAAACGACGAAAAAACCATATTTAACCATTAATATTGAAGAATTTTATATAAAGATTTTAATCAATAATTATAGTTAAATATATTTTATTAATTAATATTATATTAATAAAAAAAATTTTTTTCGTATAAATAGCCATTATTTTAACAAATAACTTTTTTATTTTAAATAACTATTATATCAAACACACATTTTATTTTGGTTATTTTACCAACCAAAAATGTTCATAGTAATAAGTAATTAAATCTATATTATATTAATTTTCATATAAACTTAAATCGTACTTATATACAGATTAATTTTTTAAGTTTTATTTGAAAAGTCCTATTTAATTAAGACAAAAAGCACCACTAAATACAAAAAAAAAAAACATAAAAAAGTGTAATTGTTTACAAGGTGGACTCAAAAACAGCTGGCTGATATTGCTTTGCCTGTTGTTGTTGTGATGTTGACGCTACCTTGCTAAGTTATTAGAATATAAACTTAAGTTAAAATTAAATGTACCACATCGGTGAATTAAGTTGCATTTAAGTGTTTAGTGAAGAAAAGTATTTTGTATTTAAAACCATTTTAAACATAAATGTGTTTTAATAGCAATTTTGAAAATTGGCCATAAGTAAGTACTGCATATAACGAACTTTCAATATAACGGACAGGCCTGGCAACTAGAGGTTCATTAAACCTGAACAAAGCTCTAAAATACAGTACTGTTCTGTATAATCAGTATTTTCATTACCTCATACATAATTGTTTTTGCAAATTTTTTAAGAAGTCAAAATCCAAAGATTAAAAAAAACTTTTTTATGTTGATATGTAGGTAGTAAAAAATGATAAAGTTTTAACACTTCATCCAATAGAAAAGTTATTGGCGTATAAAAGACCAGCATATTCACTTTTAATTTCAGTATCTTTTGTAGCTTTTATAGAAAAAGGAACGGTTTGCTGGCAGTAGGGTTGTCAGTTTTTTTAACGTTCGTCACTAAATTATTTAACTATATATATATCGAGGAATTTTGTTGAAAAAAAAATTAAAAAACAAGCTAAAAAATCGCCTGGTTTGCTGAAACCCGCCCATAGAGTATTTTGCCGATAGTATCGATATCGAAAGAAACCTATCGATAGTCCGCAAAAATAGAACTGTCGACTCTGTCAATGGTTTTGCAGCTCTAATGCTGACACTGTGTACAATACACAACGGTTGGGCACCGTAACCATTAGCGAATTAACAATGTAGGTATGTTATTTTATTTAAAACTACTTTTATTAAACGCCCATCGTATTTTACATACTTCGATAAACAAATATTTACGCAAATAAATGCGTACGTTCATTAGTGTAGCAACCAGTATTGACAAAAGTTGTGTTTTACCTATTATTAACTCATTTATCGACTCTTAAACGCAGACAGACACTTGCTTTGCTCATGAAAAAAAGAAGAAGAGCGAAAAGACAAAATCAACCAGTCAATCAAACAACTTTATGTCTAACTAACTACATACTGTTAACAACACTTACATTATTTAAAATTTTTTTAAGCAGAATTTTTAAACTGACAAATATTCTGGGAATTTTGTAAATATCTGATGTTGATGGTTTCTTATTTTTTATACCCTCCACCACTAGTGGAGAATAAGGGTATACTAAGTTTGTCATTCCGTGTGAAACTTTGTCAATATTCATCTAAGAGCCCATAAAGTATACTTAAAGTAATTCTTCGTCGATTCAACCATACTCGTCTGTCAGTCCGTCTGTTTAAATTACGCTTCCTTTCGAACGACTGAAAACAAATTAAAATGTTAAATTGTTTTTATTTTGAAATCCAGCCCAATCGGTTCAGTAGGAAAACAGTTATAAATCCAAATGTTAAACAACCATAATTTGGAGACAGAACGTACCGATTTTCATTAAATTTTGCACCAATTCATTCTAAATGTATGTATGAGGAATAATACTACTAAATTTTGTAAAGTTCAGTCCATAATTTACTATATGCTCCATATAAAGCCAACTCTCAGAAACAACTTTCTTACGCCTAAAACCGAAATGAACGATGTTATTTTAGTAAAGTTTGGTAAGTCATATTAGAAATCAAATATCGTGAAGATCGTTCTATAATTTACCCATATAAAGCCCACTCTCAAAAAACACTTCACTGTAAAACTGTAACGAACAAACCTATTGTAGTAAACTATGGTGTTTGACAGTAACATAAGACTATAAATCACTACCGAATTTTGTGATTATCAGTCCATAATCAGTCCAATATAAAACCTACTCCTAAAAATCACTTTAATACGCCTAAAACCAATTGTGTTATTTAATATACCTATAAGGCCTACCAATGTAATTTTGTGGAGTGGAGGGTATCAAAGATTCGGCATAGCCGAATATATAATTTTTATTTGTTTATAATAAAATTCGTAAATTTTTTTAAAACGACACCAATTACAATTGCAAAAAAACAACAGCTAAGATTAAAAAAATGAGAGAAATAACAGTTGTTTTTTGTTTTTAAGAGAAACGTCAAAACTGATATAGTCAGTCAGTGTTGTGTGTTGTCTGGCTGAAGAAAATTTAAATAAATTAAAATACAGCAATATTGTCGGCGTCACTGTATACGTAGAAATGTTTATTAGGGAGGTCACTTCTAAGGTTGTTTGAATAAGGCATTGCATAAAAAAGATTTTGTTTGTCAAATTATTTAGCTTAGCTTTAGCGTTCGTGGAACTGGATTAAAGAGAGATATAAGGAAAATGTTTGGATTATTTTAAATTTTTAGAAGGGGTTCCAAATTACAGTGTAACAGCTCAACCATAATATGAATAAGAAAAAAAATAACGAGGAGCCCGTCAAATGCATTTAGAATAACAAAAAATCAAAAAAGTTTAATTTGGTTTGACACATACATACATGTATTAGCACAGTTGCTTAAGCCAGCTTATGGTTGGGCCTTAATTTTGTTGCCCACCTAATACATATTTATTAAATACATATTTTTATATTTAGCTTTTGTTATTTAAAAACAAACAGCGACAATTAAGATTAAAAAAATTACAGATTTTTTTCTTATCAATGGTCATAAAGTTAATGAATTAAACAGAAACAAATCGTCACAAATTTTAAACGAATAGCGAAAAAATGATATTACAAATTAATATAAACACATGTTTTTGAAATATTTTTGATGCAGATACATAAATACTACATATTTGTTCAGATTTAGTTTGAATTGTAATTAACACTACTACAGTATAACCCGCTTAATCACCCAACTCTTAAATGCCTTTTGCTCTTTTTTACCTTGAGTTTTAAATTCCCGTTTTTGCCATATGCACAATTACTTTATTCGGTTAATTGCCCTCATAATTAAACTCCCAAAATAAAATGTGCCCAAAATTTTATTCGTTTAATTGCCTACTACTATTTGACAACAACACTGCACGTAATGCAACCAAGTTAACATGTAATGCCATGTTTCCACGACGACTTGAATCACCTGCTTCGCTCTCTGAATCATGCGAATGAATCATGGTGTTTACACGACTTGTCTACTTGTTTCGATTTGACAGTTGTCTTTAAAAAAAAATCAGCGTTGGTAACTGTGAATGGAGAAAAAGCACTTAATTTAAAAAAAGCAGCAAGTTTAGACTTTGTTTTTTTATTTTAAAAGCTTATTGAATTAATTTTGCATAATAGTTGAATATTAAAAATACAGTATAATCGCGAAAAAGTTAATCTCACCAAATTTTAGCGCCCCTGTGCCGCTCTAAAAAGACCGAAATATAATGTGCTTAAGTTGGCTTAAGCAACTGTTCGAATACATGTATATCATATGGGTAAAACCATATTGAACCATATTTTTGTTAAGATTTTTTAAACTGACATTTGCTTAAGCAAAGTGCGAAACCGATCGCACATTCCATAAGGAATCAAATGTTATTTTTTTTTGTTTTTGTTTTTTTTTTTAAATACATTTTAGAGACTTTTTGTTAATTTTTGACAGAAGGTTAAGCAAGATTATGTTTATTATGGTTGCCCCTAAACTGTAACTGCTTGTTTTAGAACACGAGCGCACAACTCATTCGTTTGACTTACATTTAAAACAAAAAAAAAAAAAAAAAAACAAAAATCTGAAATTTTGTTTTAGTTCCAAACACTTTTCTGAGCGTATTAATAAAAAATGTCAACAAATCAGGGCAAAACATCACAAATCAGATTAGATTTTAAGCAGAAAGTGGTACTTTTGAAGTAGCCATCTCAAAAATAAAAATGAAATGCCAAAAAATTCTCGACGCTATGGAAAACACATAGGAAAAAGCACACAGGAAAACATTACATGTACCGAAATTTTTTGATATTAAAGTAATTTAAATAAATTTTGTATGTTATTTTGGAAAAATCTTTATTTATTATTGCATTTTTTAGAATAAAATACCGCTTAGAAAAGTTAATAATTCGAAAAACTATACAACCCCTGAAACATTTCGCGATTCTACTGTATAAGAATAAAACAGCCTTTTGCAGTTCAGGTTTTTTTAGAAAAAGAAAAAAAAAAACATAAACAAAATAAACAAATTTGCTTGTATTCATTTGTATTAGATAACAAATTATTTTTAATTGCATAAATTCTATACAAAACTTTTTTAAAAGGGATCTACGATTAATAGTACGGATTCAAAATTAACAATAGTTATCTATTTATCCTTTTATTAAAATATTTAAAAAATAATGTTTGTTTTCAGAAGTTTAACCCTTTCAGTGTTTTTGTCGAATATATTCGACATTTCATTGTACTCTCTTTCTACGCACTTTTACTGTATAAAAATGAACAGTTAATTATATTTTTTTTTTGTTTTATCTGAAAGAGGGACACTTTTGATATTTTAAATTGTTATTATAGTAGACATTGACTTTCTTTTCTTATTATTGAGTGCATTGTCGTTCCCAAGTCAGGAAATTTGTAAAAAGCTTAGACTTAGGAAGAAAGAAAAAAATAATAATTTCGGGCATCAGGCGAATTTAAAAAAAAATTTAAGTATTGATACAGGCGTAAATAAGTATTTTCTTGAAAAAAAATATTGCAAAAATAAATTGTAGGTTCTTTTGTGGACATTTGAAGGTCAATTTTGAATATATTCGGCATTCCCTAAAAACCAGGGGAGCTGCATGAGGCAAAAACTATTATTTTTCCCGGCTTCAGCGCCATGACATTACCTTATATACAAATTTTCAGATTTTTATCTCGCCAAAAATTATTTTTGACCCTGAAAGGGTTAATACTTTCATATTAAAAATATAACAATAAAACAGCCTTTGATAATCAGAGGTGTTCTGGAAATCGAAACCGCAAAACGCAAGAATTTAAAAGTCGTTTTTTTAAAAAGATTTTTGTAGTAGAAGAAATTCCAATACAATATAATACAAATATTTCTCTTATTATACAGAATTCTATAAGAAAATTATAAAAAATGGGATTAAGAGTGTATTAAAAAGAACTTCAAAATACTTGCTTTTTTCGATTTCCAGACAACCCCTGAATATATTTAGAAAAAATACCAAAAAAACTTAATAAAAAAGGTGATACATTTTCGTACATTCATTTAATAAATTCTGTTTAGATCTTTTTAAAAAGAGATCACAAATTTATTATAGTTATTCCAAATTAATAAAGCTAATATTTTCATCATTATAAAAAGTATAAAAAAGCACCAACAATGGTACAAAACGCACCGAGTTGACAACGCTAACACAAACGATTTATTCAGCTAGTTCAGATAAACTTGCGATAAATATTAGAGAAGAGAGGAATTTTTCCTGCTTCGCAAGTAGATTCAAAATGAATCTACCTGATTCGCTCTCAAAATTTTGTATGGCGAAGCAGGTTGCTTCGTTCAGGATTAGGGTGTGAAGCGTGAATAGAGAGCGAAGCACGTACCGTGGAAACATGGCATAACTCATAAAGCTGGAGGTCTACACCACGCGTACTATGCGTTTCACACTTTCCTGACATTTTTTTTAAGCGTGTGTGCTTTGTATCTTGTCAATACAATTTTACACTAATTCTACTTTTTAGACATATGCATAAGCGCATCATCGCATTGAACGCGTGGTGTGGACCTCCAGCTTAAGTATGTATTAGGGATGCCCATCCCGAAATCCCGATCTCGAAAATCCCGGGATATAATAATTCATTTTGGTGATAGGTGCAAATTCAATTTTTTATTTTTTTAATGTGTTCTTAATATTTTTTGTTATATAACTAATTACATTTGTTTACGTATAAAATATACAAATTAGTTTTATTTAACTTTATGGTATGCAATTAATTATAAAACTTTTATTTGTAAACCTCTTCTAAAGAAGTTTTTTTTTTAATAGATATCTTTAAAAATCATTTATATTAAAATTTTAAAAAAACCCCGAATCCCGAAAACCCTGATATCAATAAAAATCTCGCGATCCCTAAATTGAAATTTTTGAAATCCCAATCCCGGGATTTGTGAAAACCAGTTTCTATTGCCATCCCTAGTATGTATGTATGCATGTATGCGTACGCTTCTGTTAGTACCCAGCTAGCATTTTCAATCGTGTAAGAGTCTACTGGAAATCTCATGAAGAGCGTTTTTGATCGTCGACGAGCGCATTTTTTTAATCGTAAAAGATTCCTCGCACGGGAGAAACTGTTACACAAGCGGATTCCTATGTCAGATACTTCTACAACCCAGCGAAAGACGGTTATATTAATCGTAGAGGGCATATATTGTATGTATATGAAAATTCCCTAATTACGGTTCCTGTTCACATAGGTGCTTAGCGCTCTTCTCGCCGTTATCGGGCATGGCTCCCAATATTTAAAATATTTATATAAATGTTTTATTGAATATTTTGTGAACACAGTTTTTACTGAAGTGAATGTTTGAGTTTTTTACATACCAGGGAGCGGATATAAAGGCTTGAAGAATTTTGTTTTGACGTCTTTTATATTTTTCTATATTGGAGGACAAGACAGTGCTCCAAAACTGAATACTTTAGCACTAGATGGGCTTTAAGATAGAGTTGTTAGGTAGAGGGTTGCAATCAGACTACTGGTAGAATTTTTAACACTAAACCAATTTATTTGAATTGCTTTTAGTTTCCGTCAAGTTATTTTTGCTCTTTCTGTCATTTCCACTTTAAAAGTATATGCGAGTGTTGAGGTATTATTTGTATTGATTTTAATAGAGGAACGATTACACAAGGGAACAAGGTTTTTGTTGATTAAGAACTGAATGTTGTTTTTAAGGTTATTTTCTATCAGCTCGACTTTTTGAGATATACCGTTATTTACAAAATTAAGACACTTCCATGGTGAAATTACCAGAAGGTGGAAGCACTAGGATTTGTTTTACAACAATTCAACAAAAGCAGGCAAATTTGCTTGTGTAAAAAAGTCCATTGTGTCTAAAATATGGATTTTCAGCACACCAAAATATTATTGTTATTATCGTTATTGCTTTTTATTTGTAATTTAAAACACAAGTTGCTCTTTGCAACAACTAAAAAAGAACTTTTATAAAACAATATTATTTGATTAAGCTATATTTCAAACTTTTTTTTCACAATTTTTTCGACCAGAATGTAAGATTTATAAACGATTGGTTTTAATTCACCTCAAAAGTTTTTCTTTGCGAAAACACACTTTTATTATAAAATACGTCCTTTTTTAAGAATTTTTTAATTGTATTCCACCATTTTAAATATACCTAATTCTGCAAAAATTGTTTTTTTAATCTTAAAATTATTTTTTAAATAAAATTAACACACAGCCATTTTGACATTAACCAAGAAACAAATAATTTTGACATAATAAATGTTCACCATGGATTGAGCAAAAAATAATATATGCCGTAGTGCTGTAACCTTCTAGTAATTTCACATTGGACACTTCCACTACATATATTGCAATTACTTGAAAACGGTGCACCATATTCACTTAAAAAAAAAACTAAAATTCGCTTACAATATTATGTTTAAGCCGTGCTTTCATTGTTTTTAAATGTGCCCAGTAGATTCAGAAATATTCACCCATATCGTGAAAAACAAGTGGAATTTTTGTTCCCATGAAATTTTTATTCCCCTCGAAGGGAAAAATGCTATCGTGAAACTCCCGTGAACAATTTTTCGCGCTATCAGTTCTCAGTGAATGTAAAAAAGAAGAAATATTAAAAAACATTTACGTAGTAAATTTTTAAAATTTTGCCACCCCGTCTTTGAAAAGCTTCATAACTCCTCAGGCAATCGACCTGTTTTTTGCATTTTGTTAAACAATATACATATAAGTTTGTGCCTCTTTTAACGGAAATTTACCTTAAAATTAATTTCGTAAACTTCAATATTCGAATTATAAGAAGAATTACTTACATAAATGTTTTGTTCCCCAGCAAAAATAAAGTGAAAAATTCAAAGGGAAAAGTGAACCAATGCACGCAGAGAAAAAACTTGTTTAAATATGGTCACTTCCAACAAAACTATTTTTAAAGAGAATTTTAAACATATTACGTTTAAATTTAACCATATTATTATCACCGACAACCATATGGTTAAATATGTCCTCCATCAAGAAGCCATGCCTCTAAACATGTTATGGTTAAATATGACAATAATTTGTTTTTAAATTAACAATAGTATTTTCCTCTTCTCCAAGAGCAACAAGCTATGGTTGAAAACCAACCATGCTATTATAAGTGTTAAACATATTTTAGTTATTATTGACCAAAACATGTTCGGAGGCAACCATAATATGGTTGTGCCTTCTTGATGGAGGGCACATTTAACAATAATATGGTTGTCGGTGATAATAATATGGTTAAATTTAAGCATAATATGTTTACAATTTTCTTTAAAAATAGTTTTGTTGGAGGTGACCATATTTAAACATAGTTTTTCGACGAGGGAAAAAAATTGTTCACTATAAGGGGAATTTTATCCAGCGAATATTTTTTTCACGTTTTTCATAATCGCAAATTCGTGAAAAAGGAACAAATTACGAGGGAATAATTATTATATTATTAAAAATTCATAAAAACTTAAAAATCACACTTTTGGTATAAACAGTTATTTCGAATAAAATAAGCTTTATTTAATTGTAATCGGTGCTCAACTTTTGATTTTATTCACAATTTACTGAGACAATTAAATTGATAAAAATCCCGATTTCCATACAAAAATAAAATTTTTTTTAATATGTGTGTGCTTGCTGCTGTGCTATTTATGTAAAAAGTGTGTTATATAAATTGTTTTTAGGCCACTGATTTCAGATATGAAATCAAATTTTTTTTATCTTCTATACTTTTCAATTTATCAATAAAAGAGGATTTTAAAGAAATATAAAAATTTTCAATACAAAAATATTATAATGTAATTACAACTCATCGAAAAATTTTCTTTTATAAGATTTTCTTAAATGATATTGCTTAGATGGTTTATTTCTAATGTTCCAGCAATAGTCCGCCATCATATGGGTATCCCAGTGACCCTGGTATCGCTCCACTATAGTACGTTCTTCACTGAAGTCTCTAAGATTTTCAGGGAAATTATCTAAATTTTACGCAAAGTTAATTTTATATGTACATTCTCGCTGATAGTCGCATAATTTAGTTGCAGACAAATCATAGTCCATCGCTTATGTGACTATAAGCCTATTTCAAATATATGCCACTATGAGGCAATACAACCGAACTCGAATGCAATCAAGTAATGTGAATATAGAAAATAAAAAACTCATGCAAACTACACCGACAGCAGGATTATAGTACTGTTTAAAATAATAGTTAAAATAATAATAAGATATTTCAACGGAAAAAACTAATTTTTTACGAGTAGAGAGTTGATAACAAAAATTAAGCGATTTAATTCTTAGTTCTTTAGATGGATTGTGGCTTCGAAAATTAAAAAGAACTTAGTTAATTTTGCTAATGTGACTATAACGCCAACAATTTGCTTTAATTTTGTCTTTGTTAGCCGCTGATAGATGTTTTATATCGCTAAATGGTCTATAACGTTAATACTTTATATTATATTATATAGCGGCAGAATAAACAAATAAAATGGACTATATCGCTAATCGGACTAAAAAACGGTGGTGGCTATAAACGAAAAGTACTGTATGTTTTTTTGTTCATTGACCTTTATTTTCCATGCTTCCAGAAATATATGGTAAAGTGTGATATGTTTTCCCTCTCTTTGGGATAAAATCCAGCTTGCACGTAGCCCAGCGAGTATGAACTTACGAAAATGTATTACGAAATTGACAGACCCGCAATTTTCTGGAGATCCGCCGAGATAATGCCATCCAGGCCAGGGGACTTAAAAGAGTCAAGGCTCTTTATAGCCCAATTCAGCCTGGCATAACCCAGAGGAATGCATACAGGGCTAGATTTTGACACAGCATTGCCAAAATGATGATTTTATTATATTTTTGATGAGTTTTTGACCAAAATATTATTACATGATTTTTGTTCTCAAATGATGCTTTTTTATTTTTAGAAATTATTTATTATTTTACTTGAAGTTTGTTTCTACAAATACATTATTGAAGTTTTGCATTAGCTTCTGGTTTATGGGCTTTATATCTTTTTTTTTTATTAGATTTTTTGTTAATATCAATATTCGGAAATGTCGACCGGCCTCACAACTCGTTACGAAAACAATTTATAACCTCAAAAATTAAAGATATTTCAGGGCATATTTTAAATATAATTCCCATGACAATTTAGGGGCTATATACCTTATTGGAATGGTATTATCATTTAGATTCCGATTTATCTGACCAGTTATTTGTAATAACATTTAAAATTAAACATCTGAATAATGTAAAGTTTTTTTGGCTGCATGTTAAAACTTTGGTAAGGGGTTTAATTATTAGCTACGCTTATCTATGCTCTAATATATTAGCAAAATACTTAGGTAATTCACTTCACATGTTGCGCACATGTAGTTGTTGTTATGTTTTTGCACTAAAGGGTGCAACTTGTGACGTGACTTACCATACTGTAAAAAATTAGCTGCAAATTCGTACCAAAAAGAAGATAGATTCCATAATGTAACACTGTATCTAACAGAAAATTTTTCATAGACTCAAGCAAACAATTTGTTGTTTTTGCACCTATTACCAAAATGATTATATTGATTAATTAAAAATTGTTAAATTGAAAGTTGTAAATTTTTTTTTCCAATAAATAATTTTTTTAATTTAGATTAAAAAAGTGATCAAAAAAGTTTGCCGTTTCAAACAATGTGTTAATTGATCTATGTCAAGTTCCAACAACAATTCTACAAGTTTAAATTATTTTATATAAAACGAAAAAATCAATTGAGAATTTTTGTTATTTAATTAATATTTTAGTTTAAAATTTATTTAAAAACAACTAAAACGTAAATTAAACCAAAATTATATTTTTAATTTTCTTCCAACTAAAAATATAATTGATTCGATTATCACATTTATTAAATTGAAAAACTGTTTAAACAATTTTTTTAATTGATAAAAAAAAACTACTGATAATTTTTTCTGTGTTTGCTCTTTATTGTATTTATTTTGTTATTGTAAGCAACTATAGAAAATTATAGTTACTAAATTATTTTGTACAAAGCTTATCACTATTTAAATCCCTACTAAGAAAAATCATTTTTAATTTGACCTTTTTCAAGCAATTAATTTCAACTGAATTTAGGATTAAGTTTATTATTTTAAAATAGTTCGTAATTGTAAACAATACATTAATGATTTTTTAATTTCTTATCCAGATAGAATCCGCAAGTTTAACTTTATATTTAATTTTAAAAACAATTAAATAATAATAACACAATATTCATTCGATGTTTTGTGCAATAAAAAATAGAACCTATTTTTTTATTTATTTTTAAATTTGATCTCCTTAAAATAATATACATATATTTATTTGTTATTTATATGCTGTTTTCACTACATAAGTAATTGAACGAGTAGTAAAATTTATATGAAAAACACTAAAAAAACTGAGAGATTTTCATATAAATTTTACAACACGTTTAATCACTTGTGTTGTGAAAACAGCACATAAGGTTATCGTACACAGGTCGACACTATTACCCCGAATTCAATGAAATTCACCAAACAGTTTATAGTTTTCGTACTCTGTTTGGTATTATAAGGCCGGGTTTTTGAGATATGGATTAAGTTAAAACTTAGTTTAACGTAGTCTGAAACTCGGATTTTTCTCGCGAAATGTGATTATTTATTACTATTTTAATAAAGATCAACATGTAAAGCAAAACAAACCTGTTCCGTCAAAATTGTGTATACAAACTTGACAGTGGCGGCACAAATCTGTTTTCAGTTTAATAAAGGCTAGTTTAACTGAGATTTAAAAACCCAGCCTAAGGGTATACATATGTATATAAGTTTGACATTCCACGTGTAACACCAAAAAGAACAAAAAAGATCAAGTATTAAGTACCAAAAGGCAAAACTAATGGAACTCAAGAAGCGTTTACTTTGAAAACTCCATCTTCCATGTTTATGATTATTTTTAAACACAGTATGTATATAACGGGTGATTCGTTTTGAGGTTTGATTTATAATATAAAATAAAATACATAAATTTGAAAGTGAACTTAAAAGATTAATTATCGGTTAAAATAACAATTTATGGCGTTAACGGTTGGAAAATTATATCATGTAAATGTTGGCCATGACTACGTATGAGGTAAGCCATGCGGAAGGCCCAATTTCCGGCGACTCGTTAGAATATAGAGACTGGTATCACGCGATTAACACGAGTAATGTTGGCTTCCAAAGCGTCAATCGTAGCTGGCTTATTCCTGAAGGCCTCAGACTTTGCATATCCCCAAAGAAAGTTGTTCAACGATGTGATATCGCACGATCTAAGTGGCGAATTTACCGTAGTAAAACGTGAAGTTAAGTGATCACCAAAATTATTTCCCAATAAGGTCATTATTTCACACACTGTATGGCTCGTAGCGCCGTCTTGTTAAAAACAGAGCACACCGAGACCATGAGACGGTATTTCAGGAAGCACATAGTCCGTTAACAGGGTCGATAACGTTTACCATTGGCAGTAATATTCTAATTTTCCTCATTTTTGAAGAAATATGGACCAATGATTCCACCAGCCCATAAACCACACTTTACCTTTGTTTTTAATGGTAGCTCTTGATATTCGTCGTGTGGCTCATCAGCCCAAATACGACAATTTTATTTATTAATTTATCCATTGCGCCAGAAATACAACTGAACAAAATTTCACGATAAAAAACCGGATTTTCATTGAGTATACAGCTGAACAATTTGGAGACGCTGTTGTGGTGTGAGTCTTTCCATGATGACAAAGCAGTTTGATATGATTCACGCGTGATCTGTAAAAAAGCATATTGAAATCAAACCTCACGACGAATCACCATTTATAAGTGCTTCAGAATATCTTTTAAAAGGTGTTCCAACATTATTTTAAAATCTATTCTATTGGAAACTTATTTTTGAAAGTCAATATTTGTTCAAAGCGTTTTTTTAAATACAATTTTTTTAAAATGTCTTCGATATAACAACGTTTTCAAAAATAGTTTATTATAAAATTATGAACGCTTAAGATTTGAAATGACTCATAGCTCCCAAACTAAAATCTTCTTGCCTAAAATTTATGTATCACTAGTTTTAGAATTTAATTATTTTCAATGAAACTTCTTTATTAAGATGAAATTTTTTACGTGTTTATTTATTAGAAATTAAATGGATTTAAAATGTATTTAAAAAAAAAATTTGTATGGAAATTTTAACTAAAAACACAATTAAAAACTATTACATTTTTTTTAAATATAGCAATTATGTAATTATGAATCAAGGTGCCCTATAAAATAAAATTTTGGTGTTGCTCCATTTTAAGCCGATTCTATTTTTAGACGATGAAAGAACAAGTATGAGCCAAAAAAGAAAAAAAAATAGTGGACGCTTTTTTTTGGCAGACAAAAAAATTTATTTGGAAAAAAAAGAATTTATTCTTTCAAATGTATTTAAATTTTCTTAAAAAATTCAGCCTTAAAATTGGAGTAACACTAACATTTTATTTAAAACTTTCCCAGGGCACAGTGGTTGCATGTTTTTCAATTTAAATAGTTTACATAATAAGAAGTATGTATGTTTTTATAAAAAAATTAATAGTTTTTTTTCTACCCTTGTTATAAAGTATTTGATAATTTTTCTCTTCAAAATATGATTTTTTTCGCCAAATGCTGATTTTCTTCCCAAAGCTTCTGGCAACGCGGTTTTGACAATCAATTAATCCCCCGAGATACAGCATGAGAGCTTACAGAAATGTGGGTATCAATTAAGAATTATATAGCTAACTATAGCGTCTTTATAGCTATATTGTCTTCTGACTATGCGTGGTCTAACTACTATCATATATTTAATATAACGGGGTTGTCTCCGAGGAGCCTTCCACGCCAATGCTGAAGTTACTCTAGGCCTACCGTTTTGCCCATATGATCAAGTTCTTAAACTTATTCAATGCATTTTAAATTACTCGTGAGAGTCCCTGGATGGCGCAATCTCTTCCATTTAAGTCTCCATTACACCGTTAATGAAAGGAACCGAGAATAGAGAATTAATAAGAAAATTCGCCTGATAATCCCACTTCGTTCCTCTCCTATTCAGAATAGTATACGTCTCTGAGAGACGGAAACCTAATTGAAAGTTTACATTTTTGTGGTCTGAAACAGATTAGTCATTAGAGACCGTCCAGCTACTTATCAAGTTAGAGTGTATAGAGCTTGTTAATATTATATCGAGAGCTTCTTCAGTCTATCAGCTACCACGAACGTTGGTTTTGAGCCACGGCCATTTAAGATCGCCACGACGTGAGATAACATGACCATTGAATTTTTCGCGCAAAAGAGCCATTGTTTCGATGGCTGTGTGGCAGGTGTCACAATTTTGTTGGAACCACATATCTTCCAGGTCCACATCCTCAATTTATGGCCACAAGAAGTCCGTTATCATAACGCTAACCATTCGAGGAAACTGCTTGGTCGATCTCATTTTCGAAGCAGTACACGTCGCCAGCTATTAAACCATACCAAACAGTCACTCTTTGTGGAGGCATCGGCTTTTCAACAATCACTCGTGGATTCTCATTTGCCCAAATGCAGCAGTTCTGCTTGTTAACGAATCCACTGAGGTAGATTAGCCTTACCAAAAAACCAAGTGTTGCACGAAATGCATTCATAGTTGAGTTTGTTATACAAAGAAATATCAAATTAAGTAGTGCAAAAAACTTGACGTTAAGGTGTGACTCACAATTACCATCCTGTATATGGTTGGACCACCCTTTATATATAAATAAATAGTTTTGTTTAAAATTTTTGGTGTTTTGCGCTTTTTGAAAAAAATGTCATAATAATGTACCAAAATTTCCGCGTTTGTTGGGTACATACTCACCTATTTACTTGGAGGCCACACGATCAAGTTTTGTCTTTCAATTCCTTTTAATTTGCTCACTTTTTTTACTAAAGGGCATAATAAACCACACAAATTTCTTAGCAAACATATCAAAATATTACGTTTGTACAAATATTTTGTGTTGTTAATTGTGGTGTTTTCTGTTTGGACAAACATTTGAAGCAATGTTTGTAGAAATATTAAAAAATTTTAATGTTTGGCAGACATGTTGGATATTTGTCAAACTTTTTGTGGTGTTTAGTGCTAAAAGAAATCATTTAAGCGAAAACTTTGCAAAGTAAAAACGTAGAAGAAGAAGCAATCAAATCATTTTTAGCCGTAAATTCTAATTTTTTTAGCACCATTGTTTGCTCAAAAACAGCTTTTTGTTTAGAGCACTGTTTACTACAAATTTTTTTCTTTATTTTATATTTCTTCTGCGTTTTAAACAAAGAGCGAGCAAAATTGCCGCAGCACAATCACCGTCAGCATTCATTGAAAAAAAACACAAATGAAAAATTAATGTTTGTACGAAATATGATTGTGCTGTTTATTGGCAAACAGAAGCAAAAACAAAGTGCATGTTTGCCAAGCTATTTGTGTGGCTTATTATGCCCTTAACACACTCACACTTTTTAAATTGACCCCGAGATTGATCTCAATTTAACCTTTCCATTTGTTTGGCAATTTTACGTTCAATTTAACAGCTGATTAGAAGTGAAGTGAGCAAATTTTTCGTTTGTCTTATGCGCCCCATACACGGTTCAATTCAGTTGTCAACTGAGTCTTTCAACTGAATTGATACTTGGCCACACACTTCTTCAACTGAATTGAAAGATTTTAATTCAACTGTCAAATTTAGATTTTTTTTACATACATTTTGACAGCTGATCAAGAGAGTTGAGCACACACAGTACAATCGAATTGAAAGACTTAGTAGTCAACTTGAAAAAATCCAAATCTTTTGATTTTTCTTCAACCAACTCGACAACCGTCAAACTAATCAACTGACAAGGCCATACACGCTTTGATTTGGACAACAGCCGACTCAGTTGACAATTGAATTGAATCGTGTATGGACTGCTTTAATATATTGTTTTCTTGATAACATCTTGAAAGTAAATTGCTTGAAAATTGCGTGCAGCCTACGTCACAGTTTCAATATTTTAAAACGCAAGAATTCAAAAGTCGTTTTTTAATAAGATTTTTGTAGTAAAAGAAATACAAATACAATACAATACAAATATTTCTCTATTAAACAGAATCCTATAAGAAAATTATAAAAAATTGGATTAAGAGTGTATTAAAAAGAACTTCAAAAATCTTGCATTTTGCGTTTTCGATTTCCAGAACACCCCTGATAAATATTGACAAACAGTGTATGTAAAAGACTATCAAGAAAATCTTGATCGTGTGGCTGCAGGGTTTATTTATTTAAAAATAATGCATTTTAATTATGTTGTTGTTGCTGTGGTATTTTTTTGTTGCGATTTGTTTATTTTCGAACAAGCTGAGAAATTACAACTAAAAGTAAAATAAAAACGGTACTCAAATCGTAAATATGTAATTGGCATTTAAATAAAAGTGTGTAAAATTTCTTCTGATTTTTAATGTGCCTTTTTTTTATTTAACTTTTTTTTAGATACAAGTGAAACCAATATCAAAAACTTTTCTTCTATACAAAATGTTCAAAGTTCAGTAACAAGGGAGAATCGGATGAAGATGTTAATTAAACAATTAAATTTATTAACTTAAAATTAATTCGATGTGCAAGACGAGATAAAATAAAACAACAATATTAATCATAAAAGTAACAACTCAGCAATACCAAGGTAAAAAATTAACATCCCAAAAAGATCAGAATGCTGCAGTTCAACATTAATAATTTAAAACGGAAGAGGTAAGTAAGACTTTAAATATAATTTATTGATTTAAATTAGTTTTAAGCCTGCCCTACAACCAATTTTTAATTCATCAAATAATAATTATATTTAAAAGGAATAATGAAATTACACTGCTTGTACTACCAATTCGTATGAAATTTGTTATACAGATTAAGATTCCACTTTACACTATTATACTTTGTATTAATATGTACTTTGTACATATGTACATGTTAAAAGCTCAAGTAATACTAGGAACACAACTGAGACGAACGACGAATTTCGCCCAGCACGACGAATTTTTCAGTAAAAATTCGCTGAGTTAATTCGTCGTATGAAGCACAATAAAGGGGTCTGTACACGGTCAAAATGCTGGACGTAATATTCGCCGTCATATCTCAATATTTTGATTTTCCTCCAGCATCGTCGGTGTCACATATACAACCACATTTTCACTAATACAATCATAGCGCTTGGTGAGAAATGCTTGACCGTGAACAGACCCCTTAAGGTCCAATTAGGCGTGACATAAACATAATGCAATTGACGTAACGATGACCATAGAATGGTTATAGTTATGACGTTCTGTTAAGCCATCTATAATCAAATACAGGGTTGCCCATAATGTTGGTTTAAACAGCTTTTTTGTACGGTTATGGTAATGTCACGTCTAATTTGAGCTTTAACGACAAATAACAAGCAGCTTTTATAATTGAGAAAGTTGATTGCTGTTTGTGCAAAGAGAGAGAAATAGTGTTACCATATTAAAAAAAATAATGCTTAAAAATTAAAACATAATCAAAAACACAACTAAAAACTATCTTTATAGCAAAATACGTTGTATATTCATTTTAAATTAAAAAAAAAAAAATAAAACAATTATTAGAGTAAAAAGTAACTTTATTTTCGAAAAGACTTCTAAACTAAAACCATACATGGTCACCTGGTACTGATTTGTTCGTCGTTCGCCGGCGTATGGTATAGAAATAAATCTATTTCAAAGACACCGAATATGACAAATTTCGACGGACGCTATTGTTGTGTGTATTTTCATATATACCAATATGTTTTAATTTTGGCGACGAATATTTGCGGCCAAAAATTCGTCGTTCGGCACAGTTGTGTTCCTTTCATAATATGTAGAAATTTGATAGTGTAAATGCAAAATGTTATAAAAATTACAAGTATGACGTAAAACATTTGACTCCCATACGACTTCATTGTTTTTTGAAAATTTTCTAACCGCAGGTCTACTCTAAAGATAAATATCTCAGCAATTTGGCAATAACGTCGCCAGAATAACAGAGCAATATTTCTTATTGGTCAGCTTATTTTAGGCATGGGAAAACATAATTATTCACCCCTATCGTGAAAAACAAGTGGAATTTTTGTTCCCATGAAATTTTTATTCCCCTCGAAGGGAAAAATGCTATCGTGAAACTCCCGTGAACATTTTTCGCGCTATCAGTTCTCAATGAATGTAAAAAAGAAGAATTATTAAAAAACATTAAAAAAAAATTTTTGCTCAAAAATATACACGTATGTATGTATATTTTAAAAAAAAGTTAAAAAAAAAACAAAATAAAATATATTGTATTGGAGTGATAGTTTGGTTGCAACATTAGCTTTTTGCGCTTTAATTTAGTAAAAAAAAATGTCTATAATTCTGCCACCACGTCTTTAAAAAGCTTCATAACTCCTCAGGAAATTGACCTGTTTTAAAATGCTTTTTTTTACACAATATACATATGAGTTTGTGCCTCTTTTAACGGAAATTGACCTTGATATTAATTTTCTAACTTCAATATTCGAATTATGAGAAGAACTACTTACATAAATGTTTTGTTCCCCAGCAAAAATAAAGTGAGAAATTCAAAGGGAAAAGTGAAGAAATTACGAGGGGAAAAATTGTTCACGATAAGGGGAATTTTTTCCCGCGAACATTTTTTTCACGTTATTATTCTCCTATGGATTAATTTTTTTCATGGGAGTTTTCCATGATCGCAAATACGTGAAAAGCGAACAAATAACGAGGGAAAAATTATTCACGATAGGGGTGATTATGTTAACTCATAATTTGAAAAAAAAATCAATGAAGTAGGTGCAGTATAAGAAGTGACGCCATCTTGCAAAGATTATTTTTATTAATATACATTTTTTTCTTATTCGACCCTTATTATTTAAATGTATATTAATATCTTTCTTATTAATATTAAAATATTAATTTTATTAAACCTATTTTTTTTGTTAATATAAAATTAATATTTTTATATAAAAAAGACCTTAAGCTTAAAAAAAATAAAATATAAATTTAAATATTAAAGATCTAATAAGAATTTTATTTTAGTGTTTTTAAAAAAAAAAAATATTTAAGTGTATATTTTTAATTATTTATTTATTTTTTATTATTAAATTCTTTTACTTCAATTATAATTTGCTACCATTTCACAAACTAATTTCTTTCCCACACAATATGCTCAATTTTTTTTCTTTTTGCTTCTTTTTTCAATTGACAGCCAAATTTGAAATTTTAGGTTAGGAAAAATTGTAAACGAAAATTAGCTAACAATTATTGTCGGTAATAAATATGTACAAAAAAGTTGTGTCTACATTAAAGATAACATAATGTTGACATTTACTGAAATAAATGTCACAATATTTATCTCTTGTATATACGGGCCTTAAACAATAATACTTTTCCTTAGATCAGTGTTGCATTTTAACAAAAGCATGTTCATGTGGGGTAGCGTTGTCAAACAAATCGGTCACTCAATTCATTTTTAAGCCACACTGTCATACATTATGAGCACACACGATGTTTTTGACAAATCGTACGGCTGAATAGGATGGTGCATTGCTTGTTTTAGGAAGAACATACCCTTAAGCTACGCCCAACCTTAATCACACATTCTGCTAAAACTATATTTTCTGCAATATTTAAAATATTTTTAAATATCTAAAAGGAACTTAATGTAATAATTAAAAACTATGTATCAAAAGTCAATCGTCACAAACGCCTACTTTGACAATGTAATTATCACCTCATATAAAAAATTTGATTACTTTAATATACCAGCAAAATTAATATTCTCCTCAAAAAATAAACTTTTTTTCTACTAAAATTCGACAATCTTAAAACCGACTCTAAAACCCGACTTTATGAAACCACAAAAGGCACATTTTGTAGAGAGAGCAAAAAGGATGAAAAGATGTAATCACTAATAAAAAGGAATTGCTTTTTTAAATAAAAAAAATTGCAAAACTGCTTACAAATGTTACGAAATAATGTCTAAATATTCAGCCCGATTACGGTTGGCATTGACTTGAGCTCCTGTGCCGTTTTTCATAATCTGTTCTTTAATATACTACAAAAAAAAAAAACGACTAATGGCGATTTCTTTTCTGAGAAATATGTTGCATAAATGGTACATGCTCTATCTCTTTTGTGTAGAGCATGTACCATTTATGCAACATTTTTCTCAGAAAAGAAATCGCCATAAGGCGTTTACGCTAACCCCAACGGTAACAGGCTGATTCTATTTTTTACAGATTACGGCGTTACTGTTAAGTTTCTTTCTTCTTACTGCTTTCTTTATTCGTACCAACTGCTTTGGATTTCTCCTAATGAATTGTAAACTTAACGCAAATTTGCATATAACCTTCAAACTTGAACAATATTAATAGCGCTGTTAACAACTATACGAAGCATAATTTTTATCTAAAAACACAACTTAAAACCAAACCTACAAATATATTTTCACTAAATTTCATTTCGTAACTACTCTCGTATGTAGTTATTTCTTATGATATTTAAATTTTCAATGTTTAAATAGAATTTTTTATCAGGTCTAGTTTTCGCGATATTTTAATTAACGCTATAACGCGAAAACTAGAGCTGATGAAAAAACCGAAGTGCAAATTCGACTTCAGCGATTCAAAGGACAAAAGAAACAACTATCATTTCTAGCAAACGAAAAATTTCATCGTATTTATAAACCTGTGATATAATTATGTAAAAGTTCACCACTGTTATAAAACTGTAAAAAACTCAAATACTTCGCTATAAAAAACTAAGAACTAATATAATTTTCAAGAAAAATTCAAACTGCAACTAAAACCATTGCGGTTAACCTCATAAGCACTGAAATCATGATCATTAAGTAATATCGATTATTAATAGTTATTTAAGGCAAGTTCTTTGAATTTTTTTTTTGAAAAATAAGTGTTTGCATTTAATCACTTTTTTATTCCCTAACAAAATAATATAATTAAAAATCTTTAAAGAAATCAAATACTTATTACCAAAATTTTCTCCAAGGAAGATATTCCAAAAATAATTTCGATATATATTACTGACTTGAGCTATAATTTATAACTTTTGTTCATGAACTCCAAAAACAATAGCGGTTTTCACCCTTGATAGTAAAGTCCCTTGTAGACCAAGGTAATCTTATTAATTTAGTAAAAGTACTAACATTTACAACAAAAATTTACTATGCCGTGGTTGAAAAATCCAACAAAAAGCTGTAGTTAACACGTGTGTTAATTTACCAGATTAAAAGAGTTGACGAAACTCTATCTGTCTCTTTCCTCCGCTCAGCAAATTCATAAGGGCAGGTTCACACTCTTAAATTTTCAGGCTTTAAGTCTTGAGCTTTTAGGAGAGAGAGGAAAAGAAATGGCTTTCTCTTTTCCCTACTTTCACAAAAGATCAAGACTTGACGGCCAAAACTTGAAGAGTGTGAACCAACACTAATTATCAATACATTCGAAAAAGACACAGAATTTTATACTTAATAAAAAGGGTGAAAACCGCTAATATTTTCTGTATTCTGTCTATGCATCAAAGTAAGAAACCGGACTCTTTATTTTTTGTTACATGCAGGGCAAGGCGAATTCATTTATCAGGTGGCGTTGAAAGCACAGCTGTGCTACTTTTTTTTCTTACTTAGGGAGAGAAATGTAAAAAGTTGCTTGTGTTTTTGACATATCGATCAACGAAAGCAACAAAAAAATACATTGATGTGTTTTTGGTGTTGTTACTTATTGTAGTATCGACACCACCGTATACATGAATTCGCCTTGATGCAGGGCTGCCAGCTTTGGGGCTTAAATAAACGATGAAACAGAACTGGGGCGGAACGATGTTTCCATACAGTTTGACATAAAATATTGCCAGAGAATGCGGTCAAGAAATAAAATCTATTTTATTTTGAGAACGTTTTTTCTAATGCTCTCACATAAAGACATTTTTTCTTTTAACAATGCTACCATACTTTCATTTAATTTCATACATTTTGTAAACAACGAAAATAAGAGCACAAGAAAAAGAAAGAAATGAGAGAGCTCTTTGAAGTTACTGCCGACGTTTTAATTATGGGCTTTAGGATTTTTGCCTGAAGTTGAAGACTCAATTCTGTTTCATCATTAAGGAAACATTTTTTTGTTGAAAAGGATACAAATTTTCATTTGTGGTTGACGTTGGGAATATTAAACAAAAAAATAGAATTTTTGAGGGGACATTTTATAAAATTTGTAGTTATTCTTTTCATATTTGCAAAAGTAAAATTACTTTTAAACTAATGTCCACGAAGACAATAAATGAGTCAACTGATATTTCACACTGATATTCCACAACTTTAAAAGGGGCTTGTGAATTAAGAAATATTAGGGTTCATAGAATTAAATTAAAAAATTTATAACAAATTTCTAATAAACGTTGGTAAGCACATGGTGGATTAAATTAAAATATAATTTTTTAACTCTTGCAACTGCTGAAAACGATCATAGGGAACATATGAATTTTTCATTTTTATACACTTCAACACGAGTGGCGAATAAAAAACTTTTTTAATATTTATCTAAGACCCAATATTCTGGGTCATTGAGTAATTCTAAGTCGATTTAGCCATGCCCATCTGTTGAAATAACGCTCACTTTGGAACATTTCTAGTTATCCTAAGAAGTTTGGGATTGGAATCCAGCTAATCGGTTCAATATGAAAAGAGTTATGAATCAAAATGTAAAACAAACACCCAAAAAAATTAATATATCTGTTACAGAAAATAAAATAATTTGTTTGTAAAATTTGCAGAAACTCGTTCTATATTACTAGAAATTATACTTGTGAATATCGTGTAGATCGGCCCATAAGCTACCACAGACCGCATATAAAGCTCACGTTAGAAAAACACTTTATTACGGTCACAGTTACGAAAAATATTGTTTAGTTTAGTTTCCATATAACTAAAAATCATACCACTAAATTCGGTGAAGATCGATCCGTAATTTACAATAAGCCTTATATAAAGCCCACTCTCTCTTTAAAACCGTACCGACTAATATTATGGTGATGAAATTTGGTCCAATTTAGCTTTATATGGCAAGAACAAACACCATGACATTTGTAATATTCGGTCCATAATTGTCTATAGGTTCAATATAAAGACCACTCTCGGCAAACATTTAAATACGTCTTAAACTATGACAAATAATGATGTCGTAGTGATATTTGATCAAATTTAGTTTTGTAATACTAAAAATTACACTAATAGAATTTTGAAATTAGGTCCTGTATAAAGCCGCTTTCCAAAAATCACATAAGTTAAAGTGCCTTAAACTCTAACAAATTACATTTCTGTATTAAAATATGATCCAATTTAGTTTTTTTAATACTATAAGTCACTCTACCGAATTTTGTGATGATCGGTCCATAATTTACCATAGGTCCAATCCTAAACTTTGCGTTTTATAAGTGACAAAAGTCCATATAAATCGAAGTTTCGGAATTTAATGCAACTAATTGTAATAATGTAAGGTCTGGTTTTATAATTTATTAGCGTCCGGCCGAAGTCGAATTTTCAGGCCGATGTCAAAGAAAAAAATTATATTTCTAAAACGACTGCGCAGATTATTACGGATTTTTTTTAGTTAATTGAATACACTAAACCGTTTTTGAGTTACGTGAATATATTTTGTGCGAACTCCTCGATTTTTGAAACTTTTTTCAACAAGTACAGTTTTATTGACCGATTAGGAATTTTTGGACGGTAACGAAGCCAAAGCCGATTACTCGGTCGGATACTATAATTTACCATTGAACCCATATAAAGCCTTCGAAAATGCTTTAGTGCTTAGAGGGCTGTGAAAAAGTCAAGTTACTTGTTATACTTCGGTATGATTTTTTCGTTGTTTCTCTCTTTTTGCAAGCATATTTTTTTAATTGTGTTGTGCATTTAAAACTTTCCCTCGCAATTGTTGACATTTTATTTTTATGAGCGCTCATATATTTTTAAATTTATTATTCATTATTGAAACTTTTAAATCTTATCGCCTTGAACTTTACAACTCAAAACTTTTTACTTTTAAAAAATTCTGTTAAATACATACATGTCGCACTGAATCAACAAAAGAGTATTAACTAGAATATTCATTTAATCGGATTTTTGTTTTAATCGGTTAACCGCTCGATTAATTAACCGACGTTTTTGTTTAATCGGTTAATAATCGGCTAATTTTGTTATTGATCGTTTAAACGATTAATAAAGCTTTTTTTATAAATTAAGTAATTTAAATAAATTAAAATGCATAAATTATTTATTATTTGGAGTTTATTAGTAAAAAAAACTATAATCGTCCTAATTGCTTTGCATACAACAAAATGAAGCACCTGATTTGCAACGTTACTGTTACTGTTACCGTCAGCTAACTGGGGCTTTATGCTTAGATACGATTTAATTCTTACTTATTTTAAGAAGACCTCTCAGGGAGCACAGGAGATACTGGGTATCGCTCCCGCGAATGCGTCAGGCAAAGGAACTGATATATCCCGGGAGTACAATAGAGACGTGGGGTCTCAGTAGACGGGAACTACGACTGTTATCTGACAGGTTACCAAACGGTCAAGTACCACCAATTTCGGATGGGCCTGGCAGAGGACCAGAAATGCAGACTGTGTCGTGAGGAGGACGACACCACAGGGCTTTAACTGTGTGACTGCCCGCCGCTGGCATGTGCCAGAAGAAGATAATTGGGGCACGGCGCGATAAGCGCATCCCGAGACGGTGCAACACCGGCAAAAGATCTACTGGGGTTCCTATGGGAAGCAGAGGGTCTTTTGGCCATATAAAGGGAGGTGGGTACAGTAGACCTGGTTTGGTCGCGGTACCGTTTCCGTTGGGAGGAATCTCCTCGCTCTATCAAAAAAAAAAAAAAATTAAAACATTTTTAGAAGGCCTTCTAGAATTCTGTAAAGTAAATGCGAGAAGGCAGGACTTTGGTCTCCAATGACACACAGTGTAAATTGGATTAGAATTTGGAAATTTAGAAGGCCTTTTTACTACTTATTTTTCCCGATGTGTATATACATATATACATAAAGTATACTTACGTACTAATGTATACTAACGTACATACTTACATACTAATGTATATATTAATTATATACATTAGTACGTAAGTATGTATTAGTTAACAAAAAGTTTCAAAAATATACATATAAATACCATAATTATCGTCTTGAACTAAACCAACAAATCTGTTAATAATTCTGTATCAGTATTTACTAGGGTATTCATTCAGTTACCGGTTAACCGTTAACCGTTAACTACTACCCGATTAACTGATCGGTTAATTTAAAATTGGCTATTTTCGATTAACGATTCAACCGGTTAATTTCAGTCGATTGACCGATTAACCGCCGGAACAAAATATTTAATTTTATGTACTTGTAGTATTATAACATATTTTTTTGCGTTCTTTATTATTTGTTTCATCTCATATACGAAAGGTCTGTGTTGAGATAATATCTTTTCATACAAACAAAGAAGTTGTTCAGTTACCTTCATTTTAAATATGTAAGTGTTTGCTGTTAAAAGCTTTTTGTTTCATGTACTTTTTATGTGTATGTGTTTAGTTATTGGTTTCTTCTCCTATTTTCTCATATCAATCTTTTAACAAAATTAACCGATTCAATTAGAAGAGTTAAGAATTAAAAAAAAAAAAAATTAAAACAGGACTCTAATGACATAATGGAAGATTTTGTATATTAAGGGATATTCAAGAAGAAATAAGATATTCTGTATTGTGGCTTGCTTTCGATTTCTTCAGAATCAACGATAAATGAAAGAATTTTTTCAAGTCAAGTTTTATCAAAACTGAAGAAAATAATCGCTTAAATCCTAATTACTACATAATATTCATGTATTAATTTAAAAATATGTTTTACATATTTATGAATTATTTTTTTGTTTGCTCGTTTTAATTTAAGAAATGTTTGTTATGTTATTGTTTTTTTTTTGTACTAATTAACTCGAAATAATAAATTATTTATTCATTTTTATAACTTAATTTATAAAAAAAACTTTATTAAACGGTTAACCGATCAATTACAAAATTCACCGCTTAAACCAAAACCTCGGTTAATTAATCGAGCGATTAACCGATTAAAGCAAAAGCCCGATTAAATGAATACCCTAGTATTTACGTTACACTTTACACTACAACAACATGCAGAAACAAATTATCAATAAATATAATGTCAATACAACAACTCGTAACACTTCTACGGCTCATAAAAATTAAGCGTAAGATTTTTAATGCGATTTTAAGAAGAACAAAAGTTAGAGTGCTATATTCGGATGTGCCGAATCTCTGATACCCTCCACCGACATGTCGCGACAGTTGGAATATTTCAGGGCCTATGGTAAATTATGGACCGATCTTATGGAAAGTTAACAGAGTGATTTCTAGTGTTATAAAACTGTATCAGAACGAATTTTATTACAACTGCATGGGGCATATGACAAATAATGGACTGGTCCTTTCGAAATTTTACAGTGTGCTTCCTCGTCATATAAAACTGCGACAGACCAATATCTACTAAAATAGCATTATTCGTTACTGTTTAAGAAGTACTTAAGTATTTTCCGAGAGTGGGCTTTATATGGACATGTCCAATTATTTTCACGAAATTTGGAAGTGTGCTTTCTAGTCATATGAAACTATGACGGATACAATTTTATACAATGACGTTATTCTTTACGGGTTAACGCGTTCTAAAATGTTTTCCGAGAGTGGACTTTATATAGGGCCTGTGGTAAATTATGGAACTATTTTCATGAAATTTTGTGGTAGGATTTCTGGTAGAACAAATTTGTGCTAAATCGTATATCAATATGTGCATTCCGCCACTATTAATCATAGTTTTTGTAACAAAACTCTCAATTGTTTAGGATAGTGTTTCCACATTTGGATTTATAACTCTTATCCTACTGATCCAATTTTGCTGGATTTCATTTCCAAAACTGTTTGGGATAACTAGAAGCAATTTGCCACCATATTGTTCTTTTCTTTTGAGTTGTTCGAAAGTGAGTGTGTTTTCAACAGACGGCTTAAAATTACTTAAGAAACCAGAATTTATATACTGTTATAATCAACCTTTTAGTTCTTTTAATTGCAAATCCAAATAAATACACCAACTTATTCAACTCAACAAACTTTATTGAAATTAATTATACTATTCACAAAATTGATCTACTATTTTTAGTAACTAAACCGTTTAATGTCTCAAATCAAACTGAAGTAAACATTTTTGAGTTTACAATTATTTCTAGTCGATTCAAGAACTTTTGTACCACATACATTTTTGATCTTAGATTCTTATATTTCTGCATTCGATATACCACATCATTCAATTTTTTGATCACCTTATACGGTCTATCCCAATTCATCTGCAGCTTCTTCCGTTGTGAATTAAAAGGTAAAACCAATTGTCCTTTTTTAAAGCTTTCCGAATTTGGTGCTCGATCGTATCTGGCTTTCATCTTGTCTCTGGAAACTGGACCTCTTAAACCGGATTCGCACGAACTCATGAAGTAAGGTAAAGCCTTCATTATTTTCATCTGTTGGTCCAGGCTAGACGCCAAATTCAAGATCTCTAGGTAGTCTGAGCTTTTTTCCAAAGATTAGTTTGGTAGGTGTACAAGAGGTAGAGTTGTGAACAGCTGATCTACATATAAGCCAACAGAAACTTTGAAATGTATTCATCCCTGCCTTTCTGTTGCATGCTTACTACTTTATGCAAACATTTTTCTAATGTGGGGTTGAATCTTTCAACCATGCCATCGGATTGTGGGTGTAAAGGAGTTGTTCTAGTTTTCCTTCAGATTCAAAATTTCTGCTTTGGACGGAGTGTAATTCTATTGGAATTCGGTAGCGGCACACCGAGCTATTTACAAATACGACTAGAATGGATTTAACTTCTTGATTTGGGATGGCATATACAGCTGGCCAGTTACTAAAGTAAGCGATGACTACTAACGCATAACGGTTGTCGGCATCACTCACATTGCGATTCACTCAAATGTGGCACCAGAGTTGTACTGTTGCAACGGTCCCCGACTTATCTTTACAAGACTTTTTGCGGCAATGCATTGGGTGCAATTTGATATTCAAACAACCACAGATTGTTGGCAGGGCTGTGGAGCTGGAGTTGTAGAGTCGGACTTGCGATTTTTGTACCGCAGTCGGAGTGGAAGTACCCACTGAAACTCGCGATTCCGACCACAACATTTTTCTACTTTGCATATGCAACTATCTATTAAAAATTTTAAAATTTTAAGCATTTTCTTGCTATATTTAACAATTTAAAAGGTACTACATTGAAAAATAGTTAAGGACTAGTCTCATATACATTTAGCATCAAGGTAAGCGTAGGAGTCGGAGTCTGAGTTAGAGTTGGACTGAAACAATTTCAGCGGTTGGAGTCGGAGTTAGAACTATTTTTTGACGACTCCACAGTCCTAGTTGTTGGCACCCAACCCAGTAGAAATGTTGTTTAAATTTTTCTAGAGTTTTTGTTACGCCAAGATTACTACCACTAGTTTTCCATCGGTTCTCTCCCGTATATGGTATAGGCAGCCATTTTTCAATTGGCGGCTGTTCCATAGCATTTCCATGCTCAATGCTAAAATCGTAACTCCGGACTCTTGAATTGAAGCAACCACCTGAGCGCAGAATGGTCTGTTCTTAACCAATTTATACCATATGAATTTGACAACATTTATGGTAGTGCTGCCACATGTTAATTTTTAAATGACATTTTATACTTGGGACACTGATTTAGTTAAGTTCAATGAACGCGTTTCACTTTTATTCACAATTAAGTGAAGTGAGGTAAAGGAAATAACGTCTAAAAATAGAACAGCATCAAAAACACACACATTAAAAAAATGTTATTTTTGTATGAAAATCGCGACTTTTATCAATTTAATTGTCTCAGTAAATTGTGAATAAAATCAAAAGTTGCGCACCAATTATAATGAAATGAAGCTCATTTCATTTGAAATATGTTAAGCTAAATGTTTTTATACCAAAACTGTGATTTTTGCCGACATTTAAGTTTTTATGCATTTTTAAATAAACACTTTATTTTTTTTTAATTGTTCTTAATTTCCTAAAACTTCAACGGTATCTTTAAAACTACTGCGCAGATACTTCACGTTCGACGATATAGCGGTATCGTCGATATTTGGCTGTCGATACGCCGATACTTATTTATAGTTTTTTTGAACAAGTATAAACGAATATAAATAAATTGGGTTCCCCGGTAGGCTAGCTGGTAGCGAGCTAGTCTAGCAGTACCGGGGTTGCGATTTACGTAGCATTAGCTCTGAATGAGTGTTTAGAAAGTAATGAAATCTATTGTTTATCTATAATTCTCTACATTCGATACAAAGCTAGAAAATTTCAAAGCTAGAAAACTTCATAGATCGAAAAAAGGTATTATTGAGCTACTCAGTATGACTCTACATTCCGAAAGTGCTGAAGACACGGTCACCCCTACACCTTGTAAAAGTTCTGATAACTCTAAAAGAATTGACCTTTGGAGCCCATCCTACGCTGTGGTTCATCTAAAAAGGAAGTCTAGATATACCTAAGATTTTCTAATTTTTCTAGAGATGCAGATCCGTTTGTTAATTGGTGCTATTAAATATTATACTCAAAATTTAAGAATATGGCGCAGAAATACTTAAGTTGTCAAATGAGTTTAGTTACACCTGAGACACGATTTTTTACTGCAGGAGTGTTTCAAACGGAGTTGCGAAATTATCTCCGCAAAAAATGAGAATACTTTGTTTTCTAAACAAAAATCTTATTTATATTAATTTTGAATATTAATGATCTCTTAAGCTACGACTATGTTCACACCTATTAATTTAGTGTAGGAATAATAATACAAAAAAAAAAAAAAAATTTAACAGTTTCTAAATTACATTAATCAATTATCTTCTTACAAAAAAGTTCAGTATATCAATTGAAACTGTTAAAAATAAAGCCAAGGTTTGATTAAATTACTCGTCATGCTTTTTATTGGATTTTTTTCGTCAAATATTTGTTATGTTAACACTGTTTTTTTTTGTGTAAAAAATAAATTAATTTTACCATGAACTTAAAATCATTTCGTTATTAAAATTAATTTTAAATATTAATTATCTCGTACACTGTAATTTTGTATAATAAAGAAATTACACTACTTGAGTTTTGTTAATTTTACCTTGAACTTAAATTTAATATTCGTATCGGTATCGGCGATATTTCTCTTTGAGTACCGGTATCGTGTCGGCAAAAAAGCGTATCGTTACGTCCCTAATTAAATTATTGCAATTAATTTTTTTCATGTTCTAAATAGAGAATTGCTGTTTAAAAATATAAAAAAAGAATTAAATAAACAAATCATAATAATAATAGAAAAGTAAACAAACTTTTTATTCAAATACTTTTTTATCATTTATTATTAAAAAACGGCCAAACAAACACTCATATAATACCTTTCGGCAAAATATTGTTCAGAAACTAA
This sequence comes from Pollenia amentaria, assembly GCA_943735925.1. Taxonomy (NCBI): domain Eukaryota; kingdom Metazoa; phylum Arthropoda; class Insecta; order Diptera; family Polleniidae; genus Pollenia; species Pollenia amentaria. The sequence continues at coordinate 62,455,429 of OX031008.1, read as the reverse complement.
AATAATATGTATTTTTATTTTATAAGAATAATTTTTAAGTTCTTAAATTGGAAAAAAATATATTAATAATAGAATATCATGTGAACCGAACAGAAGTTTCATGCATCACTAGCAATAAATGGAACAGAAGAAAGCTGCCATACTTAAACACATAATCGCTACAAACAGTTAAGGGCATAATAAACCACACAAATTGCTTGGTAAACATGTCAAAATATTACGTTTGTACAAATATATTGTGTTGTTAATTGGGGTGTTGTTTGGACAAACATTTGAAGCAATGTTTGTAGAAATAATTAAAATTTTAGTATTTAGCAGACATGTTGGATATTTGTCAAACTTTTTGTGTAGTCTATCGCTAAAAGTAATCATTTAAGCGAAAACTTTGCAGAGTAAAGACGTAGAAGAAGAAGCAATAAACAAATGCCTATTTTATGGAACTCGAAAACCCCTATTTTTTGGAAGGGATACACAAATTGGAGAAAAGTTGGTCTAAGAGTATTGAGCTAAAAGGAGATTATGTTGAAAAATAATTTTTTTTTTGGATAAAAAGCTGTGTTTCATTAAAAAAGTCACGGACTTATTGATCCTTCCTCGTATTTAATGCGTTTTTTAAATTGAAGTACATACATAAATTGCTTTGTTGTCAAATTTAATTAAAATTTCAAGATTTATTGTAAATGGTGATAACAAACACAAATCGAAAAGAACTTTTTATAATATAACTTAAATGGTAGTTTCTTTAAACAACGAATGACTAAAATTGCATTTAAGCTATCCTTGTCTTACCTATTGCGGTAAGGGCTTATTATTCTATTAAATTCTAAAAATAACCGATTCACAATAAACTGTTTTGCTGGTGCAGCTAACATATCTTTTGCGAAGGCATATAGTTGCGGTTTGGCTTCACTTTGCACTTTCCACCAATTAAGAAAATTAAAGTGTTTGTCGGACATAATAGTTGTTGTATGTTGTTGTTATAGGCAAATTTTCCAGTCTGAAGTTTAATTCGAATTGCGACTTTTATTATATTCATCAAAATCTATGCCACTTTTTTGGCTTATTGTGTCCATATTTACACTAACTTTTATTAAATGATTCAACGAAAATACCCTTAAGAAAGATATTTCCACGCGGATTCAAAAGCAATGCATCTTGGAATGCTTTATTCCCAAATAAGATTATTTTTTTCATTTCCTTTAAGTTAACAAATATATTTTCTATTGGCACAAGTGTTGAAACTTTTAATTTTTTTTCTCCTCTTTAAAAAGTTTATGTAACGGTGTTTTACGCAAAAAAATAATTACGGAATTTATTTTAAAAAGTTTTTTTTTTATAAAATAACACCCATATTCATAAAAAATATTTATGATTAATAAAAGAATTATTAAACAAATTTTCATAGAACCTGCTATAAAAACCTAAAATATATTTTATTAATATGGGGTAAAACTTTAATTTGATATCAGGTGTAATTTCATTCAAACCGGGTAATTTAACTTCATCTCAAATGTAATTTTAAATTTTGCTAGTGGTAACACTGTTTACATTACTTAAGATTTATCCTACAAATGTACGTTGAAAGATATTTTGTTGGTGGGAGGGGAAGAGAACAGGCCATTGCTCTCTCCCTTCTCAACCCTAAACCCAGACTTTCTGAAAGAAAGCTTTCATAATGTGAACCCAGACTTAATTTCGTCAAAATTTTGAAAAATTTGAGTGTGAAACGATTTAGTAAATATTATCTTAAAGAAAGCAGACAATTTGGTTATTACTCATATAATAAAAATACAATTAAGTTTTGTTTGCCTTTGAGTTTAGCTGGTGTTTACTATAAATTTTGTTTATAAAGCACATGAGTATCTTGTGGTTCCATTTTTAGCTAAGTTTTCTAATAAATACGAATACGAGCATGATAAAATAAACTGCAACAGTATCTAGTTTGTTTTGTGTCTAACCAATAAATCTAATATTTCCGGTTTTTGTTTGAATCTGTATTGCAAATGTATTACGAGTATTATCAGAAATATGTACAATAAAAATTCATAGAAATACATTCAAAAGCACATTGGTTTCATCTTTTAATATTGTCATTGAAATGTCTGTAGAAATATGTTTATATTTTTCCAAAGAATTTAAAAATATGTTTTTTATTTTTTCTGCTTGATAAGGTCTATTGTATAATAACTCGAGATTGATGTTCAAATTATTAACTTAGGTAGTGTTTGTCCTGTTCGACCATAATTATTAGCAAATATGAGGAAAATATATATAAACGTATGAATTTTCATGTTTCGGGCATTTTCTATTTTTCCGTATTAGCGGATCGATTTGTAGGGGGACCAACCTCTGGTCCATATGCTATCTTCCACTCACGTCCCTGATTGCTTAATTTAGTTTTGTATGTTCAGATATATAAAAAAATTAGAAAGTACGAATTGAAAAGCAAACAATGGACACTTCATGTTGAATTTTCTGATATTAGGTTCAGTAATTAAAATAAAAAATCTAAAAGTACCAGTTAAAGAACGAAAAAGGACCAAAAAGATCCCTCTTACAGATTCTAATTCACTCATTATCTTGCATATTGATTCTATGTTGCTTGGTTCAAATTCAAAAAGTGCAATTTGAAGAACAATAAAGTACCAAAATGTTCCCTTTTATAGGTTCTCAACCACTTAGGACATTGCATGTTAAATTTTATGTTTCTAGGTCGTCAATTAAAATAAGTGCCAGCTGTAGAACGAAAAAGTACCAAAAAGTCTTCCCGTTCAGATTTGTATTCACTCAGAACCATGCATGTTTAATTTTATGTTTCTAGGTGCAATATTCACTAAGTTCACAAAGAACGAATTAAAGCATAAAAAGTACCAACCTTTTACATCTTATACATAGGTTCTCACTCACTTAGGACCCTGCACCAATAAATTTATGTTTCTAATTTCAATATTATAAAAAAAAATTCAAAAATGACCACATGCAGCATGGAAAAGTAAAATAAAGAAATTTATCAAAGTTTTTCTTGGGAGTAAACAATTTCATTATTAAGGTTTCGCTTTAATGTGCTAAATTTCCGAATGATAAGCACACTAAAATTTATTGTTGGTGGAATAAGTTAGTGCCTATGCGCATTTCACTGGTTGCTTAGGCCAGATCGTCAGGAAACCTTTTTCCAAAGACTTTCGAAAAGCTCAAAATATAATAAAAATACAAATGTAAAGCAAATGAGAATTACAAACACTCAAGTTTACTGGCAATGATATCAAAGCTTAAACCAAACAAGAACAATAAACAGTAAGTTTATCTTTTCTTACATTCCAGACTACAATTGGTAGGTTTTTAACCAAATCTTAATGTTGTTGTAAGAAAGTAAAGAAATTTTCCGTATTTCCCCTTTTAGATACTTTTTGCTGCCCATTGAAGTACATTTCAAAAAGATCAATATTCTAGTGGGCTCCCATAATTTAAAAAGTATGTATATGTCAATACATGGGGAAAAATGTTTTTTTTTTTTAAGAAAGTACCAAAAATAGGTACGAGTTTAACCTATAAGACCTTCGAATTTCGAAATAGTACTATATTTGTAATTGTATTTTTTTTAGATAAGTTACGGATTTGGTATAATATTCATTTCTATGTTTATTGCTTTGAAGGATAGGGTGACACAGAAATTCCAAAATACAGGTTGTAACCGTTTACTCCCCAAAAGGTCCGAATTTCAAAAAATACTACCCACCTGTCGGCTTATTTTTTCAATGAACAACGATAAGTTTTGAATTGTATCTCTTTTACTTTAGGAGATATGAGGTTAGCGAATTTAACCTTTTTTCCTCCTCAGATTTTAAGAAACTATGTGTACTATATTGTGCACTACCGCTCAAATGTTATAATTTTTTCTTATCAGTTGAAAAACAGAGGAAGAAAATGTTCTTAACTGTTTCTCCTTTACCGATATATGATGATTTACAATGAGAGACTCACCCTCAACATAGGGAAAGTTCAAGTTTAGGCCGGCAGGAATTGGTGAAGAATTTGGTTTCTGTATACTACAATACAAATTCGATTCTGCCAGTCACTAAATACGTCATGAAATAAGTGTGTAAAGCACTTTATATCAGTATATCAGGACAAATAACTCCTGTGTTCAAACACGTCACAGCGCTAGTTTGTTTCATGGTGGAATAAGTAGGTGGCAGCGCTACGGCAACAAATACAACATTACAACAAAAGTGAAAAATAAGTCTCCGTATACGTCAAAAATTATATTAAGCTAAAATCAAATTTTGCCGCCGAACGCAATGAAATAAATTGATTTTTAGCCAATTTTTATTTCACTATGGTTACTATCTTATTTAATTTTATTTAAAATAATCAAAAACTTAAATACAATACAATAATCACAGCACAAAACGTGGACTTTTTGTAAACATAAACAAAACTTTGACATAAGACTAGACAAACAATACAAGAGCAAAAAATCGTCATCTGGCGTAGTAATGCCACCTGTTTTTGCTATTGTATTGTTTGTCTAGACTTATGTCAAAGTTTTGTTTATGTTTGCAAAAAGTCCACGTTTTGTGCTGTGATTATTGTATTATATTAAAGTTTTTGATTATTTAAATTAAAATTAAATAAGATAGTAACCATAGTGAAATAAAAATTGGCTAAAAATTAATTTATTACATTGCGTTCGGTGGCAAAATTTGATTTTAGTTTAATATAATTTTTGACGTATACGGAGACTTATTTTTCATTTTTGTTGTAATGTTGTATTTGTTGCCGTAGCGCTGCCACCTACTTATTCCACCATGCCAAGAACACAACAATATTTTTTTTCAAAAACACAAGCAACTTTTGCCATTTCTATCTCTAAGTAAGAAAAAAAGTAGCACAGCTGTGCTTTCAACGCCACCTGAAAGATGAATTCGCCTTGTTTATTTTCATTTATATGTTTTATATGTTTGGCATATGTGCTAGTAGCAAATTTAAACGCTTATAACTTCGGAAATATTAAACAGATTTGAAGTATATTTTGCACTTCTGTAAGTCAATGCCTTTCAAATGGTGTATTTTTTGTTCAAGCCGGTGGACAAACAGAGGAGCAAAGTGTTCTGCATTGTTTTGCCCTTGCCGATTTATATACATACGTACATACATATGCATGTATAAGATAATACGGGCATGTGCTGACAATCGCATGATTTGAAATCGCAAAAGACAAGATTTATTTTATTGTTTTCTGAAACTTGTATATTTTGCTTGCGATCTGCCATAGTTTTTGAAAAATATTCTAATTACCTTGAGCATACTTTTGCAATTTGAAGTCGACAAACTTCGTGCAATTGCGATTTATAGAACACCAATTGCACGATTGCAAGTCAGAATCGCAAATATTATGCATTTTCCGATAGTCAGAACATGCCCGATAATATTAAAAAGATTTATGCCTCAACTTTGTTAAGCGATTTAGGACGAATTTTCTTATCTACTATTTGACTTATTATTTTAAAATTGTTTAAGTCAATAATGGTTGCTGTCTATGATTATGGCACTTAATAACGTTAAATATTTGATTTATTGAAATTATCGTGGACGTGTTTAAATATCCAAAAAGGATGACAACAATTTTGTAGTCTTGTTGAATATTTTAATATTGAAAGGGGTTTCGTTTGTTGGATTTGTATGAAAAAATGAACAATCTTCGGTTGAAACAAGCCAGCTGTGCGATTTTTTTTTTTGCTAGGGCCAGCACTAATGTAATGACCCCTACTAATGCATTGCATTGTGTTGGTACTAGGAAAATAGGTTATGGGAAGGAGGAAACAGGGTGTTGTGCTTGTGAACTAATGTAATAAAACTAGTCTGTTAACGCATTTATAAATTTTTAGTAGAGCCAAAACACAGTTTTTTTATTGTACTTTTATATCATAAAGAGTAACGCAAATGTTTTTTTTTTGGTGAAAGAGTAGAGAAAATACAGTTTCCAGATATGAAAACTGTATATAATTTTCTAACAAAAAGTAAAAAATTTGACGGTTTCGAGTTAACGCCCTTTAGAGGAATCAGTACAATATGTTTGTATATAATAAAGCTAAAGCTAAATATAGTAAATGCACTTATCTTTAGGTTCGAGAGAATTTTTAATTCATTATTTATTTATTGAATCTTCATATATTTAATATGAACTAACAATGATTAATCGAATCTTATCCTAATACTCTATTTTATGTCCTTCCAGTAGCTGACAAAAAATTTCGTCATCACAGTTTCTGTTCACATATGTATGTAGGAGTTTATCGCTCTTCTGATTGGGTGAGTGAGAGAAATTTTAGATTAAAACAGGAAGTATTCCAGAAAGTATTGCTCTTAGTAACCCCTCGTATGGTAAAAACATTCAGAAAGATTTTTAAAGTTTTTTGCGATAGGTATGTAGTTACCAAAGACCCATTGGAAACGAATTTCATGCGGTTCTCGGACGAGCATGTGCCGTATATTGGATTTTTTTGTTTTTTATTGATAATTTTTATATTTATATTTTATATTTATTTTATAAAAAATATTTATTATTTATTGAATATTTCGCTCTCAATGTATAGCTTCTTCACGGATATTTGGTTTGTTTTAAAATTCCAAAAAAAAAAAAAATTTAAATGAAATTTCACTGACACATCAAAATTGTCAATTATAAATAATAATGAAAATTATCACGCGATTTCCGCAATGCACCAATAATACCCCAATCGTGTGACTGCACAATTAAATGGCTCATGTACCAATCGAGGACAATATTATGCTTTCCTAGATATGCAACCGCGCGTTAATAAAAATAACAAAAATGTGCCAAAATTTTTTGTATTCTTGTGCGGAAATTAAACAACACAATATGCGCCAATATTTATGTATGTATATTTATTTATTATGCATTATAATATTATAAATTTTTTTTAAATTAGTGCTAGGTATACGTTTTTTTTTAATAAATAAAAGTACGTTCGAGTATTTGAGAGGATTGTTTTTGTTGTAGGTTCTATAAAGATGCTGATACTCTAGGTACAATTCTAAACATAGGGAAATAGGAAATTTCAATTCAAAAATTTTAGTGAACTCGACGATTATTATATAAAAATGACCACAATAGCACAAGATATTTACTTAACCACACTTATATACACCAAATCACTTTTCCAATCAATAAAACAGAACAACAAAACATCGAAATTAATTTAATGTAATTAATCAAAGAGAATTAGTTTGCAAGGCATACTTTATGAACGTGTTTTCAATCACTAGAAGAAGAATAAGGATTCTTAAACGCATTGTAAATGGTGGTATACTAACAGAGCGCACAGGAGGGGATCATCGCTCCCACAAATTTATTAAAAATAATAAGTATAATAAATTCATTTATTCCTATCCTGCAATAGAGAGTCATTGTAATGGATCAATATCAAAACGACTATAGTTGAATATCAACCTTAAGATTTCCAAAATATTTTCCATGTATAATAAATCCATCGATACTAGTTTAAAAGTTAGCCAAACCTTATTTCGTCAAATTTTAATAACTTCAAATAAGACGGCATCACATATCCTGAAGTTAAAAACGAAGTTGATGCTCAAAAGAAAATTAAACTAATGGCAAATTTGAGGATACATAAGCTTTGAGACAATGCATTCCATGGGTTAATGAAAACTTTGAAAAACTGAAAATCAAGCAAGTCGAGGATAAACCGAAATTGGATCTGCCTTATTTCACTATTTAAACGCTGTGGATGTGGTGGTCAAGACAATAATTCCCAAATAGTTCGTACTATATTATTTTGGATTCAAACGTGATCCTACTACCAAATTTACAAAATCTTACTAATACATTTCTAGTAAGAGGTCAGAGTTTTTTTTACCGGCTGATAGAGTTTTCGGTCGTTTTGAAAAAGATATGAAAAGGCAAGATGATATAACAACAATAGAAGAATATTGTGAAATTTATTCTGGGCATGGCAAAATGATAATGTTGGAAAAGGATTGCAGTATTTTCCATATAAAAGACCTTGAAGAAATGTATAAAAAAATTGAGAAGATTCAAGATATAAAACGGATATAATTTAATTTCTAATTACAAAAAAAATATTTTTTTCAGCAAAATTTCGAAATCTTTGTTTGGAAAATGCAGCTATGCTCGGCCACCGGGCGAAACTGGTTATTTTGAATTTACGACAACTACAATGCAAAACTCATAGAAAGTTAGTCGTATTTATGTCGATTACGACAATCGTTATACCAATTTTCGAAAATGGCTCGTTTTTGACTACGACAACGACACTCATGGCACTAATTAATTTGAATTTTTATACTTACATAGTGGATAGTAAATAAGGAAATATACAGGCGACCTATACCCATAGCCAAGCAATTTAAAGTGACACCACCTACAAGTGTTTTCAGCGAACGAAAGTTTAGTGGTGCGAGACTTATTGAAGTAGTAAAGGGATCATTTATTTTTTAAGTTCAATATTGCTCTACTGGGATTTAATAACACATTTTTAGAATACATCGCTTTCCGGAAAAATTTAAACCGTTGCTGGCAACTTATAATATACAGATTTTCAATAGCGGAGTTTAGTGTTTGGCGCAAGTGGTCTTGCGAAAGAGCAAAGGCGAATTGTGTTAGCTATTTTATTAAATCCAACAACAAAAAACCCAGAGTTATCGTTAGGTTTTATAAAAAAAAAGCTAAATTTTGTATTTACTCTTCCGCAAGAAGATTTGCACCAAACGCTGAACTCCGCATATGTATAATTAGAATTTTTAACATCAGTTCTAGTTTTTGTGATATAGCGTTATATAAAAAATAAAGGCACTTGCAAGACATATGTATAAGCATAATTTGTAAGAGCTTTGCTTTATTCAGTGAAATAAAAAATTTAAAACTCGACAATAAAATTATCTTTAAGACGCGTAAACATTATATTAAAATCTGCAAAGTACTTCAGATATATCGTTAAAATTTGACCAGTAAAAATAATTATTTTAAACAATTTTTTAATATCTTTGTTTTCAAAATTTTATAAAAATTAAAAATTCCGTAACGAGCCAGTTATATGCCAAAGGAATTGAGTCCTTTTTCATTGAAATTGCTCCACCAATTTTGATTTTATACACAATAAAGCGACAGAACAAAACTGAAAGAAATATAAATTTCCATACAACAGCAACACACACAAACACAAATTCAAATGTTTTCAGCTGTTCTTTCACTAAATTGTAAAAAAATCAATCAATTTCAATGTAAAAACATTTTATATATATTTTTACACTTTTACATTTTTTGTTTGGAACGAATTCGCAAAATGTTCTTGAGATATTCGCTGGAATTTGGCCCATACGATTTTCATAAAATAGGCGAATATTAGGTGATACGAATAATCGTAACACCACTACCACACAAGTCCAAGTTCGGCATTTGTATATCGATTACCAGAGATTTCTGCCAAAACAAGGTTTTTATTGAAAAAGAACTGAATGTTGTTTGTAGTCCATTTTTCGCCCCCCGGTGATTATACAGTACTTTTCGCTTAAAGTCCATTCCGCTTAAAGGCCGAAAGCGGATTAAAGCCAAAACTTTCATATTCACTTGCAGATTTCTTCGAATTTCATACAAATTATTTGTTTCTGATACTTTATGCAAAAAAAAAATCGCTTACTGTCCACTCTGTTTTTTATATTTTTTTTACAAACTGCTAATATGTTTTTATTTACCTTTCTGGCAACTTTTATAAATTTAAAATTTTGGTTACATCATAAAAGTAGCAAAATTGAATAAACGCGTTATATTGAGTGGTTTTATTGAAGAAAATAATCTTTATATAGTACAATATGTGGATTATACTAGGATTTACTTATTAAAAAAATCGGTTATACTCATTCGTTCATAGTCCACAAAAGTTGTGCAAACATAGTAGTGGACTATAAGCAAAAAGTACTGTAATCACCAGCACTCATACTGTTTTTGGTCTGTCAATTACTTAAAATCTTATTTCGTTATTATATTGTCAGTTTACTTGGTGTGGCGGAAAATGTGTTAAGATGTGTTGGAACTCTGAATCCAAATCGGCACTTAGTTTTTTTTTCTATCAGCTCGACTTTTCGCGATATAACGTTATGTCCGAAATAAAGGCACTTCCGCTACATATATTGGAATAACGTGAAAACGGCTCACCAAAAAATTCAAAACTCGTCAAAAATATTCACCACTATCGTGAAAAATGAGTGGAATTTTTGTTCCTATGAAATTTTTATTCCCCTCGAAAGAAAAAATGCTATCGTGAAACTCCCGTGAACAATTTTTCACGCTATCAGTTCTCAGTGAATGTAAAAAAGAAGAAATATTAAAAAACGTAAAAAATTTTTTTGTTCAAAAATATATGTACACGTATATTTTAAAGAAAAGTTAAAAAAACCAAAATAAAATATATTGTATTGGAGTGATAGTTTGATTGCAACATTAGCTTATTGCGCTTTTATGTAACAAAATCATTTCTAAAATTCTGCAACCACGTCTTTGAAATGCTTCATAGCTCCTCAGGCAATCGACCTGTTTTTTGCAATTTGTTGAACAATATACATATAAGTTTGTGCCTCTTTTAACGGAAATTGACCTTAAAATTAATTTTGTAAACTTCAATATTCGAATTATGAGAAGAATTACTTAGATAAATGTTTTGTTCCCCAGCAAAAATAAAGTGAGAAATTCAAAGGGAAAAGTGAACAAATTACGAGGGAAAAAATTGTTCACGATAAGGGGAATTTTTTCCCGCGAACATTTTTTTTACGTTATTATTCTCCTATGAATTAATTTTTTTCATAGGAGTGATTATCTTTAAGCCGTTCTTAAATCGGTTTTAAATTTGCCCAGTATTTTCAGAGATATCGTTGAAGTTAAAAAAAAAAAAAGAACAATTAAAAAAAAAAAATTTTTTTTTGTTCTTTAAAAATTCATAAAATATAAAATTGCGACAGAAATCACGGTTTTTGGTCTAAAAACAATTATTCAGTATTTTTCAAATTAAATAAACTTTATTTCATGGTAATCGGTCCACAACTTTTGATTTTATTTACAATTTCCTAAGAAATCTGAATTGATAAAAATCGCGATTTCCATACAAAAATAAAATTTTTTAATGCGAGTGTTTATTTTTATGTTCGTTTTTTTCTTCACTTAAAAATGAGGTGCCTTCACTTAATAGAAAATTTTTATTTTTTTTTACTTAAACAATTATTTTTCAGCCATATTCTTTTTTTGTGACTTAAAAAAATTTAACTCTTTTTTTTTTAAAGATAACTACACCTTTTCCATTTGTAATTCAGAAAGCGTCAAATGTAATTCAGATTAGTCAGTTGTAATTCAGAAAGCGACAATTGTAAATCAGAAATTGTCAACTGTAATTCAAAAAGCGTAAATAAGAAATTGTCAATTGTAATTCAGAAAGCAAAAAATTTTATTAACTATTTATTTAAATTTATTTATAAAAAAAAATGTTTACTTAAGAGCTAAATATATTAGTATATATTCGTAAATATTTCGTTTTTAATTGCATATGTTTATGATTATAAACCGACTGCCATGTCATTCATTGACAACGTAGTAGCTGGGTGAACTTTAAAGTTTTGCACAGCACGAGCACAATCACTCCCAGTTATGGTATTTGTTGCACGATCTATAATATCATCCAAGTAGATCAATCTTTGTTCTATCACGCTAGAACTTGCAACGTTTGGGACACGAATGTTGCTTTTGGCATAGGTTTGAACTTTGTACCTAATATTTTCAAAGGGACCATTGGAGAATAGGGTCCGAGCCGCAAAAGAGAGGCTGGCGTACTATTGATTACTCTTTCAGGGTTTGAATGACATGGTGCGATGTCCGCTACAATCATAAATTCTTCCAGCAGATTACCCATATCTTGCCACTTTTGCATTAACATAATCAACCAGTAATTTGCTAACTGTGCAGTAAATTAATACCTTCTACGTTCCATGTGCATGATTCCTGAAGTTGAAATTGCTCCTATTAAATGTATGTTAGGATCTCTTGATGCTGGAAGTTGTTGTACTGCTCTGTCCTCAGCTCTTCACGGCCTCTCGTTCGACGGCAAAACAAATTAAAAATGGTTTCATCCACTCAAACAACTTGCTTTCCATGCTTTATATAGGGGTTCAAGGATTTAACATATTCAGTTTTTTCCTTTTGTTTGCCTCAGAGTTCATTGTAACAGCTTCAAAGTGTACTTGTCTCGTACTGAACATTCTGCCTTCGAAATAATTACCTATTGTTGACACAGATAAATGAAATGACTCATAACCTTTTCTTTTAGCTGCATTAATGATATGGCAGAGTCTTCTTCTATCCACGAAAACATCAAATCAATTTCATCATTTAGAGTATTCGATTATTTGACTTTTGATTTTGTTCGACTAAGGAATTAATCGATTTAAAAATTTTAATTTTGCTCGATTAATCGAATAAGAGTGTTAATATATTTAAATAACTCGAATAATTCGAATAATTCAAATAATTGTATCCAGTGGAAAAAACCTACATGTCTATTTGATTTGATACTTTAATTATATTAATAAACAGAAAAAACAATAAAATAATAATATATTTAAACAATAAACAGAAAAATAACAATTCATTTCTACCACGAGTACAGTTTTAAAACTTAAAAAAAAAAACAATTAAAAAATCAAAAACTCTGTTACAAAACATACAGTTTTTAAGGCGCCAAATAGACCGAAACCAGTAGCCCGTTTCTGTATTTCTCGCATCGTAAAATTTCCCGCATGAAACAAGTGAATTATGACAAAAACAGTGCAATATGAAACAAAAAAAGGTTTTTCTCACATAAGTGTTTCTGTATTTTTACTTTGCGAGAACTATCTGTCATTTAAATAATTTTCCAGCAATTATTGGAAGGATGTGAGAAAAAGTGTTTCTCAAGGCGAATTGACAGGAAGGTGGGGTCAAGTCAGCATATGGTTATTTTTTTCGGTGGTCGATTTGTCAAAGTTTGTATACGAACTAGTTTTTTTTTGTAAACAAACATTTTTTTTACTAGCAATATTTTTGACAGATGGACCACAGAAACAGTGTTGTTGTAGAGTTGACCTCACCTTCTAGTGAATTCGCCTTGGTGTTTCTGTATCAATATTTTGCCAAAAGTTTCTCACAAGAACTGTCAAAATAAGTCATATTTAAAATTGATGCGAGAAAATTAATATTTCAAAAAATGGAGAACAAATTATGTATGTATGTACACAAGAATGTGTATTATTTTTTTTTTTATTTGAAGAGAAAGAATTTAATTGATGAAAATAAATAAAACACAATTGTTATACTTTTTTATTTTAATTTTATTAAGCCCTTCTTTGTTTTCGTTTTATGCAGGGCTGCCAGATAAATTTGTGAAAAAATCGTTAATTTCCTAAGAAAAAATAAAAAAATAGCCTATTTTGTTTTAAAAAATCGGACAATTAAAAATTAATTTTGATAAATTTTGTTCGATTTTTATTAAAACAAAATCCAAAAAAAAAAAAAAATTTTTAAGATTTAAAGTTCATGGGAAAAATACATACTTTAGCTTGAGGTCTACTTAAGTAAAATTATTTATTTTAATTTTTATTTAATCCGATAACAATTTAAAATTTTAGATTGTTTTTTTCCTAAAAAAATCACTTTAAAGCGTGACAAAATGTCATATTGAACTAAAACTAACACTTTTGGAAAAAAAAGGCAATAATTTTTATATGAAAAATGTTTTGTTTTGATCACATAAACAAATGTATTAAATAATCTAAGGAAATAAAAATTAAACAGTTTTCCTTCGAAATTTTGATTTTGCCGCTAAATTTTTCAAGCTGCCTTGTTTTTAAAGATATCGTTTTTCTGTGGTGCCGAATATACAAACATATTAAACTATTTAAAATTATTTTATTTCGAAGACTGAATAATATCGTCACTAAAAAAATCAGCCAATCGGCACTTTGCCAATTTCGGAACAAAAAAATCGTCAAAATGACGATATATCATAAAATCTGGCAGCCCTATTTTTATTATATCTATTTCTTTCTTTGACGTTTCGCTAGCATTTGACACTTAATTACTGGAAGTATTCCAGTTAAAACAGAATCTGTGTTGTCTGTTCTCGCATTCAAATACAGAGACCCTTTTTTCTCACAAATCGAGAAACGATGGAATTTTTTGTTTCACCCTTAATGTGAGAAATTTTGCAATGCGAGAAATACAGAAACGAGCAACAGATTAAAGAAATAAAATAAAAAAATATAAACAAAGTAAGAACTTCTTCGGTTGAACCGACTATAAAATGATCTGAAAGACAAAGTTTAATACATGCATTATGTTCAGCAGCAAACGGGGTCCATTAATTTTATTTCAGCGTATAATTTGCAATTATGTCCCGCCTGCTAAACTTAATACAGGAATTCAACATAGGCTTTCATCTCATATTTTTATAAATTATTTATTTGACGTTTTTGTCGCGGTAGTTTTATGAGAGGTCCAGCCTATTTAAACAAATTTATTATACGTAATTAATTTAACTAATATATTATTCTTGAAAATTAAGTCAAATTTAAATCAATTGAGATTCTGAGTTAATTTTTTTAAATCGCCATAATTTTCCTGAGTTTAAGAGAAGTTGTGGTTAAGATAAGAACTCAAAGTATTACCAACCTTTTTAAACTGGATCGTTTTCAAAGTTTGTTCGATATCAATTTCACTCATATGTATTCGAGTTACCGAACATGGATAATAACTTTATTTTTTTTTAATTTTAAAGCTTCACTCTATGGGTTTGGGTAATTTGTTTCTTTAACGTATTACTATTTTGCGCCAATAATCCGTTATTTTGTTTTCAGCTACCTATCTAATGAGATTTCGGTTTATAAGACAAAGCTAACAATACTTAAAATTACAAAATTCATCTAGCCGTTTGACTGTTAAGAGTTAATAAAGAAATTGAAGGTCGGGTAAAAACAGGTTTCCCATATTCTGACAGTGCGTGGTTATATATGTATTTATAAATGCTAATGAATTTTTTACAATTAACGTCAAACTCAATATGAAAAAGCGCTATTTTAGTACGAAAGCTCATACGTATGGATTTAGTAGTTAATCGTTTATTACATGATTTGTCTCACACACACACCCACATCTAAAAAGGTACTAAAATATGTTCAGAATAGATACAGAATATAACAACATGTTATTTAATTGTTACGTACTTTATTAGTTAGAAATCTAAAAAAACTAAATAAAAAATGATGGATTTTTGAACGCCTACAATACAACACTTGTAAAACCCTAGTTGACGAGAGTTCCCAGCTTCTTGAATAAAAAACTAGTGTTAGAGTATGTTCTGGGGTCTCTCATTATCTCGGAAATTTTATTAGCTTTAGGCTAAAGTAACTCAGCAAAGTGCGAAACTGATCGCACTTTCCGTACGGAATTAAATGTTTTTGGATTTTGTTGCTACTGTCAAAAATTATCGGAAAGCCTTTGAAATGTATTAAAAAAACCAAATCAAAAAACATTTGATTTCGTACGGAAAGTGCGAAAGAAGCATTAAGTGGGATTACTTTCCACATTTGGACAACATATTTGAGTTGACAAAACTTAATATGTAATTCGGTTTGTGGTAAAAATTTAACTGCAATACAAAAAGTGTGTAAACAAAAATTTTAATTCAGCGCATATTTGTTTTAATATGGTGTAAGATAAATCACCTTCATAACGATATGTGTGATAGATTTAACCAGCATCGTAGTGTATAAATAATAAAGGGAACATTCCTAAGAAAAAGGAAAACAGACCAAATAAATATTCACACGTGTTCTCCTGTTAAATAAAAAAAAACAGCAGTTAACCGAAGTAACTCGCTTGTTGAACAAAATGCGTACGACATGACATGAGTCTTATGAAAATTATTGAAAATGATAAAGTGACTGTCTGGTCTGTCTTTTGCAAAAAAAATCTTAACATTTTGAACACAGTCATCCATCCATTGCACACATTCATATACTGTATGTATTAGTGATGTTACGAATATTCGTATTCCTATCGCCGAATATTCGCCTATTTCATGACATTCTTATTTGCAAATTCAAGCGAATATTTCGCGAATATTTTGCAAAATAGAGTTGAAAAAAAAGAAAAAACTTAAATAAAATATGTATATGAAAAATCAAAACAGCTGGCGCGGCATTTGCGAAAATATATTCTCCTAAACAACACGGAATAAATAAGTAAAGCCGCAAAAATAGTGAGAAAAAGGAAATGTCTAAGTATGAAAGTATAAGTATCTAAGCAGAATGGCATTTCTCGGAGTAATTTAAATGACTTCAGGTGAAGTATACAATCTCTCACCGTGTAAAATAATTGCCTTTATTTGTAACACATGGCTTTTACATAATAATAATAAAGCATGTATACCTTCTGCATTCCTTCTTTTAACTTTCCTTCATCCATAATCTTTTAGGGTCAATTTGACCAAACTTTTACTTAGATGAAAATTTCAGATTAATTTGATTTTACAACACTTACATTACTTCTCTTCTTTAGGCCATTTCATAAAATATACAAAGAAATTAGCAAGAAGCTCCCAAAACTACTACTTCCACTTTATTAATAATACAAGTTTAAAATTCCCATTTTCACATTCACATTTTAATTCTGCTGGAAATTTTTATAAAATGGATTTTTCCACATCAATATCAGTTTTTTCGAGGTTGATACGAGTATATAAATATACCAAACATTTTATTGCAGGCCAAAAATTAAGCGGGTCACATTCACCCAGTGATGTTATAGACTTTTTTGAAGAGTCACTACGTAGCCCGAAAAAAATCCCTATTTTCCCCACGCGCTCAAAAAATTGTCCCTACAAATTGAAGATACAATTTTATGACTCAATTTATGTTCGGACGGACCTAACAAATATTTGAAAACAACCCCAAAAAAAAAATAGCATGACCAGTAAATTGATCAAATTTTAGCTTTATTTGTACCAAATTCTGTTGATAAACTAACTTTATTTTTAAGAAAATAATTGTATAATCTTATTTAGAAACTGCTAAATGATGTTTGATCTAGCCAAACGTTTTGCAAAAGCAATTAATCTTTTAATGAAACAAGTGGTTTCGTGTAGGACGTCAAATATTTAATAGGTGTAGAAAGATTTTTCGCTATCTGTATTTTCATGTGGCAGTGATAAATAAAAGAGAGCTAATTTCAACTAAAGGGGAAAAATTAAATTTTCATTAACATTTGTCCTTTTTGTGACTTTGATGCCCAACTTAAGCAAGTTATCTATTTATTGCTCTGAAAAATTAAATTCTTGTAAAAGAGTTTCACAAGTTTACCTTAAAAACAAAGTTGAATTGAGGCAAGCGATCACTCAAAGAAAATAAGGCCATAATCATGTAAAGCACAACGCAACGCCAAAGATTAACATTGAAAGCACAAACAATGTCATAAATATTTTGTAATTTTGTTGTTGCTTTCTACAGAAATTCATGTACCGTTTCAAAATTTTCAACGACACAAGCAATGGAGCGTTTGAAATTTTAAAACGCAATGTGAATTTCTGTAGGAAGCACCAGCAAAATTACAAAATATTTATGACATTGTTTGTGCTTTTAATGTAATTCGTGGACCTAAACAATTTGTCATGTTGCCGTATCAACAATTTTATTAGTGTTTTGTCACAAATCGAAAAATATTGCCAAATATATACAGTTTTGCAACATTTTTGAAAAGTCCCTACATTTTAAAGATTTTAAATTATCTGTCATTCTTTTCCCTCCTACGGCCATTTTTTTTTTAGAAGAAAATCTCCCTACGAATAGGTATTTTTTCCTACGTATAACATCACTGCATTCACCTTTTATTTTGCTACCATAAAATTATTTTTATTCCTGTTTAGGATAAAATAAAATATTGCGACCGACACTATATCATCTACTTTAAACAAAGTGATTTGAAAAGTAAAGGAATACAGAAGAGTTAAAAATGTTCAGTAGTGGCATTCAGGTGCGAAGTTGATATTTTTAAATTCACTAATGGCTGATGTCATAATTATGTTTAAAATACATGTAGTAGTGTGACAGTTTTTGTCTTAATTTGCTGTTATCGACGCAAACGGGAGATTTTTTTAAATTAAATTTGAAACAGCAAGTGGCGCTAAATTTCAGATTGGGTATTATATTATAAGTAAAGTTTTTACTCAAGTAAAAAATATATGACTCAAAATATTATTAAAAATAAATATATACATATTTGATTTAATGAGAATACAAACATACATAAGTTAAACCCGAACAGGTACATAATTAATATACGTATTCGGCACACATTGGCGTAGATATTTGTATTCGCATTCGTATATGCGAATATTAAAAACTGATTTTCGTAACATCACTAGAATTATGTATGACTGTTTTATTTATATAAATGTATGTATATACAAATATAGATTTATTCAATGGCAATTGCACAGGCTACTTGATTTCAACCATCTGCTTAAACTCTACTTTAAGTCGAATTTTGGATAACCCTACATTGATTTCAAATAAAGCTTTTAGTAAAAAGTAAAAGTAGTATATTCGAGTATACCAAAACCCTCCACCGAGAGAAAAAATATTTCAGGAGTAGGATGAATACGGGACCTATAAACTGCTTATCAATCTTAATATATGTAGTACTAGCTTAACCAGGTGAGCTTTGCTACCCCCATTGAAAACAAATTAGTCAAATGTATCTCGAGCATTGATAACAAAGCAAGTTGCACCAAATTAAGATACTTCTAATATTATCCTTCTCCAAATATTTAGACATTTTTATATTGTCCTTGTATGGGAGTTTCCACGTATTAATTTCTGCCTGTGTTTCTTTTTTGGGGTTGTCAAGTTCTGGTGGGTTTTTGCACAAATTGTTGGTTTGATATCTTTTACTACCACACCTCCTTGAAAATTTAAAAATATATGTAGCCTATGTTAACGAAATTACTGCGAAAATTATTTCCGTAGTAGCTTAGGAGTCTATAGGGAACAAACAACCCCACAAAACAAACTCATTTGCATACAATAGATAATTCGTTGCGGGCTTAGGCGCATTGAAGTCTATTCTAAAAGTATGCTTTATAAGGGACCTATGGTAAAATATGCACCGATCATTACCAAGATTCTGTAGACCGATTTTTAGTACTATTGGAAGATTGGTTTTATATGTGGCATATAGTAAATAATCGAAATCACCAAATTTCACCACGATACCATTATTCGCTACGGTCTTAGGATTTAATTCGGGACATATGGTGAAGTACGCGAGTCGATTTTTTTTTTTTTGAAATTTGGCAGTGTGATTTCTATTCTTATGGAACTATGACGAAGCCACTTTAACGTGTTTTCCGAGAGTGGGTGTTGTATGGGGCCTATGGTGCGATCTTCATGAAATACGGCAGTTTGATTTCTCGTAACAAAAAACGTATTCGTGCGAAATTAAATTGCAATCCGTGCATTCCGCCACTAATTTACATATGTTAGTTCTTGTAACATAATTGTAACAAAATGTAACAAAATCGACTTACAATTACTCAAGGACCAAGAGCATATATAACCTTTATGTGGTTGTTGGAGAATGTTAAAAAATGTCACACGGAATGGCAAACTAATGGCTAATAAATCACTGAATGTTAAAACCCTGGCTTAGTTAAACTTAACTTAAATGCATATGTAGTTTTAACTGAACAGCTGTGATTTAGTGTCATATATATTATATGTAAATTAAAAAAAATATTGCGGCAACACTGCGATAAATGTTGTCAAATTCATATGGTCTGTATTGGTAGTTTAAACGCAGAATTTTATCCGAGATGGTTTTTATATTAACTGATTTATAGATTTGCTGGTTTAAACACACTTTAAACCAAAAATATAGTTTAACTTGCACTGATTTATTAGCCCTTAATACAGTACGACCTCGTGTACGATCCGAGTAAAAATTGTATGTCTTAAAGCAGCAGTTTATGCTATAATTCATTGAAAATTGTGTTTTTCTATTATACTATTTATGAATAAAAATAAAATAAAATTAATTTGGTTATACCTACACGTAATAAAAATAATGGGCATAGAATTATTTGATTTTTCTTCAAACCTTATAAAGCGAGTTCTCCATTACTGGATATTCTCCAGGTATAATATTTTTACGACTTGCAGTTCCAGATTCTGCATTTGCAACAAATTGTTTAATTAAACGTTTGTTTTTTTTTAAATTAGCTCAATGTAAATTTATTGATATGAAATTCATTACAAATTGCCGCTACCGAAATGTTGTTTTCTAGTTTTTTAAATATTACTTTTTTGTTTAATTGTTAGTTTAATAATTTTCGTACAAATGGCATTTTTCTTCATAAACCTCTCAGCACTACGAAACAATTTGGCAAACTATATTTATGTTGTTACACCTGCACAAACAAGTGTTCAACCTACAAACATACGCACTTTTTTTTAACTGAAAACTAACGATGAAACCAGTTTTATATGGAAAAACAAAGAAACTGAGAAAAAAAACGAAAAGTTGTAATAACAGAGTCACAAAATTTTGCAGAGTTGCGCTTGCAGAGTCTACAAGTAAAAAGTTTGGTTGTTGCAATAGACGAGGAGTTGCGTTTATTGAGGGTCA
The DNA here is from genome assembly GCA_943735925.1 of Pollenia amentaria. NCBI lineage: Eukaryota > Metazoa > Arthropoda > Insecta > Diptera > Polleniidae > Pollenia > Pollenia amentaria. Next base: position 62,434,671 of record OX031008.1, on the reverse strand, counting down.
CGCAACCCAAGGGTGCACTGGATATCACCCGTGTTGGAGGGTATAAAATCCGAGGAATAGTTCCCACTTTGTGTTTGAGTATATCTAAAATATTTAATATTGAACATCAAAATTCCGTTTGCTTTTCTTTTTGCCTTCGTATCATCACACGGTAATTGTTTTTTTTAAGTTAAAATTGTAAAACAAACGTACTACGTTGACTCAAAACGTTGCAACGTACGTTTGCAACACAATTGGTATTAAGAAATTTACGACCTACGGTCCAATTGTGTTATTAGCATTACAACCTAAAAACAGACTATTCGATTTCTTAAAATTTTTTCATTTAAATAATATACATATACTGAAGAAAACGTTCCATAACTGCCTAGAAGTTGCCCCTAGGGGATAAAATATATGACCGACCTCCATTAGTTTTTCATCCTCAACATTTTCTCAAAACATACTTGGCCTTTATCTCCACCCCTTAGGCGGGCTCCCATACAAATTCGGTGTTTTAAGAAATTCTTTAATTTAATTAAAACTTTTATTTATTTTATCAAAAATTTCGATATTTTGCAGATAAATTATTTTTTTTTGACAAAGAAAAAATTATGTTTATAAAAGGACTGCGGAGAATAGAAAAAATTTCAGCCTTAATCAAGGGTAATTTTATTGCGAAATATTTTAAATTTATTAAATAAACTAAGCCATTTTTGAGTTACGCGAATATTTCTTGTGCAACCTCCTCCATTTTCGAAATAACGGTATATCTCGAAAACAAGGGCTGACCCAAAAAAAACTAATTATTAGCACCACTGAATTCAGCGTACTCGAATTAAGTTAACCTGCCGGGTGCCCCGCTTGACAGTTTTTTCAACAAGCACTGTCTAATTATTTACCTGACTTATTTAATTTATTGATTACTCTTGAAAGCAGATGGGCTAGACTTAAAAAAAGAAAAAATTAGTTAAACCCAATTAAAAAAATTTCAAAATTTCTCCTAAAACTTAAGACTTGACGGTTTAAACTTGAAGAGTGTGAACCAGCACTATTTGTTTATGGTGGCGTACACGTAGTAATGTTACAAAATTTAAAATTTTGTTGTTGTTTTAAATGTTATTTTCTATGCGAACGTTAACGTTCGAAATCGTTAAACAGGCCGTTAGAGTTATAACTTTTTATTATTTTTAATTCGTTGACGCGTCAAGTAGCTACAGTGCTTTTTTAAAGCTTGTGGAAAATAATAAAAGCTTATTTTGTCCTTCAATGCTTATATTTTTAATATTAAAGGATTCACGCTTATATCTTTACAAAAAGCATTACATTTAAATTTAAATAAATATGACGAAAAGCAACTACAAAAGAGTAGGTTGTCAAACATACATAAATGTAAATTTTTGGTATAAAAGAGCTTTCAAAAGAAATGCTTTAACAACCATGTTTAAACTTTAACCTGAGCGGTCTATACTTAACTATGACTGTGCGTAGTTTCCACATTAATGGCGATTTCTTTTCTGAGAAATATGTTGCATAAATGGTACATGCTCTATCTCTTTTGTGTAGCATGTACCATTTATGCAACATTTTTCTCAGAAAAGAAATCGCCATAAGATTGGGCATAAATAATTAATAAATAAAAGAGGTTGCCCTAGTTGGTGGTGCGCTAGTCTTTCAATGCGAGGATTGCGGTTTCAAATACCGCCAAACACTCTGGCCCCTTTCACTACAATGGGCTAAAGGGTTACTATTGCTAAATTGAGTTAGAATATTATTTGTAGTTGTATTTGTGAAATTTAATTATATTTAAATACTAGCTCAACCCAGTGCGCTTCTCTACCCTCATTAAAATTAAATAAGTAATTTTTTCCTTAAACACAGATATCGTGCATTGTTTACGAAGCTATTTGTAACAAATTTTGAATACTCTTACTGTTAGCATTCACCAGTTATACAGAAATCTATATAATATTTGTATTGGAGGTGCCCCGCCTACGTCTACAAAAAGGCCCACTTTTATTTAAAGATATTGTTCATTTATAACCAAGTTGTTCGTATCAAATTTGCAAATTGTAGCTGTTGCCGTTCTTGTGTATCGCCCCCTTTTCCAATACCGCACATTTCTTTCATATATTGTCTGTATATTAATAACACTGCGCTAGTTGAAAAAACAGAGAAGCCGGGATCTGGCGTTTTAACCTAATTCGGGTTCGCTGAATCCAGTGGTGCTAGCCGTTTTTTTAGGTTATCTCTGGTTTTCGAGATATACCGTTTTTTCGAAAATGGAGGAGGCTGCACAACATATGTTCTCGTAACTCAAAAACGCTTTAGCTTATTGAAAAAACTAAAAAACGAAATTCCGCAATAAAGGCCCCTATTACGGTTTACAACTCAACCCAGTTGAGTTGTAATTAAAACAACTGGTTGTGATGAGTTGTAATTTTTTGATGTTTTTGTTCGCCGCAATATAGCAAAGTTGTAAACCATAATACAAAAATTAAGAAATTACAACTCAACCGTAATAGGGGCCAAAATTTCCTTTAAGATAGGTAAAACTCTTTTCTAATATGCGCAGTCGTTTTAGAAACATAATTTTTTTTGGAAAAAAAAAATAGTTTGTTTTTAAAAATTTCGAAATTTTTGTTTTTTAAAAATTCATAAAAAACTGGAAAATGCAGCTAGGCTTCTAATTTTTTCCAGAATTATTAAACGAAATTGCAAACAAAACAAGCTATAAATGATTCAAATCTGTTTACAACTTTCGATTTTATTCACAAATGACGAAAAATGTTAACTAAAACTAAGAATTTCATAAAACGCAATATTTGAATGGGAGCCCCCCTAATAGGTGGAGATAAAGGGCAAGTATGAATTGAAAAATGTTGAGGACAAAAAACTAATAGAGGTCCGTCATACATTTTATCCCACTAGGACTCCTAGGCAGTTGTGGAAGCTTTTCTTCAATATATATGAAGAATATAATTTATATGGAGGTTTTCATAGGACTTTTTTTTAATTATTAAATTCTTTATTCAACATTATGTATATATGAAGAATGTGGCAATGCAGAAAATGTATTTTCAATGACGTTTTGACGTTAAATTTTTAAAATGCGGGTTTTGTGCCATTTACAAAACAAAAGAACAAATATTACAAATTTATGCTATTCCAAAGAAATATGCATACAACATTACCACACTTTCACTTCGCGGGAGGAATTTTAGAAAGTCCACAGTTACCGATTAAAAAATTCTTAGAATTAAGAAATAAAGTCATAAAGTTTTACATCTTTGTATTTTATTGTGGCCGCACTAATCGGTCTTGTTGGGCCCTAATCATGTAAAACCCAACGCAACGCCAAAGAATAACGTTGAAAGCACAAACAATGTCATAAATATTTTCTAATTTTGTTGTTTCTTCGTACAGAAATGCACATTGCGTTTGGAAAATTTCAAACGCTGCACTGCTTGTGGCGTTGAAAATTTTAAAAAGGGACATGAATTTCTGTAGAAAGCAACAACAAAATTACAAAATATTGTTATACCTGTAGCAGGTCGAAACATAAATCGTCCCGCCTTTGTTTTTTTTACAGGTACTTTGATTAAAACCATTACAGTATAAATTAGAGTTCCTCTACCACTTCATTGTCAAATGCAAGTGCTTGCGAAAGTGATTAGTGATGTTTAAAGCCTTTGACAGTCTTGTACATATCTAATCAGTTATATTGAAATATGTAAGATGGAGGCGTGTAACAAGTTGAAATACTTTTGTTATGTGTGTGAGAAATATGCCAAGTCGCCGTAAAATCACTATTGAAACAAATAACTTGTATGATACATATTTTTCTTTAAGTGCTATTTAATATAATCCTGGAGATTGGCGCTTTTTCATTGGTTCTTCCAAAAGTAGCTTAAAAGCAGTTTTGATACATGTCACTAATTGAAAAAGTCCTAATCCGATAGCACTAAGCACAAATACTAAAGAGACATACGCATCAATGAAAAAAATAATACAGTTAATTAAATATGAGGAACACAAGTGGAAAATATGCGCAGATTTAAAAGTGGTAGCTCTTTTAAGAGGCATGCAATTGGGCTATACTAAAAATATGTGCTTCATATGCTTATGAAATACGCGTTTCGATGGCGACCAGTACAATACACGGGATTGGGCTTTACGTAAGGAAAGCAGATTGCATAGAACTAATGTTATTGAATTACCACTTGTGCCGATGGAAAAGATTTTGCTTCCTCCACTTCACATCAAACTGGGTGTTGTAAAAAATGTTATAAAAGCATTGAGCCCAGATGGTGTTGCTTTTACCGAATTGCGCCGAATTTTTCCACGATTAAGCGGCATGAAAGCAAAGAAGGTATGAACTCTAACTACTTTATTTAATTAGATTAATATTTCATATCATAAGGTTTATATTTTACAGTAATTCTTAATGGACCGGACATTCGTCGTCTTATGAAGGACCATCAATTTGAGGTTGCATTGAATGATATCGAGCTATTGGCCTGGAATTGTGCGAAATCAGTAATAGAAAATGTATTAGGAAATCATCGGTCTGAAAACTGGCGAATTTTAATTAAGATATGCTAACCACATTTAAAAATTTAAACGTTAGAATTTCATTGAAAATACATTTTTTGCATTACCATGCCGAAAAATTTAATGAACAATCACCAGCCGAGTCTAATGAACATGGCGAGTAACAGCCAGGCTCGAACACTGGTATAGCGGCAAACAACTTGATTTGCTATTAGAGGATAATTGTTGGAATATGCAGGAGGAAGAAGAATAAATTTCTATATATAAACTTTAACTTTAATTAACAACAAAAATAAATTTTTTTAAATTTTTAAGTTTCGTCCCGTTATTATAAAAAATTTGAAAATTTCATCTTTTGTAAGCAAAATCTAAAGTTGTAGACAGTTTTTAATCACGTATGGCTTATTTTGTTTGGAACTTTGTTTTCTATACGCGTAGAACCCTGGCCCCTGCAGCGCCTGAGATACCCCCAGACGGGTCAAATGTATGACCAACCCAACTTTATTTTTCATCCCCATCATTTGTTTCTAAGGCCTTGGGGTCACTTCTAGGGGGATAAAATGTATGACGGAACTCTTTTAGTTTTTCGTCCTTAACATTTTCTCAAATCATACGTTCTCTTTATCTCCACCCATTAGAGGTGTTCCCATACAAATATTGCGTTTTATTAAATTCTTAGATTTAATTAACATTTTTCGTCTTTTGTGAATAAAATCAAAAGTTGTAAACAGATCATATATATATAGCTTGTTTCGTTTTTAATACGTCTGGAAAAAATTAAAAGCCTAGCTGCATTTTCCAATTTTTTTATGAATTTAAAAAACAAAAATTTCGAAATTTTGATAAACAAATTTTTATTTTTCAAAAAAAAAAAATTAATTATGTATTAAAACAGCATATTAGAAGAGAGTGTTACCTTTCTTAAAGGATATTTTATTGCGGAATTTCGTTTTTTTAGTTTGTTCAATAAGCTAAAGCATTTTTGAGTTACGAGAACATATATTGTGCAGCCTCCTCCATTTTCGAAATAACGGTTTATCTCGAAAATCAGAGCTAACCTAAAAAACGGTTTGCACCACTGGATTCACCGTACCCGAATTAGGTTAAAACGCCAGGTCCCCGCCTTGACTAAAATAATCTTACAAACAATTTTAATAATATATTTTTTTAAGTCAGTTTAAAGTCTTGTATTGCTCTTATACATTATTTTTCGATATATACAACCGGTAGTAATCGTACGATTTTCATATAATTTGACAAATGATGATTGATTGATCCGCGTCCCCAATTGCATTGAAATCAGTCCATAAATGATTTGTGGCATTTATTAAATGTTTTTTTAAAATCTTCGCTTCTAGATGCTTTAAACCGTAAAAATAAAATTGGGAACTGCGGCGAAGGTTTGGGTTGATCGATGAATTTAAAGGAGGCAACTATTTTGTGTGATACCCTCGCAGTATAAAAAAAAAAAAAGATTAAATATAAATAGTCAAGACCTAGCGCTTGAGATTATTGTTCGCTTGTTTGAATTCGTTTTAATTTAACTCGACATTTAAGAAAAGTCGTATTTATTAAAAATAAAGATTTAAATATTTAATTTCCAATTTAAACGTGACTTTTTTTCATTAAATAAATTTAAAAAAATAAATTTGTCAAAAACGTCTTAAACTATGTACATATTTAAACGATTTTTCCACAATTTTATTTTGAATATAAATGTATGTACATTAGACCGTCTCAGTTTTTATACTTTTTTCGAAATTCCTTCATGAACATCGATTTTCTTTATCTACTATAAAAACCAAGAATTGTGGTGTAAACACTTAAATATTGATGAACGGAAAGTGGTCCCTCAAATTGTTTTTTAATTTTTTTAGGCAAAATGCCTTTTTTCCAAAAAATTAAAAAATTTTGATTTAGTAATTTGCCTCAAACTCAAGCAGTTCTAAATGGATTTGAACATCATTACATGCATTAGAAAGCTTATTAAATTTCCTAAATGTTTCTTAAAGCAACATTGCCATTTTGTTCGATGGTTTTTTATTCATAGCACTACAAATTCAGATTTTCATATAAAAACTTAACATTTTTTTTAATTTTTGCTTACCTTTTCATATATAAAAATTGAACGAGGCAAAACTTTTATATCCTGTAAATGGAGTATAGTAAGACATTTTAAAATAAAGATTTTGGTGTAAATAACAGTTGCATTCTGTTAAGAAAAACTGCAGATGTTCATGAAGGAATTTCGAAAAAAAAATGAAAAGTGAGACCGTTTAATGTACATACATATCGCACTTTATCTACAAGGGGGTATCAACTGAAAATTTTTATTTTTTCGAAAAAAAAACCTACGCGTTAGATTCATATATGTATACCCGATGTAAAAATATCGTGCTATTTTGTCTACTTCTTGGTAATGAAACGGTTGGTTCTAAAGTTGTTTTTTATATTCCTTCACTGTTAGATTAAAAATTGTTTTGCGTCTTCTGAAAATTTTGAGTTAAACCCCTCTTGTTGATTAAGTGCGATATGTGCAATAAAATAATGTGCAGCAAAAACGTTGCAAAATGATAAACATGATGGGGCAGTAGTGGTTTTCTCTTCGAAATATCGCTTAAACCTTTTTTGTTTGAGGTTCCCCAGCAATTTTTCCCTATTTCATCCAAAAATAAGGAGGATGTCGGACCGACTGCTTTACATAGAGTATTTTCTTTACTTATTTCTAAAATCTGCCATCTCATTGTGACCAAAAATTTCTCAGATATGTCAGAAAAATTTTATACGTTTTCAGAAATGCAAAAACTCCGAAAACTTAGAAACCCTATTGTATTTAGTGCTTATTGCAATTGTTACAAACTGTTCGTATTTACTCAAGATATTCTCTTGTCAAAGTAAAGTTGTAGTACTGGGCATGCCAAAAACATTCCAAATACCACTTAATAAAAAGCTCTACATCTCAAAGAAAGATACATATTTGTTTTGAAACTCTTTTCGTTTTGTTTTTGTTTCTGTTCCTGTTGTTGTGGTTGGTTACTGTATAGATGATGATGGTTGCTGCTTTAATTCCTGAATATACAAATATACAAGGGGTTGCAAGTCGATTACAGCTTTTAATCCTATTATAGCTGAAATTACAGCGATTACGGTTTTGAATTTCCACAATAAACTGATTTGAAATATAAATTTTTAGTGAGGAAAAGTTAATACTATGGCCTAACACGCCGGTCATGAAACAATCGACACTAGTTGCGAAAGACTAGTTTATATGAGAGTAATGATAACATGATCATTAGATTAATTTTTTAATGCAACTTTTCTTGTTTTGGAAATGTTACATTTATGAGTATTTCAATATTTAAATTGTCGGGATATATTTGGTTTTTAAACTTTTGCTATTTCGTATTAAATGGCTCTGATATCTTAACAAAGATACTCCAAAAACGATCTTCAATTTGATCTTTCAATAACGTATTCTTGATTTCTCTCTGGCTCTCCACTTGGCTTCTTGTCAACTTTTCCATGTGTGGGCGTTTCGTCCTACTTTGCGACTGCCTTACGGATTGCACTATATTGCAGTGCTTTGTCGTCATAAGTCTAACGTAGCGTGTGGCTTATACAATTCCATTTTTGTTTTCTATTTTCACGCTCAATTAGCTTTTGTTGTATTTGCGCAGATTCTTTGAGATTGGCCTTGCAATAGCGCAAGACGTTAAAAAATTGTGATTTTCGTGTTATTTAAAAGTGATTGTTATTTCCACACATTTGTTAGTCGTACAAATGCATGCTTTGCAGACTTTACGCGATCCTCGATATACATAGAGGAGCCAGTATTTGTAAGGATACTAACTACGTTGTCAAGGACTTTATTATAGATTTCTAGCGTAACTATTATAATCACCTCATCGTGAATAATTTTTCCCTCGTAATTGTTTCCCTTCTCACGTATTTGCGATCATGAAAAACTCAAATGAAAAAATTAATTCATAGGACAATAATAACGTAAAAAATGTTCGCGGGAACAATTCCAGTTATCGTGAAAAAAGTTTTTTCACTTTTCCCTTTGAAACTCTCACTTTATTTTTGCTGGTGAACTTATGAAAGTTATTCTTCTTATCATTCGAATATTAAAGTTTACAAAATTATTTTTAAGGTCAATTTTCTTCAAAAGGGCACAAACTGATATTATAAACTAATTAATTATATGTATATTGTTCAACAAAATGCAAAGCAACAGGTCGATTGCCGGAGAAATTGGGAAGCTTTCCGAAGACGTGGCGGCAGAATTTTAGAAATTATTTTACTACATAAAAGTGTAATAAGCTAATGTTGCATTCAACCTATCACTTCAATACAATATATTTTATTTTGTTTTTTTAACTTTTCTTTAAAATATACGTGTATATTTTTAAAAAAAAATTTTTTTTTTGTTTTTTAATGTTTCTTAAGCAGTCGTACGATTTGTCAAAATAATCGTGTGTGCTCATAATGTATGAAATTAATTGAGTGATAGATTTTTTTGACAAGTCTGTCCGACTTGCAAATGTTTATGAAAATTTTCATAAAATGATAAATTCTATGCGATCAGAGTTGCACTTTCTTGTAAAGTATCTGAGTCATTTGAGTTTGCTTTTTTTGGTGAGACATTTTTTTATGTCGGATAGAATTCCGTCAGATTTTCCTGTAAATGAATCGTACGATTGAATAGGATATTGAATCCCGGCCTTTCATAGTTCTTCTGTTTTACATTCACTGAGAACTGATAGCGCGAAAAATTGTTCACGGGAGTTTCACGATAGCATTTTTCCCATCGAGTAGAATAAAATTTCCACATGTTTTTCACGATAGGGGTGAATAACTCTTGATTCACAATACTTGTTTTTCCTAAATTTATTTTAAGTCCAGCCCTGGATGCAGCTTTGACACCAGTTTCTTGAACATAGGTATCGCGTAGCTTATCTTAGATAACTTTTAGTTACTTCTACTTAAAAATCAAAATTTTACAATTTTGTTATATTTTGCTATGTACTCGTCTTTTTTTAATTTTTTCACAGTTTATTTTAAATTTATAAATTTAAATCAATCCGAATTCTTACAGGAGACTGCATCATGAGATAGAGTTATGCTAGCTATCCTTTTTTTTTTTGAAAAATACTATGTATTATGTTTTTGTTAAGAGTTAGAGTGAATGACAAAATTATTTTCTGAAAATATAAAGAAGGGAATTTTTTGTTTAAAAATTATACACAACTGCTTTAGAAGGTAAATCTTTTTACTGAATTGCAAATTAATTATGGCTCCACTTATTTCGTACGCACGTTTAATTCCATAATTTTATTTTAACTATTTTTGTTTTATAAAATTTAAATAAATTTTTTTCAAGTATTTAGATTTTTATTGAATTTTAAATTTTAACAAATTTTTTCATAAAATGTAAACAAAGCTTGACATTCAGTATACACACAAAAAAAAAAAAAAACAATAAACAGATGACTCGAAAATGTCACCTGTATGAATTCGCCTTGTTTGAAATATTTACTTTATTTGTACATTTTCATATGACAAAGCTGAAACATAAAAAACAAGGAAGAAAGTATACTCGGTTAAGCCCGACCATATGATATCCTACATCACAATATATAGAAACAAGTTTTCGCAAGTGTACCTAATTTGGGACGGATACTATATAGATGGGTTCATCTATATGAGATTTGTTTGCCTTAAAATAATTTTTAAAATAATATGAGACATATGGTTAATTTTGGACGTACCTACACAACATTTACTCAAGACGTAGTAGCCATCGTGTCTTATGGGGCATTAAAAGTGATTTTCTGGAGTCGTATTTGAATGAAATTATGGACCGTTTCTCACTGAAACATATACAACAACTTTCATCCAAGTATTTAAAGCCATTTAAATCTATTCAAAAAGTGATTTAAAATCGATCGGTATAATTAAAGTTTGGTCTAGAACCGATATATTATGACACACATGCATAAAACTCTCCCCTATTGTGGGATGAATATAAAAACTAAAATTTGATTTTGGCATAAAAAAATTCCCATTTTAAAAATTTGTTGTAATTAGCTGTGTTCATTTACTAAAAATTGTTACAAATTTGTAACAATTGTTACTGGAAAGTGTTCCTTAACCTAAATAATTTGCAAGTTGAGAGCATCAAAAGAGAGAAAAAATTAAGATTAAGAGTCTGCAAATTTTTACAGGTAAAATTTTTACTTGCAAGAATTTTTGAAACAGCTGTTTCATGTTTTTGTTTCCAAAATAAACTTTTCCAAAAGAAGTTTTACATAAGGATATTTTGCAAAATGTATAAGCTAATGTTGATTTTTAAAATCATTAAAAATATTTATGCGATAAGAAATCATGTTTTTCTTTAACTTAGGACAGATATTTTTATTGCTAAATAAAATAATGAACTTGTTAAAAAAATCCCTTATGTTTTTCGTTATGTTTTTAACCGATCAGGTGTTGTTGTTAGTACTGTGAGTATAATGGTTACCTAGATACCCGATACTTTACACTATTGCAGTATAATACATTTATAATAAATTTGTTTGCAAATTAAATTAGAAGTTTTTACAAAATTAAAGATTCGTATTAATTATAATATAATTTGAGATATTCCAATTGTTTACTTTATGACCGTCTTGTTTATTATGAAACAAGCACCAAAAAATGCTTTTGAACCAAATAAAACGGCCATAAAGTAGATAATGAGAATATCTAAAATTATTTTATAATTAACAATAGTTTAACCCGCTACCTCGTTACTTTTCTTTCGTGGTCATATTAAATGCCAAAGTTTATGTTTCTAAGTTTTCAAAAAAATTAGCAACGTTATAAGTTCTGCTCCTTCGCTCAATATTTGCTATAATATCTTTTATAGCAAATTAAAAAGGCACCACTTGCATTTAAAATTAAATATAAAAAAAAATTCATTATTGTATTGGAAGCCCATTATTAAGAACGTATATTGCAAAGACTGAAGAAAAATGTTATGTGAAGAAAGTACCAAAAATAGGTACAATTTTCACCCCTTAAAAAAATTTGTATTTTCTGGATAAGTTCCGAATGTAAAACAGTTTTTATTTCTATGTTTATTGGAGTTAATTGAAAAATTAATGGTTTAATTTTAATTCTTGTTCAGAACAAAATAAACTGCGATGCCACTTTCTTTCTACTTGTACATTAAAGTTGAATTGAGTTGCCACATAATATAGTGCTATAGTGCAACAATTGTTTTTTTGCTGAATAATTAAATAAAAATAATAAATATATATAAAAATAATAAAATAACTTTCATTTTTTCGTCCATTTTCTTAATACACTTTTAGAAAACAATTCAATATAAGTAGTTTGCTGGTTGTGCTGCCAGTTTGTATAATTGTTTACATCTGTAAACCATATGGAAGCTTGGTTTTTCCGGCCAAATTTTCTGAAATAGGTGAATCGTTCTGCAGAACACTATCAGTAAAAAAATTATTCTTCGGACAAAAATATTTTTCGGAACGCATGGATGAATCCACGGTTAGTTTAGGAGTTATGAGGCTAGCGAATTAACTCGTTTTTACGCGATTTATCCCCTAAAAATTCGAATTTCCAAAAATTTTATCTTACCTGGCATTTACATATGAAAGTAGTTTCTTGCGAGTCGCAATGCACTAAATTTGTTCACTAACACACACACACACAAAATTTTCGTACTATTAGGCAATTTATCCGGTTCAAATTTCAACCTTATAACTCACGGCGTTAAGGCTGTGCGAAGATGAATCTGTCAGTCAGTCCGTAACGTTGAAATTTTATATACCTATGTATATACATAGGTTATACATAGATTGTTAAATTAAATGTTTTTGTTTTGCCTTATAAATACTTTAATTGTTAACAAAGGGTTTTTTTATCTTTTACTATTAATGAAAACCCGAATTCTTCTTTCACCTCCTAAATAAAAAAAAAATCCAATTCATGATCCATTTTATTCGACATAAGCAAATATAAATTAATAAAATCACATTATTTTTACCATAATGTATACAATTTTCCCAAGTCTTAGAATAAAGGATGAGTAGTCAAATATTCCTGTATATTCGTCACTACTTTAACTTGCAAATTTTGGCTGGCAAAGTGCTCATTTACTTTTTAGTATTTTTGAGAGCAATTTCTTTAATTTCCTACTTTGCAAGTTTCTGCAAGTAAAGTAAATGAACACACCGATTTTTTTGCAGTTTTCTTATTCCTATCCTTAAAATATAAAACTATTAACAAAATTCTTTAAAACTTTTGTTCATGTCTTTTTGAACCCAAAGCGCAGCTATCTAGAGAATTGTGAAGTCTCAAATGCATTTCCATGTTTTATGAGTCCACTAAAAATTTTTTGTGCAGAGTTTATTAAAATAACTGATCCTTATCTAACGAATTGAAATACTTAATCATATCAGGTAACGGTTTATAAAATTAAGTTTACTGCAAACCCTAAAATAAAAGTTGGAATAATAAAATATACGTACTAGATACCTTTTTTTATTAAGCCTGTTGTTTTTACTGCCAGTATTTTGTTCCTTTTAATTTGAAAATTGGTTGGTGATTTTTTTTATTGTTATTTCTTTTTTTTTGATTTATTTGGTACATTTTGTGCCGTGGATCATAATAATGACGATCATGATTAAACACACACACACACGTTTCAAATAAAATTGTTGTAGTTTTGTGTCTGTCAAACAGTTGGTTTACCTTTTGAAGTCGGTTCAAATTAAGCCTGCTCAACAATAGGTTTGTTATCCGTTAAATATTTTTTATTTTCTTAACAAGTTTTGGATTTTTGTGCTCATCAGGTCTGAATGGTACTTTTTTCAAAAGTACAGTTTGATTAATTTTTTTCTTGTTTATTAAATTAGTATCAAGCTCTAAGGCAAAAACATATGATTAATATTCTACTCAATTCGTTGGCATAAAATTTTTATGGTGAATTAAACAATAGGTTTAACAAGTTAGAGTGTTATATTCGGCTGTGCCGAATCTTTAATACCCTCCAAAGACAGGAGTGGGCTCTACATGATAAATACATATATATAGCTTTTTCAGGTTAAATAAAACCTTTTTCAAATTAAACGAAACCTTTTTCAAATTAAACGAAACCTTTTTCAAAATAAACGAAACCTTTTTCAAATTAAACGAAACCTTTTTCAAATTAAAAGAAACCTTTTTCAAAATAAACGAAACCTTTTTTAAATTAAACGAAACCTTTTTTAAATTAAACGAAACATTTTTCAAAATAAACGAAACCTTTTTCAAATTAAACGAAACCTTTTTCTAATTAAACGAAACATTTTTCAAATTAACGAAATGAACTACTGAAACACAATGATGTAAGGAAAGACGTAATCAAAAGCGAAATAGAAAAACAATTAACGGAAGAAGAAGCTGGGGAACTGTGGTACAGCGAGGACGTTTTGACTAAATCGACATACATGAGAATTAAAGATATACATAGAAGGAAATTTGAAAGACTAAGGGAATCACATTTTATTTATTTAAATTGAAAATGCTATATATATATAACTAATCTTCACAAAAACGAACGTCGGCATTAAAATTGGTTGCGGTTTAGACCTGAATTAAATTATTTACCGACAATAAGAACGTTTTATGCGTTTCTTGTTAGAACTTTGAACTGGCTTGAGTAAAATATCATGATTCGTAACAGTTTTTTAGTTGGGTAATTTGTATTGGAAGTATGGTAAATTATAGACGAATCATCCCAAAATTCTGAAGGCTGATTTCTGGTACTACAAAAAATAAATTAGAATAACTTTCAATACAGCAGTGTAATTAATTTTAGCGTTAACAGGTAATTTCACAAAATTGCATGATATTTTTTGGCTATATGAAAGGCGAATTTAATTATTTCAAAAGAAGGTTTTATTTGGTTTTAGGCGCAATAAACTGTTTTCCTAAAGTAGGGCTTATATGGGGCCAAGAGTAAACTATGGACTAATCTTCACGAAATTTGACACTGTGATTTCTAGTCTTATAAAACTGTGATATACCAAATTATTATGACAGCATTACTAATTACGGTTTTAGGAGTACTAAACTGTAGGGAGTAGGGTTTATATGGGGACAAGAGTAAATTATGGACCGATCTTCACGAAATTTTACAGTGTGATTTCTGGTCCTATAAAACTGTGACGTACCAAATTTTAGTATCATAGCGTTATTTATTACGGTTTTAGGCGTATTAAACTGTTTTCTGCGAGTAGGGTTTATATAAGGGGTATGGTCAATTATGGACCGATCTTTACGAAATTTAACAGCATTTGTAGTTGTATAAAGTTATTTTTTGTATCAAAATTATCAATTTTTTATGGTGGTGGTTCCAGATTTTGATTTATAGTTCTGATCCTACTGAACCGCTGTTGCTGGATTTCAATCCCAAACTGCTTAGGATAACTACAAGCAATTTGATACCAAGTTTGTTCTTTTCTTTTGCGTTTTTGGAAAGTGAGCGTGTTTTTAACAGATGGACAGATGGACAGACAGACGGACATGGCTAAATCTACTTAGAATTACTCAAGCAGCCAGAATATACATATATACTTTATGGGGTCTAAGAACTTAGGATACCCTCATTCACCACTAGTGGTGGTGGAGGGTATAAAAAGAACATACTTACCCATTAAAGTGTTGCCAGGTATGTTTTTAAAACCACTGCGATATCTACGTACACAAGTAAACGCAAATTTTAATCAGCAAATTAAAAAATTAATCTAGTTCAAATGTTTTTAATATTTTTGAATAATATAAATGGTAAAGAAATATTTTTCAATATCAAAAATATTTTAACTTTGGCTGCTTGGCTGTGCTTTTATGTCATTCTTGTTTACAGAACAGATCGCAGGATAATTTCATATTTAGCTTTTTATAAACATGATTTTCACCCTCCCACATAAGAAAACAAATATGGATAAAATCGTTAGTTTTGTTGTAGCAAATAAAAAATTTACCTCAGTAGGGATCATGTTAAAAAACTTACAACAGTTTTTTTTAAAGTTGGGTCTTGAAGAAAATATTTGGTCCCAGTAATGGCCACAAAAAAACTATTGTTGTTTTTAAAATTACTGTTGTCATGATCCAAAAAAAAGTTTGTGTGTATTTAACCATAAAATGTTTACATTTGTGTATATGCCGACTGATTTTTCCTATAACATGGTGTCTATCACGGCAAGTACTTTTTAGTACCAATTTATTTGTGCCTCTAGTATGTATATCTACACTCACAATATTATTACAGTAACGGACTGCAATAACCCTGCGGGAAATTTGTGTCAATTGCTCTTAAAGCACTTATAATTAAAGAGAACGAATTGTGATAGGCGAAAACAAGACATATCACTTAACTGGTGATAATGTGCTTAGAGTGTAGTTAGTCCAGAGGAAAGGTATTTGGCACAAAACTATTCATGTGACTGGATTTTGTGCGGGTAGTGGCTGATTATCTCTAGTTCTATTACTTTATATGAAGGGGTTCTATCATATTGACATGGCTCATTTGGGACAATATCTCCGACAGGCAGTATTTTAACCGAAATTGGATGTGTCCATTAAAGTTATTTCAATGAGTTGTTACTAAGTGTCAAAAAGGTGCCAATTAACCCCCTCGTAGGACATTGCCATGTTAAAGTGACTTGCCACGTAACAAGTTTAGTGTTAGTTCCCTCTCCCCTAGGGAAATAAATAAATTCCAAGCCAATTTATTTTAACCGATTCCAAAATTTATTAAAAAAATTAGCGCACATTAATACGGATTTTCGGTTTCATTTAATATTGCCCATTGGTTACGTTAAAGTATTTTGTACGTTAAATTAACTGAAAATTTAATATAAAATAAATGAATATTCACTTAAAAAAGATATGCTTGTTCTGTGTAGAAACAACACTACAAGAAGGAAAATATTTTTATGTTTAAGAAGTAAAAATTCCCATTCTCTTTGTGAAATGATTTAGTTAAATACATCAAATTTTTAAAGTTTAAAATTTATTTTCTAAACAAAAGGGTCAGTACAGCAGTAAAACAAACACGTGTAACGGGGAAAGTAAATTATAAAATTCTCTCTCTCTCTCCCTCTCACAAGAAAAATTAGAATTTCGACCCCTTTGGGGAGTAAACAGTTTTTACTCTGTATTATATAAAATAACTGAAAACTCATTTGTTTTTATGGAATTCGAGGTTAAATTTTTGAAGGTAAAAATTCAATGAACTTTTCGTTAAAATGAAATGAATAATAAGTAAACCGGCTTTTAACTGAATTTTCATTATTTGTATACTAAAATTTCAGTTAATTTTGCGTACAGAATATTGTGAGTGTATAAATATAACATATAAAAGACACAAATACACAAAATAATGGGTATGTGCGTGAGTGATTCGCTTTTACTCAATTCTTTGTCCAGTCTTAGTAGTGTTGTGTCTTATTTTTATTTTACAGGCGGATTCACCCATTTACTTCGTACAAAAATTTTCTCCTGATTAATTTTTTTTATGTTTAGTTTGATGCCACTAAAAAAGACGTAAAACTACATTAAAAAAATCTTATGAGAACTTTAGAACATATGGGTGAATTCGCCTTAATACTTTTGCAATTTAAACGAGTGCCAGCTTTTTTGTGCTTTGTTTTGTTTAATTTTATTTTTTTGTGCCACTTCTTAGAAATCATAATTTTATACATTTTTAACATTAAATGCCAACCAAAAACATCATCGCTGCAGTCTGCGCGCACTGCCACAACTTCACTCAAATCACCAGGAGCCAATAACAAGAACTTTAACAACACAAAACATGCCATCATCATTTTGTCCATTGAATTAAAATAATGTCAGATCTCATACGCCTTTTCTACAATATGAACTCGTACATGCACATAAAAAATACACCTCCCTTCTCTGAATATGCATAAAAAACCACTTATCTTTTCTTTTATACAGTAAACACTAGAGATGAAAAAATCGTTTTTATTCAGTTTTGCAACTTTTCGAATGAATTTCATTTCAATAAAGCAAGGATGGTACAAATGTCAGGAAATTCCAATTGGGAAATCCCGATGGTAACTGTGCTTTCGGCTTATACAAGTTTAAACTTAAATATTCACCTTCGTCATTGAAGCGATGTCGGTTTTGCTTTTGGTTTCACCTTTGCGGAAAACTACTTATAAAAAAGTGTAGGAACTCCAAATTCAATCTTAATACCAACATAATACAAGTAGGTACGTATAGTCGGTTAAGCCTGACCATATGATACCCTACACCACAATATTTTAAAACAGGTTTTCGCGTGTGTACCTCATTTGGAACCAATTGGCAATCATTGAACCGGCAAAACAGAATTATGTTATGAGGTTAAGATTAATATAAGAGTTCTTTGTGCCGAATTTTATTTAAATATCAACATCGATATAATATTTGTTCGCCTTTAATCGACCAGTACACAATTTTGCCATGACATTTATGATATTATAAGCATGATCGTTGCCAAATATTATGTTAATACCCAAAGATCCTAACAACATTTTGAAAAGTACGCTTAAACGTTATTATCTATGTTTCATGTAGTACATTCAACCTTGTTGCTGAACTTTACAATTATGAAACAAACACTGCTGTTCAATGTGGCCAAGGACGTACTGGCGTCTCTGGAGCAACACTTAAAGTTGTAAGTTGTCCCATATAACCCAAAAACATTAGTAACTGAAAATAAACAAAGACAAGTGAAAGTGCTATATTCAGCTGTGTCGAATCTTTGATATCCTCCACCGACAGTTACAGAATATTTCAGGCGTGGGCTCTCTAAAGGTTTATAAATTATTAATTAATCTTTATAAAAACGTACGTCAGTATTTAAATTGGTGGCGGTTTGGACCTTTATATGTTGCATTATTGACCGACTATCAGAAAGCCCTATGTTTTTATTTCAAGTCACATAAAATTTAATTTGAGTAAAATATCACGATTCGTAAAAATTTTAGTCGAACTAAAAAAATTTTAGAGGGGAACTTATATTGGACTCATGGTAAATTATGGATTAATCATTATAAAGATCTGTGATTTCTGTTATTAAAAACCCTAAATTCGATCAGTTTTGCAGTTCTAAATTGGTTTTTAGAAGGCTGCTTAGTAAAGGACATAAGGTAAATTATGGACAGATTATAACAAAATTGCATGGTATTGTTTCTGGAGATATGAATCGAAATTGGACAAAATTTTACTACAATAAATATATCTGCTACGGTTTTAGGCGTATTAAAATAATTTCCGTGATTGGACATTATTTGGGAAACATGGTAAATTATGGACCCATCTTCATGACCTTTTCCATTGTGATTGAAAGACTTAAGAAAATTCGAAAGACCAAATTCTGTTACAAAATTATTATTCGTTACGGTTTTAAAAGTACTAAACAGTTTCCCGCGACTAGGGTTTAAGGGGCCTATGGTAAATTATATTACGGATCTTCATGAAATTTTATAGTATGATTTATCGTTCTTTAATTTACCAAATTTTATTACAGTAGCGTTATTTCTTAAGATTTTAGGCGTACTTAACTCTTTTCCAAGAGTAGGCCTATGGTTAATTATCTACCGCTATTTACGAAATTTGGCAGTGTGATTTCCAGTCCTAAAAAACTGTGACGTACCAAATTTAATTACATTAGCAGTATTTCTTACGGTTTAAGGCGTACTAAACTGTTTTCCTACAGTAGGCATAATATGGGGCCTATTGTAAATTATGGACCGATCTTCCATAAATTTAACAATATGATATCTAGTTATATATCGGGTGGTTTGATTTATAACGTAAACTCGTAGGGTTTCATCGTGAGGTTCGATTTATAATGTAAAATAAAACACATAAATTTGAAAGTGAACTTAAAATTTTTACTATCGGTTAAAACAACAATTTTTGGCATTTAGTGTTTAAGAATGATATCATGTAAATGTTGGACATGACTACATCTGAGGTGGTCCATTCAGAAGGTCCAATTCTGGGCGACTCGTTCGAGCATAGCGACTCGTACCTCGCGAATAACACTAGTATTGTTGGTTTCCAAAGCGTCAATCGTAGCTAATTTATTCCTGAAGATCTCAGACTTTAAATTTCCCCAAAGAAAAAAGTCTAAAGGTTTGATATCGCATGATCTAGGTGGGCTATTTACCGTAGCAAAACGTGAAGTTAATAAGTGCTCACCAACACGATATCTCAACAAGGTCAATGTTTCACGAGCTGTATGACTCGTAGTGCAATCTCGTTTAAACCAGAGCTCAACGAGACCATGCGGTAGAATTTCAGGAAGCATATGGTGCGATAACGGTTGCCATTGACGGTAACAGTCTGATTTTCCTTATTTTTGAAGAAATATGGACCAATAATTCCACCAGCCCATAAACCACACCAAACTGTTGTTTTTAATGGATGTAATAACTCTTGGTATTCTCCGGGTTGCCCATCAGCCGAAATACGAAAATTTTGTTTATTAACGTATCCATTGAGCCAGCAATGTGCTCCATCAATGAAGAAAATTTCCCGATAAAACACCGGATTTTCATTTCTCAAAGAACGCTGATTTTCGTAATATATGTAGATGAACAATTTGAAAACGTTGTTGTGGTGTGAGTCTTTCCATGATGACTTGCCAAACGATACTGAACAAAAATTACAAAGCAGTTGGATTGAGTCACGCGTGATCTGAAAATTAAACCTCACGATAAATAACCTTTTAGAAAGGATTTGTGCTAAATCTTTTAACAATCCGAGCATTATACCACCATTTTTGTTAGTTTTTGTTAACAAATTATCAATTTTTTAGGTGGACTCATAACTCTCATCCTACTGAACCGATTCAGTAGGATGAATCGGTTCAGTAGGTTGATTTCAATCCCAAACTGCTTAGGATAACTAGAAGCAATTTGACACCAACATTGTTTTTTCCTTTTGCGTTTTTCGACTGTGAGCGTGTTTCCAACATACGGACAGATGGACAGACAGACGGACATGGCTAAATCGGCTTAGAATTACTTAAGGAGCGTGAATATATATACTTCATGGGGTCTAAGATGAATATTAAAAAAGTTTTACACGGAATAACAAACTTAGTATACCCTTAGTATACCTTGTGAAATTGGGTCAGCGATATGTCAATAAACATTTAGCGCAGTGTTTAAAAAACTAGACTCCAAGTAGCTGTAGTAATAAAAAAACACAAAATAGTCTAGTACAAAAATGTTAAAAACTTGTAGTCGTTCATTTACTATTACTACTGCTACCGTCACATTTTGATAGCAATAGTTTTAGTAGTAGCGCAAAAAGAAAATAATTGGAGTAGCGTAGTAAATTTTTTTTACTGCTCTCGCTACCTTTAAATTTTGAGAGCAGTAAAATTTTTAAAATTTGTACTACTACCTGCTTTAGTAGTTATACAAAAATAACATTTAGGTAGTTGTTTTATAACATTAAGCAGTTTTAGAATAACATTGAAGTAGTATGTTAATAACATTAAAGCAGTCGTAAAATAACATTTTGGTAGCAGCAGAATTAATAAAAACGTAAAATTTTCAGCAAAATAAAAACAAACGAACAGCACGTGTGTGTTAAAATCAGTGTTGCCAGAAATCTCTTGGCTCATGCCCCATTAAAATTCCTTTAATTAAATTTATTAATTTTAATTGATTTACATATTCCTCCCTACTTCTGTTTTTCATGCTTTTTGCCAAGATTTTTTTCTGTTTTTTATGTTTTTGTCTTTCTTTTTCTCATTGACCTTTTTATAAGCACAACTTGAAGGAAAAATGTAAACACAGAGATTGTTCCTTAGTTGTTTAACAATTAGTATTGTGAAAATTGTACTTTGGACTTCAATAAGAATTCTTGACAAAAAGTATGAAAATCAGAAGTAAGGAGGAACATGTTAATCAATTAAAATAGATAATTATTCAAAAAACAAATTTCGATCTACCAATTTGGTTTGAAGATTGGTGTTTGGCTATTGACTGCCTGTTGCCTTCGATGGCGGGGAGTGTTAAAACGGCAAACCCCTTTGTCGAGATTGTGTCCGTAAAAACCTGGGTTCAATTCCCAGCTCAGTCAAGAATGATAAATTAACAATAAATTTTTAATTAATTTCATGTTGTAAAATTCCCTTCTTCATAAAAATAATTTAATGAAAAGTTAGTTTAATGAACTTTAGCCTGAATAAAATATTAAAAAAAATTTGGATTAAAAACCATAAACTGTTTAATAAACTAACCACAATACTATTTATTAATAATTTTTAAAATGTTTTTATTTAATATGTTTTTAAGTATGGTAAAATGATATATAGAACTGGTTTTAAGATAATTTCCACTAAATATAGCAGCGTTTTTAACCGTAATTCGAATAATTTTCTTCAAAGAGATTAAGTTCATCAATTGCATCATCTGAAAACGAGGGATTTAATTTTACAAGCAAAATGTTTTCAAGCGTATCTTTGTTTAACCGATTTCGGTTTTCTGTTAAAACTAATTTTAAAGATGAAAATGCTCGTTCAACGGACACCTATGTATAAAGGGATATAATAATTAACGTATAATTAATAAAATATTTAAAACTACGCACTTGAGTTGGTGGAATTGCGAAACAGATGTTGCTGAGGGCATATATTTCCGGGACACTATGTTTTCTTTCTCTCCAAAAATATAGCACATTTGTAGCGCTTTTAGCACAAGGAAGATTGAGCCTTTCAATTTTGGAGCTAACATCAACAACGTCTGTCTTGTTAATTTCAAACACTACACTTAGGAAACTATCGAGAATATCTTCTTCTTCATCGGTAATGCTCGATTCATTTGTAATTGTATCACATATCGAGTTGTTGGTAATCTGAACTTGACAAGTTGCATTTAGCTTCTCCCACAACTTTTTCAAGTATTTGATTGCTTCCATCTTCTGAGATTCCTGCAAAGTATGCTGAAATCGTGGATCTAGATACAAACAAGCTATGAATCCATTATTTAGAAGAAGTTTTGTCGATCTGTTTTCAATGCTATTTAATAAAACTGTACTAATTTTATATAAAATCGAATCTTTGTTCCCACTATTGTCGTTTATAAGTTTTGTTGTTAGCAATTTACATTTAAGCCATTGGGCGTAAAAGTCTCCATAATGCAATTGCTCTTGCTGAAACTTTGTAATTGATTTTTGCAGCGGACTTAGTGCTAAACAATATGATTCAATAAACTCCCAAAAGTCTGCATTTATGTAGAAATTCTCCTCACTTGATTTGTCTTGTACAGGTTCAATAGATTCTATTATATCTCTTGCATTTTTTAAATTATATATCATATTGTATGTTGAACGCCAACGGGTGGGACAATCGAGCTGGGGGTAATTTTATAGACTTTAATGCAAAAACGTCTTTGAACCCGTTTGAATTTTTTCTTAAAAATTTAACAATATTTCGACAATTTTGTATTTCAAGTTTTATTTTTGCATTTTTTTATAGTATCAAGGGCACAAAGTTGTGCGGTATGAGCAGCACAACGGTATATTTCAATATCTCCCACAAGCATTTCACATTGAAAGTCCATTGAATTTATAGTTTCAAAATATATATTATTGTCATGTATATCTTCACCATTTTCTTCCTCACATAAACAATGTGATAAAATTTTTGTTAACTTTATCATATTACGTCCATTGTCGCTGGTAATTGTTACAATCTGCTGTAAATTTATTTTATATTTATAATATTTCCATAGATAAATTTCTGGATGTGCTACAATGTTGCCCTTTTAGTTCCACCATGCCTAACATTGTAGAATGGATATTGTAATTTCTCATATATTGTGCAGAAATGCCGAAAATGTTGCGTGAAAGACGTGAGGCAGTACCAATTTTTAAAGAAATTAAACGATTTTCACATTCTTTTGATATTATCTTTACTACATTTGCTGCAACTTCTGCCAAGGTCTTTTTACAATTGGCTGCATTCAGGCAAAATTTTTTTCCAGTATCCTTTTCAATTTCCCTTGCAAATTGGATCAATTATATTTCGCATGCTAACAGAATTTAAAAAATTAAATGACACAGCTTCCTCGGTTACTAATTCAAAATATGATTTGGTTAACAGTTTTTTTTACTAATTTCACATTTAATCATTTTTGTCTTATATTTGCAAATTGGGCTATGGATATTCTTTACGTGTTGTTATCCTGTCTTATTTTCAAAACTTATTTTATGAACTTGTTCAATGTGCTTCTTTAAATTATATGTTCTATCTGTCCTTAAATCTTTTTTGCAATGTTTGCACACGAAAAAATCATTACATTTTTCAAAATGATCGTCAATATTTATTGTATTCTTTTTTTTTGACATATTTTTAAAAAATAATTTAAATTATTTATATTTGAGAACACACCAGTTTACTTTTAACATAGACGAATTCAAATAATTTGAAATAACGGTATTGCCATTATACATTAAAATATTTCTGAATCTTGTTGCCAATAATGTAACTACATATGTTCAAATTCGTATTTTCTATGATTATTAAATAATGTTAATTCATTAATTAATTATTTAAAGTTATATTGTTTTATGCTAGTTATGAGCCTAAAACAAGAATAAATTAAAAATTTAGATTATTTAACATTATTGAACTCTTTTTAAGTAAATGTTAATATGGTACTTTTGTTGAAACATCGTCATAACTACGATGTATTAATAATATGGCATCGCGAGAAAACATTGTCTGTAAAAACATGGCATTCACATTACGAAAGCATAAACACGAACATGTGAAACGTTTTTCACAAATAGTTCTAGTCAACTTTAAAATTTCACAAAGCAATACAATTGAAAAAAACGCTTTTTAAAAAATTAATAAATAAAATTTTCCTTATTTTATGGTTTCGTTTTGAATTTTTCTTTTCTAAATTAATATTTTATGAATATGGACGTTATTTTTTAAATTTACTTTAGGTAAATTTACGGTATTTAGAAACAAAATTTCCATATAAAATATTCCATTCAAAATATTTTTAATAAGTATGAGTACATCGATTCCTTAGGTTTTCCGACCTGATCTTTCATTTGGCGTTATCAGTTTTTCGATACCTCATACGGGTTTCGAGATATAGAGTGTTGAGTTTGTCGTATGTGGTATTTGCTGAAGCAATTTTCAAATTAAATGTCGTATGTAACTGCCACATACGACAAAATTCCATATAAAACGACCAAAAAATTTATTTATTATTTAAATGTCGTATGTGGATTTTATAAGAGTTCAAACTTCAAACTCAATTTACTCGTGACTATCGGAATCCACATACGACAATTAAATTATCAGTCGACGATATACCTTCAAAGAATCGAAAATTTTCCGCACCGAAAATTTCAAAAAGTACTAACAATAATGGTAAAAGTACTAACAATAAAAAAAAGACGACCTGACAACACTGTTTATGAATTATTCAAACAACATCACATACGTACTTATTGTTGGTTTCTAGTTTTGCTGATTATTTTCGATTCTGACTACTACAATGTTATTATATTACTACTTAAATGTTATTAACATACTACTTCTATGTAATTCTACTACTACCTCAATGTTAATAATCTACTACCTCCAAATTTTGTAGTCATAAAAAACAATACTCCAAATGTAGTAGTAGTTTTAAAACGAAAACCTCAATCAATCCAATAGAAAACAATTTCGTTTTTTTAACTGCTACTTAATTTTTGTTTTACTGCTGCTATTTTATTTTCTGGTTTTATTTTTTGCATGTAGCAGTAGTTTTAAAAAAGGTAATACTACAAAGCAAGACAACTGCTCTTTCTGACGCTACATATAATTGTTAAGAGTAATAGTTTTAGTAATAGTAAAAAATGTTTAGGTAATGTAGTTTTTTAAACACTGATTTAGCGTCGAAGTCGGCGCCGGACTTTAAAAATTTCAGCGTTGGAGTAGGAGTTAGAACAATTTTTTGACGACTCCACAGCCCTGGAATTAACACTCATCCACATAAAAACGTTACACTGGGTTGTGTAAAAATGGAACACAAAAATGTATAGATGTTATCCCAACGATTTTTATGTACTTCTCCATCAAAGAGGTAAAAGATAATTTATTGCCTAGCAATCATGTTAAGGGGCTTAGTCGGTAGTACAAGTCTTAGGTATTTTTACGAAAATGCTTCCCTAATCTTATTACTGTTTACAAATTTTTAAAAAACACATGGTTGTATTTCCCTCAAAATACGTACCAGTTGTCTGATAGTGTAAGCTTCCCTTTAGAGCTAAAGAAATATAAAATGTTGCTAAAACAAGTTTGCATTTTTTAACGTAAGCCCCATTATAGCACCCGTTACCAAACAGATATTTAAACTTTTAATTTTTGAATTGGCATCTTTTAAACAAAATAAAAAAACACGGTACCTAAATAACGAATTTATTATTTTTCTAAAAACAAAAGGACTAAACGAAGTGATTGAAAAAAATTATTCGTATATCTGTATTTTGTGGACTCCAATAAAATAGAAGGGCTATATAGAAATCCCAACATATTTGTTGTGTAGCAAAGTGTAATTATAGCTAAAATAAGTTGCATTAAACCCGATGAATTTCTACAAATTCGGTATTATCGATTTAGATATTGAAAACCTTGCAGGTGCATACAAGGCGTATTCATACAAGTGACCGCATCAGACAGAGAGAGTTATGCTGGATGTCACTTTTTTTATAGTAAGCATTCTAAATGTCAAAGTCCATACAAAAAAAAAATTAACGGCGAGCATAACAATCTCTGATGCGATCACCTGTATGAATTCGTCTCGGTAAATAATACTAATTTTTGTATGGAATGTTAAAATCTTTTAATCTCTTCCAAACCGCAAAAAAAAACCAGACCAAACTTTAAGGCAAGGAATTAAGTGTACAGGAATGTATCCGTCAAGTGCATTATTTAAACCACTAAATTGAATTTTATCCATTCACTATTTTTTATTCGAATACAGAAGCAAGCTACTACTAAAAATTGATTTCAATTAATTTCTGGAATTCTGAAAAAATTAATAAAATTTTCCCCAATAGACAAATTAATAGTATCCATTAAACGTTTAATTCACTTGATTTAATTTTTAATTAAAACTGATTTAATTTTTGATTAATGTGAAAGTGATTATGAGTTGATCGGTATAGAACCAAAAGGCTTGTGTGTTATGTCCATCAGCACAAACTCTTCCATAAAAACGAATATACTTATATACATTAATACTCGTACATAAATATGTTTGTAGCTGTTGTATTTACGAAATTACGAGTTTCACAAAATGTTTAAATAAATTTTCCGTTGGCTGATATTTATAAATCCAAATTTATCGTTCATACATGTTATTTCAAGCTGCAGTTTTTTTTTACCTTTTTAAAATATATTTTATTAATTTTAAACGTTAATAAAGAAGGAAAACAAAAAAATGGGATTTCATAATGAAATAGGGTAGCGTTGTCATAATACCAATAAACGTCAGATCGTTAATATGAGATGCGTTCGAGTATTTTTATTGTTAAATTTTTTGAGTAAACGGAAAAATTACTCTCAAAGTTGTTACCCAAAAAACGGAAAATATGTAAAAATTCGTAAAATATATCCTATAAGAAATGAATAACGAAAACTAAAAAAAACACGAATGCAACAATTTTAGATTGAATTAATTAGTTAGAGAGAGCGACATAATGAGTTAGAGAGAAAGGCAAAATCGCATGTACACAAGGTTTCGGTTAGTTTTTTCATTTTGCTCTTAATAACCTATAACCAAAATATCGGTGAGCAGTACTGGTCATCTAACTAGTAAAATGATCGTAATCTTCTTGTAGGGTAGGATAGCAAATAAATGTAGTGTTGAAAAATGCTTACACTCTTGACTACTTAACTCGGTACTCGAGAACATACATACTTTTTATAGCACGAACATTTAAGGAAACTATAATGAAATTATTTTATGTAATTTTTCATGTTTGTTTTTTTTTTATTTGATTTTGCTTATTTGTTTCTAAATTAATTTATTCAAAAGAACATAAATAATGTTTTTCTATTGATTACTTAAAAAACAAGTGCAGTTCTAAGTACCCAGATACCTTCCACTTTTACAACTCTAAAAAATTTACATAACAAAAAAAAGTTTCAGAAGTTGGTTTTTAGCCATATAAATGATTTGCAAACAAGTTTAATTAATTAATATAATATAATTAATTATTATTCATTAAACGATTTTTTCACAATGTGTATTCTTTTTGTTTTTTTTGCTTTTGCTTGTTTACCTTTTGAAACATATGTTGTTTGTTTTACTAAATTTTACTGCAAAAATTTCTGCAGTATAAATTTGTAAATACTCAGCCAAGAACTGTCACTTTACGCTCTCAATTTGTGTTCTCATTTACTGTATTTTGTGTACAAGACCGCAATTAAGTAAAATGCAGTAAAGTTCAGTAGAAAATAGTAAAAACTTTTGTGTTCCCGAACGCAGCAGAGAAGAGCAAAATCTTACCACCATTTTGTGAAAAAAATTTTTATGTAATCATATGATTGTATCTATGATTGCTTTGAATAAAACAATGAATGTACTAGTGATGTTACAAATATCAATTTTTATTATTCTTGAATACAAAAAATATCTGCGCCAATATTCGCCAAATACGAATATCCAATATAAACCCACTTGATATTTAAAATTTGATTAAAAGAAATCTCCCTTTTGCGTTGATAACAATAAATATAAAAAAACTAAAAAAAGTAGTATGACATTGTTATTTTAAAGCACCGCGACTAGACTGGCCAAAATCGGCAAAAAGCTTAACATTCAAAACAATAACCTTGATTTTTCTTGTCATTCAAAAGAAAAAACTTGATTTTTCTTGACAATTAAATATTTCGGTTAAATTAAGAGTAAAACTTATATTTTTCTTGTTATAGGTACATAAGTTAGTTTTTTTATATAAGTTTATTGTTCAGTTTGTAATCTTTACAATATCGATCTTAAACCCTAATAAAGGTATATATTCTGCATCCTTATAAGAAGAAGAGTTTATATAACGATATATGTCCGTCGGTTACGGGCAGTAAGTTAAAATGAATTTTTTTTGAAGAGCCGAGATGGGCACTATGTTGCTATATATTTATATCGCGTATAGTACGGAATAGTTAGCAATTGAAATTCAGCCAGATCGGATAAATCGCTTATTTGTACCCAAAAATCTTTACTTTTTAAAATTTTGCTTTAATATATGAAATTTATTTTTCAACTTAGTAGACAGACAACTGGTAGTGAAAACAACAAAATCGGTATAAGATCTAGCTAAAAACAAATAACTAACTACCTTTTCCTTTCAAAAATCATGGCTATGTTAGAGTAACGCCCACACCATATGAAAAAGAAGGACTAAAATAGGCTCAGATAATTCGAATATACATATATATTAGGATATTCACATAATCGGTTTTGCTTAAATCGGCTAATCGCTCGATTAATTAACCGAGGTTTTGGTGTAATCGGTTAATAATCGGTTAATTTTGTAATTGATCGGTTAACCGATTAATAAAGTTTTTTTTTTATAAATTAAGACATTTCAATAAATAAAACTGCATAAATTATTTATTATTTGGCGTTTATTATTAAAAAAAACTTCTAAGGCAGAGGTGGGAATTTTGTCAAAAAATTTAAACTAGTGACTTTTCATGGAACAAGTTGTATTCAAAACATTTTGACGAAGATACAGTAAAAAGCCATACAAAAGGAAGCCAGGACTACAAAAACAAAAAAGGCGATGCTTAAAATTCTATAAGCAAGCCCCGTATTCATAAACAATTTTTAAATTTAACAAATATTTTTTGAGGAACATTTTAATAGAAAATATGTTTTGTAAACCTTTATTAAATTTAAACATTTTTATGAATACGGGCAAAAGTGTTTAGAAAATAAGAAACCGCGAGCTTTTATAACGAGCGTTGTGTAACCTGCCATTTTTCATGCGCTAGTTTTTAAACGCAGGATTCTTGTCAAAGATTAACCGCGTTTTATCTTCTCCTTCTACCCTTATTGTTATCGAAATAAAGTTTGCTACTCAAAACGCATACATATGTACATATTTTTTCTATTTTACTCACTATGTGTGAGTATTTTGATAATTTTATTATTTTTTTTAGTAAGTTGCATTTAACACCAATTGTTTTATTCTATTTTGTTAAATGGTATTTAGGATTTATTTAAGTTAAGTGTGTTCGATTTGTTTATGTAAATATGTACGATAAGATATAGTTATTTTTATTAAACAAACGGGGTCTCACCCAGTGTTATCTCTCGGTCATTGCAACTTTTCGGTAATTGCAACAGGCCAAATTTTTTCGAGTTGCGATAATCGAGCTCGAACTTACTGAAGTTTTTTTCTGAAGAAAACTTTACTGAATTTTCCAAAGCTTGGCAGCCAAATGACGAAAAGTGGTATAGAAAATTAAAATGTCGCGACATTTTTA
Organism: Pollenia amentaria; assembly: GCA_943735925.1. Classification (NCBI taxonomy): domain Eukaryota; kingdom Metazoa; phylum Arthropoda; class Insecta; order Diptera; family Polleniidae; genus Pollenia; species Pollenia amentaria. The sequence continues at coordinate 62,404,556 of OX031008.1, read as the reverse complement.
TCAATTTTGAGGCACTACGTACAGTTTTCTCGGGTTATTTTGTATAACTCTTTTTTCTCCTAATCTATAGCTGCGCCAAAGATAGGAAAACAAAATTCCAATTGCATGTTCTTCGAAAAAATCAAGTTTAAGTCAAAATATTTATGAGGCCATGAAATCCGAACGGCAGCTTAACTAGCAAAACCCAAATAGGGGTTTGTTGGTTTCGATACGTATTTCGAGAAAATTCCACACTACAAAGAGCTTGCACTCGATGACTGCAAAAATATTGCAGTGTTATTTTAATTAAAATTTAAAAAATTGCCGCATAAACAGTGAATTAAATTTTTATTTGTGAATAGCTAACTCACGAAAACAATCTCTGATTAACGACACTATTTGCAAATAAGATTTAAATATTGCCACACTTTTAACCGTTTTAAGTTTTTATTTCGATGTGGCTCATCCATTTGACAACAAATTTAAAATTAACTAAAAGTTGTGCAAATAAAATATACAAATACACAATAATGTTTGTTTTTTTTAATATTTTATTTAAAAAAATTAAAGGGTTATATACATACAGTGCTACCAAGTGATTAAATTTTTCATCTGGCATCACATAAAAATAAGAATTTTTTGTAAGAAAGTTGACATATAAACAGTAATTTAGTTAATCGCAAATAAACCAAAAATAACATGTGGTTTCATGCCCAATTAATTCCACTGGTGCACCAAATACAAAATGTTTATTCGTTATAGATTTAGGTGTATTAAAGTGTTTTCCGAGAATGGGCATGGGATTTACAGTAAGTTATGGACCGATTGCACGAAATTAAGTAGTGTAATTTATACAAATTGATTTTGCTAATTAATTTTGAATTAAAATTTCAATTATTCATCTGAATTCATTTAATAAAAATTTTAACTGAATCTGATAAATCAATTATGTAATTACTTGTTTGCTCTATCAAATTTCTATATTAACTATTTATTTTATTTTTATTTATTTTGAATCAATAATTATTTTCCCACACTTTTTTATCATATGTTTCATTAAATTAGTCATTAAATGAGGTTTATTAAACTTTTAAATATTAACCCCCTTATTCATAAAAGACATTTAAGGCTTATAGCAGGTTTATGAAACGAATTTTCTATGAAAGTTTGTTTAATAAACCTTTTATTAATCAAAAATATTTTTTATGAATATGGGGGTAAATGTTGTATAAAACTTCTGTTTCTAAACTCTTTTAGAAACGTTTTTTTTAATAAATATTTATAAACAGCATTTTTCTTTTAATTTTAAAAAACCCCAATATCCTAGTGGGTGAAAAACAGTATCGATTTGCATCCCTAATGTAAACTAATATTTCAGTATGCGTTAGTAACATCTATTGGATGTTGAACGTATATTTTTAATATATTCTACGGTTGTTCGACAATCAAGCATCATTTAAATTGGAAAACTTGAAAATACATATCACACACTAAATCATAAACAGTCAAAACTCGAAAAGGTTCATGAGAGTCAAAAAACTTTAAAAACGTTATATAAACGAAATGTCCGGGGTCGTTATAGATTTGATTTTTGAACTGGTTTATGAAAAAAAAACACGATTTTGATAAATTTTGATTTTTAATTGTTTATGACTGAGTTTAAATAAAACAAATTTGAAATTATAAGTTTGTGTTTATTCGCGTGCATATTTTTAATTTAAATTTGTGTGTGTGCTATTTGAAATTGCACTGGTCAAAAGTATAGTTTGTTGCAAATTTAAAAGACATTTGTTCGTTTTTGTACATTTTGTGCGACTTTATGTCATTTCGCTTTAAAATCTAAATGTCCGCAATGGTTTATTTTCTTGTTTTTGGAATTGAATAACTCGTCAACCATCAAATCAAACAACATTCATGTACTTAATGTTCCCTATTTCTCTGTTGGTTCTAAGGCATTATTATTTCGCTCTTAAAAATTGTATATTTAAATGGAAATATTGCAAATAAATATATCAGTCATGTATAAAAAAATGCATGTACATATGTACATATACATAAATGTTTTTGTGTATGCAGTTGTAGAACGAGTTAAGGAATTGATAATTTCTTGTTATATTGAAAACTGATATAATTTATTAGAGATGTTCAATTCGTTGCCTGAATCGCTATTTTTAATAAGAAAAACGTTGTAGTTCACTCTTTATTTGTTTTGATAATTTTTTTTAGTGTGAAATAAAAAATTTGTGAATAATACGCTTCAACTACCATTTATATATATTTTTGCACACAATTTAATAATGTCTAAGTAACTTTATAAATACAAAATATTGTGTTTAATATATTTGTACAGTGTACCACGAACACAAAATATTACGGAATATAGTAGTGGCCACTTACGTTACACTTTAGATCTGATTTCTTTGCCTGACCGTTTGTCAGACAAATAATATACTCTTGTTTTACTCACTATACGAACAAAAAACATTTCCAACTTTACTTTGTTTGATTCCTTTGAAGGAGATAACAATATATTTGAAATAGCGGTAATCACATTCATGGTAACCGCTTGTCGAATAAAGTTGCAATTTGATCCCTTTTTGGAGGTCTGCATTTTTCGTGCGACTTTTCCATTTCATCTAATTTTGCGACCTCTTTCCGTCTGTGTACAAAAAATCGTTCATAATATTAAAAGCAATCAACAAATTTTTCTTCGTTTGGCAATATCGTTTTATATATTTTCTGTTAGTGCCGGTTCACACTGTTCAAGTCTTAACCATCAATTCTTGTGCTTTTAGGAGAGAAGGGAAAAGAGAATGCCATTTATTTTCCACTCTCTCCTAAAAACTCAAGACTTGAGGGCTAAGCCTTGAATAGTGTGAACCTGCACTTACATTGACATGGATAAAATGGATAAAATATTACACAGATTTTTGGAGAATTTCTACACAAATAAATACAAATATAATATTTTTTTGCAAAAAGTAATTTAAAAACATCAAACATTTCGACAACATATCCTTTAACTGAGTCAGAAAATGTCAACAATGTTACATGTTTTGTTTTATGTTGTTTTTTTATATATAAAAGTAATTAAAAAAATCTTGCAACTTTTATTTTCTTAAACGACTTTTTGTACGACTTTATTTTTATAAAACGACCTTTAATGCTACTTTTTAAAAACTCACAACAGCATTCTTTTTAAACAATTTTAATGCTATTTGTAAAAAATTTAATGTGAATATTGACCTTTAAGCCGAAGGTACACACCACGCGTTCTACGATTTTTCGCATCTGTCAAAAACCTTTTTTGTCAGCTTTGCACCTTAGCAATCTGGCATCACACAAATGAATTACAGTAATTGTATAGATCTTACGAATAGATTGTAAAAATAAATATATAATAAACCTCACTTTTTTGATGCTTAACCTCGTGCAAGACACAACATAAATTTTATTTTTAAAAATGTTAATTTTTCTTTCGTTTTATTTGTTAGGTAAGGTAGAAAGGTTGGGGCGAATTTAACCTCACTCAGAGACCAATTGGTCTATTGTGACGCCTAAGTTAGTGATAAATTAGACTAATTAGAAAAGAAAAGGAGAAATAAAAAGTGAAAGCACAAGAATAGGCAAAGTAAAAAACACCCTACCAAACAAAAAAAAAACTGGCCTACATATAGCCAGTCCCCAATCTCCTGATACGCAGCCAAGTCATTCCCATTACGAGTTCAGTCACATTGTAGAGGCCACAACCCGAGACATCTCCCAACTCGCCTAAGAATCGAATACCTAGCCATCTCAGCCTGCTATTCTGCAGCTTGGGACAATGACACAGAATATGCTCAACTCTCTCCAACATCTCTGAGTCCTCACACTACCTGCATATATCCGACAATTCAGGTCCCAATCTCACCGCGATCATGCCTATCATACAGTGGCCCGTGATAATACCTTTCATGATCCTAACGCTGACTATACTCCTGCCCAGCAGCGAATACGAATTGGACTTCCTAAGCAGCGGCCTGCAGTCCATTCGGTTCCCCCAGACCCGACTAGTCCGGCTCAGAGCCCATTCCCGGATTTTTCCAAAACAAAAGCCCATTGGAGGTCTGACCGCCTCCAAACAGTCAGGATCCTCCATTTTCGAGCCCAGTCTCGTCATCTCAGCAGCCATATAATTGTCAATGATGTTGCAGTGACCCGGTAACCAGCACAGCCTCACCACATACTCCCCTAAGATTTCCCCTAAAGCTCTTCTACAACCATCCACTAGCTTAGGGTTCACATAACACCTCATCAAGGCCTTAAGAGCCGCCTGGCTGTTCACATATATATTCCACGGCTCTAAACATCCCTAGAACATTGCAACCGTCAGGAAGCCTATATGACCTTGAGGAGTACTTATCAAGGTCCATGTCATACCGATCGAAGCACACCTCTTTGCCTAAGACAGAAGGTAACTCCGACTTGCCAGCCTCAATGCCTCCCACCAAACACAGTATCCATAAGTAAGAATGGGTCTAACCACCGATGTGTACAGCCATCCCCACACCCAGTCCTACCTATCGATTATCTGCAAGCATAGTTGGCATTGATACCCCTCCTAAGTCTCTCCTGAGTATTATTCCTCCAGGACAGCTTACTGTCCAGAAAAAACTCAAAGATACTTAGCACTATCAGAAAGCCTAAGCTATACACCCTCTAATACCGGCAGCCTAAAATTCTTCATCTTGTATTTCCTAGTAGGAAGTTTCCTTCGGATTGACTCCCAGACCCTTATCAGTCGCCCATACTGACATTTCGACCAGCGCCACTTGTACGACTTCGCTAATTGTTGGAAGAAACTTTCCCTATACCAATATAACTACATCATTTGCGTAGGCAACGACCTTCTGTCCCATCCTGTCAAAATATCCCAAAACAACATTGACAACCAAGAGCCATAATATGACAGAGAGAGAGAACTCTCCACTGTGTGGTCACCCTAGTCACCAGTTTCTGCTAAACATCAGAGTTATCTATTCGACCAAGAATAACGGAACCCCAAAATAACCCAGTACCTGCCTGATAGCTTCAATTCTCAAATTGTTAAAGGTGCCGTGTATATCCATAAATGCCGCCAAGGTGTATTCCTTGTTTTTGCAATCCCCGCTCTATGTATCCCACCACGTCGTGAAGCGCACTCTCAAGTTCTCTATACTTTAAAGTAGGGATGTAACGAATACCAATACCGATGCCGATTTATCGGCGATACTTCACGTTTGCCGATATACCGGTATCGGCGATATTTTGCAGTCGATTTGCTGATACTTTTTTATAGTTTTTTTTTGAACAAAGAATTTAATGTTCACTGCTTATTTTTTGCATAACAACTAATAGCAAAATATCAAACAAAATAAAAAATTGTTTCTTTGGATTCTTAAGCTGGAGGTCGGTCCACGCCACGCGTTTTTCCTTTTTGCGAGACTCATACTAAAGTAGAAAGAAATCCTACTTCATGCCTTCGATATGTACATATATGCATTTTCCGCGTTTGCTGTGTAACTTGTCAATACAATTTTACACTTCGACTTTTTGGGCATAAACGCATTGAACGCTTGGTGTGGACCTGCAGCATCAGCAGTTTTGTTTTTCATTATAATGGTAAAATGTTCTCGCATTAATAAATGATGTATGTATCTGTACGTTTAAAGAATTTTCTGCCAATTCTTAATGATTTTTGTAAAAAAAAAAATATTTCGCTACAAATGTTGGGTTGCTTAAAAGAGACCACAAAATCCATAAGTCAATCCACTGCTACATTTTCTGATGCTATTTTGCTAGTTAACAGTCTTCGAACATTATTAGATTTCAGAGTCCCATAAATTGGCGACTTATGCACCATTAGCTCTGAATGGAAGATTTGAGGGCTTACAGAGTAATCGAAACAAAACTAGAAAATTTTAAAGACAATAGATAGATCGAGCGTCTAATTGAGCTACTCAAAATGACTCTACACTCCGAAAGTGTTGAAGACATGGTCACCTTTACACTTAGTAAAAGTTCTGATAAGTCTACAAGAACTGCCTTTGGGGCGTTTGTGAAAATCTTAAAAGACAATTTGGAGAAGAATGATCCTTTGTACATTCAGCTTTAGCTAAATAAGAAGTCTTGATATACCTTAGATCTTCTAATTTTTTCTAGAGACGCAGATGCGTTTGTTCACTGGTGTTATTAAATATTATACTCAAAATTTAAGACCATGGCGCAGAAATACTTTAGTTGTCGAATAGGTTCATTCACTTCTGAGAGACGATTTTTTACTGCAGGTCTGCTTCAAGTTTTGAAATTATCTCCGCAAAGGTTTTTTAAACAAAAATCTTATTAATATTAATTTGGAATATTAATAATCGCATACAATAAAGGTTTTCATGATTTCACTTAAAATTGCCATTTGTGCAAATGGGCAAACTTGCGAGACTCGTTTCATGAAGACCCTTTTTAATTTTTGTGTAGTTTTAAATAATTGTTATCAGTTTGTAAGAAACAACAATGCAAAAATAATTTAAAAAAAAATATATATAGGCTGACTTCCAAAACGTACCAATACAAAGTTTGTATACAGTTTTACTACCGTATTTTCACCATGTACGTGTACAAAGTGCCGAAACAATGCGACTATGTGTTTGGTTTCATTAAACGTTTTGAAATGTAAGTGGTGCAATAGATAATATTAAAAATAAACGTGTAAGTAGTGTTTGCAAATTAAATGTTAAATGTCACAAAGCATCAATTTTAAAACCGATGCCCTGATTGCTGTTTTACTGCGTTACTAATACTTAACAGTGATGTTTTGGAAGGGTTTGCATTGTATATATTTTGTACTGCGGCGTTATGAAACATTATGCTCTGTTCTAATGTATAAAAATAAAAGTTGAATTTTGTGATAAATATTTGAAATTTGTTTTAAAAATGCATATGGAAAGCCAAAAGACTTATTTGTTCAAATTATTGGAAGAATTTATTGTTGAATTTTTCATTAAAAAAATCCGTTTACATAAATGCAGAATTGAACAGCCCAAGTTTGCGAGTCAAAATTGTTGGGCTAATTTACGAAGTTTGTGTAAAATAATTCTGATATATATTTTTGACAGTTAATTTGCGAGGGCGTAAAAATGCACAGTTTGCACAGATTGCGAGCCTTTCAAGCGATATCATGAAAACCCATGCTGTTTTTTGTTAAAAAAAAAATAAATTAATTTCGAATGAATTTTAATTAATTTCGTTGTTTTTAAAATCTTATTAAAATCAATTTTAAATATTAATAATCTCTTACACTGTAATTTTGTATAATAAAGAAATTACTCTACTTGAGTTTTGTTAATGTTACCTTGACTTTAAATTTAATATTCGTATCGGTATCAGATATTTCCTTGAGTATCGGTATCGGTATCGTATTGGCTAAAAGGCGTATCGTTATTTCCCTACTTTGAAGGGTATAAGATAAATTTTAGTGAAGTTGAAATTTGCATAAATATGCCTTTTCAGCGGGTCATGATTAAAATGTGTTTTGGCCTTCGAATAAATTTAAATTTTTTTTAGATTAACTCTGCAAAGTTTGAAGAAAAACAGATTTCCCTAAATGCATAATTGTATGCAGATAAAAAAAAAACAATACATACATACACACAATACCAGAGCTTTAATAACATGTTCATAGATACCCAATATATCGAGTATATTCAATATGTTTTATGTTTTATTTATAATTTTTTTATTTTTAGATTCAGTTGTCTTTCATACATTGCAACACTTCTTATTGCTATTCAGCCATGGACATTGACGACACGTTCAGGTTACACAGGAATAATGACAGCAGCGGCGTCTGTAAAATCTCCAGGCGGTAAGTTGAATTAAATCATTAGTAGTTTAACATAGATACACATTGGGCTGCACCTATATTACAAATAAACGAGTTCTGATGTTACACCCACAAAATTTTTACATTTGACCTAAAAGAAATGTGGTTAAAATTTGAGCCCTATCGGACAACGTTACCACCTGACGTATCGAGTTCAAAGGTCATATGTATACAAAATTTGCTAAAAATATTTTTAAAAACTGTATTTCTTTTTTTATAACTATTTTTATTAAATTTAAAATGTTTATTGTTGCTGTCATGATAAACATACAAGAATAACTTTTTCATATTTTTTGTTGACCCTTACAACGGTTAGTGAGGTCAAAATTATGAAATATATTTTTTATTTGGACTTACGCTGAAAATTTTTTTTTGTTTGATTATAATTCGTTAAAATATTATTAAAAACATTTCTGCAATTTTTTTACTTAGCAATATTTTATTAACCCTTAACATGGATTTTTAAAGAAATATTAGTAGAACCCGGCAAACATTATATTGTCTTGGCGTCAACCTGTAAGTGAAGCTATTTTTGTCAACATGTAAGTGAAGTTATATGTATTTGCTTACTTATACACTTGTAAACGTCATAAAAAAAACATTTAAAGAAAGAAAATATTGCTTTGCACTTTTCATAAATTTTTCTTAAGCTTTTGATAAGGGCAGGAGGCATTAACTTACCGTCAACATACACAAGCTGTTAGAAAATTACTCACTTAGCTACCCAAGTAAGAGCGTCAAGCGTTTTTGAACGTAAAAATTTTATTGCCAATACATTTTTAATAAAACAAACCGACCTAACCATCTATCAAATTGGGTCTGTTAAGTTCTCCTCCGCCAATTGACGCTTAATATTTACACGGACACGCAGACAAACATCCAAACCTAAACTTCAACTTTTGCTGATGATGCAGCTTTTCTAAGCGTACACAAAACCCGTCATGAAGCATCTGGTTTTTGTTAACAAAGACAATGATCTTCCTAGAACATTTAATTTAAAGTCAGAGGTTGTAGGCATTCTGAAGGTAGAAATACATAACAGGCCTTAAGTAGTATCATGAAGGAACTATTAAACTAAGATGCCGTTATTACTTAATAAGTATAATTATGTAAAAAAAAATTAACTTACAGATTAACGCAATACAATGTTTGCCGGGTTCTGATAATTTTTCTATAAAAATCCAGTTGAAGGGTTAAAAAAATAGTTCTAAGTGAAAAATGGCATAACGGTTATTAATAATATGTTAATGAATGGCAATCAAGTCAATAACAATATTCAGCGTAAGTCCAAATAAAAATATATATATCACAATTTTGACCCCACTAAACGTTGTAGGTGTTAATAAAAAATATGAAAACATTATTATTATATGTTTATCATAACAGGAACAAAACACATACCAAATTTAATAAAAATTGTTAAAAAATATAGTTTTTAAACATAACAACATTAACAACATATCTTTTAGAGAATAGGTACATTCTGTCACCACTTTTAATTTTTGTAACAAAAATACATATACATTTTTTTAGGGAGGTTGTTCCACATTTGGGTTTAAAACACTTGTTCTACTGAGCCGATTTCAGATATATTTCAATCCCAAAGTGCTTAGGGGAACAAGAAAGTGTTTAACATCAATATTGTTCTTTTCTGTTGAGTCTTTTGAAAGAATGCGTGTTTGAAACATACGGACATGCAGGCGGACGTGACTAAATCGACTAAGAATCACACAAGGATCAATTAAAAAAAGTTTCACACGGAATGGCGAACTAAGCAACCTCTACAAGTGGTAGAGGGTATAAAAATCTCACCATTTTTTAACATTAAAAATAAATCAAAATATATGCAAAAATTTATTTTTAGTTATCATATTTCAAAGCCTACTTGGTTAAAACAAATTAATTCCATGCATTACGTTCACAAATTATTTTTAAAATATTAATAATTTATATCTGAAAAAAGCAGTATTAATTAATAATAATAATAAAAATTAAAATTAATTAATATCAATATTTATGTACATGTTGGCACATCTAGTAAAAAGCTATAAATTAATGGAAAAAATAACAATTCATTATTTAAACTAAAAAATTATAAAAAAGTGCTAAATAATTTTGGGAAAACGCCGAAGCTATGTTCACATTATCTGTATTTGTCATGTGGAATGTCAGTTTTCTACACACATGTAATTTCATATTATCATTTTCATGTTCAAATGTTGGTTTGTAACACAGGGTCTCCACCTGAGATAAGATATAAGATTTTTATATCAGCAAACGTCAAATTCAATCGCAGAGTGTATTATCTTACGTGTGGACTCTCAAATAGTGTTAGTATTAATATTATAATAAATGTTATGAGACAGTTGTTATGAGAAATCTTATAACACCTATCTTATAAGGTGATCTGTCAAAAATACACATGCATAGATACATATAAATTAATAATCATCAAAATTTAGATATTTTTAATTAGGCTTAAGTTCATTGAATTTAATTTTCATTAAATTATTTTTATGAAGACATCCTTTTATTTAATTTTCATTAAATTATTTTTATGAAGACAGGAATTTTACAACATGAAATCAATTAAAATTTTATCAGTCAAATTGATTTCAATTAAATCAATTAAAATTTTATCAATAAAATTTTAATTGATTTAATTGATTTTATCAATAAAATTTTAATTGATTTCATGTTGTAAAATTCCTGTCTTCATAAAAATAATTTAATGAAAATTAAATTCAATGAACTTAAGCCTTATTAAAAGATCTAAATTTGGATTAAAAACCATTAACAGTTCAATAAAATAACCACAATACTAATTAATCATCAAAATTTTTAATTTTTTTAGTGTAAATAGTTTAAATCTTGTGAAGAGTGCTTAAAAAACAATATTAAACACTAAAAACAAAGAAAAAACTAAAATAAGAATAAAAAAGACACAAGTTTACTGTACGAAAATCCGTAAATTATGAAATCTTTTAAGATACATGTTCCCCTTGTTTATGATTAATATGAAGAAATGTGCTCTCTCATGCTGCCGACGTTCTCTCACATATTATATCAGATATTATCTCAGGTGAAGACCCCATGTAAAGTACATTTGACTTAACCTATCCAGAAAAACAATCTTAAAACTGCCAAGTGGTTATAGTTACAAAAACTAAATAAAAATTTGCTATATTTTGTTGTTATAAATTGTTAAAAAAACAAATACATACATACTTACTTTTGTTAATTCCTTTTAATTTAATTATTTACTATTATTATTTATATTTGATACAATTTCAATTAATTTTTGCCGCCACAAACAATTTTGTTAATAAGAACCAGATGATGTCAGATGCTTTGACACTTGAAAATAGAACTCGTTCTAAACCAAAAATGTCATATGTACTGTACACAGAGAAATAACACATGATATTATTTGGAGGTGTTCAGACGATATGTACAAATTTAACATGTGAAAAAGTGACAAATGACAAATACACATAATGTGAACATAGCTTTAGAACGAGTTATATTTTCAAGTGTCAAGGCATGTAATCCATTATCACCATGAAATGTTATTTTTTATAATTATAATGTTATGAAATGTCAATTCACAATTTAAGATAATACATGAATTATAGGCGAATTCGGATAAGCAACAATATTTTTCAAATAAAGAGCCTGGGTGTAATTGGAAAAATTGTTTAAATGAAATGAAATATTTCTACTTATTAGTTTGGACTAATTAATCTGCTTAACCGAAAAGGCGCTTAATTAAAACATATTTAAAGTGGGAATACTCTTATTTTTATGAGACAAACACCGTATAAGAGAAAAATTTGTTTACCGACGACGAAATACTTTGAAGCGCCGCCTCATTTAATGCAACCGATTAAAGATTATAAAAGCGTTGTCGTCTATGGAAGAAATACAAATTTGGAAAACAGATGATCCTATAATAAATTTTGTTAAGCCTACTCTAAATGACCCATTAGAATCAATATATGTTTTTAAAAAACATTTGCTGAAATGAATTCCTAAATTTTAATTTAAATAAATAACTTTGAACAGACAATTTATAGGAACTAAGGCAGTTTACACGCTGATGCAACGTTATTTTAAAGCAAATGGGACGTTTATTCACATAGAAATGATATCCCGTTTTTATATGGCAGGAGTAATTAAGTAGTTCAAAAAAGTTTGTTGGGCTTATTGTATACAATAATTTATATTTAACCGTTTCATGGTGTTCCCCTGCAGCAACAAATATTCTTCGTTAAACATTTTCTACAAAAAAAAAAAAAAATACCAGGAAATAATACCATCGAATCTTCTGCCTACTCCATTTCGACAAGATTAATAGCCGCAACGATTGTTCAACAATCTGAAAACATCGAACTCATGCAACTAGTTGCTTGAGTTAGGCGAAATTAGAAAATTTGGTGTTCACCAAAGTTTTTCTTGGGAGTCAAAAATTCATTAATCAGATTTCGTTTTATTGTGCTTAATTCCCAATTCGTACTCTTGATAAGCACACTGGAATTTATTGTTGTTGAGATATGCTGGTTTCTATGCGCATTTCACTGGTTGCTTAGGCTGGTTTATCAGGAAACCTTTTTCCAAAAACTTTAGAAAAGCTAAAAATATTATACAAATAAAACTGTAAAGCGAATAAGAGTTTTCTACACTCAACTCAACACAACACTCAACAAAACAACAACAATAAACAGTTTCTTACATTTTGCTAAAAAAAAAATGAATTTTAAGGATAATCAATGAAACCTATTTAATACAACATAAAAAAAAGTTAATATCCTTGCTATAACTTTGTCCCTTCAATAACAATACTTTCACTTTTTCAATTAATAAAAATACACTCAAATTTCGTTATCTGACATTTCTAAAAACAGATCTGACAATTCATGCCATGCAATTATCTGACAACCGTGTGAATTGACAATTTTTTTTTCTGCCGATGAATTTATTGTCCGGCAGTTGTCTACTATCGATGTTTCTTGACTATCGTATCACCATTGATAGTTTGTAATACTATCGGTTGTTTTCTAAAGTTTTTATTATTTATCTCAAATTATTGTTCTATGATAAACTTTTATCGTTTCGCAGAACTTCATTTGTAATTTTCTTAATGTAATTTTTCTATGAAAATTTGTTTAATAAACCCTTAATAATCCTGTTTTATTTTTTTATAAATAAGGCGGTAAATAAAAAAAGGGATATTCAAATTTAAAATTAAATTCCTTATTTTATTATTAATTAATTTAGTTTAGGAGTAAATAAAAACTTAAAATAAAATTACAATTTATTAAAAAACAAAATAAAGACAACGTTTTATAGAAAAACAATTACATTTTCAAATATATCTGTTTCATAATAGACATCGTTGGGCCACAAAACGATTTTATTGTAATACTCAGATCTTTTATAAGTTTGATTTGAATTAAAAATGAAAATAGGCAATTTGTAATTTCAACAACAAACTTTTTCTTGTTTTATACCGTTAATATGCAATAATAAAGAAAGTCGGTTCGTAATCATTGGCTTAAAAAATTTATTAAGTAAAATGTTCTTTCGACTTCGGCATTTGATTAAAGAAACGAAAGTGTATGAATAATAAAGTAAGTTATTTCTCTTCCCCAAAGAATTTCTGAAATTGTAGACTTCAATCCAAAAAATCATAAGTTGTTTCCTTATTTTTACGTTTTTGCAATGTTAGATTTTTTAGGAAAATTTCTATATTATTTATTAGAGAAGAATCCGCAATGAAATTTTGTAGAATGTCAATAAATCTGCTTGGTTTTTTTAAATATTATCCAAACTCAATGGCGATCTTTTTTTTCAAATATTTTATATTTTAAGGAAAAAATTTGCAAAAAAAATTTTAAAAAGGTCAAAAAATATAATTTTTAAAAAATAAGGAAGTTATGGCATTCAAAGTTATTTTCGGTAGTTGCATTTGTATGGGAGCTCTATGGTCAAATATTTATCGATTCCAATAAAATTTTGTAAGATGGTCTAGATTGCAATCAAATAAATTTGGACCAAATTCAATCTAAATACCAACATAATAGGAATATTTGTGTCCACAAAGACTATTTCGGAAAGAAGCTTGTATGGGGACTTTTTGAAATCATGCACCGATTCTCGCCATTCTCACGATTCTCAATAGGCTTGGTCCTTGTGCCAATTAGAACCAATGTACCAAATTGCATTAAATTATCTTCTAAAGTGCGTCCTGTCCTCTGCGCGCACAAAGTTTACATGGACAGCCAGGCAGCCGGACTGACGGACATCGACCGGTATACTTAAAGGGTGGTCTAGGACAGTATTTTACGCTTTTACAAACATCAGCGCAAACGCATAATACCCTCCCCACTTTTGTGGCGTGTTCCAATTTTGCTTATTTGTCATGTGGATTGTCACTTTTTCACATGTTAAATTTGTACATATCGTCTGAAGACCTCCAAGCAATATGATGTGAACATATGAATGTATATGACATTTTTGATTAACAGCCATACCTAAACAAGAGCGGAACGCGTTTTCTAGCTGTCAAAAATCCTCATGCCCATATAATTTGTATGAAGCATCCCTAAATAGCGCGTTGTCAACGCTTTGCAATTGGAAAATCCGATTTTGACAGCGCGTTAAAATAAAGAGGGCTGCTATATTTGTTGTTTTGACAACCCTGTTTTTTTTGTTTGATAATCAATAATGGCAAATTAGCTATTTTTAGGTCAAACAAGCGGTTTTAATTCAATTTCTTATGTGTTTTATGAGGGTTTTAGTCGGCACGAAAGTTAACACTACTGTTTATGGCACAACGCTGACGCTCTTATGAAGGTATGGCATATCAGGGTAAAAGCTACGCTGAAGAAAACTTTCCGCCTTCCGCTCTTGTTTAGGCACGGCTGTAAGAACGAGTTCTACTTTCAAGTGACAAAGCATATGACATCAGCTGGTTCGTATTATCAAAAATGTTTGTTTTTTATTTTTGTAATTACTAAGAATTTAAATTTTATCAAATATTAATTATTATATTAAATAAATAATAAATTAATAAAAAATAAACAAATAATTATTTATTTTTGTACATATAACCAGTCAGATGTTGTAAGCTTGTTTTTCTTGATAGGTTATGTCAAATGTACTTTACATACCAACATTTGAACATGAAAATTATAAACCTTATGTATTTCTCAAATTTTGACAAACACGTGAAATTACATTTGTGTAGAAAAGTGTGACTCCATATGACAAATACACGTAATGTGAACATAGCTTTATGCTATGTATGTTCATAAGACGATATAAACCACTTGTTTCACTCTCTGAAACTAGATTGCCAATCATGATGTTCATACGATTCATTGTTGTTTCATTTTGACATTTCTTTTTGTGTTGTTAGTGTGATTTTATTTAAAACAGATTAAAATGTACGTAAAGATTAAAACTACATTATTTACTACTTTTATTAATATTATTATTTAATAATTTTCACTTTATTTTATTTAACATGAATTTTTATTTTGTTTTTGTCTTTGTCTTGATTTTTTTTTTTTTTGAGAGCTAGTTCAGATAAACTAACGATAATTGTTATCAAAATTGGACAGGAAAAATGTACAATTTATTTCCTGTTTCGCAGCATGTTTAAAACTGAACCGACCTGTTTCGCTCCCAAAATTTTGTACGGCAAAACAGGTTGTGTCAATCATGTTTGGGACGCGAAACAGGAATGGGAGAGCGAAACACGAATTTTGCTGTCCGTGTGAACATGGTATTAAATTTTTGACAACCGAGTTTAATATTTGGCTTTTAACTATGGCAAATATAACCAATATGACACAATAGAACAACTTACGAATTCCCTACTAGTATTAATGTTAAAAGTAATATTCATGGTCCAATCATTAGGTCTATGCAAACAATGCAACAATAGAAAAAACCACAACATTTTGTTTGAATAAAGCATGAGAAAGATGTCAAAAACAACCGCCTTGGCTTATGAATAACATAAAGATAATAAAAAGATGTCATTAACAATTGAACGAAAAAAACATAACTCTGCAAAAATATCAGCAGCCTTTTTGCATAGACCTAATAATTGGACCATGGTCATATTAAAAGAATAATTTCATGTTTCGTTGTGACGCAAGCGAATGATTTTTTCATCCATGGTCGCATAACATTTCATAGTGGGGGCAAATTTGTATAAAAACTATTACGTTATCGCTCGTTTGCTTTGTCGATCGCTAGACGTGCTGAAAATTTTAAGTGGGGCGCAAATCAGCTGGTTGTCGTTAAAATTTAAGCGAACGATAACGGTTGACATCCTGGGACAGGCTGTTAATATATAATAACAAACTTTTGGAATTCTGTACAACCAAAAATACAATAAAAATTATAATAATATAATAAAAGAATCTATTTATATCTCCTCTTTTCATTTGTTTAGAAATGGATCCAAAATCATTATCAATTCTAATTGGAGATAATGCCAACATAACGTGTCGTCTTTCAAATCCCAATAGTTCTCATATTTGGTTCATAGAAGAAAAAACCAGACGGCAAATAAAACAACTATCCGATGAAATAAAGGTAAAAAAATGTTAATGTATGAAACAAAATATATGTATAATGTTATCCATAATACAACGTATTATTGCTGCTTTACTATTATTAAGGTAAAATGAATGCAGAACAAAATATAATTGGAACCAACCATAATCGTTCATTCGAATGAATGAAAATGAATGAAACTTGCTAGATTGCGAAATGCATTGCATAGTGTGTAGCCAGCATTAGATTATGGTTACCTCCAGGGGATGACCCCTACAAATGCAATGCATTGTGTTAGAACTAGGAAAAAAGGTTATGGGAAGGAGGAAAGAGGAAGTAGTGTTTGTGAACATTCGACTTGAACTTATTCATGTTGAAAGTGAGAGAGCAGACTTCAGCAGGAAGGTTGTTCCACATAAGAACAAATTTTCTCTGTAATGCGTTGTACGATTTACCGGCCAATCGACCATAAAAGGATGGGCTCTTAAGGAAAAACTTGTTTTACGAACAAACGTATGGGTTTTGGGAACCAGATCCCTAATTTCATCAAAACATATCCCATTGTAGTAACGAAAAAACAGGCAAATACAGCCGACATTGCGACGGTGCTCTAGGGAGTCAATAAAATTGGATACCCTACTGTCACCAATGAGAACCTTCGCCCTCTCCTGCACACGGTCGAGAATCTTCAAAATTGACTTTGACGCACCGGCCCATGAGAGTTGTATTCTATTCGCGGTAGGATATAGGTGGTACAAATAGTAAGGAGATCAGATGGAGTGAATATGACTTACACCGTTTCAAAAAGCCGATGCACTTGAAAACTCGATATAAATCGAGAGACATTATCACCGACACCAAATGCAACAAGTTTTGACAAGAGTGCCAAAACTCTGTCAAACGCCTTGAAAATATATAATGCAACTACCTTACTTTCGCCAAAATGGTGAATGAAACGGCACCATTTTTCTGATAACAGGGCCAGTAAGTCTCCAGTAGAGAGACCTCTACGAAAGCCATTCTGATGGTTGCTTAGGAGGTAATTTGACTCTTAAAATTTGACAAGATGGTGATTTACCATACTCACCATAACTTTGGAAAGTGCCAAACAAATTGCAATTGGGCGGTAATTTTCAGGGTTATTAGCCACTCCTGTTTTAGGAATTGACGTTACTTTAGCAACTCTCCAGCAGATGGGAAATTTCCCGGCATGGTATGAAGTGCTGAAAAGATTTGCTAAGGGACGAGCTAGCGTTGAAGAGCACTGCTTCAAGACCAGTGCATGCATTTCATCCGGCCCGGAAGACTTGTTTATGTCGAGATCCGCAATTTCTGCATTGAGTTTACAATAATTATAGCAAATTTCATTCATTTTCATGCATTCGAATGAACGAAAATTAATGAATTTTGCAAGATTTTGTAAATGCATTGCATAGTGTGTTCCCAGCATAAGAGCAATAAACTGTGGTAGAAATAAACCAAAACTATGTTTTTAGGTGGCCAAGTTATGGTTAATTTTACACATATGTTTTAAGGGGGCCCATATAATTGATGGTCTATTATTAAAGTTATTAGTGTCACATTTTAACTGTTTACTAATATTTATAAGAGATTTATTATGGTAACAGCGATTTTCAGGAGTGCTGTGGTCGAATATGGAACGTCTTAAGCAAAATTGGGTAATAGTTAAGTTTGCAATAAGATCAATTTTGAATTTGAACCTAAAAAGTCTATTGTTAGTCTGTTTAGATATCGAGAAGGAATTTGACTCAGTCTTGCATCATGGCTTGGTTTAAAAATTAATAATTTTGGGCTTCCTTCTTTACGTGATTTAAATTATAGAAAGTTTCCTCTCTATCCGTTAATTTTATGTCTACGATCGGCATTTATTAACAACAAGAAAAAAAGCCAAAAAAAAATATGTACATGCTTTTCACACACATATAAAAACTCAATTTAAAAAATAACACTGTGTAAAAAATTAAAATTTTTTTTTTTTGGCAGAAACGCCACTATATATCGTTTGATCTTGAGACAAAAATTGATTTTTCATTTCCTTCTTTTGTCCTTTTTAAAGGACTTATGGCCAATTTTCAGGATTGATATTAAAATACATTTATGTTTAAAATCGTTTAAAAAAAAAATTATTTTCTTCACTAAACACTTAAATGAAACTTAATTCACCGATGTGGTCCATTTAAATTCAACTTAAGTTTTCCTTGTAATTACTGATCAAGGTGGCGTCAATATAACAACAATACAACAACAGCAGGCAAAGCAATAACAGTCAGCTGCTTTTTGAGTCCACCTTGTAAATAGTTACACTTTTTTATGATATTTTTTTTATTTAGTAGTGCTACGATACTTTTGTCCTAATTAAATAGGACTTTTCAAATAAAACTCAAAAATCAATCTGTATTTAAATACTATTTAAGTTTATATGAAGATTAACATAATATAGATTTAAATACTATCCTGAAAATTGGACATTAATATTTTTCAAGAATACTAATTGTAAATAATTTTTTTTTAATAAAAGTGTTTAATAATTTTTAGCAAACTCGGTACCAAATAAAAGGGAAGGCTCTGTAGAATTAAAAAAAAAATATTTACTTCTGTTCGCCTGTACAAAAAAAAACTACCCTTGCAAATCCTTATAAGTTTTCATTCAACATTTTTTAAAAACTCGAAATTGTATGATTTTATTTCTCTTAGTTTAGAAGGTGTGATGGATTTTTTTCTCGGTACTAAATTCATTTCCATTTAGAATTTTCATTCATTTTTATTCGCTTTTAATATTACATTTTAGGGAATGTGAGTGTGAATGCAAATAGCGAACCGTTCGCAAATGCGAACTAGAATTTTCACCGCCCCCTAATATGAAGATTGCCAGGCTGTTAAAAAAATACTACATTTGAACTTAACTGCTATTGCAAAGGGTGATCCAACCAAAACGCACGATGTTAATTGTAATTGTTAATTGTATGATAGAAGGATCTATGATTTTATGTGTTAAACAAAATATCGGCCATATGCTCGACACGGCTTCGGTAGCATTCATCTATCCAATGGTCCATACTTTCAATAACTCTGAGACATAATTGAGGTCCAATGTCATTAATGTGCCGAATTATCTCATCCTTTTGCTCTTGAATTATTCTTTGCTTATTGACGTATACTTTTTTTTTAAATATCCTCAAAAGAAAGTCCCACGGTGTCAAATCACATGATCGCAAAAGAGCCATTGTGTCGTTGGCTGCCATTCTGTTGCAACCACATATCGTGCAGGTTTATATCCTTAATTTCTAGCCACAAGAAGTTCGTTATCAGCTCGCGATAGCGAACACCATTCACGGTAACTGCTTGGCCGACCTCAATTTCGAAGAAGTACGAAACGCCAACCCGTAAACCGCACCAAACAGTCACTCTTTGTAGATCCATCGAATTTTTAACCATCACTCGTGGATTCTCATTTGCCCAAAGTCACCTTTAATGAAAGTTTTAATATATTGCGTATTTTTACACAATATATTTTAAATTAGATAAAATTTTGAAAACTCCCTACATTTGCCTTAAAATTAAAAATCTGTAATTTTTTCAAATCCCTACAAAAAGTGAAAAATTTCCTACTATTGGCATCATTGGGTGCCAATCACCCTCGTACAAGGAAAGATACGTCAATGAAATTTCTAAACCAGCAACACATTGTTTTTGCCACGCCCCAAAATAGAGCCCTTTTTGTTTTTTATACATAGTTCCGCTATTTAAAGTTGGTGTTATATATAACTAAACAAAAACTGCTGTATTTTGGGGCGTGGTAAAATTATTTTTTTAAATTCTAAATACTTAATTGATAAACCTCTCGTTCTAGGGCGTGACTTACATATCTCTCATTCTAGGGCGGTACTTGTGCAAATTTTTGTGTTTTGTTTTGAGTTGATATATGTAAGTGGCGCCCAGAACTCGATGTCGGATTAAAAAGTCATCAAAATCAAGCAATATTCGGAATTTTAATGGCGGCGCTATATATATATATATATATAAATGTGCTGTATTTCGGGGAGCGGTAAAAAACAATTTTCCTCTTTTTAGAAACTTCAACCCACCTTAATGTATAACCTTTTTTTTTAAGCAGAAGGAAAATAAAAAAAACATTAATTTATGGGTAATTCCATGTCAAATCGACCAAGAGTGGGACCCGACCCCCTTCGATTTGAATGAAATTTGGTGTGAAGGTTCCTTTCATCCTATAAGGAACATATATTAACGAAAAAATGTTTTAAATTTTTTTGCAAAAGTTACGTCATATTCAAAATGTCATAATTTCGCCGAATAAACCGAATGTGTTGAGTTTATTTTGTCAATATCTCAAAAACTACTCCACATACGAAGATGATTTGTATGTCATTTTAAAGAGAATACTTGGGGCTACAAACAATATATTAAAAAACAAAATGTTAAATTTTAAAAATGGACTAAGTCAAAAACCTAAATTTTTTTGGCTGATTTTTTTTATGTAATTCCTCAAACTGTCCTTTAAAAAACCTGAAATTTTGAAGGTGTTTTTTTTTTTAAGAAAAATTTTTTTTCAATAAAAAATAATACTAAAATAAAATTTTAAATATTGTAATTTTGAGAAATAAGAATTTTTTAAATCTGATTTGTGTGATTTAAGGTCTTAAAAAAAAGTAACGACATTAAAAAAGTTTTTTATGTTTATTTGTTGCATTTTTTGTTGGAGCTCAATGTGGGCACCTTCAAAGAAAAGTACACTTTTTGTCAAGTTACGTCACCAAGAAATTAAATGAGTTTTATAAAAAAATCAGCCAAAAAAAATCCATTTTTAAAATTTTTTTTTAATATATTGCTTATAGCCCCAAGTATTCTAATTAAAATGACATACAAATCATCTTCGTATGTGCAGTAGTTTTTGAGTATTTACAAAATAAACTCAACACATTCGGCTTATTCGGCGAAATTATGACATTTTGAATATGACGTAACTTTTGCAAAAAAAATTTTAAAATTTTTTTTTCGTTAATATATGTTCCTTAAATGATAAAAGGAACCTTCACACCAAATTTCATTCAAATCGAAGGGGGTCGGGTCCCACTCTTGGTCGATTTGACATGGAATTACCCAGATATGTACTTTAAAATAATTTATTTTTTTATTAAACAACATTTAAAATTCTTTTTATTGGCGAAACAAAGTCTATAGAATTTGGATAACAAATATTTTTTTAAGAATAATTAAGTTATTGCATTATTTAACAAAAAATTTTATTTATTAACCCAACTGTATTTGCGAATGTACATAAATAATATAAACACATGCAACAGAATTTAACAATTCCCACGTCTTCATTAATTTGGGCTTGTAGCTGGCCATTGAAGCGTCACACTTCTAGCGTGCTAAAAGGAATAGTTTTATTTATTATATTTTACAGAAAAGTATTCTTGTTACAACTGTCTAGAACTAGAAATTTATTGCAGACAGTTACATATTTGCTAATTTAACTTTCTAAAGAACATTTCTAAAGAAATTATTTGTTTTATCGCATTTAATTTAGTTTTTTTATACTCTCCACCATCACGAGTGGTGAATGAGTGTTTATAAAGTTTTTCATTCCGTTTGTTACACTAAGAAATATTTACCTAAGACCCCATTAATTATATTTTCTGTTCTAGGTTATTGAGTAATTCCAAGTCGAATTAGCCATGTTCGCCTGCCTGTCAGGTGCTTAACTGCTTCTAGCTTTGATAAACCGTCTGATAATGAAATCCAACACAATCGGATTTTTCAGGAAAATAGTTATAAGTCCAAATGAAGACCAAACCCCCCAAAAAATTTACTAGGTATTTTCTATAGATCTATAGGTTATATCGATATGTTGTTATTCCAGTAACAACATCCTTAAGGCTATCTCTACATCACAAAAACTTTGATTCTTTCTCTTCACAACTAAATACCAAAAATTAGCATAAAAACTATGATTAAATGTAGGAATAGTCATGAAATTTGGCAATAATTTTTATTTATGACACATGATGATCGGTCTATAATTTACCTTAGTTTCATAAAAAGTTCGCCTTCCAAAATGACCAAAAGCAGTATTATATATGACATGAATTAAGGCTGCCAAACTTTTTGATTATGACTTCATAATTTACCCATATAAAGCCCACACTCGAAAAACATGTAATGAATAAAAATACAGTCATTTGAATTTGGCGTACATTAGTTTTATATAACTACGTTGCGATTAACTAAATTACTGTTTATATGTCTATTTTCTTACAAACAATTCTGATTTTTATGTGATGCCAGATGAAAAATTTAATCACTTGGTAGCACTGTATGTTTGTAACCTTTTAATTTTTTTTTAATAAAAAATTTAAAAACAAAACATTATTGTGTAATTGTTAATTTTATTTGCACAATTTTTAGTTAATTTTAAATTTATTGTCTAATGGATGAGCCACATCGAAATTAAAACTAAAAACGGTTAAAAGTGTGGCAATATTTAAATCTTATTTGCAAATAGTGTCGTTAATCAGAGATTGTTTTCGTGAGTTAGCTATTTACAAATAAAAATTTAATTCACTGTTTATGCGGCAATTTTCTCTACTTGCAATATAATTTTTTTGCGAATAAGCCTTGTGTATAAACGTAGTATATGAGCAGAAATTTGATCCATTTTAGTTTTATACAACAAATAATAATACTATTAAATTTTGTGACAATTGTTTCACAATCTACTTTAGGTTCCATAAAGGGCCCAGTCTCGGAATGCACCTTAATGCGTTTAACACTGTGTAATAAAATTTGGCAAGCGTTCGTTTTACAGGACTCTAAATTATGACATCAGATCTGCCAAAAATTCCAGTTTCCTTATTACGTCATCTTCCGAAAAATTTGAATTCCTGTTCGAGGATGTAATAAATTCCACGCTTCTTAATACTTATATAGCAATCTAACTTTTGTATATATGTACATATATATACGTATACATATTCTGGATGAGAAGCGAAGTTGATTGAACGATGTCAGTCTGTGTGTTGAAATCTGGTTTCCAAAGACCCCCAATATTATGAGGACTAGATTGTGACATTATTGTTTCAAATATAGTCCGGAATAGTTCGCTATTGAACTTCAGCCAGATCGGTTCACATATGGCTGAGATATGGGCGAAAAAGCATGACTGCTTCTCCCGCTAATCTATATTTTTGCTATCCATGATTTTTTCTTATAATCTATGCACTTTATTTTTTACTTTTGGCTTTTGTAAATTTAGTAAAAGACTATTAGGAAAAAATTAAGAAAATCGATTTGGAAATGACCGAGTTTTAGACAAATAACTTATTTTTTCTTATAGTTATATAAATAGAAAGAGTATTTAAAATAAAATATAGCCCAAATCGGTCCATTATTTCTCCTGGCCCCCATACATGTGTTACGATAGGGCTTATACGAAATAATTATGTCGATAAAACTCGATATATTAGATTTGTTCAGTTTTATAAATCAGCGAAATCGAGTTATTTCACTTTTTTTGCCCTGTGCTAATCCTGCGAAGCTCTACGCTTGTCTACAGGAGACCAGAGTCTCTGGCGGGAATCGAACCCGCAACTCCGGCACTGAGACTAGCTCACTACCAGCAAGCCTACCGGGGCACCCTATACAAATCTGCTTCCTAATGGTATTGTCGCTATCGCCCATAGGAACTTTAATACTATGTTTTATTCTTCTATTAAAATTAATATGTGTTAAATATGTTATCCAAAGTTCCCAAGTGACTACTTTTACAATAAAATAGACCAGACACTGACAGTGAACGTAGTTAAATATCAAAACAAGCTGGGTAATAAAATTGAATGTTTCTTGTGAATTTGCAAAATGAAATTTTTAAACTAAAATATGTAAATTGAATGCAAGTTAACAGAAGAAATAATTTTAGTTAAATACAGTGACTTTATCTTGTTTTTCCCACTTGTTCCCTAAATTACCAGAACATGTGTGTATGTGTGCATTACAATATCAGGTGCAATAACGATCACAGATTTTATCGTTCTTAGCTGTTAATGCTAGTCTACACTGTATACATACATACATGTGTATGAACAAACGCACATGCATACATTTACTTACATATAATCATTTATGTTTGAAGTTCTTTTCTAAATGTTGCTATTTATTATTCTCAATAGGTTTAGAATTTTAACAGTGCGGCTTAAAATTAACTTACATTTCGTTTACAACACAAGCACTCATTATTTTCTAACAATGTTGTAACGATACCGGCTTTAAATCGAAAATCTAAATACCTTCTCTAATTATTTTTCTTTCTCTGACGTTTAGTATTTTTTTTTTTTTATTTGAATTTACATATATTAACCAAATTCTAATTAAAAACTGTATATTTGAAAACTAAAAGTAAAAGAAACAAAGTGAATTCCATCCTGACGGCTTTAATTAGAAAAGTGCTAGGCCACAGTGGGCATTTGGCCGAACGGCAAGAGCCATAGTTTCCAATACGTTTACAATACACAACATCCGACAAAAAGTGGGCGGAATCAGAGAAGTAGGCTTGGCACAAATTAGATTTATTTATATTCAAGCAATGGTATTTATATAACTTTCTGTATAAATGTATTTAGAAATTTTTTTTATTTAAAAGTATTAAAATTAAAAATAAGAGTATTCTTACACAACACCACTTTTATTTGGCGGTTAAAATGTACCACCATTAATACACGGAGAGAAAATCATGATTAAGGAATGGTCACTACGACCATTTTTATTCATATTTGGCTAATATGTTTACCCTAATAAATTTATTATAGTCATAATATAACCTTAAATATTGTTTTGTTCCCTTAACATTTTTAAGTTCGCTATAATAATATTATATGGTCTGTTATAACTAAAAAGTTAACTATACAATTAAGATCTTAATATGAGTTGCACACAAAAGGTATGTTTAATACCATGATTTTGTTTGCTTTAAAACACATTCTCTTAACGAGCAAACATTTATTGTCTTCATCTGCGAGCGTCAGTTAATCAGGAAACATAACTGATTACAAAATAATTAAAACACTTTCGGGGAGAAAAAGGCCATGCTACCTTGCAAAATTAAATATTAATAAATATTTGACGTCCTACACGTAACCACTAGTTTTGTTAAAAAATTATTTGTTTTCGCGAAACGTTCGGCTAGATCAAACATCTTTTACCAGTTTCTAAATTACATTATACAATTATTTTCCGTCAAATAAAGAACAGTAAATCAAAAGAAATGGTTAAAAAAGAAGCTACAGTCCGATCAATTTACCGGATAAAAATATTGAAAAGTGTTATTGCACGCGAAGTAAGGCTACATAGATCTCTTATTTTTTGGATATATTTGTACCACAAAATATATAAATTAAAACACACACACCTTTATTTAAGTGAATGTATTTAATTAAATTTTTTAATATATACTATATTTTATTTATAAATCATGCTGTATATTTGTAATTAAACATACATTTTTGACATTAACTTTTTCTATTGTTTTTATTGTGAGAACCATACACCATGTTGAAGAAGACATTTTGCGTGGTATTGGAAAATATAGAAACATGGTTTGAAATATCGTTTGCGTTGTTCTTTTGCACAAAATAATATGTTTGAGACAATAATTAGCTAAAAACATAATGTGTGAACATATATTGTTGCTTAAGACGTGTTTGACACAATCATAACCACAAACATTAATGATAATTTGCGATTGTGATTGTTTTAACCATGTTTTTTCTTTGCGTGTAACGTTAAAAAAAGTTAAAGGGTGGTATTATCGATTCCGCACGAAAAGGGAAATTCAACGGACATAAATATAGATCGTTAAGCCAGTTGAAATTATTCATTCCTGCGGTATAAGCTTTTCGAAAACTTTTTTAACATCCGTGCTTGAATATTTTCTGAGTTGATATTGTTGGTAAAAAAAAAACATTTAAAACAAGTTGTTAAAATTTTTGAGTAATAATTTTTTTTTATAAGATAAATTTATGTAAAATATATCAACCCGAAAAATATATACATACAACCCTGTGCTGAAAATCACTTTTATTCAAATCACGTGATTTCGAATCACATTTGCTTTTTAAAATCACGTTTGATATTTTTGTGTTCCGGTTTTGTATGTTTTGGCGTGATTTTCAACTGCCGAAAGCATACCGAGAAACAAAAAAACAAAATGTTTTTCAGAACACCACAAAATCACACACGTGATTTTAAAAACACGTGATTTGAAATCACGTGATTTTCAGAACATGCCCGATAATTGATAATTGTTATAGAAAAACATTTTTTGAAGAAAGCAGAGACGATGACTGCTAAAAACTTGGGGTAGAAAGAAGAGTTTTTTGCTATAAATCTAAAGAAGTGTTACAGATAAATGATAGGGAGAAAGTTGGAATAAGAGCCTGTTTATCTATTTCCGAACGAAGACCTCGTTCGCTAAATTTACATTTAAAACAAAAACAAATTATACGATTCTCAAATATACGAAATTGTTGAATAGGCCATAAGACTTTAAATCTTTTAATCGAGGCCCGGAAGCATTTAGAGTAAATGCCAAATCTTCCCAACTACAAGCAATGCCTTGATTTAACTTCTTTGAATCAATCATTGCTTCTAACGTCAATTTACTTGTATATTTATATCTTTTATTCTTACAATAATTTTTTTTTAAATAACTAAACTAAATTTTCTCTTTTTTTAATTTTATACTTTTTCTTACATTTTTATTCCTTACGTTAGCTTGTCGTTGTAAAATTTTAACGTAAGCAAAATGGCGAAAAATATCTTTATTGCGGTTTTAATAATATGGCAATGTCGCAATAGTAGATATGATACCGCAACAACGAAAGGATACCTCACAAGCGGAATAAATAATTGCAAATTTGGTTCCGCACTAAAATTGCTTTTCCACCATACCACCCCATATGCTTTTTACAGAAATTCATGTACCGTTTTAAAAATTTCAACGCATCATTTTCATTGCTGCGTTTGAAATTTTAAAACGCAATGTAAATTTCAGTTGAAAGCAACAACAACCTAACCATTGTTTGTGCTTTCTATGTTATTCTTTGGCGTTGCGTTTTACATGATTAGGGCCTAAATGAAATTAAAAATTTTGTTACGGCGGTAAATCGACTGCAATTAACCGATTAGCTAATCGGGTAGTAATAAATCGGTTAACCGAATGAATATCCCAGTCGTTACCTTATATATGTCATAATATTCAACTCGAGGCCGATATGAAATTGCAGATGTTCAGAACGTCGGTCAAACATATTGTTGACGGCGACCAAAATTTACTAAAATTGAAAAACTTTCAACGAAGGCAGCGAAAATACAACCGTCGGCTATACCGAATAATGTAAAGTGCAACTTTAATGTGTGTTGTTTAAAAAATATATTTTTAAAAAATTTTAAATGCAAAATAATTAAACAATGAAAACATCTAACAAGAACAAAATAATAACCTCTTCCGTGTTATTATTCATTGCATTTCTAATATATTTTTTAGTGTTAGAATTTTTTCTTACCCCGTTTTTATGCGTGAGTTGATTTGACAGTTCAAAGCGGGAACTTTCTCACAAAAATTTTACAGAAACACTTTTTCTGTAAATTGACGAGTAATTTCCTTACGTGACAGCAATCACTCGCCAAAGATTATACAGACGCAGTCAAGTGAGAAAAACAGTTCTTCGTTTCAATTTATAGTATTTTTGTTTCATTTCACACATTTCAATCGAAAAGTTTCTCGACGCGGGAGTTACAGAAGATGGGCACAGGTGACCTTAGCTTGATACGTAAGCAACAGCTGATAACTAACAATACGTCAAAATGGTAAAACGTTCTGGTGATCCTTAGAAACCCTTTACAATTCTATACTTTTCACTTAGAATTATCCAATTTAAACGTTGTTAAACTGTTACATTTCTAAACACACAATTGAAAATTAAAAACAAAATAAATTTTGACAGCATATATTTTTGACACACAGCTAATTGTGTTCTACAGTGTTGTATTATTAACAGTTTTGTATCCGTTTTAAAATAAGACCACTTTGTATGATTCGCCTTAAACACAATGTTGACATTACATGATATTTTAGACATTTGATATTCGAAAAACACACTTTCATAACGACAAAAATGAGCTGGTACAAATAATTAAGAGACAAAGGGCCATATAAATAAAGGGTCCGCCAAATAATTTTTTTTTTTTGAAAATGCTATAAAAAAAACTACTGAATATTTTCTCAAATTTCTTTTTTTATTTGAAAGTACAATCCTTCCGGTTAATAATGGAAAATAATTTCATTCAAATGGCGTCATACCAAGGTCTTTATGCAAAATTCGTCTCAATGATGTCTCCGAAATGTTCAATTGTTGAGAACGACGGTGAATTGACTTTTCACGCTTTGGTTTATCGATGAGGATGCCAGTTTCTTTCACTTTTTTCACAAGATAACGAACATTCGGAGCTGACGGTGCTTCTCTTCTTCCAAAATCCGTACGCGATTTTCGCACACATTCTGCAACATTACCATGATTTTCAAAGTAATGTCGCAATATTTCCCAGCGTTGTTCAAGCGTATACACAACCATATTCGTTCAGGGTAAGGATAAAACTAATTATCTGTCAAATCAGACATGAGCTAAGTGTTACCATTCACGAAATAAGCACTAGTTGAAAAAAACGTTAGATGGCGGACCCAAAAAAAAAACGTTAAATGCGGACCCTTTAAATAAGTCCAACATCCTATTATATTTCTTTTACAAAATGTGCTAACAGGTGCACTGGAGCTATTTTTGCATAGACGTAGCCGTTCAAACGTTTTGAGCCATCATTTGATAACATTTGTTCGCTAATATTGCATATATTTGGTAAGGACAACTAACCAAGTGTAAAGAATACAAAAACTTAAATTGCCAAACCAATTATACGTGTGATATCGATCGATAAATTTGCTGAGACTGTCAAAAAAAATTTACAAAATGTTAGCTTAAAATTTACATTTTCAAAAGAATATTAGCACTGTTTCCAATTTTTTTAGTTTTTGCTCGAGTGTAGTGGTTTTTAACTTTTTTTGACGAGTTTTTGTGGGAACAAAACGTGAGCAATATTATTTGTTTTGTTTACACTGTTTCGTTTGCTTACATAATCATCGTCCAGACTTGCAATTTTTGTTACACCAACTTTTTGAAATTTTGCTTTGGATTTCACTAGTGTCCAGACTATGAAATTCTAGGCCTGCAATTTTTGTATTTTTTTCTTGCCCTTTTTATATTTTATATATAAATCGACCTACAGCCAACTTCAAGTTGAAAAATGTCAGAATTGCAGAGTACATGAAACTGAGTACCCCTTCTCAATCTTCTCACCTCTCTCAATCATAAACTCAATAATTGCTGCAACAAAAATTGTGAGTTGGACGATTTCTTTAGTAACTGACAGTTTTCTTTTTAAATTTATTTAAGAATATATTTATTGTGAAAACGTAATGTATTCTTGTAAAAACTTTTGACCTGACATAAACGAAAAAAATGTTAATGCCTAATCAAACATCATCACTACCACAATTTTCGGATTTAATGGAAATACTTGGAAACAATTTTTTTCTTTAATTTAACCCTTAAAAATACAAACGATTTTTTACTATAATTTCCTTGAAAAAAAATTAAAAAATCTAGGAATAAAGTCAAGTCGTATTGGGTTATTTTCATTATCAAGATAAACTTTTGAGCTTCATTGCATATGAGATATGTTTTTAATATTACGCGAATTTCCATTCGCACAATTTATATTTGTATTCTTAATTCATGATTGATTTAAATCGTAACAGTTGCATTAAACTTAAATACAATGTCCATATGTATGTGCGTGTGTACATATATACATACATATGTATTTATACACGTTTTTAAGTTTGGCTGACTCCATGTGTTACTCTCAGTTTTGCTTTCTTTTATTCGATAAACACCATTTACGTACTTACAACATATTTTAATTTATTTATTTATATAGTCAGCGACAATATTTTAATGTACAAGTACGAATTTGCTGTAAAAATGGCCTCTAAACTTAAGTATTTAGAATATGTATGTACATATTTTCTTTTTCGAGAATGTTGCTTATTGTATTTAAGTGCGAGTATGTTGCAAAAATTGTTAATTTTCCATTGTGTTCACTAAATATAAAAACATTTCTTGTGAACTATCTGACATTCAGTTGATGTAAATATTCGTACAAAGTTTGTCGTTATAGGCCAAACTGACATCTATCTCTTCCATGCGGTAAATACAAAAATACATTTTGTTTATTGTACTCATACGGGTTTTCTGCAACAACGTCATTTGTCAGACATATTGAATGATTTGCGACAGTGTGACTGTGGCCTTATTCTGAAGCAATTTTATACTTAATTTGAATTTTACCTGTAGTGTATACAAACATGTATACATATTTAAAAGAAATGTAAATAGAATGTAGTAAATTTTCGTTGTGCATTTCGTATGTACTTTGAGCTTTTCGTTTATCTTTAAAGTTCCTTCATAATTATACATAAGTATAATTCGAGCTACACTACGTATGTATTAAGTGACCGAGCGTTCTGAACTATATCTGGGGATTTGTTTTAAATATTAACATAATATTAACATAATTAACATAAATTCATCAACAAACCATTTAAAATTGCAATTATTCTTTGAAAATTTGAAGTGGTTTCGTTCCAAAGAAATCGTTCTTTGACATGGCTGTGTATTTATTATATACATAATTGAAGCATAGCCGCGAATAACGTTGTAGTTTCAGGAGAGCAAAAAAAAAAACGTTTTTAGCAGGCAGGATTAATTATTTATATTATTGAATTAAATTTTTTTTAAGAAAATCGAATTTTAAATTACATGCAAAGTTATTTATTTTTATTTATTTATTTCATAGATTTTCTAATACAACAAGACAAACATACCTTATAAATAACTGTATTAGAATTAGACAAGTTACACATACAAAAGATAAATTAACAAATTCTTCATATAAAACAAGTAAGAGTACTATATTCAGCTGTGCCGAATCTTTGATACCCTCCACCGACAGGAGTGCACTCTATTTGATAAATACATATATATTATTAACTAAGCTTTACAAAAACGAGCGTCAGCATTAAAATTGGTTGCGGTTTAGACCTATATTAAATTATTGACCGATAATCAGAAAGTTTTATTCTTTTCTTTTTAGAAGTTTTAACTAGTAGAACTAGTAAAATATCATGATTCGTAACAGTTTTAGCCGAACTAAAATGATTATCAGGAGGGTAATTTGTATCAGACCCATGGTAAATTATGGACCAATCATCTTAAAAATTTGGAGATTGATTTCTGGTATTAACAAAAATGATTTACAATAAATTTTAATTCAGCAGTGAGATCAGTTTTAGCATTTACAGTAAATTTTAGAAGGCAAATTATGCACCGTATATCACTAAATTGCATGATATTTTTCTGGCCATATGAAGCTGGAAGACATTTTACAGCCATATTTATATCTACTATGGTTTTAGGCGAATTTAATTATTTTCCCAAAGTGGGCTTTATATGGGGCTTATGGTAAATTATGGACCGACCATCAAGAAATTTAATAGTGTGATTTCTAGTCCTATGTGATGCACGAAAGTTTATTACGATAGCATTCTTTGTTATGGTTTTAGGAGTACTGAACTGTTTTCCGGGAGTAGGGTTTATATGGGGCCTATGGTCAATTATGGACCGATCTTTACGAAATTAAACAAAGATTTGCAGTCGTATAACACCGATTTTTGCAAAATCTTTTATCATTTCGTGCATTTTTCCACCATTTATGTGAGTTCTTGTAACAAAATTATTAAGTTTTTAGGGTGGTGGTTCCACATTTTGATTCATAGCTCTGATCCTACTGAACCGATGTTTCAATCCCAAACTGTTTAAAATAACTACAAGTAATTTGAGACCAAGTTTTATCTTTTCTTTCGCGTTTTTCGAAAGTGTGCGTGTTTTCAACGGACGGACAGGCAGACATGGCTAAATCGACTTAGAATTACTCAAAGTGCCAGAATATATATACTTTATTGGGTCTTAAATGTATAATAAAAAAGTTTCACACGGAATAACAAACTTAGTATAGCCTCATTCACTACTAGCGGTGGTGGAGGGTAAAAAATACTTGTAAACAGATAAAAGGAATTATATAAAAAAAATATAAAAACATTTTTTTATTAAGTAATAAGTTTTATTAAACGTACTCTATCAGTAATTTCCTAAATCTTATTTCGTTGTCGGTGCACTGCATATAATTAGGGAGTTTATTCCAGAGACGTCTGCTCAAAATAAAGAATTGACATCGCAATTGTATGATATATCTACCCCTTCTCGATCTTGCACATTTTAAATGCTCATACAGATACTCTGGTTCTTTAGTCATCGTCCAGACTTGCAATTTTTGTTGTTGCAATTTTTAAAAATTTTGCGTTGAAATTGCATGAGTGACCAGATTATGAAATAATAGTTTTGAAAATTTTTGTATTTTTTTCTTGCCTTTCCTCTTTTCCTGTTTATATTTTATATATAAATACAAATACACCTACAGTCAACTTCAAGTTTAAAAGTGTAAGAATAACAAAACAACACGGAATTGAAGAGTACATGAAACTGAGTACCGCTCCCCAATCTTCTCACCCCTCTCACCGATAAACTCAAGAATTGTTGCAACAACAATGGCAATTAAACTTCTCTACTTCAAAATCACAGAAAAATTAAAAACATGGTTTTAAAAGTAAGGGTGCAAAGTAGGCTACCTTGTAGTGAGCTAGTCTATCAGTGCCGGGGTTGCGGGTCCGATTACCGTCTGAGACTCTGGTTTCCTGCAGACAAGCGTAGAGCTTCGCATAGCTCGTGCCTTAGCTGTTAACAACATGGGCAACCTGTCCGTGAAAGCCTAGGTTCAAATCTCAGCGCAGTCAAGAATGGAAAATGATCAATAAAATTTTAATTAATTTCATGTTGTAAAATTCCTGTCTTCATAAAAATAATTTAATGAAAATTTAATTCAATGAACTTAAGCCCTATTAAAATATCTAAATTTGGATTAAAAACCATTAACAGTTTAATAAAATAACCACAATACTAATATTGTTACATAATTTCTTTAACATTTTAATAATATCTACACATTTATATCCATCCCATTTATAAAACAAAACACAATATGTTCATACTTTTACATTACTTTATAATAGCTGCGTTCGAGAACACTAAAGTTTTTACTATTTTTTACTAAACTTTACTGCATTTTACTAAATTGCTTTCGCGTACACAATATACAGTAAATGAGAACACAAATTGAGAGCGTAAAGTGACAGTTCTTAACTGAGTACTTACAAATTTTTACTGCAGAAATTTTTGCAGTAAAATTTAGTAAAACAAAAAAACATATGTTTCAAAAGGTAAACAAACAAAAGTAGCAAGAAAAGGCATACAAATTGTGAAAAAATTGTTTAAAAAAAGAAAAGTTGAAATAAAACTAAAATAAAAACAAAAAATTAATTAATATTAATTAATTAAACTTGCTTGTGAAGAATATATGTATGTATATGGCTAAATACCAACTTTTGAAACTTTGTTTTGTTATGTTAATTTTTTGGAGTTGTAAAAGTGTCAAGTACTCGGGTACTTAGAACAGCCTTTGTTTTTAAAGTTATCAATAGTAAAAAAAAAGTGTTCGTGTACTATTGATAAAATTTAGCCGGACACAATTTAGCAAATTCAAATAAAATAAAAAACAAACAAATTTGAAAGATTACATAAAATAATTTGTTTGTATTTTCCAAAAATATTCGTGTTATAAAAAGTATTTAATCGAGTACCGATAAGAAAACGAGTTAAGTAGTCAAAAGTGTAAACATTTTTCAACACTTCAATTATTTGCCATCAGCTGTTGCCTTTATTTTACGAATTTTTACAAATTTTGCGTTCGCGTACTTTTTTGGACAACAGCTTTTTGTGAGAGCAAATTTTTAAGTTTACTCATTTACTGCATTTTACTGTAAAAGTACTCAAACGCACCTAATTCCTTGTCAGTACTTCTCTTCACACTATACGCTAGTGATTGACCTGATCAGTGGCCGGTACTTCCATCAAATCCCCATTTCCCGATTAAAAGTAAATTTTTAGTGGAATCTTCAGTGACCGTTTGAACAACATCAGCTTGAAGCTCTAAAATGCTCGAGGCTGTGTTATCTAGCAAACTTTGAAGATCGACTTCTGCGTAGGATTCGTCCACAGATATTTTGTCAGGATATCTAGCTTTTTTGGAGCTTAAAATGCATTGATAGCTCGGAAACAAATCGAATAACCCTTTGCTGTTCACAAAATTCCGTATCAGCAAATATTGGTGTTTCGTCATTCCGGTCTCCATTAAAAGAGAAATTACTTCTGTCGGATCCGCTGGCAATACATTTTGGCTTTGACTTTTGTTGCGTAATGCAGAAACAGCGGTCTCATCAATTTTGACCAGCTGAGCTATACGCCGACGCTTTGATCTCGTGGACGCCTCCATAAAATTTAGTTTTTGACGGCCACGTGGACCACTTTCCGCATTTTCCTTGTGTTCATTTTTCGTATTTTTTAATAAAATTGATTCCTTTGTACTCAGCCAATCAGACTCGTAATGCAAAATGGAAGACTTCATACGTTTATAACGCTTCCAAAATTCAACAATTTTTTTACAAATGTACTCAATAGGTTGAGTAAGCGCATTGAATTCTTCGAGTAAGCCCTTGTTTTCAAAATTTTGTTGTACATCAGCAATTACTTCTCGTAATTTTTCAGCTTTTGTGCCTTTTTTGGAGCACCATAAATTAAAAATATGTAGGCGTGTGAACACACACTGACATATGTTGCCTACCAAATTAAAAGTTAAAAACAAAAAATTAATAAATATTAAGAGGTATATATACAAATTGGGCACCACAAGTAAAGACAAAAACAAACACACAAAACAAATACAGAGGCTCTGCTGGGAAAGTTTGACATTGAAAAAATAATAAGATGCGTTAGATTATTGAATATTTCTAACACATCTGCAAGTTTCTGCAGCTGATTTAAACACTTTTATTAAGTAAAAACTTAGATTAATACAATGAATATAATATCTATGGGGGAATCAGGGGGGAACACAACTAAAACTTTAAGTAAACATAAAAGCCATGCCCAAAAAAGGAACAAAACCTAAGTTTACATAAAACATTAATTTTAAAAGGATAAATTCACAAAATAGTTTTTAATTATTTACAAAAATAAAATAAACACCTTTAACTTCAAAATCCATTGATAAATTATGTAATTTTGTTCACAACAAGAATATGCGATCCACTTGAAACTGACTTTCGCTTCGAATGTTTTTGCAATTGCTAAGCTTTGCGTTACAACTGAACACGTGTTCGTGCGTTTCGTTCTATTTTTAGGAAGTACCGTTATGTTTCCAGTAAAAACCGGTTTGCCATTGCGAAGATTGAACATTTTAGAGACAATTTGCTTACAAATTTTTTTTATACGTTGTGACAATATTTTTTAATTTTTGGCCTTTGGCGGAACCACTGTGCAATGGCTGCATGTAAATTTTTTTCTTTTCTTTTTCTCTTTGGTTCGCTTTGAATAAAAGTGTTGTTGTTTTGAAGCAAAAAAAGTTGAAACCGGTTGCTGCGTGTGAACATAATGGCATCTTCAAAAGGGAATTTAAAGGAAGTTGAGCATCAAAAGATGAAACGTGTAAATTGAGACTTACTTTAAAAAAATATCAAAAAGCACCATCAAAATTATTGATACACATTTTGTTTTTTGTTTGCGCATCGATAACTTTTATTATACATTTAGGGACGTATGATACTGTCAATATTTTTAAAGGTTGTGTTTACATATGCATGACTTTGTTCAGTTGCATTGCAAATGGCATTTTGGATTTCAACCTTTTTTAAATAACCAACAAGTTCACGTTATCAATTCTAAAAAAAATTTAGGTATTTTCTTCAAAAGCAATTTGAATTGAAAGACCACATTATGCACATATACTTGCGGTTGAACTTTTTCAATGCTCAGAACCCTATGGAAAATACGAATTCCTCTTTCTTAAGTTTAGTTTATGCCTACATTATAATACGCATGTGAACTTGTTGATAGATGTGACAAATAAAGCGATTCTAAACTAAAGAGTTATATTCAATTCAACTTAAGAGGACGCAATAATGTACCTTTGTTTTCGCAACAAATCTATAGAATAACACTTTAAAACCCACTGGATACAAAAGTTATTATAACATTAAATAAGATTATCTACAACCAACAACCTGATCATCTTTACAAATAACTAAACATTGTACGATCAAATACACGTAGAAGATTTACAGTATTTCCATATAATATCCTGACATCCGAATGGTAATTCTTTATTAACGCTATCTATCTTTGGAACTCTTTATCTCATTGGAAGAGTTCTTCTTTTCCCGGACTTTGTGATTTTCCGGGAAAGGGGGGCTTATTTTTCAATTTCCCAGAAAACTCCAAGTATATTATTTAATTTAAAAAATTATTCCAAAAAAAAAATAACCATTCATGACATCTATTAACAGCATTCACAGAAAAAAATTTTAAATTTCTCCAATCACCAAATTTATTCCAAATTCATAATATCAAGCAAACTAGTTGTTGATTTTGCACCTACATATTACCAAAATGATTATATTGATTACTAAAAATTTAAAAAAAAAAATTTTTTTAATTTAATTTTAATTAAAAACGTGATAAAAAAAACTTTGCCATTTCAAACAATGTGTTAATTTATTTAAATAAATATGGACAATTCCCAACAACAATTCTACATGTTTAAATTATTTTATTTTAAACGAAAAAAGTCAATTAAGATTTTTTGTTATTTAATTAAAATTTTAATTGAAAATTTATTTCAAAACAACTTAAAATTAAACTTTAATTTTCTTTCAACTAAAAAAATAATTGATTCAATTATCACATTAATTAAATTTAAATACTTTTTAAACCATTTTTTTAATTGATAAAACTCTTGTTTCTGTGTTGATATGAAACCAAATAATCTTATTTATTTTAACAAATTTTTTTTTTTTTTTGAAAATGGGAATTTAGTACAGAATAAGCATTTACAGAAACGTGAAACATGTTCCCTTTCTACGGATGTTTGCCTTCCCCTGCATCACCACAATCAAGTTGTCCTTGGTAGTCTATAACATACACTGTTTGTCAAAAGTTACATAAATTTAAAGCTGTGACGTAGGCTGCACGCAATTTTTAAGCAAATTATGAAATGGAAAGGTAAATTTGAGAGCAATCTCATGGTCAATTTAAAGAGTGTGAGCACAGAAAAAATTATTGCTAAAATATTTTGAAGCAAACGGTTGTTTGATAATTTGTAAAGTTTGATTTTTATTTTAGAAACAAAAATGTTGACAACTATACAAAAATATGATATTCGCGCTACTGGTTTCAAGTTTTAATAATTTTGTATGAAATATTTAACGCTCTTTAAAGTGGTCATTTTTTTTAAAGTTTTTTTTTTATCGTAAGCAATAGAGATGAGCGATATTTCTGCACCTGTGATTAAATCACTGATATTGAAAAATCAGATTCACAGTTGTGACCAAATTTGTCAAGTAACAGGTACTTGCTAAGTCGTTCTTTATGTTTTTTTTGATGCATACACAAATTTATGATATTTCACTATTTGTATGGGTAATAGC
The DNA here is from genome assembly GCA_943735925.1 of Pollenia amentaria. Classification (NCBI taxonomy): domain Eukaryota; kingdom Metazoa; phylum Arthropoda; class Insecta; order Diptera; family Polleniidae; genus Pollenia; species Pollenia amentaria. The sequence continues at coordinate 62,366,247 of OX031008.1, read as the reverse complement.
GTTTTTTGAATGCAATAACCAATTATGTTTCTGTTCCTGTCGTTCTCTCTTCTACCTAATTAGTATTTATCTTAAAGCCAAAGTTTATTTAGTCAAGTATGTTTGTATATGCAAGTAAACAGCTTTGAAAGCTCTTACAATTTGCTGCTGTTTCTTTGCAAAGTATTTACAAAAGCTCTTTTACGAAAGCACGCGTATTGTACATATAGCTCATGGTCCAATTAGTAGGTCTGCGCGAAACTACAACAATGCAACAATAGAAAAACAACATGCATTTTTTTTGTGTAAATAATGTTAAAGATGTCAAAACCCAATGCATTTGCTTGTGTAATAAATGGACAAGATTTCAAAAACAATGGCTACAAAAACAATTGCACGGTAAAAATACAACTCCTTATAAAAACACTAATTATAGCGTATCAACTATTCAAAACATTTCACTGATACTTATGGTATGTTCAGACCTAACAAATATTTGACGAAAAAATTAAAAAAAAAAAGCATGACAAACAAGTGATCAAATTTTATCTTTATTTTTAACATTTTTTATTGACTTTCGTATCTTTATTTGTAAGAAGATAATTGTATAATTTAATTAAGAAACTGTTAAATGATGTTTGATCCAGCAAACGTTTTGCAAAAGCAAACAATGGCTGTTTTCCTAAACATGTGTTCACAATCTGTAAATACAGTATTGCCACCGTATTGATGCATTGTGTACCACCATTTTAACCTGTGTATGTTGTATTGTATATGTTTTGCATCTAAAATTTCTTGCCTGCTTTATTAGCTTTTCGCTGCACAGTGAACATTTTTATGGTTGCATTAAACAACATGTTGCCATGTATTACTACAATGCAACAAGCGTTTAGGAAAACGGCCAATTTTTTAATATAACAGGGTTAGGTGTAGGACGTCAAATATTTAATAGGTGTGAACAAAGTTTTACTGCCTATTTTTTGATGACGACTTCAAAACTCACTTGTTTTACTTACATTTTAAACAAAAACAAATTTTGAATTTTTGCAATTGTTTTAAATGTAAGTTGATCAAGTTAGTTTTGGCCTTGTCACACTAAACAGGCAGTTAATTTAATTCTTAAAAATTTTTAATATCTTAATTCACTGACAATATATTGTTTATTTTTCCAATTTATTCATTTTATGTTGCAATATAAGATTTTAATGGCCGTTTTCTCATTAATCGATTATCTTTTTCCCCAACGAAAAACTGCAGATTAAAGAAATTTCGAATCCACCCTCATGTGCCTAAATTTTACTTGCCGTATAGATAAATTTTCACATTTGGAAAACAGCTTACTTATGTAATCAAGTGGTCATTTGAAGAAAGGGCTCGCAACTTTAATAAAGATTATTTTTATAATTTTATTATTTCTATAATTTTATTTTAACTTAATTTTAATATATGGTATTAACAAAATTAATTTATGTTTACCAAATATAAAGTACAAATAAATGTTTTTTATTACTTTTCAGATGTTAGATCCATATACGGCGGTATTAGTGATACAAAATGCTGAGGAACAAAACAGCCGGTACCAATGCAAGGTTGGAGAAAATGCCATTGGAGAATCAGAACTTTATGTGGGTAAGATTTTCAAGAAAGTATTAGCCGCATTTATCTATCTACCCGCCTTATGCAAAACAAAGTTAAAGTTCATATACATAAGTTAACCAACACATAAAGCCCAAGAAAAGTGAATGGGATGAATGTCTTGGTTAACTAATGTGAACTTTAACTTTTTTTGCATAACTCGGTTTATCTTTAAAAGTTAAACTTTTAAAAAAAGGAAGAATCTATTTAATTCATAAACGCAAACAAAAAATCTACTTTGCACTGGTCATCATACAGTGCAAGTTTATTTCTTTAACATTTTCGTCGTTTATGCTGGCATTAGACGACACACACGGTTTTAAGCAGCCATTTTACATTTTATCAGTGAAATATGTCAACGCCAAATAGAACGTTTAAGGCCGTGTCAGATACAACTTTGTCGCTTTGCGTGACGTTTCTACCTTTGGCAGAAAAACGCAAAGCAAAAGGTGTATGACACAATGAAAACTTTGACAACACTCACGCATTGCTTGTTTACTTATAAAAGTGGTTGGTAATTTGTACATTTAATTATTTGTTATAAAAATAAAAGTTAACATTTTAATTTGACGGTTTTTTGGAATTGAAATTGGCAAAAAAAATTTAAAAAAAAAGACAATTTTACTAGCCAATTGTCAAAGCGCGCAAAAAGATGAGAGTTGGCTAACTTTTTGCTTCGCTTCGCTTTGAAAGTACTTTATGTGACATGTTTCGTATAAGTATGTATATTTTATCTTAGATGTCAAAGCGAATCGGTAACGCAACGCGAAGCAAAAGTTTTATCTGACATGGCCTTTATTCCTGTGGCATACATCTTCGTTGTAACCCGGGGTTAACACATGCAAGTGCAAGTTCGAAAAACTCAATACACTCACACATTTTTATTAACACCATCACATTTTTCGTACTTGCAGCTCAACCTGCAAGAGAATTTGAGATTTGTTTGACACTTGCAACAAGTAAAATGACAAATAAAGAAACAGTGCAACCGTGGATGGCTTTGGTATTAATTTAGTAATATAAAAGTTATGTTTATAGCTGATTTTCTGTGTATTTATAAAAATAAAAATCAAAACAAAAACAAAGCAACACATCTTCATGATATTTTAAAACAAAAATTGCAAGCATTTAAAAAAAATTGTTAATCAAAATATTTTCTCAGAAATTTTATGATATCGGTAACTACGGCAATATTATTTATTTATGTTTATTTTTAAAATAAACATAAGTTTTTCATCAAGATGGACCAAAAATAAAATAAAATAAATAAATAAACTTCGTGATAACATTAACATGATAATGTATTTTAAACCCAAAAGTAAAGCTTTTTCATAAGATATTTTCGCTTCGAGAACATTTAAAAAATAAACTTGCAACTGACTGTGTTAACAATCAAGCTTCTTGCAAGGCTTTCGGCTATTTCTTCGACATTTTCGTTGATAATACATACATATACACTACTTGCATTTGTAAAGGCAGGGTAAGTCTGGGTTCACACTCACAGCTGCCACATTTCACGATTTATCGTCATTTTGACGATTGTTGGGTACAAAAATGGTCTATTGACGATTGGACGATTTATAACTCAATTTGACTATTTTTCAAATGACAAATTTTGTTAAAATTTACAAATGTTTTAAATATAATTTCACATTTTATTTTAGCTTCTTAGCGGCCACATGCTTCTAGGAGTTTAAAGGAATAAATATATTAGATAATTTTATTTATTTGGTTGGCAGTAATTTTCATATCTTTTCTGTTTATCATATAAAATTCTATTATTTTAGCAAGATGCTTACTTGTATTTTTAAGAATTATATTTGATTATTTAGTATTGTTTTGTTACAGCCATTTTACAACCACTCTCTTTAGTCTCTTTAGTGTGAACTAGGAAACTTTTCTTTTAGAAAGGCTGAGCTTATTGGTATTTACTAGTTATCGGTAATTATTCGACCGGTTTTAAACGGCTATTTTTGTTTTGCACCAGCCGGTTATTTTAAAATGTCCATTTTTCGAATATCGAATAAACCGATTGTTTTGGTATAATAAACCGATTATTTTAATAATAGCTGTGTTAATTTACTAAAAATTTTTACGAATTTGTAACAATTGTTACTGGAAAGTCTTCATTAACCCAAAAAAATTTGCAAGTTGAGAGCGTCAAAAGAGAGAAAAAAATTGAGAGACAAAAAAATTCTTGCAAATTTTTACTGGTAAAATTTTTAATTGCAAGAATTTTTGAAACAGCTGTTTCATGTTTTTATCAAAAATTATTTTTGGGAATGAAATATTTTATTAATTAATTCATTTATTAATGATGTGCTAATAATCACAATTTTTTTAAATGAAAACACTGAAATTTTCTTAGGCCAGCTCGTCAGGAAACTTTTTCCAAATACTTTAGAAAAGCTAAAAATATTATACAAGTAAGACCATAAAGTGAATAAGAATTTTAAAACACTCTGGTCTTAAATGTAACAATATCAAAGCTTCAACAAAGTCACAACAATATACCGTCAATTTTTTCTTTCTTACATTCCCCTACAAAAAAAACTTTTCCAAAATAAGTTTTAAATAAGGATATTTTGCAAAATTTATAAGTTAATGTTGATTTTTAAAATTATTAAAAATATTTATGCGATAAAAAATTATACTTTTGTTTAACTTAGGACAGATATTTCGATATTTTTATTGCTAAATAAAATGACGAACTTGTTAAAAAAAATCCCTTATGTATTTTGTTTTGCTTTCAACCGAGCAGGTATTGTTATTAGTACTGTGAGTATAATGGTTACCTAGATACCCGATACTTAAGGCTAGTGTTTATACGGGTTAGACAGGGTAGGATAGCTTATTGGGGTAAATTTTATGTAGTTATATACATAAATAATAATACATATGTACGTAAGGGTCAACAAACCTTTCTTTATTTTACAAGGGGAAGTGCAATAAATATAAATATCACTATATGTATATAGATAGTTATTAGGTAAATAAGAAACACTTTGATTTAAGTTAATTAGGTTTACGTATTTATTTATAACTCCAAAATAAGTTTAGGTTTATTCTGTTAAATTCAATGTTTATTATTTTACTTTACTTAAGTTTCGGGTTTTTAAATGTTAACTTTTTTACAAATGTTTAATTTTTAGTTCAACACTTTATTTTAATTGTAGGTATTTATAGTTATTTGAAGTTCAGGGTTCTAGCTGTTGCGCACACAAGTTTACTCCTCAAGATTTACTTTAGAATAACAATAAAGAAAACAATAATAAAGACAGTTGATGAGTTGAGATGTAGGTGGCGATTGACATCTGGGATGGGATTGATTAATTGTTCACTGAGGTGAACATCCTCCCGGGCCTGGCAACCTGCGAATAAAATTGACAATTATTTTTATATGCTCAAAAGTTCGTTAGGGTAGACAAGAGTAAGAGGGTAGAGTAAAATACTTTATTAATTTTTAATTTGTAAGGGAACCCATGACTAGCCAACCAAGGTGCGAATCCTGGGCGATTAGTGATCCGCCATCAATATGGATTATGTTGGGTTGTAAGGCTGTGGTATACAAGTCACCACCGATTTCCATGGAAACGGGTGAATTAGCATAAAATTCTGGGTCGGCTAGTGAAATTCTGCAGAACTTTTTTTTGATCTCCGGGTCCATTGCATTTGGGTAAGGGTTTCTAGGCAATTCATCGGAAACCCTCATACAGACCTCATACCGAATAGTAGAGACCATATTGGGCGCGATTATGACCTTTACATAAACCTCATCATCGACTTTGAACGTGTTCATTTTTGACTCTCGCACGAATGCCACGCTTATCCTTGATGTTGTCAAGCTAGGGTTTAAAAGAGCTCTGGCAAGTTGGGTTGACTTTTGAGTTATAACCTGGACGACAACGGTGGGTACAAAGGTTTGGGTTTTGGACGTGGGTAAGCCAGTTGCTTTAATTGGCACGACAATAGTTCGTGGCGCAGGTATTGGAACGGTGGTCTTTTTAGAGACAATGGATTGAGGCCGTTCCTTTGTCAAATCTCTTATAATTCTCTCGGGACCATGTAGAATTGTATGGTGCTTGCCCTTGCATGTCTGACACCGAGAGTTACTGGGACATTTTTCAATTAGGTGGTTCCTGGCAAGACAATTGAGGCAGTAGTGCAGTCTTATTGCAGTTTTGTATTTTTCTGCCAAGTTTAACTTGGTAAACTTTTTACAGTTTGTTAAGCTGTGGTCTGCTTTACAAATGCCGCAACCAAAATGTCGTTTTTGTTGACGATCAGCACCATTACTTTTGGATGTGGGACGTGAGCCATTGCGCTTATTCGACCTTTCAGTGCGACTACCCGAATGACTGGAACGTCCTTTATGGTGGTTATTGTTGGGTGCCATACTCTATAAGAAAAAAATTATTTGTGGACCAAATTTAAAAATTAGTAAATGGATGGGTTAGTATATGAGAAAGTTAGGGTGAAGAGTAAGTTATGGGTTATTGTCACAAGTGGATTATTGTGTTAAATGGGTTAAAAAGGGTAAGTGAGAAACTAAGTAGAATTTGGGTTAAACTAACTAGTGGGTAAAACAACAACTTTCGTTATCGGTCGAGTCAATGTTCCAGTTGCTGTTCGTAAGTCAACTACTCTGTTTCGTCTATCAGATCCAGTGTACGTCTTTATTACTCGACCGAGCAACCACTCATTAGGGGGTAAATTATCCTGTCTAATAACCACAATGTCGTCAACTTCAACTTGACGTTGAGGGTTTTTCCACTTGTATCTTTTATGGAGCTCTTTCAGGTATTCATCCTTCCATCTTCTACAAAAGTTATGATGTTGGATCCTTAATTTTTGCCATCTATTTGCTAGGGTTATGTTATCATTGCCAACATCGGGTTCTGCAGGTGTTAGTATGGGTGAGCCAATTAAAAAGTGTACGGGAGTTAAAGGGTTAAGATCCAGTGAGTTTTCACTTGACGGGCTTAAGGGTCTTGAGTTTAGGCATCCCTCAATTCTAGCGAGAAGTGTAGCTAGCTCTTCAAATGTGTATTTTAGGGTATTCATTTTCTTTAGATGGGAATTAAAGCTTTTCACTCCGGCTTCCCATAAACCGCCCATGTGAGGTGCTCCCGGGGGTATGAAATTCCACGTCAAATTTTGAAAACTGCTAGCAGATACTACCGAACTTTTTAACTGTTTAATAAATTCCTGTCGCTCTTTTTTCAATAACTGGCTAGCACCAATGAAATTAGTTCCATTATCGGAAAAAATTGCGACAGGGCATCCCCGCCTCGAAAAGAATCGAGCAAAGGCTGCCATAAAGGCTTGGGTAGACAAATCAGATGTAGGCTCCAAGTGAATAGCTTTTGTTTCAAAGCAAACAAAAACACAAACGTAACCTTTTGTTATTCTACATGCTCTGGCATTATAAACCTTAATATCAAATGGCCCCGCAAAATCAACTCCAACATTTGTAAAGGGTTTACTTATTTGGGTTCTTTCTGGTGGCAACGCCGCCATAAATTGAGTTGTTTGTCTATTTCTATATCTGGTGCACGGTGAGCATTTGTTAATAACGGAACTAATAAGATTCTTAAGTTTCGGAATCCAATATCCTGATCTTATAATTCTCAACATAAGTTGATTTCCACCATGTAGGGTTACCAGGTGTACGTGTTGGGTTAATAATTTAGCAAATGCACTACCGTAGGGTAATAAAATCGGATGTCTTTCGGAATATGACAAACCGTTGGAATTCGCTAGTCGACCATTTGCACGCATTACATAAAATGAATCTAAAAATGGCGTTAGGGTGAGCAGGCTACTTTTACTGGGTATAGGGTTTCTTTTCTTCAGACAATTGTATTCGTATTTAAAATACTCAGTCTGACAAAGAATAATAAGTCTATCACGGGTAGATTTTATCTCGGACGCATTAAGTTCAATACTTGGGTGTGTTATCAATATATGCAGTCTTTCTTTGACTACTTTTGGGTTGTTTCGATCAAGAATAACTCTGTCATTTCGAATTGTATTGTTTCGGGTATATAATGCGCGATCACAAAATCGATAGACATATGTCATTACTCTGAGAGCATTTGACAGTTTTGAGAATCGTGATAATATATCTGGGTGTACAATATTCGTTTTATCCAAGGAAGGGTGGGTATTAACGGTCGTGGAAAACGACTGACTAACTTTAGCTTCAGCCTGAGTTATAAAGTGTTTATTCGCTGTTGGCCACTGTGATGCTGGTTTTTTCAACCACGATGGTCCATTCCACCATAAGCAGTCGTCTTTCAACTCATCGGGATTGCATCCGCGGCTAGCAATATCGGCAGGGTTATCGTGTGATGCCACATGGCTCCAATTATCAACACCGACTGTCTGAATTATTGTAGAAACTCGGTTTGCTACAAACGTGTTCCACGAATTAGGTTGTTTGCTAAGCCATGCTAAGACAATAGATGAATCTGTCCAGAAATACGTCTGATGTAGGGGGAGGCTGAGTTGGGTAAGTAAATTGTGTGTCATATTTGCCAACAACACTGCACCACAAAGTTCTAGTTTTGGTAACGAGATTACTTTGATTGGCGCTACTCTCGTCTTCGCAAAGAGCAGGGTTACGGAATTAGGTCCATCAACGGGTGTAACTCGTGCATATAGAACTGCAGAGTAAGCCTTTTCAGAAGCGTCTGAAAATCCATGAAACTCAATTTTTGCTGAAGGTAAAAAGTTAATCCATCTTGGAATTCGAATATTATTAATATTATCGTAAAACTGAAAAAACTTTTGCCATTTTATGAGGGTAAGTGGGGTAAGACATTCATCCCAAGCTGTTTTATCTTGCCAAATTTGTTGCATTATAATCTTAGCAGATACAACAATCGGCGCTAACCACCCAGCTGGGTCAAAAAGACGAGCGATATCTGATAACACAGTTCGCTTTGTGTACGCTGATTTTCTCTCAATTAAAGGCACAGTAAAGAAAAACGTATCTTCTTTTGCATTCCACCGAATACCTAACGTTTTAGCATTATTTGACTCCGGTAGGGTAAGCAGATCAACATCGAGTTGGTGTTCCTTGGGTAAATTATATAGTAATTCCTTTGTGTTGGAAATCCACTTTCTTAAAGGAAAACCAGCAGAGTCAAGAGCTGATATTAATTGGGTTTGTGCTTCTTTAGCCTCTTCCATAGTGTGAGCACCGGCTAAGACATCGTCTACATACATATTGTTTAACAAAATTTGCGATGCGATAGGGTGGGTGTTGTGAATGTCTTTGGCTAATTCGTGTAGGGTTCTTATAGCCAAATATGGCGCACAATTGACACCAAATGTGACTGTTTGCAGCTCATAATCTTGAATTGGCTCGTTAACGCTTTTACGGAACAATATCCTTTGATATGGAGTGTGTATTGGGTTTAAAATAATTTGCCTGTACATTTTTGTAATGTCGGCGTTATAAACTATCTTGTAAAATCGCCATTTCAAGATAAGTACAACTAAATCTTGTTGTAGGGTAGGACCAGTGTATAGGGTATCATTAAGGCTGTTGTTGTTCGAAGTTTTGCTAGAGGCATTAAATACAACCCGAACTTTTGTCGTAACACGATCAAGTTTTACAACAGCGTGATGGGGTAAGTAATACTGGGTATTTGAAGGAGTGTTAGGGTTATATTTTATGGGTTTCATATGACCCAAGTCGATATACTCCTGTAGCACGTTATCATATTCCGATTTAAGATCTGGCTTTTTCATTAGACTTTTCTCATTCCTTAAGAACTGAGCCATTGCTACGTGGCGTGAGTTGCCTAACTCGACAGGAGGGTAAATAAAAGGAAGGTCTACCTGATAACGGCCATTTGGTAATCGACGGGTTGTGTTTATGTAAGTTTCTTCACAATAAGAACTCTCCCCTGAAACTTTGGGTTGGGTGGGTATGTCTTCAATTTCCCAGAACTTGGTCAAAAATTTATCAAGCGTGACTGAACTGAAGTATGAAACTAAGGGTTGGGTGCTGTGATTTCTGAATGGGCCCTGTTAAAATCCAGCCAAACTCAGTCTCCTGAGCTATAAGGGTATTGAGTAAATCTTTTCTTACTCTAGATTTTAAGATCTGTGGGTAAAAATCGCTGCCAATAATGAAGTCTATAGGTCGACTTTCATAGAATTTTTGGTCAGCTAATTGAATATTTTCCAAGTCTTTAATGAGGGTTGGGTTTAAGCTTTGGGTGGGTAAATTTTTAGTTAGTGTTTTCACTACTATTGCTTGGATATTCAATTTGAAATCGTTATGGGTATTTGAGCGCAGTGAAACTTGGCATAGTTTGTTTGAACGGGCAGAAACTATCTCGTTCAATCCCGAAATTTCAGCCACTATGGGTGAAGTGGGTAAATGTAATCTTTTTCTCAGCTTATCTGTGATGAACGAGAAATCTGAGGCTGGGTCGATAAGCGCTCTAGCTGGAAATAATTCTCCTTGAACCTCAACATTCAGAACTGCTGTTCCTAATAACTTCGTTCTGTCATCTAGTGTGGGTTTGCTTGATTGGGTGTGTGTCGAGAAAGATTGAACTGTATTTGACGAACATGAAGGCTGGTTATCATCATCTCTTGGGTTTATTTTTGAACTTGGTTTGTGCAATAGACTATTATGACGTTTACCACAATATCTACATATAAATGTGCTACGACAATTTTGTATGACATGACCGATGGCTAAACAATTGTAACATATTTCATTATTTTTCACAAAGTCAATTCTCTCGTTTATTCCGAGTGAATTGAACGACGAACATTCTCTCAAGGTATGATTTCCGTTGCAAAGTTTGCAAATGGAACCATCTTGTTTATTCTGGGTTTTCGGGTAGTGTTGGGTTGTGGGTTGAGTTGGGTTTGAGAGAATCCGTTCATTATTGCGTTTCTGGGTGGGTGGGTTTTGAGTGGATTTTGGTAATGGTTTTCCATTTGAATCTTTGGTTACATTATGGAATGTTTTGCCTCTTCTGTCATACTGTGTTTTAACTTCTTGAAAATGTCTGGGTTTTGGGTGTTGGGTGGGGTTGCTACTATTATCTTGCACATCATTCACAGAGGTAAGTTCCTTGAATATGTTAGTTAAGAACAAATCCAAGTTAGTCCAAGAAGGCATTTCAGCACAATCTGAGAGGGATTTTTCAAATTCTCTTCGCGTTTCCCTGGGTAGCTTCGTTAAGCAAAGATATACTAAGATAGGATCCCAGTGATCCGTATCTATATCTAAAGAATTCAGATTCGAAATACAGCAATTTATCTTTCTTTGTAATTTTCTTATAGAAACACTACACATAGTGTTAACCAGGGGTAGATTAAATAGGGTTTTTAATTGCGCGTTAATCTGCATTCTACGATTTTCATATTGAGCAGTTAACTGATTCCACGCAATACAAAATCCGTCATTTGTTAAGGGTGCATTGTCTACTATTTCTTTGGCTTCGCCGCTTGTCTTCTGCTTAAGATAAAAAAGTTTTTCAACTCCACTTAAGCGAGTGTTATTGCCATAGATGGCCTTAAAAAGGTCTCTAAAGGAAGCCCAGCATTTGAAATCCCCGCTAAACGTTGGCATATCGCAAGGGGGTACATTGAGGGCTACCATATTATTGGGTTGTGTATTTAGGGGTTCGGGTATAGAGGATCGGGTTTCATTGAGTTGGGTAATTTCATCAATTGATTCATCTATAGCGATCATACTGTTTCTATAAAAACTCTTGGCAGATCTGACATGGTTTACAATCTCCGATAGACTTATAGTCTGAGACTTCACTGCGTCATCTAAATCAGAAGACTCCCTAATCTGCATGAACTTACGGTCAATTTTGGACCATAATTCACTAAGCTCACTTTTCTTGAATTTTAGAGCGGGTAACGATTGAAAATTTTCCGATGAAGAGCGATAATCTTCATTAAATGCTTCTAAATCCATTTGGATATATCTCATTAAATCAGCGGCCAAAGATTGTAAGGTAGACATTTTGGGTTTTATTAAAAATTAATAAAATATTGCAATTTACAAAAAAGTAAGGTAATTAAGGTAAGGGTTTGTTTTATCTTTTTTAATTGCAATTTTTAATTTGAAAATAAAATTTAATTAGCAAACTAAATTTCCAACTGGGTATTTTTTCTTATGTTTTTGTGCGCTACACGGTTTGGACGGCAATATTTGTCCTTCCACAGCAATATAAAAAATATTCTTTTTTATCCTTACGTTTGTGAGTAGGATGGGTAACTGGGTAAAGAAATATTTTTACAATATATTGCCTAATAATAAAAATACCACAATCTTTATATAAAAATATGGAAATTTATATATATTGTAAGTTGTAAAAATTACAGACTTACCTTGTTTGCTGAGGGTAGGGTACAAACCTTACAAGACAAAAATATCTTGTGTTCTTATTATTTTCTTTTGTGTCGTCTTCCCGCTTGATGCGTGTTGATTCTGTGTGTAGTGTTGTTGTTGTAAATTTTATGTATGTAAAAAATTTTTTTATGTGGTTTGTATAATTGTAACAAAAAAGTTATTATGTTTTGTTTTTCTTGTTAATATTTTTAGTTTAGTTTGTCTGTAAATTTTTTTTGTATAGGAAATTTGTTTTTGTTAATAATTTTTGTTCACAATTTTAATTTTTATTTGGTTTTTAATTTTTCTTATGCACTTTTGCCTTTTTTTAAATTGTTAAATTTAATTTGTGCAAAAATTTGATGCCTCACTGTTTTTTTTCTATTTGTTTTATTTATTTTTGAAAAATAAGTTTGTTTTGTGTGACTATTGTTTTTATTTATTTGTTTTAGTTTGAAATATTTTTTCACTTTTTATTTTATTATTACTTAAATGTTTTGAGTGATTATTGTTTTTTAGTTTGTAGGGTATTATTTGTGTATTTATGTGTGTTTTGAACTTTTAACTTATTTATTTTCCTATTTCTTTTTTATTAATTTGTGGACTGTATTCACTGTTTCACTTTTTTACTTTGACGGTTCGTGAGGACCAATGTTTATACGGGTTAGACAGGGTAGGATAGCTTATTGGGGTAAATTTTATGTAGTTATATACATAAATAATAATACATATGTACGTAAGGGTCAACAAACCTTTCTTTATTTTACAAGGGGAAGTGCAATAAATATAAATATCACTATATGTATATAGATAGTTATTAGGTAAATAAGAAACACTTTGATTTAAGTTAATTAGGTTTACGTATTTATTTATAACTCCAAAATAAGTTTAGGTTTATTCTGTTAAATTCAATGTTTATTATTTTACTTTACTTAAGTTTCGGGTTTTTAAATGTTAACTTTTTTACAAATGTTTAATTTTTAGTTCAACACTTTATTTTAATTCTAGGTATTTATAGTTATTTGAAGTTCAGGGTTCTAGCTGTTGCGCACACAAGTTTACTCCTCAAGATTTACTTTAGAATAACAATAAAGAAAACAATAATAAAGACAGTTGATGAGTTGAGATGTAGGTGGCGATTGACATCTGGGATGGGATTGATTAATTGTTCACTGAGGTGAACAGCTAGATTACACTATCTCACAAGCCTTACGTATTCCATAATACTTTGTGAGATGGAAATCTAATGAGTTTTGTTGTGACTGTCAAAAAATCTAATGTAACATTACAGTTTGTAGTCACACTATCACACATGAACATGCTTTTGTTAAAATGCAACCCTGATCCAATGAAATGTATTAGCGTTTAGAAATTTTTCAAAAAACGATTAAGTCGTATGGGATGTCAAACTTTTTTCGTAATACTTCTGACACATTGCATTCACACTATCACACTTTGTCATATTACTTGAGTTTTTGACATGTATTAATACAAAGTATAATAGTGTAACCTAGCCTTTAACACTATTGCAGTATAAAATCCCATTAGTTAAAAAATTTGTATGCAAATTATATTATTCACAAAATTAAAGATTCTTATTAATTATAAAATAAGTTGAGATATTCTCATTGTTTACTTTATGACTGTCTTGTTTGTTATGAAACATACACCAAAGAAATGCATTTGGACCAAATAAAATAAAGTAGATAATGGGAATATCTAAAATTATTTTATAAATAACAATATTTTAACCCGCTACCTTTCTTTCGTGGTCATATTTAAATGCCAAAGTTTATGTTTCTAAGTTACCAACGTTATAGGTTCTCATTCACTTAGAACCCTGTACCTATAATTTTATTTTTCTAATATCTATTATAGCAAATTAAAAAGATACCACTTGTAGAACGAAAAAGTAAAACTAAGACATTTAATTTCCCGCATTTCACCATTTTTTATATTTTTTCTCCCAATTGAAATATAAAAAAAATTCATTACTGTAGTGGAAGCTCATAATTGAGAACGTATGTATATTGCACAGAATAAAGTAAATGTTTTGTTAAGAAGTACCAAAAATAGGTAAAATTTTAACCCCTTAAATGTTTGAATTTCGAAAAAGAAACAAATATGTATTTTTTGGATAAGTTACGAATGTTAAACATTTTTTATTTCTATGTTTATTGGCTTTAATTGAAAAATTAATGGTTTAATTTTAATTCTTGTTCAGAACAAAATGAACTGCGATGCCACATTTTTTTCTATTTTTACATAAAAGTTGAATTGAGCTGCCACATAATAGGTATAGTGCTACAGCGCAAGAATTGTTTTTTTTGCTGAATAATGAAATTAAAAAATAAATATAATTAAAAATAATAAAATCACTTTCCTTTTTTCGTCCATTTTCTTAACACCACTTTTTTCTTAACCACTGTTAGTTTAGGATTTATGAGGTTAGCGAGTTTACTCGTTTTTACACGATTTATCCCCTAAACATTCGAATTTCCAAAAATTTTATCTTACCTAGCATTTACATATGAAAGTAGTTTCTTGCGAGTCGCAATGCACTAAATTTGTTCACTAACACACACACACACACAATTTTCGTACTATTAGGCAATTTCTCCGGTTGAAATTTCAACCTAATAACTCACGGCGTTAAGGCTGTGCGAAGATGAATCTGTCAGTCAGTCCGTAACGTTGAAATTTTATACATGTACCTATATACATAGATTGTTAAATTAAATATTTTGTTTTTCCATATAAATACTTTTATTGTTAACAAAGGGTTTTTTGTATCTTTTATTATTAATGAAAACCGAATTCTTCTTTCACTTTCATTCATGATTATTTATCATTAATTTTATTCACCATAAACAAATATAAATTAATAAAATTTTCCCAAGTCTTAGAATAATTAATGGGTACTCAAATATTCCTGTATATTCGTCACTACTTTAACTTGCAAATTTTGGCTGGCAAAATGTTCATTTACTTTTTAGTAGTTTTGAGAGCAATTTCATTAAATTCCTACTTACTCTCTTTTTGCAAGTTTCTGCTAGTAAAGTAAATGAACACACCTTATGTGTAATTTATATACGTTTTCCTTACTATTGTTGAAAATATACCCGTAATTAAAATAGTTTTCTTATTGAATATTGGGCTGACTTAAACTTTTAATGAAGAATGTCAAAACAACGTGTAACAAAAGTCAAAAAACATTATGAACAATGTAAATACAAATCACTTATAAAATCGTCTGTTCTTGTAAAAAAAAACTAAAAAGAATTCAAAATATGTACTACAAAAAAGTGTTGTTTAAATGTAAATAGTAATTTGTGCGAGAGTATTCTAAATATTAAATATATTTTTATATAGATGTTATATCCAGAGATGTTTCAAACGGGATTAAAAAGACAAAGTTGAACGAAATCACCTTTAATTACTTTGCTCCATTCGACGATAAATAATACTTTACTAAAATACGAATGAATGATTGGGTGAAATTTTTGCCCGTTGTGTTGCCGAGGAACGAATGCACGTTAAGGCACTAAAAACTCTTAGGTAGTACCAGCATATCCCCATGCTTTTAACTACAACATTCCGGCGAAATCAACGAAATGGAAAAAATTCATCAGTTTTATTTATTAAAACACCAAGAACTAAAAAACAAAATTGAAAAAAATCATTTCGCAAAAAACATATTTGTTTATTGATAGAAAGTATATTTTGATAGTTTTTTGGCCTTAAAGATACAGCAAACTCCCATTGATTTCTAACACATATATTTTCCTTTAAAGCCACAAGAGATTGGGGATTGTCATTATAAACCCTCTCTTAGAGGTAGCCCCATAAAAAATCCATGGGAGTTAGATCGGGCGACCTCGGTGGCCATGGGATGTCCCCAAAGCTACTGATCACTTTTTGGGGAAAATTTTCCCGAAGCAAATTCATCGAAGCTCTGTCTGTGTGTGCAGTCGCCCCATCCTGTTGACACCACGTGTGAAGAGTACGATGGATGAGCTCGCAGGTTTGGCAAAAATAGTTCCGTAATCATGCGTCGATAATTTTCACCGTTGATATTCGTCGCCTGGCCTGGAGAATTTTCGAAAAATAAATGGTCCAATTACCTCATGCGTGGATAAGGCACACCAAACAGTTACCTTGGGACAATGCAATGGCTTTTGATGTTTCAATCGAGGGTTGCGGGTTCTTGGGGACTAGTAACGGCAGTTTTGCTTGTTGACGTGGTCATTTAAGTGAAAATGAGCCTCGTCGCTCCAAAAAAATGGGATTTACAGTGCGAAAGCGCTCCAACATTGTTTCACAAAAATTGTTGCGTACATCAAAGTCACTTTCTTTGAGTTCTCAGATCCTTTTTTATAATTTCATGAATAATCGCTCTTAGAAGTCCCAGTGAGGCTGCTCTTTTCCGTATTGAAAGTCGCGGATTTTCACGTAAACTACTTTCAACCAGTTCAATGTTTTTGGGAGTCCTTGAAAATCGACTGGGCCCTGGCCGTGGGACATTCATAGCCGAAGCAGTTGCGCTGAATCCCTGCACCCACGAACGAATTAAATTTACACTCGGTCAATCACGAATCATTACTCTTAAAAATGTCTCAATGACAAATCCGCACAATCGATAATTCCAACGGCGCCACTCTCCCTCCGCCCCGCTTATTACTTTTTAAAATAATCGTATTTAAAAATATAAATTTGCCACCAGACACTCTGTATAATTGTGTATGGGATTGATGCATTTAACGTTTGCACTATTTTTCATTCAATTTATAACGATTTTTACGTAACCGATTATCAATTAAGCCATATAAGCTATATATACTGTAAATAATAAGCACTATCTGGGTATCCTTTTCTCTACTCCTAACAAGGCAATATGAAATATGGTGATGTACATAGATTTATAGTCTATTGATCCTTTAAAAGTTTGAAAGCTTCAATGTTGCGTGGTGACGCACAAACGCGCGATGGATCAAGGTGACTCATCTGTATATATGGGTGGTATAATAATTGAGGAAACATAATCTCTTGATGTTCTGGGCATGAGGATACAATGTGATGTTCGATTGACAGAACATATATTTAAGGTGTCGAAAGAAGCATTTAAGTGCCTCGGCTTTTTGAAACAGTGTAAGACATATGTATGTACTTCACTCCATCTGATCTCCTTACTATTTATACCACTTATATCCGACCACGAATGGAATACAACTCTCATGTGTGGGCAGGTGCTTCAAAGTCTATTTTGGAGCTGCTCGACCGCGTGTAGGAGTGGGCGAAAGTTCTCATTGGTGATAGTAGAGTATCCAAAATATTTGCCTGTTTTATCGATACTACAACGGGATGTGTTCTGATCAAATTAGGGATTTGGTTCCCGAAACCCATACCTTTTAATACACGTTTTTCCTCAAAAGCCCATCCTTTTGTGGTCGATTGGCCGGTGAATCGCACAACGCATTACAGGGAAAGTTCGTTTTTTGGCCGGACTGTTCGTATGTGGAATAACCTTCCTGTTGAAGTTTTCCCTCCCACTTTCAACATGAATAAGTTCAAGCCGAATGTTTACAAGCACTACTTCCTCTTTCCTCCTTCCTATAACCTATTTTCCTAGTTCCAACACAACGCAAAGCATTAGTAGGGGTCATCCCCTGAGTGCTGGTCCTAACCAAAAAAATACGAAAATAGAGTTTAGTTTTGTTTCCACTAAAAACTTCGAAAAATTATAAATCCCTTCCTGTCCATACTGTCAAAAATTTATATATTCTGTATATGTACATACATATGGTATAAACGAAGAACTTCGCATGCGTAAAATCATCAAATGCGACACAATAATTCACGCACTTATTGTTGGACAGGTATTAATGTCATTAAATCATTTTTTGAATTTATAAAAATAAATACCTTGGACGATAGGTTATATAATTCTGCTATGCACTTTTTCTTCTTGTTTTAGCTTAATTTATTTGTTTGTTTACATCAAGCCGAATTCTTACAGGTGTCCGCATAATGTGATAGAATTATGCTAGCTATTCCTTTTTAATAAAAAATACTTTGTATTTTGTTTTTGTAAAAAGTTAGAGTGAATGTCAAAATTATTTGTTGAAAACATAAACAAGGGATTTTTTGTTTATAAAATATATATGTACACAATTGCTTTAGAAGGTAAATCTTTTTCCTGTATTGCAAATTTATTGTGGCTTCACTTATTCCTTACGCACTTTTTATTCCTTAATTTTATATTTTATATTCACTTTTTTTGTTTTATAAAATTTAAATAAGTTTTTTTGTGTTCAAGTATTTAGATTTTTATTAAATTTTAATTTTTAACTAATTTTTTCACAACATGTAAACAAAGCTTGACATTCAGTATACACACAAATAAATAAACAATAAGCAGATGACTCGAAAATGTCACCTGTATGAATTCGCTTTGGTTTACATTTATCAAATCAAAGTGTGACCATATTTAAAAAAAAAGTATTAACAAAAAAAACTTTAAAACAATCATATATATATAAATAATTACAAAAGTTATAACTAAATTAATTTGTAAATAAATACATATAAAATAAAAACAGTTATAAAAGAAAAATTAACTTTATATACCAAACACTTAAGAAATTCTAAAAAAAGCGGTCACACTTTCCCAACTTATTCGTCGTTTGTCTGCGTTAAAAATAAAATATCGCAGAGTTCGTTACTTGCGAAGAATTTCGGTCTACGCCATGATTGCGTGCAAGGCGAATTTAAGAAGGTAAGTACAACTATACAACTACAAAAAGGCACATGTATTTTGTTTTTGCAATTTAATTGCTTGTTGTTTAAATTAGCTGACCAAGGCAAACAATTTTCTCAGAAATGTGTTTGGTTACATTGGCACAAAACTTAAACAAACGTATATTTTGACGTTTGGGAATTATATTTGCAATTCGCCGTGGATACAGCTGATGAGCGGCTGACGAGTTGCACTTACGTTTTTGAATTCACTTGATTGCGTGTACATATTTTCATATACACCAATGTGTTCTATTTCTGACGTCGAATATTCGTTGCGAATTATTCGTCTATCGTCGCAGTTATGTTTCTAGAATTAAATACACATAATATTTTTAACTGAAGTACAAATAAAATAGTATTTTTAATACATAAATATACTGGTTACTTTTAAGTGCATTTGGTTGCTTTATTTTTAAATTTTGGTAAACATTTTTTTGTCGCGCCAACACTGGTTGTAATGCTTTTATAAGCATATCGCACACTCAATCATAAACAGTCACAAATTGAGTTCTATAGTAACGGAATTTTTCTAGTTAAAGAAGACAGTGACACAAACGAAATTTTCATAGTCGTAAGAGATTTGATTTTTGAACTGGCTTATGAAAAAAAAAACGATTTTGATCAATTTTGAGTTGTGATTGTTTCTGATTTGGTGTGTGATGTGTACATATACATAATTGTTAATGCGGATTATTAAAAACATTTTTTTTTTATTTCCAGGTACTAAACCTTTAAATGTAACTGATTTTGGTTGCATATCTTATGATTATGTATATATGGAATGTAGTTTCACAAGGCCCAAAAATATGGTTTTAACAAGATTTGATTTGGAATATAGACTACCAACAGATGTAAGTTATAATTGTTTTTAATAATTGCATTTAAGAAATAATCGGTAAGATAAAATAGTTAGTTTTATAAAATTTTTGATTTTCTAAATTCAAAAAACAATCAGCCATGTCACAGAGTACAATTCCGTTTGGAATTATTCCGTTCAAAACCGAAGAAAACATATTTGTTTATTGAGAGAAAGTATATTTTGATAGTTTTTTGGCCTTTAAGATACAGAAAACTCCCATTCTGTTCATGAAAACAAAAATGATTTCATTCCGCAAAGTTTTTTTTCGTAATTTTCTGAAGCATCAAAATACGGAATGAATTCCGTTTCCGGACGGAATTGTACTCTGTGAGTAGAGTTTTTTTATTCCCGCACTTTTTGGATTCCCGGGAAAGCGGGAAATAAATATCAAATTCCCGGGATTCCCGCCCAAATTTTTTTATTTATTTATTTACTTATTTCTCCAATGCAACTAATATTTCTTACGGGCTATTACGCTTAAAACAATTAAATCTAGTATCTATTAAATAACAAAAACGTAAAAAATTTAAGATTCAAGTAATTTTAAGACACTTAAGAGGTTATTTTGATGCCAATAGGATCATAGAAATCAATATACGTATATACATTGTCAAATTCAGAGCTCATTTGCATAATTAGAATGAAAGTATTGAAGTCTTAGACTAGGTTTTTGAGATCTCAGTTAAACTAGGCTTAGTTAATCTGAAAACAGATTTGTGCTGCCATTACCAAGTTTGTATATAAAATTTTAACGGAACAGCTTAGATTTGATTAAAATTTTGGCCTTTAATGAAATAATAAAAAAAATCACATTTCGCCGGAAAATTCCGAGTTTTAGTGTACGTTAAACTAAGTTAAAACTTGATCCACATCTCAAAAACCCGGCCTTAGTGGAATAACATTTCTGAAAGGGCGATTAGGGGCGATTAGGAACTGAAACCACAACATTACGAAATAGGAATTCTGAAACAATTTTACCGTTTAACAATTTTAGCAGGAAGGAGAAATGTTATGTACTACATATATTTAATAACATATTTTTTTATAACCCTTAATCAGCAGTGGTGTATGTAGGTATACTAAGTTTGTCATTCCATGTGAATCTTATTTTTAATATTATTGTGAATCCTTCATTTATTCTCAGTCGATTTAGTCATATGGGTGTCAAATTGTTTCTAGATCTTCTATGCTGTTTGGGGGGTGAATTCCAGTAGAATCGCTTGAGTAGGAAAAGAGTTATGCACCCAAATGTGGAACTACCCCCCTAAAAACTCCACAAAAACTAACATAAATATGTGGAGGTGCATACCTTTTGTCATTAAATTTCCACAAATTCGTTTTATAAGGCACCAAATTTTGTGAATGTCGGTCCATAATTTACCTACGGCTCCATGTTTAGACCAGTTTTGTAAATTATGTAAGTATGGCTAAAAGCGTAACGAATACTGCTTTTGTGGTGCAATTTAGCATATTCTACTTTCATAAGGCTCAAAATAACTTGAAATGTCGCATATAAAGCACAATCTAGGAAAACATTTTACTACGCCCTTAGCGGCAAAACCTTATAATATTATTAAAGGTATTCACGTCAAAAATTGTACTCTTGCGAAAAGCATAAGTGCAAAAGCATAACAACAACCACATAGACAATTATTTAGCCCAAAAGATGCAAAATTTTCAGGGTTTAAGTAAGTGCAAGATTATCAGAGCAAAAGCATAAAAATGCTGCAATTTTTTTTTGGTATTGCCAAGTTGAAAAAATGTTAAAAAGTACTTATAAAATCAATTCTACACCAAACAACAACGCAGGAATTTCATTTTGACGTACGTTTTTTTTTTTTGAATTGAAAAATATTATAAATTGTAGTGTTTAAAGATGAACTTTGTAAAAAATACGACAATTTAAAAAAAAAATAAAAAGCGTAAAAAAATTGAAGAAGCAGAAATAAAAATTAAATACTTATCTGAAAAAATGTTGAAGTAGACAAGTTATAAATTTGACTTGTAAATTAATAAAATTAATGATTTTGTGTGAGCTAAAAATTGAAAGTACAACCAAAATGGGTTGTTCACGTCAAATAAGTGCAACTATTCTATTTTGTACAGTTGCAAGGGTAACAAATACGTTTATTGTAAAATTCCCGGGACGGGAAATCCCGGGAACAAACTCTATCTGTGAGTGACATGGCTGAATAAGGCCCGTTTTTACAACTTACCGATAACTAAAAAATATGTGTTCAATTATTACAAATTTCCTTACACCGACCAGCGCACGGTGCTCAATTCTGGCCAAAAATCCATAACTTCTTAATTTCTTTAATAGCTGGTTTACATTACAACGAAGTCTAAGACTAACGAGATTTCGAGCTAAATCTTGTTGCCTTTGACTAGATTTCCTATAAAAAACAAAATCAACTTCGTGACTGGATTTTGACGAAATCTACTTAAAATCTGGTTGTACGTAATGATGCAACTATGGTTTTCTCCTGGTTATGAAAATCAAATCCAGCCAATGTCAAAAAATTGCAATGTAAACGCACAAGATTTGGAAAAAGATTTCAAATGAAATTTACAACATTTCGGTCTAATGTAAATGGGATATGAGTAAATAGATTACATTTGGTATCCAGCCTAGGAACAGCATATTTAATCCTTCGCTAAAATTTTGTACATGTACATACAGGCGTTGGCCAAGTAAGCATTAACGACCCAAAAGAATTGAGCAAAATTTAAAAAACGGGCATTGGAAGTATCCTGTGATCTTTTGTAAAGATTTTATAAAATATATACGATCACATATGTATATCTGTATATATGTATATGCATAACTCAGGCGCAGATCCAGCTTGAGCTTCTTGGGGAGAGACCCGTTTAACTGAAACCCCCTATTTTGCAAAATTTCTTTTACAAACTCCTTGGAAATGGGGTAATTTTTTTTTTTTTTTTTTTGAGGGTGGCGGTGATATTTAATATCCCATTGTGCTTCTCCTGTATCCAGAAGTATCAAAATGTGCTTGAGAGCTTCTTAAGGGGAGGAGAAAACAATTTTCATTTTAATTCTATGTTTATTACTCGAGAAGATAATTGGGTTAAGGCTAGTTTACGCGATAGTTCAATGTATTACGACATGTAAAAAAATTGTGTAGAATGAGAAAAATCCTACCATGTAAGAACAAAATTTTATAAGCGGTCGGTAAATGTTCATTTTCTAAACCATTTTATAAACTAATGTATTCTCATCACATTAGAGGTGTATTTTTAAGTTAACATTGGCAGCATTAACAGAATATATTGATGGTGTTAAATTTCTTTTTAGAATTACAAGCACAAACAAAATCAACTCAGGAAATTTGTATGTCGTTTTTGTTAATATTGTAGAACTGTAACCATCATATTTTTTATTAACCATCCGTGTAAACATGCAAAATACTTACAACTAATTTTTTTTTAAACACTGAGAGAATTTCATAATATTTTGATTCTACAAAGTACATACATTGAATTACCGTGTAAACTAGCCTTAAGAAACTATAAATCTCGGTTACTTTAGCGAATTTGTTATTCTTTATTTTATGTCAGCAAATATTTTTGTTAAGAAATATTAACGAAAAATATCGGTAAAGATGTAAGTGTAAGTGCCCGATCAATTCTAGCACAATAGTCTGCTGTTTCTTTTTATACCCTCACATCAATATTTGTAGAGGTTGTCAGTTATCTGTTTGTGCTGTTGTTTGTAGCATATTTAAAAAAAGGCTCTAAACCCGCCTTTTAGTATACTAATTGACTTAGAATCAATTTAAGAATCTATCTAACGAGGTCCGTCCTTCCATCCGGCTAGATGGCTGGTTGTCTGTCAATGTTAACCTTCTGCACAAAGTACTGTGCCCATGTTCTCTAACTCCCGCGGTGAGAACCTTTTCGATTGAAATGTGAGAAATGAAACAAAAATGCCAAAAATTTAAACAAACAATTTTTTTTCTCACTTAACTGCGTCTGTAACATTTTTGACGGGTAATAACTGTCACGTAAGGAAATTTCTCGCCAATATACTGAAAAAGTGTATCTATAAAATTTTTGTGAGAAAGTTCACGCTTTGAACTGTCAAATAAACTCACGCATAAAAACGGGGTGAGAAAAAATTTTAACACTAAAAAATAAATAAAAAATTCAAAATGCAATAAATATTAACACGGAAGAGATAAGTACTCGCATTTTGTTCTTGGCAGATTTTTTCATTGTTTTTTTATTTTTCTATTAAAATTTTTGAAAAATAAACGAATGTTTGACGGTTGTATGTTCGCCGCTTCGCTAAAAAATTTTCAGTTTTATTCAAATTTGGTCGCCGTCAACGAAACGTTTGACTGGCGTTCTCAACATCTGCAATTTCATATCGGCTTCGAGTGGAATATTATGACTTTTATAACGTAACGACGTAAAATCTTTTGATAGTTTTCGACATGAGTTACAGACACACTTTTTTCTTACTTTTCGAGAAACGATGGAATATTTTATTTCACATGTTTTCGATGCGAGAAGTTCTCACCAAAGTTACAGAACATGGGTACTGGTCGCAGTTTTGGAAATAATTTGATCAAATTTGGGACAAATGTATGTGTTAATTGTCACAATGCCTATTCAAAATAGTCAGAAGCTATTTTATATATATATAAAAAAGAAACTTTTTTTCCAGAATAGGGCCTTTATGTCCAAGAAATGTCTTATTTATTTTTTTGGTGTTTAAGTTTAATTTGCAATAAAGAAGTGTATTTTGTGGTAACCTCCTTAATCGTTTTACCGAATTTTATTGTAACTGGTCGTATATGGCCATAGCTCCCATACAAATACACTCGCAAAAATAGCTTTAAATAAGTTACCTTTATAATAGCTTCTTTGTCCTCTGATAAGAGTAATCACAGTAACAGTAGTTACACAACATACTTTTTTGCCGGAAACAAGATTGCCCAAAAGTCCCAAATACTGGGGTATAGGGGCGGGCTTGATTGCCTATACTTTCGCACTCCTTCTATTAATAATTGGCTTTTTTACTATATATTTTCAACTATTAACATTACATATATTGTCGTTTTTTATCAACAAGGACTTTTTTGTGACGTTAGCTACGACAAGAGAATAGTCTTTAGGACAATTATCTTTAACTAACAAATTTTAACGTAGTAGTTAAAACGTTAAAAAGTTACAGAATTTCAGTAAAAGTAGGATGAACATTCCTTAAAGTTATCGCTCACTTTAAAATAAAACTTGTAGCAATGAAAAACAGCCGATAAAATCTACCTTTAGCTATCGGTAAAGCAGACCATACACGATTCAATTCAATTGTCAACTGAGTCGGTTGTTGTCCAAATCAAAGCGTGTATGGCCTTGTCAGTTGATTAGTTTGACGGTTGTCACGTTGGTTGAAGAAAAATCAAAAGATTTGGATTTTTTCAAGTTGACTACTAAGTCTTTCAATTCGATTGTACTGTGTGGGCTCAAGTCTCTTGATCAGCTGTCAAAATTTATGTAAAAAAATCTAAATTTGACAGTTGAATTAAAATCTTTCAATTCAGTTGAAGAAGTGTGTGGCCAAGTATCAATTCAGTTGAAAGACTCAGTTGACAACTGAATTGAACCGTGTATAGGGCGCATAAGTTGTGAAAACTTGCGTAATTCTAACAGTGCCAAGGCAAATTTATTAGGTAACCGCATTGTCTCAGCAGTTGAACATCTGTTTTAATTCGAAAAAAGTCAAAAGTTGTATACATTGTGTATGTTAATGGAAAATCAATAAAGGAATTATTGAAATAATCTTTTGTGTGGAACAATTTTGAAATAGGCAAAAAGTTTAGAAATAAACATGCGTTGGTGTACTGTTTGGAAAAATGGTTATGCAGTTGGGAATACAAATTCATTCTGCGACACCAAAGACAAAGCAAAAAAAAAAAGTGGCAAAAGTATAACGTGTCCGTCGGATGCTCCGATCACTTTTTGTCGTCAAAGATTGTGCTTTCTGGAGCAAAAATAACTTTTTTGCCAAATGCTGAATGGTACTAGCAAAACTTCAATTGATGTTTGTAAAATTGATGAAGGTAAAAAGAATGTTCATTTAAAGAATATAATAAAATGAATATTATGTTCAAGTACATGATATTCGTTTCTTGTACAGGGTGGCGCAGAATGAGTAACATGGTTAGAACTCTATAACTGTAAATATTTTAAATATTTATTATCAAAGTTGTTTTTGGGAATACAATTATTTAGTAAAAGATTTTATTTGTTGTGCTTTATTCCCTACTTTTATAATTGATAAAAATACTAAAATTTATTGTTGGAGGATAAGCTGTTCCTATGCGCATTTCACTGGTTGTTTAGGCCAGATCATCCGGAAACGTTCTCCTAAATAATTTTAAAAAAGCCAAAGCTGTCAGCAAACAAGACTACAGAGGGAATTAAAATTACATACACTCAAAAAGTCTTGTTTGCAACAACATTAAAGCTTAAACAAAATACCAACAGTGAGTTTATCTTTTCTTACATTCCCCACTACAATTAGTTGGAATTCTCCCAACATTAATTGTAGTTGTAAGTGGGTAAAGAAAAAACAAAAACAAATTGCTTTTATTGTTTTCGCAAGAAATCTAAATAAAAACAATTTGCCAGTTCAGTTTTTTATGCACATGCACTTGCAAAAAAAAAATTTTTTTTTCCTGATGATCTGGCCTAAGCAACCAGTGAAATGCGCATAGGAACAGCTTATCCGCCAAGTTATATTAACAGCAACAAAGTATATTTTAAAAAAATTTTAATAAATGTGTTTTGTTGTGGGGAATATAACTAAATAACCATATAAACTGATAACCAGCCTTCCGTCAACAATCCAAATGATTATTATTTTGTTAAGATGATTAGAAAAATTAATTACGACTAACTATACACTCGAACAAAAATAATAACACCCGAAGTTTTGTGAAAGGTTATGGAAAATATGTAAAAAAAAAGAGCACGTATGTGCGAAGCTTTTTTTGTTTTAAAATTTCAAAATAACTGTTATTTTCGGTCCCTGATTTAAACTATACAGCACATTTTGCGCCAACCTGTATTTTGTAAAATTAATGAATGTTTGTGTTTTTTTTTCTTCTTTTTTCTAGTCAGCTGTTTCTGACAGTTGGCATGAAAATTGCAAGAACAAAATGCCAGTTGTTTTTGCAATGTTGTGCAATTATCTTGTAAATGTGTCTTGAAAAGCACTAAACTTTACAAAAACTCTGCTTATTATTTATTATTAAAAAAAAATCTATCTACCTATATCAAAAAAAAAAAAAAAAATACCATTAAGATTCTTAACAATATATGTAAAAAAGTCACCAAAAATTAAATTGTATGTTTTCTTTATTTTTTAGAATTTCATAAACAAATGTTATTGTCACAGTGTGGAAAGTCATAAACTGAAATGCAATGTCACCGATTATTTGCCAATGCGAGACAAATATTTATTCACTTTGAAGGGGAAAAACGATGTCGGTGAAAACGTACAAAAATTTGTAATAGACAATCACAAAATTGGTAATGTATAATATGTGTATACTAGCTTAACCCAGTGCGCTTTGATACCTTTTTTTTAACACATATCTCTTATATTGTTTACGAAGCTCTTTGTTCCAAATTTGAATACTCTCAAGCCACAGTTCGCTGACAGCAACAGTAATGTAACCGTACAGTAAAAAAAGTAAGAAATATACGTTCCCCGTTCTTGTTGTTATTGTTTTCAATAATTTTCAAGGAAAAAACTCACCCTTTTTAAAGCACCAAATCAAAATGTATTAACAATGTATTGTTAGTACATTCTGGCATCAAAGAATTTTTTACAATAACAAAATACATATCGTTAGCTAAAACGCAAAAAACATTTCTCATTAAAAAATTTGAAATTGACTTTTTTTATTGATTTCGATTCACTACATCACGTTGTTAAAAAATAGCCATGTCGTTAATATAATTCAAAATGACGTATAATCAAGTATACAATTTTCTTAAACAACATAATGTATCTGTTATTCTTTTAAGGCTGGGTTTTCTGTTTCATGCTGGAATTAGTGATCAAACTGAAAGTTATTGCACAAGTAAAAATAAAAACAGTATTACAAAATCTTTATTAAGTATAACTATAAGCTTCTCCACATAGGACTGTTAGAAATTTTGCAGCCTAGCCCATTGCACTCCCAAACGCTAAGAGTTTCCAAGAATAAATGGCAACATCTGCAGGTCCTTAGATTATTGCTACTATCAAACTTCCATTATTTCAATGATATAATACTTTATGATTAATATATGTACAGTACTTTTCGTTTATAGTCACATTAGCGATATAGTACATTTTATCTTTACTTTCTGCCACTATAAGTAAATTTAATAGATAGTATTTCCGCTGTAGTCCGTTAAGCAACCTAAGCACATTTGACATATATTCCATCTATCTGCGGGTAGAAAAGGCAAAAGTAAAGCAAATTGTTGGCGTTATAGTCACATAAGCAATATTTACCAAGTTCCTTATAGTTTTCGAAGCCACAAACCATAAGAAGGACCTAATAATTAAATTGTTGAATTTTTGTCATCCGCTCTCCACTCGAGAAAATAAGTTTTAAGGTATGACATTTTTTATCTTTTTATACAGGACAATAAGCCTGCTGTCGTGTAATAAATATTAATTATTTATTTTCTTTATTCACATAAATTGATTATATTTGAACTCCATTATATGCCTCAAAGGGGTATATATGTGAATTAGGCTTATAGTCACATTGGCGACATAGTCCAAGATTTGCAACTAAAGGATCTGAAAATAAGCGAAAAGTACTGTATATCCTTTTCAATTGGGTGCCCCGGTAGGCTAATTGGTAGTAAGCTTGTCTATCAGCGCCGGGGTTGCGGGTACGATTCCCGCCAGAGACTCTGGTCTCCTGCAGACAAGCGTAGAGCTTCGCGAGATTAGCATAGGTAATATTAAAAAAAAAAAAATAATAAAAAAAAATAAATTTAAATACCATCGAACTTCCCTATAATGAATATGTATGGGATCAGAAAATTTCTTGAATATATAGAATATTTATAATATAAAGACATATTTTTCCCAATTTTATTTGAAATAATCTGGTATTATTGTTAGGATCACATCCTGCCAAGGGGGCCTTAATCAATAGCCTCAAAAAGACATTTATTCTACATTTTTGAAATAACAGCCAGTTTTTAATTTTTTATTAAGTGCTGAAATATAAAATGTTTAGTTATATTAGCTTATTTTGTGTTTATCCCTCTCTTCAGCTTTATTACATACTAATATTTTTTAGGATAAATACTACTTTCATCAACATTTTTGATTATTGAATACGGAGGCTGCTATCAATATTACTCTTAATTGCACCATTCTTTCCTTTTTATACCCTCCACCACCACTAGTGTTGAATGAGGGTATACTAAGTTTGTCATTCCGTGTGAAACTTTTTATTATACGTCTAAGACCCCGTAAAGTATATATATTCTGGCTACTTAAGTAATTCTAAATCGATTTAGCCATGTCCGTCTATTGACGGCAGTTTGAGATTGAAATCCAGCAATATCGGTTCAGAAGGATCAAAACTATGAATCAAAATGTGGAACCACCAACCTAAAAAAAATGATAATTTTGATACAATAACTATCACCCTCATGAGGATGAATCAGCAGAAATATTTTTAAATTTTCACGCTCGCTCATGACTGAAAAATTAGTGAACGTTTCGGTAATCTGGTTACATTAAAATCTGTAGCAAATTGATTTTTCTTACTTTTTTACTGTACAGTTACATTACTGTCAGCTAACTCAGCCTTTACTTGTGAAAAATATATATTATATAGTCATTAATTTTCTTTAATATTTCGATATACATCGGATATCATTATCAAGGAATGAGTTTCAAATATATTTGTAAGAGACGTAGGACTATCTCCACATCCAATATTGTACTTCAATATTCAATATTTAGTTTATAATGTTTTGTTTGTTTATAAAAACGCCCTTTTTACGACGCACAGTCTGTGTCCCATAAGCAAAAAAAATACAAGTCTTATATTGTGCATAAAATGTATAGATCGATAGATAACAATATAATTCAAATTAATCTTAAAGAATGTTTTAGATTTAACTCTTTTTTGTAATGTTGTGGTCATTATTGAAGATAAAATTACATTTTTCAATTTTAGGACACATGGGACATATTTTTCTTAACTAGGCTATTTTATGATAGTGTACCAAATTTTAAAAATGTCTGGCAACTCCTTCTATTTTTGTCCCTTCGCTATATGGGGACAAAGCACTGTGCGACGCCCCTATTGGTAAATACTGCTTATAAAAAACTTGACTTTGAAATACCCTTTTTACACACTTTTTCTGGAAAATCCCCTTTTTTTGTGACCCTTTTGGAAAATTTCCAACGGCAACGCTGCCCGTCAGAAGACAAAAAAACACATTTTGCACATATAAAAATTTTCTACAGGCTTTGCGAAAGAAATATCGGTAATACGAATGGGGTGTAGAAATAAACTTAACAAAACAACATAGAACGATGAAGTAATCGAAAGAGCATGTGCCTACCAAAAACTACTACTGTACCGCTAGGCAAACATTAGGAGAAAAGCCATTTTGCACATATAATTATTTGTACATACATACGTATGTATGTGTGTATTTAATTTAAAAACCAACAATATTATCATTTTATATAAATTTCCAATTTTTAGTCATACCTTCTGCTGTTGATATAGTAAAACAAAATATTACAAGCGATAGTATTGCACTTTCTTTTGAAAAATTAAAAATTTCATACTATAAAAATGGACTTTCGTACGATATTCAAATAAGAGACAACATTAGCGATTGGCAATCGCCTGAGATGGAAGAACTGGAGAGTCAAAATGGCACATATAATATAATTGTTCGAAATCTATATGCATTTTGGTTTTACTGGATCAAAATAAAAGTTAAATCGAGAGCTATCAACAATGACAACTTTTGGAGCGATGAATCTATAATCGAATTTCGAACTAAATCCAACCGGCCTAAGAGATCACCTAAAACACCGCTAGGTAGTTTTTATATTGATAGTACGGAAACTCAATTGCGTTTGTACTGGGAACAAATGCCCGAAAATGAGCAAAATGGACCTGGGTTCCATTATGTTTTAAATGAAATAAATTGGGTTGATGATGTCGTGTAAGTACTACTAATATTTGAATTTTTTGACAGTTATCTATTAACTTTTTTGTTTATTTGAATAGATTTAGTACCAAAGTAAACGAATCATCTTTCACATTACCATGGAAAAATGAAAGTATGCGAATATTTGTTATAAAAAGTGCTAATAATATTGGCGAAAGCATCGCCGGAAGTAAAATACGCGTCTATCGTAGTGGAAGTTCCCGCTACGAACTCAATGAAAATAGCATTGCAAAAGTTTATCACAATAGTAGTTATACGCTTTCGTGGTCACCACCAGAAAATATGTCGGATCTAATGAATTACACGGTATTTTGGTGCCTACCAAAAATTGAATTACCAAATCAATGTAAGGTAAGTAGATACATATCTATTTAAAAAGGAATAAATTTAAACATATTGCTAGGAACACAATTAAGTCAGTATGTCGCATACACGTAGGACGTAAGGTCGTACATTTTCTTAATTGAGGCTACATTTAGCCACAATTTCGTCGAAAACGTACACACTTATGTACCAGGGAACATTAATAAGGTATATGCATCCCAGAGAGCTTTTCTGGCTGTCAACTTTTTTTTATGGAATTTAATATGATTCTTAAAAATGTTTGAAATTGAATAGTTAAACTTCAACATAAAAAGTATTCTGATTTAGAAAAACACATATACGAAAAAAACTGATACAAGAAATAGATTGCCATTTATAATAAAAATACATCGTCACCTCAGAAAATTGTTGTCCCAATAGCCATTTTTGAAAAAACTGGAATATACTCTTTCTGATTCCATTATCCATTTCGAGATATCTCGTACTATATTTTAAATATCCAGTATCGACTTGGACAATTTTAGGTTTTATGAATATTGTTTTGCCCCTAACGCCAATGTTTGGTGTATAAGGAGAGAGTTTGAAAGACTTTTAAAAAATGAGAAAGAAATGTCATTATTGTAAAGAAGGAGGTGGAGAGATAAGAAAAATGCTTAATACGGTAAAAACAGAGTTGAAAAAACTGGAAAAGCTTGAAAAATTAGATCAGCTGACTGATTCAATTAATTTTATGTCAGCCAAGTTTGATGAGGTTTTAAAAGATGTTGCAGCAAACAAAAAGAAAATAACTGAAATTGAAAGGGAAAATAAAAAGTTAAAAACAGATATACAAACTCTTAGAACTTCTGTAAAAATCCTAAATGATAACCGTGTAAAAAACGATTGTATTATCAGTGGCTTGGATGGTGCTAGTGGCGTAGACGCTAAAGAGGCAGTTTTTAATTTATCAAAAACGGTTGGGATAGAATTTGAACCGAATGCTGTTGAAGATGCGTATTTTATAAGAAAGTAGGGAAGAACTGAAAAGAAAGATGATGATAAAAAAAACAGTTGTAAAATTTTCATCCAAAGCAAATAAAGAGAAATTAATGTCTTCTAAATCTAAATAAAAAGAAAAGGAAAATACAAATAAAGTAAAGTTTTTTGTAAAAAGAGTGACCTTGCTAAACAGCAGTTGATACTGTGTGAGGATGATGTTGACAATATGTTATTAAATGTA
Source organism: Pollenia amentaria (assembly GCA_943735925.1). NCBI lineage: Eukaryota > Metazoa > Arthropoda > Insecta > Diptera > Polleniidae > Pollenia > Pollenia amentaria. Next base: position 62,333,805 of record OX031008.1, on the reverse strand, counting down.
ACAACTAATAAGCATTGGAAACGAAGGTCTGTGGTGATGAATAGAGATGATGATGACTCTAATGATTACTCTGATGATGGTGAGGATGGTGCTGCCTATGTTTCTCCTTCATAAGGAATTGGATTATAAATATTAATTATTATTATTTTTTTGTTTTTACCAGATTTTTTTTTTTAACTAAATGATAAAATTTAAAAACTATATTTGTGGTTTAAATTATGATTTTCTGAATATAATAAGTATAAATATCAGAAGCGTTTCTTCTATTGGAAAATTTAATCAGTTTAAATCGTTAATTGCTAGTTTTGCAAAATTGCCGGATGTAATCGCAGTGCAAGAAACATGGTTTAGTGAGAATGTGTTGCAATTGTATACAATACCAGGTTTTAATAGTGTTCACTCTTGTAGGGAGGATGGTTATGGTATAATAAAAATTTACATTTCTCGGTTGAAATTTGTAAAAGTCAAAATTTTGTGAAACTTATAACCGTTAATTTTACAAATTTTAAAATTTACCATAAAAATATGAAATTGATTTCGTTTTATCGACTTTATGAATATGTTTGATCTCACTTTAAATACTTTTGCTCAAAATCCGGTAATTATTATTGGTGATACCAATATCGATGCATTTAGTAATTCATATTATAGTGATTTGTCAGCAATGTTTCATAATTATGATTGTACAAGTGCTCATAACATGATAACTAGGCCTAAAAGTAAAACATCTATAGATCATGTTTTTAGTAACTTTTCTGAGAGGATTTTTATTATTATATTAGTACTATTTATACCCTTGTTTTTTCAAATTATTCGTCGTTATTTATTTGGAATTTGTCAATTTAAATTACAAAAAGTTGTTTTAAAAAGTGTTTTAAATTATGTAGTGCGGGCAGACATATTTTAAGTAGGAAACAGATTCCAAACTGCCGTCAAATAAATAAGCCCTCTCAGTTGTATATTTTTTATAAATTTCGCGAAGTAAAATTGCCAGTAAGTGTAGTGAAAATCTTACAATAAGACAATGCAATATTTTCTGGAAAAGAGCGAGAATATTTACCAAATCCTTGCCCAGTTGCGTAAAAAACTAACGAATTTATATCAATATTGAAGGGATCTTCATAAAGACGCAAACAAATCTCGGGATATTTTTGTTCGCAGGCGATATATTATTAAAAAATTATTTAATTAACCTATTTGACATTGCCCACGTAAATACTCCGAAATAATGAAAATAGCCGAAAATTAACAATTTTACAGCAAGAGAGTGAAAAGCGGCGCTCCAGTTGTTTAGGTGAAGTTAACATGTAACGTACGCAGAGGATTCTAGACGTCAGCAGCTGTAACCGACTTTCGAAGCGATTATTACTGCAGTTCAGATGATAATGTATGTGAATGTATGTACTAATCCAGAATCCCTACCATTACAACCTAATGCGAATCGACGAACGAATAATTTTTTGACTTAAAATTAGCGATAGCTTTAGATAAATGCGAATTAAGCATAAGGGATTCAGTGTTTGTTATTGAAGCTACTATCGATGCTCTTGGGTACACGAATGATAAATTTCCAATCAATAACGTTTCGTACACATATTCAACGTTTTCGTACACATATACGAATTGAACGCGCAAATATAAAGTGAAAATAAGTCTATGATGTTAATGAAACAAAATAAAAAAGATGTTTGTAAATGTTATTAAACTAAAGAAATAAGAAAAAAAAAACTGTCCCTATATCTTGAAATCTCGAAGTGATAGAGAATTTTTAAAAACGCAATTGTGTTAGAATAAAATTATCCTTCAAGCCAACACTCTCTAATCACTTAGAGATGTAATATAAATTGCTGGGTCGATTTGACGCCTTTGTCGTCAATTGGGAAATTCAGGTAGCATGGTATAATCATCTAAAATGTACGCTCGAAGCGCCAGCTTTCATTGCTTTTTATGGTTGTTTTGTAAAAGCAACTGACAATTGTTGTTTACATGAATGTAAACAAAATTTGACAATTCCTATTAGAAAACAACAATAAAAAGCCCTGTGGTTTTTAATTGTAGCTTCGAGAGTACCTGGCACATTATATACATTATACCATGATAGGTAGGTAACTGTTTATATGATCGTTCAGAGAAAATAACATTGTAAAGAGTCTAATCTGGAAGTCCAATTTTCAATTACTTTTTCTAGCATTTCTGGTATGTCGGCCAGAAATGTTCGATCGTTTCACAGCTCCTGCACATCATGGTTGTTTAATTGATGAACGAAAAAATCAGTAATCATGGCTCTATAGCGGTCATCATTGACTGTAACGTTCTGGCCAGCATCGTTTTTAAAGAAGTAAGGACCAATGATTCCACCAGCCAATAAAGTAAACCAAACAGTCAGATTTTCTGGATGTTACGGTGGCTCAACATACACTTGACTATTATCAACACTCCAAATACGGCAGTTTAGTTTATCGACGTATGCATTCAAACAAAAGTGAGCTTCATCGCTAAACAAAATTCGCGCGATACGTGTATTTCGAACAGAACCATGATTTTCAAAATAAATTTGCACAATTTGGAAGCGTTGTTCTGACATCAGTCTATTCATGTTGAAATGTCAAACCAAACTAAACATGTCACTGGTCAGGTAACAAAATGGCCGCCAGTTAAAAAAGTGTTGCCAACTTAAATGTTTATACCTCTATAAGAAACACCAACGTTTCATCTTTTGATGTTCAACTCTTGTGTTTAATGGAGAGGTAAGCAAGAAGAAAATGGGTTGGTACGGAGATGCCTGTACTTGGGCAGTACGCTTTGTGTTCTCAGTCGTAGGTATATGCACAACAATGGCTGCATGTACATTTTTTTCTTTTCTTTTTCTCTTTGGTTCGCTTTGAATAAAAGTGTTGTTGTTTTGAAGCAAAAAACGTTGAAACCGGTTGCTGCGTGTGAACATAATGGCATCTTCAAAAGGGAATTTAAAATTAGTTATTGAGCATTAATATTATTAAAATAGTGATAATATAAATATGTAAATGTTTTTAATTTGTCTAAAAATGTGCCTGCAGGAAATTCATTTCAATTGTTCTTAAAGCACTTTTTCCGTGGCCAGTGAACTAAATAATTTAATAAAAAAAGGAACGAATTGTGATATGTGAAAACAAGACATATCACTTAATGCTACTCGTATGTTCATACGACGACATAAACCGCTTGTTTCGCTCGCTAAAACTAGATTGCCAAACAAGATTGTGTGTTGTCAGTGGGATAAGGAAAATCCGAAACGAAAATATGTATTTAGTTAAATATCCCAATATGTAGTTCGCAAGTGGTAAAGTTTTATATACCATTGGATGCTGCTTCAAAAACCCTCTTCGATGATAACAAATTTTATTTATGTCGTCTTGGAGCAAAGTACAAAAAAATTCGAAAAACTGAAAAAATACCTTTTTTAAAAATGGTCCAGCTCACGGATGGTCAACGTTAGAACCAAAATATTTTGGGAATCATCATAAAACATATCAACCTTTATTTTCAGAGGGGTAACAAAATCACTTTTTTTTGAGTCGCTCTAATGTACATACAATATTATTTTTCCATGTTTAAAACATGTTTAAAAGAAAATGTAAATTTTAAAATTGAATCGTTTTCTAATAATATATAAACAATAATATATAAACAATATACATATTAATTTTAAATTTTAACCCCCCGTATTCATAAACGTTTATTAAATTTAACAAACGTTTATTTAGTAAAATTGTCATTGAAAATTTGTTTTGTAAACCTTTATTAAAATAAAAATATTTTTATGAATACGGAATATGTACAAAACTGCAATCGAAAATAAAATTATAATAAATAATAGGTACTTGAAATTTTAATATAAAATAGTTTTATTTTTTGTAATATTAACCCCCAATTTCACTAAGTTCAGTTATAGTTAACTACCTGTTATAACATATTTAGTCAATTCACAAGGTATCCTAACATGTCATATTGTCAAAATGTCCTAATATTTCACAATGGTTTAAAAATATTGTTGTTGGTTTGTTAACAAAAAGTGTCTTAAATAAATAGAACGTTGCTTGCTGTGTTTATTGTGCTGTCGTAATTAATCAGAAAAGTCCAGCGCTGAGCGTCTGAGCCGTACAACAATATTTTTAAACCATTGTGAAATATTAGGACATTTTGACAATATGACATGTTAGGATACCTTGTGAATTGACTAATTGTTGTCAAAAACATATTTAGTCAATTCACAAGGTATCCTAACATGTCATATTGTCAAAATGTCCTAATATTTCACAATTGTTGGTTTGTTAACAAAAAGTGTCTTAAATAAATAGAACGTTGCTTGCTGTGTTTATTGTGCTGTCGTAATTAATCAGAAAAGTCCAGCGCTGAGCGGCTGAGCCGTACAACAATATTTTTAAACCATTGTGAAATATTAGGACATTTTGACAATATGACATGTTAGGATACCTTGTGAATTGACTAATTGTTAGTTAGTTTTAACTGAACTTGGTGAAATCGGCCGTAAAACAATCAAGGACAGATAAGATCAACGGAAAAATTTATTAAAATTGAGTAAAATAATTACTAATATATCGGTATAATTTATTTAAAGGGGGTAGGACCAATATTTTAAGGTGTTACAAACATCAGCACTAATGCATTATACACTCCACTACCCAGCTAGCAATCATATCACTATAGCAGCTCGTCATTGCCAAAACCAGCTACCAAACTATTTTCATAGTATGAGTCTATAAAATTAAAGTCCATGCGGCAATTTTGTTTTTCCGTGATTGCTGAGCGTCCTTGAACTGTTATTAATAGGTGCGTTGAGTAGTTTTACAGTAAAATGCAGTAAATGAGTAAACTGAAAAATTTGCTCTCACAAAAAGCTGTTGTCCAAAAAAGTACGCGAACGCAAATTTTGTAAAAATTCGTAAAATAAAGGCAACAGCTGATGGCAAATAATTGAAGTGTTGAAAAATATTTACACTTTTGACTACTTAACTCGTTTTTTATCGGTACTCGATTAAATACTTTTTATAACACGAATATTTTTGGAAAATACAAACAAATTATTTTATGTAATCTTTCATATTTGTTTGTTTTTTATTTTATTTGAATTTGCTAATTTGTGTCTGGCTAAATTTGATCAATAGTACAAGAATACTTTTTTTTACTATTGATAACTTTAAAAACAAGGGCTGTTCTAAGTACCCGGGTACTTGACACTTTTACAACTCCAAAAAATTAACATAACAAAACAAAGTTTCAAAAGTTGGTATTTAGCCATATACATACATATATTCTTCACAAGCAAGTTTAATTAATTAATATTAATTAATTTTTTGTTTTTATTTTAGTTTTATTTCAACTTTTCTTTTTTTAAACAATTTTTTCACAATTTGTATGCCTTTTGCTTGCTACTTTTGTTTGTTTACCTTTTGAAACATATGTTTTTTTGTTTTACTAAATTTTACTGCAAAAATTTCTGCAGTAAAAATTTGTAAGTACTCAGTTAAGAACTGTCACTTTACGCTCTCAATTTGTGTTCTCATTTACTGTATTTTGTGTACGCGAACGCAATTTATTAAAATGCAGTAAAGTTCAGTAAAAAATAGTAAAAACTTTTGTGTTCTCGAACGCAGCTAATATCGTGCAATTAAAATTTATTATTTATCTTTATTTGCAAATGCCAAAGTTTATGAATGTATGTTTGATAAATTTAATATTTGTTTACAAAAAAATTTTGACGTAAACATCGACCTTACACAAACAAAATTTCACTTTTTGCTGTAATGTTATATTTGTTGCCGCAGTGCTGCCACCTACTTATTCCACCATGGATGATAGTACATTTTTCCTGTTTCGCAGCAAGTTTCAAAATGAAACGACCTGTTTCGCTCTCAAACTTTTGTACGGCAAAACATGTTTCAATCATGTTTGGGGCGCGAAACAGGAATGGAGAGCGAAACACGAATATTGCTGTCCGTGTGAACATGGCATAACTGGTGATAATGTGTTTTAAGTGTAGTTCCTCGAGAGGAAAGGTAATTGACTGGATTTTGTGCATGCTAATGCTATCGATTTATATTATTTTATATGATGGGGAACTATCATATTAATGTGGTTCACTCGGGACAATACCTGCAACAGGCATTATTTAAACCAAAATTAAATATGTCCATTTAGGTTATTTCAGTGACCTGTTACAAAGTGTCAAAAAGGTGTTTTTGCATATTTTTAATTAATTGTATTTTATTTGTATGTAGGTATAACGCGTTTAAAAGAACTATACATTACTATGATTGCAAATACATATAATTTTTCTTCAAGAATGTAAAAAATGATTTCTGTGTAGCAAAAATTTTGGTTATTTTAGTTTTGTTAATACCACCATAATTAATGGTTTAGGAATCGGGATCATGTTATATTTATGTACAAAATTTTAAAACGATCAAAACAAAAATTATATTTTGAAAGCCAATTTAGCTAAAAATAACTTTAATTGTGGTTACCATATCCGACGGCAAAGAACATTAATTAATTGTTGGGATCATTTAGCAGTCATATTTTTTCTTTGCATGTAGATAAATCCCTTGTTATTGTTGTTTTTTTCTATATGTGGAGACAACGGCAGCATACGAAAATTCCAAATAAGTTACAAGCATCTTGGTTATTAATACACAACCTCTTTAAAAATGGGCGGAACTACAGCAGCAGGCGTGGCCCTTCCATTCAAAGACATGAAAAAATTCTGTATATCTGGAGCACGGAAAGAGCCAAAGTTTCCAAAATAGGTACAAGATGGTCTGCTAGTGCATAGAATCATTCCTTAGTATATGTACATATCTACAGCTTTAAGTATGTGAAATATTGAAGGGATAGGACTGTTGCAAAAAAGCTTTATAAATTAAAATTTGATTCATTGAGCACATCCGCAAACTAAAGCGGATAATTATGATAAAAACAACTATAGAATTAAATAATTCTCACATTCTATTTGTTTAAATATTTGTTATAAAAACATTTTTTAACAACGTTTCATACATATTTACATACATTTCAATAAATATTACAACTTTAAGGAAATATGTATGTTAGTCACTAAGATCGGAAACGTCTCCATTTCCGATATTTCTACGTTTTGTTTAGGGATGTAAGGAATACCGATACCGATATATCGGCGATACTTCACGCTTGTCGATATATTGGTATCGGCGATATTTTACTGTCCATACGCCGATACTTGTTTTATAGTTTTTTTTTTTTTGAACAAACAGCTTAATTTTCAATAATAAATTGTTTCCCTTAATTCTTAAGCTGGAGGTCGATCCACACCACGCGTTTTATGAGTATGTTTCTTTTTTGACCTTTTTTCGAAACGCATGCTAAAGTAGAGAGAAATATTACTTCATGCTTTTGATACGTATATGTGTTTAACGCATTTGCTGTGTAACTTGTTAATACAATTTTACATTAGAATTTTCTGCTAATTTTTAATGATTTTTCTGAGAATAAAAATCACTACGCTACAACTTTTGGGTTACTTCGAAGTAGGGCTGCCATTCGTACTGTTTTTATCAGTACATGTAATGTTTTTTGTTTAAAGTACTGATTTATGCATTACAAGCAAATCAGTACGCAAATGTACTGATTTTTTCATTGATGTACTGTTTTTGTACTGTTATTATATATTAATTGGGCTCAGTATATAGTTTGCCATATTGTCAAATTGCGATACAAATATTAATATAGATGTTCTTATCGATGAGTTATTAACATTAAAGATTTTTGCTGAGTCAGTACGAAAAAAGAAGACAGTAGAAGAAAAATAGAAAGTGTTTCTAAATGGTGGAGCGTTTACGAATTTGAGAAAATTAGTAATTCGATTTCTTTCATTCCACATTCAAACGATTTTACAGAACGAGTCTTTAGTTTTCAAAGTGGAGAAAAGGGAGAAACGGGCTCCTAATATAAAACCTAGAAAGTGAGTTGCAGATAAAGACAAACTTTGGTTATTGTTGTAATGAGTTTTACAATTTCTTGAAGACAGGATAGAAATTGTGGACAACGTACTAAAAGGCCATACATATTTTTAACTTGTAACATTGTAAATATTTATGTTCATACATATGTAAATATATTATTTATAAATATCTATAGTATAAAATCGTCTGGAAAACGATTTAACCTTTTGCAATAATTACAATTATTAAAAGAAATTAGTTGTAAACCACTTTAAAACAATTTTGTTAATTATTTTTAAGATAAATACATAACAAGCTTCGTTATTTCAAGTGTTTAATTTGTTTTTTAACATTGTTGTTCTTATATCCTGTAGCTTGATGCTAAAAAGGCCAATGTCAAATAATTCATTTTAGAGAAATTGAAATTTTAGTTTAGCAGAGTTCTAAGTGAAATTGACTCAAAACCCTTTTGAAGCTGTTCTCGGTTAAATTAGACATTGGCTGTTTCCGCAAAACCTTTTAATTGCAAAATTAAATTATTTGTGCTGGTAGATATAGCAAAAAACTACTTTTATTTAATTTTATGTTGACCTATATTTAAAAAATATAATAGAATAAAGGAAACGCAATTTAAGTTCACATGTTGGTCAAGTTTTTTTCGTCAAATATTTGCTAGGTGTGACCGTAGTTTAAGAAAAGAGCTAATGCAAAAATTAACTCGAAACAGCAAAATATTGACATTAGCCCTTTTAGTACCAAGTTTCAGATAAGAAATTATGAATCGAATTTTGAACAACTTGTGTTTTAGATTTTTTTATTATTCACTTTGTATTCCCGCTAAAAATATATACGGAATTGAATAAAAATGAATTCGGGTTTATTAATTAAATTTTGTAACTGTTCAAATTATAGAATGAATTCAAGTTTTGTTTTAAAAAAGATTAAAGCTTTTTATGTTATTAATATGCAATTTTATAATAAAAAAGTAATGTACTGTTTGTTATGCAATTGTACTTATTTTTTTTCTCTTATGTACTGATTTCTCTGATTTCAAAACTGGCAACCCTACTTCGAAGAGACAACAAAATCCATAAGCAGTCACTCCTACATTTTCTGACGCTATTTCGCTAGTTAACAGTCTTCGAACATTATTAGAAAATACGATAAATGACTAAACTGAGACGCAGAATAATTTACTGTCGCAAAAATTGGCGATTTACGTAGCATTAGCTCTGAATGAAAGATTTGAGTGTTTAGAGAGTAATGAAATCTATTTCTTATCTTCAATTCTTTACCTTCGATACAAAGCTACCAAATTTCAAGGATACTCAACATTACTCTACATTCCGAAAGTGTTGAAGGATGACCGTGTATCCCTACATCTAGTAAAAGTTCTGATAAGTCTACAAGAACTTACCTTTAGAGCGTTTTTTGAAATTCTTAAAAAAAAATTTGGAAAATAATGATTATCTGTACATCCTACGCTATGACTCATCTGAAGAAAAAAAATCTAGATATACCTTATATTTTCTTTAGAGACGCAGATCCCCTTGTTTACTGGATTTTTTACTGCAGCTCTGCTTCAAACAGAGTTGCGAAATTATCTCCGCAAAAGTTGAGAATACTTTATTTTTGAAACAAAAATCTTATTAATATTAACTTTGAATACTTATAATCTCTTACACTGTTTTTTTTTTTTTGCTCTAAAAATAAATTACTCTACTTGAGTTTTGTTATTTTTTTCTTGAATTTATATTCGTATCGGTATCGTATCGGCAAAAAGGCGTATCGTTACATCCCTATTTTTGTTCTATTCAAAGAATCTGCAAAAGATATAAACGCTATTTTCTGACTTGTAGTTGTACTTGAAGTCTAACTAGAGATACATACATATCGCTCATTTCGTGCAAGACCGTCACAACTCAAAATTTGGCATTTTCGAGTTAGTAATGCAGAAATGTTCTCCTCTTAAATCTCTACAAATTGATCTAAGAACGGAGAGAATTATCGAAAAAATAACGGTAATACAGATGCTTTTGACGCTATGACCTCTTTTAACAAACTTGAGCAATTAACATCAACAAGGTCACATTTCAGTTTTTTTGTTGGCATTCCTCTTGTACATGTGGTTTTCTTTGTAGCAAAAAAGAAACATTTGATTTTATAACTGTATATAAAATAAATAATAAAATAAATAATAATAGGTTGGAATCTTAAAAAGGCTCTCCTGTAAAGTTTCAAATTTTGAGTTGTGACGGTCTTGCACGAAATGAGCGATATGTACATCACCTCCAAATATTATGGGGTATTCCTCCACCAATTTAACTCTTTTTTTTCTGCAGCAAAAGTGTGTTGTTGAAGTTTAATTGTTGAGTGTTTGGACCAAATTTCTTTTAAATTCAAAAATTAACAAACAATGTTGCCTATTTGCATCCATAACATATTCCGAAAACTAATTTCTACGAAACATATTAAAGTGATAAATATAAATACTGCATCTTTATGTTTCACTCGGAATCGTTCATAGGAAAAAATCGCATGTTTCTAATTGAACACCTACTGAAAGAAAAAAGAAACTGAATGTAGAGAACGATTACTATAAATAGGCATTTAATTCAAAGCTTTAGGCCCAAAAACATTAGTAAACGAAGAAATTGGAAGTATGTGGATGATTTATTTCAAGATTTGCAATCTACATACGTGCAAAAAATTTCAATAAAAACTAAGCACAAAAGTTCTGGAGTGTAAAAAAATTACCCTTATTAACAAATCTGTATTTTATTTTTGTCTCACTGTATTGCGAATTTTTTACAAGTGACAAAAGCTTATGCCAAGATTTTGCATATTTATACAACAAATATATGGGGGTATAAAAACCCCATTAAAATAACATTTCATTATTGCCCCGATATTATTATATAGCCCTTTCATAAACACATGTATTAACAACTTTTTTAACAGAATAATTTTAGAACTTAAAAACCTAAACTTTAAATAGCGGTATCTTCTAATCTGTTGGTCATAAAAATATCTTAGATATGCCTTGCGTAGTACGTTTTCTTAACAACACATTTATTAGTTTTTCTAGTTTCATATTTAGTTAAACCATTTATGGCAAATAAAAAAAAATATTTGTGAGTTTTTAAAAATTGCATTCGTTGCGGATGGTTTTTTTGGAAAAATAACCAGGAAACACTATTTTAATTACTAATTTAGTATTGAGTATCTCGTGGTGATAGGTAAATTTTTTACAATTGCAAACTATAAGCCGAAAAAAAATTAATGGGATTGACTTTCATAACATTATATGTAACCGCTTTATGCAAAAACAAAAAGTTAAAGAGTTATTCAACACATTAATCCAATTCACTTTTGCTGGGCAAAAGTGTTTACTTTGTTTTTAATTAATAATAATTTGGTTTTCTCAATCTTGTTTCAGTCTTTTTAATACATTAAAAATTGCATTTTTGCAGCCGAGTTGTTGATTACTTATGTATTTAAGACTTTTTTATTTTTTTTATTTAAAATTTTTAGAACTGTAGAGGAATTACAAATAAATTGTTATTAATTGTTTGTTTTTTTCACTACATTTTTGTTCTGTTATTTTTTCGGTTTATTAGTGTAATAATAGTATCAAATCGAATTCGCATGTATGTTTTTTCTCATTGGATAAAATAAATTGAATTATTTGAATTGTTCAAATAATTCAAAATCCTTACGAGATTAAACGAACAATATTAAAATTCAAAAATCAGTTAAATCATTACTCGAACAAAACCAAAACTTATATAAATTGGATATTCTAGTACATATGTTATATAAACACACATATATACATACATACATGCGTACATACATACATACATAAGTATATATTTTAACTTATGATTTAATTTAATTGCAGGGACCAATTTCTTACAAGTACCTCGATAAATTAACAACAAATTTTACAACGGAACCAAAAGATCGTAGTTTAAATTTGGCCATATCAGCCAATTATCCGAATTACAATAAAGGCATGCAATGGGCGAGATGTTCAGGTGATATTTCAAGTGAACTTATGAAAATGGAACTAGAAGTTAATGCCCTAAATGAAAGTGCGATCTTAGTTAAATGGAGTTCAGGCAGTGTATGTGCCTCAATTTTAAGGGGCTATAACTTAACGTATTGTCAGGCATCAATAGATGACAAATGTAGAACACCGTCAGTTACTCTTGAACTTTTAAGGGAGAAGCAAGAGTATAGAAATTATACAATTTCTGAGTTGCCTCCCTACACAAATGTATGTTTATATATGTTCATGTATTCTTCAAATAAGCAAGGCCGTATTAGCGACTGGAGTTGTATTAGAACCAAAGCAAGTGGTAAGAAACATAAATGGAAAAAGTTATTATTGTTTTTATTTATATAAAATGTAAACACATTTCTTTAGCGCCCTGGCCACCGAAGGACATTAAGTACATTAAAAGCACAGTAACAAGCAAATCGGTAAAAATTCAATGGAGTCCTCCAGACATTAAAAATGGTATTTTAAGTCACTACACAATTTATTGGTAAGTTTATTTTTAAAAAAAATATTAAAATAACATCAAGTGAGTAAGTAAAGCTATGGTCACACTTAACAAATATTTCACGTCCCACACGTCACCAGTAGTTTTTTTAAATAATTGCTTGACTGCGATAAACTTTTGTAAGTTCAAACATCATTTAACAGTTCGATCATTTAACAAGTTAAGTTAAGTTAATAAAAAAAAATTGTTTAAAGAAAGTAAAGGTTTATGAATTTAGTGGTCATGCTTTTTCGGTTTTTCTCGTCTTATTTTTGTTAAGTGTAAGTAAGTAAAGAATTTATTGAGACTGTAGGTAATCAATTTAAATTTTTGGGTTGTTTACATATTTGTTGCATTCCTTCTTATTCAATTCTTAGGACTTTGTATATTCTAACGATTTCCATGTTTAATGGAATAATGCATATATACTAGGGTATTCAGTTAATCTGCTTTAATCGCTCGATTAATTAACTGTGGTTTTGGTTAAATCGGTTAATAATTGTTTAATATTGTTATTGATCGATTAACCGATTACTAAAGTTTTTTTACAAATTAAGGAATTTCAATAAATAAAAATGCATAGCTTATTTATTATTTGGAGTGTATTAGAAAAAAGCCATAACATAACAAACTAAAAAGAGCAAACAATAAAATAAATCATTAATATGTATGTAATACATATTTTTTAATACATATAATGTATTAATTAAACAATAAACTGTAAGATCATTTTATTAGTTATTTCAATAGTTTAAGGAGATGTTATAAAATAATCTTTGTGAAAATTAATTTGGTTTAAATGTTAACAACACATAGAGAAAAAACATGTTTAAATATGGTCACCTCCAACAAAAATATTTTTAAAGAAAATTTTTAATATATTATGTTTAATTTAACCATTTTATTGTCACCGACAACCATATTATCAAGAAGGTACAGCCATATTATGGTTGCCTGTAAACATGTAAACAGATAAGGACTTAAGATCCTAAAGGAGAGAAAAATGTACTAAAAGTTCATTTACAAACAGGAAAAGTATATGTTAATAAACTCTCGTATCTGTTAAAAATCCGCCGTTGCCCGGGGTTATACCTTTATGAACTTTAATATATGTGACGCGCAAAATAGAAAGGGACTTAAGGGTTTTGTTCAGGAGAGCCATTTTAAAGATTTAAATACGTGTATCTTTGGTGTACCTCACAGAGCGTGTTGGTCCCTACCTCTTGTTTTGCGTAGTTGGTTTTTACTGTTCCCTTTACCTAACTGGTCCCTTTCTCTATGCGCTGTCACATAAAGTCATGTTATCTTTTCCTAAGCACTTTGTAAAAATATTATTTATAGCATAAAAGACAAATTATGCATGTACATGTGTTTATAGGAAATTGTTAATGGTTTTATTTCACCTATAATGATTTTGGGTACTTTCGTAAATGCATAAAAACTGTGCATCACTGCTGCAGTGATGCAAAATTTTGTTGCTGATGCGTGATCACCAGTTGCAGTTGTGATGCTAATGCTTTTGTTACTGCACAACAACTGTGCTAAGTTTGAATTTTGAGCACGATGACAAATTGTATTTAATATATTGAAACAAAATGGGACAGTTTTCTTATAAATAACAAGAAAAAAATAAAAAAAAAATAAAACGATTTCTTTTATTTCAAAAGTTATTGCATCAGAAAATTAGCTAATGCCATCATTGCAAAAATTTGCTGCAGAGCTGCGGCAGCACTGCATAAAAAAACTTTTGACCTATGATAGTGATGCCAAGTGATGCTTTTCCGAACATTTAACTTTACTGATGCACAACAACTGCATTTACGAACGTACACTTTATTTTCTTCCAAGTATTCAAGTCGGCTTATACGTTTTTCAATATTAAATTTGAATTTGGTAAAAAAAATCCTTTTTTGACCATTGTGAGAATCTTATTATTATTTAAAAAAAAAGCTTGTTTACAAAAAACAGCAAAAGTACGAATTTTTGCAATGCTTCTTCCATTTAGGTTAAAGTTTTTTAAACTTAAATACATGTACTACGCGTCATGAGGTTAGCGCCCCCACCCTTATGAGCTTATTATAAGTCTGTCTGCGTACACATATTTTGCATAATTTTGTGCAAAATGTTGCAAAATCTTGCAAAATGTTGTCTGCGTACTCCAAATCTCTTTAAGCGAGAGAGCCAGTTGGAAGTTGGAGAACTTGCAAAATGTTGCTAATTTTTGTGAAATGAAAATAAAAATTGAAATTTAACAATGGCAGATGTAAGTAGTTAGAATGGTGTTGATTTTTAACGTTTATAATAAATTATAATAAACAAAACATTTTACTTCATGCTAGAAACGTCCAAATATACAGTGCGACCGTGGCGTAAGTGGATTGGAGATGGCAGAACCGATAGAACCAGCAGAACTTTGTGGGACAAACTTTGCAATTGAAGAGGCGAGTACTTGGAATTGTGGTATATGTTAGTATTATCAAAGTATTATTAACAGTATTTTATTTTCGTTGCTAGAATCCTCCAAAGAAACAGTTCGTTCATCGTGGAAACAGTGACATGAGGAAGCACATAATAGTTACTGCAGTGATGGTGCTGGATTCTTCGTCGTCCGAGAGTGAAGATGATTCAGAGCAAATTTTAAAGCTTTGCAGCAATGGCCACCCATATTTGCCGTTTGTTTTTTAGGTGCAGTGACTAACCCACTTTTGGACGCATCACCTTTACCAAACTAACTAACAATTTGGTGGATGCATCCAGCCAAATTGTTTTTTGACCGTCCATCTCACTGTTATTGTTTGGTGAAAATATTATTTCGTTGTACTCATTCATGCCCGCTATATGGGCTGTCAGAACTTGTCTATATTCTTCGTCTGTAAGCATTAAATATATTTTCAAATACTTAAGTTGTAATTTCATTATACTTACCATCTTGAACCCTATTAAACGTTCCTGGCGAGCACTTCACTTCCAAATTGTTTTTCTCCATATATATTTTTTCCATTGTTAAGCTGACACTATGTTGGGCAATGTAAGCAAAAGCAGTTTAATAAAAATCCCGACAAATAAAACTAAAAACTAAGAAGAAATTTTACTTACCAAATTAATAACAGTGTAATAAACAAGTTTTTTAATTAACAACACTTTTTAGGCTTCACTTGAATTAATAATTTTTTAATTTACCGCGAGAATTCACTTTTGCGTACACATATGCTAAAAAATTTGTAATACAAATTTTATAAAATAACAAACACTAGCATCGCAAAAAAAAATTCTTTGCATAGCCGGCCTTCGGCCGGGCGCAAATATTTTCTCCCCTATGGTATAACTAATACCGGCTTCGCTAACTAAAGATTCTCTGCATAGACGGCCTTTGCCCATGGGCAAGGATTCTCTCCTCATTAGTACAACATAAACATAAAGAATTAGAAAAAATTAATAAATTTGTTTTTATGCTTACTAAAAAACTTTTGTATTTTGCAAACTCGTCCCACTTCTTAATAAACTAAAAATATTAAAATAAATTCTGTATGTCCAGAAAGATCTAGTGAAACGCTTTGCAATGATACCAATATTAGCCATATACATTTGGAAATGTACGGCAAAATCACATATTTATATAAAAACTTAAAACGCCCATACCTGGAAAACTAAGCGTTTGCGCCAACTTTCTTATTTTTATTTTTTTTTTTCTTATTTTTTCATTTTCTATCACGCTATGTACTTTTTTTTATTTGGAGCTGCGTCGGTAAACCAGATTTAAGCCCAAATATATTTATATTTTTAATAAAAATACAAAAAATATTTACCACAGGCTTTTGCAGGGTATAAACTATATAATTTCTGAAAGTAAATAGTTTTCTGGACAAAATGAGCGATGCGTGCTAGGAAAGAATGGTACCTACATTCTTTCCTAGTGCACTTCCGTAACATTTCGACGTAAAATGAAAAAAACTGTAATGTGATCTAAAGAGTTTAATATTTTGAAATAAATTATGTATATTTAGAAAAATCTGTTCAAGAGCTTTAAAATGATACCAATATTAGCCATATACATTTGGAAATGTACTGCAAAATCACATATTTATATAAAAACTTAAAACGCCCATAACTGGAAAACTAAGCGTTTGCGCCAACTTTCTTATTTTTATTTTTTTTTTTTCTTATTTTTTCATTTTCTATCACGCTAGGTACTTTTTTTTTTATTTGGAGCTGCGTCGGTAAACCAGATTTAAGCCCAAATATATTTATATTTTTAATAAAAATACAAAAAATATTTACCACAGGCTTTTGCAGGGTATAAACTATATATTTTCTGAAAGTAAATAGTTTTCTGGACAAAATGAGCGATGCGTGCAAAAAATCGTTCGGACAGTTTCCGAGAAATCTGGGTTCATCCAAAATGGTCAGTAAAAATCTTTACTGATTTATGCAATGAACCACAGGCTTTTGCACGGTATAAACTATAGCGGAATTCACCCTTGAAAGTAAAATCCCTTGTAGACCTTGTTAATCTTATAATTTTAGTAAAAATACTAACATTTACAACACTGCAACAACAAAATGTATTAGACTAAAATATACTACGCTGTGGTTGAAAAATCCCACAAAAAGCAGTAGTAAACAAAGTGTGTGAATTTACCAGAATAAAACAGTTGTAGAAACTTTATCTGTCTCTTTCTCTCACTCAGAAAATTCATTAATTTACAATGCATAGGAAAAAGACACTCACGCTTTGAAGTATAAAATCGTATTAAATATAACAGAGTTGTACTATTTATACAAAGGGTGAATACCGCTTATATATTTTTTGCACGCATCGCTCATTTTGTCCAGAAAACTATTTACTTTCAGAAAATATACAGTTTATACCGTGCAAAAGCCTGTGGTAAATATTTTTAATATTTTTATTAAAAATATTAATTCGCGGAGGCGAATTAAAATCACTTGTACGCGAAATAATTCGTTCACCAATGATGTCCCGTAAAAGAGCCATTCTATCCCTTGCAGAGTGCGCTCTGGCTGTTGGAACCATACTTGCGAATGGTTTTCCACGTCTGGCCTTAAAATTTTTTCCAACATTGTCCGATATCTGACACCATTGACGGAAACGGCGACATCGTGTTTATTTAAAAAAAATAAGGACCAAACCGTACACTTAGGTGGGTGTAATTCTCGCTGTTGAACTATCCCATATCCTGCAGTTTTGCTTATTAACGAACCCACTTAATTGGAAATGGGCTTCGTCGCTCAAAATTAAATTATGAATAAAATTATGATTTTCTTCTGCTTTTTTTTCGGAAAAAGCTGCATGATCAAGTCGTTGCTGGTAATATGTCGGTTTCAATTCTTGGACAAGCTGAATCTTGTATGGAAACATTCCAATTGTGTGCAAAAGTCTCTGCAGCGACGCTCGTGAGAAGCCAAGTTGTGTCGAACGTCTCCTGGTTGATGTTTCTCCATCTTCCCGAATACTCCTCTGTACCAGTTCAATATTGTCATCCGTGTGCACCGTTCATCTTCTGCCAGCACCAGGAAGGTTACTTAGACCCCTTTCAGACAGGCAAAGTTTACTTTGACAAAGTCTGTTGAATTTTCTTTTAAACTTTGTTTGCTCAGACACACAAAGTTTAATTTGACAAATTTTTGTTTTCTCTTGTTTGAATATAATATATAAACAGCGTTGCCAGAATGATGATTTTATCATATTTTGGATTATTTTTTTAAACAAAAATATGATTAAAGATTTTTTTCTCAAATGATGATTTTTTATTTTAGAAATTCTGATTTTTACTTTAATTTTGCTTATAGAAAATACACTATTATTTAAACAGTCAATTTTTAAAACAATGAAGTTTTGCATCAGATTGATGTGTGTTGGTGCTGCACACTTTTGTACCCAGTATCTAGAATACACAAAATTGCATCATTATTTCTGGACATAAAAATATTAAAAAAGGCATATTATAACCTATTTCCAATGTGCGAAAGAATTCCTTCTTTCGAACAACTACATTTAAAACAAAAACAAATTCTAAAAACTTTGTTTTTGTTTTAAATGTATTTGTAAAGTTACGTTCAGACTGATGAAATATTTGAAAGCAAACATCAAATATTTCATTAACGTAGTCTGAACACAAAATATTTTTGAGAATCAAATAAAATAACAGATGATTTTGAGCAAATAAAAGTATTTGCCGGCAAACAAATATTTGTCCAATGTGAACATAGTGTGAACACAAAAAATCAAATATTTTAGTAATTTTTGAGAAAACATTTATTTGATATTACAAAAAAATTGTAAGAGCAAACAACGACAAATAATTTTAGCCATGTTCCGGATAGAAGCAATTTTTCCTGAAAGTTTTCGGATTCTTTACAATTTTAAAGATTTTTTATAATTATTAGACTTTGCTATCGTGCCGCTATTACCAAATTTTTGCGAATTACCGCTAATTTAGCAATTTTTATAGAATGTTTGCCATTCCTTATAGTTTTAGGCACTTTTACTAAATTTTTTATTAAATTTTTCGCTATTTTTGCAAAAAAAATTTTTTCTCAACATTTCGTTTTTTAACTGATTTAGCGACTTCAAATATATATAAGAGTTTGTTTCCAACTTTGCAATTTTTCACAAATTTTAGCCATGTTCCCGTTACCCAGTGGCTTCCATTTTTTTCTTCTTCTACATTCTCCTGTTCTAACACTAAAAGAGATGCTGATCCACAGAATAAAATAAAAAAATTAGCTTTTGCGCTAATTTTTACCATTTGAGAAATATATTTTTATTTTTGAACACTCTCATTAAATAATTATTTGATGCAAAAATTTCTTTTAGTCTGAACGCATGGCAAACATGAATTAATTTATTTTATTAACACTGTTTGCCAACTGTTTCATCAAACAAAAATTATCAAATATTTGAGCTTAGTTTGAACATTAACAAAATATTTTTTTGTTTCACACAGTTTGAAGCAAATATCAGAACAAATATTTTCGTTAAATATTTCATTAGTCTGAACGTACCTTAAGAAGTAAATATTTCTTTCGTACATCGGAAATAGGCAGTTAGAATATTGATAAAAAAAATATTTGTGAAAAAATGTATTTTTATAAAGTTTCATATACTGACGAATTATGTTTTTATGTATTTCAATTTAAACAATAAGAAGTATGGTTTTATAAAAAATTAATAATTCTTACTATTTTGCCCTTGTTTTAAAAAATTTAAATTAAGAAAAAAAATTTAAGATTTTCCTCTTCAAAATATGATTTCTTTCGCCATATGACAATTTTTATTCCAAAGATTCTGGTAACGCTGTATATAAATATAAAGTTGCAGCCAACTTCAGGTATAATCTACGAACGAAAAATAAAACGACTTTGCGAGTACAGCAAAGTATGTACTCCCCCGCTATACTCTTTTCCCTTCTCTTCTATAAACTCAAGACTTTGCAAAGTAAACTTTGCTTGTCTGAAAGGGGTCTTACTGCCCCTTGTTGTCGAAAATTTGCAACCAGACGGTTTATTGTTAACTCTGAGGGACCAACCCGCACATTAAAATAACGACGATATGCACGCTGATTCAAAACAATGGATCGTTGATTTGAAAAATAAGGCTCAACAAATTGGGCACGTTGTTCAATTGAGTACTACTCCATTTTCAATTCCCCAAGTCTTCTTTACAAAATACTGAAAAGAAAAGAAGAAAAAAATTATAATAAAAAAGTTATAAGCAATTCAAACCCATTCGGTAATTTTGGACCACTCTGTATACAACAAAAAAAAACATTTTTTACTTTAATTGGTTACAATAACCAAAAATATATATTAAATGATAATTGTTAAATAAAACCTTTGGTTAAATATGATTTGTTGGTCGTTACTCTTATAACTGTTAGGCCTCGTACACAATAGGCAGTAAAACTTTTACTGGTGTTCATAATAGAGCAACAATTTTTTTCACATCCACACACATTTTCCATTAAGAACCCGATTACAAATTTTGCCCACAACAATATTACGTATTTATTATTATTTTTTAAAACATTTTGTTGAAATGTTCATTCAAAACTAAATAAAATTATTATAAACGTTATATACATTTTCATACAAATTGTTGCTGAAGTTCAGAAGACTCAACTTTTTTAAAAAAAATTTAGTTACATTTTTGTTCGAAAAATTAAAGGAAAATATATAAAATACTTTGGGATGAAATAAGATAGAAGAAAAAGCAAAATTGTTGCTAGCATTGTTTACGAGGCTTAATAAAAATAAAGTCTCTTTTTTAAAAAATATAGCAAATTAACCATAAGCTCGATAAAATAGAAAATTAAACTACGTATTTATTTAAAAACAACATTTTTATTTAACACTAAATCATAAACAGGCACAACTCAAAATTTATCAAAATCGTTTTTTCATAAACCATCACACGTCTCATATATATAACGACTACGAAAATTTCGGTTGCGCCACTGTCTTCTTTTACTTTTCTTCTTCAACATTTATGAAACTCACTTGGATTAAAAAATTGCAACCATGTCTTTGAAGCGCCGCTCCTAAAAATTTTTTTAAATTTGGATTGTGCCTGTTTATGATTAAGTTTGCGATATGATCATTTTTATATTTGTAGATCAAAATTTTGTAATTTATTTCTTTTATTATTTATATATATTTAATAAACTTATTTGAAAACTAATATACATGATTACACTCTGTAATATATAGGCATGTTTGATAAATTTGTCTTGAATATGTCTTCGTTTTGTTTCTATAAGAAATATCTTCTTCGTAAAAGCGTGATTTTCTGTTGGAACTTGTTGTTATATTTTTTAATGAAACATAATGGGTCTAATACGCGGTGATGTCGATTCCGGTTACTTGTTAAGCAAAATTAACTTTAATGTTCCAGTGAGACCTACACGAAATTTTCAGCCGTTAAATTTAACGTATTACCGTTCTGTGTACGCTAACAACGACTCCTTTCGTCAAATTTGCTTGAAATTTAATAATCTATATAATCTAATTGACTTTTCTGATAGTAATGATGACTTAAAAAGAAAAATTATTGTTTATTTAAATTCAAATTAGTTAATATCATTATTCTATATTTATTATATGTACTATAATTTAAGCACTTATGTCTGTAAGGATTTTTAATCTATAGACTGGAAAATTAAATAAATAAATAAATAAGAATTTAAATCAAAGTGGAAAAAATCTCACACATCCCTTAAAGAAAAACGTGGGGCGCGTGGTTATGAAACAAAATGCTCAATTATTGAAAATTGGTTGTATTTCTTTCGGTCTGAAATATTAAAATGTACTCACGGCAGTCATGTTTTTTTAAGTTCAGGTTGGTATGGGCGCCCCACGCTTTTCTTTAAGGGATGTGTGAGATTTTTTCCACTTTGATTTAAAAGTTTATGTTGTTTGAAATGTTGTTATTTTTTTACTTTTAGTCGATTTTTTTAGTATTCATATTCATTTTGTGTTCACAACTGATCAATATATTAAGGTAAAGAAAATCGTTTGTTAAAAATTTTTTTTTTTTATATTATTTTTTTACTTTTTAGTAACGAATAGCTTTAATTAATACATTACAATTTCCATGCTAAATAAGAAAATTTTTTTACATGTTTTGTATTTAATGTTCATATAATAAAAAAAAAATTATATTCATATAATAAAACTTTACACTTGTGGATTAGTATTTACTGTTATTAAGGGAGTAGGACTACTCCAATACCTAACCTAAATGTATGTAAAAACATACTCCAATTTACATTGCGATGTCCTAGGGCTGGACCACGTAACCCAGCTATGCATTACATTGGGTGTACCCCTACTCTATCTCGCTACACCATAGAGCAGCCACAAACACTAGTTTCGAAAGTACTCTATTTCACTACCCCATGGAGTACTCATAGGGGTTAGTTTCAAGGCTAATATATTCCACTATAATTATTCCACTGTAATTAAATAAGATAAATTATCTTAAATTTGTTTCCCCGCATATTTATTTCTAACCAAATTTTATAAACAAATGACATAAGGGCTACCAGAGCTGTAATTTAACACCAAGCATTTTAAGTGTTGCCAAACGTCGTTAAAAAATTCTTGTTAAAATGAAATGGTCCATGGCTGCATTATATAAGAGTAGTCCAAAAAGTACTCCTTTGGACCATGTACTCCATTCATTTTTTGAAGGGATATAAGTTATAACAATGAAACAACAACAAAAATAAATTATACTCATGCTAGTGAAAGCAATGTGGAAATAAACATAGCAACAGAAAACAATAGTAACTACCTAACGGCAAAACCAATGTCAGCAAGCGTTACCACTGATACCATAAACTCAAACGTAGACGCAATGGAAAACAAACAAAAAAAAATTTGTCAAAAATTACAAGTGCAAGTTGGTATAGACAGGTATATAACAGTGCTTAAACGTGGTCGCAGCCCTGCCTTTTCAGCTGTAGCCTCGGCCTCGAAAGTTCCATCTTTTGATTGAATAAATTCACAAAATCGTTTTGCAATTCTGGAGGATGAATCTTCTGAAGCACCGTACGTCATAAAATCGTCGAAGCCACCCCCGATATATCTTAGGGAGCAAAACTCAAGTGAGCTAATAAAAAGTTAAATCTCGGTGATAGGTGAAAATTCGTTTTACGCAGCTGTAATCAAGCGTGGTAATATAAACGAAACAAAAATGCAGGTTAATCACGAGAATGATTTTCGTAAAATCGTTTCCTAAATCGTTTTGCAATTCTGGATGAGGAATCCTCTAAAGCACACCCGATATATCTTAGAGAGCAAAACTCAAATGAATTAATAAAGAGTTTGATCTCGGTAAAAGGTGTTATGTAGCTGCAATAAAGCGTGGTAGTATAAATGAGACAAAAATACAAGTTAATCATGAAGATAATTTTCGTAAAGTAATAACTAAATTTGAAGTACTTAAAAAAAGCTTCTATACATACCAACTGAAAAGTAGCAAAGGTCTTCAGGTTGTCATTAAGGGCATTGACTCATGGACCCAGACGAAATAAAATCATTTTAAGAAGAAAAGGGCTTCAAAATAAAAAATGTTACAAAAATTAAAAATATTGAAAACAAATCCCCAACCACTATTTCGGGTATAGTTAAAGCCCGGCGACGTTAAGCTAAAAAAAAATGAAACGCATCCCATTTACAGTTTAAAATACATCCTGTACAGAAAAATCACTGTACAGGAATTTGCCAAGAATTTGGTCATACTAGGGCATACTGCTATTTACCCCCTGTTTGCGTCGTATGTGGAGAATTACATGGTACCGTCCTGTGCGATAAGTCTAAAAATGACCCTTATGTAAAAAAATGTACCAACAGTGGTGGTAATCACACTGCCAACTATAGAGGATGTACTAAACAAGCCATGAACTGTTTAAAAATTTGCTTTTGGAACGCAAACGGCATCCGCCAACGCAAAAATTGACTAGAATACTTCTTTAAAAATAAAAAAATTTATGTTATGATGGTTTCTGAAACTCATCTGACCTCAAGAAATACGCTTAAAATCAATGATTATATATTATATGATACCAAGGACCTCGAGACACAGCTTGTGGAGGTTCTGCCATTTTGATAAAAAAAAAACCGAGTAAACACTACTTAATGTGTGATCATCGTGAAGATTTTCTCCAAGCAACAAACATTTGCGTTGAGGAATTAAATCGAAACATAGTTATTTCATCATTATACTCCCCACCTAGATTTTCAATATCAGAAAGCCAATATAATAAATATTTCAAATCATTAGGACCCTGCTTCGTGGCTGCTGGCGATTATAACGCTAAACACACTTTCTGGGGGTCACGATTTATTACACCTAAGGGTCGTGTTTTGTTTAACACAATTTGTAAAATGGATCTGAATTTGGTCGCGAGCGGACAACCAACATATTGGCCTACTGATGAGCAAAAAGTTTCAGATGTCATGGATTTTGGAGTGGTTAAAAACATCCCCACAGAAACGATTTATGTTAAAGCTTCCTTAGAATTATATTCTGATCACACACCTACAATTCTTACTATAACAAATCCTAATAGAATTGTATCTCCGTCTGGTAACTTAGTGACGTCAGCCACTCAAATAAATTGATTAAAATATAAAAAATATCTCAGTACCCACTGCACTGAAAATATTCCGCTTAGTACACCAGAGAATGTGGATATTTCCATTGTAAATTTTGACAGTTATCTGAAACTAGCTGTTCAACATTCTAGCATAACCCTCGAAAAAATCAAAAATAGTAAAATATATTCTACAGATGTTGAGCGTTTCTTGACTGAAAAAAGGAGAGAATGGCAATTGCATAGAACCCCTCAACTTAAGAATTTACTAAAAGAGTGCACAAAAAGGCTAAGAAAGTTACTGCAGTCTCAGAAATCGGCTTCCCTGGAAAAATATCTTAAGGAACTTGATGCAACTTCTCAATCAGACTACTCATTCTGATGTGCAGCTAGAAATCTTAATAGAACAGTTATCACTAAACCACCATTAAGAAACTTAAATGCACTTACATTTGAGATAAGAGAAATCGAAAAGGCTATTCATAATTTAAACCCCAAGAAAGCCCCTGGGTTGGATGAGTAACAAAATGCTTTTGGAGCTAACCAGCATAGCAAAGAAAATTATTCTCTTGATTTGTAATGCTTTTTTACGCCTTGAATATACCCACAAGAATGGAAAGTACCCTTAGTTACAATGATACCTAAACCAGGGAAGGATCCTACAAAAGTTGAGTCATATAGACCTTCAAAGCTCAATGTCTAATATATCAAAGCTGTTGAGAAGCTGTTAGTGTCAAAATTATACCCAATTTAAAATGTAAATAGATGTATTCCTAACCATCAATTCGGCTTTACAAGAGAACATAGCACAATTGAACAAACCCATCGTATAGTAAACGCCATAAGAAAAGCCTTTGAAGAAAAAAATATTGTTCCGCCCTCTTCATCGATGTTTCTCAAGCTTTTGATAAAGTCTGGCATGAAGGCTTATTACATAAATTGAAGTTAAACTTACCAGTAAACACACACAAGCTGTTAGAAAGCTACTTAGTCGGTCGAAAGTTTATTATTAAAGAGGGTGATTTTATAAGTTCTCCTCAGTCAGTTGACGCTGGAGTCCCTCAGGGAAGCATCATGGGCCCACTGTTATACCTTATATATTCCTCAGACATGCCAACAAACAACCACACCCTTACTCCAACATTTGCTGATGATACAGCTTTTTTAAGCGTACACGAAAACTGTCATGAAGCATCCCGTTACTTGCAGGATCATATATTTGAACTGGAAAAGTGGTTAAAACAATGGAGGATAAAGGTCAATGAGCAAAAATGCGTACATATAACATTCACCTTGCGTCGAGAGTCATGTCCCCCTATTAAAATCAATAATCAATTAGTGCCCCAGCAATCGCATGTAAAATATCTCGGTATTCATCTTGATAGGCGTTTAACATTGAAATGTCATATAGAAGCAAAACTAAAATTTGACACCCATATGACGAAATCGTGGAATGGCAAACTTAGTATACCTTTATACACCAAGGCTGATTAAGGGTTATAAAATTGTAAAAAAATATGTTATTAAATACAGTGAAGGACTAAAGTCTACATGCAACCTACTTTTTTACGATTTTTGGGAATTGGTAACGATAATGAAATATGTTTTTATACAACTAATTAAGACACTATTAAACATTATTAAAAAAAAAAATTAAAAAGAAAAGCTTAACATGGAAATTTCAAGCGTTAAGCAAAATCTTAAGAAGGACTAAAGTCTACATACAACTTGACTACTTCTAGAAAAACCTGAAAAATACAAAACGAAACATAGGGAATCCCATTATGTTAACTGATATTAAATTTAACTTACCATAACAATTTTTTAAATTAGTAACATTATATTTAAATATTGTGTTTAGAAAAATTATTGATCTTTTAAATGGGGAATAGCCAAAAAATATCTATTTCAGTGAGAAATTTTAAAAGAAATCTTCGTAAAGAGTAAAAATATTATGGAGAAATTGCAAAAACTGTAAAATCTGTCGGTTTACAGTACAGCAATTACTATAAACTGTATTAAAAAAAAATGGAAGTGCTGAAAATCATTCAAGATATGACCGTTAAAAAAATCTGCCACGACGCAATGTTAGCAGTTTTCTTAAAGACGTAAATGCGGGTCGGAAAATAAGACCCCCAAAATTGGCGGAACATATTGAAAAATGTTCCAGAAATAGTGTCCACCCAACAACTATACAACGACCTCTGCATGAGAGTCGCTTTACAAGTAGAGTTAAACGCGAAAAACCATTTTTATCTGCCAAAAAGCAAAAACTCTATCTTGAATTTGCTAAAACACATGAATAAGATACGAAACGAATCTTAGTTACTGCCGAGATTAAATACAATATTTTTGAAAGAGATAGCCGTTCCAGAGTTTGGAGAAAATCCAACACAGTCTTAGATCTAAAGAATATTTTACCCACAGTCAAACATGGAGGTGGCAGTGTATGGTTTAGCGAGCCATGGCATTATCTGTATGTGGTAATTAGGTTTAAGTTGAATGCACAATGGACCGGTATCTATATAAGAATATATTAGAACATAATTTGAAACCATCGGTTAAGAACTTAGGTATTGAAAATAACTGGATTTTTCAGCAAGACAATGATCCCAAGCAAACGGCGCACATTGTTCGCCAATAGCTTCTATATCATGCTCCCAGACAACTAAATTCCCCACCACGACCACCGTATTTTAATCATAAAAAACATATCTGGGATGTTTTAGAGAAAAAAGTCAGAAAATATAAAATAAGCAGCAGTGAATGGCTGAAAATTGCTTTAAACCGAACTTGGGCAGAAATAACTGCTCAAATCACAGAAAATTAAGTAAACTCCATGCCTCGACATTTGCCAGCTGTGAACGATGCTCAGGGCTAACCATCTAAATATTAAGTTTTAAAATATTTAAATTTTTTAATGTAATTTTTAATTCTATTGTTCCTTTTTTACTGTATGTACACTTTTGTCCTTTGAAATTTTTAATATTTTTGTTATTATTGCTTTTGTTATGTTTTTGAATTATATTTTTGTGTTATTAATAAAAGTATTTATTAATGCCTTAAATATTGGTATACAAGTTTTTCTCAATTTCGTTACTAATTCGCAAAAATCGTAAAAAGTAGGTTGCATGTAAACTTTAGTCCTTCACTGTATATGTAGTAAATAAATTTTCGCCTTCCTGCTGAATTTGTTAAACGGTCAAATTGTTGCAGAATTCCTACTTCGTAATGTTATGCTTTCAGTTCCTTATCACCCTTACAGATTTTATTCCACTACCGGCCAATTTCACCAAGTTCAGTTATAATTAACTACCAGTTATAACTGTCGAAAATATATTGTTAGCTGGAAGGTAAGGTAACAGTTAAGTTTTAACTGAACTTGATGAAATTGTCTGCAAGACTTCATATCTTTCATTCTAATTATGCAAATGAGCTCTGAATTTTACAATGTATATACGTATATTGATTTCTATGATCATATTGACATAAAAATAACCTCTTAAGTATCTTAAAATAATTTTAATCATTAATTTTTTACATTTTTGTTATATAATAGATACTAGACTTAATTATTTTAAGCGTAAGTCAGTAAAAAATATTAGTTTCATTGGAGAAATTTGTAAAAAAATAAATAAAAAAATTTTACGCGGGAATCCCGAGATCCCGGGAATTTGATTTTTATTTCCCGCTTTCCCGGGAATCCAAAAAGTGCGGGAATAAAAAAACTATATGCAGGGCTCATCCGACGAGAAGACCGCTAAACATCTACATATGTGAACAGAAACCGTAAGAAGAAAAATTTTTGTCTAGCATTGGCAGGACCAAAATAAAGTATTAGTATAAGATTTGAATAATTATTGTTAGTTCATATTTAATATATGAAGATTCAATAAATAAAAAATTAAAAAAAAAACAAGAAAATAACAAAAAAAGTGTTTTGACGATTTTTGGGAGATTTTGAGATCAAAAAATCATCCAATTTTGCTGGATTTATTTCTAAAACTTCTGGCAACACTGCAACTTTGCCATGAAGGCACGTAGGCAAGAAACATAGATGGGGTAGTGCATTAATTTAACAGTTTCAACTCACAGTTAGTGATAGTGCAAAATTATTGCAATCATTTTGTTGTTGTTGATGAATTGAGTGATGAATTGAAAATTAGCAGCCTCACTAAACATAAGTGATAGTCATGCTTAAAAATGTTGCACTCAAAAAAAAATAGTTTGATTTAACAAGAAGCAATCATCAGTTTATTGCAACTTTTTGCTATTTACTCGTTTGAGTGCAACTTAAAATTTTGCACTAAATTTACAAACAAAAAACTTGTTTTTTCATGATTAAAGCCATCACATATTCCGTTATTGACAAATTATTGACATGTTGATTAATTTCCTTCATTATGCATATCATAACAAGAATCAAACAACCTGCTCATACAAAACAAAACTACAAATTTTAGTGAGAGTCTGTTTATATGCAGCTTTTTTGATTGCAAGTACAAATTTTGCACTATTTGAATTCAGTGCAGATTTGCATTCAATCTTCGTTTAGTGATAGTGAAAAAATTTGCAATTTCACTAATTATTTTTAGTGGTAGTTAAACAAATAGCAATCATCACTAAAGCTGGGAATAAAAGATTGCAAACTAAATTGTTTGCAGCTTTATTTAGTGATAGTGCACTGCTGATTTAAATCAAAGTTTAGCGCACTACCCCCAACTGTGCCAAGAAAGCATTAAAGCCAGTGTTACCACCAGAAAAATTCAAAACTACACTTGAGATGACGCAAAATTTCCCAATTATAATGAAGTTAAACCTGATATCAAATAAACGTTTAATTATAAAAAAAAAAAACTTTTACAAAAAAGAACAAATTAGAAAGTATAGTCGGTAAATTCCGAACATTTAATTTTTACAGACACATTTTTAAGAGTGTTCACTTGTTAGGTCCATATTCAATTAGTTATACCATCACAAGCTATTTTTGTGAGGGGTATTTTTATGGGAGCCATGGTTAAATATGGACTGATTCCAAAATTAATTTCGTAATATAATTTAGGCAGAAAAAAAATTATTTGGGCCAAATTTTGTCCAAATACCAACATCATAAGAAGAATTATTGACACAAAGACTCTATTAGAAAAAAAATTCGCATGGAGGCAATGTGAAATTATCTCAAAATGTTGAAAATACGTATGAACCAAATTTCATTAAATTATCTTGAAAATTGCCACCTGTATGTACTGTGGGCAGAGGGTCTATATGGACAACCCGCCAGCAGGACAGATGATTCTGATTCTAAGTCGATCGGTGTACTACAATCAGCACAAACTCCTTTTATACTATTCCCTTAAGTAAAATCAATTAGCCATACTTTAAGATTCATATAGTAATTCAAAACAATTTAACAAAAATTATATTTAAAACCTAAAACAAATGAATAAAAATCCATATTTTCCATATATCTAGGGAAGGTTCAAAATGACCAATGCCGTTGCTTTGTATTTTTTGTTTAGTAAATAAAATTCCTGAATTGGTTCCAGATGGCAGGCTGTTCCTCAAATCAGTTTAACAAATGTTAAGAGTGGCTAATATGTCTCGACTAAAGCATTTTAAATTGTAAAGCAAACACAAAATTCATTACTTTGTGTAATATTGGAAACACATCCTTCTCCAGTGGTATTTTTCTTAGTATAAATACCTTCTATTTTCAATAAACTTCGGATTCTTAATGACTATAAAGCTCATATTTATCGAAATCTAGTTGTCCATCTGGCGCCAATTGCTATCAATATTATGCTTGATAAGCTATGGAAATCTTCTTTTTTTAAATAAACAGTGACTTTTTCACTGGTATAATGCTATAAAATGTATCACTAAAATCCAATCTTTATATTAATTGTTTTAAAATAAAAGAGATTCAATTTACACCTGATCTACACCTAAAAGAAATTATCCACTACCCACGAGAGTAAAAGTTACACCAAAATCGGGTAATTACCCACAAATTGGCAACCCTGATTAAAATAAACCACATTAAGGGTGGTTAAATTTTAAGGGCCGATGTGGATTTTGAATAAAACACAAATTATTTAGGAAGTTATTGTCATTTCTTTTTATTATGATAATATTGGTATGGTTCGAAATTGTGACCTTTGGTGACCTAACTCGAGAAGCACTAGTCCGATTTTGCTGAAACAAAGAATAAAACAATTTTTTGCCTAAAAAGTTTATTTTTTTTATTTTTAATTCATAAAAAATCCAAAACGGTAAAAAAAAAGTGTCAAGTCCTACTACTTTCATGTAAAGTCACATAATCGTTAAACAAAATGAGACATAAATCATGAAAATAGATGGACGCATTTCGCTTTTATTCACAATTAATTGAAGGTATGAATTTAAAAAATTTGCTCGAGATATGCTCAAATTTCCTTGGAAAAAACATTGATGACTTTTTTTATGATTGTCAGAATTAAAAAAAAAAAGTAATAAACAAAAGGTTATTTAATTTTTATGGTAGCGGTAACAAACTAAAAAACGGTCATAAATGTGCGTGGACAATTAAAAGGAAAGTGCACTGTTTTAATTATTTGGGTTCTTTCCGTTGGCTACCTGCATGGTTTTTTTACACAAATTGTACCCACATTTCTCAGTGGTCATGTTTTAGAACGTTTCGAAAAATTTAAAACGCACACGAAACAGGTATATAGTCAACCTTAAAAGATGCGGGAATTCATAAGTACCTCTCAGTAAAATATTGAAACTTTCGTAGTATTTATAGGTGTTCACTGATCGATTTTTGTCATTCAACAAGTGTCTCCGAACGCGTAAAGTACGGTTTTTTTAAAGTGACGCAAAAGTATAAAACTGAAATTTCGTGGGTCCCAGACAAAATTTGTAAAACGTGCTGCAATGGTCTTAACATGTGGATCCAAGTGAAACGCAGTTCATTTCGTTTTGGTGTACCAATGATTTGGACTGATCTAGGAGAGCACAATTCCGACAACTGTTACGCTTGCGCAAACAAAATATGTGGAATAAATCGTAAAGGCCTTAAACAAAGAGTTTACATATCTGCTAAAAGTGCACAAATACATCTACCGCATTCGGATGAAATACCAATTCCACCGCTTCCAATTCCTGACAGAGAAACTTCTTTTTCTATTGAAACAATGGATCAATCGGATTTCACCTATAAACCAACACCAGAAGCCGGCCCATCGAACAAAATAATTCCAATATCACAAGCAAGAATGGACAAGATTGTTGCAGAATTAAACCTTTCTCAACGTGAAGCAGAAAAACTTGCCCAGCTTTTGAAAGAAGGCAACAATTTGGAGCCTAATGTTAAAGTCACCGGATATCGAAGACGACAATGGCTATTCCAACGGTACTACACACTTAACGAAGGGAACACATTTGTTTACTGCCACGCTATAAAGGGACTGATGGAGGCGATGGCCATTAATTATGTCGCAGCTGATTGGCGAATGTTCATCGATTCTT
Organism: Pollenia amentaria; assembly: GCA_943735925.1. Classification (NCBI taxonomy): domain Eukaryota; kingdom Metazoa; phylum Arthropoda; class Insecta; order Diptera; family Polleniidae; genus Pollenia; species Pollenia amentaria. The sequence goes on along the minus strand of OX031008.1, from coordinate 62,301,654 downwards.
CGAAATCAAGCCTGAAAGTCGTTTTGCTACATAAATATAATAAAAAACCAAGCATTCACATTGGCTACAGCACAGACATGAGCGAAACATACGATTCCATGAAAATAATTTTGGATAAAGCTTGCTACACTGATCACATGTGGCGGATCAGTTGTGATCTGAAAGTCGTGGCGGTGCTAAGAGGTCTCCAAGGAGGCTATACGAAAAACATGTGTTTCTTGTGTCTTTGGGATATCCGATTTAAAGGAAACCAATACGAAACGCATGACTGGCTTGCTCGAGATCCAACGGAGAAAGGACACAACTGCGTAAATGATCCACTGGTACCAATGGAGAACGTCCTCATGCCCCCTCTCCATATCAAACTGAGAATCGTAAAAATTTTCATCAAGGCCATTGTGAAGCAACCGAAAATTCTTGATTATTTGGAAAATATTTTCCCACGAATCAGCGAAGCAAAATTGAAGAAAGGTGTTCTGAATGGGCCGGATATACGAAAGCTCATGAAATCAAAGGAATTTAAAGGTGCTTTAGACGGCAATGATTACTTTGCGTGGAGCGCAGTGAAGAAAGTCATACGATATTTTTTGGGAAGTACGCGAGCACACAATTACCCCGCTCTTATGACCAAGATGTTGCACTACTTCCAGAAAATTGGAGTGAATGTGTCCCTCAAAATTCACATCTTGCATCACCATCTCGAATACTTCAGCAAGCAGCTAGCCTCAGAGTCGGATGAACATGGCGAGCGCTTCCATCAAGTGGCAATGCCAATGGAAACGCGACATAAAGGCAAAAAGCTCGATTCGCTGGTGGCTGAAATTTGTTGGTGGTCGCAAAAGACGAACGATCCCGACAATGAAGATGAAGAAGAAGAATATACAATGGGAGTTTCCTCCGAGGGTAAGTCACAAAAATGAAGTTAACTGACTGGTTAAAAACAATGGATTTTTTTCCAGATGAAGACGGATCCTCATCCGATACAGACTCTGAACAAGTGGGCGAACCACCACGCAAGAAAGTAAAGGGCGCAAACAAACGAAAATAAGTTTTGCGTTCATCGATTTTTATAACCCATGTATCTATGTAATAACCTAATAATTACCTGTAATAATTTTTAATTTTACGTGTTAATAATTATAATAAATAACACTGCGGAACAGCCATTTTGCGGCCTGGAACTTTGTGTAATTTTTTTTACTAATTTGGGGTCGCTGATTCCAAATCTAACCTTCATTTTTCTCTATCAGCTCCAGCTTTAGAGATATACCGTTATGTCCAAAATTAAGGCACTTTCAGCACATATATTGAAATAACATGAAAATGGTGCATCATATTCCCTTAAGAAAAAAACCGAAATTCGCTTACAATATTATCTTTAAGACGTACTAACATTGTTTTAAATTTGGCCAGTAATTTCAGAGATATCGTTGAAGGTTTAAACAAATAAAAGTTTAAGAAAAAAAAAATTTTTTTTGTTCTTTAAAATTCATAAAAAATAAATGTGCAACAAAAGTCACAGTTTGGGTCTAAAAGCATTTAGTTCAACATATTTCGAATGAAATGAGCTTTATTTCATTGCAATCGGTGCACAACTTTTGATTGTGTTCACAATTTATCGAATTGATAAAAATTGCGATTTCCATAAAAAAAAACGTATTTTAATGTGTATGTGTGAACAAAAAAAAAAAAAAAAAAAAAATATACATTAAAATATGTTTTTTTTATGGATAAATTGTGAATACAATCAAAAGTTGTGTATAGGTGTGGTTCATATTCAATATCAGCCCTTAAGCACACGTTAAATATCAATTATTAAAAATAATAAATTTTTTTGGTTATAAATAACGGCTGACTTCCAAAACGTCAATTGCTTTGTATTAGAACAGAGCATAATGTTTTATAACGCCGCAGTACAAAATATATAAAATGCAAACCCTTCCAAAATATCACTGTTAAGTATTAGTAACGCAGTAAAACAGCAATCAGGGCATGGGTCTTAAAATTGATGCTTTGTGACATTTAACATTTCATTTGCAAACACTACTTACAAGGCGAATTCATGTATACGGTGGTGTCGATACTACAACAAGTAACAACACCAAAAACACAACAATGTATTTTTTTATTGATTCCGTTGAGCGATATGTCAAAAACACAAGCAACTTTTGACGTTTCTCTCTAAGTAAGAAAAAAAAGTAGCACAGCCTTGCTTTCAACGCCACCTGGTAAATGAATTCGCCTTGACTACTTACATGTTTATTTTTAATATTATCTATTGCACCACTTACATTTCAAAACGTTTAAAGAAACCAAACACATAGTTTCATTGTTTCAGCAATTTGTACAGGTACATGGTTAAAATACAATAGTACAACTGTATACAATCTTTGTATTAGTACGTTTTGGAAGTCAGCCAACCATTTTAACAAATAATAAATTTGTTTGGGTTATAAATAACCATTATAAGAAATAATTTATTTTTTTGGTTACAAATATCTATTATAACAAATAATTTATTTATTTGTTTACAAAATATATAAGATGGATTTTGTACGCAAAAACTCTTGCTTTGTATTACAAATACTTTTTTGTTGGTCCATATTTGGATACCATTCCCGAAAATAACTTGAAATGTTGGTATTGACATAAAAATTTTACTCGGCGGAGACCATATTGAAATATGTGGAAGACGATTTTAAGCTTAAATTGATTATATACGCTTCTTGTGGAGCACCTTTCTTTTTGTGTGATATTCTAGCAATACGACTAGGGAAAAAGCAGCTATACTTGAAAAAATAATACATATAAAACATCAGTCTTGGGTTATTAACCTATAGTTTTTCCATTAACACTCATGCCCAATTTTCAGGATATTATTTAAATCTATATTTTGTTAATTTTCATATAAACTTAAATCGTATTTAAATACAGATTGATTTTTTGAGTTTTATTTGAAAAGTCTTATTTAATTAAGACAAAAGTATGGTAGCACTACTAAATACAAAAATATATCACAAAAAAAGTGTAGCTCTTTACAAGGTGGTCTCAAAAAACAGCTGGTTGTTATTGCTTTGCCTGTTGTTGTTGTAATGTTGTGATATTGAGCTCACCTTACTAAGATAATCCAATGGAAAATTAAGTTGAATTTAAATGTACCACATCGGTGAATTAAGTTTCATTTAAGTGTTTAGTGAAAAAGAGAATTTTGTATTTAAAATGATTTTAAACATAAATGGATTTTAATGTCAATCCTGAAAATTGGCTATCAGTGAGATATATTTGTATAAATAAATCTTGCACTCATACTAAAAAAGCAGCTGCTTAACCAAAATGAAAAAACTTGTAAAGTGTATTTATTCACAAGGTGGTCTCACACCAAGGAAACTTAAATAGACTTTTGATAAGCAACGCAAGCTATTTAAATTAATGAAGTAACGAATACCGATATATCGGCGATACTTCAGGTTTGGTGATATATCGGTATCGGCGATATTTTATTGTCGCACATTAGCGCCTTTTCCTAAAATCCGTGGCAAAAATACAAAATTTGATGAAAAAAATTTTGTGAAATTAATGAATACATCGTATAAAGAGCTACTTATTGATCACAATTCAAAAACGTTTTCCTTAATTCGATAAAAAATTGTAGGTGGTAGAGCTGCTCAAAGGGGACAATTTTTTAGAAAGCAAAAAAAGGTGATTTTGAAAAAAATGCACTTTAGAATTGAAGTATCAGAAATATTGACGTTTGATCATTATTTTTTTGCTATGTTTTTAAAGTTGTGTTAATTTGTTATTAAAATAAGTAAAAAAAATTCATCAGGTACCATACTCTTTCGGCAGTAGCCGTTTTTCAGATAACGTATATTAAGGTCATTTTTACAAATAAAATAGAAAATATCTAAAAATGGCCAAAAATTTTCTCGCCCATATTTTCTGAGCATATTTGCTACACAATACTTTAAATAATTTAACTGAGCTTGGCCACATTAAGTTGCACCTTTTGGTGAAATAAGAAGAAAACTGTTACAATCTCATAGCGAAAACTAGAATAATTTTTTTTCTCATTCTTAAAAAATTTTTCTGGAGTTTATTCATTTAGCAGAGGTTCAATTCGAGAATTTTTACTTTTATTTTTACATTGATTTCCTTTAAATTTATTAAACGTATGTGTATTATGATTATATTTAAATAGTTTAATAAAAATATTGATTTGTGGTTGCAATGATAGCAATTTTTCTTTTTAAATTGTGATAAATATATCAATTTGTTTTATTAGATTTATTTGTTTAATTTTTATAAGTTTTTTTTATTTTTTATTGGTTTAATTTTTATCAAAGTGTGAAAAGAAATAAAAAAGCCTCTACAAAATTTTTTTTACTGCAGCAATCTTACTATTTACTTGTTACATATTTTTATTACTTCTCGTTAAATAATAAACAAGATTTTGCTCTGCCAAACAGGTAGGCATAAGCTGTAGTTGTATAATCTAGTTACTTTTTTTTTTTTTGCTCAAATTAGGTAGTTTAAACCCTTTTTTATTGTTTAGTATAAATTGAGTAATGCAGCCAGTTAAGTTTTTGCTTTGTAAAAGTAGTGGTCGGTAGCAGAACTTATAGAATTTTATTTTAAAGTGAGATAATGTCATTTAAAAATTCGGAGTTGTTTGAGTTATTTATAAACTCAGATAATGAAAATGTAATAAAATCGGCTATGTTGTGAAAACTATACGATTTACCAGGATACCACGAACTGGATTTTCAAAGCAAAATACACTTCGTTTACTTAACAATTAATAAAAAATGACTTGCCTCACAACGTGCGAACAAAATATTTTTGAAAGCCAACCCAGACTGGCTAAATACAGTAACAACTTTTGAAAACATCGAAGAGCCGGATACATCCTTTGACAACAAACGAGGAAGACGTGCAAAAACTATAAACGAGTGCTCTGAGTACACAAGAAAGCGTAAACATCAAAATGCCAAAAAATATATATCTAAATCGCATCTTTCAGATCACATTATGTCTTAAGTATGTAAAAAATAAAGACATTGCAAAGGCTGTGGTGCTTGCAATACCAGTTCGACTGCAGAGGATCAAAGAGAGTATTCCAACACCTCCAAATGCTTTACCAACAAAGTATAGCATAGAAAAAGCCTTGTGTTGTTTATGGGTTTGGGATTATCAAAGGAAAAATATTCTATTTTACGAAGCTCTTTAAGAATTCCTGGATTCCTGGAAAAAAAAGAAGCAGTGCCATCTAATGTAATCGTTACTGAAGAATCAGTAGAGTTTAAAATGCAAGCCTTGATGGATCATAAGCCAAACGCCTTATTCAAAGATTGCCTGCAGAGGAAGCAGTATCACTTCCAGATAGGCTTACATTGATAAATAAGTGGGGCTGGATTGATCATCCGGTCAACAAGCTTACAAAAAAAACAATATCGACAAATGACACAACTATTACAGATGCAAATATATTTATGGCTTCTGGAGTTCCTTTACGACTAAGAAGTGAAATTCTTGAGCATTGGAAAAGTCCTCGCACATCATCAGCTCATTTTTGCTGTCCGATATTTTTTCAATATGCAAAGGAGTCTTCAGAAATAATCAAATCTACAGTACACGATATAAAAAAGCATCCGAGGGACTATTTTCCACTGCAGGTCTGGTTCGAAGTGGTTTGCGATCTCCTCAAAAATTGAGAATACCTTATATTTTTTAAACAAAAATCTTATTAATTTCAAATTAAAATATTTATAATCTTTTACACTGTTTTTTTATCTATAAAAAACATTATTTATTTTTTGTTATTATTACCATAAAATCAAATTCTTTTTTTTTTAAATCATATTAATATCAATTTCAAATAGTTATAACTTCCTACACCACAATTTTGTATAAGTAATTACAAAATAATTCTACTTGAGTTTTGTCAATTTGACCTTGATTTCAAATTTAATATTCGTATCGGTATCGCCGATATTTTTTTTTGAGTATCGGTATTGAATCGGAAAAAAGACGTATCGTTACGTTCCTAATTAAAATATCATTTAAAAACGCCACCTTTCGTATGAACATAGAACTTAACGATTAATAATATTTTAATACGCCATTATACTATTAAACTTTCTTCTTTAAATTTACAGGAGAAAATATCCAGATCAAATATTTGAAAAAAACACAACGTCTATTCAACAAACATTTTACGACTTAACTGGACTCAACAGCTATTCCAACTACGAAGTGTACGTTACGGCTCACACTATCGAAGAATCGTTGCCCAGTAATCGCATCAACTTTACCACTCTCATTGGAAGTAAGTAAATTCACTTCATTATACCCACACTCAAAAGAAAAATCAATCCATCCGTACTCAAAACAATCCGAAGCGGTATCAATAGTACGGCCAGTACGGATTTTCTTGAATCAAGTACAGAAAGATTGATTCAAGTACGGATTATTCAATCGCGAAATACTCAAGTTATCCATATTCAATCCCGGATTCGTACTTAAAATAATCCGAAAATTAGATTGATTTAAGTAATACTGAGATTGAATCCATCTCAAAATGTACTTAAGTCAAGTGTTATAAAGTTGATTTAATCCCCAATTCGTACTTTAAATAAATCAAAACTGAAATTAGAAGAAGAATATTATTATAATTAATTTACTTACCTGTTTCACACCTTACAAAGTTCCAATTATAAAACACCACCACCATGCCCGATATGATTTTTACTTTAAAAACTTACAGCCGTATTCATAACGAAAATTTGGCATGAAGTTAGCACAAAGTTTATTCATAATACACTTACCAAACTCTGGCTTAGGGATGGGCAAATCGATATTTTTTAAGAGTATCGATATTTATTAATTAAAAATATCGATATATCGATGTATCGAACGTATTTAGCGGAAATTATTACCAAATTTCAAAACTTAATATACCTATGTAAATACATATTTACATATGTACAAACATTTTACATGTAATTCCATTCTAACTGCCTGTTTGTTGAACGCGAGCACAAAAGTAACTCGCTTAACTTATAGCCTATTTCCGATGTGCGAAAGAATTCTTTCTTTCGTATAAATACATTGAAAACAAAAACAAATTTTTTGAATTTTTAGAATTTGTTTTTGTTTTCAATATATTTATACGAAAGAAAGAATTCTTTCGCACATCGGAAATAGGCTATTACATTTAAAAACAAAACATGTTCAAATAAAAAAAAACCAAATATTGCTTTTTTTTATTAACATTCCAACTTTCATTAGTCTTTTGCTGCTTTTAATAAGGCGATTCTTTGCATAATTCTAGGAAGCTTGTCCGGAATATTTTTCCCCGCGTATTATTTTGTTGTCATCTCTTAAAAAACTATGAATATGTACAATGAAAAAGCGCCGTGTTCTTTCTTAGTCAAAAAAATTCTTAAAACCCAACAGTATTGTAAGCACTTGAAAGGTTAAAATTTTTAATTTTATTATAAAGAGTTCTTAAATATATCGAATTCGATAGTAGTAAATAAATATCGATATGTGGGTATTTTAAATATTGGCGATATATATCGATTATTATTTTTTTAAATTTCGATATTTTGATATATGGATATATATTGCCCATCCCTACTCTAACGATTTGCTAATAAACTCTTGTTAACAAGCTGCCAAACGTTTGCCAACTTGTGATAAACAGCCGTTTTATGTTGAATAATTCTGTTTGTTTTTTTTAATACACAGTATTTTTCAGTTTAGAGTCCTTTTCAGTGTTGCCAGTAAAATTTCGAGAAATATACATTTTAGTTTCCAAAAAGATACACTTTTTCCCAAAAAGATACATTTTGAAAAAATTTATTAACATAACATTTTTATTTCATATTTAATGAATATTGTAAAGAAAATTATATCATATAAATTCAGTTTTATATTTATTTAAGTCATATATATTAGGTATGTAATTTTTAAAAATACAGTAAGCAAACTTTAAAATTAATTATATGTAACTATCTTTGGATGTTATCAAAACAAATTCATTTTTGCAAAAATTAATATACGATTTAAGGCTTTAATACCAAGGTGATTATATCAAAAATTTCACATAAATTTTTCTTCTAAAATTTCCATCTTAACACACATACACAAGAATAGTCAGACGACAGAAGAACTTAGAAAACCAAACGTCAAAATACATGTTAATTTTGAATAGCTTCGTACAGACGGTGGTCAGATCATACAATATTGTAAGCAGGCGTTGCCAATAGAAATATACATTTTTAGTCAATTTTAATACAATTAACGCTGTTTACCAATATTGTAAGATCTGTACGAAGCTTATTTAGTTGTCACTGTTTTTTTTTAGTATTCATAAAGAAAGGATAATTTTAAAAAACTTTGTCAGAGACGGAAAGTTTAATATTTTATTTCTGTACATTTTGCGTAAAGATTGAAAAGATACGAAAAATGTCAGGATTATACATGATACATGAAGTCATCAAAAGATACGAAAAAAGTATCTTTCGTATCCTAATGGCAACACTGGTCCTTTTTTAAATATATTTTAATTTAAAAACATTTCAAATTTTTATATGAAGTGGGAAAATAAAAAAAAAAAAATGAAATGACAAAACCAGCGATGATTAATACAAAACGTGTTGCATTTTTGAGTATTATAATGTGGCATCATTAATATTCAGAGTTGATTTATTAAAAGTTAGCAGACGGATAAAATTTGTTATTAATAAACTCTGTGCTAACAAGCTGCTAAGCTTAATCGGCATTCTAGTTAGCAGCTCGTTGTACGTAGTGTACAAACTGTGGCTAACTTTTTGTTATGAATACGGCTGTTAATATACATATTTAGCTAAGAATGTAAACTAGATGAGAAGTGAGAAATTGAATGCAAGACAATTTTACTTTTTAAAGTTTAAAAAATAAAATTGTTTTAGATTTAAACATGAAAATAATGTGTTTTCTTACTGTTCTGTTGTTTATACACATAACAAGCCAATCGTTTTTTAGCTACTTGTGTGGTGTGGTTGTAGTAGCTACAACAAATTTGAATAAGTTATATGAGATTAAAACGCCCAATTTGTAATTTTACTCTCAGAGTGGCAGTACCAACGAAAAGTTCAATCTCTTTTGTACTTGGTTTAAGAATTTTATACTTACTTAAAGAAATTCCGGGATTGTTTTTCGAAAGTTGTCGCATTTAGGATTGTTGTGAGTTCGTTTTAGTGTTATTCGTACTTCAATTTTTGAGTACGACTCGTACTCAAAGTAAGTATAAAAAACTTAATTTATCCCGAGTGTTTTTCTTTCAGTGCATAAACTGCAATACGCATCTCCCTTCGTTTGCCCATGAGGTCGGCTGGCTGTCTTTCAGTGTGTCCATGTAAATCTTGTTAGCAATGCACACCGCAGTTTTAAAAGAAACTTTCTCTAGTCCACATACAAACAAAGGTGCTTGCAGTAAAGAGTCGTAGTGTACATAATTTTTCTAATTGTTTGGCTATTCAGCACAAAAATTGTGTTACAATCTTAATTTTACTACACTTAAAGAAAAATCTTCATTTCAGACATGAATATCGTCATTGGGTCAATAAATTTTTTCATTAAAAGTGAACCAATGAAACTTTTCATTATTTGAATGAAGAAAATTCATTATGCTGAAGAAAATTCATTATTGCTGTATTATGACACTCTTTCATTGATGGAATACTTTCATTGCGTAAATTATATTTTTTTCATATATAGAACGCAGTTGTTTCATTAATTCAATAACCAAGTTACATTAATGAAATTAATGCATTTAATGACGGAGTTTCATTACTTCAATGAAATTGCTTCATTACTCTTATGAAAGCTAATGAAACAATGTCATTGGATTAATGATTATGTTTCATATAATATATAAAAAAAACTAAAATTAAATGAAAAATAATTTTTATTTAATTATAAAAATACCACAATATGTGGATGTGTCAGAAGCTAAAAGGCCCAGCCAAAATTTGGTTTGGCTTTCGAAACTTGACTGTCAGGCAGAGTTTTATTTTTGAACAATTTCTATTTGTTTTTATTATTGTGATATTTTTTATAAAGTTTTTCGCTTTTTATTTAAATTTGTATTTATTCCTTAAAAACTTAACACGTCCTTCTATTTTAACTTTAGTAATGCAAATAAAAATGTGGTTAGTAAAATTGAACAAAAACAAAAAAGATATTAAACTAAGCATTATTGTTTAACATAACAAAATACACGTGTTCTTAATGAAGAAGGTTTCATTGAATACATGAAACGTTTTTGTTCATGTTATTAGCACGTAAACGAAGGAACACAGGAGATGATACACAAAAAAGGGGAAAAGGTGTAAACAAATTACACACACACATATGCACATATTGCAAAAAAATTTCGTTGCATTTATGAAGTAGCTTCATTCTATTAATGACTTGGTTTCATTAATTTTTTGAAATATAAGAAAATTGATAAATAAATCAATATTTACACAAAAATTTCTTTAACTACATATAAAACTAATTTTATATGTTGTATCTTACAAAAGAATATCAAATTATATATTTATTTATTCAAAATTTGCAAGAAATGAAACTACATTAAAACAATGTAGAGCCTTTCACAAACACAATAAAATAATCCCACTTCAATAAAATGGCTATTTAGAAATTTCATTCAATTCTTTTTTATTTGTTTTATATTTCGTAAAATCCAATTTAATAATTAATTTTTTCAGTTCCATCAGGTCCACGTAACCTTAATATTTACGAAAATGACACTATTATATACTGGGATCAGCCTGATTTGCCTTCTGGAAGGCATTTGTTTTATCTTGTCGCTCTTATACAGCAAGATGAAAAATTTAATACAATTTATGAACGGGTTTCTATTGTGAAAGGTCGTAGTTGCCGCTTTCAACAGCCAGGGTGTTCAAACTCAAACATATCATACGCTTTGAAGGTAAGAGCAGTTAATTTCGGTGAGGAGAAAGAGGTTGATAGAGAAATTGTTGCCATGAATAAAGAAGTTATACTTTCTGGAGCTCCGATTGATGAAGGATTTTGTGAGTCGGAGGGAAAGCAACGAGAAAACACCTTTGAAGTCGACGCGGAGTCCATTTTTCAAAATGATAATGAAAAGTTTTATTTTGCATCGCCCTGGATTATTGCTCCACGTAGTTATAGCTGCTCAACGAATTCTAAAGCATCGATTTATGCTGTTCCATTATTAGTTGTCATATTATTTGCCGCTTTCGTCTGTCATTGGCTGCGAAATAAATATTATAAAATGAAAAATATTAAAGTAATTTTACCAGAAGGATTGGTTGAACAGGTTTCCAATTACAAGTTTGCCACAAATACATTAGGTACTGGATCAGAGTTAGGATCACCGACAAAGAAAGAATTTCATTCGGATATATCCCGTAGTAACGATTGCTTAGTGTCTTATGGTCACAAAGAAAACCTTAACTTAATTACCAACTTTCATAACGGATCTTCTAATGCATTATCATCCCTTTCTTCGAATACCAGCTCTAAGGATCACCAAATACATAATGAAGAACAAATAGGAGAACATCCCTCACTAGAAACAACTAACGAAGAATTAAGTTCAAATTCCAGTTCAGCTTCAAATTCAAATCTTTCCTATCACGAACATTGTCAAATTAAGAGACTAGCTTCGTTTGACAGCAATAATACAATGCCCGTCTCTGGTTGTGAAGAAGAAGAAGAGGAAAATTTTAAAAACAAGAGTAAGGATAGTAGCTACAGCGAAGAAAATGTTGAACATTTATCTACCCCGGAAAAAAACGGTTATGTGACCCACAATTCACAACTGTTGGCATCAATTTTGAATGCTGCAGAGCGAAATGTGCCAACAGCTCCAAATTTCAATACAACATTCCCAACAATGACCAATGATGGTTACATCCAACCAAGTGCTGCTAAACAAATGGTAAGTGAAAACTCCTCTTTCCATACCTTAAGTTAAAAATGTAGATTTAAACAGCGTTTTCACTTTCTAAATAATTATTCAAAAACTATTCTGTTATTGACAAAAATTATTTTCGGGAATGAAATATTTTATTAATTAATTCATTTATTAATAATGTGCTAATAATCCCAATTTTTGAATGAAAACACTGAAATTTATTGTTGTGGGAAAGCTAGTTTCTATGCGCATTTCGCTGGTTGCTTAGGCCAGCTCGTCAGGAAACTTTTTCCAAATACTTTAGAAAAATATTATACAAGTAAGACCATAAAGTGAATAAGAATTTTAAAACACTCAGGTCTTACATGTAACAATATCAAAGCTTCAACAAAGACACAACAATAAACCGTCAATTTTTCTTTCTTACATTCCCCTACAATTGGCTGATTTTTTTCTAACACGAATTGTAGTTGTAAGAGGAAAGAAAAAAAACATAATTAAAAAAAAACAAGTTGCTTAAATAAAGCAGCTTGCCATTTAATTTTTTTATTTTCCGGGCACATGCAAATTTATTATCAAAAATTATTTTTGGGAATGAAATATTTTATTAATTAATTCATTTATTAATGATGTGTTATTGAATTCTTTGAATAATTGCATTTTTGTATACAGAAGCTAATCCTGTATAAAGCACATATTTTTTAAAATTCCCTGCAATTTTTATTTCACAGATTTAGGCAGCCTTATGTTCTCACAAAAGTTACTGTAACTGGTTGTCATATCTACTTATATAAAATTTACAAAAAAATTTAGTCAGTAAGTGTGTTGCTATCGCAAACAACTTTTAAGGCTAATAAAGGTTTATTGTCATATTATTTGGGCTACTTTGTGGATAGCAATATGAATATTTAAAAAGAACTTTATTTCAAAAAAACATTGTGTAAGAGCAAGGTGAAAACCCTGACTTGTTATATTCTTAGCTGGAACATGTTGAAAATTCCGCCGTATACCTTTTTAAAAATATTTGTCCCGGTAATATTCAAGAATTTTTTTTTTTTTTTTGTATCACATTCTTGGTGAAATTTCATATGATTTGGAACAATTTTCGTCAACCAGTTAAGCAGCTGGATGTTAACTTCTCCTTTAAGAAAATTATAGCAACATTTCCAGTTCAATGTCTGGTTTGATTCGGTCGTGCTCGTTGAAGAGAAGCGTGTATTCTTAGCTCGACATACGGTTTTTTTTCCTACATAAATTAGTTTTTATAATCAAATCAACAGGCTTATGGACGCACTAATTTAATAATTTTTAATTTAAATTATTAATTATAGATAAACGTGAATAATAAAATTGTAAAAAAAGAAAATACAAGAAAAAGGAAAAAATATATGTAAAAAATATGTGAGTGGTTCGGTACCCATACAAAAAAAAAGTTGAGCCAGTCACCCGCTAGGATTATGGATTAGTTAAAAAGGATTCCAGAAATTTTTTTTTTATTTTTTGTCATGTCTCTGGATAGCGCCCTTTTAGTTATTTGTATATTACACCGCCATTTAATGTCCGATCATAACATATTGCATATTGTTATTCATGGCTTGTCTATGTCTTCATTTTTGCCTTTGGGGACTTTTTAATTCGACATCAAATTCTGGGCGCCACTGATGCCATCTCGGATTAAAGTTATTAAAAAAATAGATAAATGGCAAAACGTATGAAGAAGGGGTTAATACACGGGAAAAAAATTTCCGAGAACTCCCTGTAACAACAAACTCCCAGAAATCTTTAGACAGGAAATTTTGGAAATTCCTCAAAAAGTTTACTTATATAAATATAAGTTTTTGTAACAAAAAAATGGCTAAATGGCAGTTTAAATGGTAACAAAAACAAAAAAAGTAATAACACATCTTTCTGCAATTCGTGAAGATGAAATCTGTTTTCATTTGTCAAGACAGTGTCTAGTTTTCAACATTATTAAAAAATTCTAACAATTAAAGAAATTTCCCAGGAATATAAGAGATGGAAATTATGATACAATTGTATATTTTTGATACATTGAGAGACCGTGCTGGTACCTTGGTACTACCGCGGCTCAATTGGTACAGTTTAAATTTTGCAAGTTTTAAGAACGGAAGTGGACTTTAATAATAAAATAAGTAGGTACTTAGTAATTATAAAATATCAAAACTTCTTAATCTGCATTGAAATTGAATCTTGGAACTATTATGAAATAAGCTGTATGTAAAAATTATATACATATAATTTATATGAAAGTATATAATAGCGTTTTGTTGACAGTGTTAAGGCAACAATATCTTAATATAAAGTACTAACTAATGGTGCAAACCCCAAAAATTAAGGAAAACGTATAATTTGGAAAAAAAAACTTTAAAGCGAGGACATAATTTTTGACTTGGTTTGATACAGAATATTTTTAAAATTTATAACATGTTCAACAAAAGCTCTGTTCCACATGCATAACGAAACCGTCCGAACTTGCACAAAGTTACCTAAAAGCGTTCCACACAGTGTTGCTAGAACTTTTAGAGGCAAAATCAGCAAAATTGAATGATTTTTTAATGAAAAATCTTCATTTCATTTTTAAAAATCTTCAAAAATACTTTTTAAGTCTTTTCTTATTTTTCACTAAAAATATTAAGATATAACAAGAAGTTCTAACACAAATTCAAATTTTTTTCGTACTTGATATTTCTCATAAAAAAACGAAGACATATTCAAGACAAATAAATTCAATTACATATATTATTTTAATTTTATTATTCAAAAAGTTTGATTGATCAGTAAACATCTGCATGAAACTTAATAATGATGTTGATGAAACTTTCATTATAATTTTGCATTTGCTTCGTTTGTATTAGATGAATAACTACGAAATGAAAGCAACAAACTCATGAAATTTAAGAGACGAAAAAGATGCAGTTAGTTTGTTTACTTAAACAAGAGAATATAAATACTAACAACTCTGAAACAAAACAACTACTGAATAAATGTCGAAAAAGTTCATGGAAAAGCACATTTATTTAAAAGTCAGTATTGAAGGAAATGAAAAACATTAGGAAAGATAAAAAAAAACAAAAAACAACCATAAAAAGTAAAAGCAACAAGATAAGGAAGTACATTAATACGAGTATTAAAATAACAAAAATAATACAAATTTGACTTTGTTTTCAATGTAAATTTATTGTTTTTAATGTAAATTTTTAAACTTAAAAAAAAAAATTCATTTTATTTTCAAAAACATTTTTCAAAAACATTCACATAAGAAAAGGTAGTTAGGAAAAAAATTAAAATTTAATTCAAAAAATGCTTTACAAATTACATTTATTATTGCAAAAGTAACAAAAAAGAAAAAGTTACATAAATTTACTAAATGGCAACATTACAATTGAGTATTTATATATAAAAAATGAGAGAGAGTAAAACTGTAAAACAAAAGTCGTTTCACTGAACAAAGTCTTTGTGTTTGCCATATGAAACGAAATGTGTTTGCTAGTAGCATGAAAAAAAAACAATTTGCTCAGTAATCTGTACACATGTTATGTAACTTTGGTGAGAACTTCTTGCATCGAAAACATGTGAAACAAAACATTCCATCGTTTCTTGAAAAGTGAGAAAAAAGTGTGTCTCTAACTCATGTCGAAAACTATCAAAAGAGATTACGTCGTTACGTTATAAATGTCATAATATTCCACTCGTAGCCGATTAGAAATTGCAGATGTTGAGAAGGCCGGTCAAACATATCGTTGACGGTGACCAACTTTGACTAAAATTGAAAAGTTTTCAACGACGGCGGCGAGAAAACAACCGTCGGCTATACCAAAAAATGTAAAGTGCGACTTTAATGTTTGTTGACAAATTGCTTTGAAAACATTCGTATATTTTTAAAAAATGTTAAAAGCAAAAAAATTAAACAATGAAAAAATCTGAAGAACATAATACTTATCTTTTCCGTGTTAATATTCATTGCATTTTGCATTTTTAATTTATTTTTTAGTGTTAAAAATTTTTCTCACCCCGTTTTTACGAGTGAGTTTATTTGACAGTTCAAAGCGGGAACTTTCTCACAAAAATTTTATAGACACACTTTCAGAAATTTCTTTACGTAACAGTTATTACTCGCCAACAATGTTACAGACGCAGTTAAGTGAAAAAAACAGCTGTTTGTTTCCATTTATCGCATTTTTGTTTCATTTCTTACATTTCAATCGAAAAGTTTCTCGACGCGAGAGTTACAGAACGTGGGCACTGAATTTTATTTGAATACGAACTTCATTCGATAAACATTTCGGTATGTTTATGAACGAAGTTATTCATGTAGCCCTTTATTGATGCAAAAACATAACTTTCTAAGTTTTAAATAATCTCTTGTGATCAATATTCCGACTAGGAACCCATTCTCCAAGCGATTTTGGACTATTTCTTTACTAAGATTCACCTGACTAAATATTCTCTCGATGTTGGCCGATAAATGTGGCAAAATCAGTACATTCTGTACAAATTTAGATAGATTAGGAAAAATCATTTTCGGAACCATTACGTTTGATTTCAGATTTTTTTCCAAAAACATATAAAAGTTATTTCTTCTTTATTTAATATATTGGTTAAGTTGAACCGATTTCGTTGTCGAAGTCCAGACCGTGTTTTTTCTTCAAACAAATTTGGAAAATATTGCGCAATATTGAAAATTTAATTAGAGTGACTACTTTTATTGAATTTGGGTATATAGATTGTGGATCATTCTATTTATATTTAGCCTTATTACGGTTGTCGTTGTCGTATACGACTGTGTCGTTTTTTTTTTTTTTTTGTAATAGATTAAAGTAAAACACAACCTGCGTTCCTTACTACTACAAAAAACGACACAGTTGTATACGACAATGACAACCAGAATAAGGCCGATTATAAATTATACCCAGCATGTACTTGAAAAAAGATAACTACATTTTTTTTTTTTTTGTAGTGTTTAGATTATTTTATTATTATACAATCTATAAAATGCAGATATTTGCACTTCTGGCAGCAGTGGTTCCACATAACAATTTTTGTGCAATTAAGAGAGACATTTCTTTCATTTCCAGTTCAAATTTGCACGAACTTTTTCTTTGGGTGTTCGGACAAGAATAAACAATCAGCTATTTTTGTTTACATAAGAAACTGATAAATTAATCAGAAAACTAACAAGCAAAAGAAAAGGCTTAGTTTTTATTAAAAATATATGTAAATTAAAGCAAAATGTAGGGTTTTAATGAATAAATTAAAGTGGTAAATACATTATTGCATACATATTTCCCTTAATATGTAATATAAAAAAATGACAATGATGCAAATATTTTGCTTTTATAATGTTATGACTTTAAAGCGTCTAAAATCACATAAATATATCTATATTTCAAAAGTAGACAGCATTAGTATTTAAAGGAGTGCAAAAATGGATTTCTGCGTTCTAGCAATTTTCGGTAGTTTCGGCAAATTTTGAGAGTAGTTTTCATTTCACTCTCCGTAGTCCGAACTTGCACTAGATCTTGGAACACACCTAAACATCACAAAACTTCTGATTTTAAGCAAATGTTGAAAGATATTCGTCCTTATTGTGTAAGACGTTGTCGTTAATGCCTTAGTTGTTTTTGTAATAGATTAAAGAACACAGTTTGCGTGTTACTTCAATATATTAAAAAAACGAGTCATGCCTTACACAATAAATTCGATTAACTCAATAATTCAATAATTAATAACATCTTTTATACGTTTCATATTATTCTTCAGAAAAAATTCACGAGAATGAATCCAAAAATTTTTTTTGCGATCCAGCGTCCGGAAAATAATAAACCCTAGAATGAGGTAAAAAAAGTTATCGTTTATACATATATATATATATATAAGTATGTATATACATATATGTATATATATATATATAAGTATGTATATACATATATGTATATATATATATATTAGACCGTCTCAGTTTTTATACTTTTTTCGAAATTCCTTCATGAACATCGATTTTCTTTATCTACTATAAAAACCAAGAAATATGGTGTATAACACTTAAATATTGATGAATGGGAAGTGGTCTCTCAAATCGTTTTTTCATTTTTTTAGGCAAAATACCTTTTTTTCAAAAAATGGAAAAATCTTGATTTAGTAATTTGCCTCAAACTCAAGCAGTTCTGAATGGATTTGAACATCATTTCATGCATTAGAAAGCTTATTAAATTTCCTAAATGTTTCTTAAAGCAACATTGCCATTTTGTTCGATGGTTTTTTATTCATAGCACTACAAATTCAGATTTTCAAATACAAACTTAACATTTTTTTTAATTTTTGCTTACCTTTTCATATATAAAAATTGAACGAGGCAAAACTTTTATATTCTGTAAATGCAGTATGGTAGGAAATTTTAAAATAAAGATTTTGGTGTAAATAACAGTCGTATTCTGTTAAGAAAAACTGCAGTTTTAGTTGAAATGTGTAAAGTTGTTTATTTCTAAATTTTCTTCTATTGCATAAATATATTATAAAGTAAGAACATATTGGTTTTTATATTTTTTAAAATTTGGTAAAATTATGCTTTTGTTGGAGTTTGGATGCGTTTTGTGAAAATGCTCGACGACTTAAATTAAATCATTTTGGGTGTGGCACTTCCCATACAAAGACGTTATACATTTCTGTATATCTGGAGAACGAAGCGAGCTAAAGTTCCCAAATTAGGTACAAACATATCGGTTATCAATACACAGCATCCCTCAAAATATGGGCGGGATTGGTAAAGTGGGCATGGTACCTCCCGTACAAAGATATTATTGAAAATACGCAAAATTTTAAATATTAGGGCTCTAGTATGACATATGAACACGTTTTATATATCAAAATATCAGAAATTTTTTCAGAAATATATTTCCCGAAAACCCTGCAAGTTTTTTCCCAAAAATGGAAGAGTAATGCCCAAAATAAATTTTTTATTTAAACATACCCATTTTCGGAAACAATAGATCTTTCCGAGTCCAAGCGTTATAATCTAAGTAAATGGTAAATTTCTTCCTTAAGACGTGGGTATATAAATCTGCCAAATTGGTTAAGAAATGGTTAAGTTATTAGCAAAATACTTCAAAAATGGGCTAAAAAGCATCCACATTTTTATAAAAACTAAAATTTTAGAGCTGTTATGTGACCTATGGATACGTCTAATATATCAAAAGATCGGAAATCTTTAGTAAAACATATTTGCTGAAAAACTCGGAAAAATCGGTTCAGATACAAAAAAGTTATTACCAAAATATTATTTTTTTTTTTATATTTAGAAATAAACAACTTTACACATTTCAACTAAAACTGCAGTTTTTCTTAACAGAATACGACTGTTATTTACACCAAAATCTTTATTTTAAAATTTCCTACAATACTGCATTTACAGAATATAAAATTTTTGCCTCGTTCAATTTTTATATATGAAAAGGTAAGCAAAAATTAAAAAAAATGTTAAGTTTGTATTTGAAAAACTGAATTTGTAGTGCTTTGAATAAAAAATCATCGAAAAAAATGGCAATGTTGCTTTAAGAAACATTTAGGAAATTTAATAAGCTTTCTAATGCATGAAATGATGTTCAAATCCATTCAGAACTGCTTGAGTTTGAGGCAAATTACTAAATCAAGATTTTTCCATTTTTTGAAAAAAAGGTATTTTGCCTAAAAAAATTAAAAAACGATTTGAGAGACCACTTCCCATTCATCAATATTTAAGTGTTATACACCAAATTTCTTGGTTTTTATAGTAGATAAAGAAAATCGATGTTCATGAAGAAATTTCGAAAAAAAATGAAAAGTGAGACGGTCTAATATATATATATATATATACGCGCAGCGGGTAATATAAGGACACGAAAAAATCAAGGTTTTTCTACCTTTTTTGGATCAATTCCGGAATACTTTTACTGTCTAAGATCATAGTTTGCAACATGGCCAAAATTTAATTTTTTTAAGTTTTTGGTAAAACAAATATGCAAAATAACTACTATGAACTCGTATTAATATAAAAAAGTATACTTTATTAAAATTGTCTATGTTTAGCCGTATTCTAGTAGCGTATTTTAATTTTAGTATTTTTACTATGCAGAACGTACCTTATTTCATTGTGAATTGTCTATTTATATATGTTCATTAGAGTCGTTCACGTTTGTATGGCCATTTTTCAAAATGAGTTTTAAAGCCCACAAATGGGCTTATTTTTTTCCTTTGAATATAAAAATAATAGTATGAAATTTGATGCAGATTTCATAACAGAGTAGTCGGCGCGGAAAACGGAAATTTTTAACATTTTTTTAGAAAAAATTGTTATTTAAGATTATCTTTTTTTGATTAAGTATCAATTTATAACGAAATTACTTGGTTTATCTTCATATATAAGTTAAATTTGACTTAACTATAAAATATTGTTAGTTATAAATATCTAAAGACAAAAAATTCAAAATTAATCCTTTTATGCACTTGGGGTCAAAATGACCCAAATATTTCTTAAAAAAGTCATTTTTTTGACATGTATTTTCAAATCCAATTTTCAATCGATTTCCGCGCCGACTTTTCTTTATTCAATCGGCACCAGATTTCACAAGAGGTATTTTCATATCCAAAGGAAAAAATAAGACCATTCGTGGCTTCAGAAATCATTTTCATTTATTTGCACCACTCTAATGTTCATTCACAATAGCTGTGTACAGATGTTACGTTATTTTGAACAGCACAGTTTTATTCAAAATGTTTTCAACTCGTTCTAAAACTCGTGTTTATTTAATCGGTGAACCTTGTACACAAATATTAGGCGCTAAGTTACCATCCAAAGGGCAAGTTTTATCGCTTTTATTCAGTATCTATAACGACCAAAGACTTTCGTTGCGTGCTAGTGCAGCTATAGTTGTAAATGAGGCGTGCGGTTTTTGGGATAAAGCTTACATTCCAACACAACGCAAAGATAAGTGCATTGACAAATTGTTATTGTTGCATGGTAAGTGGCATAAATTATTTAAACATAGAAGCCGCGAAAGTGCAGCACACAAGAAGAGTGAAAAGGCATTTCTAAAGAAGTTGGAAGAATTGTTCGATATCGCAGCAGCAAATGCCATGGACGTTATGACTAACAAAGCCGACAAGCAATTTTTAATAAATCAAAGAAATGGTCGGCATGGCGTCATATTAGGCATTGATACAGTCGCCATGCGAAACGAGAAGGCAAGATTGGATCGCATACAAGCTGAAGCAGAGCGGAGAAGAAGGGAGGAGGAACAGTTGGCATCTATTTCAGATACAAGTAATCTTGATGATATCGATTCAAATGATACTACTATTGAAATGAACGAACTTGTTGAAACCGACTCCGAAATGGATGTGGACTTTGCTGTGAATACAGTGCCATCTTCTAAAAGAGGCATATTTAATTTTATCAATGAAAGAATTGTGTCTGCTCTCGATAAATGCAAGGTCTTAGATAGATGTGCTGTTCATCTACTGGTCGCAGTTGCTGAGTCGCTAGGCCACGACGTTCAAAAATTGATAATCAATCGGACCACTCTACAGCGAGTACGACAATTACAACGCGAATCAATTGCTACCAAAATAAAAGATAATTACAAATTGAATCCGGATATGCTATGCACTGTTCATTTTGATGGCAAATTGTTACCCAGTATACATGGAAAATCAAAGATTGACCGTCTTCCCGTTATCGTCTCCAATAAGAATGGCGATCAACTGCTTGGCATCCCATCTATACGAAATGGAACTGGCCATCAGATATCGGCCGCGGTAATTAATGTTATTACTGAATGGGGTTTGCAACAAAATATTCAAGGGATTTGTTGCGACACAACAGCATCGAATACAGGACGGTTAAATGGCGCGTGCACGCTACTTCATCAGGGGCTCGGGCGAAGCTTGATGATTTTGGCCTGTCGTCATCATATTTATGAAATTGTTCTTAAAGCGGTCTTTGATATAAAAATGGGGGCAACATCTGCGCCGGATGTGCTTTTATTCAAGAGATTTCAAGCTAAATGGGGTATGTTCTTGTTGTATAACATATACGAAGCATGTATTTCAATGTAACTTGAAACTAATTACTTTTCAATGCTTTTACTTTTATTGTAGAAGAACTAGATGTTGCTGAATATAAAACGGCTTTGGATGATGATAATGTCGACTTGTCGAACATATCAGACGAAATCGGGAGCTTTTGCATTGACCAATTGAACGAAAAACACAGCAGAGCCGACTATGCTGAGTTTCTTAAGCTTGTTCTGATTTTCTTGGGAAAAACACCGCCATCTGGAGTCTCATTCCGCTCGCCTGGAGCATTTCACCACGCCAGGTGGATGGCGAAAGTAATATATTGCTTGAAAATTTATTTGTTTCGCGGACAATTTGAACTAAAAGCGCGCGAGCTCAAAGGAATACGCGATATATGTTTATTTGTCGTAACATTATATGTTAAAGCCTGGTTTTACGCACCGTTTGCCGCCGCAGCTCCCAATGTTGATTTGGCTTTTTTAATTGATTTGCACAATTATGGTATAGTGGACAAGGATATTTCGAATGCAGCATTAAAAAAAATGTGTGGCCATTTGTGGTATCTTTCTGATGAAGCAGTTGGCTTAGCATTTTTTGACAACAGCATAAATGTTGATGTAAAAGCAAAAATGGTACAGTCTCTCCGAGGTGATCCATCTGAACATGACAACATATTTCAAAATCGAAATATTATACAACCGAAAGATGTACCTTCATTTAAAAACAAAACTTGAGCGTTTTTCGTTACAAAGAGAACCGCGGAATTTTTTAAAAGATTCAATATCTCTACTGAATTCATGGCTTATGAACCTTCTACTTGGCCACAACATAATTCGTACATTGAAGGCTTGCAAGTTGTTCAAAAAATGCAGGTAGTCAATGACGTCTCTGAACGCAAGGTAAAACTAATGGAAGAATTCAACCAGCTCCTCACTCGCGATGAAGAGCAGAAGCAGTTCTTGTTATTAACAGTTGATAAGTATCGTCAACAATACTCAAGTCATTTGAAAAGTACACTGTTGCAAAACGAATGACGAACTAATTTTTATTGTAACGTGTTGCTTTTAATTTATTCATTACTTACAATAAATCTGTATATAAACCCCTATATTGTCGTTGTTTTTAATCAGAATTTAGAGAATTTGGGCATTTTGGAAAGGTAATAGATACATCTTTGTAGGAAAAAAACAATTTTGTATTTGGGTTTATAATTTATACACTAGGGTGTTTACAACGGAAAATTTTGGCAAAAATACCAAAAATTCAAAACTTTGAAGGGCCAGGGATAGCTCAAAAATTCTTCAAATCAGCTGAAATTTTTTCTGGATTAGTTTTTCCATTGACCTCAAAAAATGAGCCCCGGGGAGCGGGATTCGGAGCAAGTTTAAAATCGCCCATACAACGAAGGGCCAGTCTACTATGCACATATGTAAATTTTGTTTTCCACTAATAATTCGGAAACGATTCCGCGCGCACAATCGATAGGGCATACAAATCTGAATCGATATCAATAAAGCTGATTGTCTAAAAGCCTTGGGGGAAAGTTATAGCAGCACAGTAAACTTTTTAAATATTCAAATATGCACATATGTAAATTTAGTTTTTCATTGATAACTCAGAAACGATTCCGCTTGCACATAAATAGGTAGTGTGAATTGATAGAGCATGCTTGGGGAGGGGGGGGGGGAACCGCGGAACCGTTTCTGAGTTATTATTGAAAAACTAAGTTTACATGTGTGCATATTTTGAACATTTAAAAAGTTTGCTGCACTATAACTTTTCCCCCCAAGTCTTTTAGAAAATAATTGATATATATTCAGGTTTTTATGCTTTATCGATACTATCTATATATGAGTACGCTTATTCGTTTTTATTTTATAAGCGCGAAACTATGCATTTATAATAATATTCTTGGATAACAAAACGCAGGTGATTATAAATACTACTTTATTATCAATTCTGGAAAAAGTTTGCCAAAAAACAAAAAGTTTGTTTTGTTCTTGTGCGTTTAGAAACTTAAGGTCGTGTCCGATACAACTTACTCGCTTTGCGTGAGTAAGTTTTTTACATCCTGAAATTATAAGACTGGCAATGATAACGGATCCTGATCCGGTAGTGAGATAACAGGGTTATGAATCTATAAGAGCTGTTAGGGAAGACCCACCCGCAAGAGTTTCGTGTTCACCACCTTAAAACACATACATCAAAATCAATTAAAGATTATGATACTGACATATTTTCTGTTATTTTCTTATTCAATAACTTACGCAAATAATCTATTCTCTATGAACTTACGATCAACTATTTCTTGAAACTCACGAGTGTGTGCCTCTGTCGGTGCTTCCGGAAGTTGTCTCACTTTTGGAACTTTTTTCCTCACCTATCAGAACCAGCGTTGCTTTTTAACCAAAATTGGTTAATTTATTTTAATGTGTACTTGCACTTTTTTCATTTTGGTTACTTTTTTCATCTGAAAAATAACCAATTTTTGGTTTTGCTTGGGGGTTAGACGATCAAGTTTGCAATTTCTAGTCTTAATACCCTCACACTTGTTTACCAATTCACTTATACATACTTTTTAAAATTAAAACTAAGTTTATTTTAGTTATTCTTTCAAGTTAAGTCTTTCAATTTACGTTCATGAAAGCAACTTTAATGAGCCACTTTTTCGATTGTCTTTACAAGTTGTTTTCTTGATGACATCTTAAAAATAAATTGCTTTAAAATTGCGTCTAGCCTACATCACAACTTAAAATTTTTTTGAATTTTGACAAGCAGTTTGTGTAAAAAACTTGAAAACAACACTTAATCGTGTGGCTACAGGTTAGTACTACCATTACCCGCTCCGTTTTTCTGCACATCTGCACTTGTATATGGTATTGATACATTCAACATTTATGCTCTATTTCGTTCACTTAATAACGATTTTTATGTAACCGATTATCAATTAATCCATAGAAGTTATATACGTATACTTGGAAGAATAAATAATCATTATCTGGGCTATCCTTTTCTCTGCTCCTACCGAGGCAATATGAAACCTGGTAATGTACAATGATTTATAGTCTGATAATTCTACCAAAGTTTAAGCTCTAACTAATACAGTTTTCCAAGTAGAGGAAACTAAAGGCCATGTCAGATAAAACTTTTGCTTCGCGTTGCGTTACCGATTCGCTTTGACATCTAAGATAAAATATACATACTTATACGAAACATGTCACATAAAGTACTTTCAAAGCGGAGCGAAGCAAAAAGTTAGCCAACTCTCATCTTTTTGCGCGCTTTGACAATTGGCTAGTATAATTTTCTTTTTTTTAATTTTTTTTTTTGCCAAATTCAATTCCAAAAAACCATCCAATTAAATTTTTAACTTTTATTTTTGTAACAAATAATTAAATGTACAAATTACCAACCGCTTTTATAAGTTAACAAACAATGCGTGAGTGTTGTCAAAGTTTTCATTGTGGCATACACCTTTTGCTTTGCGTTTTTCTGCCGAAGGTAGAAACGTCACGCAAAGCGACAAAGTTGTATCTGACACGGCCTTAAGTGTTTGCTTTGTTTGGGGGGTGCTAATTCCACTTTAAACTTCGACAAATTATAAAGCCTATTATATCTTCCAGACTATCAGGAATATTTTGTCAAAATTTTATAAAAATCGATCCAGAGGCTTAGGTGTCTATATATATACTTACATATATATAATATTTTTTAACTGAAGGGCAAATAAAATATTATTTTTAATACCCAGTTTACATGATGAATTTTATGACGTCATTTTTTGTTTGGTAGCAAGCGGTGTAGAGAAGAAAGAGGGGTAGAAAAATAGACATGGTTTCTGTTTTCATGTTTTTTTTTTTTGACACTTCGCCTTACACATTTTTCTGTTCTTTCTGTTACGTTTTACTTTTATATTGTCATCAACTGGATTGAATGAAAATTAAAAAATTAGACGTCCAAAAAAAACCATCGTATGAATTTGAGTAGTTTTTGGTAGCAACTTCAAAAGGGAATTAAGAAAATTGGACGTCATAAAATTCATCATGTAATAATACAGAAATATTTTGGTTACTTGGTTACCAAAAATCTTATTTTTACATTTTGTTACAAATTTTATTTTGGACGTGGCAACACTAATCACAATTTATTTTTTTTTTTTATTTTTTTTTTGTAAAGCATAGCTTCCAATTGAGCTCTCCATGTACCATAATTGGTTCCGTTCAATACAGGAATTCTTCCAGATACTGAATTCATTATTAACTCTTGAAATTCAATATTTTCAAAATTAACGGCTTCTAAATTTAATCAATGTAATTCCTTTTATTGTAATCTTATGGGATCTGTGGTGTGATTCACTAATTTAGCGAATCGACAATCGTAATTTTTGTCGACATATGTATATATTTGCTTGCAGTGAAGATAGTGTGATTCTGTAATTTCTTTTTAACAATTGTAAGCATCCATGGTACAAGTACACAAGGTAAACTCGTTGCTACAACAAGTACAACAAGACAAAAACAACAGGCAATTTGTTTTTGTATTTTTACCCTAGACATCAAAAAAATAGCAACACTGCATTCAGTAAAACAGAACACAAATAAAAAAAAAAACAAACAAGACAACACGTGTAGAAAAATAAAAAAACTATAATTTTTATAATTTCTTTACCTGCATTATTTATTTAACCACGGATTAGCAATTAAGATGAACAGAAAAATGTGACCAACGGAAAATGTACGTATAAACTGTATATATAAGATCCTGTCAGGAATTAAAAGAGGATCAGTTCCTACATGTTACATTTACCGGGTTCATAAAAAATTTGGTGCGCATTTTAGAAGATTGTCAGGCTGGAAAATTGGAGATATATTTGCTACATATGCAACAACAACACGATACAAGAAATATACGCTTGGGAGATTCCGCCATGAGTAGTTGCTATCAGAACTGTAATTATCAATTGCAATTTGTAGAGATTACGTCTTTTAAAAATTTAGTACATTTGTGCTTGGCCTGCCGGATGGTTCCAGTGGATGTTGTTTTGTTTAAATTAATAATATATTGGATGTCTTGCAGGTGCGTTATTAATATTTTATTTTGGTAATCTACATATATTTTAATTAATTGAAAAGCTTTTAGAAAAAATGCTTCAATCATGAACAAACCATTCAACAGTTGCCTCTTTATTGGGTGATGAAAAGCAGCTGCAACAGCAAACTGAATCGGAATTGTTGACTAGACTGCTAGGAGGTAGAGCAAGTTCCTCTACAGAAACTTCACCAACGCAAAAGTCTTCTACCAGTGAAGATGAAATAAGTGAACTTATTGTAGGCATGAAAATCGTTCATCGCCAACACCAAAAGGAAAATATTACTACACGCAGTGAATATGTTAGACGTAGTTTAGCAGCTAGAGGCAAACAACGACAAAATAAATGGCAACAAGATTTCACTAAAGAACGACGTCCTTTACAACGCAAACGTGAAGCAGAACTTTTCACAGGCAGTGTAAATCTATTTGGTAGTGAACCTTTAGGCATTTTTATAGATCCATCTAACTTGAAAGATACCTTTGATTTGTGGAATCATTAAGAACAGAAATACCAAAAGAGCTAGACTCGATGTGAAAATTTGCAAAATCATTAGAAACAAAATACTCGGAACGTAAGATAATTTTTTCAACATGTACCTACCAAGAAAAAAAATATACTTTTACAAATTTTTAGAAATCAATTCCCTAAAAATTAAACAGCAACCATTGGATAAGGAAAATGTTAAACCATCTAAAGATCCAGGCAGATCCATAATACGCTAACATTAAAACAATAATATTGTTCAGATTTAATTAGTTTATTCAACATATTATTTTAAATATATATATTTATTTCTTAAATTAATCATCTACATTGTTTGTTGTTTCTCCAACATGTGCTGTGCCCACATTAACTGCCTGAAATATATCATTGCCCTGCTGATTCTTTTTCAGTCTTTCTCTTATTAATTCCGCTATGGCTTTTTGAATTCTTCTTTCCAAACGCTCCAATTTTTTTGAAACATCTCTTTTTAAGTCCCAATCTGACTTACGAGAAGCTAAGTTTGTTATATCAATTTCATCTATAATAATGGGCTGCTTTAATAACTCCAATTGATTTTCGACTGCTGTTTCTATATCACCCGAAGGTTCTTGGGGCAGAACATCACCTGCCGTAGTTTTATTTTGTGGTTTGTAACTCCGGAATATTGTTCTAAAAAAATTTATATTTTATTAGAAATTTGTTATTTTAGGAACAAATCTGGTTTACCACAATTTCAGACGACACTTTTCTTCTTTAATATTCTTTTAATATTAAAATTTTTGCACAAAATTTTTTAAATTTATAATGTTTTTAATTTAAATTAAAATTTTTGAACGATTCAAAGTTTTTTCCACATTAAAAAATCTTTTTATTTTAAATGGCACTAACTATATGTAAACAAACATGAATAAATAAATGTAAACAAACCAGAAAATTTTTTGACATTTGGAGCTAAACTGGGGTAAACAGTAGCCCGTTTCTGTATTTCTCGCATCGTAAAATTTCCCGCATGAAACAAGTAAATTATTACAGAAACAGTGAAATATGAAACAAAAAATGGGTTTTCTCACATAAGAGTTTCTGTATCTTTACTTTGCGAGAATTATCTGTCATTAAAATAATTTTCCAGCAATTATTGGAAAGATGTGAGAAAAAGTGTTTCTGTATCAATATTTTGCTAAAAGTTTCTCACAAGAATTGTCAAAATTAGTCAAATTTGAAATTGATGCGAGAAAAATTAAATTTTAAATAACAGAGCCCAAATTATCTGAAGAAAATAATTATGTATATACATATGCACATGTATGTACATAAGAATGTGAATTATTTGTTTTTAATTTGAAAATAAAGAATTAAAATGTTGAAAATAAATAAAACACAATTGTTATATATTGTTATCTTAATTGCAGAGCTGCCAGATAAATTTGTGTAAAAATCGTTAATGTCCTAAGAAAAAATAAAAAAAATTCGTCAATTTTGTTTTAAAAAATCGGAAAGTTAAAATTAATTTTGACAAATTTTGTTCGATTATAATTAAAATTTAGTCAAAAAACATAGTTAAAGTTCATTAGTATTTTATACATATTTTATGCACACATAGTTAAGCTTGAGGTCTATTTTTATAAAATTAATTATTTTACTCTTTCTTTAATCCGATAGCAATTTAAAATTTCAGATTGTTATTTTGCCTGAAGAATTCACACAAAGGCGTGCCAAAATATCATATTGAACTAAAAATAATATTTTTGGATAAAAAAAGGCAATAATTTCATTAGTGCATTGACTGAAAAATGGGGTAATAGTTTGATGTTTTGATTACAAAAACAAATGTATTAAATAGTCCAAAGAAATAAAAATTAAAAAGTTTTCCTTCGACATTTTGCTTTTCCCGATAATTTTTTTAGGGAATAGACAAACAATGTTGAGGACAATTTTCACAAAAGGGATAAATATAAAAATTTAAGCTGCCTTGTTTCTAAAGATATTTTTTTCTGTGGTGCCTAATACACAAATATATAAAAACATTTAAAATTGTTTTATTTCGAAAACTGAATAATATCGTCACTAGAAAAAATCAGCAAATCTGCGCTTTGCCAATTTCGGAACAAAAAATCGTCAAAATTACGATAAATCGTCAAATCTGGCAGCCCTATTTTTATTATATCTATTTCTTTCTTTGACGTTTCGCCTGCATTTGACACTTAATTACTGGAAGTATTCCAGTTAACACAGAATCTGTGTTGTCTGTTCTCGCATTCAAATACAGAAACACTTTTTTCTCACAAATCGAGAAATGATGGAATTTTTTGTTTCACACTTCATTTGAGCAATTTTGCGATGCGAGAAATACAGAAACGAGCTACAGCTGACAAACATCTGTGCCAACAAGTCTACCTTGTGTACTTGTACCATGTAAGCATCTGTAGTTTTTGTAACATCTCTGTCTACAAAATTTCAAAATAAACGAAAAGCACAAAAATGAAGAAAGAAATAGCAAATGAAATTGTGCTTAATTTAAAGGAAGTTAAAATTTTTATTAACCAACCCAGGACTATTGATTTTTATCAAGCTGAATCCATGTCAAGTGTTCAGGATTTGATGTTGGAGTCGAAGGATTTGGATAAAGGAACTCCAGTGCCATTGCGTTTTGTTAAATTTAAAAGTGTACAAAATATACAAATATTTGTAAGAAATAATCAATCGGGTGGTGAAATTACTCAACTGGATTATTTGGGTTTCATTGGATCTCCCATAATGACTACGAAAATGAATGATTTTAAACGCGTTGCAGGCAAAAAAGGGGAAAGTCATTAGATTTCCTTTTTAAAATATTTAATTCAATTAAGAATATTCATAATAAAAATAATTAATTATAAAATAAATAAAACGAAATTAAATTAATAACAAAATTTACTGTTTATATATATGGGGGATTTCATGTCAAGTGACCCAACTTTTGAAATCGATATCTTCCGATTTGGATGAAATTTGCACCAAGGTTAGTCTTATTGGACAGGAGTTTAGACACAACTTTTCTACAAGATCGGTCAAAAAGCTTCTGAGTTAGAGGGGGTCAAATTTTCTCATCCATCCATGTAACTTATTATCTATTGGTGTTAGCAAAATTTGTCCCAAACAAATTAGATAGCTATTTCTTCAAGCTTTCGAAAAAATTTTTTTTTGTTGTTTTTTAAATTTTTTAAAATTTAAAACTTATTTTTTATTTTTTTTGAAAGCGGTATTTTTTTTTTTTTTTTTTTTTTTTTTTTTTTTGCTCAAAAGAAAGCTTATGTATTTTCCTTTTAGGTAGTTTTGGGCGCTTAGTTGGATGCGAGTGGGATATGTATAAAAAAATAATTTCTAACTCAAGACGAGGGTTTTTCCATTTTTAACATATGCACTATTTTGAACTTTTACCTATTTGTGTGTAAGTGTTCCTAAAATCTTAAACATTAAAACTTATGCTGAGAAACTAGACAAATTAACCTTTCCGACAGTATATAACATACCTAACTAGCATTACATTCCCTCGATACTGTAATACGCACAATATGTTAATACCAGGAATAAAATCCCTTTTTCCTATAGAGATGTTGACAAATTAAATTTTTTTATTATTTGTAATAATAATTAAATTAATATAAAATAATAATAATAAAAACAAATAGATAAATAATCTAAAAAATTTAATCTTGATCACATAAGTCCTTTAATAAATTTTTTTTGTTTTTTTTTTAAATTTTTAAAAAAATTTTTTTTTTTTCATTTAAAACTATTTTTGTATTTTTTTTTTGAAAGGGGTATTTTTTTTTTTTTTTTTGCTCAAAAAAAAGCTTAGGTCTTAACTTTTAAGGTAGTTCTGGTCGCTTTTTGGGCCGCGAGTGGGTTATGTATAAAAAAAATAATTTTAAGTCAAGACGAGGATTTTTAAATTTTTTAGGATATGACTTACAAATTAATTTTTTTTATACATAACCCACTCGCGGCCCAAAAAGCGACCAGAACTACCTTAAAGGAAAAGACCTAAGCTTTCTTTTGAGCAAAAAAAAAAAACATAAAATACACATTATCGATTAATTAAACACAACGTAATATATTGTCGCCAAAATAACGAAAAATAAACTGCTTAAAGTAACATCTGACTTAAATCGACAGCGAATATGTTACTGAATAGCAAATTCGATAAATTTATGTTATATTTATTTTAACGATACGATTATCGTAAAACATATTTGCCGTATCCACAAAACCCATTGTATCGTTGTATCGATTGTATGTGGTATTCAAAAACATAGTTCACTATTTTTTTTTTTTTATGCAATATACAATCGATACAACGGTACAAGGGGTTTTGTGAATACGGCAATTGTAACTAAAACACCGTTACGTTTATCCAAAAAGATACAATAAGGTTGAAAAGTAAATAAGACGTGAGTAAAAAAATTTCAATATGCAAAAACATATTAAACAGAAAAAAATTTATCAAATTCATTATGTTGAAAAAAAAGTTATATACAAAGTAGAATACAGTACTTAACAACAGATTTATCGCCATTGCTAAAGTCCGTTTTTTTTTTTTATTCTTATATCATCGTTTTTTTTTTAATACTGCAAAATTAATAATGTAAATATTTTTAATTCAGTTTCAGCCCTCTTTTTCGCATCAGCAGCAGCAACAACCTTTAACATCTATAAATGGATATACGTGCATAGAATCTTTAAGTAAACTAGCAACACCGAATGATTCGCGACATGTATATAATATTCCCACATCACTAAGTATCACAAATTCGCCAGTGTCCAACACAAGTACTTTAAGTACAACTCCATTTAACGGCGTTAATATACAAACATCACATGTGCCATCAAATATATTGTCATCTCTACACGCATCGCCAGTCATAACAGATTTGCATGAATCTCCAAGTCCAGACTACAACAATAAGGAAGCTGTACAAGCAAATGGAACTGTCGTCTCAGCGACAAATTCATCACAGCAATCAAACAATAACAACACAATCTATGGATATGTAACACAACAGCAACTAGCAACGTTCGGTACTAATGTTGCACTAGGAAAAGAACTAAATACCTAAATTGTTGGACTTGAAACATGTATACATGTACATATAGTTTTAATTGAATTTAGGATAACGAATAGAACAAATTTTTAACTACATTATTAATGGAATGACTGTACTTTATCTATATACATATATATAAATAATATCCATTAACACATACTACATATGTTGTATATCAATTGTACCTAAATAACATCAAATACATTGACCATGTTCTGAAAACCGAATTCAAAATCGAAATTTATATCAAACGATTATTTTAAAGATTATGCTTTTGAGGTCGATCAGCTTTGACCAAAATATTCGTTTGGATTTTATTTCACTTGAAGTCGATTTTCAAAATACAGACTCATGTATACTTTTGTTAAAATACTCATCATGCTTGAAAAAATAAACTCATTGTAGCATTAAACGTTAACATCACACACTGCTGGACAGGTACAAAAATTATTGAAATTATTATTTTTCTTATAATATATTTTAAAATGCATATTACGGCGATTTTCACCAAGTTCAGTTATAATTAACTATCACATTAACTGTCATTAAACATATTGTTAACTGGTAGTTTTAGTTAATAATAACTGAACTTGGTGAAATTGGGTGTAAGTTGATGTTTTTTTGGGCCACCGCACCTTGACTTGCCAACCCTCTAGTTTTCGTCGGGACAGGCCAGTTTTAGAGTGGTATGTCCCGTGTCCCATCGATACTCTGAACGGGGCGGACGCCATTTGTTGCCACATAAAATAAAACTGAATTTTGGCACTTGATCCTCGTTCATATTATGAACGAAACATTTGAGTTGCAAGGGGTCTGTACACAGTCAAAATGCTTGTCATGCAGGCGAACTCACTCTTTTACGTGTGCTGGACGTAATATTCGCCGTCATATACAGTCAAGCATTTCTCATCTAGCGATATGGTAGTATTAGTGAAAATGGATTTGTATGTGTGACATCGACGATCGTGGATTAAAAATCCAAAAAATCTAGATATGACCGCCAATAGTTCGTCAAGCACACGTACACGAGTAAATTCGCGATGATGTCAAGCATTTTGGCCGTGTACAGATCCTATTACATACATATGTATATTAAATGAAACAGTACGCCATATACAGTGACTCATAGTGAAATTGATCCACCCATAAATAATAGCTTTGAAATATAAGAAGGGCTTAAAAAACTAAACACTAATGCAAAAAAAAGTCTAAATTAGATAGTTCATTTTATTTACCTAACAGATACATAAAAAAAGTTATAAAACGCATTACATTTTGAAAATAAAAATTTATAAATATTAAGCAAACTATAAAAAAATGTATTTCTCAATGAAAATGGTACACTTGAAATAACGCTCATATGTATGTTAAACAATGTTGTAAAACAAAATTACATTTTATTTATATTTTGTGAGATAACCTTTCTGTTTAAAAACAGATTTGATGAGGCTTTGAAATAGATTCTTCAAGATTTATTGCTTATTTTACTGCACTTTTACAAAAGAGCCCTTTTTTGATCGTATTGGTTTGTAATTTGATGTTTATATGTATATGATGTATATACATATGTATATAAGAAAAACGCTTAAAATGCTGCAAAACAAAAGATTCATTCAGGCACTTTTACACGACATGTATTTAAGGCTAGTTTGCACCATTATACTTTTTAGTAATATGTGTCAAAAACTCAAGTAATCATCCCTATCGTGAATAATCCCATTAAATTTTTATTTCCCTCGAAGGGAAAAATGCTATCGTGAAACTCCCGTAAACAATTTTTCGCGCTATCAGTTCTCAGAGAATGTAAAAAAGAAGAAAGATTAAGAAACATTAAAAATCAAAGAAAATATACGCGTTTATTTAAAAAAAAATAAAGTTAAAGGGTGAAAACATGTCAAACCATCATGCCGTTCGGACACAACACCTCTGATTTCAATGAAATTCACCACAACTGTTGTATATTATTGGACTTTAACAAAACATATACTTATACTTTCTCAGATATGGAACTTTGAACTCAAGACCCCAAAAAATTACATTTGACCTTTTCTTACAAAAACACAATATGCATATAATTTTAAAGGGTGCACTTTCATTTCTAAAACGATACCAACAAAACTAAATTATCTTGAATAGTTCAAAAGTTCTATCCCCTTTTGTAAGGAGACTTTTGTGATTTTTGAACATTTTTTACAACTTTTATGACGTCATATTTCGGAACCCGAAAGAATCTGGAGTCAAATTTTTGTTTAATTATACTCTTATAGTGTATGACATAGAGATTAGCGATATTTCTGTACCTGTGATTTAATCACTGTTACTGAAAAATCACGAATAACAGTTGTGACCAAATTTGTCAAGTAACAGGTACTTGCTAAGTCGTTCTTTTTGTTTTTTGTTACATACAAAAATGTATGGTATTTCACTGTTTGTGTGGTTAATAGCGTTTTTTGAATGCAATGGCGAATAATGTTGCTGTTCCTTTCATTCTATCTTCTACCTTATTAGTATTTATTGTAAGCCAAACTTTAATTATTCAAGTATGTATGTATATGCAAGTACATAACAACTAAAAACTGACAAACCGTGATCACAATCACATTTTTAAGGAGCAGTGATTTTTAAATCACGTTCACTAATAACGATGTTCCTTAAAAATCACGGGATCGCTCATCTCTAGTATGACATTTGTGCTAAATTTCATTGAAATCGGAGGTGATGATGCCGAAAATGCCATTTTTTCGTGATGGTTTGACGTGTTTTAACTCTAAAATAAAACGAAATAAAATATTTTGTATTGGAGTGATAGTTTGATCTATGTAATAAAATAATTTCTAAAACTCTACCACCACGTCTTTGGAAAGCTTCTCAAAACCTCAGGCAATTGACCTGTTGTTTTGCATTTTGTTGAGCAATATACATACATAAACGTTTGTGCCTTGAAATAAACCTTAAAATAAATTTTGTAAACTTTATTATTCGATTTATAAGAAGAATTGCTTATTCAAATGTTTTGTTCCCCAGCAAAAGTAAAGTGAAAAATTCAAAGGGAAAAGTGAAAAATTACGTGGGAAAAAATGTTTCACGATAAGGGGAATTTTTTCACGCGAACATTTTTTTACGTTATTATTCTCCGTTGAATTAATTTTTTGTTCATGGGAGGTTTTCATGATCGCAAATACGTGAAAAGGGAAAATATTACGAGTGAAAAATTATTCACGCTAGTGATGAATATGTAAAATTGTGAACGCAATGTGTCAAGTGAATAAACTACAAGAAGTGTAAATAGCTCTTTGTTAGTGCTAAAAGGGGAAGCAAAAGCTGGAAAATGTGACCATTAAATCAGCTGCCAAAATACGTTTCTGAAGTTGCCACAATTTCACTTTTAAATAACGGTATGGAATTCTGCCTGAAATCTACGTTTGGAGTTTTAAATTTTCTTTTGCAGAAACATAATTTGTTCGATTTGTGTTAATTAAATGTATTATGTACATTTTTAATTTATTTTTTTTTTAATTTATACGCGAAAAAACCAAAATTTATTACAAAGTGCAAGAATGTCAAAAATTTAAATATTTTAAACTTATATTAAAAAATATTTATAAATGTATAAAACAGAATTATAATACAAAAAATGTTTATATACTTTTTTATGTATTGAGGCGTTGAGTATTGATATTTTCAAAAAAAAACTTCGCTGTAAATGTTTTAGTTTGTATGCGAACATAAATATATGTATTTTTGAATATTTATCTTTTTTTATACATTTTTTTTTTCATTTTAACAAAGCTTTTTATTTTATTTCAAAAATGTAACACAGACTTTCTATGGCAGAAGTCTATACCGACCATTATGGGGTAGATCATAAAAAAACATATTGGCAACGTCATTGATTGTTTTACAAAATTTATAAATTATTTTAAATATTAAGTAAAATTACTTTAGTAAACTGTAACATATGGGCATGTCCATGAGAATGTCAATGTTACGACAACAATGAACAAGATATATTTTTTGTTTTGTTTTGAATGCTATTCAAATGTCACGTACGTGGTGCAAAAACATTAAACATCTACATGAAACTTAATATTGATGTTCATGAAACTTTCATTATAATTTTGTATTTGCTTCGTTTGTATTTAGTAGGCGGCTGTGATTATTCGAAGAAGTTTATTTTGGCGCCTTTGAATTTTTTCGATGTTAGAAGCCGAGGCAGTGCCCCATTACTGAATACCGTAGCACCAAATTGGCTTTAGGATAGAGTTGTAGAGTAGAAGTTTGCAATCGAGACTAAGAACAGAATTTCTTCCAATAAGCCAATTAATTTGGATTGCTTTAAGTTTAATTTGAGTTAATTTAGCTTCTGTATGCCATTTCCACGTTAAACGCCGATCTAGATGTATACCGAGGAATTTTACATGCGAGTGTTGGGGTATTATTTGATTATTGATTTTAATAGGGGGGCATGTTTCCCGACGCAATGTGAATGTTATATGTGAGCATTTTTGCTCATTGATCTTTATCCTCCATTTTTTTTAACC
Source organism: Pollenia amentaria (assembly GCA_943735925.1). Lineage (NCBI taxonomy): Eukaryota > Metazoa > Arthropoda > Insecta > Diptera > Polleniidae > Pollenia > Pollenia amentaria. The sequence continues at coordinate 62,264,427 of OX031008.1, read as the reverse complement.
ACCTTTCCAGTTCAAATATATGATCCTGTAAGTAACGAGATGCTTCTTGACAGTTTGCGTGTACGCTTAGAAAAGCTGTAGCGTCCGCAAATGTTGAGGTATGGGTGTAGCTGTTTGTAGGCAAGTCCGAAGTATAAATTAAGTATAATAGAGGGCCCAGGATGCTGCCTTGTGGGACTCCAGCGTTAATTGGCTGAGGAGAACTTAAAAAATCGCCTTCTTTAATAATAAATTGCCGACCGACTAAGTAGCTTTCTAACAGCTTTTGCTGCAATTTCAGTAGTAAACCTTCATGCCAGACCTTATCAAAAGCTTGAGACACATCGATGAAGAGTGCTGAACAATATTTTTTTTCTACAAAGGCTTTTCTTATGACATTTACTATTCGATGAGTTTGTTCAATTGTGCTGTGTTTTCTTCTAAAACCGAATTGATGATTGGGAGTACATCTGTTTTCATTTAAAATCGGTGTTATTTTTGACACTAGTAGTTTCTCAAAAGGCTTTGATATATTAGACAATAAGCTTATAGGTCTATATGACTCAACTTTTGTGGGATCCTTTCCTGGCTTAGGTATCATGGTAACTAAGGATACTTTCCACTCTTGTGGGTAGTATTCAAGGCGTAAAATAGCATTAAAAATTAGTAGAATCATTTTCTTTGCTATGCTTGGTAGCTCCAAAAGCATTTTGTTACTGATCTTATCAAAACCAGGGGCTTTCTTGGGGTTTAAATCATGAATAGCCCTCTCGATTTCTCTTATCTCAAATCTTAGGTCGACCGCAGTATCGAAAGATGTATGAGGGGTAAATACGGTTTTCAAATGATTAACAAAAATATTTCCTTTTTCTATGTCATTTCGTGCCCAACTTCCATTTAAGTTTCTTAATGGCGGTTTAGTGATAACTGGTATTTTAAGATTTCTAGCTGCACGCCATAATGAGTAGTCAGATTGATAAGTTGCATCAAGTTCCTTAAGATATTTTTACAGAGAAGCCGTTTTTTGAAACTGCAGTAAGTTTCTTAGCCTTTTTGTGCACTCTTTTAGTAAATTTTTAAGTTGAGGGGATCTGTGCAATTGCCACTCTCTTCGAACTCTCCTTTTTTCAGTCAAGAGACGCTCGACATCTGTAGAATATATTTTGGCCCCTATTATGAGTTACATTCGATAAACGATTTTCGCTGGCTATCGATCATCGACTATCGAATGTTAATTTGGTATTATGAGTTGGCAGCACTGTCGAAAATTTCGTTGTGCATCGAATATTTCAACGAAAACAAATTTGCTTTCGACGGTGTAAATAATTTAAAAAAAAATTGTTGAAATTTAAAATTTTTGTTAATTTATTAGTTTTAGTGTGCAAATTCCACATTCTTAATTATTTTTGGTTATTTAATGCAAGTATAAAGTCGACAGAAGTAATCAGCAGCTGGAAAAGCTTGTTTCCCTTATGGAACAAAATCCTTTGTTGGCAAAAGAAATTTTTACAAAAGTTCAGCCTACATGTACAGGCCAGTTCCAGTAAGCGTTCATCTTCATCAGATGAATCATCGCACCATAATTCCGTCGTATTCATGATTTATATTTGTTTTATTTTTTAAATTTGTTAACAACAATTTTTTATTTAAAGTGACAGCTGATAGAAAATGTACTACTGTGAATAAACTAAATCACAATAGTACTTCTTTATCAAATGTGTGCTATAATACCAAATGAAAATTCGTTCGATCAACTAATTCGACTGCTGTCGAAAATCGAATTAAGTTCATAATAGGCACCTAAGACTGTCAAAACACTGACTTTTTATTTTGTGCTAAAAATGGTTTTTTCTGTTCCCGTACTTTTGAGTAATTTTGTATCTTTGTGAGAGAAATTTATGCTAGCTCTCATTTTCACGAACTTTTCAAGAAAAGTAAAGAAACAAAGCTATTATGATTCATTTATATCTTATGCGAAAATTTTACACGAAACCATTGAATTTTACATTCGACTACAAATACGCCCGTAGTCGAAATACGCCTACGCCAAACACGATAAGGGTGATAGTGTATTGCGCCAGAGGACCACATGGACTCGTAAAAGTTTGTCCGGTAAGCACCTGTGAACCAACTCCTGGACCAAAATCTAATGTTACCTGTCCCGAATGGTAAAACGTTGGGTCCGCATATTGAAACCATAAAGGTTAATATTCACATGAATATCTTCAAGCGGTTTCGAAAATGTTCAGAGATAAATGAAGACTGACGCAGGATCAATAAGAGCCCGTGCTGGGTATGTCATACCCTGGTGAACGATATTCACCATAGAAGTTCCTAAAAGCACCCTGCGATGAAAAACATGACGGTTCGAATTAACCAAAGAATTTGTGCCTGCTGAAGTAGAAGGTAATGACGAATTCATATTAGTTGGCACCACATTGCGCGACAAAGAAGCAGAATTATCCCTCGAATTAACTGAAGAATTTATCCCATTTGGCAAAGAAGGAAAGGACGAATTCATATTTTTCTGGGCACACATTGCCAGAAGTAGACACATCCCGGTGTAATAAATTGTGAAGTCTTGTTACACGTGGTGCAATTGAAGGTACTCGTACAATTTCTGACGTCATGTTCTCGCGATAAACAATTAATACAAGGAAATTTTTTTTCATTGTCGAAAATCTTACCAATATTGTAAGATTTTTAAACTTCTTATAATTTCGTTAAAAATGTCCCGATAAACGACAAAAAACGCAAGAAGTAGAAGAAGAATAAGAGTTCACTACATGAGCCTTATGGCGATTTCTTTTCTGAGAAAAATGTTGCATAAATGGTACATGCTCTACACAAAAGAGATAGAGCATGTACCATTTATGCAACATATTTCTTAGAAAAGAAATCGCCATTAGTCTTTTGAGTAGAAGAAATATCCTAAAACCAAAGAAATTTAAATACAATTCAATGTGTGAAAAATATAATGGCTTTTTAAATAAAAACTGATTGTATTTCCCTGTGGTTTGAAGATTCTAAAGAAAATGTTAACCATTTCTTTATAAAGCTTTTTATTTGTATATGTAATTTTTTTTTTAATTATTCCTTGAAAGACCACCAGTATTGAAAAAATATCAACAATAACATTAGTAAACATTTTTTATATAAAATCTAACATTATAGGGCTAAATTTGAATGTTTTACATTTTTATTTATCATGAAACATTTAAATACTTACATTTTTTTTCTTTCACTTTGTCACTATCCAAATAGCTTTCGAACAATTTCCTAACGCTTTTTGCATAACAGACTCGTGTTTTCGTAATATTTCGATTTTTATTGTTCGTAATAGAGTTGTCGTTTCGAAAGGGATTTTTTGTATATAGAAAATTTCCGTTCATTCGAAACAAGTTGTACGAAAATCGTAATACACAGTACAAATTGTTCGAACTCGTAAATTATTTCTTTCGAATCAAAATACGCGGTAACCCCCAGAGTTTGCACTCTTTCCGTTAAAAAGGTATCAAAATCTTTCCATCTAGACAAACCAGTTTTGTTCTTAACACCTTGTTCCCATAAACTAACCGTAGACAATCGTTAATTACATATAATAATTAAAATCGAATCCCAATTATCAGTTGATACATTATAAAGCGCAAGAGATGTCAGGCAATTTTGATACCGCGTTGCAATGTTTTAAGACCGTTACATCGAATTCAATATGAAGTTTTCACCCCTATTGTGAAAGTCGACGTCGTCATGAGTCGACGGCATCGGAACAGTAATTATATTTTCTGAGTAGTTACTGACAATAATCGATTAGTATTGACAGTCACTTGATATTTTCTAGGGCTCTTAAGTCGACGTCGAGTAGAATTTTCTCTGTTCTAGTCGACAGAAAATTTTGCGACGACTCAAATGAAAGTTAAAGAAATTTGAAGTAGAATTTAAACATATTTATTAAGCACGTTAACATAAAAAAATGCAAATTTTAAAGAAGTTATGGGCACAAATTTAAATAGTAAATTAAACGCGAAAATTCGGAAAAGTTTGCTAAAATAGCGAAAATTCGCGAAAAGTTGTAACTTAAGACAATTGCCTCAAAGAACAACAAAACTACGCAAAATTGCTAAAAATTTGGAAAAATTTGCAAAAATATCGCAAGTTTTTAATATTTCAAACAAGCCATAAAATTAATTAAAAGTTACTAAAAATATAAAAAATTTCAAATATTCGGTAAAAATTGTAAAATAAGCGGAAATTCGCAAAAAATTTGTTAACAGCGGCATGATAGCAAAGTCTTATATTTATTAATAATCTTAAAGAATCAGAAAACTTACAGTAAAAAAAGCTCTTATCGCGAACCTGGCAAAAATTCGCGAAAAATTTAAAATTGGAAACAAACTCTGAAATTAATTGGAAATCGCTAAACAAATTGTCGGGAAATAGCATAAGTAGCGTTAAAATATTAACTTTAATGATGAAGAACAAAAATAATAGAAAAAAAAATTGGATGGGATTTTTTTTTGCCAGATTTTCGATAACTTTTCGACATCGACTTCTTATAAAATACCAAATTAACGTCGAAGTGATGTAGCCGTCGAATTGATGCGACAACAAATAAAAATTAAAGTCGATGTCGACAACGACTTACGTAATAGGGGTGTTTAACTTTCACGAAGCAACGTCTTTTATTGGAGGTCCTACAGAGTTCAACGCTAGCCACAATTGATCCTGTTCGACCTTATCGCCTTTGCAAAACCCCTTTTCTATGTTTGGGTGAGCGCACATGTAATTCAGAAAGATTTCGTCCTGTTTTTGGCTGTAGTTATGTATTTACGGGCCTGTTCGGAAATGCATCACTGCGCTGCATCTGATGCGCAGCGCGTTCGGTTAAGCATCACTGCAAATGTCAGCTGTTCGAAAATACATAACAAATGCAGAAATGTGTTTAATAACATAACCAATACGGGCGGCAAACAAGCTGATGCCAACTAATCATAGATGCGCATCAGATGCAGCGCAGTGATGCATTTCCAAACAGGCCCATACATACTGGTGTACATATGTAAAACGTTTTTTAATCTTATATTTAATTAAATACTTACATTTCTTGGTTATGTTATTTTAAATATTTCTAAAGATTATTTTACCGCCTTCTACTATATAATGACAGCTAGTGCCCGACCGAACGTTCGGGCTCGGCAAAAAATGATGTTCGGCCAAAGTTCGGTGTTTTTATGAAATTACATATTTATTATAATTTCAAATTATAATTTGGCATCATTGTTTATGAATATAATACGAAAACAATACAACTAGTTTTCTCTATGATTATTAGTACGAAACAAGTTAGAGCGCTATATTCGGCTGTGCCGAATATTTGATACCCTCCACCGACAGGAGTGGGCTCTATATGATCATCATTAAAACTGGTGGCGGCTAAGACCTACATATATTAAATTATTGAACGACAATAAGAAAGTTTTATGCGTTTCTTGTTAGAACTTTGAACTGGCTTGAGTAAAATATAATGATTTGTATCAGTTTTAGCCGAACTAAAATGATTTTTAGGAGGGTAATTTGTATTAGACCTATGGTAAATTATGGACCAATCAACCCAAAATTCTGAAGACTGATTTCTGGTATTACAAAAAATAAATTAGAATAAATTTCTATACAGCAGTGTAATTAGTTTTAGCGGTAACAGTAAATTTCACAAAATTGCATATTTTTTTTTTTTTTTTGGCGATATGCAATTATGGTTTTAGGCGAATATAATTATTTTCCCAAAGTGGGCTTTATTTGGTTTTAGGCGCAATAAACTGTTTTTCGAGACTAGGGTTTATATGGGGCCTAGGGTAAATTATGGACCGATTTTCACGAAATTCGGCAGTGTGATTTCTCGGCCTATAAAACTGTGACATACCGAATTTCATTATGATAGCATTATTAATTACGGTTTTAGGCGTACTAAACTGTTTGCCGGGTGTAGGGTTTATATGGAGCCTAGGGTAAATTTGACACTGATTTCTAGTCTCGTAAAACTGTGACGTACCGAATTTAATTATAATAGCATTATTTATTACGGTTTTAGACGTACTAAACTGTTTTTTGGGAGAAGGGTTTATATGGGGCCTAGTTTAAATTATGAACCGATCTTCAAAAAATTTTACAGTGATTTCTGGTCCTATAAAACTGACGTACCAAATTTTAGTATGCAAGCGTTATTTATTATATGGTCAATATGGCATATGGTCAATTATGGACCGATCTTCACGACTTAACAGTATGATTTGCCGTCGTAACGAGTGAATTCGTGCAACATTTTATATCATTCCGTGCATTATTCCACCATTTATGTTATTTTTTGTATCAAAATTATCAATTTCTTAAGGGCGGTGGTACCACATTTTGATTCATAGTTTTGATCCTTCTAAACCGATGGAGCTGGATTTCAATCCCAAACTGCTTAGGGTAACTACAAGCAATTTGAGTTTGTTCTTTTCTTTCGCGTTTTTGGAAAGTGAGCATGTTTTCAACAGATGGACAGACAGACGGACATGGCTAAATCCGTAGGGAATTTTCCCCTTTCCGCATTCCTCCTATTATGTTATAAAATAACTTGGGGATTTTTCCCTTTTTTTGGGCAGGGAAAAAAGTAGGTATTCTATAATTTTAAAAACAGGAAAACCGGCTTTTATTTTGCTAGTGTTTTTTCCCAAACAATTTTAAAAGGAGATAGAGTAAAAATGTATGTAAGTATTTTACTAAAAATAAATAAAATTGTATTAACAAAAAAATTTATGTTGTACAAAATAATGTTTTAACACATTTTCAGGTCCAAAAGCTCAAATAAACAACATCTGCAACATTTACTGACCCTTATGGAGATGCATTTCAAAAATGTCAACCACTTCATTTAAAACTTTGCTAAAATATGTCTGAGCTAACGACACTTCAAAATCGTTTCCAACCCCAGTCTGGTATCCGCCTTCGGCAAAAAAACGCAAACAACCACTCAGTTTCACAATAGGACTAACACCAGATTGTCTCTTGTTAGGCTGATAATGTGATGTTAGCACTTCTAATAAATAAGTAAAGGCACTTTTGTTAACTCTGTATCATTTTTGAAACCTATTACAAGAAAAATTTGTTACTTTTAATCAAATCTTTTTTTATTTTTTACTTACAATAATGGCTCCAACTCAAGCGGATTTGATGCATCGCGTATCTTCCATCTAACAATTCTTTGGATGTGCTTTTCATCATTTTCTTGATAAATTTCCTTCGCTAGCACTTGCAAAGCTATACTACTATTCATTTTAAATTATTTATTTAAAATAAACACAATTTTAGGAAAAACAAATTTAGGAATTTATTAAACTTACATCCGTAAATTAATTCACAATTGCAAATAAAATCACAATTACAAAATAAAATGTCAAACACAAATCAGCTGTTTATGAAATTCCCTTCCTCTAATTTACCAAATCCTCAAGTTTATAGAATACGAGGATTTTTCCTAGGGGGCAAAAAATTTAAAAAGGGAAAAATTCCGTAAGGATTTACATAATTGGGCTGATATACTTTATGGGGTCTTAGATGTATAATAAAAAAGTTTCACACGGAATGACAAACTTAGTATACCCTCATTCACCACTAGTGGGGGTGGAGTGTATAAAAATACAGCGATGACTTAATAAAATGCTAACCCCATATTCATAAAAAATATTTTTGATAAATAAAAAGTTTATTAAACAAATTTTCATTGAAAATTCGTTTGATACACCAGCTATAAGCATAAAATATTTTTTATGAATATGGGGGTAAGTGTATAAAAATGTATTTATGTATATGTGTAATTTTTGGAAGACGCTAAAAAATACAACAACAAAAAACGGTTACATTTTATTTGGCAAAAAAATACTCTGTTTATATTCTGCGAATGGTAAGTAAATCTACAGTTTTGGGTGAACCAAAAACCAAACTTTATACATTGTTCCAAACAAAAATGTCCAATCCAATTTGGAGTGCTTTTGAAAAAAATGGAGGAAGCGCTAAATGCAAATGTTGCGCCAAGCAAATGTCAATTGAGAGTTCATTGCCAAGCAAACAAACTACCGCCAATATTAAACACCACTTGGAGAAAATACACCCCAACTTTTTTTTTCATTATTTATTTATTAAATCTTCATATATTAAATATAAACTAACAATAATTAATCAAATCTTATACTTATACTTTATTTCGAGCTAGTGGATTTGGGTGCGACTAAAGCCTTTTAATATTTTACTGCATACTTCGTAATAATAGTTTTTAATAATGGCACATTGAGATCCTTGTGAATATTTGAGTTTTTAGCATACCAGGGTGCGACTGTGATTATTCGAAGAAGTTTATTTTGGCGCCTTTAAATTTTGTTCGATATTTGAGGCCGAGACAGTGCCCAATATCTGAATACGGTAGCACCAGATTGGCTTTAATATAGAGTTGTAAAGTAGAAGTTGCAATCGAGGCTAAGAACAGAATTTCTTCCAATAAGCCAATTAATTTGAATTGCTTTTAGTTTCATTTGTGTTAGTTTTGCTTCTATATGGCATTTCCATGTTAAACGCCGATCTATATCTAGATCCGAGATATTTTACATGCGATTATTGGGGCACTAATTGATTATTGATTTTAATAGGGGGAAATGACTCCCGACGCAAGGTAAATGTTATATGTACGCATTTTTGCTCATTGACCTTTATTCTCCATTGTTTTAACCACTTTTCCAGTTCATATATGTATATGATCCTGTAAGTAACGAGATGCTTCATGACAGTTTTCGTGAACGCTTAAAAAAGCTCAATCATCAGCATATGTTGCTGTTAGGGTGTGGTTATTTGTTGGCATGTCTGAGGTATATATTAAGTATAACAGTGGGCCCATGATGCTTCCCTGAGGGACCCCAGCGTCAATTGGCTGAGGAGAACTTAAAAAAAGCCCCTTTAATAATAAACTTTCGACCGACTAAGTAGCTTTCTAACAGCTTGTGTGTGTTTACTGGTAAGTTTGGCTTCAATTTATGTGATAATCTTCATGCCACCTTTATCAAAAGCTTGAGAAACATCGATGAAGAGGGCTAGGGAGATCGAACGGTTATTATTCGACCGGTTTTAACCGGTTATTTAAGCTTTGCCCAAGTCGGTTATTTTTAAATGCCCATTTTTCGAATATCGAATAAACCGGTTATTTTTGTATAATAAACCGGATATTTTAGTAATGTGTAATTTATATACATTTTCTCTACTCTTGTTGTAGATGTACCCGTAATTTAAGTATTTTCTAATTGCATATTGGCCAAACTTAAACTTTTTATGAAGAATGTCAAAACAAAATGTGACAAAAGTAAACAAACATTATTAACACTGTAAAAACAAATCGCTTATAAAAGATGTGTTCTCGTAGAAAAAAAAACTAAAAACTATTCAAAATACTACAAAAACGTGTGCAGTTAAAAAGTAAATAGTAATTTGTGCAAGAGCATTCTAAATATTAAATATATTTTTATATAAAGGTCATCTCTATATATTTTTCGAACGCGATTAAAAAGACAAAGACAGTTGCCTGAAGTGCCCCAAAATGATAAGTTACAAAGGTTCTTCCATGTCACGACTTATTAATCACCTTTAATTAGTATACATGCTTGACATTAATGTGATCCAAATGAAATTTAACTCGAAGTAGTTCTAAGGAGACGACAAATAATAATTTACTAAAATACGCTGCAAAAAAATGAATCATTGGGTGAAATATTAGCCCGTTGTGTTGCCGAGGACGAAATGCCCGTTAAGGCACTAAAAACTCCTAGCATCTCTTCATGCTGAAAACTACAATATTACGGCGGAATCAACGATATGGGAAACATTTCTACCAGTTTTATTTATAAAAATGCCAAGAACTAAAAAACAAAAATGAAGAAATCAAGCAATGTCATGGAATGTTTTAAATTGAAGTCGACGAATTGACAAATATTTTACACAAAAAGAATGTTCAGTTTACTATTCGTTTCCATAATGCTGAAAAAAATTTGAAATAGATAATCCTGGCTAAGAGGTTTTGTTTGCAACTTTTGTAAAATATGGTTGATTTTTCAAATAATAACTTTATAAAATTTCTATAATTTATTTACCTTTGCAAAACGTTTGTCTAGATCAGACACCGCCAAAACACCGCACATGTGCGAATGATCTCAAACGAATGAAAAGAGCATAAGAAGATAATTTATATTTTTATTTCTCTTATTACTAGACAACACCAGGGCTGTCAGATGTGGCGATTTCTCGCCAAACGTGGCGATTTTCAAACTCTTTTGGCGACCTAATTTTCGATTTGGCGACATGGCGATTTTTTGGCAATTTTGTTGGCTATTTTTGATGAGCCATCTATTTGTTAAATTCAAAACGAAGAAATAATATTTTTTTTATTCTAGTATTTCAATGTATGAAATTTGATGCATTCATATGTATGACCAGTATTTAAAACTAAATAATGTTGAAATGGCTGATGAAGATAATCTTCGAGAAATTTTTTTTTCACATTTAAATGTGCTCTTGAAAGAAGTAATAAGTAGAATTCATTAAAAATGAATATAATGAAAGTTTATTGAAATTTTTCCATTATAAAATGTGACAAATTATCACATAAGATTTGTTGTTTTTAAATATATTTTAAAGATTTTTTATGAATCCTAACTTACCCTTGGATGTTAATGAAATACAATAGGAAAAATACAGTTTGTTAAAAGAAAATTGTAATGATGATATTCAATCTAATTAAGATCAGTTTATGCCAACAGTTTATAGCTACAAGGATACGGCAGGTACCTGTATTGAAATATTGAAATTCACTAAATATCTGCTTTGAAGTAGAATGCGATATGAAGTTTTCGACACGTTTGTACGAGCCAAAAGTTATATGAATATAAATAGCACATGTTGCATTTCTTTTCTACCTTCACAATGTATTTCAAAAAAGAAGACAACAAGTTAGTCTTCTTGGTGAACTATATAGCGTTTTAGTTATATAATAGAACTGCAACTACATACAAATATATTCACATATATATACATATACATCCAATATTTGTTTAATACTTACCGCAAAATCCTTTTTTTGTTACTTTAAGTAGACTACTATAAAATATTTTAAACATTGCACCTTTTTTGTTAAATAAAAATTAAATAAAATATATGGCGACTTTTTTTGAATTTTTGGCGGATTTTAGGGATACGGAACAAATTTTTTTTGGGATTTATGAAAAAATATTTTTAATTATTCTAAAAATACATATATTATTGTCGAAATCGAAAAAAATAAATGCTTTGGCGATTTTGGCGATTTTTGACATTGAATTTGGCGAAAAAGATCAAAATCAATCTGAAAACCCTGGACAACACTTAACAAGTGTGATGTTGTAATAAAAACTAAAATTTTCGTTTGAGAGTTTACATTAAAACAACAATAAAAAAACCCATATTTTTTTTTGTTTTAAGTATAAATTCCCTAACGAAAATTTTTATTTTTATTACAAAAACAGGTAGTTCTATGCCGAAATTACTTTATTTTGTTACTCGTAACGAAAGTAGTAAGGCTTAAAACTAAGTGTTTTTGTATCATCTTTAACGTAACTTGTATTAATTTTCAATAGCAGAAAACAAGAAATTATGACAATTAAAAATGCAGTTATATTATCTTCAAATATTAAAAACTACATATTCTTCATACATATGTATATAAAAAACGACTACTTTGTTATTGAAAGTTTTTGAAGCTCTTCAATTTATAATTTTTTAATTGCGGTATCAATAAGTCAATTTTTATTTTATATTACTGAACTTCGACAACTCTTTCAAATAACATGTAAGACTAATGGTAAAAACGTGCCAAAATTTTTTTTCAGTGGAATAAGAGAAACACAATTACGCTCAAAATTAAACAACTGAGAGAAGCATAAAATGTGAATGTATGTGTTTGGCTGACTCTTTTCTATATCAAATATTATTAAAAAATTGTTGAAAATGTAGCTAAAGTTTGATTAATTTACTGGTCCCACTTTTCTTGGATTTTATCGTAAAATATTTGTTAGGTCTGATCTAAGTCATATCTATGTATTTTGTTGGTTCCTAACCTTTGCAAATTGTTTTGTTTTTATTCAAAATAACGTTTTATTTTAAAAACTTTTGATTTTTGTGTTTTTAAGTATTCGAATTAAAACCGGTTAACCGGTTATTTAAAAAATGCTTAACCGAAAACCGGGTTTTTTAAAATAGCAACTATTCGTAATATTCGAAAACCGGTTATTGAAAAAAGTCGAATAATCGATCTCCCTAAAGAGGGCGGAACAATATTTTTTTTCTTCATAGTCTTTTCTTATAGCGTTTACTATACGATGGGTTTGTTCAATTTTGCTATGTTCTTTTCTAAAGCCGAATTGATGGTTAGGAATACATCTATTTACAGAGATGACACTAACAGCTTCTCAAACAGCTTTGATATATTAGACAATAAGCTTATAGGTCTATATGACTCAACTTTTGTAGGATCTTTTCTTGGTTTAGGTATCATGGTAACTAAGGATACTTTCCATTCTTGAGGATAGTATTCAAGGCGTAAAATAGCATTAAAAATCAAGAGAATCATTTTCTTTGCTATGCTGGGTAGCTCCAAAAGCATTTTGTTACTGATCTCATCAATACCAGGGGCTTTCTTGGGGTTTAACTCATGAATAGCCTTTTCGATTTCTCTTATCTCAAATCTTAGTGGAACAGCTGCTCTAACAGCAACAGGTGGTAACGACCGCAATATCGAGAGATGTATGATTAACAATAAGATTTCCTTTTTCTATATCATTTCGTACCCAACTTTTATTTAAGGCCCCTATTATGAGTTACATTCGATAAGCGGCTATCGAACATCGACTATCGAATGTTAATTTGGTATTATGAGTTGGCAGCACTATCGAAAATTTCGTTGTGCATCGAATTTTTCAACGAAAACCAATTTGCTTTCGATGGTGTAAATAATTTTAAAAAAAAAATTGTTGAAAATGTAAGTTTTTGTTAATTTATTAGTCTTGGTGTGCAAATTCCACATTCTTAATTATTTTTGGTTATTTTATGCAGGTCTAAAGTCGACAGTAGTAAGCATCAGTTGGAAAAGCTTGTTTCCCTTATGGTACAAAATCCTTTGTTAGCAAAAGGAATTTTTATAAAAGGTCAGGCTACAGGTACAGGCCAGTTCCAGTAAGCGTTCATCTTCATCAGATGAATCATCGTACCATAATTCCGTCGTAGTCATGATTTATATTAGTTTTTTTTTAAATTTGTTAACAAAAATTTTTTATTTAAAGTGACAGCTGATAGATAATGTACTACTGTGAATAAACTAAATCACAATAGTACTTTTTTATCGAATGTGTTTCATAATACCAAATGAAAATTCGTTCGATCAACTTATTCGACTGCTGTCGAAAATCGAATTAAGTTCATAATAGACACCTTTACTATTTTTGATATTTTTGCGGGCTATGCTAGAATGTTGAACAGCTAGTTTGAGATAATTGTCAAAATTTACAATAGAAAGATTCACATTCTCCGGTGTTCTAAGCAGAATATTTTCAGTACAGTGGGTACTGAGATATTTTTTATATTTTAACCAATTTATTTGTGTGGCTGACGTCACTAAGTTACCAGACGGATATACAATTCTATTAGGATTTGTTATAGTAAGAATTGTAGGTGTGTGATCAGAAAATAATTCTAAAGAAGCTTCAACATGAATCGTTTCTGCGGGGATGTTTTTAACCACGCCAAAATCGATGACATCTGGGATTTTTTGCTGATCAGTAGGCCAATACCACATTTAAATCCATTTTAGACATTATATTATACAAAACACGACCCTTTGATGTAATGAGCCGTGACCTCCAGAAGGTATGTTTAGCGTTGTAATCGCCAGCGGCTAGGAAACAGGGTCCTTATGATTTAAAATATTTATAATATTGGCTTTCTGATATTGAAAATCTAGGTGGAGAGTATAAAGATGAAAGTACTAAGTTTCGATTTAGCTCTTCAACACAAATGTTCGTTGCTTGCAGATAATCTTCACGATGATCACACATTAAGTAGTGTTTGATTCGGGCTTTTATCAAAATAGCAGAACCTCCACAAGCTCTATTTCGAGGGTCCTTGGTATCATATAATATATAACCATTAATTTTAAAAGTATTTCTTGAGGTCAAATGAGTTTCAGAAACCATCATTACATCAATTTGTTTACTTTTAAGAAAGTATTCTAGTTCTTTTTTATGTTGGCGAATGCCGTTTGCGTTCCAAAAACAAATTTTAAACAATTCATGGCTTGTTAAGTACAGCTTGCAATAACATCGATTGCATTCTTAACATTTCCTGCATCATATTAACCATTGTGTTCGTAAAGTTAGTTACTGTTTGCACTAGTGTTTCCATGGGCTTTTCTAGACGACTTAAATTAGAAACTAGAGTCTCATCATTATTTGGCAAATCACCTTGCATTGGCATATGGTTTGATTTTAGGACGTTAGCGTAGGATGTTCTGTTATTACTAGGCTGCGGTACCTGAATGTCATTAGTGTTAACTTGATGTGTTACCTGAATTTGAGGGGGATTAGGTTTCGGTCCAACCGAGCGCTTGACGATAGAGTATACAGGGCATTCTCTATAGTTGGCAGTGTGATTACCACCACAGTTGCTGCATTTTTTACATTAGGGTCATTTTTAGACTTATCGCAGAGAGCTGTACCATGCAACTCTCCACATACAACGCAAACAGGGGTTAAATGGCAGTATGCCTTAGTGTGACCAAATTCTTGGCAGTTTAAACATTGCACGGGACCGTTCCTTTTGTGCGGCTCCTCTATCGTTATTGTCGTATACAGGATATATTTCAGATTGTAAATGGGATGAGTTTCGTTTTTTTTAAGCTTAACGTCGCCGGGTTCTAACTCCACTCGAAATAGTGGCTGGGGATTTTTTTCTCTATTTTTAATATTTATTACGTTGTTTATTTTAAAGCACTTCGAAATGATAGCAACAAATACACGAAATTTAAGAGACGAATAAGATGCAGTGTTTTTGTTTACTTAAGCAAGAGAATATGAATACCAACAACTCTGAAACAAGACAACCACTGAATAAATGTCGAATAAGTTCATGGAAAATACATTTATTTTAAAGTCAGTATTGCCAGTTGAAAGAAATGAAAAACATTAGGAAGAATAAAAAAACAACAATAACCATGAAGAGTAAAAGCAACATGATAATTAAGTACATTAATATTAAAAAAATAAAAATAAAAAGTTGTTAGGAAAACAATTTAAATTTAATTTAAAAAATGCTTTACAAATTACATATCTTATTGTAAAGGTAACAAGAAAGAAAAAATTACATAAATTTACTAAGTGGCAACATTGCTATTGAGTATTTATAAAAAAAAAAATGAGAGAGAGTAAAAACTGTAAAACAAAAGTCGTTTCATTGAACAAAGTCTTTGTGTTTGCCATATGAAACGAAATGTGTTTGCTAGTAGCATGAAAAAAACAACAGTTTGTTCAATGATCTGAAGTTTGTTTGAATACGAACTTCATTGAATAAATATTTCAGTATGTTCATGAATGAAGTTATTCATGCAGCCCTTTAAAAAACATAATTTAGGTAGGTGTTTCACAATAAAAGTTCAAAGCAAGAAGTTTGTTGAAAAAAAATATTAAACGGAATTTTTTTTAAATTGTTATAATGAAAGGTTTATTAAGTCTAGTTTACACGGTAATACATGTCACAAAATGGTGTAAAATGAGAAAAATCTTATCATGTAAAAGCAAAATGCATTGGCGAAGAGAGAATACGGATAAAAAATTTGAAAACCGTTCGGTAAATGTTCATTTTCTAAACAATTTTAGAAACATGAATTCTCATCACACCAGAGGAATATTTTAACAGTATATATTGAAGGTGGTAACATTTTTATACAATTACTAAACCAAAATCAATTTAGCAATTGTTCATGTTGTTTTTGTAAATATTGTAAAATTGTAACAATATGCTTTTTTGTTATTACCTCAGCTGTTTAATATATTTGCTTATATTTTTCTTATACCATCCGTGTAAAAATGAAAAATACTTACAACAGATTTTTATTTTTTTTATTTTAAACACGAAGAGAATTTCATAATATTTTGCTTATACAAAGTCGTAATACATTGTATTACCGTGTATACTAGCCTTAAGATTTAAAAGGTTGTCACGTACGATATTGTAAGTACTATAAATGCAATAATAAAATATAAATGAATCTATCATCTTATTATGTTAGTTTTTAGTTGAAATTTGGTCCAAACTTATTTTATTACAATCTAAGTCATCTAACCAAATATTATTGGAATCGGTCTATATTTAAACATAGCACCCATACAAATAATACTTCAATAAATACAAATTGGTGACAACTAAAACCCCCTTCCTAAATTCGGTTAGCGGCAAACAAATCTCATATAGATGAGGATATCTAAATAATATTCGGCACAAATAACCTTTATATAACTCTTATCCTCATAGTATAATTCTGTTCTGGCGACCATGTTCTGCGATTTTGAAATTTTTTTATCCATGTGAAAGTAAATACTAGTGAACCTCGGGAGCCAAAAAGTTTCAACCCTATTTCAACTATTTCATTGAGAACAGGGTGGTCCCAAATAGACTTTCTCAGTATTTGGTTATAGTTTTGAACTTCTGTGTAAATTTTTGAAGTTGAAATGGTCATAACT
The DNA here is from genome assembly GCA_943735925.1 of Pollenia amentaria. NCBI lineage: Eukaryota > Metazoa > Arthropoda > Insecta > Diptera > Polleniidae > Pollenia > Pollenia amentaria. The sequence goes on along the minus strand of OX031008.1, from coordinate 62,247,610 downwards.
TTTTGTTTTTTCAAGATATTTTCACAGAATAAGTTTTGTGTATTAGTTTATCTTATTAACTATACGTGGTTTAAAGCATTCAACTCTGCGCTCTGTAGAACTATTAAATTTGTTTTTTATGTCAAAATAGATTACACAGTTCAGTTTTGTCTCGGTTTTTTAAGAGATGACAGCAAAAAAATAAGCGCGGAAAAAATATTCTGGAAAGGGTTCCTAGAATTATGCAAAGAATTGCCTTAAATATGGCGTATTAGCAACAATAAGCTCATTAAAGTTGAAATGTTAATAAAAAAAAAAATATTTTGCTTATTTTTAGTTTAAGCATGTTCTTATATATTAAAAATAAAATATTCCACAGTTTACTTGTATAGTATGTGTCACAAGTTTACCGGCAGTATATAATCTGGCATTATATAGATTTCATATGGCGAATAAATAAAAAAAAATTTTGTATTCATTACTTTTTTTTTTGAATTTTTTTTATTGTAGAATTAATTACCGGTCCCTCTATTTCAAACAAAAACTTCGTTCGCATAACATACTTTAAAAACTAAATTTTAAAATTGGTTTTTGTTTAAATAAAAGTTAAGCGAATGGAAGTTTCGTTCGAAATCGAGGGACAGGCAGTAAATTTGAAAGTAAAAGAAACAATAAAAAGATAGAATGGAGTTACATGTAATATGTTTGTACATATGTAAATATGTATTGACATAGGTATTTTAAGTTTTTAAATTTGGTAATATTTAATTTCACCTTAATACGTTCAATACATCGATATTTTTAATTAATAAATATCGATACTCTTAAAAAATATAAATACGATATATATCGATATATTTTTTCAATTTGCCCATCCCCAATCCGGACTCTAACCTCCATTTCTATACCCCATTGTACACACATCTGGATGCGATCTTGCGAACTACAGCAATTTCTGTGACCCAAAGTAAGATATTCAGTTCAAAAAATAAGTCCTGCAATAAAACATTACTGAAATTAAAGAAGGCGAATCTTAAAGAATTTTCGACGACTAAAGCAGTTCCGGCCACATAAATTATGTAGCACCTCATGTTATCAATTAATTTGGAAAAGGTAATTGCCAAAGGTATTGCCATTGTTAGTTTTCTGAGTAATTTTAATTTAAAAGGTTAAACATTAGCCACAACATAAACTAATTAAACTTACCTGAAAATTGCAACTTAATTTAAAAAAAAATTACTAGCACGCAGATATATATTACGTTTAAATTAGCTACATGTTACCTGTTAATTTATTGCCGGTATGTTATCCTTTTAAAAAGTGTGAAAACAGGGGTTTTTATGTATGTATGTATGTTCTTTATTTAATATATTAAGATATTATAAAAATAAAGAAATTATATAACAATGTCATATCGTCGTCTGTTATATAAGCATTTAAAAGCATTAAATAATAAATATGTATAAACATGTTTAAAAAAAAAGAAAAAGTATGATCAAAATATATATAGTTGTAGTAGATATAATTATTAAGTATATTATTACATGAATTCTTCAGCTATCATTTTTCTATACTTTAAAGAGTTTTCAACATACCCAGCAAAAACTTTACTTACCTACTTATTTTTCGGCTGAATAACTACTTATTTTTGTTCGAGTTGTCCACAGGATTCAGTAGTTACAATACACTTACTAGAAGGCACAAAATTTCTAGTTATTATTTAACTATCAGTAAGTTAAATTGTAAGTACTTACAATATACTCACTAGAAGCCAAAAAATAACTAGTTTTTATTTAATTGGCGCTAGTTGATAGACCTAATAAGTAGTTATGGAGCTAGTTACCAGTAAGTAAAAATTCAGTACTGAAAACAAAACAACTAATAAGTAGTTATTTAACTGATTATTAGTTAGCAAATATTCATAACTGAAAATAATAGTAGGGAAAAGTACTTACTGAGGTCATTACTAGCAAGCACTTATTCGGGTTTTCAGAATAATGACAATTATAATGACAACTACTTACCATGTAACGTATGAAATAACTACGACCTATTACCAATATTCAAAAAGTTTTTCCTGGGTAGTTATAAATCCTATTCCACCCATTGGGTATTTTACCATTCAAAATGTTTGTAAGTTCCATTTCATTGAGATATGGATTTTCAAAATATCTGTTTCGGAATTCCCTAAATATTGGGCATTTTGCCATAAAGTGTTTAAAATTTTCATCTTCTCCTGTATTACATAATGTGCACGATTTCTTTTCAGCTTTATTAGTTGTTGTAAGTTAAATGTATTTGCGTTTAATGGTAACAAATCTGATCTTGTTTTAAAAATTATTCCAAGTTGCCTTTGGTTTTTTATGTTATCGATGTAATTTACCGACAAGTTATGGTCCAAGTTTTTATAAAAACGCGATATACTGTTTGAAGCTAGTTGTTTCATATTTTCAAGAGTTTTTGATTTTAATTCTTGTATCAATAAAGTTCCTTTTTGTGCCCATTCTGGCGCAAAAATATCTTCAAAACCAAAACTTATGTATACCAAATTCCCTGCCCATTTCGTTTATTTCTTTTGCCCAAAATAAATTATTTTGTAACATCATCAGAGATAATTTATGTGGTAATCGATTTTGTCTGTATTGAAATAATGTTTTGTATATATATTTCATATGCAAATCTAGCGTGTAAAAATAGCTACATTCTGCTTTAGTTTCAAGTGACAATACATTAGGCTTGCCAGATCCAGATTATCAAAAAGCTGGACATGTGAATTAAAAAAGCTGGATATTAAAAAAAAAAGCTGGACATTTTGAAATAAAATTTTCACGAAAAGTTACTTATTTATTGTACAAACAATTTTATTAAAAAATACCCATATGTACGAGTATGACATTAATATTATTACATTGTTTGTTTTATAATACTTAACTACAATACTAACATAACAAAATATGTACTATATATCTACATACCTCTCATTTGCTGGAACAACGTCAAAATTAAAAAAATTAGTTTCTTATTTTAATGTAGAATTAATTATCGCTCCTATATTTATCTTAAGTAAAAAATTAATGTAAAATTCTTGCATATTCAGCTCATGAGAGAAATATCATTTTCTCATTGACTTCTCTGCAAATTGAAAACTTCAATTATGACTTTTTCCAGCAAATGAGCGATATGTATTTAAGAATTAAAATTGAATAACGAAAACAAAAAATCATACCAAAAAGACGTAAACAAAACAAAAAAGGCTACCAGATATTTTTGTACTTTGAAGTAAAAAAGTTATAGCAAATTAATAAAAAAAATTATTTTTTTAGCTGGACAAATTTCTTTTTAGCTTGAAACTGGACAGGCCATTAAAAAGCTGGACAATCCAGCCAAAACAAGCCCGACTGGCAACCCTACAATACATAGTTTGGTGTAAAGTCCAGTAGTTTTAAAATTCTTTTTAAAAAGTACCGTTGAAGTTTATCTACTTCATCATACAAACAATAACCCCATACTTGAGCAGCGTATGCTTGTATTGAACGACATACAACTTGGAAAAGTTTCTATGTCACTTTTAGTGTTACGTTGGGCTTATTCATAAAGCTGCTCCACGTTGCATTAATGCTATTTTTAGCTGCAATGTTTCTCTTGTCAACATGTTTTTTAAAGCTCAATTTTGGTGTCAGGATTACACCCAGATAGTTATATTCATTCACTATTCTTACTTCTTGATTTTTGTATATAATTTTTTTCTCTAGCTGCAAGTCTTCCAGCTGTCCTGAACACCATCATTTCTGATTTGATCATGTTTACTTCCATGTTTCATTGATCACAGTAACTTTCTAAGTTTTTTTTTGCCATATTTTGCATAACTTCTATATCGTCTGCTAATAAAACAATGTCATCTGCATAAAGAAGCAAACGCACATTTACATCGTTCACCCCACGAGGGGGTGGTTGGATACATAAATGATCGTGAAGATCATTTAGGTGAAGTGTAAAAAGCAGTGGTGATGGTAAGCACCCTTGTTTAACTCCAGTATACGTCTCAAAGTATTCTAATATATCATTACCAGTCCACACGGCCGACTTGGTATCATTATAAATATTTTCTATTAGATTAACAACTTTTGTTGACATACCAATCCAATGTAATTTACAGTGGTTGTCAGCTTAATTGATGCAAGCAAATTTAAAAAACGTAAGTCCATGTAACTCGTAAAGTAATAAGAATATTAAAGAGAAACAAAAATCACCTTAATTGGCAACATAGACTCTTAAAAAAACTTCTTAGCTGTAGTTTTACCGTTATATTTAAAAATAAAATGGAATAATTTATTATTTTAGCATTTTCTATTAAAGTTTGCATAACTTTAGTATTCTTTTTGGAGTCTGAGAGTAATAAGCAGGTTTTATTAAATATGGGTCGGCGGACAACAATGGAACATCGAAAGTTGGTAATTCATCACTATAAAAGTGGGGAAACTCAGCGCAAAACAGGAGAAATATTAAATTTGTCTTCATCTACTGTTCAGCACATAATAGAGCGCTATTCAAAGGAGAATAGAATTGAAAACAAGGGTAGAAAGGCTCCTAACAAGATTTTGTCTACATGTGATGAACGTTGGATCATAAGAAAAATCAAGGAAAACCAAAGGTTATCAGCATAAAAAATAGCTGATGAAGTGGCCACTGGTATTGGGAAGATGTGTAGTGCATCAACGATTCGGCGTGTTTTACGTTCAAATGACTTTCTTGGCCGAGTACCACTAAAGAAGCCCTTTATTAGCCCAAAAAATAAAAGTTCCCGATTAGCGTTCGCAAATACCCACATTTCCAAAGGGTCAGAATTCTGGAATACGGTCATATTTTTAGAAGAAATTTTCGTTTTTACCAAGATAACGACCCCAAGCACAAGTCCAATGTTGTTCAAACCTTGCTTATATGGAACTGCCCCCATTTAATGGAACCACCTGCACAATCTCCGGACTTGAACGTGATCGAAAATTTATGGGCGTGATTGGAAACTAATATAAGATATCACCAAATTTCTAGCAAAGAAACGTTGAAAAGTGCTTTAATCAATGAGTGGAACAAAATAACGGCCGAAACCACACAAAAATTGGTGGACTCGATGCCAAATCGGCTAAAAGCAGTTGTAGACCAAAAAGGTTACCATACTAAATACTAATTTAAACATTAAATATAAATATGATTAAAGAATTTTTATTCACAATTTGTTGCATCAAATAAGCTGCTTCATTTAAAAATTAAGTTATTTTTGATTTTCTTATTTTTCTTTAAGATATCAGCTAATATGAAATAAATAAATTAATAGATCTGAAGTAAGAAGCATTGTCAATAAAGTGGCGTTTTTAATTTTTCGAAAAACAAAAATAATTTCAAAGTTATATGGATTTTAATATATTTATTTTGCTTGCATCAAATAAGCTGACATGACAACCACTGTATATATGAGAGGCTTTCTAGGTACTTTATCGAAGGCCGCCTTAAACCTTAAACTCGTAACTTTCAGCTCATCAGTCTTAACTACTACAGATCCGTTTATGCTAATAATGACTCCTTTCGTCGCATTTGTGAAAATTTTAGTAAATTGTATCATATTATAGATTTTTCTGAAAGCAATATTTTAAAAAGGAAACTAATTTTGTATTTAAATAGTTAATTGTATTCACACCTGTATTACATTCTTTAGTCTGTAAGGATTTATAATCTATAGACCAAATAAAAAAAAAAAAAAAAAAAAAAAAAAAAAAAAAAATCGACGAAAAAAGCATATATTTTCTTCTTTTCCTTAAACTTTGCATGAACTATGGCCGATAAATTGTAAATATTGTCTACAGTTGAGTATTTTGGTCTGAACTCCGCTTGAAATTCATTTAAAATATTATTTTGTGCAATCCACTTTGTAAGCCTAGAGCTTATGATTCCCATCAAAAGCTTGGCACCATAATTTATAAAAGAAATTCCTCGATAGTTATTTGTGCAATTAAGTCACCTTTTTTATGAATTGGGAAGATAATGCTGCTTTCGAATGATTTATCTGATTTTCCAGTTTCAAAAATTATGTTAAAAGCATTTGCCAGTTCGTTTAAAAATTCATCTGTTGCATATTTTATCATTTCGTATGGAACTCTGTCTTCGCTGGGTGCTTTATTTGGTTTAGAATTATTTAAAACAGTTTTTATTTCTTGGATTGTTATTGCCTTATCCACTTCACAATCGGTATACCACATTGGTGCATATTGGATGTCATTCGACAACTGTGTTTGATTTAAAAGCATATTAAAGTCTTCGGCTGGAATTGACGCTCCGATTTTAAAACTATCTCCTCTTATTTCTCTTGCCAGCTTTTCACCATTGTTTTGCATCATTTATATTATTAATTTCTTCAAAATATTCTTCTTTTCTTTTTTTACACTGGATTACATAATGTTGCTTAGCTTTTAGATATTTATGCTTATCTTCCTCTTTATTTGTCTTTCGAAATTCATTTAGCAGATCAAATGATTTTTTTCTAGCATTGAAACCTTTGTAGTTGAACCATTTAGATTTAAATATCGACTTATTGATAGTGGTTTGATTTTGATTTGAAATTGACTTTTTAATAACAGCAATTAGTTGTTGTAAGTTCATGAATTCGCCTTGGTTTTGTAGCATAAATAAATTTTGATTCAGGTTTTGTTTATATACTTCCTTTTGTGTATCTTTCCACACTAGTTTTGGAAGTAAATTGAGTGTTCTGTTTTCCTTAGTTGCAGATTCGATGCTTAACTTTAACTTCAGTGGCATGTGATCCGACCATATTTGCGGTTCTATTTCAAATCTATCTATGAACTTGAGCCAATTATGTGATACTGCGCATATATCATTAACAGAGTTTCCTACTGTACTTCAAAACGTAAACTCTCCATTTTCATCACCTTTTGTACGGCCATTTAGAAAAACCAAGCCAAAGTCGTTACAAAAATCAATGAGTTTTCATTCTTTAACATTTTCAGTATGATCTTTTGAGTTTCTCTCTTCTAATCCTGCTGTAAAGCTACTTTTGATAAAAACTTTAAGTTCTTGTTGCAGTCTACCAAGGCGTACATTAAAATCTGCCACTAATATAACATTGTCTACTGCGTTGTCTGTTAAATAATTTTTTAGTACCCTAAATTCATTATACCAATCAGCTCCTCGGATGTACACAGGTATAATGTTGATCTTTATTGTGTTAATTTTAATACAAAGAATGGCTGTTTCGTTTACGAAATTATAAAAGTGTTTAATATTACTATTTTTAACGTTTTTCTAAACCCGTCAACACATCCACCACTTGCTCTTCCATGTATATTAAGACGAGTAGCTGGCTTCCAGAATAAATCAAAGTTCTTAAAATATTTTTTCCAGTTATCCACACTTTGTTTTTCTACGTGTGTTTCGAATAGGGCAAATACATCAAAATTGCATACATAATTAAAAAATTCCGGAATCAGACATTTATTTGAAAAACCATTTACATTAAAAGCTACTTCATTAAAACATATATTTTGACTTACAGGTTTTTTGACATTGATTTTTGGATTAAGACATTATAATTAAAATTAATTTTATTAAAAACATCTGTATATAAATCTTTAATAGTACCATCTGCTTCTTCTTGATCGCAAAATAATTTTTTCTCCTTGTTCCATCTGAACCATTTATCATTAATTCTAATTCTGTCACTTATAACGGCAACACGATGCGACTTGATGACTGCCTCTATATCTTTTTTCAGTTGTAGCATAATTCGTTTGTCCTTCTGTTTTTCCTGTGTCAAATCTCTTTCTACGTATATTGAGGTTCCCGCAAGTTTTTTAGCATTTTGAAGAGCGTTTTGAAGACTTTGAGATGAGTCCAGTTCGGCTAATACCACCATTTTACCGTCTCTTTGATAAAGTTTTTTAGTGTATCTTATTTTAACCGATTTTGGCAGTTTTAGTGAACAAAATCAAAACGGATTTTGTTCACTAACCCAAAAACAGAACTTTTTTCACTTAAACCTTTTAAAATCAAGTTTTTGCTTTTTATTTGTTCTTCCAACTGACTGATTCTTCTTCTATCCACATCTTTGTCGACTTTTAAAACTTCTACTTCTTGCTTTAGCTGATTGTTTTGCTCATTCAAATTTTCAACATCTCCAGACAACGTTGATAACTTATCAAAGACTTCTCTGTTACTATATTTTATTATCTGTCTAAGATCATCCACAAAAAGTTCTCCCACTTTTCTTCTTTCAGTTGAACGCTCTTCGCTTGCCTCTGGTGAGGTTTCTATCAAATATCGTTTGTTTACGTTACCTCGCGCCTCAGATTGTACATCCATCTGATGTACAGACGCTTTACGGTAGATTTAAGGTAACTTTCTTTGCAAAATTTCACGAGCTCGACTTAAACACGTCTATACCAAGATACAATTCTTCTTCTTTTTTCCAGGGGTTTTTATGTTTCAAAGTAATGCTAATACAATTTTTTTTTATACAATTTTACATTAACAACAACACTCATTGCAACAATCTTACAAACATAAATATTTATTCACGTTTATTATTAAAAATAAAACTCTGTTGATCTCATACGTAAAATAACTGTGTTGCCAAAAATTATTATTTCTTTTTAAATTCTGATTCGAATAATCGTTATACTTGCAAGCAATGTCGTGTATTCTGAAAAATTGTTCTATAAAAAATGATGATGAAAGGATGATATCCTGTTGGCTCTGCCATTTTAAGTGTAGTGGCTTGTCTACGTTAGTAGCTGAATCCCTCACCAAGGATAATGGTCTTCACTGGTGCTGCACTGCCTGCAGGAAAATTGGTGTGAGTTTCTATCGCTTTTTTCAGGGAACTATAACGCATTTCAAAGAAATTCAAAATGAAGCCGGAAAGCTTGCTGAACGTATTTCCACATATGGTAAACTTTTTGATGATTATAAGTCGCTCGACAACTTAAAATCTCCTCCTCAATCTTCACCCAAACGTCGAAAATCATCTAGAATAAGTAATAAAGAAATAATTGAAATGCCTTCCGTCGCTCCTGTTAACTGTGCTGCTTCATTGCTTTCAAAGTCTGGTACGGTGAGTCCTAAACCAGGTCCTGTTGTAACAGTGAAGCCTCCCGTTATCATAAGTCCCATTAGTAATGTTCCTTGCTTATCATCTCAAGTCATTACCGGAGAAACTTTACCCGTCGTTCAAAATTTAAATAAAAACGAGCAACAAATAGTCGATCATGCCGTAATTTCTCAAAACAATGAAAATAACGGAAATATACAAACAAATACACATAGACAACTAAGAGTGATTCCACCAACCAAACATATATTTATATCACGTTTTGCATCGGATACAACAGCTGAAGAAATTGATAATTATATTAAATCTAAAGTTAACATGAACTCAGGTATAAGTGTTCATAAATTTACATACTCGCAACAAAGAAGTATAACATCTTTTAAGGTCTCTGTTCCTTTTGACATTTTTAATCAAGTTGTTGATCCGTCATTCTGGCCTATTCATGTCTTGGTCCGTGAATATGAATATAACAGTAACAATCGCAATATTGCTCATCTTCCATCCCGTGTGTCAACATTTCCAAAAAACTAAATAATTTATCTGATTATCAACTTTTTATTATTTACCAGAATGTTCGTGGTCTTAAATCCAAACTTTCAAACTTATATTTACAAAGCTTTAATTTTAATCATCATATTATTGTATTCACCGAAACTTGGTTGAACAACAGTTTTTTGAACTCGGAAATACTTTGCAATAATTTTCATATTTTTCGTCGAGATAGAATTACAACCACGACTGGTGGTGGAGTGTTAATTGCTATCTCAAACATTTTTCCAATGGAAGAAATCAAATTAAACCTACCTTTTAATATCGAGTTTGTTGCAGTGTCCTTAAAGATAAACAACATCAAAATATTTATTACTTGTTCCTACATTCCACCTCACTCTGACCCAATTATCTACAAACATCACATAGATGCAATAAAATTTGTGACTTTAAAACTCAGCCCAGTTGATTTAATTTTTGTATTTGGTGACTTTAATTTGCCTTGTATATCATGGGAATTTTCAGCTGAACATAGTTATTACTTACCCACGCAAAGTAATGATATTGGAGATGAAGTTTTTAAAAATATATCAGATTTATATCTGCATCAAATAAATGGAACTTGCAACATTTACGGTAAACTGCTGGATTTAATATTTGTGAACGAGCCAAACGAATGTATTGTGAACCGTGTTGACCCTATTACTTTACCTGAGGATCTTTATCATCCTACAATTGAAATAAGCTACAATTTATTTTCTAACCGAGTAAAAAAAAAATCTTCACAAAACGAAAAAGTTTTCTGTTTTAATCGGGCAAATTACATGGAACTTAACAATCGTCTAATTAACACTAACTGGCTTCAATTACTGACTGCGCCGAATAGCTTACCTAGTTCTGTTGACGATTTGACTGATTCTTTTTATAAAACTATGTTTATTTATATGGAGGAATGCATCCCCAAGCACGTACCACGTAATAAATCTGGCCCACCCTGGAATACTAAACAACTTTCGTCTCTTAAGAATATAAAAAACAAACACTTTAAAAAATATAAAACCACCAGAGCTTCTTTTTACTATGAAAAATATTCAGTCGCTCGTGCAGAATATTATTTGCTTAACACAGAACTGTACAAGATCTATCTCCATAATGTTAAGCGAAACTTTGTTCAAGATCCCAAATCTTTCTTTAAGTTTGTTAACACCAAAAGGAAAGCCACAGGATTTCCAAAGGTCATGAAATACTTATGTTCCGAGTCATGTGATGAATTAAACATCAGTAATATGTTTGCTGACTTCTTTGCTTCTACATATTCCGAAACTCAGTATGATGCTAGTAATTTATACCCTTACAAGATAACTTATAACCAAAATATATCTTTTTTTACTATCACTACCTCTCATATTCTAAACTGTTTAAAAAGCGCTAAGTCATCATCTTTTAGTGGTCCAGACGGTATACCAAGTTGTGTTTTAAAAAATTGCGCACCGGCTTTGGCGACACCTTTGTCTATAATCTTTAATGCATCTTTAAACTGTGGTTACTTTCCGAAGGCTTGGAAAGATTCTTATATAATTCCATTGTTTAAATCAGGAAATAAATCAGATATATGCAATTACAGAGGTATAGCTAAACTAAGTGATATACCAAAACTTTTTGAAAAATGTTTAATGGATTGCCTTACTCATCAAGTTTCTGCCTTGTTGTCACCACTGCAACATGGCTTTCGGAAAGGATTCTCTACTATGACTAACATTCTCCACTTTACAACGTTAGTTAATAAAGCTTTTGCCAACGGACACCACACTGACGTCATTTACACTGATTTCAGCAAGGCTTTCGACAAAGTCAACCATACGCTTTTGTTAAAAAAACTGGACGTCATGTGTTTCAATAGTAGCGTCCTGAGCTGGATCAAATCATATATGTTGTGTAGAACTCAATCTGTAAAATTTAATTCTGCAGTTTCGAAAAAAATCAATGTAAAGTCTGGAGTACCTCAGGGTAGCCATATTGGTCCAATTCTGTTCCTTCTTTTTATTAATGATTTGCCTGAAGCAATTCAACATTGTAATGTGTTGATGTATGCAGACGACGTAAAATTATTTTTAAGTGTTAAACTTCCTTGTGATCAACAACATCTACAAAATGACCTGGATAGTTTTAACAAATGGTGTAAACTTAACCTGATGGAACTAAATTTAAAAAAATGCAAGCATATGCAATTTTCTAGAGTTAAAAAGAGTGCTTACTCCTACGTTCTTGATGGCTGTAATTTACAAACTGTTAATGAAATAATGGATTTGGGAATATTGTTAGACAAAAAACTTAATTTTATTCAACATATAACGATGACTGTAAATAAATCACGCAGTGTTCTAGCTTTTATTAAAAGATGGGCAAAGGAATTTAATGATCCCTTAACCACAAAAAGGCTTTTTACTTCGCTCGTTAGACCAATTCTAGAATATGGCAGCATTATTTGGGACCCGATCTATAATATCCACAATGATCATATTGAATCAGTTCAAAAACAATTTCTTATTTTCTGCTTAAGAAATAATTATAGAGGACGCCTGGTACTACCTTCATACTCAACAAGACTAGCCGAAATTAATTTACCAACTTTAAAAAGCCGTAGAAAGATGCTTAATATATCTTTTATGTTCAGTCTTATAAATGGTAGCACACATTCTGAATTTTTATTAAGTAACGTAACTTTTAATATCCCTCATCGCTCACTTCGTTTTTTCAGTCCTCTATATGTCAGGACATGCCGAACTAACTTTGCTATGTCAGATCCACTAAGAAAATTATGCAGCTGTTTTAATGAAATGTATAACTTTATCGACTATTCTCTAAACATTAACATCATAAAAACCAATGTCATATTATTTTTAAATCAATAATGTTTATTATAATCTTTCTTTCTTTGCATATATGTAAAAAAAAAATATATTACTACACTAAGATAGTCTGTAAGGAATTTATCCATAGACTTAAATTAAATAAATTAAAAAAAAAATAAATTAATAAATGATTTAATTTGTATTTAAAAATGGGTTTTTATGTTTCAAAGAAGTGGTAATAAAAGATTATTAAAAAACTTTCTATCTAGAGTATAAAAGTGCATGCATTCATAATTATACCCTCCACCACCACTAGTGGTGAATGAGGGTATACTAAGTTTGTCATTCCGTTTGAAACTTTTTTGTTATACATCTAAGACCCCATAAAATATATATATTCTGGCTCCTTGAGTAATTCTAAGTCGATTTAGCCAAATCCGTCTGTCTGTACGTCTGTTAAAAACACGCTCACTTTCGAAAAACGCAAAAGAAAAGAACAAACTTGGTTTCAAATTGCTTGTAGTTATCCTAAGCGGTTTGGGATTGAAATCCAGCAACATCGGTTCAGTAGGATCAGAACTATGAATCAAAATGTGGAACCACTACACTAAAAAATTGATAATTTTGTTACAAAAACTAACATAAGTGGTGGAATAATGCACGGAATGATTAAAATTTTGCACGAATTCACTTTATACAACTGCAAATCATACTGTTAAATTTAGTGAAGATCGGTCCATAACTGACCATAGGTCCCATATAAACCCTAGAGTTTAGTACGCCTAAAACCGTAATAAATAACGCTTTCATAATTAAATTCGGTACGGTACAGTTTTGTAGGACTAGAAATCACACTGTTTAATTTCGTGAAGATCGGTCCATAATTTATCCTAGATCCCATATAAACCCTACTCCCGGAAAACTGTTTAGTTCGCCTAAAACCGTAATCAACGACGATATCATACTTCAATTTGGTGCGTCACAGTTTAAAAGGACCTTAAATCAAACTGTAAATTTGTTTTAAGATGGGTCCATAATTTACACTAGGTCCCATATAAACCCTACTCCCGGAAATCAGTTTAGTACGCCTAAAACCTTAATAAATAATGCTATCATAATGAAATTATGTACATCACAGTTTTATGTGACGAGAAATTAAACTGTAAAATTTCGTGAAGATCGGTCCATAATTTACTCTAGGCCCCATAAAAGCCCTACACCCGGCAAACAGCTTAGTACGCCTAATAATGCTATCATAATTAAATTCGGTACGTCTCAGTTTTATAGGACGAGAAATCACACTGCCAAATTTCGTGAAGATCGGTCCATAATTTACCGTAGACCCCATATAAACCCTACTCTCGGAAAACAGTTTATTGCGCCTAAAATCAAATAAAGCCCACTTTGGAAAAATAATTAAATTCGCCTAAAACCATAATAGATATTGCGGTAAAATTTCTTCCAACTTAGATTCATATGGCCAGAAAAAATATCATGCAGTTTTGTGAAATTCACTGTTAACGCTTAAACTAATTACACTGCTGTATTGAAATTTATTCTAATTTATTTTTTGTAATACCAGAAGTCAGTCCCCATAATTTTGGGATGATTGGTCCATAATTTACCAAAGGTGCACTCCATAGCACTTGCCATAGCACTCTACCATGTTTTTTTTCATTATTGTTTAAGCAATGTTCTCGCTGATATATGTATATTTTCAACGGAAAGATGAAAAAGAATTTGCGTTACACATAATGAATAATCCATTCTTTAAATTATGCAACGAACAAGAAATCAAAATTAACAAGATAAAAATTTTTCATTTACGTTTAGAAAACGGTACCTTAAATGTTCTAGAAACCAGAAAATGTTTTATTTACACAACCAAAAATGGCTTACAAATGATCCGATTTTTAAGAAGCCGTCGATAACCGTTAAGGAAACTGCAAAAGCCAGTCGACCCGCAAAACAAATTGACAATTACAGTGAAAGATCACGAAGACGCAAACTTGCAAATATCAATGAACAAATTTCTCATAATATGATAAAGTATTCATTTCTGCATCAAATTCAACCATTGCAATAAAAATTGCAATAATTGAAAAAATAGTGGAAGCGAGCCCTAGACGCACAAAGAGGATTTTAAAAAGTATACCGACACCAACTGAAGAAATGAAATTTACTCCAGGAGAAGCATTTGCACTATTTTTGGATTTAAAACTATACGACTATTAAATACACTTGATGCTGACTGTTAAAAAAAACTTAAAAATTGCAGCTTCACTTATATTTATAAATGGGGATGTGATGGAAGCTCTGGTCATAAACAATAAAAGCAATGTAATTAGGGTTGCCAGTCGGGCTTGTTTTGGCTGGATTGTCCAGCTTTTTAATGGACTGTCCAGTTTCAAGCTAAAAAGAAATTTGTCCAGCTAAAAAAATTATTTTTTTTATTAATTTGCTATAACTTTTTTACTTCAAAGTACAAAAATATCTGGTAGCTTTTTTTGTTTTGTTTGCGTCTTTTTGGTATGATTTTTTGTTTTCGTTATTTAATTTTAATTCTTAAATACATATCGCTCATTTGCTGGAAAAAGTCATAATTGAAGTTTTCAATTTGCAGAGAAGTCAATGAGAAAATGATATTTCTCTCATGAGCTGAATATGCAAGAATTTTACATTAATTGTTTACTTAAGATAAATATAGGAGCGATAATTAATTCTACATTAAAATAAGAAACTAATTTTTTGAGTTATGACGTTGTTCCAGCAAATGAGAGGTATGTAGATATATAGTACATATGAATGAACTGAAAAAATTTAAGTTTAGTTATATTTTGTTATGTTAGTATTGTAGTAAAGTATTATAAAACAAACAATGTAATGATATTAATGTCATACTCGTACATATGGGTATTTTTTAATAAAATTGTTTGTACAATAAACAAGTAACTTTTCGTGAAAATTTTATTTCAAAATGTCCAGCTTTTTTTTTAATATCCAGCTTTTTTAATTCACATGTCCAGCTTTTTGATAATCTGGATCTGGCAAGCCTAAATGTAATGCAGAATCTGATGCTTACTTATTCATGACATCTTTCGTTCCATTACGTTTAAGAAAAATTTATATTGGCTTAGAGCCGCCAACCATTAGAGCTACAGAAATGGATGTTTGGAAAAATTAAATTCCCTCCTCAACAAAGTATTGCAGACCAATAAAGTTTGTTTACAAAAAGGAAACTAAAGATGTCATAACTGAAGAAGTTTGAAAAATAAAAATTCAAATTAAAGAACTTCAACCGGCAATATTTAAATTTGATGGCCAATACATTGAAATTAACTTTCAAATGTTCCTTATAATAGGTCTGTCTGCGTACACATATTTTGCATAATTTTGTACAAAATGTCGCAAAATCTTGCAAAATGTTGTCTGCGTACTCCAAATCTCTTACAGCGAGAGAGCCAAAAAGAGAATTTTTTGACAGTTGAAAGTTAGAGAACTTGCAAAATGTTACTGGAGAAATTTCCTCTGGTAAGATTTTGCAACTAGTTTGAACAGCTGTTTTTATATACTGTTTGAATGAAAGAGTTTACGTGTGCCAACATAGCGTCGACGAAATAGCGTCGAATTTGGGAATTTAAAGACCGGGAAACAAAAATACCCATATAATGGGGATTTACAGTATATGAACAAAAAGTTAGCGTCGAATTTAGGAATTTAAAAAGGGGAAGTAAAAATATATTTATATTTTTAATAAAAATACTAAAAATATTTACCACAGGCTTTTGCACGGTATAAACTATATATTTTCTGAAAGTAAAAAGTTTTCTGGACAAAATGAGCGATGCGTGCAAAAAATATATAGTTTATACCGTGCAAAAGCCTGTGGTTCATTGAATAAATCAGTAAAGATTTTTACTGACCATTTTGGATGAACCCAGATTTCTCGGACTGTCCGAACGATTTTTTGCACGCATCGCTCATTTTGTCCAGAAAACTATTTACTTTCAGAAAATATATAGTTTATACCCTGCAAAAGCCTGTGGTAAATATTTTTTGTATTTTTATTAAAAATATAAATATATTTGGGCTTAAATCTAGTTTACCGACGCAGCTCCAAATAAAAAAAAAAAAGTACCTAGGGTGATAGAATATGGAAAAATAAGAAGAAAAAATGAAATAAGAAAGTTAGCGCAAACGCTTAGTTTTCGAGTTATGAGCGTTTTAAATTTTTATATAAATATGGGATTTTACAGTACATTTCCAAATGTATATGGCTAATATTGGTATCATTGCAAAGCGTTTCACTAGATATTTCTGGACATACAGAATTTATTTTAATATTTTTTAGTTTATTAAGAAGTGGGACGAGTTTGCAAAATACAAAAGTTTTTTAGTAAGCATAAAAACAAATTTATTAATTTTTTCTAATTCTTTAATGTATGTACATATATACTACATACTAATTTATTTAAGAATTTTAATTAAAATACAAGTAAAACCTTCTTTATGTTTATGTTATACTAATGAGGAGAGAATCCTTACCCATGGGCAAAGGCCGTCTATGCAGAGAATCTTTAGTTAGCGAAGCCGGTATTAATTATACCATAGGGGAGAAAATATTTGCGCCCGGCCGAAGGCCGGATATGCTAGGAAGCTTTAGTAAGCGAAACCGGTGTTTATTATACCATAGAGAAGAACATCCTTGCGTCCTGCCAAAGGCTGGCTATGCAAAGAATTTTTTTTTGCGATGCTAGTGTTTGTTATTTTATAAAATTTGTATTACACTTTTATTTAAATAAACTACATTCTTTCCTAGTGCACTTCCGTTACATTTCGACGTAAAATGAAAAAAACTGTAATGTGATCTAAAGAGTTTAATATTTTGAAATAAATTATGTATATCCAGAAAAATCTGTTCAAGAGCTTTAAAATGATTCCAATATTGGCCATATACGTTAAGAATTGTAGTGGAAAATCACATATTTATATGAAAACTTTAAACGTCCATAACTCGAAAACTAAGCGTTTGCGCCAACATATTTATTTTATTTTTTCTTCTTATTTTTCCATTTTCCGTCACCCTGGGTACTTTTTTTTTATTTGGAGCTGCGTCGTTAAACTAGATTTGTTCCTATATTTGTACTTCCCTATTTTAAATTCCTAAATTCGACGCTAACTTTTTGTTTATACTGCAAATACCCATTATTTGGGTATTTTGGTTTCCCGGTTTTTAAATTCCCAAATTGGACGCTATTTCTTCAACGCTATCTTGGCTCACGTTTGTTATTTCAATTGTTTACACACCGATCAGCTGGTTTCTTGCAAGATTTCACTGGATACCGTCTGCGTACTTTTTGAGATATTCTCAGCCGAAAGAGTAAAATTTGTCTTACTCTCCCAAAACAATTTACTGAGTATTTGCTACTGGAAAAGTACCCAGACAGACCTAATGATCGATGGAAAAGTTGCACAAGCATTAACCGAAACAAAGTCTTCGTAAAGCTGCACCATATGTCAAAAGACATCAAGTAAATTAAGCCAACCCCCAACACAAGACAATAGTTTCAATGAAGCATACGAATTAGGAATGTCCCCTGTGAATATTGGGACTAAAAAAATTACAGGGGCCAAATGTTGGCATTTTCTGACAGGTTCTCAGTTCGAGATTAAAAAATAAGTATCAGTTGTAAAATACAAGAGAAATAATGATAAATTATAAAAAAATAATATTTGAAATATTCAACTTTTACACCGAAACTACACAAAAAAATGAATATGCATTTTGAACTCCTCATAACTTTTGTTCCTATTAGTCGAATTTAACGTTTTATAGCGCAAGTTAAAGCCTAACATCATACCTATCGAGCAAAAAAATCGCATAAAAAATACTGATCCAGTGAAAAGTTATGGAATTGTGCATGTGTCGCAAATGTGGTACATTCTCAAAAATTTGTTTTTAAAATGTTTTGGTGTTGGGTATCATATGGCCGGGCTTGACCAACTATACTTTATTAATGGTTTGTTTTACATACATATCCTCGCATTTACAAAAAAAAATACATCATACCTTGTAAATACTCTAAGAGAAAAATCTGTCACGTATGGTATATCACGAACGATATTACATTTTGTTCATTATAAAACCTCCAAAAAAAATTTTTTTTACAATTAAGGATTATAAATGTAAAGTAAAAAATTAACAAAAGAAGAAATACTTGCCAAAATTCGCAGATTTTCTAATTTTTTACATTCACCCCAAAATCACTTCCGTTTTGTCACGTACGATATGCACCTATTTTGCTCGATATTTTGGACGACAAGGTTCCGCATGTGATAATTTTTTTTTTTTCATATTTTCATAATGATAAAAAAAAATTCCAGTTAATAACATTTTTCAAAATCTGTCTCTCTGAAAGCATACAAATGTCACGTCCGATAATATGGAAATGCACATATGTATGTACATATTAGGGAGGTTGGTTATTCAACTTTTCTTAAAAACCGGTTTTTGAATATTCCGAATAGTTGATATCTTAAAAACCCCGGTTTTCGGTTAAGCATTTTATTATTAACCGGTTAACCGGTTTTAATTCAAATACATATAAACACAAAAATAAAAGAAGTTCTTGCAATATAGCATTTTCAGCTAAAATAAAAAATTTTTCAAATTAAACGAAAGCTTATTGAAATAAAACGAAACCTTTTTCAAAATAAACGAAACTTTATTCAAAATTACCGAATTATTTTTAAAATAAACGAAACTTTATTTAAAACAAGCGAAACTTTATTCAAATACAGTTAAACATTTTTCAAAATAAACTTAACCATTTTAAAAATTTTGTAGGGAATTTGTTTTTTGTATTGGTTTGCATTACTGATTAATGAATAGATTGTTCAATCGCCGCTTTAGGCGACACTTACTACATATGTTACGATCAGTAGTAAAATAACTTTATGATTGGGCATGAAATTTTAACTTTGAAAACGTCTTCTGTATCGGGTTCAGCATATGAGAATAAGGTCGTAAAATTTTAATGTACATTCACTATTATCCACCATATGTCATATTACTTGAGATTTATGGATTCTGGAATAATCTATAATTAAAAAGAAGGAAACAGAAATAACTTTATGGTAAACAACGCCAGTATTATCTGTCATAGGAATTAGAGTCATGTTCCTTCTCCTTACGGTTGGAAAAACAACATGAGCTCTTTCACCTTCTTTAGCAAAAAAAAACTAAGTCCCTCCAAGATTTTAAAAATGTTATACATTTTGTTATGACATTCTTCATAAAAAGTTTAAGTTTGCCTAATATTATATTAGAAAAATACTTAAATTACGGGTAAATTTACAACAAGAGTAAGGAAAACGTATATAAATTATACATTATTAAAATAGCCGGTTTATTATACCAAAATAACCGGTTTATTCGATATTCGAAAAATGGACATTTTAAAATGTCGGGCTTGGGCAAAACTAAATTAACCGATCGAATAATAACCGTTCGATCTCCCAAGTATTTATAGTCTTTTTCGAATCGCTTTCTAGTCATTTATTAGTTATATTTTTCTTTATTTATGAGTCTTTTTCGAGTGTTTTTTCAGTCATGTTTTTTGAGTTACTTATCAATCTGTTTGGGTCTTTTTATTGTCATTTATCAGTCGTATTTCTCTTCGTTTATTACGTCATATATAATTGTTTTTCGAGTTTTTTCCAGTGTTTTTCAGTCGGTTTTACGAACTTACGTTTACACTGAAGCGATTTTAAAAATCACGTCCATATGAGCTTTCCGTAACGTAAACCAAAAATATTAAGTTCATATTCGTGTGAGTACGTACATCAAAGTTTATTTAACAGAACAATATTTTTTCTAAAAAATAGTTCTTAATATAGAAATTTACAATAAATAATAACCAAAACGTTTATGGATTTAATTATTTTCACACTAAGAGATCCATTTTTTTAATAATTAATAATTTTAATAAACAAACATATAATTTCCAAAAATAACAAAAAAAAAATACAATTAATAATTTGTACCATGGCCCAATTAGTAGATCTGCTCGAAACGCCTGCTGATTTTTTTTAGAGTTGTGTTTTTAATCATAATACATAGGCATAAATGGACAAAATGTTAAAAGTTGTTTACATTTTTTATTATATTGTTACGTTTTTACTTTATAAAACGCGTTAAGGTTTATTCCCTTTATAATAAACCTTTGAGTTCTTTTAATTGCAAATAAAAATAAATACACACGCGAATTCAACTTTACAAACTTTATTGAAATTAATTATAATGTTCACAAATTTTAAACACTATTGTAAGTATCGATCTGAACCGTTTAATGTCTCCAATCAAACTAAGCTAAACTTTTATGAGTAAGCCTGTATTTATAGTTCAAAAATATTCCTAGTTGATTCAAGAACCGTCTAGTATTTTCTTGAAAGTTATGTTCGAATTATTTTAAATCTAAAGTCTACAATTACAATTGCTGGAAAATTTAAAAATAGCAACTTATATGACATAAAACTATAATTAACAAGATAACTTATAACTAAAACCATAAATAATTCTTAGACAAATCTAATTTCGTAACACTGCCCTCCACTTAAGCTTGTTCGTACCGAATAGGCTCAGATTCTCCGTTGCCATAATGGTCTAGTCGTTCTAAATGTACCACCTTCATTTTTGATTTTGGACTCTTATATTTCTGAATTCGATACACCACGTCATTCAGTTTCTTTTTCACCTTATATGGCCCTTCCCAATGAGTCTGCAGCTTGGGAGATAATCCTTTCTTGCGTTGTGGATTAAAAAGTAACACCAACTGGCCTTCTGTAAAGCCTTCCGAATTCGCCGCTCGTTCGTAACTGACTTTCATCTTGTCATTTGATGAATTGACACGGCTCCGTCTTAACTCGTTTTTCTGCTCTTGGGAAGAGCTCTTACTATCCGCTGGTACGGATTGCTCACCAAAGTTGTACTGCTGTGGCGATGTTATACTCTCTCTAATTGAACCTCTGACCGCAACACACTGTGGGCATTTTATTATGCAATCAATCACGGCTTGCTTGCAACCGACCCAATAGTAGCTTTCTTTTAACTTCTTTATGGTTTTTGTAACGCTTAGATGTCCACCATTAGTACCGTTGTGGAATCTCTTCACGACTTCGCATACTTTTGAAGACGATACTACAATAAGGTTTTTAGCCGATTTGCCATCAGTACTTTCCCATGTGCGGTATAGGCAATCATTTGCCACCTTCAGACTATTCCACTGCGCCCAATACGAATTCATCAGTGGACCCTCCAATGTGATTTCTTTATGAGTCGGTATTTTACCTTCTTTCTTAGCCTTTATAATTCGCACCAATATGGGATCATTATTCTGCGCCGTTGACCAGTCTTCGCTGGGCTCCACATGCAATAGGTGAATCGCATTGGTGCAGTTCTTGTTTTCAGCCTCCGTACAGTGCTCTCTCATACATTTACTCGGCCGTCTTGAGTGTGCGCTCGGCTCATCACGTTTTCCATCGTCTCTCTGAAATGACGATTTCTTACGACTACAAGTGACTAGCTGTCTTACAAGGGCATCACCTCCGTTCCCAAAGTTAAGGGGTACTTCTAGACCATACCAATTCATTATTTGTCGTCCCATATCTAGACTTATGTTTTGACGAATCATAAAATCTGCCCCAATTATGACCTCGTCTAGAATTTCAGCAACAATAAATTCATCAAAAACGATCATATCGCCCATTCTTATTTCCACTCTTGCTTTGCCATATACAATGGCAGGCTCTCCCGTAGCTGTTCTCAAGCTTACCCCGCTTAGTGGTTCGACATATCCCTTTATCAAATTAGCTCTTAGAATGGAATGCCCTGCACCAGTGTCGATAGTCAAAATGCGGATTTCACCATTGATATACCCACAGGTCGTAACATTCTTGTTGCTCGTTTTCACTACTAAATTAATCGTGGAACCTTCAGATGCTTCCTCCGCTATGCTAGCTCTTTGGTTATCTCTTTGCGGCGAAGCAGATCGGGATCGTTTTCTTGGTGACTTGCAGTTTCTTTGAATATGACCAGTCTTACCACAGTTATAGCATTTTACTTTGCTTTTGGTTTTATTTTGCTTGTCGCCCAAAGCTTGCAAAACAGCCTCCTTCATGCTTCTCATTTCTTTTAAAATATCTCCTTCGTCCTCAGCAGAGAAATCAAGCTTCCGTGCCGTATACGATGGCGGCCTTGAAATTATCCTGGCGGTTTGTTGGGCTAGGGCAAATGATACCGTTTCTGCAAACGATGGTTTCTGTGATGCACATACCGCGAGTTTTACATCAGCATCTCGTATACCATTTACAAATGCTTCGGTCTTAAAATGATCTAACAATGGATGACTTTCACCTGGATAAGTAAGCTGCACCAAACGCTCGATCTCTAGTGCGAAATCCTGTAGCGTCTCGTTTGCCTTTTGTACTCTGCCCCGTAATTCCATTCTGAATATTTCTTTTCTGTGTTCACCACCAAACTTACGTTGCAGTGCTACCATAATGTCATCATAATTGTTTCTGCAACTTACTGGTACACTTTCTAGAATTTCAGCTGCAGTTCCTTTTAAAGCCAGAATCAACTCTATGGCTTTTTCTTCATTGTTCCATGCATTTTTGTTGGCAACTGTGTCAAACTGGAACTTGAACACATTCAATGGTGAGCTGCCGTCAAAACTTGGAGCTCTTATTCTATTCGAGACTTCTGGAAAAACTCGCACCGCTCCCTCTTGGTATTGAAGACTATTTACTTTTTCCAGATGATGTAGTTTTCCATCAAAAACCGTGACTTGTGTTTTTACATCCTTGACTTGAGTTTTTACATCAGTGACTTGTGTTTTTACATCAGTGACTTGTGTTTTTACATCAGTGACTTGTGCTTTTTCATCCGTGACTTGAGTTTTTACATCAGTGACTTGTGTTTTAACATCAAACATCTTCTGGTTAAATGCTATCTCCATATCGTCTACTCTTTCATTTATAGCAGTAGAAATTTCTTGAAGCTTCTCAAGTTTTTCATTAGTGGCCTGGAGTTTCTCGTTTGTCACTCTCGAATTTTCTTGAATTTCGGCAAGAATGGTGCTTGAATTTTCTTTTACCATTCTCTCCATGTTTTCCTCCATTTTTCTAGAATTTTCTGCAGACATTTTTTCCATCTTCTCCATCATAGCAGCAAACATTGTGCTAAGATCCATGTTGCTTGTTACTGGACGGGTAGCAACTTCTATTTCTTCTTTTTCATCAAATTCATAAGCTGCGATGTCAATATTGCGTCGCTTAAATTCATCGATTAATCTTCTCTGCAGCTCAGCTTTATTTCCTGCAGTCGGCAAATCCAACTTGCCCAACTCCTTCTTAAGCTGCTCAACTTTAATCGAATTTCATTGTTTATCAAATTTTTTTTATTTTATTTTTTTTTTTTTTTTTATTGCAATTTCACTTCTGACACCAATTGTTACGTTTTTACTTTATAAAACGCGTTAAGGTTTATTCCCTTTATAATAAACCTTTGAGTTCTTTTAATTGCAAATAAAAATAAATACACACGCGAATTCAACTTAACAAACTTTATTGAAATTAATTATAATGTTCACAAATTTTAACCACTATTGTAAGTATCGATTTGAACCGTTTAATGTCTCCAATCAAACTAAACTAAACTTTTATGAGTTAGCCTGTATTTATAGTTCAAAACTATTCCTAGTTGGTTCAAGAACCGTCTAGTAGTTTCTAGAAAATTATGTTCGAATTATTTTAAATCTAAAGTCTACAATTACAATTGCTAGAAAATTTAGTACAGTGGCGTTCACAAAAATAGTAACTAATATGACATAAAACTATAATTTACAAGATAACTTATAACTAAAACCATAAATAATTATTAGACAAATCTAATTTCGTAACAATATATTTTTTTATATTCTTTTTGATATCAAGAAATCTTTTTCTAATTGTTAAAAAAAAATGTAATATAATAGTTGTGAAAAAAAATTGTGAATAAAAATTTTAAATAACCATAATAATAAAAAAAAGTGTAATAACATTAAAATGCTTTATTGTGCAGTGTGTAAAAAAACATTTGAAAAGTGGATGCGGTACGTTATTTTCAGTGCCAAAAGACCCAGTGGAAAGTGCAAAATGGGGTGAAATTTGTGGCAGGAATTTGGCCCCATCACATGAAATTTGCGAAGACCTTTTTTCGGAAGCAAGCATTGTACGCCGAAATTCCGGTTCAAAATTTTCATTCAACCAAATAAATACATTAATTAATTCATTCATTTATTAATGATGTGCTAATAATCCCAATTTATGATAAAAAAATGATAAAAACAAAACACATTTTTCTTAACAGGTGGCAAGTTTTTGACATTTTTACCATTTGTATACACAAACAAAACGCGTGTTGTTTTTTCTATTGTTGCATTGTTGTAGTTGTGCGCAGACCTACTAATTGGACCATAATTTGTACTTCAAAATTACTTTTATGTACATTTACATTTTTCAGTTGTACTTTGAAGTTTTTAATAGCAAAAATTATTTACTTTAATAAAAAAAATTATATAAAATAAATTGTTTGTACATTAAAATTTACATGTGTACTTAAGGCTTCAAAAATTCGTTGCAGTTTAATAAATTAAGAACTCTAACCTTTACGTTTTCTTTTTGTTACTCTATATTTAGCATGCACAAATTGCTTTGGAAAACCAGATTCATATCTTTATCGGTGCTTTTATATTTAATATGACAAATATCAGAAACAAAATATTTAAGTTTTTAATTTTTATTATGTTTATTTATTATTTTTATTAATAATGTGAACCTAGCTTTAATTATTGTTGTGAGAAAACACTTTTCCGCGCTTAGCTTAGCGCTGGTCCCCCTTCCAGCTGTACAATGTGGCTAAGTCAACCGAAAAAACCTTTAGAATTTTAGCTTTGAGAAATTGTGCGGGTCCCTTATTACCAGTTTTTGCAATATATTCTTTTTGAAAAATGTAATAGGCTATAAAGAAACTTATATCTTTTGGAACTTTCATATTGCATTTAAGCAACAAGCAAAGTGCCATTAATTGCAAAAAAGCTTACTTGAAATAAATTGCCACTTAGCCAGTCCTTCACACAAATCAAATTCAATTTGTTAACTTTCACTTTCATCACTTTAATCATAAAAACTGTCACTATCAACACTCTTTTCATTTGAATATTGATGATTCTTGATATTCCTGAATGTTTTCTTCGATATGATTCTATGTGCTTTTTCAGATAAAAATTTTTTTTTTTGGTGAAATAAAATTTTCGGCCTTTATTGCCAATCTTTTTATTTGTTTAGCTTATTATTTTAATTTATTTACAATTTCTTACTTTATTTATTTTAATATATGTATGTTTTTAGCTTAATCACACATTTTAATTACTAACTAAATATCACTTTCACAATTTAAATGATTTTAACACATCGACGTAACTTTTATAAATGAACAAAAATTTAACTTTTTTTAATTTACTCAAGAATACGTTATACTTAAGAAAAACCTGCATAACAAGCAGTTTTTAATCATCTATCTGCGCAAAATATGATCATAAAATATATAATTCGATCAAGCAGTTTTCAATCATCCAAATGCCCAAAATATTACTATAAATAACGCTTAAAATACCCACATATTAAACGCCTGGATGATCAATTTGCGATTGCTTTACAATTTGTTATTGTCATTTTCGAGTTCTTTAATTAATTAAAATATGAAAAAATCTTTAAATTTAGCAGTTGAAAATGTTTGAAAAATTATGCAGAAATGTTGTTATATGAATAAAATCTACAAATTTGCCGGTTTATAAAATGTATACATATGTATACATATCTTTTTATGAAATATGTTCATATGTGCGCTTTTCATGCGTAGATTAAAGCTCCTTTATCTGAAAACAAATACTTTTTTTATGATTTTTAAATTTATAAGAAATATTTACAATTGAAAATCAATTTTTTATTTTTCAATTTTCGTTAGAAATAACAAAAGACGGCAGCTCTGGTTACTAAACAAAAGCATTACATATGAAGTGTGGCAATACCATCTGTGTTTGCTTACGAAAAATTGTGTAGTGAAAACCATAAAACTCATGTTTGATTTATAATATTTTTTCCGAATTAAACAGAATTTGTTTTTAATTTAAACCGCCTTTAAGAAATATTAGCGAACAAGTCATAGTGCAAACAATTAGACGGCAAATTTGTAGATTTTATTGATGTAACAACATTTGGGTAAATTTTAGAATTTTTTTTCTTTAATATGGAATACCACCCAAAGTTTTGATTTGTCGAAAGTGACAACTGGCGGCCTTAATAGCCCTACTAACGTGCTATCAAAATCAGTTATCGGATTTTATAAACCGGCAAATTTGTAGATTTTATTCATGTTACAACATTTGGGTAAATTTTTGAATTTTTTTCTTTAATATGGAATACCCTCCAAAGTTTTGATTTGTCGAAAGTGACAACTGGCGGCCTTAATAGCCCTAGTAACGGGCTATCAAAATCAGTTATCAGATTTTATAAACCGGCAAATTTGTAGATTTTATTCATTTTTGCATAATTTTTCAAACATTTTCAACTGCTAAATTTAAAGATTTTTTCTTATACTAATTAATTTTTTATGAATAATATGGTGTTCGTAATGTTTTCTGATATAATTATGCATGTTTTGTTAGTGTTTGTCACGCACGTGCTGTTGTCTTCAAAACAATAATAATAGCACGTGGTCAAAACAAAAACAAAATTTTATGTTTGTGGTTCATTTCGGTATTGATTTGTTCACACGCGTAAATTGTGGTTGAAAAAAAGTTGTTTTGTTCACATCGATTACAAGAGCTTTTGCGAAAGCTCGCGCATTGTAGATATAGCTTGGACCAGTGCTGACAAATTCAGTACCTTAGTACATTTTTCAGAACTTTTTCACCTCGCGTTCTTCTTAGTACTTTTTTATCGTTTGCGCTTTTTAACTTTTAATATATATTAACATATATGTTAGCAACATCCTCACTTCGATAGCATACTATTTAACAGGGATGTCAGCGTCATACACAATTGTGGCAGCAAAACTCACATGTACGCTTACGCTCTTTTATTTTGCGAGCGTAAAATATAATTGTTTACTGCAAAACACTCTCATTCAGCGGGAAATATCGCACGGCCTGTTTTGAGGCCTCTAAACAGAAATAATATATTTATTATTTATTATCTTTGTTTCTGTTTTGTTTTATTTCTGTTTTTAACATTGTACAATGATTTTAAAAAAATAAAAATATTGGAAAAAATTGTATAATGTTGTAAAAAGACTTCAAATATTGTCAAGTGCTCAATTTTTCCAAAAAAATAAGCAAAGTTTCTGCGAAATGCAGGTTCCAAATTAAATTTATTTAAATAATAACTGATTGTGTCTGTCCATAACTCAACATTTTTTGATAATTGTATTATTATTAATTGCTCTAAAGTCTTCATAGCAAAATATGTATGTTAATTAGGCCTCGTAATAGGCCTCGCAACCGCAAATTTCTCCCGCTGGGAATGTAAGAGACAAGAGTAATCGCACCAACACGATCATAATTGTCACCACTGCTATTTAATCATGTTTGTTGTAAAATTTATGTTGTTGGTAATAATGGGTGATTCAAGTAGAGATACTTTTTCAATAGCCTTTTTTTGACAGATCACGTGTGAGTCGCGTCATGCTGTCATGTTATTTTTGTTCAGTATTGTTTGGCATTTCATAATGGAAAGACTTACGCCTGAAAAACGTTTACAAATCGTTCAACTTTATTACGAAAATTCGCGTTCTGTGAGGAATGTGTTTCGTGCACTTCGCTCAACTTATGGTCAACATAATCGACCTACTGAGCGTACTTTTCGTAACACCATCACCCATTTTGAGACCCAGCATTCATTATTGGATAATATTCGACCGAATATACCACGTCCAGCACGCCGTGAAGAAAATATAGCGGCCGTAGCTGAGAGTGTAAACGAAGACCGTAGATGGTCGATTCGGCGCCGTTCGCATCAGCTCGGACTGACGTATGGAACGACTTGGCGCATTTTACGTCGAGATCTTAAATTTAAAGCGTACAAAATACAGCTTGTGCAACAACTGAAGCCGCTCGACCTTCCCAAGCGACATCGCTTCGCTCTATGGGCTCTCTGAAAGTTCCAAGAAGATCCGTCGTTTTCGAGACAAATTTTGTTCAGCGATGAGGCCCATTTCTGGCTCAATGGGTATGTAAGCAAACAAAATTGCCGCATTTGGGACGAAGAGCAACCTGAAGAGGTTCAAAAACTGCCACATCATCCAGAGAAAACAACGTTTTTGTGTGGTTTGTGGGCCGGTGGAATCATCGGTCCATATTTCTTTAAAAATTATGCCGGTGAGAACGATTGGCCACCAAGATCGTCTGATATCACACCGTTAGACTTTTTCCTTCGGGGATATGTAGTCTAAAATTTATGCGGCCAAATCCGCTTCGATTCAGGCCTTGGAGGAAAACATCACGCGTATCATTCGCCAGTTACCAGTCAAACTGATCGAACGTGTCATCGAAAATTAGATACAACGGATGGACCATCTGCGTCGTAGCAAAGGCCATCATTTGATAGACATAATCTTCAAAAAATAAATGCCAAAGAATGTTCATTGAAATGATAATAAACATTCCCCATTAAATTTTTATTTTCTGTTTTTTTCTTTAAAGAAGTAGGGAACCTCGAAATGGATCACGCTGACCTATTACACTATGGAACATTTTTGGGATTATTGTCTGGGGGGTGAGAAATTCCAAGTCAGGGTGATGGTACTAGGTCAGTATAGTAAAACCCTCAAAGGGTTTGGCGTTCGTATGTGTCAGTTTTTTTTTTATGGCATTTTAAATTTTTTTCCTTATCTTGATGTTTTTTCGCTTAGTTGTAACATTTTGGCAAAAACGTAGTTTAACATATCTCGAGAACCACTTGTCCGATTTTGATGAAACAAATTTAGAAAAATTAAGAATTACAATTTCTCTTATCTGTTTCCATACCGTTTTCCTATATGTGCAACACTTTCGAAGTTAAAAATGAATGTATGAAGGGAAAAAAGTATTTTTTTGCCTAAAAATTTAAATATTTTTTTTTATTTTTAAATTCATAAAAAATCCAAAATGGAAAAAAGTGCCAAAACTAATTACTTTCGCGTAAAGTCACATAACTCATGAGCAAAAAAAGGCATAGATCATGAAAATCGATGCACGCGTTTCTCATTTATTCACAATTAGGTAAATGTATGAATTTCAAAAATTTGCTCCAGATATGCACAACATTATTTGGAGAAAACATTGACACTCACAAGCCGAACTCTCTCATATTTTTCTACTGTACTAAAAGAGAAATATTAATGTGGCAACACTGGTTCTGTAATGTTCACATAAAACATGCATTGTCATTATCCTTCTTCTCTTTCTCACACTGGTTCTGTGATTTTTGTCATTCAACAAGTGCCGACGAACGCGAACAGTTAAAGTGATTTTTCTCCAGTTTTTTAAA
The DNA here is from genome assembly GCA_943735925.1 of Pollenia amentaria. Classification (NCBI taxonomy): domain Eukaryota; kingdom Metazoa; phylum Arthropoda; class Insecta; order Diptera; family Polleniidae; genus Pollenia; species Pollenia amentaria. The sequence goes on along the minus strand of OX031008.1, from coordinate 62,217,550 downwards.
AGTGAACAAAAGAGAACAGAATATGGACTGTGCAAGCCAGATATAAATAGCTTTTGCTACTGCTGTGGTCAATATGTCTCAACACATAAAAAAAGGGGAAATTTCAGTACTGATTTTGTTCAAACATACGAGATGTACTTCAACCAAAATGTTATAGTGAACGAAAATTGGGTAGCAAATATAGTGTTTAAAAGCTGCTACAACCGTCTAATGGATTGGAAAAATAGAAGACGTGAAAGTAGGCCATTCGGTATCCCAATGACTTGGACTAATCCTGGCGAAGGTCACAATCCATTGAATTGCTATGCATGTGCGAATAAAGGAGCCGGAAAAAGGATAAGAAAATCGTATAATTACGTTGGTGTTGCAAGTGCCGCAACACCATTGCCTCATTCGGACCACATTCCTGTGCCAAAAGCTTCTAGCCCAGATATTTTCTCTTCTACGACTGCTCCGACATATCATGCACGTGATGATCCCCCATATGAGCCATCAGTATCCAATGAGCCAATTTTAATAAATCAAAATAAGCTTGATTCATTTGTTGCCAAGTTGGAATTAACACATCATAAATCGGAAGAGCTGGCTTCCATTTTGAAATCAAACTATTTGTTGGCACCCGGTGTGAAAGTCACAGCTTATCGAAGTCGTCAGGCAACACTCCAAAGTTTATTCCTCGTGAATGATGAAAAAACTTCTGCATATTCCCCGGATGTAGGAAAATTGATGGACGCAAAGGAAATAAAATATGAAGCAGATGATTGGAGATTATTTATTTACAGTTCAAAACTCAGCTTGAAGGCGGTTTTACTGCATAAGACCAATAAAAAACCTTCAGTTCCAATCGCCTATAGTACAGAAACGAAAGAAACATATGATGCACTGGAAAATATTTTAAAAATGGTTAACTACGCCAAATAAAAGCGATTGGTAATTTGTACATTCAATTATTTGTTATAAAAATAAATGTTAAAAATTTAATTGGACGGTTTTTTGGAATTGAATTTGGCAAAAAAAATTAAAAATAAAAGAAAATTATACTAGCCAATTGTCAAAGCGCGCAAAAAGATGAGAGTTGGCTAACTTTTAGCTTCGCTCCGCTTTGAAAGTACTTTATGTGACATGTTTCGTATAAGTATGTATATTTTATCTTAGATGTCAAAGCGAATCGGTAACGCAACGCGAAGCAAAAGTTTTATCTGACATGGCCTTAAGTGTCAAATGCAAGCGAAACGTCAACGAAAGAAATATATATAATAAAAATAAGGCTGCCAGATTCAAAGATTTATCGACATTTTGACGATTTTTTTTCTTCCAAAATTGGCAAAGTGAAAATTTGCTGATTTTTTTCTAGTGACGATTCAGCCTTTGCAATAAAACAATTTTAAATAGTTTTATATGTTTGTGTATTAGGCACCACAGAAAACCGATATCTTTAAAAACAAGGCAGATTAAAAAATGTATCGGCAAAAGCAAAATTTCGAACGGAAACTGTTTAATTTTTATTTGCTTGGATTATTTAATACATTTGTTTGTGTGATCAAAAGATTAAACTATTACCTTATTTTTCAGTCAATGCACTTTAGGAAATGTTTGCCTTTTACTTTGTCCAAAAGTGTTTATTTTATTTCAATATGATATTTTGTCACTCCTTTGTGTGATTTCTGCAGGGAAAAATAACAATCTGAAATTTTAAACTCTTATCGGATAAAGGAAAATAAAATAAATAATTTTATTTAAATAGACCTCAAGCTTATGTATGTATAAAATATGTATTTTACCCATGAACTTAGTTTTTTTTTTTTTTTTTTTTTTTTTTTTTTATTATGTGCTTATATGATAAAAATTTGTGATTATATGATAAAAATCGAACAAAATTCGTCAAAAATTAATTTTAAATTTTCCGAAAAAAATAGACGATTTTTTTATTTTTTCTTAGGATATTGAGGTTTTTTTCACAAATTTATCTGGCAGCCCTGCATAAAACAAACAATGAAAGGCTAAAAAAATTTTAATAACAAAATATAACAATTGTGTTTTATATACTTATTTTCATCATTTAAATTCTTTCTTTTAAAATAAAATAAAATAATTCACATTCTTGTGTACATACATACATAATTTGGGCTCCATTTTTTTAAATTTTTTTTTCTCGCATCAATTTTAAATATGACTTATTTTGACAGTTCTTGTGAGAAACTTTTTGCAAAATATTGTTACAGAAACACTTGTTCTCACATCCTTCCAATAATTGCTGGAAAATTATTTAAATGACAGATAATTCTCGCAAAGTAAAAGTACAGAAACACTTATGTGAGAAAAATCATTTTTTGTTTCATATTGCACTGTTTTTGTCATAATTCACTTGTTTCATGCGGGAAATTTTACTATGCGAGAAATACAGAAACGGGCTACTGTTTATCAAAATTTACATAAATTGAAAGCTGTGACGTAGGCTGCACGCAATTTTTAAGCAATTTACTTTCAAGATGTCATCAAGAAAACAATTTATACTGACAAACGAAAAATTTGCTCACTAAACTTCTAATTGAGCGTAAAATTGCCAAACAAATGGATAGTTAAAATTGAGAGCAATCTCGTGATCAATTTAAAAAGTGTGAGTGTGTTAGTGAAAAAATGAGAGTGAGAGCAAATTGAAAGGAATTGAAAGACAAAAATTGATCGTGTGGCCTCCAAGTTAGCAATATCGGACAAGTGGTTCTCGAGCTATGTTAAACTACGGTTTTGCCAAAATGTTACAACTAAGCGAAAAAACATCAAGATAAGGAAAAAATTTAAAATGTCATAAAAAAACTGACACATACGAACGCCAAACCCTTTGAGGGTTTTACTATACTGACCTACTACCATCACCCTGACTTGGAATTTCTCACCCCCCAGATTGGCTGTTGTACTGTGTTATTATATTAAAATTTAAATAATTTTGAAAGCGGCCTTTAAAGTGAACGAAACAAATTCATTGTGTTAACTCCTGCAGGGAGTTAGGGGTTTGTCAGGAAAAATCCAAAAAAAACTATAATAAAAACAATAGCGTCTTTTAAAAAAAGTCTGTTTGTAACAAGAAACTTTTATTAAGTAAGAATGTGAAGTTTAAAACTTCAGTATTCCAAAAGTAAGAAAAAAGAATTGCCAGTGGGGCAATTATAAATACACTTAAAAATTAAACCATACAGTTTCCGTAGATAGCTAACATTCGGCCATCCTTCTAATAGATCGCCCTCGATCTTTTCATGGTTCATAATCATTCAAGTACCTGGGGGTGGTCTTGTTTCTAGTTGATCTCCTACGTTGAGATTCTTCATCATCAGTCGTAACGTCATTATCAATTGTATCTGGAGGAGACATCAACCACTTCATATCATCGACCGCAACCACTCCCTCATAGAATCGTTGAGTACGTTGCATTTCGGGGAAGTCTGCAACACGGTAACGATCATTTGGCAACACCTCAGTTACCATATACGGACCCTTATAATGAGGCAAAAGTTTTGTTGATTCTCCAGTACTACCAGGATCTCGTCGTATCATAACAGAATCACCAGGAATATATGACTGAGCTTCACATCGTCTCTTATTAAATTGTAATCTTTGCTTGTCCTGATCCTGTTTAATACGCTCAATTACCTTCTGTCGTAATCCGATAATGTCTTCCTCATGGTTGTTATTGGAAATAGCATCATCCAATTTATTAGGTATAAGTCTTCTAGGTTCATAGTTGAAAAGCAATTTAAAATGTGTCGTTTTTAGCACGTGATGAACGGTATTATTTATACTCCACTGTACCAGACTGATATGCTGGTCCCAATCACTACCATTTGGTTTTCGACATAAAGTCGATAACATGGGGGTAATAGTTCTATTTAACCTTTCACATTGACCATTAGCCCTTGGTGTTGCGGTTGCATTCAGCACATGCACGATATTCTTCTCCTTACACATCTTCTGAAATGGCGAACCAGTAAACGATGTGCATCTATCAGTTATAACTCGAGTTGGTATTCCAAATATAGCAACCACCTCATTAAACGCACGAACCGTTTTCTCGCTTTTTACATCTCGTACAGGTTTCAATACACAAAATTTTGTAAATCCGTCAATTATAACCAAAATATACATATTTCCATATTTGCCCCTCACAAATGGACCCAAATGGTCAGCGTGCACCGTATGGAAAGGTATGCCAATTTTATCTATTGGATGTAGGAATCCCTGTTTCCTACCAGCAGGTTGTTTGTTATACAGGCCTAGGAGACCAATACTTCTCCATAATTTTGGAAACAGCCTTGTCTACACCCACATGACCCAATCCATCATGACATGTCTGAACAATTCTGTATCTTGCGTTGTCGGGAACATACAAACAGTCCCTACCATTCTCAACATTATATACCCGACCATTTTGAAGTTTGAATTCTTTCCGTATTCTTAAATCATCCTTAGTCATCGTGTTTTTGGGGTACTTCCATAATATACTGTAACTTTGAATCGCTTTTCTACAAAAGTGTCACCCAATCTGTAGTACCTAAACTCGAATGCAGTACACAAACATCTGCGACTGTAGTAGTATCCTCTTGCAATTCGTTCGTATTACGACTCAGTGCGTCGGCATGTCTGTTTTCAGTTCCAGGAGTATGCTGAACTTCAAAATCGTACTCGGACAACTTCAACCACCACCTTCCTATTCTTGGCAAAATATCCTTCTTCGTCATTGAACTTCTTACGGCATTACAATCAGTTTTAACAACAAATGGAATTCCAATTAAGTATATACGGAAACGTTCCAACACCCAAACAACTGCTAAAGCTTCCAATTCTGTTGAATGGTAACGAGATTCCTCCTTAGTAGTTTGACGACTCGCATAGGCAACGGGATGGAATTTACCATCCATTTGTTTCTGAACTAAAATTCCAGCTAAACCATCCTTACATGCATCTGTGTGGACTTGAGTTTATGCATCTTTACTATAAATACTCAAAACGGGGGCTTCAGTCAAAATCCTATTCAAAACATTAAAAGCATCTTCTTCTTCTTTTCATCTCCAAATAATTTCATTCTTCGTCAAATGGGTCAAAGGTCTAGCCAAAATTGCATAGTCTCTAATAAAATTTCGAAAATAACTGGTTAAACCAATAAATTGACGTACTTCATGTACATTAGTAGGACGTTTAAAATTACTAACGGCATTCAATTTGAGTCGACTTGGCGTAACACCTCCATTACAAATCTCGTACCCCAAATACTCTACCTCGGTCATCAAAAATTTACACTTACGGATATTCAATTTCAAATTCGCTCCTCTCAATATATCCAATACAACCTTCAGATTTTCCAGGCACTCATCAATATTAGAGGATGGTATGAGTATATCATCAAAATATCCCATGGCAATTGTAAAACGCAAAGGACCCAAAGCTGAATTTACTAATTTCTGAAAAACGTCTGGACCATTCGATACACCAAAAGGCATCCTCATGAACTCGTAATGGCCATCTGGCGTCACAAAAGCAGTCACATGACGAGAATCTTCAGCAACCTTCACCTGATAGTAACCTCTCCGCATATCAAGCACATTAAAATATTTCATCCCGTAAAGTCTGTTGATTTGATCAGCTACAATAGGCAATGGATATTTAATTTTTCTGGTCACACGATTTAAAGCCCTGTAGTCAATACATATCCTCTTATCTCCAGTTTTCTTGCGAACGATTAAAATTGGGCTTGCGTAATCGGAATCTGATTCAATTATTATACCGGCATCTTTCAACTGAGCCATCTCCTCACGCACAAACGCTCTTTCAGACTCACTTTATCGATAGTGTTTATAAGTAATAGGTGTTTTATCCAAAAGTTCAATTGAAAATTCAGTGTTCTCTCCACATCCAAGCTCATTAAGGTTCAAGGCAAAACAGTCCCTATATTGTTGCACCTAAATTCTTAATTTTTCACCGTACGGCTCAGGTATTGCAGGATTTACACAAATTAAATTACAAAAATCCTCGTCCTCATTGCTTATATTATCATATATTTAATTTGTTATCAAAAATACACAACTCACCCTTAGTCACCCTCTCACCTTCCTTGAAGACTACGTCAGTTGTAGACACGTTAACGATCGGCACTGCTAAACCATCAGCATCACCATTTATGACACAAGCAGGTATAACGCATCCATTTCTATTCGTGGTTGAATTTATAAAAAAAATGGTAACAGCAACAAAGCCTACATGATTCGGTGGTAAAACGGTAGCCTCCCTTACCCATAAACTAGTTTTCAATTTCGGAAGATTTGGAACTTCAATCCGATTCAAATCATTCTCAGGCAATTCATGCTGTTCAAAAATTCGTAAATACTCTCCTCTCTTGTAATAAATAACGTGTGGTTGTTCGGTAAATGGTTGTCCAATCAATAATGGTATATCAAGAGTATCATCCGTCATTACATATACGATAACATTAGCGACAGCCTGATCAACTTTTAACTCTACGCCAAACAGACCCAAGGGAGATGTCATACCACCACCTACGCCTCTAACTATCATCTCATTGGGAACTGCATCTATTTCAAAATATAAAGCCCTAGCTGCTGACTCCTTCATCATCATGCATTGACTACCAAAGTCCACGTACGATTTTACCGGCATTCCGTTCACCTCAGCATCAAAGAAATATTTCCGATTAAAATTTAATTCTGCATTCCGATTTCCCACAACAGCACAATTGTTCAATTTATTGGCAGAATTTTCTCCCCTTTTAGAATCAGGAACGTTAGCAACAGAACAATTTCTCTCAATATGACCAGGATTATTACATCTCATGCATACAACGGGTGAAGTACAATTTCGTTTAAAGTGTCCTTTCATCTTACACCGAAAACAAGTCACGTCAGCAATATCTCTCTCTTTCGGCAATGGTTCCTTAACCTCGTTTTCTTGTTTAACCTTTGTATAATTAATATTACGATCCTTTACCTGCACACCCATTATTCGAAAAAATTCACGAACATCCGCCAACAATGCATTCGACCCGATATGTGTTTTACAAAGCAAAAACGTCTTCAACTCACGATCGTAAAGTCCCTGCATTATCTGATCTTTCGTCTCCGAAAAAGGTAATTTCAGATTATCACACAATCTCTTCTTCTTAAAATAATAATCAATAACATCTTCACTTCTTGACTGTCTGTAATTCAAAAGTGCAGACCATTGTTCAGCCATACTGGCTCTGCCCATAAATGTATCCACAAATTCTCTTTCAAATTCTGCCCATGTTCGGATGCTTAAAGAATAAAACCAATCGGCAGCACCTTCAATTAGGTTAGATCGGGCCAGCTCCAGTCTAAACGAATCAGACCAATCATGGAGATCACCCATGCCCTTAATTGACTCAATCCAATCACTGGCATCACACTCCGATCCCTTACCATTAAATTTGCTTATGGATTTATGCAAATCCGGCACAACATTAAAATTTGATGCACCATGAGCTGCAGAATTACTCAGTGTAAGTGCACGAATTAATTCGGCATTTTGACTCAATAGCTGTGAAAGCATGTTAGTGGACACTTCTTGATCCTCCGGATTCATAAACACGCCGCTCGAATTTGCATTCATCACTGTTCTATTGCCCTCGTCTTCAGAATCGCCCATTTCCCGTTTCCAATGAATTTCACAATATATATTGAAAACAAAAGCCACTTGTTGCCGCCTTCAATAACAGCATGCAACAACAACAACTCAAGCTTTTTTTCCATTTTCCTCACCACCCAATAACAGCAAACTTTCCTCTACGGCCCACGGATGCTTTATCCCACTTCTGATTGTTAACTCCTGCAGGGAGTTAGGGGTTTGTCAGGAAAAATCCAAAAAAACTATAATAAAAACAAGAGCGTCTTTTAAAATACGTCTGTTTGTAACAAGAAACTTTTATTAAGTAAGTATGTGAAGTTTACAACTTCAGTATTCCAAAAGTAAGAAAAAAGAGTTGCCAGTGGGGCAATTATAAATACACTTAAAAATTAAACCATACAGTTTCCGTAGATAGCTAACAATTGGAACTGAAATTTTAAACCTGAAAAAAAGTATTTCGTATTTTTGTCATACATATGTATATGTACATTAAAAATGATATGCAGCTTTACTCCAGAAAATATTGTTTCCGGGAAAACTAACAGCATAATACCATTATTATTAATATTATTACCGTAACGAGAAAGAAAGCTAAGAAAATATCAATTCTCAATTCCGTGCACTAGATTATCTTCCAGAAATAAAGCATTTCACAACTGAAAGTATTTCAATTTTTTGAAAAAATAAAAAAAATAACGAAATGGAAGAACTAAAGTTGCCTGAAATTTCACGTATTGCTTTTGGAATTCCTCAGTTGAGCACACGTTTTCAATGCAAAAATCTGTTCCCAGTTCGATAAAAACTAAAGATCTATTAAAATCAAATGATAGTTGATATCGTAGTTGTTGTAAATAATAACCAAAAATTTATTTATTTTTCTAATATTTTTATTTTATACAATAACATGTTAAGAACCACTGTAAATTTATTGATTCTCAATTGTGATTTTAATATAACTCTCTTAATCTCATCTTCTCATTTTACGATATTAAGTAATTGAGATTTGATGTTAGGTGAGATTATTACTATTTGATATTATATTAATCTCATTAATATTTTATAATAATTTTGATCTCATTTGCATATTAAAATGAAATAAACAGTTAGTTTTCGTTAAGATTTTTTATATACATTTTATATACGAATTGTACTTAACAATTGTAAAAACCTGTAAATCGTTCTATTGAGTTTTTGACAGTCAAGAAGACCACTGGTAATTTTGTCCGCGTTGTTTATAATAATAAATTTAATATTTCTTTAACAGAAACTTAGAGTTTTTTTTTATTACTATCATTTTTTATTTAATTGATTCCTTTGCGAATTCCCAAAACATATTTTTTGGTGCCGAAACCCGGGAGGGGATGTGCTAGAGTGTAATAATATTAAAGTGCTTTTTTTTGTGAATTTAATATTTAAATTTAGTGATTTCAAATTTAATATATAAAAATCTCAAATTATTTATTAATTTTGAATTTTCTGTTTAAATATGAAATTTTGGATTTAGTTCAGAAATTTAAAAATTGTGATTTGGTTTTAAGTCGATTTAAATTTATCAATAACTCCAAATTGAATAATTCACGATTAAGCACATTTCTTCCTTTTTTTTATAAAAAAATAAAACTAAACGTTTTATAATTCTACAAACTCGTGTTAAAACTTAATAAATACGATGACAGATTTAAACAAGGTTATCGAGAAACAACGTGGTTACCTGGCGCAACTAACGAAGTTGCAATTACGGTTTTCGTCAAAACCCGATAAAACTCGTGGTTATCTCAATAGCATTCTTCAAGAAATTGATGCTTTAAATCTTCGTTTTAAAGAAAATCATGATGAAATCGAAAATATTATCCGGGAAACTTCAATTAACGCAGACGACGTTCCATACATGCACGAGGAATGCTTCTATGCCTTTTCAGATTTCTTTCTGTGTTTTAAAGGTCAAATTATTGATGCTTTGCCTGAACGGCTAACATCTTCCCCTGCTTGTGCAAGTACATTTGCATTGCCTTCGGGTCATGGAGATACGTCTGTTAGCGTTGATACAAAATTACCCAAAATTTCTTTACCCAAATTCTCTGGGGAATATATGGAATGGATACCTTTCCAAGATATTTACAATACTCTTGTCCACCATAACCAATCCATTTCAAAGATACAAAAGTTTTATTACTTAAAAGGCACGCTTTCCGGCGAAGCTGCCAGTTTGATTAAGACCATATCTGCTACGGAAGCAAATTACGATTTGGCATGGTCTACATTACAATCAAGATATCACAATGAACGTATGATTGTGGATGCATTAACTAGGAGATTTTTAAACATCCAAAAATCGGATGGTACTATTCAATCTGTAAAAACGCTCCTTGATACAACTCAAGAGTGTATGAGCTCATTAAAAAATTTAGGGTTTGATACAACCACATGGTATCCACTTTTGATTACTATTATTACACAAAAGCTGGACTTGTCCACGCGAAAAGATTGGGAACAATCACTTAAGGCGTCAACGAAAGTTCCAACTCTCAAAGAAATGTACGATTTCCTTGAAAGTACTTTCAGAACTCTCGAATCTTTACATGAAGATATACCATCTTCCAACCAATCCACTCGTTTTCACAAGGCAAATAATTCAAAGCAAAAGAAAAATGTTTTTCATACAAATCAGATAACACAAAGGCAACATTCTTTGTGCTTACTCTGTAAGAAACCTCATGCGTTATATAAATGTTACAAATTTCTTGCTTTTTCTCCTAAATCTAAAGAAGATTTTGTGTCTAACAATGACATTTGTCGTAACTGCCTAACAAGTGGCCATCGTAATAATAACTGTACATCCACGTACCGTTGTAACATATGCAAGGAAGCCCATCATACCACTTTGCATCAAGGCAATTCTGTCGCAAACGTAGGCTCACCTTCATTAAATTCTGACAATAACAACATCCCTAGCTCTTCTGGTTCTTCAAATACACAAGTTTCTTCCAATAATGTTCACTTATTTAGTAGCGTAGTACTCTCTACAATTCGGTTGATGGTAAAATCTGAAAATGGTAAATTTCCATTTAGGGCGCTTTTAGATCCAGGTTCCCAAGGTACATTGGTGACAGAAAGGGCTGCACAACTTTTACGTCTAAGACGACACAAATCTAATTGTACTGTACAGGGTGTAGGAGAGTCAAAAGTTGATAGCTGTAAATCTTGGGTAGTTCTTGATATTTGGTCAACGAATCATAAACCTGTAATTTCATGTGCAGCATTAGTTCTTCCTAAATTGACTAACTACACACCCAGCACATCTGTTGGCAAAATGTCAATACCTAACGGTATAGGTGAATCATTAGCAGACCCAAATTTTGATCATTCTGACCAAATTGACATCATTCTTGGCTCAGACATTCTTAGTTCAGTAGCTATTCCTGGTAATTCATTTAAATTCAAAAATTTATTCTTTCAGGACACCCTATTTGGTTGGGTGTTCTCTGGCCCTACACCAAACCAATCATATTCAAATATTACTGTTCATATGGTTAACTTAGAGAATGCATTAAAACTATTTTGGGAGCAAGAGGAAGTTGAGGTAAAAAGAGAATACACTAATGAGGAATCTAGTTGTGAGCAATATTTTGTAAATACAACAAAACGTACTGGTAGTGGTCGATACGTTGTTAATTTACCGTTCAAATCTATTCTCAATGATAATTCGGTAGTTAGCTTAGACAATAATCATATCAACGCTTTTAAAAGATTAATACAATTAGAGAAACGTTTTGATAATCAGCCTTTATTTTGTGAAAGATATAAAACTTTTATGCAAGAATATGAATCTCTTGGACATATGACAAGAGTAGGTAGTTATCCGGCAAACATTCATACGAATTCATATATTTTACCCCACCATGGAGTCTTAAAAGAAAATAGTACAACAACTAAATTGCGGGTTGTTTTTGATGGCAGTAGTCATCCAGCTGGTCAAGCCTCACTTAATGAAAATCTCTGTTCCGGACCAGCCCTACAAAATGACTTGCCACAAATTATAAACAGATGGAGACGTCATAAGATAGCTTTTTGTGCGGACATCGAAAAGATGTTCAGACAAATTGAAGTTTGTCAAGAACACCGACGTTTTCAGCAGATTTTATGGCGTTCTTGCCCTTCTAATGAAATTTCCATTTACGAACTAAATACCGTTACGTACGGGACAACGTCAGCCCCGTATTTATCTATAAGAGTTTTAAAACAACTCGCTCAAGATTATTCTTCTTCGTTTCCTATTGAATCCAAAATTCTAACATACGATTCGTATGTTGACGATATAATATCCGGATCTCACTCTTTAGATGATGCTATCTCTATTCAAAATAATTTATGCACTTTACTTAGAAACGGAGGTTTTAATCTAAGAAAATGGATTACAAACTCTCCAGAACTTTTGCTTCAAATACCTGAAGAATATAGGGAAAAGTCTGTTTCATTAAATTTTGACCATGATAACATGGTAAAGACGTTAGGAATCCAATGGATACCTGCATCTGATACTTTTTCATTTAAAGTAAATGTTGCACCTTTTGATAAGGTAACGAAACGTATAATATTATCTGAATCTGCTCAGCTGTTTGACCCCCTGGGGTGGCTAGCCCCGTCAACAATACTGGCTAAAATACTGTTCCAGAAACTATGGTTAGAAGGAGTGGATTGGGACGCTGAAGTGCCACAATACATAAAGGAAACATGGTTCAAATACAAAAGTACTTTGGAAAGTTTCGAGCTCATCAAAATACCGAGATGGATTAACTACGGCACTCAGTCCATGGTTGAACTGCATTGCTTTTGTGATGCATCAAATGACGCTTATGCTGCAGTGGTTTACATAAGGGTATGCTCTTTTGATAATTTTAATGTTAATATCTTACAGGCAAAAACCAAAGTTTCACCCGTAAAAACCGTAACTATCCCGAGGCTAGAACTTTGTGCAGCTGCGCTTTTGGTTAAACTGGCTCGAAAAGTTAGGGAATCCCTAATAGATCTTTCAATTGAAAACGTTGTGTACTGGAGTGACAGCTCTACAGTGTTAAGCTGGATTAAAAAACATCCATCACGTTGGAGTGTATATGTTGCTAATCGAGTAGCAGATATACAACGACATTCAAATACCCTACAATGGAGATATGTGCCATCAGCACTTAACCCGGCAGACTGCGCTTCTAGAGGTATTTTACCAGAAGATCTCGTAAACAACAAAATATGGTGGCAAGGTCCTGAATTTTTGAAGAAACCCTCCTCATCTTGGCCTAAAAACATTCACAATTCCGAAACATCGCTGGAAGAGCGTAAATCAAAAATTGTCACAAACGTTTGTAGTGAATCAACATACCCAGAAATTGTGTATAGATTTTCATCATTTAATAAACTGCTACGGATTTGTACACTATGTTTACGATTTTACAACAACTGCAAGAAAAGTAAAGAACAAAGAGAGAAAGGTACACTGAGCACTATAGAAGTAAAAAACACTTTACATACACTCATAAAAATTACTCAGTTAATTGATTTTCAATTTGAACTCAAAAACATAAACTCAAAGGTGAGTGTAAAAAACAAACATATTTCAAAACTTATGCCTTTTTTGGATGAATTCGGAGTTTTGCGCGTTGGGGGACGATTACAAAACTCTAATTTACCATTCTCTACAAAACATCCTATTCTTCTTGGTAAAACAAATCCTATATCAAAATTGATTATCTTGGACTCCCACGAGAAAACGCTACATGGAGGTTTAACGTTGACTATGTCATATGTAAATCGTAATTTTTGGGTTATTTCAGGTAATCAAATAGCTAAAAGAATCATAAGTAATTGTATTCGATGCTTCAGATATAACGCCAAAACTTCACAGCAAATTATGGGAAATCTGCCATCGGTTCGAATTAATATGACCAGGCCCTTTAAACATAGCGGTGTGGATTTCGCTGGGCCAATATCTTTAAAAAATTCTACATTACGTTCAGCTGTTTTATCAAAAGGGTACATTTGTGTTTTTATTTGTATGGTAACAAAAGCTATACACTTAGAGGTGGTATCGGACCTTAGCACTAACGGCTTCTTGGCAGCTTTTCGTCGATTTGTGTCCCGCAGAGGTGCCTGTACAGATGTCTATTCAGACTGCGGAACCAACTTTGTGGGTGCTTCAAAAGAGTTGCAAGTCTTATTTCATAGAAGCCAAATGTCGTTGCCAGAAGAACTGCGAGAAAGCCTTTCGTGCTCCGGGACAAACTGGCATTTTATACCACCTGCCTCCCCCCATTTTGGAGGTTTGTGGGAGGCTGGTGTAAAATCAGTTAAATTTCATTTAAAGCGAATCATGTTGGATCGTGTATTAAGCTATGAAGAGCTTTCAACTTTATTATGCCAGATCGAGGGATGCTTAAACTCACGCCCACTCTGTCCACTTTCTACAGATCCTTCTGATAACGATGCACTTACGCCAGCCCACTTTTTGATTGGTGAGCCCACTGTTTGTCTACAAGAAGAAAATCTCCTTGAACAAAATGTCCGCCATTTAACACGCTGGAAAGCTATAGAAAAGATGAAACAAGCATTTTGGAAAAGGTGGTATTCAGAATACCTAAATCGCTTACAATCCCGTCCTAAATGGTTGAACCAACAACCCGATGTAAAGGTAGGAGATTTAGTCCTTATTAAGGATGAACGTTACGCACCAGGCCAATGGTGTCTTGGAAGAATTCAGGAAATCCATCCTGGTACGGATGGACGCGTACGAGTAGTATCGATTTTATCTAAACAAAAACTTTTAAAACGACCTATAACTAAAATTTGTTTACTCCCTACAGGTGACCCTCTTTCAACTCACGATGAGAAAAATACAAGTAAAAATTAATCATCAAAAGTAGGCTTACACATTTCGCTGTGAGTAGAAGCATAGCGGAGTCCATAGGACTCGACTAAATAACTTCCAACGGTATGCCTACCTTTCATCACCTGCTTTAAGAACAGTGGTTCTTGGGGCGGAGAATGTTGTAAATAATAACCAAAAATTTATTTATTTTTCTAATATTTTTATTTTATACAATAACATGTTAAGAACCACTGTAAATTTATTGATTCTCAATTGTGATTTTAATATAACTCTCTTAATCTCATCTTCTCATTTTACGATATTAAGTAATTGAGATTTGATGTTAGGTGAGATTATTACTATTTGATATTATATTAATCTCATTAATATTTTATAATAATTTTGATCTCATTTGCATATTAAAATGAAATAAACAGTTAGTTTTCGTTAAGATTTTTTATATACATTTTATATACGAATTGTACTTAACAATTGTAAAAACCTGTAAATCGTTCTATTGAGTTTTTGACAGTCAAGAAGACCACTGGTAATTTTGTCCGCGTTGTTTATAATAATAAATTTAATATTTCTTTAACAGAAACTTAGAGTTTTTTTTTATTACTATCATTTTTTATTTAATTGATTCCTTTGCGAATTCCCAAAACAGTAGTTATAATATTTCTAATGATCTCTTAAAGTAAATTTGCTTTAAATAAGTGTTATAAATTAAAACTTAATTTATTTGAACTCAGTTCTAAGTGTGCAAAATATCTAAAAGTCTGAATTATGTAACTTTGCAAAAGTTAAAACATAAATAGCCGACCAGTATAACTTTATGTGTACAAAAATCAAACTTTTAATTTATTTACTTATCAGGCCTGTTCTGAAAATTACGTGATTTCAAATCACATGTGCTTTTAAAATCACACGTGTGTTTTATGGTGTTGTGTAAATCATACCGCTTTTGTGTTTTTCGGTGTGAATTTCAATTGTCGAAAGCGCAAGCAAACACCCGCTTGTTCTACAAAGGCGTAGCTCATTTTTGTACGCTTTTTATGTTATTTTCCGATAATTGGTTTTTTTCGGCGAATTTTAGCAATGCTCGCGATAGAAGCGATTTGTCCCTGTAAGTTTTCTGATTTTTTACAGCTTTAAAGATTTATAATAAATAGAAGACTCTGCTATCTTGCCGCTGTTAGCCAATTTTTGCGAGTTTTCACTAATTTAGCCATTTTTACCGAATTTTTGCCATTCCTTATAGTTTAAGGGACTTTTAATCAATTTTATGGCTTGTTTGTATTATTAAAAATTTTCGCGAGTGGGATATGTATAAAAAAAAATAATTTGTAAGTCAAGACGTCAAATGCTAAAAAAAATAAAAATCCTCGTCTTGAGTTAGAAATTATTTTTTTTATACATATCCCACTCGCATCCCACTAAGCGACCAAAACTACCTTAAAGGAAAAGACCTAAGCTTTCTTTTGAGCAAAAAAAAAAATAAAAAATAAATACCCATTTCAAAAAAAAAAATACAAAAATTGTTTTAAATTTAAGAAAAAAAAAATTTTTTAAAAAATTAAAAAAACAAAAAAAAAAATTTTTAAAGGACTTATGTATGTGATTGAGATTAAGTTTTTTAGATTATTTATCTTTTTGTTTTTATTATTATTATTTTATATTAATTTAATTATTATTAGAAATAAATAAAAAGATTTAATTTGTCAACATCTCTATTGAAAAAATGATTTTATTCCTGGGATTAACATATTGTGGGTATTACAGTATCGAGGGAATGAAATGCTAGTTCGGGTTTTATATACCGTCGGAAAGGTTAATTTGTCTAGTTTTATTTTTAAGATTTTAGAAACACTTACACATAAAAAGGAAAAAAATTCAAAATAGTGCATATGCTAAAAATTGAAAAACCCTCGTCTTGAGTTAGAAATTATTTTTTTTTATACATATCCCACTCTCATCCCACTAAGCGACCAAAACTACCTAAAAGAAAAATACATAAGCGTTCTTTTGAGCAAAAAAAAAAAAAAATACCGTTTCCAAAAATAATAAAAAATAAGTTTTAAATTTAAAAAAAAAAAATTTTAAAAAATTTTTTCGATAGCTTGAAGAAATAGCTATCTAATTTGTTTGGGACAAATTTTGCTAACACCCATAGATAATAAGTTACATGGACGAGAAAGAACACCGGTTTGGCCAAAATGTCAAATTTTGACCCCCTCTAACTCAGAAACTTTTTAACCGATCTTGGTGAAAATTTGTGTCTAAACTACTACCCAATAAGACTAACCTTGGTGCAAATATCATCCAAATCGGAAGACATCGATTTCAAAAGTTGGGTCACTTGACATGAAATCCTCCATATATATAAAATTGTAACGTTACTGACTGACTCACTGATTCATCATCGCACCTGAAGGCAAAAACTTGAAATTTGGACCAGGGCTTGGTCTCTCCCCAAATCGATCCACTAAGACGGGATTTTTGGAAATTCGAATGTTTAGGGGGTAAAAAAGGGTAAAAACGGGTAAATTCGGTAACCTTATATCTCCAAAACTAAAAGAGATACAAAAAAAAATTTAATACTTATCATTGTTCTTTAGAAAAATAAGCGGACAGTTGTCTGGTACTTTTTGGAAATCTATCACTTAAACCCATAAACATAGAAATAAGGGTTATATCACATTTGAAACTTATCTAAAAAATCCAAATACAAATTTGGTACTTTTTCGAAAATCGGACGCTTAAGGGGTAAAAAGCGAAACTATTTTTGGTACTTTTTTACAAAACATTTTTTTTTATTAATTGACATATATGTATTAAATTATGGGCTCCCACTACAATATTGAAATTTTTATGCTTCAATGGGGAGAAAAAAGTACCAAAAAGCGGAAATACGGGAAATTTTATTTCTTACTTTAGGTTTTTGGTTCCACAACTGACAATTTTTTTAATTATCGTTAATATTGGACCTAGAAACATAAACTTCAATATGCAATGTCCTGAGTGAATAAGAAGCTCTGAGGGTACTTTTTTGTATTTTTTGATCTTCAGCTGGTACTTTTTTAATTTCCGTTAGTATTAGACCTAGAAACATAAAACTAAACATGCAAAGTACTAAGTGAATAAGAATTTGTTATAGGGATCTTTTTGGTACTTTTTCATTCTTTAACTGGTACTTTTTCAATTTTCGTTAAAATTAGACCTATTAACATAAAATCAAAAATGCAAGGTCCTGAGTGAATGAGAATTCGTTAGAGGGATCTTTTTGGTACTTTTTCGTTATTTAACTGGTATTTTTTTTAATTTTCGTCAATATTGGACCTATGAACATAAAATTAAACATGCATGCTCCTGAGTAAATCAAAATCTGTAAGAGGGGCTTCTTGGTACCTTTTGGTCTTTAACTGGTACTATTTGAAGTTCCGTTAGTATTGGACCTAAAATCATAAAATTCAACATTAAATGTCCTGAGTGGACAAAAAGAAAACAGGTGTCTGGTACTAATTCGAAATTCGGCTCTTTTAGGAAGTAAAAGTGTAAAACCTGAATTTTGGTTCTTTTTTTGTCCCCCATCTACCGTTTAAATCAATGCACATAGAAATAAAAATTATATAAAATTCGTAACTTATCTAAAAATGCCAAGTGAAAATTTTGTACCTTTTTTTAATTCGAACGTTTAAGGGGTAAAAATCGTACGTAATTTTGTTACATTTTCCAAGATATTTTTTCTTCATCTATTTATTTTCATCGCACAGCCTAAACGCCTGAATCTAAAAAGTTGACATTTGGACCTTAGGCAGGCCACTCGCCAAATCGATCACGCTGACCTCATATCTGCTTAGCTCAAGGACCTAAACGCCTGAACTAAAATGCTGAAATTTGCCCGGGAGGTTGGCCTCTCGCGAAATCGATTACCTATGATGGGAGTTTTGGAAATTTTTATGGTTAGAGGGTAAAAAAGGTTAAAACGGGAAATTCCCTAACCTGATGTTCATTAAAATAAAAAGCGGTTAGATGTCTGGTACTTACACCCTTTTGGGGAGTAAACCTGTATTTTAAAACTATTTTGTCACGCCATCTACCTATTAAACCAATAAACATTGAAATAAAAAAATATCACATTATTAACGTACTATCTAAAAAATACAAATAAAAATTTTCGAAATACGAACGTTTAGAGGTACAAATCGTCCCTTTACAAAGTAGCGGGCTTAAACCTAGACACATAAACTTTGGCGTAATAATCCATAATAATAATAGTCCACATAAGAAAAAGGGGCGCTAACGGAGTAGCGGGTTAAATGCTAGTTTTGAATAATTTTCTTTAGAAAATACTGAAAAAGTACCTTCCGCTTATGCAAAATATTATTTACACATGTACCTTTAATATAAATACTTTGTTTTTAAATACATAGATAAATTTCATTTGTAGAAATGATTGTTTTATTTTTTAACGGTGGGAAAAAGTACCCTTTTAGTTGAAGTTCAGTACCATTTTAAAATTTCAAGTTTGCAACACTGGCTAACACACTTGCCATAAAAACTAAAAACTGACAAACCGTGATCACAACAAGTTTCTAGGAGCAGTGATTTTTAAACCACGTTTACTAATCACGATGTTCTTTAAAAATCACGGGATCGCTGATCTCTAGTGCATACCCAATTTTATGGGATATGAATAATAAATCATATGTATATTTTCCATTTCTAGTTTTTTAATTCTAGAAGTAATTTTATTATCGCTTCTTATTTTTATTGAGAACATATACATATTTTAATAGCTTGAGAAAAAAAGATTTTTGGGCTGTTTTCATTAATTTACAATTTACTTCAACACGTTTGGTAGTTCAACTCATTCCTACTTTCTAGATAACGCAGTATGGATTTTGAATGAGAGACTATCTCCTCACATTCAGGTAGTTTTTCATTTTTTATAACGACGCTTTGCAAAATCTGGCCAACATTGTTCTGTTCAACTTCGCTAAGGGTGCAATAGCGACTTTCCAGTAAAACGGAAATAGTCTTTAATATTATCTCTATCTCCACCTCATAGCTTTCAACAACATGCAATTTCTTAAGTAATTTGTTTAAGACTCCCAATTTTGCACATTCATCTTTTATCAAAGAAAATTCGGTAGATATTGAAGTTATTAAAAAGCAAGACTTTAAAAACACACGATGCGATTCACTATTTAAACAGTTATTTACGTTCCTTATTCCGTCTTTCCTTATAAATTCCATTAAAGCTGGTTCGAAGCTTCTAATTAAGCCAGATAAGGCATATAGAGAACTTGCGACAACTTCCGAGTCCTCATTATTTAGGTATTCAATTAACAGTTCGATAATGTTTTTTTGTAGAAAATACTGTTGGCAGAATGGATTGTTCTGGCACATTTCAGCAACTACGTAAATTGTCTTAGTGCAAACTGATTTATTTGCATGCTTGAGGCAATTTATCAAAATATCTGCCCCCTCTAGTTTAATAAAACTATTTGCAAAATCAATATTATCGATATAATCTCTTATTAACTCAAGGGCCTCACATTTTTCCACTTCGCTCGAAAGATCATTTTGGAGAATTTGAATTGAATTTAAAAACTCCTCCATCACATTTACGGACATCGACTGTAGCACACTATTCAGGAATTTCTTTTTATCCTCATCTATTTCGACGCAGTCTGTTCCATAATTTTGTTGCTGTTTTATAGCAAATTTTAAAAGATCCTGCATATTTTTCGGTGTGTGTTTTTCCATTTTAAATTTTACTTTCGTCACGTTAAAAAAAAATACCAAAACAAACAAGAAGCCAAGGCGAATTCAAGGCCTTGAAAAACCTTATGAACAGCGTTGGCATTTTAGCCAAATTTGATTACTTTTTTTAATCGGTACTTGTGTACTTTTAAGTTAGCCACAGACGAGGCAACATTTATCGAAACAAGCGCATGTTTCACTAAATGTTGCTACGTGTGTGGAGATTTCTGGCTGATATTTGTCTTACCTTTTTGGTTTCTCAAATATAAAATTTTTTATTTTTCGAATTTATTCTATGAGTTAAATTTCAGTTATGTATTTTATAAAGCTTTTTGTAATAGTTCTATTCCTTAAATTTGTTATTTTTTTTTTGATATTTTACTTCACGTCTCCACCTACCATAACTCCACATCTCCACCTAACATTAATGCTATGTTCATACGACGACATAAGCCACTTGTTTCGCTCTCTGAAACTAGATTACCAAACATGCTGTTCATACAATTTATTCTTGTTTAATTTTGACATTTTTTGTATATACAATATTTAATACTCTTATTAATACATATTATTATTTAATTATTATCACTTTATTTGTTTAACCTGAACTTTTATTTTGTTTTCTTTGTTTTGATTTTTTCAAGAGCTAGTTCAGATAAACTAGCGATAATTGTTATCACAATTGAAGATAATGCTATGTTCATACGACGATAAAAACCACTCGTTTCGCTCTCTGAAACTCGATTGCCAAACACGCTGTTCATACGATTCATTCTTGTTTCATGTTGACATTTTTTTTTGTGTTGTTAGTGTGATTTTATTTAAAATAGATTAAAATGTAAGTAAAAATTCAAAATATATTATTTAAAACTTTTATTAATATTATTATTTAATTATTTTCACTTTATTTTATTTAACATGAATTTTTATTTTGTTTTTTTCTTTGTTTTGATTTTTTTTGAGAGCTAGTTCAGATAAACTAACGATAATTGTTATCAAAATTGGAGATGATAGTATATTTTTCCAGTTTCGCAACATGTTTCAAAATGAAACGACCTGTTTCGCTCTCAAAATTTTGTATGGCAAAACATGTTGTTTCAATCATGTTTGGGGCGCGAAACAGGAATGGGAGAGCGAAACACGAATATTGCTGTCCGTGTGAACATGGTATAATAGTATAATTTTTCTTGTTTCGCAGCATGTTTCCAAGGCGAATTCAACTACAGGTGGTGTCGGAACTACAACAATCCAAAAACAACAGAAGCAACAAAGGGTTTTTTGCATTGCATTGTTGTTAGTGTTTACGGTCCAAAATGTCAACCATTCCTAACAAAACACAAACAAATTGGATCGAACTGTCAAAATCAGATGGCGTTACGACACCACGACCTGTTTCGCTCTCAAAATTTTGTATGAAAAAACAGGTGGTTTCAATCATGTTTCGGGCGCGAAACAGAACTGGGAGAGCACAGATTACACACAGATATGTAAAAAGTGACGTGTGAAAAACGCCCAAATCAGTTGCGAGGGCAGCTTTCGAAGAAAGAGACAAAAAGCGTTTTCTTGGTAGTGAAGTGGCAATGTGTAAAAAGAGGCCCCTGCAATCAACAATTATGCTTTTACCTCTTTATTGTTATTTTTAAAGAACCAATTGGGGGATTCACAAGGTGTCATAAAGTCATATGTCTTAAAATAATAACATGAAAAAATACGACTATTGTGAGCAACCCCTCATAATTTAATGTACTATTAATTACCACAGCACAATAAACATAGCAAGCAACGTTCTATTTATTTAAGACACTTTTTGTTTACAAACCAACAACAATATTTTTAAACCATTGTAAAATGTTAGAACATTGACAATAAACCATGATAGCACACCTTGTGAATACCCCAAATGTGTTTATTCTTACAAGTTACCAAAATCAGAATGCCGGAAATGTTGAAAGCAGAGTTGCATTTTTATTAAAAGCATCTGTTCAATAATTCCAGAGTTGTTACTTAAAATAATAATAGTAATAATACAGAGTCGTAATCTTACAGTAAGGCCTAATAAATCAGAGCAAGTTAAACTCTGTTTTTGGTTTTAAATGTGTTTAAACCTAGATATCTTTAAATCAGTAAACATATAAACCATCTTTAAACGCATAAAATTGGGCGTTTAAACTAGCAATGCAGACCATATGAATTTGAAAACATTTATCGTAGTGCTGCCACATGTTACTTTTTTAACTACATATAATACATGGGACACTGATTTACAACTCTTTAGTTTAAACTACATATAAATCTAAGTTTAGTTCAACTAAACCAGCGTTTAAACACTTTCTGATTTATTAGCCATAAGAGTAGTCAGATGACAGATCACTACAATCTCGGCCGACCTGACAACCAGAGAACTCCAACAATACATAATACTTGCGAGCGCACTCGCTGTTTACTATCATTTTTAGTCTCGAATACTTTTAAGCGCTCGCTTTTACTGATTATGTTTAAATATTTAAATATTACACAATAACTTTTTACTTGTACATGTCTTAACTACATAAAGAAGTAAGAGCCCAGAAAAAAGTATGAACAATATCACAACCACTTAAAGCAAAGTTTCGTGTTTTTTCTATTTTTTACGACCAGCTCGTAAGAACAACATTCACGGCATATTCATTTAGTATGTGTTCGTGTGATTTAGTGCATGTTTTGTTATGTATTTTATGGATGAAAACTAGTTATGCTTTTTTAAAGTATTTTATTTATTATTATCTATAAAATTACATTACGCCATGATACATATATATATTGAACCACCTGCTGTCATGAAAACTGATGAACTAAATATAAGATATTAAAAAAATTTTCTTAAAGAAAAAACTCAATTAGCAGCCGAAAGTGACCGTTAATAAAGAGCGCACTCAGCCGTTTGTTGTAAAATTTGTTGTCAAAAATGCATAAATATATAAAAAGTAAATTCTGTGTCTACGTCGCACAATAAAATAACGGACTGCGATGCGTTGCCATTGGTCAATATTTTTGTAAAAATATTTACATATAAATGAAATTGACGTATAAAAAAATTGTCATTCATAAGCCTGTCGCATTCGTTATATATTTTAATTAAAATTTTCCACAAAAATTTTTCTTATAACTTTTAAATTCACTTTATTTCATAATGATTTTAGCCCTACATATTTACTTAAATATACGATCATTGATTTTTTCCTAAACCATCTGGCAACGGTGCTTTAAGTATTACTACGAATGACGAATGCTGCGAGTAACCAGCGGCCACCGCTGCTCTAGGTAATAATGTACAAGTGTGTTTTCCAATTCCTATACAAACATTTCTTGTGTTGTTTGTCAGAAGTACGAATGCTATTGACCAATGTTGAAAAAATATATTTACGAAACAATACAAAAACGAACTCATATAAATTTCATTGCGTTTGCTAAAGGCTCGTATGTTGCAAACACAATTTCTTACGAGCCTGGCGAGCACATACAAAAGCAATAGGCTGTATTAACTACACCGCAACTCGTTTTAAGGCGAGTATTATAAATTATAAAAACGGGTGCTCGTTGCAGTTCTCTGCTGACAACACAATCGACCTCGATTGTCAATCTTGTTCTAAAAATTCGTCATCTAAGAACTCATAATCTTCATAATCACTAGTGTTGCCTTCAGAGTCCCCCACTACATCATTGCCCTTCCTAGGTTCCACCCATTTTCTTAAACGACTAGAATCAACTGTTCCCCTATATGGCATTTGTGTAATTTGGCAATTTTCCACGTCAGATATTTCGTAACGATCATTACCCAACTGTTTCTGAATTATGTATGGCCCGCGATATTTTGGTATTAATTTTTTGTTCACGCCAACTGATGTGTCGACATTCTTCAAGACTACTAAGTCTCCCACCGCGAATAACTTGGCTGGTTTGTGCCGCTCACTAAAATATTTCAGGTTGTTTGATTGAGACTTCTCAATGAGTTCTGACGCCTCTGCTCTTATTAACCTCAGATCTCCTCTATCAGTGTACCTATCCTGCAAGTGTTCCGTCAGTCCGTCGACTACTTCGCCCCTTTGCTCCACTCCAAACAACAACCTACTTGGCGACTCTCCTGTCGAACTGTGAACCGTATTATTTATGGTAAATTCTACCCTTGTCAATTTATCGACCCAATCGGAGTGTTCAACGTCCTCCGATAATTTAGCCAACATAGCTCTTAAATCTCTATTTACTCTTTCCACCTGACCATTCGACTGAGGTGATGCTACGGACGTTTTCACGTGCACAATGTTGCGTTCCGACAGAAACGCATTGAATTCGTTAGACGTAAAACAAGTTCCGCGGTCACTAATTATCCGTCGAGGTCTGCTATAGTTTTCGAAATATTTTCCCAATGCGCAGCACGCCTCTTTTGTCCCTGGGGCATTGACCGCATATAATTTTGTAAATTTTGTAAATGCATCGACTACTACTAAAATGTGCCTCCGTTTCGATTTTATCGATGGTAAAGGGCCGAAGTGGTCAATATGCAGTGTGTCAAGGGGAACAGGTTTTTTGACTATATTGTACAAATTCCTTTCATTCCTTCTGTGTGGGGCTGAGTTAAAAATACACTTAATACAATTCCGTATAAATCTGTTCAACTTATCCTGCATATTTGGAAACCAATAGTGTTTCTTAATTTGCTTCATACACATTTCAATACCCACATGACCATATTTCTCATGAGTTAAACGCATAACGTTCTCCTCCAGTTCGGCAGGGACATATAATTGCATCCGACCTCTAGCGCCTAACCTAAAAACTAACCCGTTATCCAACACATACCCCTCCAAATCCCCTACTTCCAACTTGCCCCGAATAGTCCGTATATTCGGGTCCCTTGTTTGCGTAACCTGTATGTTCATATCAACATCACCCCCATCAATCATGGCAACAATGTGTGCACGGCTTAAAGCATCGACGTGAGACATCAATTCGCCCCTACGGTGTCGAATAGTATAGTCATAATTCTCCAATTCTAAAGCCCATCTTGCTATACTTGGGTTAATCAGTTTCTTGCCCAGCGTTAGCGCAAGTGAATTGCAATCGGTTACGATTGTAAATGGGATTCCCTCCAAATATACTCGAAATCGTTTCAAGGCGTATATAATCGCCAGCGTTTCCAGCTCGAAACTATGGTACCTGGCCTCCGCCTCCGACGTACACTTTGAATAGTATGCAACCGGGTGAAACTTATTGTCCTCCTGTCTTTGCAGCAGTACAGCACCAAAGCCCCTTGCACTGGCATCAGTATGTAGCTCCGTCCCCCGAGAAGGACTATATACAGCTAGCACAGGGCCATTAATCAATTTTTTCTTCAAAGTAAGGAAAGCTTCCTGACACTCACTCGTCCACGTAAAAACCTTGTTCTTCTTTAGATTCATTAACGGTCTTGCTATCCTCAAGAAATCAGAAACAAATCGACGGAAGAATGAAAACAACCCTAAACATCTTTCCACCTCGTCGTGATCGGCCGGTACCGGGAACTGCCGGATAGTTTCAATCACCCCTATCGTGAATAATTTTTTTCTCGTTATTTGTTCGCTTTTCACGTATTTGCGATCATGAAAAACTCCAATGAAAAAAATTAATTCATAGTAGAATAATAACGTGAAAAAAATGTTCGCGGGAAAAAATTCCCCTTATCGTGAACAATTTTTCCCCTCGTATTTCTTCACTTTTCCCTTTGAATTTCTCACTTTATTTTTGCTGGGGAACAAAATTAATATTAAGGTCAATTTCAGTTAAAAGAGGCACAAACTCATATGTATATTGTGCAACAAAATGTAAAAAAAGCATTTAAAAATAGGTCGATTTCCTGAGGAGTTATGAAGCTTTTCAAAGACGTGGTGCAGAATTTTAGAAATTTTTTTACTAAATTAAAGCGCAAAAAGCTTATGTTGCAACCAAACTATCACTCCAATACAATATATTTTATTGTGTTTTTTTTTAACTTTTCTTTAAAATATACATACATCGTGTATATTTTTGAGCAAAAATTTTTTTTTTTAATGTTTTTTAATAATTCTTCTTTTTTACATTCACTGAGAACTGATAGCGCGAAAAATGTTCACGGGAGTTTCACGATAGCATTTTTCCCTTCGAGGGGAATAAAAATTTCATGGGAACAAAAATTCCACTTGTTTTTCACGATAGGGGTGAATATGATCACTATTAGGACGTATCCCGTCCCTATTAACCCGGTAACCTAAATAGTCCATCTCGCGATACGCGAATTTGCATTTCCCAAAGTTCAATTTTAATCCCGCCTCCCTCAGTGCACTTAATACCTCAGCCAAAATCTGCAGATGTTCCCCAAATGTGTCACTGGCTATACTAATATCGTCCAGATACACAACAATTTTCCCCGTGTCAATAAATTTCCTTAGCACCCTATTTATAAAACGCTGAAAAACAGCCCCTGCATTCTTTAGCCCAAAGGGCATGTAACAATATTCAAACTGCCCCAGCGGAGTAACGAACGCAGTGTACTTAATTGAGTCTTCATGCATCGGCACCTGGAGGAAACTATTCTCCAGGTCGAGAGTTGTAAAAAAAATTTTGTTACCTAAGTAATCTAGACAATCTTCTATAATGGGCAAAGGGTAATTATCACTCAACGTGATCCTATTCAATGACCGGTAATCGACGCACATCCTCAGATCCCCGTTTTTCCTTCTCACCAATACAATAGGGGATGCGTATGGAGAGTCACTTGGACGTATTATGCCCTCTTGAAGCAATTGCTCTAGTTTAGCCTTCACCTCGCATCGCTCGCGATATGAAAGCCGACGAGGTCCGCTATATACCGGTTCATCATTCACTAACTTAATTTTCATACAATAATCCGTCGGTTCTCCACGACCATCTATCTTGTCCAAATAGTTATTCTTAATAACCGATAACAAAGAAACGGAATCCCCCGAGCCTAACTTGCAGTCGACATCCAACCCATTCTCAGTCTCTACCACACAAACCATTTCCATCAACTCTTCACATTCCACGTTTTCTTCAACAATTTCCAGATTACTTATGTGCGCACTAGGCCCTACAAATGCAGAAACAGTTGCTTCGTTTTCTTTTACGAATTCCCCTAACCCTTTACAATTCTTACTGTTAGTAACATTATCATTCTCATTCTCACTATAGTTTACATAAAAAGGTAATATGCTTAATAAATTTAAATTATCCTCCCTGGTTGGAACCTCTACTACTTTATGGGGAACCCTATATAAATTAAACGACATAAGCGTCAGTTTTCTTATTCGGTTTTTTATTTAAATTTTTGAAATTCATTTTTATAAGTTCATTTTTATTATAAGACAGCCTTTTTTGGCATAATTGTATATTTAATTTGGCCAATAGATCACGCCCAATTAGAAATGGCACCACAGCCTCATCATCTGGCAAAATTAAAAAATTATGGTTAGCTTTTTTATTCCCGAAAAAAATTTCACATTGGACACGACCAAACATACTTATTTTCTTATTGCCTATACCACGATATGACGTCAATATTTTTCTATCTTCAACTAAAAACGGAACCAGAGACTTTCTTACACAGCTTATGGGGCTACCAGTGTCAAACAAAGAAAAAAAATTCATTACCTCAGTGCGCTTATCTCGTTTAATGAAGACAACACTTACCGTTTGGAATGCATCTAGAGCACCATCTGAATCGGCCTCTCGTATTGCAGTAGTTAACCCCTTCTTTCTGGGGCAGTTCTGGTGGAAATGCCCCACTTCAGTACAGACAAAGCATGAGTTAGCAGGACGCTTTTGTTTAGGGCATTTGCTCTGGTAGTGTCCAAACTGGGAGCAGTTGTAACAGCGGACTTCAGTTTCTGGTGTTTTAACAGCCGTTGTTTTCGTCTTGTTGATTACCGTAGCGCTGACTGCTCTAGACGCTGCAACCCGTGCCTGTCGACGTTTCGGTTCATAGCTGTCCATACGATCAATCAGTTCATTAATATTTCTGGCTCCATACAAACGAGTAATCGCGTTTGAATTGTCCGGAATACCGTCGATTATAAAGTCGACCAGTTCCCTTTCTTCTATTTCTGCCTTCGAAGCAATAGACTGCATCGCCACCACATAACTGATACACGATTCATCGGGTTTCATCGTTCTTAACCTCAGTTGTTCGTATATCTCATACTTCGACACTTTGCGGTTAAACAATATTTCTAAACTCGCCTTTAAATCTTTATATTGTAGCAGTCCTATGTTAATGATATGCTGCTTGGCCGTACCTCCCAACCGGCGACGAACTCCGACACACTTTTCTTTCTCAGTGTACGCCGCAGAATTTGTGTAGTCCTCAAAAACTGTGAACCATTTTTTTATGTCGTTATGGTCATCCCCACTAAACATCGGTACGGCGGTGTCAAGCTCTACTAAATCAATATGACGACTACTGGGGGTGCTGCTTGTAAACTCTCTTCCAATACGCGTATCTGTTGCTGCACTTTTAATATCTCCAAGCGCAATTGTAAATTTTTTAGTTCGTCCTCAGCAGCAACCCTGGCGGCAGAAACATTAGCGTTCGAGGCTTCAGGCACACTTGTGGAAAGACTTCTGGCATCGGGCAAATTTACGGCAGACACTAATGTGGGAAAACCTTTAACAGCATTGTCAGCAGGCGCATCAACATCAGGATCGTTGGCCGCAGGCGCGTCAACGTTAGGACCGCTGGCCGCTGCATTGGCCGTAGAGTTCACTGAAGGTATATTGGCATCGCGGCCTTGTGAGCCGACTAGCACATCAGCGGCAGCTACGGCATAGTTGGCTATCTGCATTTCCACATCAGTTGCTTCAATTTCTGCCAAGAAGTCAATTTCAGCCGGATATTCGTCGTCATCTCCTTTTGTAATTGTCTCGTGAAGCGCCTTGAGCTGGCTCAGCGTGGCGGATTCGGGGAAGTCTACGCCGGCCGTAGCGAGGGCACTCATTAGTGCCTGGCGACTTGGTCGCAAATCCATCTTGATTTTCTCCATCCTATCACTTTTTGCTCGTTTTATTTTACGATGGTACGACAGTTGTACCCCACACCTGATTTTATAAAGACACAGTGGGTTTCAATTATGCTTTTACCTCTTTATTGTTATTTTTAAAGAACCAATGTGTTTATTCTTACAAGTTACAAAAATCAGAATGCCGGAAATGTTGAAAGCAGAGTTGCATTTTTATAAAAAGCATCTGTTCAATAATTTCAGAGTTGTTACTTAAAATAATAATAGTAATAATACAGAGTCGTAATCTTACAGTAAGAGTAGTCAGATGACAGATCACTACAATATATAATAACTAAAAAGACAATATAACACTGCAATGCATTAAAAAAAATGGATCTGTTTAGTTTGATCTTAAAGTTATTTTGTAATTTTTTGGTAACCTGCCAAAGTATTTACGTACATATACATACATATCGTCACCTAAAATCCCAAACAACGTATCATCCCTTTTTTTAAAAGTTGACAGTGGAAGAAAAAAATCGTTATAAAATGGAAAGTATTTGCAATTTTGAAACAAAAATTTAAAATCTGATTTAAAATGGAACAAAAAATGTATATCGGTTTAAAAAATGTTTTTTTTTATCCTTAACGCTGTGTGGCTTAAGTTATTTGGAATTGTTATTTCCAAAAACGTATCATCAATGTATGAAAAGATAAAAAAAATTCAAAACCCTGTATTTTTAAAAATAGTTGTTTTTATACTGTACACTAATATACATATGTATGTAGTTGAAGAGAGTGTTATACATGTGTGCTGATGATTGTAACATTTGAATCGATTTAACGATGTACGTCCGGCTGTTGAGATACATTGTTTAATTGGGTACATGAATTTTAATTTTTTAATATATATAGATTGAATTCGGCTTAAAAATATTTTATCGCTACCTATATTATCCCTAATTTTAATATAATTTTATTGTATATTTGACCGTAGCTCCTATAAATAGCTACATAAATAGATATTTAAGTTTTTTTTTATCAAATCATGTTACATATTAATTATTTTTTCTTTTTGTAAGTAATGTTATACTATTAGGCAATTCACAAAGTCTTCTATTGTGTCATATTGGTTGTATTAATTATATTTTTATGATCGTCAGATTACAAAAATAATAACATATGCAACCAATATGACACAATAAAGCACTTTGTGAATTGTCTTTATTACTTATATATTCGCCCTATTTACAGGTAATTAGTAACTGTTTTTGTATAAATGATTAAATAAAAATTATATATGCAACTGTTTATAACGTTAACTTGCAAACAATAAGTGTAATTTCACTGTGTATATACACAAAAAAAAATTCCAAAAATTTTCAACAATCAAAGCATTAATAAAATAAAATCAATTTTAATTAAAAGTTAAATCAAGTGAATTAAACATTTAATCTACTGAATTAAACGTCTAATCAAGTGAATCAAACTTTTAATTGGTAATATTTATTTGTTTAATGAATTTTTAAATTATTATCACAAATTTTTTAATTAAAATCATCTCTGTAGTATATATATACTGTCTTTATACAATATATAGTATATATATACAATATATATAGTATATACATACATACATGTATAATACATATTTCCCAAAAAAAAATTCAATATTATATTATATTACATACATATGTATTTTTTATATACAAGTTGAATTTTTTTGTGTTTATGTTTCCAATGAAAATAATATGTTTATTTTTTGAAAATTTTCTTGTTTTTAAAGTTGCCCCTTTTTTCTCGGAATTCCCCTTTTTGTGCCACTATTTTTTTGTACCATGTTGCCCCTTTTTCTCGGAATTCCTCTTTTTGTGCTACTATTTTTTTGAAAATCCCCTTTTTGTGCCCCTTTTTGAAAAAAATAAACGGTAAAGCTGCATGGTATAAATGCAGTTAACTTGAGGGCAAGGAAAAAAGACTGGCAACACTGTGATAGATACACACGTGTTTTTTTTAAGTGCGAAATAAAATTAAAAAATTAAAAAATATTTGATTTAATTAAAGTAAAGTAGTTTTTTTTTTTAAAAAAAGAGCATTATAGTGCAAACGGATGAATACTTCCGTGCCTCATGACATGGAATTTGATGTGATGGAGGAGGAAGTGGCGACAACATCAAGTGCTATACCGCTTGTAAGTACAGAAAATAATTCTGTAAGTATAACAAAAATGGCGGTATCATCAAATGAACGCAAAAGACAAAGAGTTGAAAAGACTTTGCAAACAATTAATGTGGACATCTCAGATTTGTCCACAAGACTAGTTGATCATGTACCTTCAGATAAAAATAAGTTTGGAATACTTAGTGTTCTGGCGGACATAAATTTACAAGGAACACAGTCAGACACAGTATCTAACCAGCAAACACAAAGTAACAATGAAGTTAAATTATCCACAATAAAAACAAAATGGTGCCCGCCAATATACGTTTATAATGTGAATATTAAAGCATTAGTAGACACACTGAAGGATAGAATCCCAAATTTCTCATTTAAAATCAAAAACATTAATAGAAATAAAAGTAAATTATTTTTTGCGGATCATAAAGTGCACACCTCTATGGCCATACTTAGATCGAAAAACATTCACTCCTACTCATTTACACCAAAAGTACTAAAGCAAGTATCAATAGTCTTAAGAGGTTTGACGGTAGAAACAGAGTGCGAAAATATCAAAATGGAACTAGATACAAACGTGCCTGACACAGTTGCTGCAGTTACAAAATTTAAAACAGCAAGGTCAATTAAGCAAAATATAGACTCAGGACTATTTTTAGTATCTCTGTTACCAGGTAAAGCAATAAGTGATATCTCAAGAATTCGTAGCCTACAAAATCCTATAATCTCATGGGAAACACCAAGAAAGAAAGATAGTGAGATTCAGTGCCATAGGTCCCAACGTTGGGGCACATAGCACGCAATTGCAATTCCGCTTACAAGTGCGTGAAATGTGTCCAGGTTCATGTTCCTGGTGAATGTCAACGAACAAAGGAAGACTCCTCAGAACCCTATTGTTCCAATTGTGAAATGATTGGTCATCCGGCAAATTGGAGTGGCTGTCCGATATACAAAAAATATCTAGCTGTTAAAAAAAAATTTGACAAAAATAGAAGAAGAAAAAAATTCGGAAAAAAAAATGTCAACAGGGCGGTAAATATGTCAATGATCTCATCAAAAAAATCATTTGCTAACCTATTCCATCAGGAAACCACAAAAAACACACAACAACAAAAACCGGCTGTGATCGAGGAAGTTTTAAAGTTAGCCAACTATTTTCTTAATCAGGAT
Source organism: Pollenia amentaria (assembly GCA_943735925.1). Lineage (NCBI taxonomy): Eukaryota > Metazoa > Arthropoda > Insecta > Diptera > Polleniidae > Pollenia > Pollenia amentaria. The sequence continues at coordinate 62,184,928 of OX031008.1, read as the reverse complement.
ATAACTTTGGAGCAGGAAATTGATAATTTTTTAAGAGAATTTAAGAGCATGTCAAAGTCTGAGGCAAAAATAGAATTTTTACGCCTCTTACAGAAAGTAAGATCACAATATGGACCATAGATTCTTAAACCTTTTAACATTTAACGTACGATCATTGATCGAAAAAAGCAGACAAATAGACTTATTAAATACACTACAACATAATAAAATTGATATAGGATTCATTCAGGAGTGTCATCTAAGAGGAAGAAAGTCGATAAAGATGGATGGCTATAATTTTATTTATGACAATTCTCCGATTAGAGTTGCAATAGTGGTTAAAAATTCAATACAGTACAAAAGAGTTTATTTTAACAATGTCGGGATAAACACTTCACTCATACAAATTAATACTGCACATGGTAACCTAAAAAAGAGATATATATTGGGGTCCGTTTATATTCCAAGCAATTATCCATCACAGCAGCTCGAGTCGGATCTTAATGCAATGCTTCAGAATTGTGTTGGATTTGACGGGTTCATAATAGGGGGTGATTTAAATTCAAAATGTACATCATGGGGAGACATAACAGATAATCCAAACGGAAAACCCCTTAAAAAGTGGCTGGAAGATAACTCGTTAGAAGTAGTTCGCAAATGTGATTCTACACCATCTTACCCAAACGGATCGTCTTATTTGGATCACTTTCTCATCAGCACAAAATTGGTTGATAGAAATAACCCAGATTTAATCATCTCGTCATTGCCGTCCTTTTCAGATCATTTCTCGATCAAACTTAAGATAAAACTAGACACCACAACCATAGCTCTAAATCAGCCTCAATTAATCACCTCGTACAAAAATACCAATTGGGATGAATTCTGCTGTGAATTAGGAAGCTCAAGTAAATACCTCATGCCACCAACAAATGCCAATCTGGAAAATCAAGAAATTGATGTACTAGTCGAAAAGTTTAATAATTCATTTACATTAATTCATGAACTGCATACACAGAAAATAACATTCAAGAATGGAAAAACTTTACTATCTGAGAGAACCAAAAAGCTTTTTAAATTAAAATATCAATGGCAAAAAGAACTGAAGAAAAAATTTCATCGTTCCGGAAACAGAATCAACAGTGTGTATAAAATATTATCTAAACAAATTCAGCTCCTTAAAATTATTATAAAAGAATCCGTAGAAAATGAACAAGCGGAAAAAATTAATAATAAATTGAAAAATATTAAACCAGGTCCATCTGCTTTTAAAGAAATGTATCATTTTGTGGGAAAAAGATAACAACCTTTTTGTCAACATCTAAAAAATAACGAAAATATCATCACAAATCCTGTTGAAATAGCGGAGCAATTTAAAAACTTCTATTCTTCAATCTTTCGTCAAACAATCCCAGTTCAGCCAATATATGACCTTGAAACAAGAATCTCAAACTGTTTAGAAGCAATTCCAAATCACATTCTATCGTTTGATGATACGTTTGATTCTCTGTCAAATTCTGATGCATACCACTTTACGAACACAATGAAAATAAAAAATATAATTCAAAACATCAACAACAAAAAATCTTCTGGCTTAGATGGGATTTCAAACTAAATTATAAAAAAATTTCCAGATACAACAGTTCAATTACTTACGTATATTATGAATCAATGTATAAACAATGGCTATTTTCCCGCTGGGTGGAAATTGGCAAAAATAATTCCTATAAAAAAGAAAAGCAACAGTGAGGTGGTAGCGGAGTTCCGACCTATATCCCTGCTCTCTAATCTAGGAAAAATATTCGAGCACATCCTGAAGGACAAAATTGAAAAGCAATTTAACATAAATCCCACATCAGATTTCCAATTTGGTTTTAAGAAATTCCATTCCACACAACACGCTCTTTTGAAATTCCACACAGTTAATAATCTGAGGAATCAAAGTTGCACAGTGGCGATATCTCTGGACATAGAAAAAGCATTTCATTCGGTTTGTCATAATGCAATCATATATAAACTATTGGAATTGGGAGTTGACCCCTATTTGATTAAACTGATCAAGAGCTACTTAGATGATCGTAAATTTGCCGTCCAAATCAAAAGCACATTGTCCTCTCAAGGCTATGTAAATAGTGGAGTACCTCAAGGAAGTATACTAGCGCCATTCCTGTTCAATATTTTTCTTTACGACTTTCCTCATATCACGCAAAACGCTAAAGCAATTCTATATGCAGATGATTGCTTAATTTATGCACACAGTGTCTCGCCAAATCAAGCACTATATAACGCCAAAGATCATCTCATGCTGATAAATGAATTCTACAAAACTTGGGGAATAAAACACTTAATGAACGCAATTGCTTCAGTGTGGTCAAGAAGGCTAAAAAATATAAATGAATCAACCTAATTAGCCTGCTTGCGATTCGGGTATTTGTGCCTTGGCGCCCAATAAAACCATATCCAATTTTTTAATTTCCGGATGGCCTTTTAACGCCTTTTCCGAACATTCATTTAAAATATTCATAAATTAATTAATAACCGGCTTTGTAAGGCTTTCAAAACGTGGTCGGGTCATTTGATTTTTTAAATCTACACCATCCGTTAGGGAATCTATTAACAGTTGATTGGAAGGTAAATGTTTACAGTTAGCAGCAGCAGTACGGATCTTGGCTAATGAACGATGACTTTCATGTGGATGCAATTTATATTTTCTTTGCAATTCTTTACAAATACATTTTACCACCTCTTCTGTAAAATGTTGTCCGATTATGGAAAAGGGGCCAAAGCATTCCACCTTTGTGTATAGACCATACTTAACTTCGAGCAAAGCTAAATTTGAGGTCATACCTCCACATTTTACACTAAACACATATTTGACATCCTCCTAATTCTGAATAAAAAACTTGACTTGTACTTAAAATGGCTAACACTCTTTAACAACCTCTTTGTCTTCATCATCATCATCGGACTTCATGGCTTTCAACAAAAACGTGTACATTACTGAATCATATTCACAAGATATCGTTTTTCTGGCATTTGCCAATGATTCTTTCATTTCGTTCACGCATTTTTTATAATGTTTTTGTATTTTATTTATATTCACAAAATTTTTATATTTTTGTATGTAAGCCAAGGCGAAAATATGTATGTAAACAAAAATAAAATTTTTTTGACATTTGGGTTTTAACTGGGGTAAACAGCTGACAAATAACTGGGCCAATCAGTCTACCTTGTGTACTTGTACCATGGGTTACACGATCAAGTTTTGTCTATAAAGTTTTAATACACTCACACTTTTTTTACCAATGCACTCATACCTTTAAAAATTGAAGCGAACTTGCCTTTAAAATTCTTCTTCAAGTGAGTGTATCAATTTACGTTCAAGGAAACAGCTGATTACAAGTTTGGTGAGAAAATTTTTCGTTTGTCTTTATAAATTCTTCTCTTGATGACATCAGAGTATATTATAGACACAGAGTAAATTGCTTCAAAATTGCGTGCAGCCTACGTCACAGCTTTCAATTTTTGTAAGTTTTGTCAAACTGTATATGTAAAAGACTATCAAGAACAACTTGATCGTGTGGCTGCAGTGTAAAACATAAAGTTAAGACTTGAGGCCTAACTATAATGTGCTTAATGAACCTTACCCTACGGCCACACGTGCAATTTGTGATGTCTTAACACAAGCAATAACGCCGGCAGAATAACTTCGTCAAATTGCCAATGTGTTTTAGGTGGAGAACACGTAAATATCTTACAACATAAGTTTAAAAACAAGCTACAGACAGGTTGTGTGTTATATTCATAGCGAAGAAACAAGTTTTTTTTCACCAATTTGCTTTTAAAATGAATTTATTTCCGGAAAACTTATTTTGCACTTTATTTTGCGCTTTAATTTTAATTATTTATCAGCCACGCGTGTATTTTTGACAAGTTGTATAAAAAAGTTAATAAAAAGCAACAAAAAAAGCTGTCTTTCAAACTTAAACGTCAAGTTATGTTATAAAATAGCTTTCAAGACAGATTGCTTAACAACGCTGTTAAAACAAAACACTAACATGAGGAGGCTATACCTAACCCTACGGCCACACGTGCAATTTGTGATGTCTTAACACAAGCAATAACGCCGGCAGAATAACTTCGTCAAATTGCCAATGTGTTTTAAGGGCATAATAAACCACACAAAAAGCTTGGCAAACATGTCAAAATTTTACGTTTGTACAAATATTTTGTGTTGTTTATTGGGGTGTTTGCTGTTTGGACAAATATTTGAAGCAATGTTTGCAGAAATATTAAAAATTTTTAATATTTGGCAGACATGTTAGATATTTGTCAAACTTTTTGTGTTTTCTAGTGCTAAAAGTAATCATTTCATCGAAAACTTTGCAGAGTAAAGACGTAGAAGAAGAAGCAGTAAAATCCATTTCAGCCGTAAATTATAATTTTTTTAGCAGCATTGTTTCCCCAAAACAGCTTGTTACTTAAGGCACTCTCTACTCCAAATTATTTTTTTTTTTTTGTTTCTTCTCCGTTTTTAACAAATCGCGAGCAAAATTGCCGCAGCACAATCGTCGTCTGCATGCATTGAAAACAAAACCAAAATGAAAAATTTATGTTTGTACGAGATAAGATTGTGTCGTTTATTGCCAAACAGAAGCAAGAACAAAGTGCATGTTTGCCAAGCAATTTGTGTGGTTTATTATGCCCTTTAGGTGGAGAACACGTATATATCTTACAACATAAGTTTAAAAACAAGCTAAGGACAGGTTGTGTGTTATATTCATAGAATTAATACCTATAAGTATTATTTATTTAATTATTTAACAAAATAGCCTTCTCTTTTTACTAATCTTATAATTTTTTTACTAAAGTAATTTAAATTTGCTAAAAACATAAGTTTTACTCATATACCTTAAACAAGTTTTTTTTCACCAATTTGCTTTTAAAATGAATTTATTTTCGGAAAACTTATTTTGCACTTTATTTTGCGCTTTAATTTTAATTATTTATCAGCCACGCGCGTATTTTTGACAAGTTGTATAAAAAAGTTAATAAAAAGCAACAAAGAAGCTGTCTGTCAAACTTAAACGTCAAGTTATGTTATAAAATAGCTTTCAAGACAGATTGCTTAACAACGCTGTTAAAACACAAACAAAACACTAACATGAGGAGGCTATACCTAACACTAACATGATGTTAGTGTTAATGTTAACCATTTGATGTCAGTTGTAGCCTGGGTGTAACACTAACATGATGTTAGTGTTAATGTTAACCATTTGATGTCAGTTGTAGCCTGGGTGTTAAGCAAGTGTGCGAATACACACAATCAAATGTATACAACTATAATGTACTTAAGACACTTTTCGTTAAGTTTCGTCAAGTGTCATTTGCTTAAGGAAAGTGCAGTCAATTTCGCTCTTCCTTACACTGCGGCCACACGATCAACTTGTTGTTGATAGTCTTTTACATATACTGTTTGTCAAAATTTACATAAATTGAAAGCTGTGACGTAGGCTGCACGTAATTTTTAAGCAATTTACTTTCAAGATGTCATCAAGAAAACAATTTATACTGACAAACGATAAATTTGCTCACTAAATTTCTAATCAGCTGTTAAATTGAGCGTAAAATTGCCAAACAAATGGATAGTTAAAATTGAGAGCAATCTCGTGATCAATTTAAAAAGTGTGAGTGTGTTAGTGAAAAAATGAGAGTGAGAGCAAATTGAAAGGAATTGAAAGACAAAAATTGATCGTGTGGCCTCCAAGTTAAGCAAATGACACATAATAGATACACACAGTTAGTCCCCTTTCAGACAGGCAAAGTTTACTTTGACAAAGTCTGTTGAATTCTCTTTTAAACTTTGTTTGGTGCTCAGACACACAAAGTTTAATTTGACAAATTTTTGTTTTCTCTTGTTTGAATATAATGATTTTATCGTATTTGGGATTATTTTTTTAACAAAAATATGATTAAAGATTTTTATCTCAAATGATAATTTTTTATTTTAGAAATTCTGATTTTTACTTTAATTTTGCTTATAGAAAATACACGATTATTTAAACAGTCAATTTTTAAAGAAGTTTTGCATAAGCTTGATGTGTGTTGGTGCTGCACACTTTTGTACCCAGTATCTAGAATACACAAAATTGCATCATTATTTCTGGACATAAAAATATTAAAAAAGGCATATTATAACCTATTTCCAATGTGCGAAAGAATTCCTTCTTTCGAACAACTACATTTAAAACAAAAACAAATTCTAAAAACTTTGTTTTTGTTTTAAATGTTTTTGTAAAGGTACGTTCAGACTGATGAAATATTTGAAAGCAAACATCAAATATTTCATTAACGTAGTCTGAACACAAAATATTTTTCAGTATCAAATAAAATAACAGATGATTTTGAGCAAATAAAAGTATTTGCCGGCAAACAAATATTTGTCCAATGTGAACATAGTGTGAACACAAAAAATCAAATATTTTAGTAATTTTTGAGAAAACATTTATTTGATATTACAAAAAAATTGTAAGAGCAAACAACGACAAATAATTTTAGCCATGTTCCGGATAGAAGCAATTTTTCCTGTAAGTTTTCGGATTCTTTACAATTTTAAAGATTTTTTATAATTATTAGACTTTGCTATCGTGCCGCTATTAGCAAATTTTTGCGAATTACCGCTACTTTAGCAATTTTTATAGAATTTTTGCCATCCCTTATAGTTTTAGGCACTTTTACTAAATTTTATGGCTTGTTTGAAATATCTAAATTTTTCGCGAATTTTCGCTATTTTTGCAACATTTTTTTTTTTTTGTTTTTCCCCTACATTTTGTTTTTTATCCGATTTAACAATTTCAAATATATTTTAGGGTTTGTTTCCAAGTAAGCTATTTTTCGCGAATTTTAGCCATGCTCGCGAAGAAGCGATTTTTCACTGTGAATCTTTAGAGCTTTAACGATTTTTAATAATTATTAGGCTTTGCTATTATACCGCTATTAGCAAATTTTTTGCAAATTTCCGCTATTTTAGCAATTTTTATCGAATTTTTGCCATTCCTTATAGTTTTAGGCACTTTTAATAACTTTTATGGCTTGTTTAAAATATCTAAATTTTTCGCGAATTTTCGCTATTTTTGCAAAAATTTTTTTTCTCGACATTTGGTTTTTTAACTGATTTAGCGACTTCAAATATATTAAAGGGTTTGTTTCCAACTTTGCAATTTTTCACAAATTTTAGCCATGTTCCCGTTACCCAGTGGCTTCTATTTTTTTCCTCTTCTACATTCTCCTGTTCTAACACTAAAAGAGATGCTGATCCACAGAATAAAATAAATAAATTAGCTTTTGCGCTCATTTTTACCATTTGAGAAATATATTTTTATTTTTGAGCACTTTCATTAAATAATTATTTGATGCAAATATTTCTTTTAGTCTGAACGCATGGCAAACATGAATTAATTTATTTTATTTAACACTGTTTGCCAACTGTTTCATCAAACAAAAATTATCAAATATTTGAGCTTAGTTTGAATATTAACAAAATATGTTTTTGTTTCACACAGTTTGAAGCAAATATCAGAACAAATATTTCGTAATATTTCATTAGTCTGAACGTACCTTAAGAAGTAAATAATTCTTTCGTACATCGGAAATAGGCAGTTAGAATATTGATAAAAAAAATATTTGTGAAAAGAAAAAATGTATTTTTATAAAGTTTCATATACTGACGAATTATGTTTTTATGTATTTCAATTTAAATAATAAGAAGTATGGTTTTATAAAAAATTAATAATTCTTACTATTTTGCCCTTGTTTTAAAAAATTTAAATTAAGAAAAAAAATTTAAGATTTTCCTCTTCAAAATATGATTTCTTTCGCCATATGAGAATTTTTATTCCAAAGATTCTGGTAACGCTGTATATAAATATAAAGTTGCAGCCAACTTCAGGTATAATCTACGAACGAAAAACAAAACGAATTTGTGAGTACAGCAAAGTATGTACTCCCCCGCTATGCTCTTTTCCCTTCTCTTCTATAAAGCTTGCTTTGCTTGTCTGAAAGGGGTCTTACTAAAGTATACATACGATACGTTATTTTGATGTATTGAGGAAAAATATAAAAATTTGGTTGATTTAATTCAATATTTTTATTTCTTATTTTAATAAAATAAAAATAACACAATTTTAACATAAAAGTTGACTTCAATATCTTTCAAAACTTAAATTATTATGGTGCCTATTATGAACTTAATTCGATTTTCGACAGCAGTCGAATTAGTTGATCGAACGAATTTTCATTTGGTATTATGGCACACACTCGATAAAAAAGTACTATTGTGATTTAGTTTATTCACAGTAGTACATTTTCTATCAGCTGTCACTTTAAATAAAAAATTTTTGTTAACAAAACTAATATAAATCATAACTACGACTGAATTATGGTACGATGATTCATCTGATGAAGATGAACGCTTACTGCAACTGGCCTGTACCTGTAGCCTGAACTTTTGTAAAAATTCCTTTTGCCAACAAAGGATTTTGTTCTATAAGGGAAACAAGCTTTTCCAACTGCCGCTTACTACTGTCGACTTTAGACCCGCATAAAATAACCAAAAATAATTAAAAATGTGAAATTTGCACACCAAAACTAATAACTTTACAAAAACTTACATTTTCAACAATTGTTTTTTAAATTATTTACACCGTCGAAAGCAAATTTGTTTTCGTTAAAAAATTCGATGCACAACGAAATTTTCGATAGTGCTGCCAACTCATAATACCAAATCAACATTCGATAGTCGATGTTCGATAGCCAGCGAAAATCGTTTATCGAATGTAACTCATAATAGCGGCCTATTAACTTTTACATTTTTGTAAAGTTACTAAAGTATGCATACGATTTTATAAAAATACATACTACACCTAAAAAAAAATATTTCAATATCTTGTGTGGCATCCTTTGGCATCTACAACAGCTGACAGTCTAGCAGGCATTGACAATGCTAATTTTTTGGTCTTCGATCAATGCCTGTTTTAATGTGGGGATAGACGTTACATTCCTTTTTTTAATGGCTCGTTTAAGGTGATCCCATAAATGCTCTATAACATTTAAATCTGGTGATTGAGGTGGATGCTCCAATTGCGTTTTCACATTATACAGCAACCATTCCGTCACTATCTTTGAAGAATGCTTGGGATCATTGTCCTGCATAAATATGCTATTTCTTTGGAGCCTTAGCTTTTCCACTCTGGGAAGGTAGCTATCCTTCCAAATGTCAATATACATGGTCTTATCCATAATTCCCTCTATCCAACACCACCTGCCGCCATACATCCCCAGACCATTAAAGAGCCTCCACCATGTTTGACTGTCGAATTTATATTTTGGACTTAATTCTTTATTGGGTTTCCTCCAAACTTTGGCACGTCCGTCTCCTCCAAAAACCATGAACTTACACTCATCCGTAAATATAACTCGTTCCCAAAATGTAGGATCACTTATGTGGATGTGTTGGTACTTTTTTGCATACTCCAAGCGTTTCGCTATATTAACGGCCCTCAGCAAAGGTTTTTTCCTTGCAACTCTACTAACAAAGCCACTTTTTTTAATGCAACGACGAACAGTTTGGGTGCAAATTTTTATTCCATGATAGGACTCTACCAGATGTTTAATTTTCAAAATTTTTTATTATTGTTTGAACTGTTGACAATTAAATTTAATCTTTCAGCTATTTTTTGTAATATTATGCCTTCATTTTTAAATTTCACAACCATTTTCCGAATATCTTCAGAAATTTCTTTAGTTTTTGGCATTTTTACTATTTTCCTTAATTGAAAATAAAACGTTAAAAATATAGTAGTAATCTCACCTAATCAACTGCTACTAATGATAAAAATATATTTTCATAAAATTCCTAGCGTCACTTGTAACGGTATATCAAAAAAAAGTACGCGTATGTATACTTTTGTAAATTTGCATAAATGCTTTTAAAGAGTTTCAGGGTTGTATTTTATAAACACTGAAAGAAACAGCATAATAACGGTTATCAAATTCAAAATTAGGTTAATATTTATTAAAAAATATGAAAAATTCTAAACAATTTATAAAATTTTCTACAAAAAAGGCATTTGGTCGGTCGTACGTATATTTTAGTAACTGTGTGTACATATAATTGTTTACAATTAAAAGATGCAACCGCAGTTGCTTTTTTTAGTTCTTTTTTTTTTAGTTTTCGTTTACTTTAAAAATTAATAAAAGATAAACATAGATTTACTTGTTTATGGTAATATATTTATAACTTTTACAAATTAAATGACATTTCGTCAAAAATATTACATTTTAAAGTAATAAAAACGAAAATAGTTTTCCAATAGTACAAATGTTTGCAACTAAGTGTAGAAAGTCTTTAAGCTCAATAAGTTCAATATAGCCACCTAAAAGTCTTCAGTAATTTACTTAAGCATTTGACATGCTTTTCGTTGAATTTTCACACTAGCTTAAGTTTGGTTAAGCACATTTTAGTTGGGCCTTTGGTGTTTAATAAAGGGCTGCATGAATCACTTCACTCATGAACATACTGAAATGTTTATTCAATGAAGTTCGTATTCAAACAAACTTCAGACCACTCATGGTGGAATAAGTAGGTGGCAGCGCTACGGCAACAAATACAACATTACAACAAAAAAGGGAAATAAGTCTCCGTATACGTCAAAAATTATATTAAATTAAATCAAATTTTGCTGCCTAACGCAATGAAATAAATTAATTTTTAGCCAATTTTTATTTCACTATGGTTACTATCTTATTTAATTTTAATTTAAATAATCAAAAACTTTAATACAATACAATAATCACAGCACAAAACGTGGAGTTTTTGCAAACATAAACAAAACTTTGACATAAGACTAGACAAACAATAGGTCTGTCTGCGTACACATATTTTGCATAATTTTGTACAAAATGTCGCAAAATCTTGCAAAATGTTGTCTGCGTACTCCAAATCTCTTACAGCGAGAGAGCCAAAAAGAGAATTTTTTGACAGTTGAAAGTTAGAGAACTTGCAAAATGTTACTGGAGAAATTTCCTCTGGTAAGATTTTGCAACTAGTTTGAACAGCTGTTTTTATATACTGTTTGAATGAAAGAGTTTACGTGTGCCAAGATAGCGTCGACGAAATAGCGTCGAATTTGGGAATTTAAAAACCGGGAAACCAAAATACCCAAATAATGGGGATTTACAGTATATAAACAAAAAGTTAGCGTCGAATTTAGGAATTTAAAACGAAAAATGTTCATAAACGTTAATTATATTAATTTTTTAAAGAATTCTACTTATTACCTCCTTCAAGTGCACATTTAAATGTGAAAAACATTTTCTCGAAGATTTTCATTATCTTCATCAGCCATTCCAACATAATTTAGTTTTAAATACTGGTCATACATATGAATGCATCAAATTTCATACATTGAAATACTAGAATAAAAAAAATATAAAAATATAATATAATATCTTCCTATTGAGTTTAACAAATTAAAAAAAAAATTCATGGCTCATCAAAAATAGCCAACAAAATCGCCAACTATTTTATAAATCGCCAAAAAATCGCCATGTCGCCAAATCGAAAATTAGGTCGCCAAACAAGTTTGAAAATCGCCACGTTTGGCGAGAAATCACCACATCTGACAGCCCTGCTGGATACTGTCTGCGTACTTTTTGAGATATTTTCCGCCGAAAGAGTAAAATTTGTCTTACTCTCCCAAAAAAATTTACTGAGTATTTGCTACTGGAAAAGTACCCAGACAGACCTAATACAAGAGCAAAAAATCGTCATCTGGCGTAGTAATGCCACCTGTTTATTTCATCATGAGACCACTGAACAAACTGTTGTTTTATTCATGCTACTAGCAAACACATTTCGTTTCATATGGCAAACACAAAGACTTTGGCCCCTATTATGAGTTACATTCGATAAACGATTTTCGCTGGCTATCGAACATCGACTATCGAATGTTAATTTGGTATTATGAGTTGGCAGCACTATCGAAAATTTCGTTGTGCATCGAATTTTTCAACGAAAACAAATTTGCTTTCGACGGTGTAAATAATTTAAAAAAAAAATTGTTGAAAATGTAAGTTTTTGTTAATTTATTAGTTTTGGTGTGCAAATTTCAGATTCTTAATTATTTTTGGTTATTTTATGCAAGTCTAAAGTCGACAGTAGTAAGTAGCAGTTGGAAAAGCTTGTTTCCCTTATGGAACAAAATCCTTTGTAGGCAAAAGGTGTTTTTACAAAAGTGCCGGCTACAGGCCAGTGCCAGTAAAGGCCTGTATTCACTATCCTATTTAGTCGCACGATATGTCAAAAAAATCGTGTGTGCTCATAATGTATGACAGTGTGGCTTAAAAATGAATTGAGTGACAGATTTTTTTGACAAGTCTGTCCGACTTGGAAATGTTTTAAAAATTTTCATAAAATGATAGATTATATGCGATCAGAGTTGCATTTTCTTGTAAAGTAGATGAGTCATTTGAGTTTGCATCTTTTTTGTGGGATAGTGTGGCATTGCCAGCAGATTTTGCAGACATTTTTTTTATGTCGGATAGAATTCCGTCAGATTTTCGTGTGAATGAATCGTACGATTATGTAGGATAGTGAATACCGGCCTTAAGCGTTCATCTTCATCAGATGAATCATCGTACCATAATTCGGTCGTAGTCATGATTTATATTAGTTTTTTTTTTTAAATTTGTTAACAAAAATTTTTTATTTAAAGTGACAGCTGATAGAAAATGTACTACTGTGAATAAACTAAGTCACAATAGTACTTTTTTTATCGAATGTGTGCCATAATACCAAATGAAAATTCGTTCGATCAACTAATTCGACTGCTGTCGAAAATCGAATTAAGTTCATAATAGGCACCTTAATGACCTCAATTTACCCTGTTACTGACCGCTGTACAACTAACAAAGTATTTGATGTAAATAGAATTTTTATTCTTGAAAATTTGATTTATCTTTTATAAAATGTTTGTTTTGTTTAACATGTTTGTATATGTGTTTTCTTGATATAAGTTCGGCGCAGCCAAATATTGTTCTTAGTCGTCAAAAAACTCGGCGCAAAGCAGCTCAGCCGCCGCCGCCGAATATTTTTAGTCTTCAGCCGCCGCCGAAAATTTTTAGTCGGCTTGCTTCTCTGCCCGAGGGATCCCAAAGTAGAGTTAAGAAACAGAGCTAATGTAAAAGATTAAACATTTTTAAATTATTATGATACACCCTGTTATGAAAACTGTCAAAATAAGCAAATAAAATCTGTGGGCGCATTTTTTATTCAATTTATTAAAAAATTTTAACTAAAATGTTGAGTGTGGGTTTTTATTCTTTCTCTGAAGACGAAGATGAATGCAATGCACAGGCAATTAACATTCACCCTTATCGTGGTTGGCGAATTTAAAATACGCCTGCGACTGTTTGGTAATAGATTGAAGGAAATAAGTTCACGTTCTCTTAAATCTTTACCAAACAGTCGCAGGCGTATTTTAAATTCGCCAACCACGATATGGGTGATTGTAAGAAAAATTCGAGACAGCAGATCAACATATTCACCCTTCCTAGTAAAAAGTAAGTAAAAATTAAAATTTTTCAATTAAGTATAATAACATTTACATAAACAAGTATATGCGTTGTTTTAAATATGTTTAAAAAAATGTTCTAAAATGTTTAAGAAAGAATATTGTAACAAAATTATTAAGTTATATTTTTTTGCAGACTTACACTTTATTTCCCTCCATTTTAATTAATTTTCACTTTAGTAACGTTTGTGTCGTGATAAAAATTACAAACGACTGTTTTTTTTTTAGCAATTTTGACAGGCAAAAACGCAAAATACGATGCCGTTGTAACGGATTTCTTGTAATAGAGGGTACGTTCGTAAATGCATCACTGCGTTGCATCAGTGATTTCAAATGTTTATATATATTTCAATGAAGTAGATAGATATGGACCAAAACATTTTCGAATACTCCACAAAAATAATAGTCACACTATAAAAAAAATTATAATTACTTTTTTATCTGCAATAAAAAGTTTGCTTCTCTGATGCAGCGCAGTGATGCATTTACGAACGCACCCAGATTTTTATGCAGTGTCGTATATATAGCGTTTTTTGCTAACCACGATACCATTTTAAAAAAACGATGAGTTTTTGCTACGAAAACGACAAACACGATAAGGGCGTATTTTGGCTTGGTCATATCGGGTCTATCGCCGTTTTAGCACTTCAAGTATCAGTTGATGGATCTATCGTAAAAACCATTTAACTTGTAATAATAGTTGGTATCTTGGTTAAGGGTTTAGGTTTGCTATTCTTTTTTATCAACTTTATTCTTTCGGAATAATTTAAAAACATTGTATTCGCCATCTCCAAGTTTTTTTTTTTTGTATATCAAGTTAGTTATTGACATAACTACCAAACCGTTCACTACCGAATTTTAAAGGTAAATAAATAAATCTTTTTAAAATTAAACTAAATACCAAATTGTCTTTTTATTTAATTTTTTCCGCCTTGCACGCAAACAATGTACATACATACATATATATGTATATATGTATGTATGTTACAAGAAATGTTAAATAATTATTTTTTCTTTTTTTATTTTTATTTGTTTTTTTTTTTAACACTAGTATGAATTTTGTTTTGTTAATTTTTAAATAAAATTTAAAAAATATTACATATCTATGCATTTTATCTCATCAAAGAAACCTGTAGCATCTCTACAAATACGAATCTTACCATTAGGTTTACGAACCATTACAATAGGTGCGGCTTGTTTGAAATATTAAAGTTTTCGCGTAGCTTTGTTCCTCTTTTTCCATTTTTTTTTTTAATTCAACATTATTATTGACAAATTAAAAACGAATAAAACTGTTTCGACACCAATAAGACTGATGACGAAATCAGAGTCACCCCTATCGTGAAAAACAAGTGGAATTTTTGTTCCCATGAAATTTTTATTCCCCTCGAAGGGAAAAATGCTATCGTGAAACTCACGTGAAAAATTTTTCGCGCTACCAGTTCTTGGTGAATGTAAAAAAGAAGAAATATTAAAAAACATTAAGAAAAATTTTTTTGTTCAAAAATATACACATATATTTTAAAGAAAAGTTAAAAAAATAACAAAATAAAATATATTGTATTGGAGTGATTACAACATTAGCTTATTGCGCTTTTATGTAGTAAAACAATTTTTAAAATTCTGCCACCACGTCTTGGAAAAGCTTCATAACTTCTCAGGCAATCGACCAGTTTTTTGCATTTTGCATATAAGTTTGTGCCTCTTTTAACGGAAACTGACCTTAAAATTAATTTTGTAAACTTCAATATTTGAATTATGAGAAGAATTACTTACATAAATGTTTTGTTCCCCAGCAAAAATAAAGTGAGAAATTCAAAGGGAAAAGTGAAAAAATTACGAGGAAAAAAATTGTTCACGATAAGGGGAATTTTTCGCGCGAACATTTTTTTCACGTTATTATTCTCCTATGAATTAATTTTTTTCATGGGAGTTTTTCATGATCGCAAATACGTGAAAAGGGAACAAATTACGGGGGAAAAATTATTCACGATAGGGGTGAGTGAATTTATATCGATATATTCATCGACGCTTATCGCTAAATCTTTTTATTGACATTGCGCATACCGATTTACAACAATCGATTAAAACGATATTGATGACACTAAATGGAATAAGGGAGAATATAAAGTGCTCTTCTTCTACCTTATACAACATAGCATATCGAATAGATACATACATATGTATATTTTATTTAAAAACTGGCTTACAATTTGCTATTAACTTTTTGCAATGCCCTGTTGATTCATATAAAACTGCTGGATATTGTGTTTTATGCCCCTTTTGTAACAGTTTGGTTGTCTTTGGTAAATTTGCATTGCCATTCTCAACTCGACTGGCAGTTGGGTTTTCAGTTGTGTATCTGTTTTTTTCGTGGTATTGCCGTTTTCAACTTTGTAAAAGTTTGGTCGACAAAAACATTATAAATACACAACTGTTTATAAGTAGTTGAGTTGTTTTCAGTTTCAGTTGACTTTCATTTAAAAAAAAAAAAATAACAATGAAAAACCCGTAAGTAGAAAGATTTGTTATACTGTATATTAGAATTTCACAGCATTTAATACATTCGTAGATCTTTGAAAATTACAACTAAAGCACAATTTGAGAGGCTTGTTAATCTAATGGAAAAAACCTAGAGATTGCACGTGGAAAACCAAAATTTGGTATGACCAAAAATCAGTGTAAAGATATGTGGGACTTTAACACATAACTTTTATATAGGAGGAATAGCCACTACGCGAACAGGTGTTTTTTAAATTATCTTTGATTTCATCCAGCAAATAGCAAAACGCTTCCTTGTTCAGTCGGAAATAACTTTTAAATCTAAAAATTTTAAATTTTTATTTAATTACGTTTCTAATTATAAGTTCTTACTTGGCATTTGGTAGTTCAAGAGGGTTGGAATGATTAGGAATTTTTCTTCTTATACGTAGCACATCTGTACAAGAGTTTTAATTTTCATCATCATAAAATAAATAGACACTAATATCCATTGTAAATATGTACTTTTTATTCAACACAACAATTAAAATTACTTTTAGTTTAAAAAATTATTTAATTTTATAAAATTTTCACTTGTCAAACTTTATATTTAAAGTTGGCAAATCGATATTTTAAGTTGGCAACTTTATAGCAAACTGAACTTAAAACCGTTGGGTATCACAATACCAAAAATGAGTTTGGTTGTGCATAAGTTGGGTTGACTCTCACACGACCAAACTGAGTTGAGTGGAGAACCGCAATAGGGGCATTAATTATTCTTTAGATTTTATAATTATTCCTATTCAATTTCGCCAGAACGTTTAGACAAACGTTGCTGATCGTTGTATCCCAACACCCTAATCTTTCTGTCAAATCGATTCCAAAAACGTTTAGTAGTAGAATTTGCAACATAAATCGTTGAAGAAACAGCTCTATCCAAATGACCAAAAGTCATTCTTAGTTCACCAATAATAGAAATATAATTATCTGATGCACACGTTGCACTACGTAAACATTTACGGGCATGTTCTGACAATCGCAAAACGTTTATGATTTGCGATTTTGACTTGAAATTGCATGGGTAATGTAAATCGCAATCGCAAGAAGTTTGGCGATTTTAAACCGCAAAAGTATGCAAAAGTAAAATTTTTGCAAAATGTGACCGACTGATTTCGCTTACTCTCCGAGATCGACCCATGATTCATGTAAAAGTTCTTTGTGCTGAATGTCTTCATCTATATTAGATTTTAGGATGGAGGTTTATATGGGACATATCGCTCATTTCGTGCAAGACCGTCACAACTCAAAATTTGAAACTTTACAGGAGAGCCTTTTTAAGATTCCAACCTATTATTATTTATTTTATATACAGTTATAAAATCAAATGTTTCTTTTTTGCTACAAAGAAAACCACATGTACAAGAGGAATGCCAACAAAAAAACTGAAATGTGACCTTGTTGATGTTAATTGCTCAAGTTTGTTACAAGAGGTCATAGCGTCAAAAGCATCTGTATTACCGTTATTTTTTCGATAATTCTCTCCGTTCTTAGATCAATTTGTAGAGATTTAAGAGAACATTTCTGCATTACTAACTCGAAAATGCCAAATTTTGAGTTGTGACGGTCTTGCACGAAATGAGCGATATGGTTAATTTTGGAACCAACTGGAAAAGATTTTGTCATGACTAGTAGCTATCAGTGATTCCGAGTCGATCGGTATGCTTAAAGGTGGGGCTAGGACCAATATTTCACCCTTAATTGCCTGATTTTCCAAATTTAATTAAAAAAAAAAAAAAAAATTCAATGTGCTTATTTTATTTACCAGTTAAAAGGAAAAATAAAAAAAATTAAATAAATTTTTTATACATTTACTGCCAGGCCCACAATGTGGACAAGAACATTTCTTTCACATATTTATATTAACAACAATAATAAAAAACTAAAATTGGTTTTGTTTTCAATATAAATATACGAAAGAAATGTTCTTGTCCACATTGTGGGCCAGGCAGTTAATTTCAAAAATAAAGCAAGTATCAATTTTGATACTATTATTTTTTTTTATTTTGATAATATTAAAAAATGCAATAATTGCAGGTGCACAATTCGATTTAAAGTCCGGTATCAAATTTGAAACTTCAGGCATTTTAGGGTTAACGTTTTACATGCATCATCACAAATGCATAATTCCCTCTCCACTATTGTGGTGTGGGTATAATTAATTCTTATATGTAAATATATTTCAATTCTACAAGTTGAATCAAGATATTTTTAAAGTGTTAATGTTAATATTTTGTAACTAATAGTTTGTTACTTGATATTTCTTGCCATTTCTAGGTCGCCTACAATAAAAAAAAAAAAAATATCGCACTTGATCAACAAGAGGATATTAACTCGAAATTTAAAAATTTTCTCAGCGGAAGCTAAACAATTTTTAATTAATATAAAAGGCATTTTAAAAAGAATTTTGAAACCAACCTTTTATTTCCTAAATGTAGACAAAATAGCACGATAATCGTTAATAGCGGGTAGATATGAATATTGTGTCGAATTTTTACAAAAAGTTAAAAATAAAACAATAATTTTGAGTTAATACACTCTTGTTGATCAAGTGTGATATGTACTTATGTATGTATTTATATTACATTTGTTGTTTTCATATATATTACTGAACTAAGTTACATACATAAATTGTACAGTTTATTTAAAATATAAAGAATAATATAATTTGTTTATTTTATTTTTCTTAATATGAAGGATATATTTTAATCCAACAATTCAGTTAAGTAAAATTTTAAAATTTTGTTAAATTTTGAGTTAATATGCACTTCTCTTTTTCTCATTACACTGTAACATTTTTAACGCATCCTCAGGGCATTAAAATGACATTAAAAATTACGGATAGTCTTAAAAGTTAAACAAATATTTGCGTTATTTTAGTTGACATATGATCAAAAACGATCCACGAAAAACATAATTGTATTCTAATATAACTAGGCTTATCGGACCGAAAATTGTTGATTTTTTGTTGTGCTCACTATGAACAAATTAATAGGGTCGCGAACGGTTACCTGTGTTGTTGCGCATGGGACCTCCGCCACCACTACTGTTGTTACCACCACTACCACCATAATCTCGACGTCCTCCACGGTCGCCACCACCACCTCTACCACCACCTCCACCACTACTGAATCTATTTCCGCCTCCGTAACCGCTACCACCGCCTCGATTGTCTCTGTTGTAACCGCGATCGCCCCCTCCTCCGTAGTTTCCACCGCCCCCTCCTCCTCTTCCACCACTACTGCCGCCTTCGTCACCACTTTTTGGTGTTTTACAACGATTGCACTCATTGCGCCAAGCAAAGTTGGTGTTGTTACAGCTACTACATTTCCAATCGCCCTCACGTGGGGCGACATTATTATTACCTCCAGGTCCGCCTCCACTGCTCCCACCCATTCGAGGTCTACCACCACGATCATCACCACCTCGATCTCCCCTGCCGGAATCATAATCTCCTCCACCGCCTCGATCAAATCGAGGCCGATCTCCGCGGTCACCGCCAGGACCACCACCACGTCCTCGGCCACCACCTCCGCCACCACCTCCCCCACCACCTCCGCCACTACCTCCTCCGCCACCTCCTCGACCACCACTACCGCCCTTGCTCCAATTGTTAGGACGTTGTGCTAATGATACCTTTATTGCACAACCGTTGAAATTACGGCCATCAAACCATTCAATAGCTGACTGTGCTGCATTGGTATCGTCATATGTAACAGTAGCTTCTCCCTTGGATATACCTGTATCCTTATGACGGTACAGCCAAATTTTTGGTTTGGAGGTGCGTTTGTCTTTCTAAAATAAATAAAAAATAAAAAAAGATATATAAGATTCAACAATTTGTAAAATACATAATACTCCTTCATTTGCGTTTTTTGAAACCTGTTCAATGTTTGCAAAGTTTGTGCAGTTTTATAAAAAGAAAAATGTCAAAGGTTATTTTACACTATCGCACAAGTCTTACGTAATCCATAATACTTTTTGAGATAGAAATCTTATGAGTTTTGTTGCGGCTGTCAAAAAAAAAAAAAAAAAAAAAAAAAAAAAAAAAAAAAAACTAATATAACATTGCAGTTTGTATCCACAATATCACTAATGAGGAGTGAGCAAAAACAAAAAATTCATATGTGATTTTTCAGATATGAAAAATTTGAAAAAATTCACGTTCAAATTCTTCACAAGGAAAAAAAAATGCGATTTGCCCAACCATTTCCAGCGGGAAAATCAAGTAGTAAAGAGGCCTTATAGAAGGCCTTTTTGCAGACATAAGATCTCCCAGCCGCATTCCAACTTTATTACCAATTAGCAAGGTGTGTCATTGGAGACCAACACCTTGCACTTTTGCATCTATTTTAAACACTTCTGGAAGGGCTTCTAAAGATTTAAGAATAAAGCTTTATCCAAGTTTAATTGTTGTGGCTAATAATACAAAAAACGCAATATAGTATTTTTTTTAGGATAAGTGCTTCTTTATACAACATTTTCTTTCACTGAATACGCGGGCTGCTATCAATACTACTTTTAATTGAAAACTCTTTCATTCTTCTTATTTAAATTTTTCAGAAATTAACTAATTAAAATTTACTTCTTGCAGAAGTTTTTTGAAATAATTCCTTATATGGAGACAAATATGCATATATGTAAACGAGTCAAATTTTTACAAAAACTTGTTTATTGTAAGGAAAATTCAATTGAGAAAATTCATTATAAGGACATCATAATACACGTTAGTTATAATGGAAAAGTTGGATTTTTAAAATCAATTTAAATTTATTGAAGTACTTTTTTTTTAGTTTAATCCACTTCTAATTAGAAATAAAAAAACTATAAATAATATGTCATAATAATATCTCTAATAATATAACATCTCTACGTTCTCAAATGAAATACTGCCTGCACTGCATCAGAAAAGCAAACTTATTTCACCATCTCAACGCAATCCTAATGATGCTACATATAAATTGTGATTATCATTTTTATATGTGCATTTAACCACATTTAAATTTATTGTTGAAACGCAGTATTGCATTTATAACCATGTGCATTATCTTTATATTCTATTATTCCTGTAATTTAACAGAAATATTTAATTATTTAATGTTTTAAATGATTGTTTAACTTAATACTATCATTTGATGTTGATGATTCGTCGCTTTGCTTCAGAGAATTACAAATTAAAATAACGTAACACACATAACTAAATAAGTAACAGTAAAAATAATATTTATTTATCAAAAAAAAAAAAAAAAAAAAAAAAAAAAAAAAAAAAAAAAAAAAAAAAAAAAAAAAAAATCGGTTATCGCATTTTTATTCAAAATATTTAAAATTGCTTTTATATCTTAATTAATTTCCATTTTACAACGTTTTTTGCTTCTCATGAAAACTGCATTTAAGATGACGATATGTGCAGTTCTTTTAGTTTTTTTTTTAAATAATATTTGCCTACAAAAATTCAACACACACTTTGGCTCGTTGCCTTTAACAAAAACAAAATAAACACAAAGGCATTTCTTGCTGTGGCCATGCAAACTGTCGAGCAACAACAACATTACTGGTGAGGAGCGTTAAGAAAATTATTTGTTTCCTCATTCATGTGGCAAAAATTTATTTTTCCTCACGCTCATGAATGAATTGGCAAAAAATTTCACAATTCATTCATGGTTGTGAAAAAAATTACACGTTTTAAATTCCTCATTCATGAAAAAATTCATGAATGGTTAAATATGAACGATCATATATGAATTTTTCGGAACTCTGTTATTACTTTTAAGTATCCTTAAAATAAGTTCCATAGGAAGATGTTTTTCGCGCCAACACTCCTAGCTTAGGAGTTATAGGTCGTAAGTTTCCAAAAAAAAAAAAAAAATCACAGTGCGATTCACAATGATGGCATTGTCAGATGCATAAACTTTGCACATATGACAATAAAAAATAAGGTTCCAACGTTTGAAAGTAATCTGCCAATGACAACGAAGTGTTCAAACGATTGTCAGATATCTAACAATATTGTAGACTTACAATTGAGGAGCAATGCTTTTTCTGTCAACAAAAATTGCAAGTTCACACAGTTGTAAGACATATTAAGCACATTTTACTTACAATATTTTTAGATCTGGTTACCGTCTGTACAAAGCTTTAAGTAGCATGCAAGTCCAAACAAGAGTAATATATTCGCCTATGCCGAATCTAATATACCTTTCACCATGGTGCAATAAGAACAGAAAGTTATATGACTAACTTTATGTGTGTACTAGTTTAATGAAATTTGTTTGACTTCTTTCAGTTTACTTTGGCAAATGACAATGCAAGTTCTTACACCAGAGCAATGTTTAAAATACGTGGAAATTTATTTCCAAAAATCGCGCTCTGTTCGGCAAACTTATAGAGCACCTACTCAAGTTTACGGTGCTCATAAAAGTCCATCTGAGCAACTAATACGCAATACTATGGATCAATTCTTTCAATTATCGAAAATTTTGACGAATGATCTTGGACTACATCCATATAAAGCCCAATTATGAATTTTTTCTATTTAAATTCAACGGAACAATGGGAAAAGGGATCAACTCCCGGAGAATTTTTATTCATGATTGGGCTGATAAAATCCAACTGGTGCAAGAATTAAAGCCAGCGGAGGATCAACTAAAAGTTGAACCAGATTTTTATCGTCCAATCATTTTCAAAAAACCAGAACTGTAGTTTTTGGAGAGAGCACAATTTTCATAAGTCTATTGAGACTACGGATGTAACGAATACCTACTAAATTTTAAATATTTATAATCTCTTACACCTTTCCTTCTTTTCTATTAAAACTTATTTCTTTTTACTACTCGTTCAATCACTTGTGTTGTGAAAACAGCACATAAAACTCTCCTACACAATAGTTTTGTATAAAAAAAAATTATTCTACTTGAGTTTTGTCAATTTTAACTTGAATTAAAATTCAATATTCGTATGGGTATCGCTGATGTTTCTTTTTGAGTATCGGTATCGCATCGGCAAAAAAGCGTATCGCTGCATCCCTAATTGAGACTCCATAACATCCCCAAAAATTCACTGTTTAGTGCGGTTTTATGCCGAAGGCGTCATCGGCCCATTTGCCTTTAAATCAGAAACCGATACCAACATTACCGTAAATGACGAACACTACAAGGCAAATGATTCGTTTTTTATTACTCATGTCATTGCAAATTATCTGGAGGAGAAATGGTTCGAATATATAATTAAGATCACAGCCAACGGCAAATAGCGAAATCTATTGAACGGTCTCAGAATATTGTTTATAATGCTTTGTTAGCTCGAAAACTTATAAAAGTAGATAAACACATAAAACTTGTATCTAGTACCTATTAAAGCACTTCAAATCGTTTCTGCTCATTTAAATGAAGTTAACTTTTTCTATAATTTTTGGGGAATAAAAATAAATGCCTCAAAAAGTGAAGCCATTTGTTTGAGAAATGCATCGGGAAAATGTCCATATTTTGTTGTCCCTCAAAGTAAAAGATTAAAACTTTTTTTGAATGAAATTGAAATTCTTTTTAAAGATAAATTTAAATACCTTGGTATTTATTTCAATAAACTTTTTAAATTTAATGGCCATGGTAAATTTATATTAAATAAAGTCTACAAAGTGAAACATTAGCGGAATTCACCCTTGATAATAAAGTCCCTTGTAGACCTTGTTAATCTTATAATTTTAGTAAAAATACTAACATTTACAACACTGCAACAACAAAATGTATTAGACTAAAATATACTACGCTGTGGTTGAAAAATCCCACAAAAAACAGTAGTAAACAAAGTGTGTGAATTTACCAGAATAAAACAGTTGAAGAAACTTTATCTGTCTCTTTCGCTCACTCAGCAAATTCATTAATTTACAATGCATACGAAAAAGACACTCACGCTATGAAGTATAAAATCGTATTAAGTATAACAGAGTTGTACACTTAGTACAAAGGGTGAATACCGCTATTGTTTAGGAAGAATTTTAACCCATGTCTCTACCTGTTAAAACAAAATTATTAATTTATAAAACATGTTTAAGACCAGTGCTTTTATATGGGTTTCCAATTTGGTTTTTTATTTCACCTACATTAATACATTTGAAATCTTTGAGAGAAAGATATTACGTTCATGCATTAAAAAAAATTTTGTTTCTAGAACGAAACGATTTTCAAACGCTGTAATTTATGGAGATTCATCAGTAACTCCGTTGAGCTGTTATGTCATCAAAATAATTGAAAGTTATATTGCCAGGTTACATTTTCATGAAAATGATGTCCTTAAAAATATAATTTTAACTCAAAGGGGCTTTAGCTGGACTAATACCCATTATTTATCTCCCCTTGGTTTGCAAAATGAATTGTTTGTTTTGGCTAATTCGTCTTCGGATTTCTTTAAGAAAACTTATCCTGGCACACACAGAGGTTAATTGAAAAAAGTATTTTTATATATATTTATTTCTACATTTTTTTTTCTTTTTTTTTAAATTTTATTTTTAGTATTTAAGTTTTGTTTTTTTTAGTTTGTGAACTTTATTTTTTAAGGGTGTATATCCTCGAAACTGTTAGCATCGGGAGCAAATGCGTTAACTATTTTTATTTTTTTATTCATTATACAATTTATACATTTTCTGTTAAGTTTGGTACTGTAATTTTCATGATAAAATTTTTAAGACATTACATTATAATCGTAAATGTTTCAAATTTGTTATATTACTTTTATATTCTATAATTGTTTATAAAAAAGACACAATAAATTAACTTAACTTAACTTGTATCTAGTAGACCCTTTCAAGTCCGGTGCGGCCAATCAAACAGAATTGGCATTCGAAATTGTTTTTCGAGCTGTAAGGAGGGCTAGCAGACAAAATATATTCGAGAGATCCTCAAGGAAAGTGTTAATGCTTACAAAAAGATATCGTCGAAATCGACTACTATGCTAATGTGCTTTGGTCGGACGAATCTAAAATCAATTTAATTGAAAATTATGGTAAAACATGGGTTAGGCGTCCAAAAAACGCAGAATTGAACCCACGTTACACTATTTGAACATTTAAGCATGGATGAGGTAACATAATGGTGTGCGGATGCTTTTCCTGGCTTGTTGTTGGCCCATAATTTTGGATAAAAAGGACCATGAACCAATATTTGTACGTTAAAATACTATATATAGTTTTTTTTTTAATCTAATATAAACTTGGAATTAGTGTCCCTGTTACTTTGTACACAGAGTTCGAAAAAAAACTATATACTAACGAAGTGTACTTGTTGTCTTACCACACAAACTCTAAATATTATTTTTTTGTTTGTGGATTTGTACACAAAATATTGGAAAAATTCATCATAACTAATAAGTTTATAATTTTTGCGTTCAATTTCATGCCTATTCAGCAGAAAATTGTATCGAAATAAATATAAGGCTATGGTGCGAAGAGAATAATGGAATAATCATTTGACCCTTATGTGCAATTAAACTCACCTGACTTACCATAAAAAAATTCAATTAAAGATGTGGTTTTATTGCGCACACAAAAATGTGTAGGTAAGCTTTTATGAAAATATGTATATGGATTATTGGAAAGAGCGGAAAAATTAAATTCAAGTAAAGATATATCTCTAGCAATAGGACTAAGGTTATAGTAATCGTTCATCATGATTTTTGTAATATTTATGTTCAGGTGGGAGCCAATTAATCAATATGAATATAATCATCATATAGAATAATGATTTCAAACTTAATACATAAAAAAATCCAAAAATTTCATAATTAATAATCCAATTAATTGAACATTTTATAAACATAAAAAATTATTAGCGCTAAATATTTACCCTTTATTCATAAAAAATACCTCAGTTTAAAAAATGGATTACAAACGAATCTTCAACAAAAAAAAATTTAATCAATCGATTTAATAAATAAATTTCATAGTCTGGTACCTTCCATTAGAACTATACACAAAGCTAACGATATTAACTGGATGAAAACAAGGGAAATTGTCCAAGCAAGATCATTGCGTGACGCTGCATACAAAATTTTTTTGAGAAATAGTTCTCAGAGTTATTGGAAAATCTTTTGTAAATTAAGAAACAAAGCAAAATCGGTCATTAGAAGAGTTCGTAGGAATTATGGTAGGAATTTATTTGGTTCGGCAGATAATGCTCAGATTTGGACTCGTGCGTAGGCTTGGTTGTATTGTTAGAGATTGTCATGAGCTAAATGAATCCGACGTCGAGTCAATTGCAACTGGATTTTTAAATAACTTCAATCCTAATAGCGTGGGTATTCTATATTTTGAGAAAATTGTTGATGAGTCCAATTCTTTTTCATTTAGAATAGTTACTGATTATGATGTTCTAATTGCAATCAATTCCATTAAATCTTATGCTATGGGGTATGTTATGATTCCAATTAAATTTTTGAGAATCATATTTCCGCTAATATCAATGTTTATTATTATTAATACCATTAATACCATGCTGACTGTTTCTAAATTTCCCCTCGCATGGAAGTTGGGTCGTGCAATACCGATTGCTAAAAATAACAACTACAACGTGGAAAATTTAAAACCTATTACAACCATGCCAGTTATGTCTAAAATTGCGGAAAACACCATGAAAGCACAAATTTTATCTCACTCCTCAAATTTTTCGCTATTTCACCCAAATCAGTATGCTTTTCGTAGAAATCACAACACAACACCTCTACTCGTGGCTCTTACTGATTCAATCCGACATTAGCTAAATAATCATGGAAAATGTATAATGATATTACATGATCTTTCAGAAGCATTTGATAGAATAAACCATAACGTTCTTGGTCGTTCTCATTTCGTATCTGTTGGAAGTTTATGCTCTTGTATTGGAACTGTTACCTCTGGTGTACCACAGGGGTCCGTATTGGGTCCTATATTGTTTCTTGCATATGTAAATGACTGCATTCCTATTCTGGAGAATAGCTTTTGTAAACCATATGTGTTTGCTGACGATATTTTTCTTCTTTACAGTACTTACTCTGAATTTAATAATATTTTTGAAAATACAGTGAATAATCATCTTAGTCATGTATAAAAAATGGATGTATCAAAACCATCTTGAAATTTATTCATCAACAACTAAAGCAGTTTGTTGTTCCCAAGTTTTTAGGTATCCAAATGTTTATATTAATAATCAATTAATTACATTTGTCGACTATCATAAATGCCTTGGTGTCGTTATAGACTCGAAACTTAATTTTGAAAGCCACATAAACTCTCTTTCGAGTCAAGTTTAATTTATTTTAAGAAGATTATGTGTTTTCTTCATATTTGCATAAATAATTATGGTCGAATTTCGACCACTTATTTAATTTATAGTTGGTTTCGTTACAAAAATAAATAAAAAATTTCATTTAGGTCTGCGTTATTTTATAAATAAAAAAATAAAATCGTAAAAACTAATTTCTTACGGCCGTATTCATAACGAAAAGTTGGAACGATTTGCTAAACTCCTGTTAACGAGCTGACAAACGTTTGCCAACACTTTAAAAAAACAGCTGTTTAATGTCAAACTATTTTGTTGTTTTCTTTGAATTTTTTAATTTGCTGTCTTTTTTTAAATTAATTTTATTTTGAAAACTTTTTAAAGTTTATGTGGAGAGGGGGGAAAAAATTAAAAAATGAAGCTCAAAACCAGCAAAACGTGTTGCATTTTTGTGTAATATAATGTAGCATCATTTAAATTCAGTAACTTTATTAAAGCTGCTAACAAGCTGCTAAGCTTTATCGGCAAAATAGTATTACATATTTACATACCTTAATTATTCCAATTGCTCCAAAATGAGATTCGATATCCAATTCAGTTGCCTCCGGATCCATACCAGAAACAAATATGGTATCTTCTTGTGTTATCAAATCACTACCACCTCCTCCGAAGCTACCGCCGCCTCCTGCACCTGTAATTTATTAAACTATTATTATATGTACAACAATTGCATTATATATAGCACATTCACAACTAAATAATAAAACTTAAGTAAATAAACTACTGCTGTTTTTTGATCATTTTTAACTGAATCTATTATAACTTTTTGTATTTGATTCAACTTAAATTGATGAATTTGATTTTTACGACGAAGTAAAATCCAACATTTCAACATACGCAAAGTAATTATTGTTTAGTTTAGAAAACCATTTAA
The DNA here is from genome assembly GCA_943735925.1 of Pollenia amentaria. Lineage (NCBI taxonomy): Eukaryota > Metazoa > Arthropoda > Insecta > Diptera > Polleniidae > Pollenia > Pollenia amentaria. The sequence continues at coordinate 62,156,606 of OX031008.1, read as the reverse complement.
ACCTTTTTATGAACCACCTTTAAATTTTTCTTTAATAAACCAACTTCCTATTTTTTTATTTAACCCTAAAAGTTATGATAATTACTCTCAACAGTTTTATTTATACACTTAATTTTTTGAAATATGACCATATAAAATAAAAACATATTTTTAAAACCATAATGTGAAAATTTCTGCAGTTTTAAGGGAGTCACCAATATTATTTTTGTATTTGGCATTTTTCATAAATACATGTTGAACTTATTTGCAGTAGATTACAGCCTTATTCACAATAAATGCAATAATTTGTTTTTTGTTACTTTTTTTTAGCTACATATAAATATATATGCCATTAAATTAATATATGAAATTTTGTTAAAAAAATAGTCTACTTTTACTGCAGCAACAATTTCCATGAAATTGTAAACGTTTTTTGAACAAAATAATAAAAAAGTTTGAATTGCAATTTTTAACAATAGATATGTATTTGTTACAATGAAAATATATACACAATATTGTATGGGGTAATATAGAAAATACTTTTTCTTTCAAAATTTAGCGCGTTTGCAAACAAAATTGTTGCCTTCATTGTGAATTCCCTCTGAAAATGTTGATTGCTTTGTGAATCCGGTTTTTAAGTATATGAAATTTCCGTTGAAAATTAATGTCGTAAATTATTAAGTATGTGGTTAGAAGTGACAAATACAATTTCAAGTTTTTTTATAATATTTATAAAAATTGTGAACGTTTATGGGTTTATGGGTGTTAAACTGTTCACAGAAGTTCGAGATTTCCAAATCAACATTGGCAGCAGAATAATTTTTTATTTATATTTTTTTGTTGCCGGAACATCGTTAGCCAATTCACAAAGTGTTCTAAAATGCTAAGTACTAAACTATTTTTATAGGATAATTAGCATTGTTGTATTATCATACGAGAAATTAGTGTTAACCTCAAAATACAATATAAAAAAAAAAAAAAAAAAAAAAAAAAAATATATAGTTTTCAAATTACAAGTTATAAAAAACCGATTTAAAATTGTAAACAAAAAAAAGCTCAAAAAATAGCACACTTAAAATACATAGGAAAAAACTTTGTATTTTCATAAAATATTGTAATATAAAAAATAAAACAAAACTTTTAGGACAGTCATAAAATTATAGCAAATAAAATCAATATAACACAATAGAACAGTTTGTGAATTGTGTTTATGTTTAAATATTAGTTCATCCTAGTTTACTACCAACCTTAAAAAAAATATATATATACATATGTATATATATAAACATTTCAGACAATAGTAAAAAAAATCTAAATATTGTAATCCTCATTCATAGTGTCAATTCCAAATTTACAATCGGTTTATATACAAAATCCGTTTTATACAAACAAAAATTGAAATATCCACTATGAATGGCATTTACTCTATAAGTATCGTTCATTAGACTTTGCAAACAATTTAAATTTCAATTGTAAAGGTTACAAAATAGTTGTAGTAAGATTTGTAAGTAAATTAAATACAATAGTAAAATGGTATTACAAATTGTTATACATTACTCTTTAATTGAAGATTGCATAGCAATTTGTTATATTGCTCGCATTTTGTTTTTACCTTTATTATAGTTGTCCTTGTTGCCGCCTCCGTTTCTAAAATAGGATTGTAATAGTAACTCATCATTTAACGGTTTGTACAATATTCAATCAAATTGTATTTGTTTAAAAATAGTTTGTGGATAATTGTAAAGTTATTTAATTAGGTTTTAATTATTTTCAATTGTTGACCATAGATCTTCCCTTAATCGTGGACAATTTATTAAGAGTTTTTAAATTTGATCGTGCAGTGTCTTTATAAGGATGTTTAAGGTGGGGTATTCCATTTCATCAAATATGCATACTTTAAAACCTCGATGACTTTTTACCTCATATTTTTTTACCATACGCTTACAAATCGTTACATTTATTTTACCCAATTGAATTGTATGGAACAAGTTTACCAGTAACCATTGTTTTATACCTTTTTCAGAGAGTATGTTGAATTTTATGACACTTTGTTTTAAACCATAAACACTTTATGTTAGAAAAAAAAAACTTGAAAATACCATCAATTTTTATATTATTAAAAAATATTAAAAACCTTATCCTATAGTTGCTTCTCAACATTTTTAATGCATTTTAAAATAACAATTTAGTTCCTATAAAGTTGCGTTTGTGAAAAATAAAATTTTATACCAAAATGATGATTGACATCATACGAATGAATATGTTATGTATGTATATTATATTATGCCATTATCCATGTATCAGACGTACCAAAAAAAAATATTTTGCAGAAATCCTTTTATATTTAGCATAACTATACCTCTAGTAGATATGAAGTTGTGTGCCAAATATTTTTTGTATGATGTTTATTTGTCGAGTTATGGTGTACTAGTTTTTGAATTTTTTTTTAAATTATGCAGATCAAACTGCAAAATAAAAAGGGAATTTATTAAAAGTTTCAGATAGTCAAACTAAACACTTTCGAACATGTCGACTGTCGATGTGCTTTGTTATGCATAACTTTTAGGCCCTAATCATGTAAAACGCAACGCAACGCCAAAGAATTAAATTGAAAACACAATGTCATAAATATTTTGTTTAAAATTTCAAACGCTGCATAGCTTGTGGCGTTGAAAATTTTAAACCGGTACATGAATATCTGTAGAAAGCAACAACAAATTTACAAAATATGTATTTATGACATTGTTTGTGCTTTCAATGTACATAATTCTTTGGGGTTGCTTTGCGTTTTACATTAGTTTTTTTTAATTAGTTTTTTGCCTTGACTGCAACTGTTTAGAGTTTAAGAATCAGAAGCAAAAGCAACAGTTTGTGTTTGGCCAATGAAAAATTGAGAGCTCGAAGAAATAGCACAATCTTATGACTTTTACTACTTTGACTGCAGTCATTACCTAACAATATTTTTCTTCAAAAATGAAATCAGATATCTGAAGTTTTATGAAACGCGACAAATAATTTCATATTAAAATATATAGTTTTGTACAACAAAAATAAAATGTGGATAAGTCTCATTTTTATTTTAGTGATTATCTTATATGTATCTAAATGTATGTTTGTGTCATATTTATCCGTTTTAGTTCACGCATCTAAAAGGAAATGTACAACATTGACGGCTGGTTTTTCATGTTTATTTGCAACAAAAAAAAAAAAAGTGCCCTTGACGTCTTAATAGCCATTTAGGTGTTTTCGGAACAGGAAAGAACCAAAAGTAGTCTCTAAAACAATTGCATTGGTTTTAAAATACTTTCGACTATTTGTCCATTATCGTGATCACCATTATTAATTTAAAAGCTACAAAATAAACAACATGTATTTCGTACATGTTAGTAAAAACAATAATTTCGGTAAAAATCGATAAAAAAAAAACATCATTGGTATTTTTTAAAAAACGTCGTTTTAAGAAATTGTATATTTTTATATTTTAACTGAAATATTTGAATAAATTTCATAAATTTTACTTATAAATTTAGGCTTAATCTAGTTTATCAATGCAAATCCAAGCAAAACAAAAAACCATTACTTACATTGAGGGTGATAGAAAACTGAAAAATATGTATACAGTAGTGGCACATAATTAGAAACGATGTTTTACGAAAAATAGCGTATTTTAACTTCTATGAAAATCTTTACTGTAACTTATAAGAACAATTATTCAAGGAGTAGACAATTTACATTGTTGTTAATTATTTATTGTGTCAAATATTAAACGCAAAGATTATACTAATAAAGGCTGTTTTACACTATCCCACAACTATTACGTATTTTGACAAAATGGTATCTCTGATCTAATTATTGTTTGAAAATTTTCAAAAAATAATATCAACTTATCGTGACACCACCACCTGGATAACTATCTTGCCGCTATGTGGTGGCTTAAGTGTCTGTCTTGGAACTTGAATCCGGACAGCTGAGTCGGAACAAGTTTAAAGGCAGACGCTTTAAGGCCAGCATGACCAAGGGTTATCCATTCCTCATCCTATTCCCTTCACCTACAATCCTTCCCCCCCGCCCCTTTTTTATTCCCACTTCCCCCACTTTTAAGGTCAAGGTGGTTGATAGCAGTGCCGAGGACCTGGATGACTAGTTAGTGGTTAAAGAAACTAGTCGCGAACAGCTTCCCTCTGACGCTGATGGCAAAGGTCAGTTGTAATTCTAGCCTAGTCCGTGCAAGCCGTCACTGCGCGAGATGGTCCTTTGTATACGTGCATACTAGTGGGATTGGAAACTGGACGATTTCAAGATGAAACAAAATACGGACATAGTGACAGAAGTTGGTGCAGGGAGTATCACTGACAACTCATCAGGCCCGATGTCAAATTCAGACTCGGATCTGCTAGGTGTTCACAGGGATATTCTGCTGCAAGAAAGTCAGTTAATGACAGAACTGACAGACCAACTGGATGGGCTCGACAATGGACTCACTGACACGCTCTGGGGCCTCGGAAAGACTCGGTGATCTAACCTTGGACTCTGATGATGAGCACGAAATAGCTATGATTTCGGCTCATGGTCAGGACCAGAGGGTTGAACCATCGACTTCTGTGGTCACATTCGAGACAGAGAGCAAATTGGCGAGTACATCGAAATCCATTGTTCGGCAGGATGCGACAGAACAGGTCACATCGGAGAGCCGATCGAATCTCGAAAAAGCCAAGAGTGGTGGGAGTCTCTTTAGCCCTTCTAGAAAAGATAGCTAAGAAAGACTCTTCACTGCACGATGGGCGGGATAGGCATTTGCTGAGGATGCACCGGAAGAATACTGCTGGATTCAAAAGAATCCACGGTTCTGTCGATGTCATCCTATGGCTTCCCTATCCTGCGGGGTATACAGCAGAGGCTGCTGAGGAATCAAAAGTTGTCAGTAAAGACAAAGGATCCTCACCAGATTCTGCTGGCGTATCCTCTTACAAGGAAGGTAGAAGGAAGGAGGGTAAGAGTTCACCACCCAGCCCTCTTAATGGTGACAGATTGGTCACGGTTAAGGGAGCTAGGCCTGGGGACGAATTACCCACAGTAGACCAAGAGTCTCTCACGAAGTTGAGGTCGAAGAGTGGGGTTGCGATATTTGGGTTGGGGTCTATCAGTTTTATTTATTTTTATTTTATTTTATTTTATTTTATTTATTATGATTGATTTTCTAATACAACAAGACATATATATATCTTATTACAGTATTAGAATCAGAAAAGTCAAAATTATTTAAAATGAAAAATGCAATAGTGGACAATATTGATTAACAAAATTAAATTAATTAACAAATTATATAAATTAAATTGACATAACTAATCACAAGGTGAATGAAATTGTAATATTAACAGATTTGTAAAAGAAAAATAAATGAAAAATATAAAAAATATAAAATACTCATGATAAAGAATTGGCATTCTGACGCATGATTTCGATGTCGTAATTGAATAATGTATCGGCCTCTTTGGTTTCCCAAAAATGATGGACCCTAAGAGGCTGAATGTGGTGCAGATAAACCTGCATCACTGTGAAGCAGCCTCAATAGAATTAGTAACCCACCTCATCGATAACAACGTGGACGTGGCCTTAATCCAAGAGCCCTGGATCATAAACAACCGGGTAGTTGGATTAAAGGCCACGGGATATACACTGTTCGTACCCCACACGAGCCAATTGTTCACGCCGAACTTCAGGCATTCGTTCAAAATAATATTTATTTTTATTAGTTTTCATGATATTTATAAATTGTAATAAGAATCATTGTGTTCTTAATATTTAGTTCAAAAAATACATTAAAATTCTTTATATAAACGAAAAAAAAAAAATCAATTGACAACACTGCTTAGTTATTGTCATTTACTTTCATGAAATCGTTTTCTTGAAATTTTCATTGAAAGCTAGCTGAAAGTAGAAAAATGTAAATGTGTTATTACGCTGCATTTACACATGAAAGTACTTTCATGAAATTTAGAAACACTAGAAATGGAAAGTATATGTATGATTTATTATATATTATAGTTGCCAAAGTTATCACATACACAAATTTATAGGGCAATAGTTGAAAATAATTATTATTGTTAACTTTTTAATGACATTATTGTTATTAAATACATAAATTGTTATTTTTTATGTATATGTATTTGAAAAAATATTATAACTATATCCATACATACACACCAAAAAATTCATAGGTAAAATTACCTAAAAATATGGTACATAAAATACGGTAATATGGTACAGCATGGCATTATCTAAGTTTCTTAGGTAATATAACTACATATTTAATTAGGTAATTTCCGTGTTTGAAAATGCATCTAAATATTTTGTTTAAAATTCTTAAAAGCTTTGTAATCCTACCAATGATAGAAAAGTTGTTTTATATTTTATTTTTGGAAAATTATCTAATGGCGATTTCTATTCTGAGAAATATGTTGCACTTTTACTTAAGGTGTTTATACAGCCGTTTTACAACTTTGGTGCTTCTACTTTGTTTGTACAACCAAGGTTTTATTTTTATTTATATATAAAAATGTTGACATATTAAAATGAAAAATTGTAATGTCAATATTTGCTATAAAACCGCAATTGTTTGAAGAAACCGCGCAAATAGCTTAAAAATCGCTAATGTCGTACATTAATGATAATATTGGAGTAGCACAACATGTAAAATTTTTAACAAGAACATAGATATAGGTAAATTTAATACTCTTTTGATAAAGTTACATAATTTAAATAATAGCGGAATTCACCCTTGATAGTAAAGTCCCTTGTAGACCTTGTTAATCTTATAATTTTAGTAAAAATACTAACATTTACAACACTGCAACAACAAAATGTATTAGACTAAAATATACTACGCTGTGGTTGAAAAATCCCACAAAAAGCAGTAGTAAACAAAGTGTGTGAATTTACCAGAATAAAACAGTTGAAGAAACTTTATCTTTCTCTTTCTCTCACTCAGCAAATTCATTAATTTACAATGCATACGAAAAAGACACTCATGCTTTGAAGTATAAAATCGTGTTAAATTTAACAGAGTTGTACACTTAATACAAAGGGTGAATAACGCTAATATTAACTTCCTTTTTCATTTCATTGTAATATGTTATTTATCAATTCATAATGTATAGTATAACAATTAACTAAGTTATATACTGAAACTTTTTTACTTGTATGTCCTTCTAAATCTATATATCGCTCATTTGCTACAACGTCATAATTATTAAAACAAAAAATTTGTAGATTTACTAGCTCCACTTGGAAAAAATAACGACACATTCTCTTCAAACGGGGAAAGTATAAAAAAATAAAGATAAATTTTACACACAATATAAAAAAAAACAAAGCGACCAATTTTTCATCACTACCTAATTTGTGCGATAAATAACGAAATACTTCTTGTAAGTTTAAGATGTGACCATTATTATCAAACAGATTATTGTTTTATATGTACAAAATAAATTAAATTTACAACTATCATTTTTTTTTTGTGTGTACAAAATAAATTAAATTTACAATTATAATTTTACCACAATCCTGTTAATTTGTATGTCTGTTTAGTGGGCAACAGTGTTTACCACTCTGTCATTTTACTTTCAGAGAGTGTCAAACAATTACTTTCTTGAAAAAACCGTTGAAAACTGACTGGAAAGTAAAAAATATAAGTGTTTTAGTGAAAAAGAAATTAATACTTTCAAGAAATTACTTTCACGTGTAAATGCTAGGTTAGTGAAAAAGTGTGAGTGTATTGCGACTTTCAAGAAACTACTTTCATGTGTTAATTCCCAATTAAACATATTTTCTGGCATTTATAATTTAAAAATTTGAAACCTGTTTGATTTGGTTTAAATTTTATCAGAATTTGAATTTCTTTACTGTCGAAACTAAGATAAAACAATTATAAAAAAAATTCCGATTTTTTGCTCTCCGATATTGGTTTACTTTCTTTCGTTTTAACTAAGCATATTATCTTTTTATTTTTCTTGCAATTTCAAGATGAATTTATATATTGATAAAATAATTGTTTTATAAAATAATAAACTTTAGGTTAAGAGTGTGCTTTTAAAACACTTATTCCAATTCGTGAAAAAACATTTTACAAATTTAAGGAAATCAAAATAAAGCTTTCAGGAGTAATTACTTTATGCGCAGAAAAGTTAACGTTTAAGGGGCAGTCCATATTCTAGAATATGGGTTTGTCAAGTTATTGTTTTATGAATTAATAGTGGTTAGGGTCAAATAAATTGATCAATTTACTCATCAAGCGCTATGGTCGTATAAGTGAAAGTGTTTATATTAGGGAAGTAACGAATACAGATACATATATCAACAATACTTCAGATTTTCCGATAGATCGGTATCGGCGATATTTTGCTGTCGATACGATTTTTTTTTTTTTTTTGCATAGCAACTAAGAGAAATAATACAGAATAATGAATTTGTTTCATATAATAAATGAATTAACGAAGATGGAATAGTTAAGAGCCTTAAAATTCAGCCGTTGACTAAGCATAAGCTCCAACTATTTTAGATTAGATTTAAGGCTTTAGAAAATAATGAAACCTATGGTTAATCTACAATGTTTGACCCTCGATACCGTGCTGGAATATTTCACAGTTGACAGAAAAAAACGTCTTATTGAGCTACTTAACAACTCAGATTTCTAAAATTGCCTCAGTAGGAGGTATCTGCCTAGGGGGTGGAGCGAGGTCAGGGTAATTTTTATACCCATGGCTGGTAGGACAGGCCACTCGAGTTCAGGGCTTTGTGGTGGAGTGAATAGTCTGCATGCTTGGCAGCAGGATTATCAACTCGAGCCTGGGGGATCAGTGTTAGGAGGAAGGTTACCAGTGGTTCTATCTCCTCTACAGTGATTGCTTGCGGTCAACGGGATTCTCAGATCATTTGATTCCAAGGGTATGAAAGCCGTCGCCTATGCGGATGACATAGTTCTACTGGTCAGGTGAAAGTTTCTGTCCACGATCGGTGAAATTATGCAGGTGATGTTGGGCGAACTCTCGGCTTGGGCGAAGGATAGAGGGCTGGGGGTAAACCCTGCGAAGACTGAGCTGGTTTTTTTTACCAGAAGGTACAGGATAGAGGGTTTTAAGGGGCCAGTGCTGGATGGCGTCGAGTTAACTCTATCTGACTGTGCTAAGTACTTGGGTAACTTCCTCGACTGTAAACTGTCTTGGAGGAGAAACACCCAGGAGAGGATGAAAAGAGTCCAGATATGGTAAACTGGATTTACTCATCGGTGGTTAGGCCTATTCTTACCTATGGATGCACTGTTTGGTGGGATGCGTTAAGAGTGGAAACTATATGAAGATGCTCAACAAGGCCCAGAGGAGTGCATCTCTTGGCATCACTGGTGCAAGGAGAAGTACGCCACAAGCGGCGTTGGACATCCTACTGCATCTGTCCCCCATTGAACATTATGCGAGGAGTGTGGCTGCCAGGAACTTATTTAGACTCTACGAGTCTTCGTTGATTAGATCTAGGCGGGATGATCACACAAAGATTCTATACGAAGTGGGTCTGCTTGATCAGGAAATTTTTCCGGCGGGAATCTCGGATCATAGGAGTATGACCTTGGACTTTGGTGTAAAACCACCCGTGGAGTTCGCGGATAGGGAAGTTTGGCGTGGATCCAACGGACTGTTTGAAGGGTAGGCAGTATATACGGACGGGTAAAAGATGGACACTGGCACTGGGGCTGGTGTTTTAATTGCTGACACTGAAGTGCAAAGGTCATTTAGACTCCCGGATGGGTGTAGTCTTCCAGGCTGAGATGCGATCTGAAGGGCGACGGAAGTGATACGATATCAAGCAATTTGAGTGTATGGTACCCTTTAGTACCAATTTATACGATGCAAGTCTTATTGATCAACTTGCTACTTTATGCGCGAGAGACGAGGGGAAAAGAAACGAGTACTCAGCTTGATGTTCTCGTCATATACGTTTTTTCTCATTCGCAATGTAAAAAACGCACACATATGTGTGTATTTCATGCATAAAACAGTAATAAGCGTTGTGTGTGAACGCCAAAGCTGATTCAAAGAAGAAAATGTGATAAGTTTATCAATAAGACTTTCAACATATAAATTGGGACTTAGGAATCGTATTTATATACAATACATATTTATGCTGCTAAGTAAATTCTAATTATGTGACCACGACTGTACATGCGATTTTCGACTACATTTCTGAACGTACATGGTTAATAATATTATCATTTGAAAGCTTTGTAATATATCTCTCTGGATATACATTTCTTTAAAAATCCTTAACCCATGAAGCTTGGTTGGACGAGTTTGCGAAAATAAAAGAATTTTCCGTATTATTTTCCCATTGCTTTGTTTGTATATTAAAAACTTTAACCAATATTTTTAAGTTATGACGATGTTGCAGTAAATAAGCGATATATGTATATTTTTTTTAATATATGTATGTATTAAAAAAAAAAAGTTTGAATTATATTCCGTGAGGAAGGAAGTAATCAACCGGTCGAAGAATGACAACTTAAAAAATTGTAGTAGATTATGATGCTACAAAATGGCTATATATACTATCTACCTATATTTTAGTTGAGAAGCAAGAAATAACTTTTACCATTACATTTTGACATGTAAAAGATATGCGAAATACAGCAATTTGGATAATTATAAACCTTATGGATTTTGTTTTCTTTTTTTTTTTTTGCAATTCTCCACCTTTTTAATTAATTATGTAAAAAGCTTAAATGATACATACCCATATCCACCAGCGCTGTTATTGCCACCACGGTCTTGCCAACCGCCACCACCACGGTTACCAGAATCATAACCTTTTATATGTTAAAACCCCAAATTAATACGTTAATAATAATGATGATAAAAATTAATTACCTCCAGGTTTGGAAAAAGAAGGGGGTGGTTTACTGAATGGCCCACTGTTACCACCATCGTCCATTTGGAAGTTGGGTGGAGGAACAGAAAAATTATATCCGCCGCCGCCGCCACCTCCTTGTCCACCACTGTATCCTGAATTTCAATCGAATATAGTATCAACAAAAACCCTGAAATTTGTTTAGTTCAACTTACTGTCCATGTTTCTTAATTATTAAATTAATAAAATGTTAGCGTGGTTCGCACGTTTAAAGAGTCAACCTTCACAAATCAATGATAAAACGCGATTGAAAAATAATAAAGTTCTCTATCACAGTAATCTATTACAAAAATTTAAAAAAATGGCGGAATATCATTTAAAACAATGATGCCACATTAGTATACAAAAATTGTTAACGCCGCAATTATACTATGTTTCCACTATGAGCAAAACAACTTGTTTTGAGCAAAGCTTGTCAAAGTGTTTCCATTATGTTAAAGTCGTTTTGGCTTTCGAATTTTCGAAATTAATCTGACATTTATGTTCTAAACAAAGATGAAAGCGAAAAAAAAAATATTTTTGTTTAGCTTAGAATTTCCTTGTTAGTTTTTAATACACAGATATACATAAACATATGTAAGACATTGTATGTATATAAAAGCACATCATTTACTACCTTTTTATTATATTATTTTACGTTGCAAAATAAAAAATCTGCTGGAAAGTTGCATTAACCTTTTTAAAAAGACTGCTTATTTTGGTAAATATGTCACTTTTTCGAATTTGTCAATCATCAACAATGGATAAATCAGAGTTGTATTCATGATTTTCAAAAATTTCGATATGTTTTGGAGCAAAACTAGTCTTTTTTGGGTTTTTCGAACATGAAAAATGTATGGTAAAACAAGTAGCAAAACACTTGTTTTACAGCAAAACTGGTTTTGTGGCCCAAAACATGTAACGTACTATTATTACACATGACAATACTTTTATGAAATTTCTGTATGTCCCAATTTACAATGTTAAAATTGAAAGACAGACATTTTTCTTTTTCTCTTTTGAACATGCCTAAACCTTTCACAATCGCGAAATTAACAGACAGACAAAAATTATTCGTTCCTTTTTTCCTTGTTTTTCGCTGTTGACGGAGATGAACATTTTACAGGCATTGGCACTTAAACATGGCCCAATAAGTAGGTCTGCGCACAACTACAACAATGCAACAATAGAAAAAACAACACGCGTTTTGTTTGTGTATACAAATGGTAAAAATGTCAAAAACTTGTCACCTGTTAAGAAAAATGTGTTTTGTTTTTATCATGTGTTTATTTTGTTAAACGAAAATTTTGAACCGGAATTTTGGCGTACAATGCTTGCTTCCGAAAAATGGTCTGCGCAAATTTCATGTGATGGGGCCAAATTCCTGCCACAAATTTCGCCCCATTTTGCACTTTCCACTGGTTCTTTTGGCACTGAAAGTAACGTACCGCATCCACTTTTAAAATGTTTTGTTCACACTGCATAATAACGCATTTTAATGTTATTACACTTTTTTTTATTATTATGGTTATTTAAAATTTTTATTCACAATTTTTTTTCACAATTATTATATTTTATTTTTATTTTAACAATAAGAAAAACAATTTCTTGAAATCAAAAGGAGTATTAAAAAAAATATAATAAAAAACGTAATCAACTTTTGACATTTTGCCCATTTATGCCTATGTATTATGATTGAAAACACAACTCTACAAAAAATCAGCAGGCGTTTCGAGCAGACCTACTAACTGGGCCATGATACTTAAATTACATTGGTGTGAGAAAAATGATATGAAGCAAGAACATGAAAATTGCGAACAGTGAAAGAGAAAGACCAAAAATGTCTAGTACAGACAGCCATGTACTACACACTCTACCTCTACAACCACTCGCCAACAAACTTCGTCTGTCTGCCTTCCACTTGCCACATTGTAAAAGGGGACTATACGTGTTATGGTACCCACAGACGATGCAACATTTGTCGAAACACGTGTTACTATATATGTTTAAGTTTTTACAACAGACGACGACACTAAAAACGAAACATCAGTATTGCGTGTTTTTTGAATATACTACTACAAAACACAAAAAAAATTTATTTATTTTCTTTGTATACCTAACATATTTTTTGTCCCAAAATTTGGAAAAATTTTATATTCAATTATAATTGTTTTTTAACTCGCGCAATTTGCAATTGTTGCCATTTTCCGATTTTTTTCTTCATGTTTTGTTTCTCCGAGAGTTGCAAAAGCACCTCACTCAACAACTGCTCTCAACAAAATGAGAAAGAACAAATAGTCAACATCGCCACACACGATGAGATATTGCGTTTGGAAACATAAAATATCAAAAATGTTTGATATTTAAGAAACCAAAAAGGTAACAAGAATTTCAACCAGAAACATCCCCACTTTACACGTAGCAATATTTAGTAAAACATGCCCATGTTTCGACAAATGCACAACATTTAAAATTATGTACGAGAACATAGATTTAGGTAAATTTAATACTATTTTTTGATTAAGTAAGCATATTTGAAAAAACTATATATGTACTATTTTCAGTAATATACTTTAAATAAAATTAACTTCCTTTTTCATTTCATTGTAATATGTTATTTATCAATTCATAATGTATAACAATTAACTAAGTTATCTACTAAAACTTTTTACTTGTATGTCTTTCTAAATCTATATATCGCTCATTTGCTGCAACGTGCTTAAAATGTTTGATTTGCTTGCTCCACTTGGAAAAAATAATGACACATTCTCATCAAAAGGGGAAAGTATAATATATATATATATATATATACATATATAGGAGAATTTTATATACAATAAAAAGAAAAACTTAGCGACCAATTTTTCATCACTACCTCATTTGTGCGACAAATACCGAAATGCTTCTTGTAAGTTTAAGAGATTATTGTTTTGTATGTACAAAATAAATTAAATTTACAACTATCATTTTTTTGTGTGTACAAAATAAATTTAATTTACAATTATTATCTTACCACAATCCTGTAAATTTGTATAAGTCCCCTTTTACAATGTGGAAATTGAAAGTTGGACAGACGAAGTTTGTTTGCAAGGGGTTAAAGAGGTAGAGTGGTGTAGTAAATGGCTGTCTGTACAAAGGCGAATTCAACTACAGGTGGTATCGAAACGCCATCTGATTTTGACAGTTCGAGCCATTTAGTTTTGTTAGGAATAGTTGACATTTTGGACCGTAAACACTAACAATGCAATGCCAAAAACTCTATGTTGTTTCTGTTGATTGTGGATTGTTATAGTTCCGACACCACCTGTAGTTGAATTCGCTTTGGCCTGTACTAGACATTTTCAAATCATCCCTAAAATCATGGGGAAAAAACTTTCTTGAAAAAATCGTTGAAATCTGAGTGGAATATAAGAAAATGGGAGTATATTAGTGAAAAAGTGTGAGTGTACTGCGACTTTCAAGAAATTCTTTTCACGTGTAAATGCTAGGTATGGTACCCACAGCCGGCAAACGTTTGTAAAATGTACAAAACTAATCCCGATTTTTAAATTGTATTGTACATGAGCAAAACCAAAACAAAAACTTTATTAATTTATTAATGACGTGCTTAATTACCAATTTTTATTTTTGATAAAAACACTGAAATTTATTTTTGTGGGAAAGCTAGTCTCTATGCGCATTTCGCTGGCTGCTTAGGCCAGCTCGTCAGGAAACTTTTTCCAAGGACTTTAGAAAAGCTAAAAATATTATACAAATAAGACCATAAAGTGAGTAAGAATTTTAAACACTCGGGTATTATCTGTAGCCACAGATTACACACAGATATATAAAAAGTGATGTGTGAAAAAGGCCCAAATCATATGCGAGGGCAGCTTTCGAAGAAAGAGACAAAAAGGATTTTTTTGGTAGTAAAGTGGCAATGTGTAAACACACTCCGCTACAATCAACTCAAATTGCGTGATTAAAACAAAAATAACAAAACAAAAACCAAGTTTAACAGAAGCATTAATTCAACAAACGATTTATTTTGTGCAAAAATATGTATTTAGTAATATTGTTCTGTTTTATAAGGTTATCTATCTACTTACTTGAATATTATTTACTAGTGTTGCGATAAACTTAAAAGTTCATTTTTACAAAAGTTTTGCAAATAAATCTCAACTAAATAAATTTGTGTTCATTGTATTGCGGAATAAAAGATGGTTCAAAATGAAAAACGGCAGTTTTCTAAGAAAGAGACAAAAAATCTTCCGTCTCGTGACATATCTGTGTGTAATCTGTGCCTGTAACAATATCAAAGCTTCAACAAAGCCACAACAATAAACAGTGAATTTATCTTTCTTACATTCCTATAATGAACCAGGCTCGATTGGTCGTGCCCAGAATCCATTCTGTGATCCTTTCAAAGTAGAAGCACATTGGAGGTCTAACCGCCTCTATATAGTTAGGATGATCCATCTCTGAGGCCTGTCTCGCTAACTTATCAGCAATCTCATGGTCGTTTATATTGCACTGACCCGGCACTCAGCACAATCTCAACACATACTCTCCTAAGGCTCCCTCCAGAGCCCTCCTACAACCATCAACTAGCTTGGAGTTCACATAACAGCCCTCACGGCCATAAGGGCCGCGTTTTATTTGAATTTTTTGTGTTGCGATGAGAGGTCGGTTTCGAATCGACTTCTGTAACGTACGTGGGCTGAGAACGAATTTTTTTTCTGTATACGCTCACGTTTGTCTCCATCGGCCGGATGTTTTCGCCTTATGTGAATCACAGGTATCTGAAAATTCTGATCCACTGGATTTTCAGATTCCTGGGTATCACCTTCTATCCCTATTTGATCTTCATCGGGGTCTTGCTATATATATACGCAATGAAGTTGTGTATCAATGCCAGCAACCAGTGGGCATGTTTGATGCGGAATTTAACTGCCTTTGGGTTAAATTCAAAATCAATACGCACTTTTTGCATTTCGGGTTTCTTTACAGAAGTCCAAACGCGGGAAGGAATATCACTTTATCGAAGATTCTTGAGAATTGTCCGGACAGTGAAATCGTTGTTGCTGGTGATTTCAATGTCCACAATTCTTCTTGGCTTCACCACTCGGGCCGTACAACCTATGAAGGCCAATATGTTGAGCTATTTGCTGCATATAATCACCTCGTGCAACTGGTGAATGAACCAACACATATTCCATGTGTTGATGGGCACCAACACAATACCCTTGAGCTCTTCCTCTCTTCGCACCCTCAAAAGTACGAAGTTGAAGTTCTAGCACCTCTCGGTAACTCGGATCATTGCACCATTTCTGCCTCTTTTCCGTTCTCCGAACTTCGGAACGTTTCACGACAGGCTATGAAACGATCAAAATTTGTTTACGGAAAAGCACGTTGGGTTGAACTCAACGACTTTTTTCGGCATTTTAATTGGAAACTTTGTTTCCTTGACAATGACGTCAATGCCATGGCGAAAATGGTTAAAAATGTTATTATGCTAGGAATCAAAATGTTCATTCCAGTTAAAAATGCTTCGAATAAACCTAGGTTCAAATCTTGGTTTAATCAGACGTGCAAATCAGCAGTCAGATCCAGAGAGGAAGCATTCAGAAATTGTCGTGACAATAAAACCGCTGATACTGAATTGCTACGCAAAATGGCAAGGTCGTCGTGTGCCAAAGTGCTAAGACGGGAAAAAACTCTTCACGAGCAACGTCTTCGTGCTGAAGTTCTTACTGCTCCCCGGGGCAGTAAAAGCTTCTGGTCATTCGTTTAAAGATTAAGGGTTAATGCTAGTTCTTCAATACCAACTCTTTTAAAGGATGGCCAAACATTCACGAACCTGGTTGATAAGGCTAATTGTTTTGCCGAATTATTTGCAAATAATTCTAACTTACCAGATAGCAATCAACCACTACCCGAACTCGAAAAAGTATCCGTAACTAAGCCTAAAATATTTTTCAGGCTCGAGCTGTTAAAAAGGTTCTTGCGGATCTCGACATAAACAAGTCTCCTGGCCCGGATGGTATACATGCACTGGTCTTGAAGCAGTGCTCTTCGACGCTAGCTCGTCTCTTAGCAAATCTTTTCAGCACTTTATACCATGCTGGTGAATTTCCCGTCTGCTGGAAAGTTGCTAATGTAACGCCAATTCCTAAAAAAGGAATGGCTAATAACCCTGAAAATTACCGCCCAATTGCAATTTGTTCGGCACTTTCCAAAGTTATGGAGAGTATGGTAAATCACCATCTTGTAAAATTTTTAGAGTCAAATTACCTACTAAGCGACCGCCAGTATGGCTTTCGTAGAGGTCGTTCTACTGGAGACCTACTGGCCCTGTTATCAGAAAATGGTGTCGTTCCATTCACCATTTTGGCGAAAGTAAGGTAATTGCTTTAGATATTTCCAAGGCGTTTGACAGAGTCTGGCATGGTGCACTCTTGTCTAAACTTGTTGCATTTGGTGTCGGTGATAATTTCTCTCGATTTATATCGAGCTTTCTCAGAGATCGCACTATACGGGTTGTTATAAATGAGGTTTCATCAAACGAGTTAAAGATTCATTCAGGAGTACCGCAAGGCTCCGTTCTTTCTCCTACTCTATTTCTTATTTTTCTAAATGACCTCTTATGTCAAACCTCCAACCCTATCTATTCTTTTGCAGATGACAGCAACCTTTGCAATTCGTATTCATTTGGTTACAGACCAGGCATGTTCGATGTTTGTGCTATGAGACAGAACATGAATGATACGCTTGGCCGTGACCTAGACATAATCTCAGAATGGGGTCGTGCGAATAGGGTCGAATTTAATGCCCGAAAGACCCAATGTTGCGTACTGACGCATAAACGCGCGACGGATCAAGGTGCCTCATCTGTATGTATGGGTGGTATATATATTGAGGAAACAGAATCTCTTGATGTTCTGGGCATGAGGATACAATGTGATGTCCGATGGACAGAACATATATTTAAGGTGTCGAAAGAAGCATTCAAGTGCCTCGGTTTTTTGAAACGGTTTAAGATATACTTCACTGCATCTGATCTCCTTACTATTTATACCACCTATATCCGACCGCGAATGGAATACAACTCTCATGTGTGGGCCGGTGCTTCAAAGTCTATTTTGGAGCTTCTCGACCGCGTGCAGGAGAGGGCGAAGGTTCTCATTGGCGACAGTAGGGTATCCAATTCTATTGACTCCCTTGAGCACCGTCGCAATGTGGGTTGTACTTGCCTATTTTATCGTTACTACAACGGGATGTGTTCTGATGAAATTAGGGATTTGGTTCCCGAAACCCATAGCTTTGTTCGTAATACACGTTTTTCCTCAAGAGCCCATCCTTTTGTGGTCGATTGGCCGGTGAATCGTTCAACGCATTACAGGGAAAATTCGTTTTTTGGCCGGACTGTTCGTATGTGGAATAACCTTCCTGCTGAAGTCTTCCCTCTCACTTACAACATGAATAAGTTCAAGTCGAATGTTCACAAGCACTAGTCCCTCTTTCCTCCTTCCCATAACATATTTTCCTAGTTCCAACACAATGCATTGCAATAGTAGGGGTCATCCCCTGAGTGCTGGTCCTAACAAAAAAAAAAAAAATGTAGACCCCCGCATACGTGCCTCTCAACTTCGAGCTATCAGTGAAAATAGCAAATCCACTAAATAATCTGCTCCTACCTGACCAACTCTCGCTAGAAGGCGTTACTACCTCCGGTCACCGCCCAAAATCTACCCTAGTGCCGGGAGCCGGGTGATCCTAGGCAATAACCACCAGCTTCAATCTCACCCAGAATCCGTGAGTGACCCTGCGTGAAATTCCCCATCAATCCTAGCTTCCTCAGTTTAAGAATGCTTCTGGCTGCCATTCCCATCACATACTGCGCAATGGGCAGAAGATGTCGAATGATATCCGGGGCCGCTTGAGGAGTACTTCTCATGGCACCTGTCATGCCGATTGAAGCACACCATTCAGCCTTAGACAGAAGGTTCCTTCGACTAGCCACTCTCAATGACTCCCACCAAACACAGTATCCATACGTAAGAATGGGTTTAACCACCGAACTAGTCCTCATTAAAATCTACGGAAGGACAACGGAAATCTCAATTAACAACAAACACGATCATTTTTGATGAAGCAGCAAATCTGCTCTATCCACAAAAATTACCCTCGGAACAACGGAATTAATACACCGCAACAATAGTCATCACTTTAGGAACAATTCAACATCAAAATTTACAACGATCCTTTGGCTGGAATAATAACTACAACAACCTGTATTCATCAGTGTAACAACATGAGGATTTACAACAATAGTCACCTGCTCAACTCGTCTATTCACAATCATAGTCCGGGACACTACAACAACACCTTCACCCAATATCAACCTGTAAGTGAGAAGTAGTTTGATTATTTGTAGAGCTTTAAGGCTGTAGTTTTGATGAGGCGAATTCCTCCACATGTTTTGACAACTTAAGTATTTCTGGTCTTACATTTTGGGTATAACATTAAATTCCGCCAGTAAACAAACGGATCTGCGTCTCTATAAAAATTAGAAGATCTAATATATATCTAGACTTCTTATTTAGCTGAACCACAGCGTACGATGGACAGAGGATAATTCTTCACCAAATTCTTTTAAGATTTTCACAAACGCTCCAAAGGTCAGTTCTTGTAGACTTAAATAACTTTTACTAGGTGTAGGGGCGGCCCGTGCCTTCAACACTTTCGGAATGTAGAGTCATGCTAGGTATCTCAAAAAGGCGTTTTTTCAATCTACTGCCTTTGAAATGCTCTAGATTTGTATCGAAGGTTAGGAACTGTAGATAAACAATATATTTCATTATTCTCTAAACCCTCAAATCTTTCACTCAGAGCTACTGCAACGTCACCAATTTTTGGGAATCTGAACTATTCTCCATCTCAGTTTATTCATTTATTGTATTTTCTTATAATGTTTGAAGACGGCTAGCTATCGAAATTGCGTCAGAAAATGTAGCAGTGGCTTTGCTAATGGATTTTGTGGTCTCTTTGAAGTAACCCAAAATTTGTAGCGAAATGATTTTTATTTTCACAAAAAACATAAAAAATGAGCAAAAAATTCACAAAACGTACAATTACATACAAGATTTATTAATGGGGGAACGTTTTACTATTACGGTGAAAAGACGGCTGATGCTGCAGGTCCACACCAAGCGTATAATGCGATTATGCATCATTACGTGGTGTAAAATTGACAAATTACACAGCAAACGCGTAAAATGCATATACGTATCGGAAGCATGAATATGATTACTTTGTATTTAGCATGTGTCTCGAAAAAAGAAAAAAAACGCGTGGTGTGGACCGACCTCTAGAATTAATAGAAAAAGTGTATTGATTTTTTAATATTTGTTGAAATGCAAAAATAAAGCATTGAAAATTAAATTGTTTGTTCAAAAAAAAAATTATCAAAATAGTATCGGCGTATCTACAGTAAAATATCGCCGATACCGATATATCGGCAAACGTGAAGTATCGCCGATGTATCGGTATTAGTATTCGTTACTTCCCTATTAAAAACACACTATCTGCCGCATCCATACAAAAATGTATTTAAACTTGAAATCTGAAATCGGGTTTAAGAAAAATTTTTATAACAATTTTTTTTTAATAAATTTCAAACGTTTTTAGTAAATTTCAAACACTTTGCCGAGTACTAATGACGTCACAACTCAAGGTAGCAGCATACCTCGAGGTATTGATATTTATGCTATTGTTGAGAAATTGTATGTGTGTAATATAATCGATGATAATAAACAAAAACATTCTTTGATTGAAATCATAACATACAATTTTTGAACATAAGCATTACAAAATTTTAAAATATGATTAAATAAAAATTAAACTTATATGAATAAAATTATTACATTTTGTTTATTTTTTATGTATGTATAAAAAAAATGGTTTTCTTTTTTAAAAATATATGTTATGCATATAATTCGTTTTAAAAATTCATAAAGAAATAAAAAGTGGTGTTTATTTAAAAAAGTCGTATATTAAAGAAACACATTGATCCCGAATCACGGAAAATCCCGGAAAATCTCGGGATCCCGAAGTCCCGGGAATCCCTGGATTTTCAAAAAATCAGTCACGATTGGCATCCCTGTGTTTACTGGCAAGACAGTTGAAATACATGCAAACTTTTTCACTAATACATGTACACTTTTCCAACTGTCTTATCCCAATGTGCACAAAAACGGATGCGGATCCGTTACGGAACCGTTCCGGAAACAGAATTAAGTCTCCAACTTCAGGCAAAAATCCTAAAGCCCATAATTAAAACGTCGACAGTAACTTTAAATTCTCTCTCATTTCATTGTCTTAATCTTTTATTTTATTTTGTTTTCAATTTTTTGCATACAAAATGTATGATATATAATGAAAGTATGGTAGCATCATTGGAAGAATAAGTGTCTATATGTGAGTGCATTAGCAAAAACGTTTTCAAAATAAAATAGATTTTATTTCTCGACTGCTTGCTACGACAAATGTTTATGCCAAATTATATGGAAAATGAGGTCTCGACGCAGTTCTGTTTGAACGCTAATTATTTTTCGGATAATTTGGGCTCCATTTTTTTTTACATTTTATTATTCTCGCATTTATTTAAAATGTGACTTATTTTGACAGCTCTTGTGCGAAACTTCTCGCAAAATATTGTTACAGAAACACTTTTTCTCACATCCTTCCAATAATTGCTGGAAAATTATTTTAATGACAGATAATTCTAGCAAAGTAAAAATACAGAAACACTTATGTTAGAAAAACATTTTTTGTTTTATATTGCACTGTTTGTCCCAAATCAATTGTTTCATGCGGGAAATTTTGCAGAAACGGGCTACTGAGCAACAAGGTTGCCAACTCAACAGTTTAAAAAAAGGCTAGAAATGAAAACAAAGCTAGCTAGAAATGGCTAGATTTTTAAAACTATTAAAATACTTCATTATTTACCCCGGAACTATATATTTAATGATATTTATTCATATATCAATGAAATTTTTAACAACAATTTACCTAGTCAAAAAACGCATTTTAATAAAAACTTTTATTTATTATAAACAAAACTTAGCAAAAAATAAATTATGGCAACTCTGCCTGACTAGACACGTCTTGACGCCTAATCTCTTTTTCTTTTTTTTTTCTAACCTAAATGATGAAACAGAATTGAGTCTGCAACTTCAGGCAAACATTTTTAAGCCCATAATTAAAACGTCGACCGTAACTGCAATTTTCTCTCATTTCTTTCGTTTTCTTTTGTTCTTTTTTTTCTTTGTTTACAAAATTTATGAAATTGAACGAAAGTATGGTAGCATTGTTGGGAGAATAATTGTCTCTATGTGAGAGCATGAGAAAAAACGTCTTCAAAATAAAATTGATTTTATTTCTCGACCGCATTCTCTGGCATAATTTTATGTCAAACCGTATGGAAAACAACGTTCAGCCCCAGTTCTGTTTCATCATTTTATTTCTCGACCGCATTCTCTGACATAATTTTATGTCAAACTGTATGGAAAACAACGTTCAGCCCCAGTTCTGTTTCATCATTAACGTTTACATTTGCCAGTACTGGCAAGACAGTAAGAAAATACATATTAGTCCCAATTTACATTATACGATTTTTGTCGTTGCGATTATTGTCGTTTCTTCTTTGAAGTCGGTCTAATGTTTACATTGTACGATTTTTGTCGTTTCCACTTCTTGTGTACGCCTTTTAATTCCTCTCTCCCCTCTCGCCAATAAGGTAAGAATCGCAACGACAAAAATCGTATAATGTAAATTGGGACTTAAAGCCGTACCTAAGCAAGAGCGGAAGGCGGAACGTTTTCCTCAGCGTAGCTTTTACGCTGATATATACCTAAATAAGAGCGTCAGCGTTGTGCCATAAACAGTAGTGTTAACTTTCGTGCCGACTAAAACCCTCATAAAAGACATAAGAAATTGAATTAAAACCGCTAGTTTGACCTAAAAATAGCTAATTTGCTATTATTTATTATCAAACAAAAAACAGGGTTGTCAAAACAACAAATATAACAGCCGTGTTTATTTTAACGCGCTGTCAAAATCGGATTTTCCAATTGCAAAGCGTTGACGCGGCGCTATTTAGGGATGCTTCATACAAATTGTAAGGGCATGAGGATTTTTGACAGCTAGAAAACGCGTTCCGCTCTTGTTTAGGTATGGCTGTTAGTTGCCAAAAACACTACTTGCTGTCTTCGTGACGTAGGCGTCCAGACAGTAGTTAAGACAGTTAGTTCACTTTAAAAAAAAATGTCTAACGTGAATGCATATACAGAAAAACGGCGCAAAATGTATGGAAATTCTTTAAAGCAAATTTTTTTTTGAAAATAAATAATCTCTATTTCTTTATATTTTTAAAATATTATTTTACTTTGTTTAATTTTTGGAATTTCTTATATTTTACTTAAAAAATTTCAAATAAACTATTCAACAAAAATTTGTTTGAGTATACCCATGGTGAAATTATTACTAGCTGTTTTCTTGAGTATACCTATGATACTATTTTCTTTTTTTAATGAACAAGCCAAGGTATATTTATAGCAGGTAGCCGCGAGATTACAACAATTGTACAATAAAACAAACAACAGGGCTTTTTATTGTTGTTATGCGATACGAACTGTCAAACAGCAAAGTGGTTGATATGAGACAAAAAAGACAAAAGATAAAGACAAAAAACTTGTTTACTTGTTTACTATACAACATTTGACAGTTCGTATCGCAAAACAAGCATATAAAAAATAAACAGCTGTCTTTCCGAGACTACCTGCTATAAATATACCTTGGAACAAGCCAACTAGATCTTTCAAACAAATAAAAAAGCTACCACAACACATGGTGCAATAACTACAGGTGGCAGCACTACGGCATCTGGCTATTTTTTGCTTGAACTGTGGTGAGAACTACAGTCTGTCATTTTGCTTTGTTTATGTTTACTTTCTTGAAAAAAATTATTGTGCTTTAAAAAAATAATAATTCTTGTGCGGTTTTTAAAGAAAATTGTGTTTAAAAGTTAAAATAGTTGCAAAAAATAAATCGTAATTGGGTTTTAAATGTGCGTCTTTAGTTGTGCTAATGTATTTTCTTTTATATAATAAATAAAAACAAAAATAATTTTGTCTGTGAACACGTTGTGCGTCCTTTTTAAAAATCTGTTAATGTTTGATATGCACTTGTACGCCTGTTTCTTTAAACCTCCAAAGGACTTACAGTGAAGAATAAGTGGAAAAATAATTGTTTTTAATTCATGTAACATTAAAATTTTAATTATAATTTTTTTTAGTAATTTTTTCATAATATTTTTGTTTTATTTGTTGCATATCAGCGTTGCCATTGAAATCCTTCGGAACCGAACAATTTTATTATCTTATAAATATTTAAAAATAAATATGTCGTGCCTGTTCAACAATAGTGTATTAACTCAAAATTTACCTTTTTCACTATTTGGAAAAAATCAACATGCAATCTTTATATCTACTCGCTGTAAAAATATATGTAGTGGCTATTTTGTCTACTTTTCGGTAATGAAGACGTAGTTGATATGCCTTTAATGTAAAATTATAAATTGTTTTGCTTCTACTAAAAATTTTGAGTTAATACAGTATTGTTAAACAATTGCGAAATGTAATCAATAACAGAAATAAAACTGTAACTTAAACAAACACTTTTAAAGGAGTCGATATCTGTAATATTTTAATGTATTTGCGTTTAAAGAAAAGTCTTAATTTTGCTTGTTTAAGAAGATCAATACAAAATTTCAATAAATGTATCTTTTAAAACTTCTAAAACGTCGTGAGAATTAGAATTTTTCATATAAGTAAATCTTACATATAATAATATTACTCACAATAAGGCCTTAAATTTGAATCCAAATATGGCCTGTTTCACTAACGTGCTGGATTTTTCGTTAAATCACAAACTTTACAAAAATATTTTAATATCTTATTTATTTTGAATGTGCCCTTAATACTAATATATCACAAATTAAATCACAAAGTATGCTAAACGTTCAACATTTATCATGTGATCCGCGATCAGGATCATGGATCACATAAAATTAGACTATTCTGCAATATGGATCGCGATCCATCAATACTCCATTACGTCCAAAAAAATCGCGGTACTGGATCGAATTCATATATGTGTATATTAAACATGTAACAGTTCCCCCTAAGGTTTGGCCGGAAAAGACAATCCATGGCAACGTTGTTGTTCATAATTTTTGACAGGATTGGGTTCTTTACACAAACGAATTTGCCTGTTTTTGTTGTATTGTTGTACAACAACACGTAGTGCTGCCACCTTCTAGTAATTTCACCATGCCACAACAGATGTTTTCGCAATTGACCAGTGTGGCCGGGTCTTAAAAATGTTGACAGCTAAATCTGGCACTACACTGCAGCCACACGATCAAGTTATTCTTGATAGTCTTTTACATATACAGTTTGTCAAAATTTCCAAAAATTGGAAGCTGTGACGTAGGCTGCACGCAATTTTGAAGCAATTTACTTTCAAGATGTCATCAAGAGAACAATTTATAAAGACAAACGAAAAATTTTCTCACCAAACTTGTAATCAGCTGTTTTCTTGAACGTAAATTGATACACTCACTTGAAATTTTAAAGGCAAGTTCGCTTCAATTTTTAAAAGTATGAGTGTATTGGTAAAAAAGTGTGAGTGTATTACAACTTGATAGACAAAACTTGAACGTGTAACCCTCAAGTTAGACATGGCCAAAAAATGCTAAAAATAATGCTAAAACTTTTTAAATGTTTTAGTTAAAAATTTATTACCAGTATGAAATTTTATTCGAAACTAAATACAATTTAGTGACTAATTTTTGAACAAAATTAAAATAAATGGTTATATTTAAACAAGTGGATAGATTTTGGTAAAGCATCTGATACACATAAATATGAAGCACAGATAAATAGTTGAGATTAAATTTTATATTTAGGGGCCCACGAACCCCTGATATATGCTAAATTTAAACGATTTATTTCTATGATATACTCATTTTTTTAGATCATTTTATTTTTTATAGTTTAAGAAAAGTTGAAGCCTTAGAATTATTTTTTTTTCAGCAGCTAGAGCAAACAATTTTTCACACATTTACACAAAATTTTTTTTTTTTTATTATTCCTACACTAAATCCCGCGAAGCTTTTTGCTTGTCTGCAGGAGATCAGAGTCTCTGACGGGAATCGAACCCGCAACCCCGGTACTGATAGACTAGCTCCCTACCAGCTAGGCACCCGGTAGGCTATCGTAGTATCAAAGGGAAGATAATATTAACAATCAACATGATAAGGGCATTTCTAATATTCCCTGAATATTCTATTTTTTTAACAAGACAATTAAGATGTTTGTTAACATAAAAATTATCCCTTTTTACACGAAATTATTTTAGGTACAACTATTTTTAGTCAAAATTAATTACACTATGCTAGTTGAACAAACAGACATGCCGGGCACATGGAGTTTTAACATAATTCGGGTACGGTGAATCCATTGGTGCCCGCGATTTTTTAAGATTGGCTCTTGTTTTCGAGATATACCGTAATTTCGAAAAGGAGGAGATTGCACAACATATATTCGCGTAACTCAAAAAAGGTTTAGTTTATTAAAATGACTAAAAAACCCGAAATTCCACAATAAAACTTTTTTTCTAATATGAGTAGTCGTTATTGAAACATAATTTTTTTTTTGAAAAAAAAAAATTAATTTTTTTATCAAAATTTCGAAATTTTTGTTTGTTAAAAATTCATAAAAAATTAAAAAATGCAGCTAGGCTTCTAGCTCCACCACTAGTATGGATAACAATCTTGAAGCGATGTGGTGGCTTACGTCTTGGCTGTGGTCCGTGTCTTGATCCGGGCATTTTGCCAGCATCTGGTGATTCCCGAGATGAGGGCAGTGGACTTAAAGGCCTTGGCAACGAAAGGTTATCCATCCCCTAAACCGAGGTGTTATGCGACCCGTGCCTATCGGTTGGTTTGCAGTCAGGGGTTACCGACTGTATTATCACGGAGCTTTGCTGATACCTGGGCACCTCAGCAAATAGACTACGCCCTTACCGCGTTATTGGGGGCTATGACGCGGCGGACCTCCAGATCCCCTACACTCGTGGGACCAAAATGAACTCTACTTTTATAAACAAAAATCAAAAACGGAACAAACAACAAACTGACAATGGCACGGAACGGGACATGAAAAGGACAAATGATAAGGACAACAAGACGAAGACGATCCCGTCGGTGGCTGTATCAGCCTCGACACCCAACAGCGGCGATGTACCTCTGTCTTTCGC
The DNA here is from genome assembly GCA_943735925.1 of Pollenia amentaria. Taxonomy (NCBI): domain Eukaryota; kingdom Metazoa; phylum Arthropoda; class Insecta; order Diptera; family Polleniidae; genus Pollenia; species Pollenia amentaria. The sequence continues at coordinate 62,129,333 of OX031008.1, read as the reverse complement.
GCCAAGTACATCAAAAGCCGCATCAGCCCTTTCCGTCAGAGCGGATAAAGTCCATGCTTCGGGTACTGCAAAGTTGGAAATGACAAAGTCGTCCAACAAAGCAGCTTCCCATATGCCTATTGTGCAAAGAGGGACGGAAATGATTACATCCTGTCCCACTTCTGCACCTCCCCCCGCCAACTCCGGCGTCATTAGGAAGACACCTCGGCATAAAAATCCTTCAAAGAGGGCATCTAACTCAAGGCGTGCTGCCTTGCGTATTATTGAGCTATTCGGCTCCAAAGATGCCAATGAGCTTTCTGCAGAACAGGAAGCTTCATTGGCATGGGCTAAGGCCCTTACTGCTGGGCTTCAAAGCGTTTCACCTCCTGCCCCTGCAAAGGCAATGCCTAAACGGCAACGTTCGGAGGAAGAAGCGACAGCCGTTAGACAGCAACCAGGGACAAAACGTCCCAAGCACGCACCAAAGTCGACTAATAGGTCCTACAGCGAGGTGGCGAAAGACCATCTTGTTAGGGCTATTATAGACAGAAGTGCTGCTGATGGATCCATCTCCCACTCTAGGTGGGACTTGGTGAAACAGCAAATGATGGGTGTCTTTTGGAAGATCCTTAGTGAGAATCCAGGAGCACCCCCGCAATGCGACGATGCTGGCTGGTACCAGGGTCGCGTTAAGCTGATGGCGTGTGTGGATGAGCGCTCTGCACTTCTGCTAAAGCTTGCCATTGGAGCGATTGGCGAAATATGGGAAGGTGCTAGGCTCGACGTGGTTTTGGTGAGTGAGATACCACGGAGACCTAGATCCATCGTCACCATCCCAGCGGAACCTTCTGCACCGGAGGAAATCTTGAAGATTATTCAGTGCTGCAACCCCCAACTTCCCACTCATAACTGGAAAGTTGTCAAGGTTTCAGCAGCTGAAGGATCCTCAAGAACGGCGATCGTTGTCCTGAATCAGGACTCCTTGAAGCCACTGAGGGAGAAACAGGGCAAGATTTACTACGGTTTTAGTACCATCTTGCTCCGTGTCTACCGAGGTGATGACAAGGGCGATCCCGCTCCGAAGGTTGTGGAGCCTACGCAGCCTGCGGACTGCACGAATGACGCTTCCGTTCATTCATGTGACAATGAAGACACCCCGTCCGTCTCTGACATGCTGGGTGACCTCTTTGAACGCATGGGTGAATTGGCTGATGAGGACGCCCTCCTGGAATCAGATCAGGAGGACGCCAATGTCACGGTCGTTAATACTGGACATGGTGAAGGTGACACAGATAAACCTTCACCACTCTAAGGCAGCATCCGCTGCACTGCTCCTCCGGGTGGTAGAGAGAGAGGAGGAGCTAATAATGATCCAAGAGCCATGGATCCACAAGGATCGGGTTTGCGGATTAAACCTCAAGGGCTATAAGCTCCTATATGCCAAAGCAACAGGTAAAATTAGATCTTGTATTTTGGCTAAAAACACGCTGGATATCTTCATTCTTTCTGATTTCAGTGATGGAGACACAACTTCAGCGGCCCTAGAGATGGGCGACATATCGACCTGGATCGTATCGGGCTATATGGCGCACGACCAGGACAATGAGCCACCTAATAGGCTTGTTCGTGGCTTGGTAGCCAAAGCCGGCTCCATGGGTACCCCGGTGGTTATCTGTGCTGACGCTAATGCGCACCACATCACGTGGGGCAGCTCCAACACCAACACTAGAGGTGAGTCGCTATTTTCTTTTATCTGTAGCAGTAATCTAGAAATAGCAAACATAGGCGCGGAACCCACGTTCATTGTAGCTAATAGGCAGGAGGTTCTTGATGTGACATTGGTCAGCTCGGAACACTCCGACTTGATAAGTAACTGGGCGGTCTCAGATGACTGTTCTTTTTCGGACCACAGGTATGTTGAGTTTCAATTGGGTCCACCCCCCTTGGGGGTGTGTACTTTTGTGAATAGGAGGAGAACGAGGTGGGACTATCAGGCTAGTCTACTCGCTGATTCTCTGGGCTCAGTCCCTGTCATTAGTGGCGTTACGGAGACTGAAATGGCAGTGGAATTCCTATCGGGGGCACTGCGACAGGCAACGGCACTGGCCTGTAGGCCAGTGGTTAGGAAGAAGGGGGGCAAGCCACCATGGTGGAGCCCTGAGATTGCACAGTCTCGCAGAGACTGTCGTAGGTTATTCAATATGGCTAAACGTCTGGGAAACTGGGCGGATTATAAGTCGGCATTGAATAGGTTCAAGAATTTGGTTAGATCGGCGAAACGGAATGCCTGGAGGAACTTCTGCAGTGGCGTGGAAGGATCCTCTGAGACAAACCGGTTGCGCAAAATAATGGCTTCTTGCCCGGCTGTCCCTAGCTACATTCAGAAAGCTGATGGTAGCTGGACTACGAATAGTCAGGAGACGCTGGAGGTGTTAATTGACACGCACTTTCCTGGCAATTCCCTTCCAACACCACGGAAGATCAACTGCTTATCAGAGCCTGGACCAGTGTCCATTTCTCTGGGCTATGATAGGCTCAATTGGGCGATAAGGAGCTTCGACTCCTTTAAGGCTCCTGGTCCGGACGGTATTATTCCGGCCGACCTTCAAAAGAACGCGGGGCTTCTGATTCCTTGGCTGTCCGCTATCTATACGGAATGTATTAGATTCTCGTACGTTCCCATCCGATGGACTAGATGTAGGGTTGTTTTCATTCCAAAGGGGGGTAAAACATCCCACACCGGACCTAAGGACTACAGGCCAATCAGCCTGTCGTCATTTCTTCTCAAGACCCTGGAAAGGGTCATTGATATTCATCTGAGGATGTCTATTCCTAGACATTTGCTCTCTTCATCGCAGCATGCCTACACCAAGGGCAAGTCTGTGGAGACGGCGCTCCACTCACTGGTCGGCTACATTGAGAAATCCCTTGAATTTCGGGAATACTCACTTGTGGCCTTTCTGGACATTGAGGGAGCTTTCAATAATGTCAAACCCAACTCCATCTTGGAGTCGATGAGAGAGGTTGGGGTTGACGATGCAATTTGTGGATTTATTGGTAATCTACTCGATAATAGGATCATTGAATCCACGATGGGTGCTACCGATGTTTGCAGATTTGTGCACAGGGGCACCCCGCAAGGTGGGGTTCTGTCCCCTCTACTGTGGAACCTGACGGTGAACACTTTGCTGTGCCGGTTCGACAGATTGGGGATAAGAACCGTCGCGTATGCGGATGACGTGGCGGTGGCGGTCGCGGGTAAACACCTGGACACACTGTCCCATTGTATGGAATCTGCATTGCGGATTCTAAGCTCTTGGAGCATTTCCTGTGGACTTGGTGTCAATCCACGGAAAACTGAGTTGGTACTCTTTACCAGGAAGTACAAGGTTGGCAACTTTAGGCTTCCTAGGCTGAACGGCACGGAGCTGAAGCTCTCGAACAGTGCCAAATATTTGGGCGTAATTCTCGATAGCAAACTATCATGGGAACTCAACGTTCAGACGAGGGTTGATAGGGCTATGGTGGCCTTATACACCTGCAAGAGATCCTTGGGCAGGAGCTGGGGCCTGGGCCCCAAGGGTGTCGAATGGATCTTTGAAGCGGTGGTAAAACCGATTCTCTTCTATGGGGTCATAGTGTGGTGGCCTGCCATGGAAAGGGGACGGTACTGCAGGATGCTTGGGAAAGTATATAGGTTGGCTGCGCTGATGATCACGGGATCACTCCGCTCGACACCGACAAAGGCACTGTTTACTATGTTAGACTGGTTGCCGATTGATATCATGGCCGAACAAAAGGCCTTGACCTCCGCTATGAGACTGGGGGCGGTGGGCCTATGGTCTTCGCGGAACTATGGTCATGCCAGGGTCACGCTTCGCGCGTCTCAGGACCTGGCGGGGCTGGACTATTGCACTCCGGAACCCTTTTTCGGTGCTTTGTTCGCGGTTCATCATGGCAACTATGATGAGCTGCTCGATAACACGCGATCTTTGGAGCCGACCCTGCGGGTCTACACCGATGGTTCCAGGATGGGCGGTCTCGGCAGGGATCGGATAAGGACAGTGATGTCGGTCATCACGGGTCACTGGGCGATAGGGACTCATGCTAGGAGGATGGGTCTTGCGTACAATGACTACTGCAGGAGTTGTCATGATGTGGAGGAGGAGGAGACGGTGTTTCACTTCCTCTGCCAATGCCCCGGACTGGCGGGCGCTAGGTTGAGGCATTTTGGGAGACCGGAATTGCCATGTCTGGACGATTTGTCCAATGCGGGACTGAAATCGATCTACCTGTTCTGCAGGGAATCGGGGTGGTTCGAGACTGCGGTGACCTCTGGGGAATAGTCTGGTGGATACTGGCTGACCCTTGTCACTGGCTGGGGGTATCACAAAGGGACCACTATAGGGACCCAAGTGAGTCGTCTTCGTGACGGCTACCCATTTAACCTAACCTAACCTAACCTAGGCTTCTAGCTCATATATGTAAATATATACATAATGTTGAATAAAGAATTTAATAATAAAAAAAAAATCCTATTAAATGCTCCATATAAATTATATTCTTCATATATATTGAAGAAAGAGTCCCATAAATTCCCAGAAGTCGCCCCTAGTGGTATATAATGTATGACCGACCTCAATTAACATTTCTCGAGACATACTTGTCCCATACAATTCTGTCTCTCGCGCTCGTTGAAGATAGACGTGTTTTCTAAGCTCGGCATACGGTTTATTTTTTAATTTTTAAAACGTGATTATTGATTTGTGTATTTAAAAAGTAAATACAAGAAAAAGAAAAAAAAAATACATGTATGTGCATACATACATAAACACACATTTTTTTATTATCGGTGTTGATAAACAATAACAACATAATAATAAGAGCACAACTGTAAACAGTAAAAAAAAAAAAACTCTTATGAGTGCAAACAGTAGAAATGCATATATCACAGTGAGTGTTAATGAAACAAATGCAGAAATAAAAAAAAGAATCGATGATAGCAAATACCTAACGGCTAAACCTATTACTCGCACGCGATCCCTCTCGCCGTCTGTATTTGGTAACACGGTTGATACAAAAACAAATATAAAACCTGCTAGCGTTGCCTCAACAACAAAAACAATTTTAATAAGTGATGTAAATATTAACCCCCAATCAGGCATAATAGAAAACTCAGTATCACCTTTGGTGTCTAATAATACGGTTGATATTAATACAATAAAAAAATATAAAACCTGCAAGCGGTGCCTCAGCGGCAAAAACGATTGTAATAAGTGATGAAAATATTACCCCCAAATCAGGCATGATGGAAAACTCAGCTCCACAAGTAAAAAGTGGTCAAAAGCCTCCAGTACAAGTAGGTATTGATAGGTACATAACAGTGCTTAAACGGGGTCGCAGCCCAACCTCTTCAGCAGTTGCTTCGGTCTCAAAAGTCTTAAAAGATGGTACAACTGATAAAACAAGTTCTCAAAATCGTTTTGCAATTCTGGATGAGGAATCTCCGGAAACACAATACGTTATCAAATATTCTAAGCCACCGCCGATATATCTTAGAGAGCAAAACTCAAATGAACTAATAAAGAATTTGATCTCGGTAATAGGTGAAAATTCTTTTTATGTAGTTGCAATTAAGCGGGGTAGTATAAATGAGACAAAAATACAAGTTAATCGTGAAGATGACTTTCGTAAGGTAATTACGAAATTAGAGGCACTAAAAAAAAACTTTTATACATACCAACTGAAGAGCAGTAAAGGTCTCCAGGTAGTGATAAAGGGCATTGATTCATGCGTAGACCCAAGTGAGATAAAAACGTTTTTAGAAGAGAAGGGCTTCAAAATAAAAAACGTAATAAATATTAAAAATAGAGAAAAAAATCCCCAGCCACTATTTCGAGTGGAATTAGAACCCGGCGACGTTAAGCTTAAAAAAAACGAAACGCATCCCATTTACAGTCTGAAATATATCCTGTATAGGAAAATAACGATAGAGGAGCCGCACAAAAGGAACGGTCCCGTGCAATGTTTAAACTGCCAAGAATTTGGTCACACTAAGGCATACTGCCATTTAACCCCTGTTTGCGTTGTATGTGGAGAGTTGCATGGTACAGCTCTCTGCGATAAGTCTAAAAACGACCCCAATGTAAAAAAATGCAGCAACTGTGGTGGTAATCACACTGCCAACTATAGAGGATGCCCTGTATACTCTATAGTCAAGCGCTCGGTTGGACCGAAACCTAATCCCCCTCAAATGCAGGTATCACATCAAGTTAACACTAATGACATTCAAGTGCCGCAGCCTAGTAATAACAGAACATCCTACGCAAACGTCCTAAAATCAAACCATATTCCAATTCAAGGTGATTTGCCAAATAATGATGAGACTCCAGTTTCTAATTTAAGTCGTCTAGAAAAAACCATGGAAACACTAGCGCAAACAGTAACTAACTTTACGAACACAATGGGTAATATGATGCAGGAAATGTTAAGAATGCAATCGATGTTATTGCAGGCTGTACTAAACAAGCCATGAATTGTTTAAAAATTTGTTTTTGGAACGCAAACGGCATTCGCCAACATAAAAATGAACTAGAATACTTTCTTAAAAGTAAACAAATTGATGTAATGATGGTTTCTGAAACTCATTTGACCTCAAGAAATACGTTTAAAATTAATGGTTATATATTATATGATACCAAGGACCCTCGAGATAGAGCTTGTGGAGGCTCTGCTATTTTGATAAAAGCCCGAATCAAACACTACTTAATGTGTGATTATCGTGAAGATTATCTGCAAGCAACGAACATTTGTGTTGAAGAGCTAAATCGAAACTTAGTACTTTCATCATTATACTCTCCACCTAGATTTTCAATATCAGAAAGCCAATATTATAAATATTTTAAATCATTAGGACCCTGTTTCCTAGCCGCTGGCGATTACAACGCTAAACATACCTTCTGGGGGTCACGGCTCATAACACCAAAGGGTCGTGTTTTGTACAATACAATGTCTAAAATGGATTTAAATGTGGTCGCGAGTGGTCAACCAACTTATTGGCCTACTGATCAGCAAAAAATTCCAGATGTCATCGATTTTGGCGTGGTTAAAAACATCCCCGCAGAAACGATTCATGTTGAAGCTTCTTTAGAATTATCTTCTGATCACACACCTACACTTCTAACTATAGCAAACCCTAATAGAATTGTATCTCCGTGTGGATACTTAGTGACGTCAGCAACACAAATAAATTGGTTAAAATATAAAAAATATCTCAGTACCCACTGCACTGAAAATATTCCGCTTAGAACACCGGAGAATGTGAATCTTTCTATTGTAAATTTTGACAATTATCTCAAACTAGCTGTTCAACATTCTAGCATAGCCCGCAAAAACATCAAAAATAGTAAAATATATTCTACAGATGTCGAGCGTCTCTTGACTGAAAAAAGGAGAGCTCGAAGGGAGTGGCAATTGCACAGATCCCCTCAACTTAAAAATTTACTAAAAGAGTGCACAAAAAGGCTAAGAATCTTACTGCAGTCTCAAAAAACGGCTTCTCTGGAAAAATATCTTAAGGAACTTGATGCAACTCCTCAATCTGACTACTCATTATGGCGTGCAGCTAGAAATCTAAAAAGACCAGTTATCACTAAACCGCCATTAAGAAACTTAAATGGAAGTTGGGCACGAAATGATATAGAAAAAGGAAATATTTTTGTTAATCATTTGAAAACCGTATTTACCCCTCATACATCTTTCGATACTGCGGTCGAGTTACCACCTGTTGCTGTTGGATCAGCTGTTCCACTAAGATTTGAGATAAGAGAAATCGAAAAGGCTATTCATGATTTAAACCCCAAGAAAGCCCCTGGTTTTGATAACATCAGTAACAAGATGCTTTTGGAGCTACCCCGCATAGCAAAGAAAATTATTCTACTAATTTTTAATGCTATTTTACGCCTTGAATACTACCCACAAGAGTGGAAAGTATCTTTAGTTACCATGATACCTAAACCAGGAAAGGATCCCACAAAAGTTGAGTCATATAGGCCTATAAGCCTATTGTCTAATATATCAAAGCTTTTTGAGAAACTACTAGTGTCAAAATTAACGCCGATTTTAAATGAAAACAGATGTATTCCCAATCATCAATTCGGTTTTAGAAGAAAACACAGCACAATTGAACAAACTCATCGAAAAGTAAATGTCATAAGAAAAGCCTTTGAAGAAAAAAAATATTGCTCTGCACTCTTCATCGATGTGTCTCAAGCTTTTGATAAAGTCTGGCATAAAGGGTTACTACTGAAGTTGCAGCAAAACTTACCAGCAAACATACACAAGCTGTTAGAAAGCTACTTAGTCGGTCGTCAATTTATTATTAAAGAAGGCGATTTTTTAAGTTCTCCTCAGCCAATTAACGCCGGAGTCCCACAAGGCAGCATCCTGGGCCCTCTATTATACTTAATTTATACTTCGGACTTGCCAACAAACAGCTACACCCATACCTCAACATTTGCGGACGATACAGCTTTTCTAAGCGTACACGCAAACTGTCAAGAAGCATCTCGTTACTTACAGGATCACATATTTGAACTGGAAAGGTGGTTAAAACAATGGAGGATAAAGATCAATGAGCAAAAATGCGCACATATAACATTCACATTGCGTCGGGAAACATGCCCTCCTATTAAAATCAATAATCAAATAATACCCCAACACTCGCATGTAAAATACCTCGGTATACATCTAGATCGGCGTTTAACGTGGAAATGGCATATAGAAGCTAAATTAACTCAAATGAAACTAAAAGCAATTCAAATAAATTGGCTTATTGGAAGAAATTCTGTTCTCAGCCTCGATTGCAAACTTCTACTTTACAACTCTATCTTAAAGCCAATTTGGTGCTACGGTATTCAGTTATGGGGCACTGCCTCGGCTTCTAACATCGAAAAAATTCAAAGGCGCCAAAATAAACTTCTTCGAATAATCACAGCCGCCCCCTGGTACGTCAAAAACTCAAATATCCACAAGGATCTCAATGTGCCATTAGTAAAAACTATGATAACGAAATATGCAGTAAAATATTTAAAAAGGCTGGAACTGCACCCAAACCCATTAGCACGAAATATTTTAAATTATGGCGGTCACACTCGATTAAGAAGAAGAGACACTGCAGCACTCACCCAATCAGATGAGCGGTAAACACCTACATATGTGAACAGAAACCGTGATGACGAAATCTTTTTTGTCCGGCACTGGCAGGACATAAATCAAATATTAGGTTAAGATTCGATTAATTATTGTTAGTTCATATTTAGTATATGAAGATTTAATAAATAAATACTGAGAAAAAAAAAAAAAAAAAAAAAAAATACTTGTCCCATACAAATATTGCGTTTTATGAAATTCTTAAATTAATTAAGATTTGTCGACTTTTGTGAATAAAATCAAATGTTGCAAACATATTTTAATCATTTATGGCTTGTTTGGAATTTGTTTTTTATACGTCTGCATTAGAAGCATAGCTGCATTTTCCAATTTTTTATGAATTTTTAAAAAACAAAAATTTCGAAATTTTGTTATAAAAATTATTTTTTATCCAAAAAAAAAAATTATGTTTCTAAAACGACTGCGGATATTCTGTTTTCTTAAAGGAAATTTTATTGCGGAATTTCGGTTTTTTAAGTTTTTTTCAATAAGCTAAAGAGTTTTTGAGTTACGCGAACATATGTTGTGCAACCTTCTCCATTTTCGAAATAACGGCATATCTCGAAAACCAGAGACAATCTTAAAAAACCGCGGGCACCACTGGATTCAGCGTACCCGAATTATGTTAAAACGCCAGGTGCCCAGCTTGTCACGAAAAAAAGTGTCAATTTCTTGCACAGTGTTATTATTTATAAAAAGAATTTAGTAAAATCAATAAAACTATTCGTCCAAATTTTTAAAATAAATAATTGTAAAAAAGCTAAAAACATTTTCCAAAAATGCTAAATAAAATGCCAAGTGCTAAAAGAAAATTTTGCAGCTATTTAAAAATGTAATGGTAAATTTAGCTGCAAAAATGCTAAAATGACCACACTGCAGTTGACACAAGTAAGAACAATTGTGTGACTGTGCTGCGGCAATTATTGTACTCATTTCGCTTTGTACTAACTAGCGGCAATTAAATTTGTATAAAACAGGGCAATCGTGTGATTTCAGAATATTGTATTGGGGCAATTTCGTGTGATCCCAGCTTTATACCCTCGGCAAATAGCTGTAAGTTTGATGAATTAGGAAATATTTTGAGTTTGTCATCAATTGATGTGTTTGCTATTTCGGATTAAACCCTATATATTGAATCATGCTGTAAATATCCCAGCATACATTTTTTCGTAATGATCGTATTGCTTCTAGAGGTGGTGGGGTTCGTTTTTACGTTTCTAAGAACTTGAAACCTAAAATTATTTTCAAATCATCTGTTTTCAGTTGTTGTTAGTCACTATTTTCGGAGTTTTGCATTGATGGTGTGAAGTTGATAATTGGTGTCGTATATCTGCCTTATGATGATCTGATAGGTTTTGAAGACTATCACTTCCAATTTCTCTGGACTTATTCTAACGTTGTTATTGTTGGTGATTTTAATTACAATCTATTCAACACTTCTTTTTCTGCAAATATTCGCTCCTTATGTGTGAGACTTACACGCGGTTCAGACGGTGATTTTTTCCATGTTTTTTAAGACATGATTTTTGGTGTTTGTCGGCGAGCGGTGTAGAGAAGCAAGCGGGGTAGAGAAAAAAACACGTTTTCTGATCTATTTGTCTCTTTTCATATTTTTCCTTGCACCCATTCGTATTTTTGTTATGTTGCTTCATTTTATTTTTTATTTCAATGTGGCAACATCTCTTTACAATACAAAACGTGGAGCGCATTAAAATTGCTTGTTTTTATAAATAAGCAAGTAAAGAAGAATTACCGATAATGGAGAAAAAAATCAGCCCTAAAATCAAGGGGAAAAAATCTTCGTTTGAATCTGTTGTGTTTTTGGAAGCAACTTTCAAAAGGAATTGAAAAAAAGACATGATTTTTAAATCACGGTCTGAATCTAGTGTTAATCTTAATATTCTGCATAATTCGAGGCCAACCCATTTTGATGTGACACATGGTACAATGTCGTTAATTGTCTTTATGTTGTTTAGTGACACTTCAGGACTTACATTCTCTGATCAGTTTCAATGCCCGGCAATTTCACATCATGCCCTAATATGCGCTGCTTTTAAACTTAATAAATTACCAGTGGAGGAAGCTTATGAGTATCGTGACTATAAAGACATGGATTGGGAGAATTTGCCAATATTTTTGTCCGAATATGACTGTTCTATTATTTTTAATTTTAGTGATGTTGATATGATGTGCTCGAATATATATTTATTGCTGCATAAATTATTATCTTTTGTTTCTATTGTTAAAAAGAGGATCAGATATTCTAAGGATTGTTGGATAAAATCTAAGTCAATTGTTTTTGCCATGTCCCTGTGGGATTTTGCTTTTGCTGCATATAGGCAAGATCGGTCTGCTGGAAATTGGAAAATTTTTGCAAATATCGTAACAAGGCCAAGAAGGTTATTCGCAGAAAAAAAGCGCGCTATTATTCCGCATTATTTCGGAAACTTAAAACTGCTGGTGCGTGGAGAGAATTTTTTATAATGATCTAGATGCAAATGACATTAATGACTTTTGAAAATAATGGGGGTTCTGGTGACTTGGGACTTTTTGATTTTGATGGCTCGGATTTTTCGGAAAATGCTTTATCCTTTCGTAGTGTTAATGAATTTGAGGTATCAGAGGCTTTAAATAAAATTCAGACATCTTCGGTTGGTACTGATGGTATCTCTATTAAATTTATAAAGATTATGTTTCCTCATATTTCGGCATTTATTACACATTTGTTTAATACAATACTTATGCGATCCCAGTTTCCTGCAATGTGGAAGATTACACTTGTAGTTCCTATCCCTACATCTAAGGTAATAAATGCACCTGATGATCTGCGCCCGATTTCGATTTTCCAGCACTTTCAAAGGAACATCTTCTTAAACAACAGATTCTTGAAGCTATTTCATTGAATATTTATGAGTCACAATATGCTTACCGTAGTGGCTTTTATGCTACTGCGCTGGTTCAGAGTCTCACTGAACTTGTCAGACATCGCACCAACGATGGTATGTTAAATGTACTTGTTTCCTTAGACTTTTCCATAGCCTTTGACTCTTTGAATCATTTTCGGATGTTTGAAATGCTTAGGGATCTATTTGGATTTTCTAGACCTAGTTGTAGGCTTATATTTTTTTACCTTAGTGGTAGATCACAGTTCGTTTCAATAAGCGGCATTGATTCCGACTTGCGTTCTCTGAGTTCAAGTGTTCCTCAAGGAACACCTATAGTCAACTCTAATTTGTGCAAATCATTTTTTTGCGGATGATGTTGTCTTGCTTTTTTTATTGATGTTTTGAAGAATAACATACATTTTTGTCTTCGATCTGTCTGTGATTGGACAAGAGAAAACTGTTTATCGATAAACGCTTCAAAAACAAAAGCGTTTGGCCTTTCTTATCGTTTCTTTGTTGACCTAAATATTTCTCTCAATGGTGTTAGAATCAATTTTGTTGACCAGCTTAAATGTTTGGGCATTTTATTAGATAACAGATTGGAATTTAGTGGTCACATTGATTTGATATTCTGTAGGATTGTAATGACTGCGTAGGATATATTGTACGAATCTATATTTGCCTCTTCATATTAGATATAAACTAGCATATTCTCTTCTAATGCTTCAGATATTTTATGGCATTGAATTTTTTTCTTGTACACTTGCTTCTAATCTGAATAAGCTTCGACGGATTGTAAGCACGATTGTGCATTTTGTCTATAATATTGGTAGACGTGAACATATTTCTATTTATATTTCCACTTTTTTGGGTAGCTCTCTTTCTGATTTTGTAAAGATTCGTTCCTTGTTTCTCTTCTATAAAATTATAAGGACATGCAAACCGTTACCTTTTTATAGATTTTTTAGTTTTTGTCGTTCTTCTAGGAATCCACAACTTTTAATTCAGAAAATAGCCAATTCATTCTATGAATAATCTTTTGTAGTAAAAATTGCTCGTTGCTGGAATGTCTTGCCATATGAATTGCGTATTTTTTCTCTCTCTACCAATACCTTTAGACTTTTCCGAACGTAGTGCTAAGAAGCATTACGTTCGACTTTGCGTCTTTAATTTAATTTAATTAAGTTTATTTATTTTTCTTTTTAAGCTAATAAGAGCTAATGATATTGATGTAAATAAATACAAATTTATTACATTTCACCCGACGTCTCGTCACCTTTTGGTGACTTTTTCAAGGGTCGTCTATTTAAATAAAAATAATAAAAGGACAACGTTAATACAAAATATTTTTCACAACAAGCAAACACAACTTACAGAAATTATATATTATTTTACATAAAAACATCAGATTTAAATTAAAATTAGATTGCACAAAAACATTTAACAAAAAACAGTAAAGCACAACTTAAAATTATTATCACAGAATTAATTATATTTCGGTTCTATAACTAGCGCTAATGTTGTCAATATCTTCATTGTGGTTCATTGTTTTCTTTATGTTTTGTTGTATTCTCAAGCTTTCTATCGTATATCTCTTCCTCTCCCCTCGTTCAAAATCCAACACTCTCACTTGTTCTGTTTCAAAGGAGTGAGATTTTGAAATCTTGTGTTGTGATAATGCACTTGTTTCTCTCCTCTTCAATATTTCATTTTGATGTTCTCCCATTCTCTTTTCAAGTGAGCGTTTTGGTGTTCCTATATAAATTACGTCACAATTCTGATCGTCCTTTCCGTTACACTTTACTTCGTAAACAACATTACTTTGTTGTAGTTTTTCTATTGGCGCCTTAACTCTTGAAAATATTGCACTTAGAGTTGAATTCGGTTTGTATTCAAAGGTAATTTGTTCTGATTTTATTGTTGTCCTTATATGTCTATTATCCGTCAAGCCAGGTATGTATTTTACACTGTAAAAATGTTTGCCTTTTCTGGGTTTCTATCATTATTGATGTTTTTGTATTGTACACATTTTTGTGTATTGTTGATAAGTGTATTTATTAATTTTTAAGGAAAACTATTGCTTACTAAAATTTCTGAGATTTTGTCGATATTTTTGTTATGATACTGCCGGTCGCTAACATTTTGGGTTGTGTCGCGTTGTAATTCATTATTCTGTCAGATGAAGTTTCCTTCGCATACCAGCCAAACGTAATAAAATCTTGTTCCCTACGTAGCCTGGTATCAAGGTACGCAATTTCACCATTTTTCTCAAGTTCTACTGTAAATTTAATTTTGGGGTGGTGCCTATTAAGTGTACAGAATAATATCCTTGTCCTTGATGTTAATTATCGCTAATATATCGTCTACATATTTAATTATGTATTCAATGTGAATATTTTTATTTCTAAGTTCTGCTATAGTAGGCGAAAGAGGATTGCCCATTGGCATGCCAAAAATCTAATTATAGACTTCATACACAAAGTAGCTATTGTCCGTTAAGCAGAATTGGAGGATTTGTAGAAATTAAGAGCTAAAATCTTTGTAAATTCTTTAATTTTGTCCCATTTTTTCATTATATTTTTAATTGCCGTATAGACTGAAATATTTGTAAAGAGCGAAATAACATCAAAAGATACTAAGCCCTCATTTTCGTTGAGTTCCATGGTCTCTAATTGTTTTTTTACTTGCGTGGAATTTTTAACATTATATTTATCTGAAATTATATGCTTTAGTATTTGTCCAACGTATTTTGAAAGATTGTAGCATGGGACTTGTATTGAGGACACTATAGGTCGAAGGAGGTGTTCCAGGTTTGTGGATTTTTGGTAATCCATATATCCTAGTCTAAGTTTTTCCCAAGAGTCAATGTAGTTCCCCCTATGTAGTTCTGCAATGATATTGTTATTCTGCCGCTGTAGCTTTGTTGTCGGATCTGTCCTTATAGATCGATATGTATTTTTGTCTTCTAAAAGTTTGTTAATTTTTTCCTTATATTCGTCCCTGTACAGCACCACAGTTTAATTGCCCTTATCTGCTTGCATAATTATGATGTTCTTTTGTTTGTTAATAAATTTCCTCGTTTTTTCAAAAACTCTGATAATAAATTTTTCCTTTGACGTTTTTTTAAATTTATGTTTAAAGTTGGCGAACATGGTCTCCAATTTTGTTCTAGCTACCTCTTTTTCTTTGTCTACGTTTTCCATTCCCTGAATACACTGTTCCACGTCAGCAATGATGTTTAATTTAATTTAATGATTATGTTTATTACCCATTTTAATTTAACTTTTTTTCTCGCTAAGTGATTGCTTACCACTAGTTAAGGACCGATTGCTACATTATTTATTGCCAATTTTTTTTTTCCTTTGTAGATCGTGTATTACGGCTGTGGAGCCATTTAATAAAACATCTAAAATATTTAGTATATTTAACATTTTTCTTTTTAAAGTTTTGGTTTCTTTATTTTTATTTTAAGTTATACATACATACATATGTAAATACATACTCGGAAATTGTACTGTGTAATTGCATTTTTAGGGCCTTTAAAGGCTTATATTACATAAATTGTGAATAAATAAATAAAATAAAATAAATATAAAAAAGATTTGTTGCATAAAAGGTAACAGAAACAATATTTTTTATTTAATGTGTTTTACACAAAAAAAGGAGTTTTCAACTTTTTATCATCTTGTTGCTTTGCATTATCAATTAAATATATGTATATGACGAAATATCGTATCAAATCAATGTTTTGAAACCATTGAATTTTAAAGTTCGTTTTCATTTGGCCAATAATCAATCTTTGAAGGAACTGACGCACAATCTGTTACTATTAAAATACCCAGAAAACCTCCTATTTCATTCATCGGGTTTCTTGGATTCTCTTGTCCACTATAAACTGCTTTGCTGTTACTTTCTTTACATAGGATTTCTACCAAGTCATCTTCAAAAACTTCTCAAAATGCAATTAATTGGCAAGTCAGTCTTTTTTCTGTCTTCCTGATTATCATAGACACTTGACGACGGAGGGATTCCGAATTGAAATTTCGCATGGTTGTATAAGTAGTGCTTTCGGCAAGTTTTGCGGGTGCCCACTAACATCTTCATCTCCAGAGTCCTTATCAGATTACAAGAGTAAGCGCTGGTTGGTTCTTTGATAAGTACCGTTAATATTTCAATGTTGCTAAAACTGTCATTTGAGATAAATGACATTGTTGCATTTAAATGTTAATCAACGTCAAAATAAGCATATTTTATATAAAAAAAAATGCCAACAAATTGTCATAAAAAATATTAAAAAAATTAAAAAAAATTTCTATGAAGAAAAAAATGGCTACATCTTCCGGCTAGATAAAGTCTAGATGAAAAAAAAAAGTCGCCAGAGAACCGGAAAATTGCTAACCTGGCAACCCTGCTGAGCAATCCCCAGTCTCAGGATGAAAAATTACCTGGCAGCACTGATTCAGGCAATAAAAATGCAAGAGGCTGGCAGCTCATCGGATTTTAGTACATATCCAGGCGAATTCAATTGTTGAATTCGCCTTGGTACATATCGTCAAAAGTGCCAAGGCAAAAGTGCTAAAAGGAAACCTCTCAGTTTCGAAAAACATTACGACGCAAATTTTCGTGTTTCAATATTATCTTTGCGGAATATTGTGTTTTTGCATTTATTTCGGATTATCAGAATATAAATTTTCTTAATAATATTACTGCAGAATATAACTTGCAAACAGAACTCTTAAATTCAACATAAGTAATTGTCCCAAAAAACAAATAAGAAATAAAGGCCACTAAAGTTTACACCACAAAATTATTACGTGAAAAATCGATAAAAATAGATTTAAAAACTAAATTATAATTAAGTGATTGTGTGTGGAAAACAGAAAAATAAGAAATACCTGAAAAAGTAAAACAAAAGGGAAATTATCATAAAAATAAAACAAAAATTCTGCGTGAGTGTTGAGTGTGAGGACGTTGTTCGCTTGTTTATTTGTGCATTTGAACTTGGTTGGCTGTGTTGTTTACCTCTTGTTTGTTGACGAATTTCCATTTTCATTGAAACGAAAATCAATCGTAGTTTCCAAAATCATATTAATTCATATATGTTTATTGACGTATCTAATTTTGAAGTTTAATAAAAACTATTGTTATTGTAAAAAATAAAAACGAATCCCTAATCCGAAAAAGTTCACAATTTTAAAAATTAAATAGTTTTATTCTAAAAAGTTTGAATAAATAGCATGGGCACAGAAACTAAAATTAATTGTTATACTGAGAACACTGCACCTGGTATTCACCGTGTTCCAAACATCGTAAAGCGTTCTGTCTCTGACTTTAACAACTCATGTATTAACAATGGCAAACCCTTGTCAGCAAATCTTTTAACATCAGTCACAAATAATTTATCAGTACAACATCCATCTTCACAAATATCTGTCACCGCTACAGTACCATTTGTACCGATACAAATCGACGAAAATGCCGTTATTCAAGGTGCTAAGAAAATCCTTAAAGTAGTACGACCATCATGGGACCTTAATTTTGTCCAATTTAAGGTAAGCCTATTTAGCCTATTTAAGGTACCTAGGTACTAACAGAAAAACTTCTTTAGAGCTAACACTGTTTGAAACCTTGAGAAATTAACCAGCATTTGTGCGGCTGTTGTTATTTTATATTTTTATTCAACCACCATGCAAAAAGGGTGTTAACTCTATATATGTCGTAACTCACATATCTAGAGTATATCGCCTTGCCTTAAACTGAAAATAAATTTTTGTTTATTTTTTTTTTTTTTTTTTGGTGTAGGTATTAATATGATGTATAGTAAAATTTTGGTTAATTTTAAGTATGCCTCCAATAATTAACTTAAGATTAAGTATGCCTTCAATAATTTTATAGTTAATACAAATTTGAAGTTTTAATTGAAAATTCTCAAAAACAATTCTAAAACGTTATATACATATATAACATCAAACAAATAGCACCAATAACCTATTCAATGTTCATTCTAGTGAAAACAAATATCTTGTGCTAATTATTCTCTCTGAGCATCTTTTTTTTCAATGGTCGAAATTATACAAAAACTTTGCATCAGCGCAGTCATTAAAATAGCACCGAATAACAAAAATTCTTTAAAAAATATTAATAGTGATTTAATAGTTGAAAAAAGGATCAAATACTAAAAGTAAGATATTTTATTATTATTTTATTATTATATCTATATTACATTATAAATTTTCATAGAAATGGGACGTGGAAAGCATTGTTCACCTGAAAAACATGCTATTATAAAAAAAAATGGTTTCTGATAAATCATATTCTGAAATAAGAAACTTGATTGGGTGCTCCATTAAAATGATTGTAAATACATTAAAATTTACTCAAAAGTCGGAAACACGTGGTCGCAAGAAAGTTTTGCCACCATTAATGGTTAAGCGTTTGGTCAGACAATGCAAGAAGACCCCGTTTATCCCAGCTTCAGAGCTAAAAAAGGAGCTAAGTGTGACCGCAAGTGTTGAAACTATTCGTCGGAGACTGCGAGACAACAACTTGAATTCCCCGAAAAGTGCAACACGTTTTGAGTTTGCAAGAACTCATTTGGAATGGCCAACTGAAAAATGGAGCAATGTTCTATGGACAGATGAATCCAAGGTTGTTTTATTTGGAGGCAAAGGATCGCGTTCTTACGTCAGAAGATTCCCTAACGCTGAATTCAATCCCAAATTCACAACGAAAACCGTTAAACATGGTTGCTCAAGCATAATGGTATGGGGTGCTTTTCCTACTATGGGGCAGGACTAGGGATGCCAAACGGGAAATCCCGAATCCTGAAATTTATCAATCCCGAAAAATCCCGGGATTTATTTTTATGAGTCCCGGGATTTTTAACATATCAACTTTGATGTACAAAACTGTTCGTTTTTATTGAATTTTTATACTATATACAAAAAAATTATTTTTGAGTTATATTTTTTATTGCAAATAATTCTTATTTTTGAGTTTAATTTTTATTTTTGGAACACAGCGAGTATTTAAAATTTTAAATTTTTGCTTGATATATGACGACTATTTCCGGATTTTTGTATTTTGCCTAATAAAAACCATTATTTTAAGTAGAAACAAAATTTGCAGACTCACATCTCATGCCTTTATTACAATTACGTTTAGCAAGTTCAGCTTTGGCTAAAGACATACAGCCGTATTTATAACAAAAAGTTAGCCCCCTTTCAGACTAGGCAAGTTACTTGCGCAAGTATCTTGCGCAACTCTTGACTTGTAGATGTTAGGGGTAAGGTCGCGGTAAGGGGGAAAAATTGAGTACAGACTTTGTTGTACTCGGCAAGTTACTTGCGCAACTAACTTGCCGAGTCTGAAAGGGGGATTAGCCACAGTTTGTACACTACGTACAACGAGCTGCTAACTAGAATGCCGATTAAGCTTAGCAGCTTGTTAGCACAGAGTTTATTAATAACAAATTTTATCCGTCTGCTAACTTTTAATAAATCAACTCTGAATATTAATGATGCCACATTATAATACTCAAAAATGCAACACGTTTTGCATTAATCATCGCTGGTTTTGTCATTTCATTTCATTTTTTTTTTCCCTCTTTATATAAAAATTTTCAATGTTTTGTAAAAAAAAAAACAGTGTATTAAAAAAACAAGCAAAATTATTCAACATAAAACAGCTGTTTATCACAAGTTGGCAAACGCTTGGCAGCTTGTTGACAAGAGTTTAGCAAATCGTTAGCCAGAGTTTGGTAAGTGTATTATGAATAAATTTTGTGCTAACTTCATGCCAAATTTTCGTTATGAATACGGCTGATAATTTCAAAATAAAAATGATTATTTTTATGTAAAATATAGAAATCATGAAATAATTGTTATATATCAAGCAAAAAATAAAAATCACTCAGGATCCAATTAAAGTTTTATTCAGAAACAAAAGAATAAAAGTTGATATAATTATAACAATTAAGTTGTAATATTGATGAAATAGCTGATATTCCTATACGGTAAATAAAATAATTTTTTTTATATATAAACACTATTTGACGTATTCATAAATAAATTATTTAAATTTGAAATCTGTTTTAAGAAACATTTGTATAAACATTTTGTTTTAAAATAAATTTCAAACGTACTTAAATTATTGATAATGAATCTCGCCCTCACCCTGGAGGTGTACTGCACTGCAGTCGACATAGTTTTACAGTTTTTAACTCAGCTATCGAGATCGATGAGGGACTACACTTTCCAGTGTACTAATGTCGTCACAACCTAATTCAAATTAAAAATTGAATTGCTGTCAAAAAACCGAAATGAATTGATCTAGAAAAACTAAGAGATACGTATATTTTTTAAGCTTTTTTTCATAATCTAATCAGTTTGATTATGGGTGAGGCCAGTGTTATAAACATATGTATAAAATAAATTGTTTTGTTGTTTTCATTTTTAAAAATTTAAGTTACGTATATAAAACCTTTTGAATATTTAAAAAGTGTTGTTTATTAAAAAAAGTAGCATTTTAAGGCAACACATTGATCCCGAAAAATCCCGGGATCCACATAATTCCGGGATTTCGGGATCGGGATTTTCAAAAATCAGTCCCGATTCGCATCCCTAGGCAGGGCCCATATACTGGATCAGAACAATCATGGATAAGACACTATACGTTAATATCCTCCAGGGAGTAATGCTACGATATGTTTCTAAGGAAATGCCGCATGGTTGGGTGTTTCAGCAAGACAATACCCGAAGCATACCAGCAAACTTGCCAAAAAGTGGTTTCAGGACAATAACATAAACGTTATGGAATGGCCAGCTCAGTCCCCAGATCTAAATTCAATCGAGAACTTATGGACAGTTATAAAGATGGGAGTATCCCAAATACAACCAACAATTAACGAAACACTTTGTGTGGCAGTCCAGCAAATCTAGAACAGAATTTCGATGGAGAGGTACCAAAATCTAGTGAAATCGGTACAAAAACGTTGTACTGAGGTTATTGCCAATAATGGGCACGCAACAATATATTAATTTCAATATGAGAAGACATCATAACATAATTCAAAATCTTTAATTTATTTTTAGTTAAAGTATTTCTTTTTAATAGAATAAGAGCTGTAGTGCTATTTTTTTGACTGAGTGTTTTTTAAGTGGTTTTAAAAAAGTTAAAAATTTTATATCAAATAAAAAACCAAATCAATTGCTTTTTATTTAAATATTGTTTGACAGTCCTGAAAGTATCTTATGACAACTATTCAATGAATTCAGTTTGACCTATTTACAAATATCTAACGAAAAAGTTTTCTTTATGTCCTGGTGCTATTTATTTGACCGCTACATATTTTCAGCTACAATAAAAGTAATTTTAGTCACTGCTTTTATAAACTTTAGACAAGATGTTGATATTAAAAAAAAAAATTGGGAATTATTGTAATCATCCAAATCATTGGTAAATTTTAAGTTTAAAGTAAGTGGTGATTAACACAATTGCCAAATGTGTTGCACAATTTTAATTGCACACTTGCCCCACTGAACTTGCTACTGCTTTTAATTGCTTTTTGAACAAATGCACTTCATAATTTCTTTAAGTTAAAAGCTAAAATTTGGTATTCAACTTAAGAATATTTGTTTGATCCCTCGCTAGTTTTGGTCATGTACATACAGGTGTTGGCCAAGTATGTATTGTCGACCCAAAGGATCGAACAAAATTAAAATAACGGGTATTGATCATTTGTAAAGATTATTTTAATAGTTTGCGGAACATCTTGCTATGCTCCTACCCAGTCCCCTTATTTATGAGTACCTGACTTAGCTGTAAGATGTGAATTAAATAGAAAATTTAGATATATTTAATTAGGCTTAAGTTCATTGAATTTAATTTTCATTAAATTATTTTTATGAAGACAGGAATTTTTACAACATGAAATTAATTAAAATTTTATTGATAATTTTTCATTCTTGACTGCGCTGAGATTCCTACAAAGACAGGTAATACCTGTAACCGCTGACCCGATCTTTAATTATTGATGGTCTGGGAGGTGCTATCTTCTCTATATATATATATATTTATATATATATAAATGAATGTCTGTATGTTTATTTGATTGTTTGTTTGTACCTTATAGCCGCCTAAACCGCTGAATCGATCTTTATGAAACTTTTTCAGTATGTTACTGATGGTCTGGAATTTTTTATATTTTTGAAGTTTTACGTGGGCGTGACACCTTCCATACAAAGACAATATAAATTTCTGTACATCTGGAGAACGGAGGATCTAAATTGGTTATCAATACACAATATCTGAGAAAATCTGGGCGGAGAAGTGGGCGTGGTATAAACGGTATGAGAAAAGTTGTCCAAATTTGGACAAGATTTGGGCGGGGTAGAAGATTTGGGCGTGGCATAACAGATTTATTTATATCTGAAGAAGGTAAGAGCAAAATTGTCCAAATTTGGTGCACATAACTGGGTTATCGATACGCAACATCTGTAAAAACGAAGATGGGAGTGGATAAGTGGTCGTAGTACCTGCTGTATTCCTAGAAAACGGAAAGTACCCAAAGTTGGTACAAGTAGCTTGGTGATCAATACTCAACATCAGTGGGCGCGATTAGACAAGAGGGCGTGGCACAAAATATTATCCCGTATATTTGAAGAACGGTAAGTGTAAAATTGCCCAAATTTGGTACAATTAGAATGATTATCAGTATGCAGACATCATCGAAATGTGCGGGATTGGAGAAGTGGGCGTAGATTTCTGTATATCTAGAGAACGGCCACAGCTACAATTTTCAAATTTAGAACAAATTACTTTGTTATAAATGAACAATATATGTAAAGGCCCACTGCACTATTATAGAACTGGTGAATAGTAACAGTAATAGTACTCAAATTTTGTTCAAATAACTTCATAAACAATGCACGAGATTTGTATTTATTTATTTATTTATTTATTTTCATTTTAATAAAACTAACCAAGCCCTCTGGGCCATATATGGTTAGCAAGCAAACAATACTTAAACAACAAGTCTAACAATTCATTTTTATATGTATTAAATTTAATCTAAAAAGTTAATGTTAACAAATTACATATTTTATTTTAATGAGGGTAGCGAAGCGCACAGGATTTAAGCTAGTATTTTATTAAAATGCAAAGAAATCTTGTAAAAACTAAATAATTTTATTCAAACAAACTAAGAACAAATAATGTGTGTGAAGTTAAATTCGAATTTATAACCCTAGACACAAACCAACGTTGTTAACATACTACGATTTGTTCGCTAACATTGCACTGTTACGTACTTAACAGAGCTATCTCTTAACAATAAAAAAATTATAAAAATTAAAAAAATACAACAAATGTAATAAAATATCACTATCCCACTATATGGAATCGATAGACAAGAAAACGTTCTATTGAATGAGGGTAGTTCTGAAATAATTTCAGAACTTAAGAAATTTTATAAAAAAAATTTTTTAATTTTAATTTTACATGTTTCTGAGAGGGATGAGTGGCGACTATGGAGTCCACGGAAACAGCAAAACATACACAGCCGTATTCATAACAAAAAGTTAGCCACAGCTTGTACACTACGTACAACGAGCTGCTAACTAGAATGCCGATTAAGCTTAGCAGCTTGTTAGAACAGAGTTTATTTATAACGAATTTTATCCGTCTGCTACCTTTTAATAAATCAACTCTCAATATTAATGATGCCACATTAGAGTGCTCAAAAATGCAACACGTTTTGCATAAATCATCGCTGGTTTTGTCATTGCATTTCATAATTTTTTTGTTTTTGCCTCCCCATATAAAAATGTTAGATGTTTTAAATTAAGATACATTTAAAAAAAGGGCTTATTTAAAAAAGATAGTGAATTAAAAAAAAACAAACAAAATAATTCAACATTAAACGCTTGTTTTTCACAAGGTAGGTAGGTAGGTAGGTAGAAAGGGTGTGAAGTCTCCTTCACACCCTCACCCAGAGACCAATACGGTCCATTGTGATGCCTTGTTTATAGTTAAGAAGTTGAAAAAGAAGGTGAAGAGAAACAGCAAAAGCATCAGAAAAGATAAGAATAGATAAGAATAGATGAGAAAAGGAAGTTCTGACCAAACCCGAGAGAAAAGCCTCACTCAACACAACACCAATCCGCCCTATGTGCGGTTAGCTCCCAGTCTCCTGCTGCGCAGCCAGGCCATCCCCATTACGAATCCTATCAGACTCTCGAGCCCACAGCCCGGGACGTCCCCTAATTCGCCTAGGAATCTGCTGCCCAGCCACCTCAGCCTGCTGCCCTGTAGCCTGGGACAGCGGCACAAAATGTGCTCAACCGTCTCCAGCTCCTCCGGGTCCTCACACAACCCGCACATATCCGACACGTCGGATCCTAACCTCATCGCCATCCTGCCTATCATGCAATGACCCGTGATGATTCCTATTATGGTCCTCACGCAGACCCTGCTTCTGCCCAGCAACAACTCCGAGTCGGACTTCCTGAGCACCGGCCACATCGTCCGTGATACCCGGCAGTCCGTTCGGTTCACCCAGGCCCTATTGGTCGCGTCCAGAATCCATTCCCTAATCTTCCCAAAGTAGAATCCTATTGGAGGCCTAATTGCCTCTATGTGATTAGGATCCTCCATCTCTGAGCCCTGTCTCGCCAACTCATCAGCAATCTCGTTGCCGCTTATGTTGCAGTGACCAGGCACCCAGCACAATCTCAACATATACTCTCCTAAGGCTCCCTCCAGAGCCCTCCTGCAACCGTCAATTAGCTTGGATTTCACGTAACAGCCCCTTACGGCCATAAGGGCCGCCTGGCTGTCGACATATATAGTGACCTCCGAGCCCCTATCAATGTTGTCCCTCATCAGTTCCACGGCCCTCAAGACCCCCAGAACTTCCGCCTGAAAAACACTGCAGTCGTCCGGAAGCCTATATGACATTCTGATGTCCAGATCCTCAATGTAGACCCCCGCACCCGTGCCTCTCATCTTCGAGCCGTCAGTGAAAATAGCAAATCCACTAAATAATCTGCTCCTACCTGACCATCTCTCCCTAGAAGGCGTTACCACCTCCGGCAACCGTCCGAAATCCACCCTGGTGCCCACGAAATCCGTGGAGCCGGGTGATCCCAGGCAGTAACCTCCAGCTTCGATCTCACTCAAGATCCGTGAGTGACCTTGCGTGAAATCCCTAATCAATCCTAGTTCCCTCAGTCTAAGAATGCTTCTGGCTGCCATTCCCATAACATACTGCTCAATGGGCAGAAGATGTAGAATGACATCCAGTGCCGCTTGAGGTGTACTTCTCATGGCACCTGTCATGCCGATTGAAGCACACCTCTGAGCCTTAGACAGAAGGTTCCTTCGACAAGCCACTCTCAATGACTCCCACCAAACACAGCATCCATATGTAAGAATGGGTCTAACCACCGAAGTGTACAGCCATCCCACTACTGACGGCCGGAGTCCCCAACTCCTACCTATCGATGCTCTGCAAGCATAGTAGGCATTGAGGCCTCTCTTAAGTCTCTCCTGAGTATTCCTTCCCCACGACAGCTTGCTGTCCAGAAAAACTCCTAGATACTTAGCGCTATCAGATAGTCTAAGCTCTACTCCTCCTAGTACCGGCAGCCTAAAATTCTCTACCCTGTACCTCCTAGTAAAAAGAACCAACTCGGTCTTCTCCGGATTGACTCCCAATCCCTTATCACTCGCCCATGCTGACAGTTCGCCCAGCGCCCCTTGCATGACTTCGCTTATTGTCGGCAGAAACTTGCCCGATACCAATATCACTACATCATCCGCGTAGGCCACAACTTTCCGACCCAATCTGTCAAAAAGTCCCAGAACGACGTTGACAGCTAAGAGCCATAATAAGGGAGAGAGAACTCCCCCCTGTGGGGTTCCCCTAGTCACCAGTTTCTTTAAGCGCTCGTTTCCCCAGTCCGAGTGAATAACTCTGCTGCTGAGCATCAGAGTTATCCATTCGACCAGGAACAGAGGAACGCCTAGATCCACCAATGCCTGCCTGATAGCCTCTATCTTCAAATTATTAAAAGCGCCCTCTATATCCAGGAATGCCGCCAAGGTGTATTCCTTGTTTCGCAATCCCCGCTCTACATAACCCACCACATCATGAAGCGCACTCTCAACAGATCTACCCTTAAGATAGGCGTGTTGAGCGCCGCTGATGATGCCGGCGTCAATCTTCGTCCTCAGATGTAGATCAATCAGTCTTTCCAACGTCTTCAAAAGAAAAGACGATAAGCTGATTGGTCTAAAATCCTTGGGTTTAGAGTGACCGGTTCTTCCCGCCTTGGGTATGAAAACCACCCTGACCTCCCTCCACCCTTTAGGAATGTACCCGTTCAGCACACAGACCCTAAACAGTTCCACCAACAGCAGGAGTGATGATCTCCCGATATTCTGTAACATCGCCGGAAAGATACCGTCTGGTCCTGCCGATTTGTAAGACCCAAAGGTATTAACCGCCCATGTTACTTTTTCCAAGGTGATCATGTCCCCCACCGTCTCCCTCTCCTCACCGCCCGATTCTGACCCAGAGAAGGGGTTACCACATTCAATCTGTTCCCCCATCCCAGGATCCACACATCCCGGAAAGTGAGTTTCCATTAGCAGACAAAGAGATTCAGAGCTAGATTCCGTCCATGAGTTGTCCGGTCTCTGAATAAATCCAGGGACTACAGGGTCCTTGGATAAAATTCTCCTGAACCTGGACATCTCATTTACAGATTCCACTGACTCGCTAAACTTGACCCACGAGTCCCTTTTCGCCCTCCTAATGTCTCCTTTATATCTATTGTAACTCAATATGAAGTTACTCCAATCTTCTTCCCTACGCGTATACTTCGCTCTATTAAACAACCTTCTGACAGTGGACCTTTGAGTCCTCAACTCGTCTGTCCACCATCTTGGTTGTGTGCGCTTGCCCGGAAAGTTCAAAGGACAGGATCGCTCATAACTACTAGTCAGTACCCCCGTGAAGGTGCCCACCAGTTGCTCTACACCGGTCGAAGTCGACCTCCAGTCGCGTGTAACTCTAAGGTTACTTTGCACCAATCTCGAAAAGTAATCCCAATCCGTCCTTCTCGGATTCCTATACGGACACCTTTTCGACCTCTCAAACATTAGATTAAAGGACAGGCGACTATGGTCAGAGAAGGAAAACCCCAGGTCCACCCTCCAATCCTCCACTAATTCCCTACAGTTCGTCAATGTCATGTCTATCACTGCCTCTCTATCCCTAGTTCTGAACGTAGGTGTATTCCCTCTGTTACAGATATAAAGATTGCTGGCAATAATAAAATCAAACATAGACTCACCTCTTTTGTTGATGTCGGCACTTCCCCATTGGGTATGGTGTGCATTGGCGTCACACCCTAGTACCAGCCTCGAGCCAGTTCTGCCTGAGTACTCCACCAAACTCGCACTTTTTCACCAGGTGGATCGGTAGCCTCGTACGGCAAGTATACCGATGCTAATGCAAGGACCCTTCTGTCCTTGGCTTCTCCTGTCACAACCGTGAGGTCTCCATTACTGTAAGAATGAGAAAACATAAATTTAAACTCAGTTCTCGCCAAGATACAAGTTCGTACCTTCTCATCTGTGTGAGGTACGAACAATGTATACCCCGTGACCCTTAATCCAACTACCCGGTTTTTATTAATCCAAGGCTCTTGGATTAAGGCCACGTCCACGTTGTTGTCGATGAGGTGGGTTACTAATTCGGTTGAGGCTGCTTCACAGTGGTGCAGGTTTATCTGCACCACTTTCAACCTCTTAGGGTCTATCATTTTTAGGAAACCTAAATTTGATAGACCCCAACCCGAATATTGCAACCCCTCCTATCGAATCAAGCTTTTTAAGAGACTCCCGGTCCACTGCGAACCTGAAGTCTCTTCCCTGGTTCTCTTTACAACCCAGTGAAGCTACCAACTTCCACTGGCTTGTATTGAGCCCCTTGTTCTGGTTGGCCAGTACCCCCAGTATGACCTCCACCGGTTTTATAGGTGGAGGTATCCATACCGTGACTACCGGCCTTAATGGCAACTCAGACGCTAGTATAACGTCCAGACTAGCTTCAGGACAGGAGCTGCCACACTTACCAATTGCAGCCTTTAAAAACTCAAAGGTTTTCTGATTGCCGCAACTGACAGTTTTGACACCTCTTGTCCAGTCAGCCCCTTTGAACGATACTTCGTCCGGCCTTCCTTTGGCACTAAAGATTTCGTCGAGTAGTTTGTTCTCTAGCACCTGCCATCTCTCGACACTGATCCTTCCATCGGGATCCTTACGATCAATGACAGCCGCTAGAATACCGTCCTTACTCGACGACTCCTTTAGTTTCTTTGACGTGGATGGTTGGTCCTTTCTGGAGTCAGTCCTCTTATTGATCTCCTTATGGGGATCTTTAAGAGAACTGACCACAGTCTGACCAGTCCTCTTAGCCGCAGGGGATTTCTGGTCATCACCAGACCTCACTCGCTTAACTACCCCCTTTTTGGGGCCCTTAGCAGAGCTCAGTCGGTGATCACCCGATTTCCCTGCAGATGTTGACTGGTCTGTCCCAGCAACCCTTCCTTTAGTGACTCCTTTTTGGGAGTGACTATCGGAAATTACCGAGACATTTCCAGCCCTCATCGCGCGACTAGTAGTGGGTAAAACGTTCTCAGGCCTAGCTCCCTTAACTGCGACCAATCTGTCACGATTAAGAGGGCCAGTCGTTGAACCTTTACCCTCCTTTTCCTTATCTTCTGCTTTATCCGAGGATTCAACAACAGGGGGTGCTGGGGATTTGCTGTCTTTACTGACAACATTTGTATCCACAGCAGCCCTTGCTGTGTATCCCGCAGGATAGGGAAGCCCTAGGATGGCACCGACAGAGCCGTGGATTCGTTCGAATCTAGCAACGTTCTTTCGGTGCTTCCTCAGCAGATGCCTATCCCGCCCATCGTGCAGTGAGGAGTCTTTCTTAGCTATCTTTTCCAGAAAGGCTAAGGAGGCTCTCACACCACTCTTGGCTTTATCGTAGCTCGTTCGGCTATCTTACGTGACCTGTTCTGTCGCATCTTGCCGAACAACGAGTTTTGATACACTCGCCAATCCACTCTCCAGCCCGAGTGTGACTCCGGAAGTCGATGGCCCAGCCCTATGGCCCTCATCATGAGCCGAAATCAAAGTTATTTCGTGCTCATCATCAGAGCCCAGAGTTAGGTCACCGAGTCTTTCCGATGCCCCTGTACGAGACGGAGATCCGATTGGCGAGTCTATCCTGTCCGTCATGACTGTCAGTTCTGTCATTAACTGACTCTCCTGCAGCAGAATATCTCTGTGAATACCCAGCAAGTCGGAGTCCAAATCTGACCCCGAACCTGCTGAGCTGACAGAGACATTCCCTGCGCCAACTTCTTCATTTCTTTCTTTAGAGTTTAAATTATCCAGTTTTTGGTCCCACGAGTAAGCACGTAAACAAAGCGACCATCGCGCGCAGTGACGGCGTACGCGGACTAGGCTAGAATTACAACTGACCCTTGCCATCGGCGTCAGAGGGAAGCTGTTCACGACCAGTTTCTTTTACCACTAACTAGCCATTCAGGTCCTCGGCACTGCTATCAACCACCTTGACCTTAAAAGTGGGGGATGTAGGGAATCAAAGGGAGAAGTATGTAGGATTATAGGTAAAGAGGATGGGATATGGGATGGATAACCCTTGGTCATGCTGGCTTTAAAGCTTATGCCTTCGAACTTGTTCCGGTTAGACTGTACCGAAACAAGTTCCAAGACATACACTACCGCCGGCATTTAAGCCACCACATCGCGGCAAGATAGTTATCCAGGTGGTGGCTGTTTTTCACAAGGTGGCAAAAGTTTGGCAGCTCGTTAACAAGAGTTTAGCAAATCGTTAGCCAGAGTTTGGTTAGTGTATTATGAATGCGGCTGACAGTTTTTAAGGCGCTTAAGAGACCAAAACCAGATTAAGGAAATAAAAGAAAAATAAACTTGTTGTAATTAAAACAACCGTTTTACTTGATGGTTTAAAGAAAAGTGATCATGATTTTATTTTAATTTTAGTTTATTCTAACAATGCTACCAGATTATTATAATCTGTAATAATGTCAATTTAGTGATTTATACATATATAACATCTCTCCCCCCACCTAATTATTTCAATTAAGTACATAACAAGAATTTATCCCAAATTAAAATCACTAAATTGTTTATAAGGGTCATTCTAAATATCGCATGGGTTTTCTACGTTCTCTTTGTGGTCGCTGCTGTTCAGCATCTTCGATAGATTCTGGTTCTGGGGTAACTTCTCTTTCTGGTTATATACTAGGTAGATTTTCTTTTTCTGCTACTGATTCCTGAAGTATTACTTGCGGAATTCTACGGGTCACTGCATCGTTTGGGTCATCTGTATTAGGCGCTGAAACAGGGTCACATTCAGTCACTGGTTCGCCAGCTTCTACATTTACTTTTCGCATCTGATCTGTGTGTCTTTTCCACCTGCGACCATCATCGAGTATAACGTTATGATGCAACTCACCAACTCGCTCCTCTACCACACCAAATTGCCACTTTTTTTTTTAGCAGGATAATCGCGCACTGCTACTCTTTCTCCTACTAGGAATACATTGTCAGTCCTTCGGTGTAACTGGTTGTTGACATCGTCATGGGATCAAGGCGGGATCTGATTTGACGGCCGAGCATCAGCATCGCGGGTGATTTGCCAGTTGCAGGGTGAATGGCACGTCTGTAAGCCAATAATATTTTTGCTAATTCTTTACACATCGAATTTCCCGTATATTTTGAGGCTAGTAACTTTTGTTTAAAGGTTTGCACATACCTTTCGGCCTGTCCATTAGTTGCTGGATGATATGGGGCTCCCTGTTTGTGTACAATACCATTTATTTTCAGAAAATTTTGAAATTCTCCTGAATTAAATTGAGTCCCATGGCCGCTTACAAATACGTTTGGAATGCCAAATTGTGCAAAAATTTCACGACATTTTTGTATAGTGGTTTCCGCTGTCATATTTGGAACCATATGAACTTCTGGCCATTTACTATAAGCATCTACTAGAATAAATAAATATTTTCCGATAACCGGGCCTGCGTATTCTGCCTGTACACGTTCGAATGGTTTGTTGGGTTTTGTCCAAGAATGGCTAGGTATAATTTTCTTCGGGTCGGGTCGTGTCGACTGACATAATGCGCACTTGGACACTAACATCTCTATATCTTTATCCATTTGATTCCACCAAACATAAGCTCTTGCCAGACTTTTCATACGAGATATGCCAAAATGTGCGGAGTGAAGTTCATCTAAGACTTTTTTACGTAATGGTTTTGGTATATACACTCTTATGCCCCGTAAAAGGCAACCATTCTGTTTGAGTAATACCAAAACGGTCCTTTGGTTCGCTTTCACGACCAAACGCCAAACATTTCATTAACTTCTTTACTTCATCATCTGTTTGTATTTCCTTTTTAAGTTCTTCTAGAGTCACGGGTAAATTTTCGATAACATGAACTTCCTCGACCAATTTGTAAGTGTCATAGTTTGGAAGACGTTTGGTCTACATTTAATGTCGTATTCAAATTGTTCTAAGAACAACGCATATTGTTGCATTCTTGTAGTTGAATGCACTGGTAGACCTTAACTTGGTGAAAAAATTTGCGATAACGCGCGATTATCTGTAATTAGGAAAAAATGTTTACCGTACAAATAGTTATAGAACTTACGAACACCGTAAATAATTGCGTAAGCTTTTTGTCTATCTGGGAGTATCGTTTTTGTACTTCACTTAGGGTCTGTGATGCAAACTGTATAGGCTTCTCACTTCCATCCTCGTAACAATGGCTAAGTACAGCACCAACGCCAGTTGGGCTTGCATCCACCGCCAACACTAATGGCAGCTTCGGATCATAGTGTGTCAAAACCGTGTCGGACTGCATTTGTTTTTTTATCTCCTCAAAAGCCTTTTTACACTCTCCGCTGAACTCGAATTTCACGTCGTTCCGTAGCAATTGATTCAGGGGGTATACAATGTCACTTAAATTTTTAATAAAACTGCCGTAACAATTTATTAAGCCTAAAAAACACGAACTTCATCCTTATTTTGTGGTTCTTTCATATGTTGAATAGCTTCCACTTTTGTTTTTATTCGTTGTATACCATCTTTATTTATCAGGTAACTACAATATTCAATCGATTTTTTTAAAAATTCCGATTTTTTAACGTTTATACGCATGTTACATTTTTCCAATCGTTTGAGTACTTCCTCGATACGTTGTAAGTGCTGCACTTCATTAGGTGCTGTAATTTTTATATCGTCTAGAAATTCTGACACCCCTGGTATGTCTCCTAGAACTTGCTCCATTAGCCTTTGCCATTTAGTCGGTGCGCTAGCAACGCCATATATCATTCGGGTCGGGCGAAAAAGTCCCTTGTGGGTGTTAAGGGTTAATAAGGGTCTATCATCCGGTCTATCCGGTCTATCACCAAGACCGGGTTTAATGTGATTTTGTAGTCTCCGCAGATACGTACTGTGCCATCTTTCTTAGGTACTACTACAATGGGTGTAGCCCATTCGCTACTTTCTACCTTTTCCAACAGCCCCTCAGCTACGTGTTCCTGTAATTTTTTCTCTACCGCATCCATAAGCGGCAATGGAACACGCCGGGCTTTTTTAAATTTCGGAGCCACATTAGCCTTAAGGTAGAGTCATGCCTGTAACCCTGAAATTTTTCCATTAGATTGTGCAAATACCGTAGGGTACTTTTGTAATAAAACATTTATCTGTTGCTTAGTGTCTTTAATATCCACTACATTTACTGAAGATTCGTTATTACTATAAATAACTTCATTCCAATTGACTTTCATTCGATATATCCACTCTCTACCCAAGAGTGGTTTACGATCAAAACGCACTACGTACAGTTTAACCCGTTTATTATCATAACCCGTATATATCATAATCTGTTATCTTTACCCACACATAGCCAATTACTTGCAAGGGATTGTCACAAACACTGAATAAATCCATGTCCGGGGCTTTAACCTCCAATTTTGGGAAATATTTTTTTGCATCGTTGAGGTTGATCAGTGACACTGGTGCCCCCGTATCTAATTCAAACGTTATTAACTGGTCGTTTACTTTTATCTTGTACCAATTTTCCATGAATACTCGAAACATTTTGTGAGTCGTTTATGTGCAAAATTTCCTCCACTGTAGAAGATTTTGTGGGCTTATCAGTCATGCTATGTACTTGTTTTTCCTTTTTTAAAACAAACTTTTTTTAAATGTCCCTTTTTCTTGCAAAAATTACAAGTTGCCTCTTTAAATTTGCATTTATCAGCATTATGACTCGGGTCACCACAGCGGAAACATTTTTTTTATGGGTTTTCACATATTTTGCCGCCATTTTGTGTACACTAACTTTTTCGTTGACATTAGGTGCGTTTGAGTACTTTTACAGTAAAATGCAGTAAATTAGTAAACTTAAAAATTTGCTCTCTCAAAAAGCTGTTGTCCAAAAAAGTACGCGAACGCAAAATTTGTAAAATTTCGTAAAATAAAGGCAACAGCTGATGGCAAATAATTAAAGTGTTGAAAAAAGTTTACACTTTTGACTACTTAACTCGTTTTCTTATCGGTACTCGATTAAATACTTTTAATAACACGAATATTTTTGGAAAATACAAACAAATTATTTTATGTAATCTGTCATATTTGCTTGTTTTTTTATTTTTTTTTAAATTGCTAATTTGTGTCCGGCTTAATTTGATCAATAGTACACGAATACTTTTTTTTTACTATTGATAACTTTAAAAACAAGGACTGTTCTAAGTACCCGAGTACTTGACACTTTTACAACTCCAAAAAATTAACATAACAAAACAAAGTTTCAAAAGTTGGTGTTTAGCCATATAAATTCTTCACAAACAAGTTTAATTAATTAATATTTATTAATTTTTTGTTTTTATTTTAGTTTTATTTCAACTTTTCTTTTTTTAAACAATTTTTTCACAATTTGTATGCCTTTTGTTTGCTACTTTTGTTTGTTTACCTTTTGAAACATGTTTTTTTGTTTTACTAAATTTTACTGCAAAAATTTCTGCAGCAAAAATTTGTAAGTACTCAGTCAAGAACTGTCACTTGCTCTCAATTTGTGTTCTCGTTTACTGTATTTTGTGTACGCGAACGCAATTTAGTAAAATGCAGTAAAATTCAGTAAAAAAATAGTAAAAACTTTTGTGTTCTCGAACGCAGCTATTACCTTGTAATTCTTCGCCCCCCTTTTCAGCCAATTGTTATTGCATCATCAATACTCACGTTTTTCTTTTCCAATAACCGGCTTTGTAATTTTTTATCTAAAAGTCCAAACACAAATTGATTCCTCAATGCTTTTTCCAAATAGGTACCGAAATTACAGTTGACTGATAATTTACGAATGGCCACCAAAAATTCTGCCGCTGTCTCATTTTCTTTTTGTTTTCTCGTGTTGAAACGGAAATTTTCTAAAAGTTCATTTGGCCTTGGGTCGAAGTGATCTTGTAAGATCTCGATAATTTCCTTATAAGATTTTTTCCTCTGGGGTCACTGGTGTCAATTTATCGCACAAAATGTTGTAAGTGTCCGACCCAATGCACTGAAGTAATAGCGGTTGCTGCTTTGTACTTTTGCATTCGTACAACTCCAACGCAGTCTCAAAACGTTTTACCCATCTGGACCAAGATGTTTTTTTTTTACATCAAAGGACTCGAAATTAAAGAATCCAACATTTTTACTTGAAGCAGCATTCTCATGCTTTAAACACATTCGAGACAGCAGACTACCGACTTCAATATGTCAACAACAGAATACATGTGTGTATGTATATGGAAATGATTATTTTAACGACGACGCGGCAAAATGGCTGCAGGTTGTTGTCTATGCTAATATTGTCGTTGTAGTCGAATTAAACTAATTTCTATTTTCGTACGCTACAAAACAGAAAAAGTGCTGCTAATATAATCAAACATTAGAAGAATTAGTGCTTTTAATATATAATAATAATTTTTTGGTTAAACAGCAAAGAACCGGATTGAATCAAGAATATAAGCGCGGCTCACCACCAAATCTATATTATTATTACTTTTTTGTATCCTTAAAAGAAGTTATATAGGAAGATGTTTGTCACGCCAACGCTCTTAGTTTTAGCAGTACGGGTATCATTGAAAAATTGAAAGTGCTTTTCACATGGTGTTTAAAGCACACCGATTTATTAACCCATTAAGAGCCCATTTCAAATGCTCATACTTCTTGACTGACTTTTTTACTAAATTTGCTTTATCTTTAAATTATGTCGATATAATAATAATTATTTAACAATAATATACACATGTTACCAAAGTTGTTAGGACTTTGGTTAATAAAGTTTTTCTGTATTGCGGGTTTTCAGCC
This sequence comes from Pollenia amentaria, assembly GCA_943735925.1. Classification (NCBI taxonomy): domain Eukaryota; kingdom Metazoa; phylum Arthropoda; class Insecta; order Diptera; family Polleniidae; genus Pollenia; species Pollenia amentaria. The sequence goes on along the minus strand of OX031008.1, from coordinate 62,093,771 downwards.
TTCCGGAACACTTTTCAAATATTTACATATTACTATATTTCAATATGTAACAACTGCATAAACTATTACCACTATATATTTTAACTCAAACTTATAAATAAATTGTGAAGTTTTCCAAAATAAAATTTGTTTTAACCCTAATAACTTTAAAATTTTATATGATGGAGTTTCTAAAAATATAGCATATAAAAACTTGGGGTGTTCTCTATAACATATTATATTTGAGGAAATATTATTATACATATCGACAAAATTTTAAGATAAATCCTCTTAAGGGGTTAATAAATCGGTATATTTAATACATCATATGAAATGTGTTTTGAAGGACTTTATTATGATACCAATAGTTTAAAGATAAAAATTATATTTTTCTTCCTATACTATTGATAAAGTGCTCTGAAGCCTTTACGACCTATAATTCATAAACTTAGTGCGTTGAACCAAAAAATTACAGTAGAATCGCGATACAGTAATCTTGCGGTCAAGTTAACCAAATTTTAGCGCTTCTGTGCCGCTCTAAACGTTAACTCTAAGTTAACTTTTCAGATCGTATTAGTAAAAGTACTGATTTGTACAAACGATAACAAATTAGATTAAATTTTAAGCTGAAAGTTGAGAGTTTAAATAAAATTGAGAAATACATTAAAGAAAAACTATCGGCGTTGTATTGTATATCTGAAGTTGCCATCTCAAAAATAAAAACGAAACGTCACAAAATTTTCTAGGCTTTAAAGAATACATAGGAAAAATACACAGGAAAATATTACATAGACCAAAATATGCCGATCTTAAAGCAAGTTTGTACAAATGTTTTCTTGAAGCATCGAAAACGTAATTGCGCAGTCACTGTTCTAATTTCAATATCAATAACTAAGCGCGAGTTCGTGTAACTGCAACCTGAAAAGACAATAATGTCAGTAATGGATGGCTGGCAAATGTTTAGAAAATACCCAGAATTCGCTATCTGAACATTTTTGAAGAACTAATTTTCTGACAAACGTCATATGTAGCACCTAACACATGACTGATTGTATAATTTTTAATTGAAGCAAAGCCGCGAATAACGTTGTAAAAGCCACTTTTTGCAAAAACTTTTTTTTTTGCAGATTACCATTACTCTTACACTGTTTTAAACATCAAATAACCCAAAATTATGCAACCGAACGCCGTCAAATTGCGGTACAAAGAGTCAGCCAGTGGAAGAAAGTTGTAAGTTACTAGCAAAATGATACAAGCGAATTGGTTTTCCAAAGTGGAATAACGTTTTAAAAGCCGCTTGTGAAGTGAAAAAACGTTTTAAATGACATCGCGATTGTGGATATGAAACGTTTTTCCACTAAAAAAAAATTATAAACTGTAAATTTGCATGTAATATAAAATTAAAATTTCTTGATATTTTGCATACAAGTTTTTATTATCATTATTTTTGATAATCTACCAAAAAAATTAAAAAATAAATAATCCTGCCTGTTAAAAACGTTTTTTTGCTCTCCTGAAAAATAATTATTTTGTAACTTACAACGTTATTCGCGGCTGTGCTTCAATTATAAATTGTAGCCGGTACAAATTAGATCTAAGTTTCTTTTTTGTACAGATGAAAACTAAGTCATTGAAAAAAATATAGGTACATATGTTTATTATTGCATTTTTTTACAATTTAGAAAAGTTAATAAATAAAACGAAAAAGATAACAACCCGTAGGACATTTCAGTTTACTTTTTCGCGATTATACTGTATACTAGGATTTTTTTATTCAACCTGCCATGAAGATGATATTCTTTATGAGTTCCAAAAACAATAAAATTAAAATATTTTAAATTTTTTTTAATAAATTCATTTGTTTTTACGTTAAAAAATTTATCATAAATAAGTATTTATATTTTTGTAGGCTTAAATTAAGTTTGTGTACGAGTCTGCAATTATGCATGTTGTTAAATTTATAAAAATTAAAAATGATAGTGGCACCACTGAAATGCAAATACATAATAAAAAACACAGCTGTTTATATTTTTTCAATTGTAGCTGTCGTCTTCAAAATAATTCAGTAACTGATTACGCGGCTACAATTGCAACCTGCAGCATTTGTAGTCGTGCCTTCGTGTTGCCTGCTGTCTCGAATGTGTTTAATGCATCAGTCGTCATCTTGTTACCGTTTTATTTTTTATTTTTTGTTTGTATGTACATACGTGTTTTTTTTTGTTTTTATGTACGTGTGTAGTACTTATTGCATTTGTACTGTAAAAAATGCCAATCACTCTTTTCTTTGCTCTTAATCCTCGTCGCCAAAATTGTTGTAATTAAAACAACCGTTTTACTTGATGGTTTATGCATTAAACACTTTCGAGACAGCAGGCAACACCAAGGCACGACTACAAATGCTGCTGGCTGCAATTGTTGTCGCGTAATCAGCTACTAAATTATTTTGAAGACGACAGCTACAATTGAAAAAATATAAACAGCTGTGTTTTTTATTATGTATTTACATTTCAGTGGTGGCACTATCATTTTTAATTTTTATAAATTTAACAACATGCATAATTGCAGACTCGTACACAAACTTAATTCAAGCCTATAAAATATAAATACTTATTTATGATAAATTTTTTAACTTAAAAACAAATGAATTTATTAAAAAACATTTAAAATATTTTAATTTTATTGTTTTTGGAACTCATAAGGAATATCATCTTCATGCCAGGTTGAATAAAAAAAAATCCTAATATACAGTATAATCGCGAAAAACTAAACTGAAATGTCCTAAGGGTTGTTAACTTTTTCGTCTTATTTATTAACTTTTCTAAATTGTAAAAAATGCAATAATAAACATATGTACTATATTTTTTTTAATGACTTAGTTGTCATCTGTACAAAAAAGAAACTTAGATCTAATTTGTACCGGCTACAATTTATAATTAATAATTATACAATCAGTCATGTATTATGTGTTAGGTGCTACATATTACGTTTGTCAGAAAATTAGTTCTTCAAAAATTTTCAGATAGCGAATTCTGGGTATTTTCTAAACATTTGCCAGCCATCCATTACTGACATTATTGTCTTTTCAGGTTGCAGTTACACAAACTCGCGCTTAGCTTTTGATATTGAAATTAGAACAGTGATTGCGCAATTACGTTTTCGATGCTTCAAGAAAACATTTGTACAAACTTGCTTTAAGATCGGCATATTTTGGTCTATGTTATGTTTTCCTGTATGCTTTTTCCTATGTATTCTTCAAAGCCTCGAAAATTTTGTGACGTTTCGTTTTTATTTTTGAGATGGCAACTTCAGATATACAATAACACAACGCCGATAGTTTTTCTTTAATGTATTTCTCAATTTTGCTTAAACTCTCAACTTTCAGCTTAAAATTTAATCTAATTTGTTATCGTTTGTACAAATCAGTACTTTTACTAATACGATCTGAAAAGTTAACTTAGAGTTAACGTTTAGAGCGGCACAGAAGCGCTAAAATTTGGTTAACTTGACCGCAAGATTACTGTATCGCGATTCTACTGTAATTTTTTGGTTCAACGCACTAAGTTTATGAATTATAGGTCGTAAAGGCTTCAGAGCACTTTATCAATAGTATAGGAAGAAAAATATAATTTGAATCTTTAAACTATTGGTATCATAATAAAGTCCTTCAAAACACATTTCATATGATGTATTAAATATACCGATTTATTAACCCCTTAAGAGGATTTATCTTAAAATTTTGTCGATATGTATAATAATATTTCCTCTAATATAATATGTTATAGAGAACACTCCATGTTTTTGTATGCTGTATTTTTAGAAACTCCATCATATAAAATTTTAAAGTTATTAGGGTTAAAACAATTTTATTTTGGAAAACTTCACAATTTATTTATAAGTTTGAGTTAAAATATATAGTGGTAATAGTTTATGCACTTGTTACATATTGAAATATAGTAATATGTAAATATTTGCAAAGTGTTCCGGAAGGCTGAAAACCCGCAATACAGAAAAACTTTATTAATCAAAGTGCTAATAATTTTGGTAGCATGTGTATATTATTGTTAAATAATTATTATTATATCGACATAATTTAAAGATAAAGCAAATTTAGCAAAAAAGTCAGTCAAGAAGTATGAGCATTTGAAATGGGCTCTTAATGGGTTAATAAATCGGTGTGCTTTAAACACCGTGTGAAAAGCACTTTCAATTTTTCAATGATACCCATACTGCTAAAACTAAGAGCGTTGGCGTGACAAACATCTTCCTATATAACTTCTTTTAAGGATACTAAAAAGTAATAATAATATAGATTTGGTGGTGAGCTACGCTTATATTCTTGTTTCAATCCGGTTCTTTGCTGTTTAACAAAAAAATTATTATTATATATTATAAGCACTAATTCTTCTAATTTTTGATTATATTAGCAACACTTTTTCTGTTTTGTAGCGTACAAAAATAGAAATTAGTTTAATTTGACTACAACGTCAAAATTAGCATAGACAACAACCTGCAGCCATTTAGCCGTGTCGTCGTTAAAATAATCATTTCCATATACACACATGTATTCTATTGTTGACATATTGAAGTCGGTAGTCTGCTGTCTCGAATGTGTTTAAAGCATTAAAGAAAAGTGTTCATAATTTTATTTTAATTTTAGTTTATGCTAACAATGCTACCAGATTATTATAATCTGTAATAATGTCAATTTAGTGATTTATTATCCCATCCTCGTCGCCAAAATTGTTGTTGTTGTTTGTTTGTTTTTTAGATTTTTTTGTCGTGGCATTTCTATGAGATGTTCAGCATATTTAAAGAAATTTATCATTCGTAATACAATTTAACTAATTTATTATTCCTGAAAATAAAGTATAATTGAAATCAATGGAAATTCTCAGTTAATTTTTTTTTTAAATCACCGTATTTTTCCTGATTTAAGAGAAGTTCTGGTTAAGATAAGAACCCAAAGTATGAAGAAACTTTTTAAACTGGATCGTTTTTTTAGTTTGTTCGATTTTATTTTCATTCCAATGTATTCGATTTACAGAACATGGCTAATAACTTAATTTTTCTTTATTTTAAAGCTCTACCCTATAGGTTTGGGTAATTTGTTTCTTTTAACGTATTATTATTTTGCGCCAACAATCCGTGCTTTTGTTTTCAACTACACATCTAAGGACACTGCGGTTTTCACTGCGGTTTTCACTTTGGGCCATAAAACCAGTTTTGCTGTAAAACAAGTGTTTTGCTACTTGTTTTCCCATACATTTTTCATGTTCGAAAAATCCAAACAAAAACTAGTTTTTCTCCAAAACATTTCGAAAGTTTTTGAAAATCATGAATACAACTCTGAGTTATCCATTATTGATGATTGACAAATTCGAAAAAGTGACATATTTACCAAAATAACCAGACTTTTTAAAAGGGTTAATGCAAATTTCCAGCTGATTTGTTATATTGTAATGTAAAATAATGAAATAATAGCCGAATTCACCCTTGATAGTAAAGTCCCTTGTAGACCTTGTTAATGTTGTTACAACACTGCAACAACAAAATGTATTAGACTAAAATATACTTCACTAGCCCAGGGGGCTAGTATAAATTTTGACATTAGCGTAGAAATTTTTGACAACTACACGATTATCATAGACACATACCAAGGTCGTGCAGCTCAAAGTCGCCCCTAAGCCGCCGCTGAATTTAAATTTGGAGTTTAAGTTGCCGCCGGCTCGAAAGGCAAATTTGCACTCAATTTTTTAGTCAAACTTTTCTTTTTAGCCGTGTTGCATATTTATGTAAGCTATTATAATATCAAAAATAGTTACATATATAATTTTTTATTAATAACTTTAATTACTTATAAAAGTAAAAGACTTTTATTTAAAAAAAAATTAATTTAAAATTCAGTAATATACTTCTGAACGCTAATTACATTTACATTGCAAGCATTTTGGTAGATTGCCAAGGCCAAAACAATTTTATAAAAGTGTAATTGGAAGAAACTTATCACAATAACATGGAAATATATTCGATTGCGACCAGTGTCGACATTTTGGCATTTTTGCAGCTAAATTTAGCATTAAAAATATTTATTTAGAACTTGGCATTTTATTAAGCATTTTTATAAAATATTTTTTTAGCATTATTTTAAAAATTTTGACAAATAGTTTTATTGATTTTACTTAAATTTTTTTTATTAATTATAATAAAATTTTACTAAAAATAATTGTAACCAAAACTTAATTTCGTATGAAAATAAATAATTCTTATATTAAGAAAGAGAATATTAGAAATTCCCTCATCATGTTGATTGTTAAAACCATTTTCCCTTTGATATAACGACATTCAAGTAAAGTAAAATTTCAGTTTGTATTTAGATAAAAATTCTATAGTGTAAATGGTTGAAAAATTTTTTTCTCTAAAATGCTGAAAAAATAATAATTTTAAAACTTCAACTTTTCTTAAACTATAAGAAATAAAATGATATATGTAAGTAATTTTGTATAAGTTTCAATTGCATGTATCAGAGGTTTGCGGGTTAATTTAAAATTTAATCTCAAATACTTGTGCTATGTATCTAGGCTTGCCAGGTCCGATTTTCGAAAAGGCTTGACATCGTGAAAAACATTCTTCCTCCTCATTTAGAATCTCGTCATCAGAAACGTCATAGGCTACAAAGTCCCATAGAACTTTTCTACAATTTTGTTAACTTTTTTTCAAAAAATACCTTTTTACTGCAGGCCAAGAATAAACTTAACGATCAATTGCTGGTAAAAGTGAAATCCATCTAGTTGGAACGTGTCGTAAAAGGTTTTTGTATTCAATGTTGCAAATTCAAAACATTCCTTAAACTTCTGTCAATGTTGAAGAACAAAACTCGTTGAAAATTCTTATTATAGTCTCAACATCTATGGATAAAACATGAAGATCTTTTTTTAAGCAGTTATTAATAACGTGGCAGTTACAATTTGCCTGAATTATTTGCTCATTATTTAAGTTTCTGAACTACAGAGTTACGGACACCAAAATTAACGGCAGCGTTGTCTGCGCTATAAGCAGTAATTTGTTCGATTTTTAGATTGTTATGCTTTGTTATTTTAATAATGTTTTGATATATATCTATAGATGCCTCATAAGGGTCTTCATAAAAGTGTAAATTTTTTTTGCAGATTCCTGTTTCAATATCAAAATATTGAACTGCATATGGATACAGTTTAACATTGCCTATATTTGAAGCGTCACTGCTTATTGAATAATACTAATTTTTTTTAAAGCATTTTAAACTTTTTCCTGCGAATAAGGTGCCAAATGTTTCTCGTAATAGCTGCTGACTTTGTACGACCACAAAAAATTTTACTGGCAATTTTACTGTCGAAAAAATACTTGTGCTAAGCTTCATTTGGCAGTCTTAACTATTGTAACTGAGTCAAAGAATGACGTTATGAAAAACACACATCAGCTCGACCTTCGAAATTTGCCCTTGGAATGACGAAATTTTAAATACTTTGGGACATCGCCTGGGAAGTCATTATTTGATTATGTCTTTTGGTTTGCATATGTTTTAGCAATGCTCGGCTTCCTTCATATTTAACGACAATTTCTGTTTTACAAAATTTGCAAACTGCAGTAAATTCATCCTTTTTTATAATCCATTTTGAATAATCGGAGTGCGTAGTCACAAAATGTAGTGTTGTATCTAGGTTTTTTTGATGGGCCGGGTTTCTTCGTCGTTTTGCATTTTTCTTAGAATTAAAAATTTTCAAATTTAATTTTGCAATTTTTTTTGTTTGTTTATTTTATCAGCTGGTCGGCTGCACTGCTGTCAAGTTACAAGTAATGGGTAAAAAATAATGTTGAGTATAGGAGGAAATTTACTACTAGTGGTGATAGATGTCGTATGTGAAATTTATAAAAATTTAAATTATATGAATGAATTCGCAAATGACAAATTTTACAAAGTAATTGTTTTTAATTTGAGTTTAAATTAAAAAATTAAGAAATATTTTGAAAATTTCTTTTAGCTTGAGAAATACAATTTTATCTTGATTCTTGAGAAGCCCTAAAAAATCTTGAGAATCAAGCTAAATCAAGCTCATCTGGCAAGCCTATATGTATCTGATGTTTCTACCCGTTTGTTTAAATATAACCATTTATTTCAATTTAAAAATAAGTCACAAAAATTTATTTATTTTCGAATAAAATCTTATAGTGGTAATAATTTTTTAACAAAAATCTTTAAAAAAAGTTAGAATTTTTCAAAATAATCTTTAGCATTTCTTGGCAATGTCTAATGCCAGATTTAGCTGTAAAAAATTTTAAGATCTGGTCACACTGGTAAAGAGGTAATCTAAATAAAAAAACAGGATAAAGAATGTTTGTTAGATCATTAATCCCATAATCAATTTATTAGAATATTGGTTACCTAAAAATGGACAATTAGCGAAGATTTAAAAAAAAGTAATAAAAATAAGAAATTTCCTAAAAGTTTAAAAAGCATAAAATATCTGTTTATGGGTTCGAACCAGTAGAGAATAAAAAGTAGCTGAAAAAAGTCAAAAATTAAAAAAATGTAAAAATTTTGAAAAAGCCATGTATGCAACCTCCAAAAATTACTCAAAATTTTTCAGAGTTGCAACCTGCTAGCAAATCCTATTAAACGCGAGCGTTTATAAATTATGGATTAGCTCAAAAATCAAATTTCCGGACAGACAAATAAACCGTCTGCTTTCCAACTACAATCTGTTAACACGCTCTATTAAAAAGCAAAAACCCGGATCACAAATGGCGGGGCTATGCGGTAACAAACATTAAAAAATCAATATACAACCGAATTTAAAATCTCCTTCTTTTTTGAAATCGGGTTAAAATATTTTTATAATAATAACATATACATAAATTTTAAATAATAACAACTTGTAATATGTATATATTTTTCCATTTTAAATAGCTTATGTGCTGTTTTCACAATACACGTGATTGAACGTGTAGAAAAAATAATATGAAAAGCACTAAGTTTTTTGAGTGTTTAATATAATTTTTATTACACGTCCATTCACTTGTGTTGTAAACACAGAACATAAATTTTTTGTCAGGTGATCCACTGCAGACTACATTTTGCTGACCTAGACATCTGTTTAAAAATGTCAGCAAACGTTGTTCTTTCCTTCATGTCAAAATTTTACGTTGTCAAAAATGTTATAAATTCACACAGCACAAATATGAGATTTTTCTTTCAGACAAATTTTGTTTCACCATAGAACTTTGCTACCGTTTTACACACACCCCTAATGTACAAATTTTTTTAAATTAACTAAAATATATTTATAAAAATATTCGTTTTCAACAAATAGATATTGGGAATTATTTCCTTTTAATAGTAACTTTATTATATTCAACATTTTTTTATTTTTCGAATTTATTCTATGAGTTAAATTTCAGTTATGTATTTTATAAAGCTTTTTGTAATAGTTCTATTCCTTAAATTTTTCAGGAATGACTTTATACATAACTGAAATTTAACGCATAGAATAAATTCGAAAAATAAAAAAATTTTGAAAATATTCGTTTTCATTAATTTTTATGTTTTTAACATTCCATATTTTTCCAAAAATGGTCACTAATCCTCGCCAGAAATTTTCGCAAAAAACCAACTTTTTCACGTCTGAATTTCTGAAATTCCAAAATTATTTCAGATATCCCACTACCAGAACTCACTTTAGGACTCCCTTCTCCCCCATTCCTATATGGTGTGATATTAGTAACTATCACCATTTCTCCATATTATCCAACGTCCATAAAGTCCCCTTTTAACATTTTTCAAAATAGCCATTTTTTTAAAATTCAATTTTCTTAGGCCCTAATCATGTACAACGCAGCGCAACGCCAAACAATAACATTGAAAGCACAAACAATGCCATAAATATTTTGTAATTTTGTTGTTGCTTTCAACAGAAATTCATGTACCGTTTTAAAATTTTCAACGACACAAGCAATGGAGCGTTTGAAATTTTAAGACGCAATGTGAATTTCTGTAGAAAGCAACAACAAAATTACAAAATATTTATGACATTGTTTGTGCTTTCAATGTTATTCTTTGGCGTTGCGTTAGTTCTGTGGCGTTGCGCTGCGTTGTACATGATTAGGGCCTTAATTTCCAAAATTATTTCAGATATACCACTAATATGGTCCCAAAGAGGACCCCTTTAGGCACCATTTCTGTATAGTGGGTTGCTATTAACATTCCATATTTTCCAAAATGGTCACTAATCCTCGTCAGAAATTTTCGCAAAAAACGAACTTTTTCAAGTCTGAATTTCTGAAATTCCAAAATTATTTCAGATATCCCCCTACCAGAATCCCCCTTAGAACTTTTTTCTTCTGTGGAACCGATTCCTTTTCCCTGAAAATGCTCCTAAACGCACTTTTTGCTATTACAGTAGCACTGTTAACTGAAAATAGTGGCTGTTAATAAAGTGTGGTTTATGTCTCCGCTAGTTTAATACGCTTGAAGCAGACCTGTAGCCCGTTTCTGTATTTCTCGCATCGTAAAATTTCCCGCACGAAACAAGTGAATTATAACAAAAACAGTGCAGAATGAAACAAAAAATGGGGTTTCTCACATAAGTGTTTCTGTATATTTACTTTGGGAGAATTATCTGTCATTTAAATAATTTTCCAGCAATTATTGGAAGGATGTGAGAAAAAGTGTTTCTGTATCAATATTTTGCTAAAAGTTTCTCACAAGAACTGTCAAAATAAGTCATATTTTAAATTGATGCGAGAAAAATAAAATTTCAAAAAATGGAGCACAAATTATGAATGTGTGTACACAAGAATGTGTATAATTTTTTTTTTTTTTTTTTTTTTGAAGAAAAAGAATTTAAATGATGAAAACAAATAAAACACAATTGTTATATTTTGTTATTTTAATTTTTTTAAGACCTTCTTTGTTTTCGTTTTATGCAGGGCTGCCAGATAAATTTATGAAAAAATCGTTAATTTCCTAAGAAAAAATCGCCTATTTTGTTTTAAAAAACCGGACAATTTAAAATTAATTTTGACAAATTTTGTTCGATTTTTATTAAAACATAATCAAAAAAAAAAAAAAAATTATATTTAAAGATTTACCCCCATATTCATAAAAAATAGTTTTGATTAATAAAATGTTTATTAAACAAATTTTCATAGAAAATTCGTTTCATAAACCTGCTATAAACCTGAAATATTTTTTATGAATATGGGTGTTAAAGTTCATGGGTAAAATACATATTTTATACATACATCCTTAAGCTTAAGGTATATTTAAGTAAATTTATTTATATTTTTTTTTTCTTTAATCCGATAACAATTTAAAATTTCAGATTGTTTTTTTCGTAAAAAAATCACTTAAAAGCGTGACAAAATATCATATTGAACTAAAAGTAACACTTTTGGCAAAAAAGGCAATAATTTTCATATGAAAAACGCTTTGTTTTTATCACATAAACAAATGTATTAAATAATCTAAGGAAATAAAAATTAAACAGTTTTCCTTCCAAATTTTGATTTTGCTGATAAATTTTTTAAGCTGCCTTGTTTTTAAAGATATCGTTTTTCTGTGGTGCCGAATATGCAAACATATTAAACTATTTAAAATTATTTTATTTCGAAGACTGTATAATATCGTCCCTAGAAAAAATCAGCAAATCGGCACTTTGCCAATTTTGGAACAAAAAATCGTCAAAATGACGATAAATCGTCAAATCTGGCAGCCCTATTTTTATTATATCTATTTCTTTCGTTGACGTTTCGCTTGCAATTGACAAATTACTGGAAGTATTCCAGTTAAAACAGAATCTGTGTTGTCTGTTCTCGCATTCAAATATAGAAACATTTTTTTCTCACAAATCGAAAAAAGATGGAATTTTTTGTTTCACACTTCATGTGAGAAATTTTGCAATGCGAGAAATACAGAAACGAGCTACTGGAGTGGAAAATGATCTCAGATGTGACAGAACTCATTTGAAAACTTAAGTATTTCTGCGCCATGTTCTTAGATTTGTATATAACATTGAATTGCGGCAGTAAACAAGCGGATTAACGTTAATTTAATTCAGTAACTTTTATAACAATAACGTAAACCATTACGTTCTATCATATCACGTCAGCTATTTAAGCTAACTTAACGGCAAAACATTTTTCGCTGTTTATTTTTAAATACGTATTATTTTTCAAGAAGAAATACCTTAAAAAATTTTTCATAAAATCTAAAAAAAAAAACAAACAAAAATTTTGGCAAATAAAAGCCATTCATAAATAAATAAATTTTTTTGGCTCATTGCTTATATTAACATTCTAAAAATTCACATTATTTACTTACATTTTGCAAAAATCATAATAAAAAATTTGTTTCTTTTATATTCCGTTTTGTTCTTTTCGTTATTTTGTCAAATTGTTTAACAAAGATGCCACCTGATTGAAATTTTTAGCGATGTTGCTAAAATAGAGTTTCGGAATTGCTGTATTGCTACCAGAAGCAATAAACTGTGTCGGAAAATTAACGCTGACGTTAACGGTTAAATGTTAGAGAATTGCACTACAGTTCTTGTAGAATTATTAGAATTTTAACTAGGCTTAGGGGTGACCGTGTCTTCAACACTTTCGGGAAGAAGATTCATGTTAAAACGTTTTTCGATCTACAGTCTTTGACATTTTTCAGCTTAGTATAGTAGTTTAAGAATTGTAGATAAACAATAGATTTTTTATTCTCTAAACCCTCAAATCTTTCATTCAGAGCTAATGCTACGTAAGTCGCCAATTTTTAAGACTCTGAACTATTCTGTTTCTCCGTTTATTCATTTATTGTATTTTCTAATAATGTTCGAAGACTCTTAACTAGCGAAATAGCGTCAGAAAATGTAGCAGTGGCTTTGCTTATGGATTTTGTGATCTCTTCGAAGTAACCCAAAATTTGTAGCACTATGAATTTTATGTTCATAAAAATCATTAAAAATTAGAAAAAAAAAAATCTTAAAACGTAGAAATACATTCCAGATTTATCAATAGGAAAACCTTTTACTATTATCTTGCAAAGCGAGCGTTCAATGCGTTTTTGCATCAGTTCAAAAAGTAGTAGTAGTTAAAATTGTATACGTACTTAAGCATGTGTCTTGAAAAAAGGTAAAAACAGTAAAATTTATACGCGTAGAACTCGTGGGGTGGACCTCCAGTTTAAGAATTAAAAGAAACCATTTATTATTCTGCTTGATTTGATGCTCTGCTCTGAATGTGTTATTGCTCTTAGCTGTTATGCAAAAAAAAAAAGGAATTGCAAATTAAATTTTTTGTCTAAAAAAACTTTTTAAAAAAGTATCGTCCAATCTCCAGTAAAATATTGCCGATACTGATATATCGGCACACCCAATGTATCGCCAATATATCGGTATCGGTATTCGTGACATCCGTAGTGTAAGCACTCACGAGGGAACAAACAAACTAATCATTTAACACATTTCCATACATTTGACTACCGCGATTGTCAACAACCTCTGGTGTTTTCTAAAAGAATCAACTAATTTGGTTGTCACAAGACAACTATGTGGTGGCAATTGCTACGGAGCGAAAGAACCGTACCGTATTTTAGAGCTCTGTTCTGTGTGAACTATTTTCTAGTGAAAACATTAAATTGTTTTTAATTAAATGTTCAGTTTTTCTACTGTATTTAAAAAAAATATTTAGAAAAAACATTTCCAACATATCTGGCTTTTCTCATTACTGAAAACTTCCCCAACGAATGACGAATTATTCGCAACGAATATTTGTCGTCAGAAATAGAACACGTTAGTTTTTTTGGTAATTACTAATTTGGTACAATTTACAAACTTTCTTAGTTTATGTTTTTTAATGGAATTTTCATAGTTCATCGTTATAATTGATTTACGGTGGAATTCATCTTTGCTATCATTTCTTTGTGATTTACTTTTTGTATTCACCGATTAATTTTAAGTTTTAGACATGATAACATGGTTCGTATAACGACTGATAATTGTGCTGAAAAGACGTGCTCTGCAAATGGTGTATAGCCAAAATTTAAGACTTAAGTGCCACATTTATTTGAAAATTTCATCTGTATCAGGTTTTTCCAATCAACTTTACAAAATGGTATGTCTCTTTCTTCAATATGTATTAAAAATCGTAAATACTATAAATTTGGAAATGCAAGCAGAAGAAACGTCTTAAATTTTTTACTTCGTCGAATGGGCCGTAGTTTAAAAAAAAATCCTTGACAAATATGAAATAATAAATATAAACCTTCACGAAAATCTTCTTCCTTTTAAAGAAATAAAGGGTGTGAAGATAAATTCGTCAGTTAAATACGTCCCACACCTCTGTTAACTACATTCCACACTGCTAAATATGGAAAATTTTTAAAAATTAGTTTTTTTTTAAATTTAAAAAGCAAAATTATTTATAACTTTTAATTAATAAATAAAGAAAACATAATACATTTTAACTTCTTTCGTATTCATTGTTGTATTCCACCCCTCGTAGGAGACATGTACTCCTGAGAAACCGGGAAAATGTCCATTTTAGTTTTGGAATCTACTCCCTTAGAGCTTAATACCGATGTCTCGAAACCCCATTCAGGTCTGTTCTAAGTGCCTCAATCTGAAGTTAGAATATAATTGAAATTTTCTTATAATCCACCCCTCGTTACATAGCTCCTGAGAAACCGGCAAAAATGTCCATTATAGTTTTGGGATCTACTCCCTTAGAGCTTTCTACCGATGTCTCGAAACCCCTTTCAGGTCTGTTCTAAGTGCCTCAATCTGAAGTTAGAATATAATTGAAATTTTCTTATATTCCACCCCTCTTTACATAGCTCCTGAGAAACCGTCAAAAATGTCCATTATAGTTTTGGGATCTACTCCTTTAGAGCTTTCTACCGATGTCTCGAAACCCGATTCAGGTCTGTTCTAAGTGCCTCAATCTGAAGTTAGAATATAATTGAAATTTTCTTATAATCCACCCCTCGTTACATAGCTCCTAAGAAACCGGGAAAAATGCCCATTTTAGTTTTGGAATATACTCCCTTAGAGCTTTCTAATGATCTCTCGAAACCCCATGCCGGTCTGTCCTAAATGCCCTTAAAAATAACTGAAAATAGCCAATAAGTACTGAACCACATTATTTATTTAAATTAATTTTTTCCAATGAATACGAAAAAAGTTAAAATGTATTATGTTTTCTTTATTAATTAATTAAAAGTTTTAAATAATTTTGCTTTTTATTTAAAAAAACTAATTTTTAAAAATTTTCCATATTTAGCAGAGTGTGGAATGTAGTTAACAGAGGTACGGGACGTATTTAACTGACGAATTTATGTTCATACCCTTAAAGAAATATACTGTAGAACAAAAGTAGAAATTTATATTTTCACAAATGATGTTCAACGTGATGTGGTGAAGAATTTCAAGGAAATTGCCAAAAAAATTTATTTAAAATGTTGCAATGTGCTGAGAGTAAAGCCTAGTACTCTGTTCCAATTTGTGAAAAATGTTCAGCAACATCTATTATTTCATGCGAAAAATTTGACATGTATCAATGTTACCTATCTCGAGAGTTTGCACAATTTGACGTTTTTAATCTTTCGAAGTATGCGACATTGTTTAGCATATGTAAACAAAACCCACCATGTATTTTACTAAAAAGTCTTGTTTTAAAAAAAAGTAAGTAAAAATAAAGTAAATATGGATGAAAAACTGTTACCGGTTGTGTTTTTTATGTTTTTCAGTTCTCATTTTAATATTAAGCTTAAACTTGTTTTCATTTGCTTAAAATTCCACGTGAAATAAGTGCAGCTTATATTATTTCGCAGTTGTAAAAAATGTTGCCAGAAACATTTCGCAACTTTTTCACAAATTCAACAGAGTACAACTCTATCAACATTATTTCATAGAAATTCCGCACAAGTTTTTTTCATATGAGTTTTGACAGTATTTCACGTGAAATGTTGAACAGAGTACCAGGCTTAAAAGTAGATTTTGATAACGAAGTTTAAAACAGGTTTAATAAATTTATTCCAGAAAATATTTTTTCGGCAAGAACGAGTAACGAGTAAAGTGCCACTTTTAATAAAAAAAAAAATCCAAACGAGTATACAAATTTTGACTCAATTAATAAACAGTTTAGATCCCTGGCAGATATAGAAATATTAAAATCTTTAAAAAATGAAAGTATATATACAACTTTTGCACTTAAGATTCTGAAATGAAAAATGAATTTAACGAATTGATGTTTCCGGAACTTTCAGGAATTGTAGATGGGGTATTATCAGTTCCACATTCCTCTGCGATTGTGGAAAGGATTTTTTCCTTCCAACATATTATTAAAACGAAAGAACGAAATGGGCTTTATGTGCCTACAGTTTCCGGCTTTATACAGACAAAAGATTTGTTAAGGTCATCAAACTCTTGTTTTCTTAGTTTTAAAATAACAAGTGATTTGTTATCAAAAAACGATTTGATTTCATGAATATATCGCTAGAATTTTTATGTACCTTATTTTTACTTTTCATATGTACCTATAACGTAGTGTAGTTTTTTTTCTAGATATGTACATATGTGTACTTTTAAAGTATAAACAAATTTTTAAATACATATGGTAATTTCATTATTACAAAAATTTTAATGTACAATTTTATGTTTATGTTTTTGTTCCCACTAATCCCACTTCCCCCACTTTTAAAGTCAAGGTGCTTGATAGCAGTGCCGAGGAACTGGATGGCTAGTTAGTGGTTTATGAAACTAGTCGCGAACAACTTCCCTCTGCCGCTAATGGCAAAGGTCAGTTGTAATTCTAGCCTAGTCCGTGCAAGCTGTCACTGCGCGAGATTGTCCTTTGTATACGTGCATACTCGTGGGATTGGAAACTGGACAATTTAAAAATAAAACAAACAACGGACATAGTGACAGAAGTTGGTGCAGGGAGTATCACTGACAACTCAACAGGCCCGATGTCAGATTCAGACTCGGATCTGCTGGGTGTTCACAGGGATATTCTGCTGCAAGAAAGTCAGCTAATGACAGAACTGACAGAGACCAACTGGATGGGCTCGCCAATGGACTCACTGGCACGTTCTGGGGCCTCGGAAAGACTCGGTGATCTGACCTTGGACTCTGATGATCAGCACGAAATAGCTATGATTTCGGCTCATGGTCAGGACCAGAGGGTTGAACCATCGACTTCTGTGGTCACATTCGAGACAGAGAGCAAATTGGCGAGTACATCGAAATCCATTGTTCGGCAGGATGCGACAGAACAGGTCACTTTGGAGAGCCGATCGAATCTCGAAAAAGCCAAGAGTGGTGGGAGAGTCTCCCTAGCCTTTCTAGAAAAGATAGCTACGAAAGACTCTTCATTGCACGATGGGCGGGATAGGCATTTGCTGAGGATGAACCGGAAGAACGCTGCTAGATTCGAAAGAATCCACGGTTCTGTCGGTGTCATTCTAGGGCTTCCCTATCCTGCGGGGTATACAGCAGAGGATGCTGAGGAATCAAATGTTGTCAGTAAAGACGAAGGATCCTCACCAGACTCTGCTGGCGTATCCTCTTACAAGGAACGTAGAAGGAAGGAGGATAAGAGTTCACCACCCAGCCGTCTTAATGGTGAGAGTTTGGTCACGGTTAAGAAAGCTAGGCCTAGGGACGAAATACCCACAGTAGACCAGGAGTCTCTCAGGAAGTTGAAGTCGATGAGTGGGGTTGCGATATTTGGGTTGGGGTTCATCAGATTTAGGTTTCCCAAAAATGATGGACCCTAAGAGGCTGAATGTGGTGCAAATAAACCTGCATCACTGTGAAGCAGCCTCAACCGAATTAGTAACCCACCTCATCGATAACAACGGGGACGTGGCCTTAATTCAAGAGCCCTGGATCAACAACAATCGGGTTGTTAGATTAAAGCCCACGGGATATACACTGTTCGTACCCCACACGGATGAGAAGGTTCGAACTTGTATAATGGCAAGAAATGAGCTCAAATTTATGTTGTCTCATTCTTTCAGCAATGGAGACCTCACGGTTGTGACAGGTGAAGCTAGGGACAAAACGGTCCTAGCACTAGCATCGGTATACTTACCATATGAGGCTTCCGATCCACCTGGTGTGAAAGTACGTGAGTTGGTGGAGCACTCGAGCAGAAGGTGCTCGAGACTGGTACTGGGTTGTGACGCAAATGCACACCATACCCAATGGAGAAGTACCGAAATCAACAAAAGGGGAGAGTCTATGTTTGATTTTATTATTGCTAGCAATCTTTACATCTGTAATAGGGGGAATACGCCAACGTTCAGAACTAGAGATAGGAAGGCAGTAATAGATGTAACATTGACGAACTATAGAGACTTAGTAGATGATTGTGGAGGGTGGCTTTGGGATTTTCTTTCTCTGACCATGGTCGTATATCCTTTAATCTCAATTTCGAAAAGTCAAAAAGGAGGACGCACTGGGATTCCTTTTCGGGATTGGTGAACAGTAACCTTAGATTTACACACGATTGGGGGTCGACTTCGGCCTGTGTGGAGCACCTGGTGGGTACCTTTACGGAGGTGTTGACCAGTAGCTATGAGCGACCTTGTCCGCTGAATTTTCCGGTTAGGCGCTCGCAACCGAGATGGTGGACAGGTGAGTTGAGGACTGTGGTCGCGGGATTTATTCAGAGACCGGACGACTCATGGACGGAATATAGCTCCGATTCTTTCTGTTTGCTTATGGAGACTCACTTCCCGGGTTGTGTGGATCCTGGGACGGGGGAACAGGTGGGGTGTGGTAACCCCTTTTCTGGATCGGGCTCGGAAGGTGGGATAAGGGAGGTGGTGGGGGACATCATCACCTTGGATTCGATAAGGTTACATGGATGGTTAATACTTTTGGTTCTTACAAATCGGCAGGACCAGATGGTATATTTCCGGCTATGCTACAGAATATCCATTGATCATCGCTCCTATTGCTGGTGGAACTATTTAGGGAATGTCTGCTAAATGGCTACATCCCTAGAGGGTGGAGAGAGGTCAGGGTTATATTTATACCTAAGGCAGGTACACCTATCAGCCTATCGTCTTTTCTTTTGAAGACATTAGAAAGAGTGATTGATCTACATCTGAGGACGAAGATTGACGCCGGCATCATCAGCGGCGCTCAGCATGCCTATCTTAAGGGTAGGTCTGTTGAGAGTGCGCTTCATGATGTGGTGGGTTATATAGAACGGGGATTGCGAGACAAGGAATATACCTTGGCGGCATTCCTGGATATAGAGGGTGCCTTTAACAATGTGAGAATAGAGGTCATAAGGCAGGCACTGAGTGATTTAGGGGTTTTGTTATTCTTGGTCGAATGGATAACTCTGATGCTTAGCTTAAGGAAACTCGTCACTAGGGGGACCCCACAGGGGGGAGTTCTCTCTCCCTTATTGTGGCTCTTGGCTGTCATTGTCGTTCTGGGACGTTTTGACAGGATAGGTCATAAGGTCGTCGCCTACGCGGATGATGTAGCTTTATTGGTATCGGGCAAGTTTCTGCCGACAATTAGCGATGTCATGCAAGGGGCGCTGGGCGAACGTTCAGCATGGGAAACTGATAAGGGTTTGGGAGTTAATCCGGAGAAGACAGAATTAGTTCTTTTCACTAGGAGGTACAAGGTGGAGAATTTTAGGCTTCCGGTACTAGGGGGAGTAGAGCTAAGGCTATTTGATAGTGCTAAGTATCTAGGAGTTTTTCTGGACAGTAAGCTGTCCTGGAGAAGGAATACTCAGGAGAGACTAAAGAGGGGTCTCAATGCCTTCTATGCTTGCAGATCGTCGAGGTAGGAGTTGGGGACTCCGGCCGTCAGTTGTGGGATGGCTGTACACTTCGGTGGTAAGACCCATTATTACGTATGGATGCTGTGTGTGGTGGGAGGCATTGAAACTAGCTAGTCGGAGGGACCTTTTGTCTAAGGCTCAGAGGTGTGCTTCGATCGGCATGACAGGTGCCTTGAGAAATACCTCTCAGGCGGCTCTGGATGTTATTCTTCATCTTCTGCCTAAAGAGCAGTATGTGATGGGAATGGCAGCCAGGAGCATTCTTAGGCTGAGGGAGCTAGGACTGGTGAATTCAGTACTAGGGGTTATCACCTAGGCTCGCCCGGCTCCACGGATTATTTGGTCACTAGGGTCGATTTTGGGCGTTTGCCAGAGGTGATATTGCCTTATAGGGAGAGCTGGTGAAGGCAGAGCAGATTGTATAGGGGATTTGCTACTTTCACTGATGGCTCGAAGATGAAGGGCACGGGTGCGGGCGTCTACATTGAGGATCTGGACATCAGAAGGTCATATAGCCTTCCCTTCTTATTTCAGGTGGAGGTTACTCTTAGGGCCTTGATGGGCTGTTATGTGAACTCCAGGCTAGTGGAAGATTGCAGGAGGGCTCTAGGAGGCATCTTAGGGAATTATGTTGTGAGGATCTGCTGGGTACCGGGTCACTGCAACATCACCGGCAACGAGATAGCTGATGAGTTGGCAAGACTGGGCTCTGAAATGGAAGATCCTGACAGTTTGCAGGTGGTCAGGCTTCCAATGGGCTTCTACTTTGGGAGATTTAGGGAATGGATTCTGACCGCGACTAATCGGGCTTGGCGTGGCCGATGCTTAGTAGGTCAAATTCGGACGCGCTGCTGGGTAAGAGTAGGGCCTGCGTCAGGACCATGATAAGTATTATCACGGGCCACTGTATGATAGGCAGAATGGCGGTGAGAATGGGGTCTGGCTTATCGCTCTCCTCACTCATGAGGAGTGAGCAAAAAAAAATTCATATGTGAATTTTTCAGATATGAAAAATTGAAAATAATTCACACTAAAATTCTTTATAAGGAAAAAACGCGATTTGCGCGACCATTTCCAGTAGGAAAATGAAGAAGTAAAGAGGCCTTATAGAACGCCTTTTTGTAGACATAAGATCTTCCAGTCGCATTCCATTTTTATTACTGATGAACAAGATGTGTCATTGGAGACCAACGCCTTGCCCTCTTGCATCTACTTTAAAGGTTTCTGGAAGACCTTCTAAAAAGATTTAAGAATAAAGCATTATCCCAGTTTAATTTTTGAGGCTAATAATGCGAAGTGAAAATATCGAACCAAAAAGTGGCAGTTTTCTAATTAATTATAAAAAAAATCATCAAAAATAAAACGATTTCTTTTATGTCCCAAGTGATTGCATCAGAAAATTAACTGATGCAATAATTGTCAACATTTTCAGCCGTGCTGCGGCTGCACTACATAAAAAAACTTTTGACATATGAGAGGGATGCCACGTTTCTTACAAGTGATGCTTTTACGAACATTAAACTTAACTAATGCGCATTTTTAAATGCGCTGATATTGACCAGTACTCTGCGAAAATATTGGAGGCAAAAAATTTTGTGCGATGATTGTGTTCAATATAGTATACATAATGTTGATTTAGTTTTAAAAGATATACAATATGGTGTTAATAAGAACAAGCAACATTTGGTTCAAAACAATGATGAATTTGCGGTGGCGTTGAAACAAAATGAAAATTAGATTAAACAATTATAAGAAGTAATAGAAAAACGATACGATGTAAAAATGGATAAATCCCAAACAAATTTGAGAGAAGAATGTGCTTAAGTTTCAAAAAACAAAAGAAGACTTAAACAATAAGGTGAACCCAAGTGATCTAAAAATAGGCAAGGGTTAGGTTAGGTAGAAACGCTGGTTGAAAGTCAATTTCACACCCTCACCCAGAGACCATTGTGACGCTTCAGTTAGTTAAAAAAGACAGAAAAATAAAAAAGTGAAAGCAGAAAGTAGTAGAAGGTAAAAAATCGAACCAATAAGAAAAACAACCCTTTTAAACAAAAACTGACCTATGTGTACCCCTTACCCTGTTTATGTTGCGCAGCCAGTCCATTTCCATTACGAATCCCGTAAGGGTATTGAGCCCATAGCGCGGGAGATCTCCGAATTCGCCTGTGAATCTACATACAACCTATCCAACTCAGCCTGCTGTCCGCAGCCGTGGACAGTTACACAGAATGTGCTTAAATGTTACCAGCTCCTCCGGGTCCTCAAACAGACCGTACATTATCGACAAGTCATACCCCATTCCCACCGACATCCTGCTCTTGCCCAGCAGCGCATCCGAGTCAGACTTCTTTAGCTCCGGTCATTCAGGATCCTCCATTTCCGAGCCCGGTCTCGCCAACTCATCGGCCAACTCATTGCCGGTGACGTTGCAGTGACCTATACGAAACAAGGCCCTTAGAGCTGACAGACTGTCCACATATATAGTGACCTCCGAGCCCCAAGGAATGTTCCCCTTTCCGATTCCACGGTCCTCAAAACCCTTAAAACCTCTGCGTAAAAACACTGCAGTCGTCAGGAAGCCTATATGACCTCCTGATATCCAGATCCTCAATATAGACCCCCCACACCCGTGAATCTCATCTTCGAGTCATCAGTGAAAATGGCAATTCCCCTATACAATCTGCCTCTGGCTGGTCAGACTCTTCTTAGATGGCAATATTGCCCCTGGCAAATGCCCGACCCTAGTACTCACATAATCCGTGGAGCTGGGCGAGCCTAGCCAATAGTCATCCCCCCCAATTTCAACCAAGCGTGAATTTTCTGAACAGTCCTAACTCACTCAGTCTAAGAATGCTCTTGGCTGTCATTCTTATCAAATACTGCTCAATAGGCAGAATATGTGCAGAAGAATAACATCCAGGGCCGCCTGAGGAGTACTTCTCATGGCCCTTGTTATTGAAGCACCCCTCTGAGCCTTAGACAGAAGGTTTCATCGACTAGCCATTCTCAGTGCCTTCGACCAAACGCAGCATCCGTACGTTAGAATGGACCTAACCACCGAAGTGTAAAGCCCTTCCACCACTGATGGCCGAAGTCCCAAACTCCTACCTATGGATGATCTGCAAGCATAGTAGGCATTGAGACCCCTTCTAAGCCTCTCCTGACTATTCCTCCTCCAGGACAGCTTACTGTCAAAAAAACCTCCTAGATACTTAGCACTATCAGCTCTACTCTCCCTAGTTACCCTTAAAAACTCAAGGGTTTTTTGACTGCCGCAACTGAAAAAAAAGTTTTGACACCTTTTGCTCAGTCAGCCCTTCCTTTCACAGTGAAGATTTTGTCGAGAAGTTTGTTCTCTAGTACCTGCCATCTCTCGACACTTATTATACCATCAGAGTCCGTGCGATCGATGACAACCGCCAGAATACCGTCCTTACTAAACGACGCCCTCAGTTTTTCTGACGTGGATGGTTGGTCCTCTGGAGCCAGTCCTCTTTATGATCTCCGTGCGAGGACCCTTAAATGATCTGGCCGCCACCTGACCAGTCCTCTTAGCCGCCGGGGATTTTTGGTCATCACCAGACCTGACTCTCTAAACTCCCCCTTTGTTGGGGTCCTTAGAAGAATTATGCCTGTGATCACCCGATTTCCTTGCAGTTGTGAACTGGTTTGGCCCGGTAACAATTCCTTTCTGATTCCCTTTTGGAAGTCACAGTCGGAGACTATTAAGTCCTTGCCAGTATCAATCACGTGGCTAGTAGTGGGTAATTCGTCCCCATGCCTAGCTCGCTTAATCGCGACCATATTGTATCATTAACCCTCCTCTAACCCTCCTTCCGTATGACAGCTTCCTTGTTTGAGGATACGACAGCAGAGTCTGGTGAGGATCCTATGTCCTAACTGACAGCATCTGATTCCGTAGCAGCCTCTGCTGTGTATCCCGCAGGATAGGAAGCCCTATGATGGCACCGATGGAACGGTAGATTCGTTCAAAACTAGCAACGTTCTAAAAAACGATGAGTATTCAATTTTTTTCTATCTCTTAGTTTTAGAGATATGAATGTGGTTAGATCTCTTTAAAAACGATAATTAACATTTTCTGTATAAAGGAGGTTTATCGCCCCTGGACCCTAGTCTTACCACTTTAGTGGAACCTTATATAGCCTCCATTCTTCATTTTGTTGAAAATTTTTTAAAATCAGCAGTTCTTGATATAACCTGTTACAAATATAGAAACACTAGGTGTTTGGTCCCGGCGCAGCTCGGGATTTTCTAAATAAAAATAGAAAATTTAATACTGAAGAATTTTGTTAATAGCTGACCCAGGCGCTATCTACCGGGTCAAAACTTTATCAGGAAACTTACTTTTGTTTAATAAAAATATTTTGTGAATTTCAGCCAAATGGCACCATAAATAAAAAAAATTTTAATATCTCGACAACAGCGCCACATATCGGGATTAAGAAACCTAGCTCCCGACTAACAAAATTTATTGTCCAAGTTTGGTGTCAATCGGTCCAGCGATTCTTGAGTTTTAGGAGCACATACACGAGACAAACGTTTTTATATATATAGATATAAACTTTTCAGCTTTATAATATTTGTATTGATGAACAATGTTGTAATTTTTTGTATTTAAAATTACAAAGACTTCAAACAAAATATTTTTTCAAATATTTTAATGAAACTCTGTATTTCTGGTGAAAACTAAAAATGTATTAATACATGTACATTTTTTTCAATAACACATATTTTAGTAAAGGTATGTTCAGACCTAACAAATATTTGACGAAAAACTCCAAAAAAAAGCGTGACCAAAAAATTGATCACACTTCAGCTTTATTTTTAACAATTTCTATTGATTTACTTAACTTTATTTGATCTAGCCTAACGTTTTGCAAAAGTAAATAATTTCTTAATAAAACTAGTGGTTCCGTGTAGGACGTCAAATATTTAATAGGTGTGAACATAGCTTTATGCACGACTACGTACTGCTGTCAAAGAGTCGAGTAACTTCTATTGTGTCATATTGGTTGAATGTATATCATATAACTTGAGGAATGTGACAAGTACATAGTAAAGTTTGGCGGTCGCATGATTCTTCGTTTCGCTTTATGAATGTTCAAAACAATCAAGTGTTTAGCTAGCACACGCAAAGGCGAGTAACATCCAATAGTTATTCGCTGTATTTTTTGTTCTTAAAAACATGTACATTATTTGTTAGTATATCTCGAGTAAGTGTTCATGCTTTGCTAGAGCATATGTATTTCTTAGCAACAAATCCATTGGTGCAGGGGCTTAACTTCTATAAATTGAACAAGAACCAGTGTGGCCATTTTGGCATTTTTGAAGCTGCAAAATTTTCATTTAGCACTTGACATTTTATATAACATTTTCAGAAAGTGTTTTCAGCTTTTTTCTAGCATTATTAAATTTAAAAACTTGGACAAATAATTACACTTAAATTTTTTTATAAATTATAATAAATTTTGACTTAAAATCTTTCTAACTAAAATAATTTCGTATGAAAAGGGATAATTCTTATGTTAAGAAACATCTTACCTGTCTTTTATATTCAGGGAATATTATAAATTCCCTTATCATGTTGATTTTAAATATTATTTGCCCTTTGATATTACGATATAAAAGTACAAGAAAATTTCACTTTGTATTAAGATAAAAATTCAATAGTGTAGAATGTGTGAAAAGATAGTTTTCTCTAAAACGCTGAAAAAATAATAATTCTAAAGCCTCAACTTTTCTTAAACTATAAAAAATTCAATGATCAAAAAAAATTGTATATCATAGAAATACATCGTTTAAATTTAGCATGTATCAGGGGTTTGAGGGCCCCTAAATTTAAAATTTTATCCCAACTACATGTGCTTCATATTAATGTGTATCAGATGCTTTACCAAAATCTATCTAATTGTTCAAATATAACCATTTATTTCAATTTCGTTAAGAAATAAGTCACTAAAATGTATTTTGCTTCGCATTAAATTTCATACTGGTAATAAATTTTTAACAAAAGTCTTTGAAAAATGTAAGCATTATTTTTTTTTAGCATTTTTAAAAATAATTTTTAGCATTTTTTGGCCATGTCTAATGCCAGATTTAGCTGTAAAATTTTTTAGATCTGGGCACACTGGCAAGAACGTGTATAAAACTTACGTTTTTTCATTCTGATTACGGTTGGTGAGAAATCTTTCGCAATTTCGGCGAAGAAATATAAAGGGATTTCACCACCACCAACCACACTAGATGTGAAGGGGTATACATACCAGAGTACGGAGAGTGCTCTAATTAATATCGCTCGCGAGCGAGTCCAATTCGAGCGAGTTTTATTTTCTACATTGAAAAGAATTATTCTTTACTGCTCGCGAGTTTAAAAAATAAAAAGTTTTATTTTTGCGAGTTGAAAAATATTGCTCGCGAAAAGAATTCAAATTTTAAGAGTCAAAAATAAAACTCAACTCGCGAGTCGAGCTAAAAAGAATTGTTCGCGAGTTTTATTTTTGCGTTTGAATTTTTTTTAATTAAAAATATCTGTTTCGTGTTTATTTGTTTGTATGTGTGGATAAATGTGTGTATGTATGAATATTTCATCGAAACACAGAACAGCATTAGCAAATGGATCAGAAGTAAGGTGGGAAAAGGTATTTATTGATACAGCAAATACTACGTTGTGACAAGTATAACTAACCATGAAAAAGAAATAGCAAAGGAAAGGATTCGTTTAAAAGAATGCAATCATGTTATACGTTTCGAAAATATAAAAATACTATGGAGAAACATTTTTTAGTTTTAAATTTGGAAATATTTACTAACATAGTATTGAAAATAAATGTTTATTACTATCAATGTTGCCAAGAGCTGAATAAAAAATAAGCTAAATTGCTATTTTTAAATAAAGGCTAAAAAGGCAAAAACTTTTCTTTTATTCATTGTGATCTTTATTATTAAATAAGTAAAAATACATAAACATATTTTATACAGTGCATAACATTTTTTTAAGACTCCATAACAATGAAACTAAAAGTAGTTAGTATACTAATAATTGTGTTGATACTGAAAAAGTTTACATTAAAATGTTTAAAAAAGAGGAAACTAGGAATAATTTTTATTAATGTGAATAAAGTTAGGTTTATAGCAATTCCTCACTGGTATCGTGAGTAATTGTTATTTGTTGGATTAAATTTTTATTTAGTTTAACTAAAAGTAAATTATTTATTGTATCTTTTGACAATTTGGACCTCGATTTTGTTAAAATTAGTGAAAGAGCACTAAATGCTCTTTCTACGGATACTTGTGTTGATGGAACGGCAAGTGCTACGTCTAATAATTTCCCAAGCTCTGGATCTGTAATTTTGCTCCTTTTGTAGTATTCCAAAATGTTTGTTTCAAAATTAAGCCTTGTTAAGTTGCACAAATTTTCCAATTTTTGGTTCATTGTTTGATCGGTTAGTGGAGTTTGCTGAATTAGCAAATTCATTTTTGCTACCAGTTTTGAAAATGCTCCGGTTGATGAAGATGATGGATTACTTAAAAATGATTCATTTTGGATATCGGTGCGTTGACCTGATAACCGTTTTATCATTATATGTGTTTTAAGGAGGTGGTTCTAAAACAAAATTAGTGTTTACAGATAATTATTTTCTTTTAAAAATGTTATTTAAATGTCAAATTTAAGTGTATGCAGCTTAAAAATAGTTTGTATGTACAATATATTAATAGTAGACTTACCATAGTATTCATAACAATTGAAGTAAACGGACGTGTTTTTATTGAGCTCCACAAATTTTTTTTTGCAATTATATATAAAAAGTTTCGTTAAATAAATAAAACAACATAATTAAAATTAAAATTTACATTGTATTAATACAACCGGTTTTATACTCAATTACAGACAGATAAAAACTTGTAAAAATCTATAAAAATAAATCAATAAAAATAATTCTAAATAACTGCACAACAAACTAAATTAAAATCACGAATCACAAACAAAAATTCTCTTAAAAGCAAAATAAACAGAAAATTAACAAAACATAATCAGTAGATTCAACAATAACAACAAACCTTTGAAAATAAAATATTCTACTCTTGCATACATATTTGTACATCAATAACAACAGAAACAAAATAATAATAAACAAAACAAACAAGTGCTTGATCTCTCTTCTTTTTTAAAAAAACAATAATAACAATAGTAACTCTTTTATTACAAATACACATTGTCATAAACCAATTAATTTTATTTTCTCAAACAGTGCTACCAGATACTGTAAATTTTTTAGCCCGATTTTAAGCATAATTAATCCCGTTTTTTAACTTGCAAATCTTATACTATGGCTTGTTTAACTAAAGGTTGTACAATTGAAAGTGATTATGAAAGAATGATATGTTGCTGGTTATGTCATGAACTTTGTCACTTTAAATGTAGTGGTCTTACCGCAACAGTTGCTGAGTCTATTTCTAAGTATAAGGGCCTACATTGGTGTTGCCCCAACTGTAGACAAATAGGTGTAAGCTTTTATCGCTTTTTCAAGGGAACAAAGGATAATTTTCTTGAAATTCAAAATGAAGCTTTCCAGCTTTCAGAACGTATAGCTGTCTATGGTAAACTATTTGATGATTTTAAGTCGCTTGATACGCTTAAATCTCCGCCACAGTCGTCGCCAAAACGACGTAAATCGAACAGAAAGAATAAAGATAAACCTGATGATTCTGCCTTATCTACTAATTCTGTAATCCCGTTTACGAAAACTCCTTCTCTTAACAATCCATCAACTTCTATTACTCCATTTAATAGTCCTTCAACTTCGATTACTCCTGGTATTTCACTAACTTCATCTGTAAAAATTCCATCAAACATAAATCCAACAATAACAGCTTCAAATATTATCGATAAACCAATAAATAATCCCGAAGTTCCTCTTAATTATGCCCAGGTCTTAACTTCTACTGCTCTTCCCCCAAATATTATTGAAAGTACCTCTATTCCTAATGATAACGTAATTGTTCACAGAGAATTACGTGCAATACCTCGTCCGAAATCAATCTTCATATCCCGTCTTGCCTCCGAAACTACAATTGAAGATATAAATTACTATATAACTACTAAGTTGAATTCAAATGCTGAAATTTCAACTTATAAATTTTCATATGCACAACCCAGAAGTATTGCATCTTTTAAAATAACAGTTTCAGCTGAAATGTATGTGAAATTGATTGATCCATGTTTCTGGCCTGATAACACACTGGTTCGCGAATACAGGTATAAAGAAAATCAGAGAAATAATAATATTACACGCTTACCTTCAACATCCGGTCAAAAAAACTAACTATCGCTTCTGATAACCAACTGTATATTGCTTACCAAAACGTTCGTGGTCTCAATACTAAGCTTTCTAATCTTTTTATAGATAGCTTCACGTTTGATCAACATATTATTGTTTTAACTGAAACCTGGTTAAATAAAAAGACCTTAGATACTGAAATTTTTTGTAATGGATACAACGTATACCGACTCGATAGAGAAACTACTACAATTGGTGGTGGTGTCTTAATTGCTGTTTCTTGTCTTTTCTCATCCGAGGAAATTAAAACTAACACTCCTCATAAAATAGAATTTATTGCCGTTCGTATTAAACTTAAACACAAACATATATACCTAACCTGTTCCTATATTCAACCGAATTCTGATGCTCTAACTTATAATCAACATTATGAGAACATTAAATCCGTCGTATCGTGTGCCCAGCCAGATGATTCAATATTCGTTTTTGGCGACTTTAACTTGCCCGCAGTTTCTTGGAGACTCTTACCAGATTCATTTTACTATACTCCCACAAATTGCAACGACTATATCGATGTATTTTTTAATAATCTATTTGACTTGTGCCTTTTCCAATTTAACGGTGTTTACAACGAATACGGGAAACTATTAGATTTGGTGTTTGTGAATGAGCCTGCTGACTGTTCATTAACTCGTGCTTTTCCAATTTCAAAACCTGAAGATCGTTATCATCCTACTATTGCAATTTCCTGTAACACTCCATTTGTTAAACGTAAAGCTATGGTCAATAACAATAAAGTCTACTGTTTTAAACGAACAAGTTACAACGAGTTAAATTTTCTTCTAAATAATACAAATTGGCTTGATAAGTTATCTATTTTAAATGGCACAGCATCTTCCTTCGATACTATGATTGATACATTCTATAAAACTATTTTTGAATATTTAAACGAATGTGTTCCGAAAATCACTGTGTTTAAGCATTCAGGTCCTCCCTGGGGCTCAAGACAGCTGTCTAGACTTAAAAACATAAAAAATAAATATTACAAAATATATAAAGAATCCGGATCATTTTGTGCTTATGGTAAATATTCTGTATCTCGTGCTGAATATAATTTACTAAACATGAATCTATATAAAAATTACTTAAACGAAATGAAAAATAAATTTAAACATGATCCTAAGTCATTTTATAAATTCGTAAATTCTAAACGTAAATCTACAGGCTATCCAACTATAATGAAGTATTTAAATAATGAGTCCAGTGATGATTTGACAATAAGTAACATGTTTGCCGACTTTTTTGCAACTACATATTCTGATGCGCAATACAACAACTCCAATAATTACCCTTACGTGATTGATGAACACCAGTCAATATCGTTTTCTCCAATTATAACTTCCCAAATTGTAACCAGTCTAAAAAGCGTAAAATCATCTTTCTTTAGTGGACCGGATGGTATTCCAAGCTGCATTTTAACTAACTGTGCTTATGCTTTTGCCACACCTTTATCAATAATATTTAACCATTCAATTACATATGGCTACTTCCCTCAACTTTGGAAAGAATCTTACATAATTCCATTATTTAAGTCAGGAAACAAATCAAATGTATCAAATTATAGAGGTATAGCCAAACTAAGTGCTATTCCTAAACTCTTTGAAAAGTGCATAACTGATTCTCTCTCTCGTCAAGCATCTTCATTACTATCACCTTTCCAACATGGTTTTAGAAAAGGTTGCTCAGCAATTACCAACCTACTACAACTAACCACTATTATTTATATACATCTTTGGTAAGACCTATTATCGAATATGGCTCTATTATCTGGGATCCTGATTATGATGTTTACATAAACCGAATAGAATCTGTCCAAAAACAATTTTTATTGTTCTGCTTAGAAAACTCAACTTGGAATCCTTCTGAAGTACTTCCTTCTTACTCTGTAAGACTTGCACGCGTTAAATTACCATCACTAGTAAGCCGAAGAAAAATGCTTAACATTGCGTTTTTAGTTAATTTGCTTAATGGTAACGTTAGTTCGGAATTCCTGCTTAATAATGTTAAACTCAACGTTCCTCAGCGAACAACTCGCAATTACATACCATTATATCTTCAGGCCTTTCACACAAACTATGCAAATTCTGATCCTTTTCGGAGAATATGTAAAGATTTTAATGAAATGTATGATTTAGTTGACTTCTCTTTAAGTGCCAGTGTCATTAAACGTAGTATTATCTTGTTTTTAAATACATAAGCTAATAATATTGTTCGTATTTTAATTTAGTCTGTACGGATTTAAATCCATAGACTTAAATAAATAAATAAATAAATAAAAAAAATAGCTATTTTCTTCTGTTCCTCTGACAAAAATGGGGTTATTGTAAAATGTGGTGGCTATTGCAGCCATAAAATCTCATATTGGGTTCTTTAATTCTGTGAGGAGTGTAAGGCCGTGCACATAAAAAACCTTTACTGCCTTTTTTTGTAATAAAAATAAAAAATTTCGGAAGGTGTTTCTATGTAAATTCGCAAACAAACATTCTTTATACAAAAACAGGCAGTTCATTAATTTCCTATGAATCGTAAACACTTCTATGTAAGTCACTAATGAACGCATACATTTTATTACACATCATTCAAAATTTAACATTTATACGTATTGCACATATATTTTAAAACACACTTATCTACCTGTTTATGAGCAGCATTCACTTGTGTGCATTTTTTTGATTATAAACATTACTTTTACAGCCCTTTCCCACACGTCTATTTTAACATAATCATTAATATAATAAGTTTTTCAGACTCATTGCACTGACATTTAAACACTCATTAGGGATCAAACAAACATATCAATGATCACATTTTCTATAAATAGTCGTGATTGTTTACTACCTGCTGATGTTTTCTATAAGAATCAACTAATTTGGTTGTCACAAGACAATTATGTGATGGCTTTTGCTACCCTAAAAAACTCTTAATTCATTTATAACACTGGTCTTCAAAAACAAATGTAAATCTTTAAATAAAAACATATAAAGTATAAAGATTTTGAAGCGGTTAATTTAAATCCGTTTGCAGTTTCAAATTTTTTTTATGGGCTTGACTAATATTCCGCCCGAAATAAGGGCCGATTTTTATTAAAACACCAACAAATGATTATTAATAATATTTCCTTTAAGTCAAACGAATAACATTTTTTATATTTTCCACTGTTTCGGACATTTTAAGAAATTAGTGGCGATACACTTTTTTTTCAAGCAAAATTAGTACTATTATTATTATTTATCAGAAAGCCAGATATATTGCGAACAAAATGAGCCATAAACCATGAAAATCGATTGACAAATGTTTATTTTATTCATAATTATTAAAGGCAGCTTTTATGAAAATAATATGTTACCAATCTCAAACACTTTTATTTAAGTCATTTAAGAACGCATACATTTTATTACACATCATTAAACATTTTGCAGGTTTACATATTTTTAAACAAGAAAACATTTATACATTCAAACACACATACATTCTTTTTATAACCCCTTCCTACACATTTGCCTACCCTTCGTTTCTAAAAATTCATATGTATGTATATTTTTACTTCGCACAAGCAAACATTAATTTTTTTAAACGAGTTGCTCGATTTTAACTCGTATGCGCTCGTTTTCTGCTCGCATAAAATTTGTACTTACGAGTTGAAAAATAAAACTCGTAAGCACAAATTTTAAAACGAGTTGTTATCTGCTTACGAGTCCAGCACAAAAATCCTATGACTCGTAAAAAATTTGTGCTCGCGAGTTTAAAAATAAAACTCGCGAGCACAAATTTTAAAATGAGAGAGTTGACTCGAATTGTGCTCGTGAGTAGAATTTTTTCCTACCCTGATACATACTACGTTTTTCATTCCCTATGAAACTTTTTTAATATTCATCTAAGACCACATAAAGTATATATATTCTGGGTCCTTGAGTAATTATAAGTCGATTTAGCCGGCACGTCTGTTGAAATCACGCTCACTTTCGAACGACTCAACAGAAAAAACCAATATTGGTGTCAAATTGTTTCTAGTTCTTCTAAGCATTTTGATAATTTTGTTAGAAAAACTAGCATAAAGAGTGGCGGAATGAACACATGATATAAGATTTTGCACAAGTTCGTTATATATGACTAGAAATCGTACCACAAAATTTCGTGAAAATCGGTCCATAATTTATCATAGGCCCTATATAAAGCCCACGCGTAAAACTGTATCGAATAATGAAATTGTAATAAGTTTTGGTCTGCCACAG
Organism: Pollenia amentaria; assembly: GCA_943735925.1. Lineage (NCBI taxonomy): Eukaryota > Metazoa > Arthropoda > Insecta > Diptera > Polleniidae > Pollenia > Pollenia amentaria. The sequence goes on along the minus strand of OX031008.1, from coordinate 62,060,362 downwards.
TTTTACATGACATGACTCTCGGCAACCACTTCAGTACGCGTAACACCGCAACGAATAATGCTATAACAATATAATACTAGAAAGCACACTGCCAACTTTTGTAAACATCGGCCCATAATTTACCATAGGCCCCAAAAAAGCCCACTTCGAAAATATTCTAACTGTAGGTGGAGGGTATCAAAGATTCGGCACAGCCGAATATAGCACTCTTGCTTGTTTATGCTCGTTTTGATTATGCTTTGCTATTTTTCCTATTTGCAAAAATTTTAAAAAGTTATATGCCTAATGTATAAATTTATTTTGTATACAATATATATTATACACGTATTAAGGTTATTATAGACACATAATTAGATCATTTGATAACTTATTGACCGTTTACTGATAGCAGCATTCTTAAGAAATTACTTGTGTATTAAATGATTATTTTAATAGTAAAATTCTAAATTGCTCTTGAAACAATATATGTATGTACATTTATTGTCAAAGAAAGGAAGTCTATTGAAAATACAATCCTCCTTTCGAAATAGGGCCTTAGTATTTAAATACCGTCTAATTATTTATTGTTCTTTTTATTAATTAATTAAAATGATTTTAAAAAGCTGCGAGCTACTGTAACTTGAAAAATGATTCTTAGTCATATGATTATTTTTTCTATGTGCGCATTTAATATTTGCATTTAATTGTTTGTTTTTGAAATAATTCCCAAACAATATAACATTTTTATTTGTAGTTACACTCTGCGCCACTCTATTAGCACACCTAAAGCTTTATTCTAAACAATTATAATTTTTATTTTTTTGGACTTTTTCATTTATTTAATCAAAATATATAATCAATATATTTAGGATTTTAGTACAGAATAAGCATTTAAAGAATCTTTTGACAGCCTATTTTTAATTTTAATCAAGAAGGGTACTGTCAATGAGAAAACACGTTCCATTTCTACGAATTTTTGCCCTTATAGACAAAAAATATTATATAATCTCTGGACACTCAGTTTTGATTTTTTAAATCGAATCAGTGTTTTCTTTACTAAATTTTGTTGATTTTTTAATTCATTAATTGTTAAAAGCAAAGCAAGGTTTTATGAGTTACTTTAATAGGGCCTATTAAACTTAGAATACGAATACAAAAGAAAGGTAAAAAACAAAAGGGTTGCCATAAGCCGTAAAAAATAATATGATGCCATATTTGTGTTACTAGTTATATTCTCACCAATTTTGCATCCAAAATTTTTTTAAATGTTAATTTTTCACTTTTGTCATCATCTCAATCTAATCCAAAAAAAACCTTTTATGCTTTGCATAGAAAATCATTAAATTTTTTGAAGCAATTAGGAACAACTTTTTTCGTTTTTATAAAATAAAAATCTGGGTCTTAAATTTTTTTTTAAAATTGTGTACATTTTCACTCCCCCTTCTTTTATTGGCTCGAAATTTCAGAGCATCAGACATTATACATTTTCTTTCTTATCGGATTTGAATTTACATCTATTTTCTGACATAACTTATTTAAAATTATATCAGCGGTTAAGCTAAAATAATTAAATAAAAAAATTCCGTGAATTCCCGCACAAATTTGTCCCGAGAAATTCCGTATCAAAAACACTAGTAGCAATAGAATTTATATAAAACTTTTTTTCTTAAGGTAGTTTTCTGAAAACTTTTTTTTTTATTTAAAAATAACATCGTTCATAATGGTATTACATTTGTTCCTGAACTTATTGAAGCCATCAAACTAGCCTGAAGCTCAAGTCAACTAGGTTACAGAGACACGTTATACGAATCTATTTAAAACAAGATCTGTGAAGTTTTAAAATTGAAAATTAAATAAAACGAAATAATTTTAGTCATACAACTGTAAATAAATTAGTTTAATAAGGGGTATTCTATTCGAATGGTGCAAGCTTTTTGGTATAATTTTTCAGTCTGTTAATATTTTTGATTATGGTAGAAGGAAATATGACTATTATGTATATGTGAAACAAAATATCGACTCAATGTTCGTCGCGGCTTCGGTGGCATACCTCTATCCGATGGTCCAAATCTTCAAAGACTAAGACATAATTGAGTTTCAACGTCCTTAATGTACCGAATTACGAGGGCAGATCAATAAGTCCGTGACTTTTCGAACTTCCCTCGTAGTTATATGAAATGCAACACTGCTGCCATCAAGTACCAACTATTAATAGACTACTGTCAAGTTTTGATCAAGTTCCGTCATTTACTTTGCGTTTAACAGCTGTTCAAAACATACAACCTCGTGGATTTTTTTAAAAATTTAAAAAATTGAATTTCGAGTGCTCATTAAACATTATTTTTTGCGAAAAAAAACCGTCAATGAAACCAAGCAAAAGCTTGATAAATACTATGGGGACTCTGCACCATCGATTTCAATGGTAAAAAAGTGGTTTACTGACTTTCGTTGTGGTCGCACAAGTACAAATAACGCTGAACGTTCTGGACGGCCAATTGAAGTCACTACACCCGAAAATGTCGAAAAAATTCACGATATGGTGTTGGCCGATCGAAGAGTAAAAGTGTGTGATATTGTTGATGCCATAGGCATTTCATATGGCAGTGGGGTTTCGATTTTAAATGATCAGCTAGGTTTCAGAAAGATGTCTGCAAGATGGGTGCCGCGTTTGCTCTCAATTGACCATAAACGTTATCGTGTGACAACTTCAAAGGATTGTTTGGGGTTGTTTAACCGAAATTTTTTTTGTAAAAAAAATTGTGTTTCATTCAAAAAGTCACGGACTTATTGATCCGCCCTCGTATCTACTTTAGCTTTTGCATTGTTCTTGGTTTATTGACGTAAACTTTTTCTTATAAATATCCCCAAAGAAAGAAGTCCAACCGTGTCACATGATCGTAGCCGCCACGATTCGGTCATCATTCGCTTCTATCTGTTCAACCAACCATTTGAAGTATTGACGACGCACATAGGGGTATTTTGCCAATCTAGCCGGACAAAAGTTGGTGGCATTAATTTTTGTACTTTAAAATTAAAGCTCACAAGTTACATAGTATCCAGCACGAGTATGTTATCGATCAATGTGAAGCTGTAACCATCGGGCCCTTCTAAATTAAACATTTTGCTTTTAGAGGAAACAACACGATGCCACTCAGAATCTGAGCTATTGCTCCTTTCGGTATGCGTTAAGAAGTGGCGGTTTCTTTATTTCCATTCTCTGAATATGATCAGCTTTCAAAATAACTTGTCGCATGGTTGTTAAACTCTCAATAACTTCTTTTTTTTTTTGCTTTATGCCCCTATTACGATATACAACTAAACTCAGTTGAGTTGAAATTAAAACAACTTCTAGTGATGAGTTGTAATTTTTTGATGTTTTTGTTAACCGCAAAATAACAGAGTTGTTAACCATAATACATAAGCTGCAAAATTTGAACTAGAGTTGAGTTGGCTTTTGTTTCGTGTGAATAAGAAGATTTTTCCGAAAAAATAATTTTCTCTGAGCTAGATAACTTTTAATAACTTTTTGTTCGGCTCTTATAATTTTGTCATAGTTGGACTGACTCAAGGCGAATTCAACTACAGGTGGTGTCGGAACTACAACAATCCAAAAACAACAGAAACAACATAGGTTTTTTTGCATTGTTAGTGTTTACGGTCCAAAATGTCAACCATTCCTAACAAAACACTAACAAATCAAGACAAAGTGGCTCGAACTGTCAAAATCAGATGGCGTTTCGACACCACCTGTAGTTGAATTCGCCTTGGATTGACTCATTTAATAGAAATGACGAAATTACTTTTCGATTTCTGCTGATCTTCTTGGATATTGCTGCGATCGATAGTCAAGATATTCTTATAAGCAATAATTCTTTCCTTTTCTGATTTCACATTTTAAACAAATCAGTTAAATAATCAATTTGTTAAAATGAATTGCTTCACGCGTACGCTTACTTAGTTAAAATAATTAACTTTTGCTATTCAAGTGACGCAAATGCAGTGCATTTTTATTTAAGTTATTTGCTTTTTTTTTTTTTTTTTAAGCGTGTTAGAAATATAAAAATTACTTAAGATTTTAGCGTCGTCAACTAATAAACTTTTGCAAATGTAAGTATGTATATATACGGTGTAATATTCTAGTGGCGCAGAGTGTACACATGTACATACATACATATATTGCTTAGTTTACTCTTATATATAAAAAAATATTTTTGTTTTCTTAAAGCCATTCACTCACATCGTAAACTACATTCTGTGTATACAGATTGATATATAAATACTTGTATTAGATAACATATACATACACATTATTTTTTTTTTTGTTGTGATCATTATTTACATTTTCAGTAAAACTTTCCATACTGGTTTTATTCTTATTAACACGCGATTGTATTAAATATTAATTTTATTTATTTTTATTTGTATAAATATTGAATTAAGGAAAAATCGGAAAAATCCAGTTTATGAAGTTTCTATGTAATATGTTGATATAATCACCCTTACCATGGTTGGCGAATAATTTAAAATACGCCTGCGACTGTTTAGTAATAGATTAAAGGATCTAAGTTTACGTTCTCTTTAATATATTACCAAACAGATGCAGGCGTATTTTAAATTCGCCAACCACGATAAGGGTGATTATAAATAAACTAGTTGAAAATGCCCTCAGAAAATATGTACTTGCTGGTCCAAATTAAACGAGCTGGTTTAATAGTCAATTGACCGGTAGTGGTGACAGGTCTATCGGTTAAAGTTTGTATGAGTTTATTTTATTAAGAGCAAAATGAAATGCAATAAGTTGGGCGTCGTTAAATTGCAAAAGTATGCGCAATAGAACTAGAATATTTTTAAGAAACTATAGCAGTTTGCAAACAAAACGCACGAGTTTCAGAACACCATAAATCGTAGGATTGTCAGATAATTGGCGTTTGCTTAATTTTAACTATTCATGATAACCTAAATATTGGTTTACTCACACAACAAGTCAATGATAACATAAATATTAGTTATTACTAACTAGTCACGCTTAAAATGACTGAAACTAACACAAACAACATTTTTTATTTTTATTCATGACCAAATAATATTAAAAACAAATAACCGTTATATATACGGCTATGCCGAATCTATACATACTCTTCACCATGCTGCGATAAAAAAGTAATCAAACTTCCGTTCTTTAGATATAAATCGCCTATGTGCTAGAAATCGCAAGAAATATGCGAGACATTTAGAAGTGAAAATGAATTTAAGAATTTGACTTAAAACAGAACTTATATGTCCAAAATAGTGTATATCATATTTTGTAAAATGATTTATTTTATTTATGCTGGAGTTCGTAATACGGCATTTTGCTTGCAAATGTTTATTTTTTGTGTTAATATTTTACAGCTAAAAAATATGGTTTAATTATTCGACCAGTACTTCGAAAAAAAAAACGCGTGAACTCTAACACATGCTGAAATAAAATTGGCGATTTGCATATCTGTGACTTTGCAATCATTTGATTTTCAGCACATGACCGTATTTTGTGCCACGCCCACATCAAAAAAGTGAGGTTTATTTTATATTTATTTTTAAAAGCTATTCGTAATATCTATACAATTATTGTAACTCATTTGTGTGATGCCAGATTGCTGAGGTTCTAAGCTGACAAATAAACTTAACTATATAATAATAATAATAATATAACAATAACCAAGATGTTTGTACATTATTTGGAAACTTTGGCTGTTGCCGTTCTCCAGATATACAGATATCTTTAATGTCTTTGTATGGGAGGTGCCGCCCCCACTTCTCCAATCTCGCTCCTACCGTTCTAAATATATTTCGTGCCACGTCCACTTCAACATTATCGTCCGCATTTTATCAGATGCCTGTACTTAATTTGGAAGCTTTGACTCTGGCCGTTCTTCAGATTTAAAAAAAAACAACAGCAGGTTGTTTTTGGGTAAAACTAGAGGCAGTCGTGGGTTTTTGCTCATACATAAATTTCAATAGCAAACATCGACGGACATCGTTAAATTAACTCATAAAAAAATATAAAATCTATAGGGTCTAAAATCAATATTGTTGAAATTGCAAACGTAATGGCAAATTTATACCTTTTAAAAAGAGTACTTTTAGGATTCCAGTATCTTGTTAATTATTTTTTTTATTATTTTTTTATTGAATCTTCATATATTAAATATGAACTAACAATAATTAATCAAATCTTATCCTAATATAAACTTTATGTCTTGCCGGTGCCAGACAAAACAGTTCGTCATCACGGCTTTAATTCACATATCGATGACTTACTTTCTCAACCTCGTAACTTAAAAAAATACGGTGTTGACTTTTTCATACCAAACGATTGCTATTTTTGTGTTCTATTACTGCAATATGTTGGATATGCCAATGCAAAGCACCTTGCATTGGCATATCCCAGTAAAAAAAATGTGCTCCAAAAGGAGCAGGTTTTATGTATGAATTTATACCTCAAATCGCTTCAAACCTGCTGATGTGATGTCTGATTTTTGTATGGGGTGTTCCCGGTTTGGAGGAATGTTTTCTGCTGACAATAAGCGCTTCTTTTAACAAAATAAAACATGCAAATAAAGCAATCCTAAAGTACTTTTTTAAGGGCTTACTATATTAATACATTCATTAATATTTTGCTTAAATGCCTTTTTTAAGCATTTTCGAAAACCATAATATATTTTAAATTAAAACCTTCTTCGTTGTCGGCAATAAAATAGCAACTTTTTTTGTATATTTTATTCGTTATCATTTACTGCTGTATAAGACCACTCTTATTGAAGCGCTCGATTATGCGCTTTTTCTCTTAAGTGCTTCAAAAAACACAATTTTTTTTTACTGGTATGGTTTAGTAGTATAAATATGGGGATTCTGTATATGATTTTTGCTCCCTACGTGATTCCCATAAGGAGGAATTTTTAAATTTCAAATTGCTCCCAACGTGTTTTCCCATAAGGAGGAATTTTTTTCTCCCATAGGGAGGAATTTTTAAATTGAAATGTTACTTTAAAGTTGGTTTTAGTTAATTTTAAATTTTTTGCTCCCAATGTATTTTTCCATAAGGAGGAATTTTGAATATAAACAAAATAAAAAAATTTTTGAGTAATTTTAAATAAAAAAGAGAATTATATAAAGTTGATTATATTTTCTTCAATGAAGAGAAATTTAAAAATGTGTACAAAAAAATTGTTTGAGTATTTTAAAATAAGATAGAGTAATGTATAATATATTTAGAATATGCAGCACATGTAAGTATAGAGATTAACTCAATTTGAAAGTTTGCCATTAATATAAAAAGGCTTAGGGAGTATATTCCACATCATTATTCTAATTGCCACTTTAAAGGAAACTTAATAAAAATGGTAAGCATTTCGTACATAATAAAGGTATATTTAATTATTTATTATTTTTTTCTTGTTTGTTTTCAGATGTATAAAAAAATTGTGAATATTGCCCAAGGTATTAAGCCTGAGTATATTAGAATAGATGATATACCTTTAAACCAATCTATGAAAATTGTGAATTTTGAATGGAAAGAAACACAATATGGTCTTAAAGTCATTGCCAATTTAGATGACAATAAATGGTTTTATCTACCCAATAGAATGATGAAATTTTTAAACAAGGAGGATCCATACTTAACTCAAATGAATGATAAAGTTTGGACAATTATTTACAAGGGGCGTCAATTACCAAATGGACCTGCAATATTCGATTTAAATTATATCTAAACTCTGAAAAAGAAATCCTTACAATAAAGATAATTATAATAAAACAAAAACAAGATATTTTTTAAAATTTTTTATAAATTTTTATTTAAAAATAATTTTAGTTTTTTTTTTTTTACATTCTTTTATTAAAATTGTATATTCAATAACCAAGAATCATCCTCCTCCATAAATTGTTTTACAATCAATTCAACAGCAGGAATCTCCTTGATAATATCTGCGGGATGTTGTTGATCCCGCTTTTCCTTGATCGCTGGGGGACTTTTATAAAATTTAGATTTTTTTGCACTAAAATTATGCACCCGCATAAAGTGCCTTTTTTTATTAAATTTGTTGGCAAAAGTTATATCTTTACAAAATTCGCAACTGAGTTTAACACGGTCCATTTTTTAATTAAATAAAATAATTAAAAAATCTTTTAAAAATACCTCGTAAAACATATATCTATTTACTTTGCACTTATTTTTTATTTTGGTATATATATTTAATATGAATTTTAATATGAAAGCATATTTTGAAAAATAAATATAAATTTATTATTGTGGAAATTAAAAGTCAATAAACTTTTCGTTATGCTAAAAAGTGCAATTGTATGCATTTTTAAAGTTTAAACATTAACCTTGAATGTTTGCTTCATATTAAATTATGAGTTAATAAACTTTTTCATAAGTGAAAAAATGCAATCGTAGCATTTTTTAAGTTTAAGAATTAACCTTGAATGTTGGCTTCAAATTAAACTATGAATTAATGAACTTTTCGTTAGAGTAAAAAATGCAATCATATGCAATTTTACAGTTAAATTAACCTTGAATATTTGCTACACATTTTTTATTGGTACAGCTTTTTTAAGTCTAATAATGTAGTTACAAATAGATTTGACTACATATATATATAGTGATGTTTAAGTTCTTCTGATATATCACACCTGTATCTAAAAAATTTTAAATGAGGAACATTAAACAAAAGGAATCCAAACAAACAAGACCAAAAATGACTTATTATAAACAATATCTTCAAACGTTCCTAAAAGACTACGAAAATGTGCTCATGTTTGAGCACAGGCAGTGCATAGATCATTATTTAACAATGATAGAGGAAAATGAGGACTACGGTGTAGATGACGTCGATGAGGGACTAAACGTGCCTCATTTTGATTGCTGCCCATGGCATAATACAAATTGTAAGGAGGGTCCTATTCCGTGCAGGTGCACGGTATACTACTTAAGAAAAATGAATGTAATAAATTTGATTAATAATTATAAGTTTATATTTAATATGGAGCAAATATAAAAACAAAAATTTGTATATATTTTTTTTTTATCTTTTATTATATTCTTAAAAATTCTTAAATATATATTTAAATAAACTTACAACTAAAATATCATTGTAATATAAATTAAAATAATTAAATAATTTTAAAATTAGTTTGAAACTTATGTTTTTACATCTTAAATAAATAAATACACAACAATAAACACCACATAAAATTGAAGTTTCACTCTGAATTCGAAGACTATTATAAGTAAAAGTTTTACAATTTTTATTTAAAAATAATCTAAAGTATTTATTTGGATATTGGCCAGCAGAACAAAAGTACTCGGCAGGTTTGTTTTTAGGAAAATAAAAAGCAACCCAATGCTGTCCAGGCTTATGTGATGGATCAGTGTTGGCAACGTAAAATGATGGTTTTAAAACTGGTTGTGTTGGTAATTTATTACATGCAAATACACCTTTAAATTTATATTTTGTTATATTATTGGACTTCAAAGTATTTTTAATATTTATTGAATTCATAGTGTTTGAATAATATTACGCGTTTTATCAATTTCTATAACACTGTCAAATTCACAGTATACTAAGCACGTTATTGCTTCAATAATTGGTTTACCAAAACGCCCTTCAATACGAATAGTTCCTTGGTTTATTAAATTACCGCAATTAGAATTATTATTATGATCTGGTGTCAAGTCGAAAGCAAGTAAAAAATATCCGTTATCAAAAAGTTCTTTAGTTATTTGATGACCTTTATCGAAATGATGAATTCCAGTTCCTTTAAATAGTGTTTGATAACCACGAGTACTTATTATTCCTCCGTTATTGTAGTTAAGTTCAATTGGTTGTGCAGGAAATTGTACTCCATTTACAACCAAATTAAATCTTTGTAAATTAAAATGTTGAAAGTTAAATGGATTTTCTTTTTTCTCTCCAGTATATGCTTTATTAGACACCATTCCAAAAATTAAAAAATTTGGTAATTGTCCTAGTATCACGTTATCTAAACTTAATGAGTGATTTCCAGGGTGTATTGTAAACGTTTTTATTTCCACTCTTTTATAGGGATAAATTGCATTTCTTGATTGTAATACATTATGATGAGCCATTAGAATATTATGATTAATAGTAAGATGGTTTATATATAAATTAGCTTCATGTAATTTAATATAAGATTCATTTTTATCGCCACCTTCTAAAATGTAAAATTCTGGTTTTTCCATATTTAATGTTACCTTCAGATCAACATTATTAAGCAAATATTTTTGTTGGTTAAATACATCAACATGAAGTTTTCCAAAAAGCTCTACTTTTTTTCCATCCTTAAATAGTTTTTTTCTCTTGTCTAAACCAGGATTTTCTTTTTCAACTAATGAATTTATTTTATTTATATCAATAGCCCAGCCACATGATTCAAGATGCGTTGATCTAGCATCATTTCCATAATTTAACAATTTTTCTATATAAGCTCTATAGTGATAGTTATTGTCAGGTTGTGATACATTTTTATTGTTAAGGTGTACAATACAATTTCTAAACAAGGAGTGCAGTAAGTTATTAACAACTCCTCCGTTTCCTTTTATTTCAATAACCAGTCGAAGATAAATACTATTAAGATCACGATATGTTTCACCATTACCTAGCGATACAAATTCAATTGTGCTAGAATTATCTAGTGATGCAATTGGATTGTAGCAAATTTCTTCGGTTTTAACAACGCTAGTTTGAATTGGAGGAGATTCAAATATATCCAACTCACTCTTCATACATTCTATAAATCCTGACATTTCCAATTCCCAAAAATATCCCTTAAGTTCTTTCCTCTACAACGTTTTGATTTAATATGTTGCTTTTGCTTTAAACGTTTGAGTTTTATACGTCGACCTTTACCTTTCTGCATTGTTTTCATTTTATCAATAGTAGCTTCTTTTATATTTTGTATGACCTTTTTTCCTTTGTTTAGTAAGATTTCTTTTATTGGCTTAGTTCCAATTTCTTCTAAAATTTCCTTTCCAATATCTAATGATTTATTCTTTAATATATTCATCCCCGTTTTAAATAAGGGTTTGAGATGTGAAAATACAGCCGAAAATATGGATCCAATACCACGACCGTATTGTAAAATTCTTGGGGCGTGATATATTTCACCAATATTTTGTATATTTTCTCCAGACTGATTATTATAATAACTTGTATAAATCGCATCCATGGTTGTAATAAAAATGATTAATTTTGTTTTGTTACGCAACTATTTTATATACATTTTTTTTTTAAAGTGTAGAGTACAATAAACGGGAACTAATTTATTAAAGTTTATCTCTTCTCCTTCATCATTTCGAATCATTATGGAAATATCATTTATATTATAGGCTTCAAGAGGAAAATATTCAATTCTATTGAAATGTATATAGTTTTTCAATGTTGTTACTGAAAAAATTTTTAAACATTTAATTTTTTTACTACCAACATGTCGAGGTTTTATAATATCAGTATAAATAAATATGTGTTCATTTATTTCAGAAGATTCAATTTTATTGATAAACTGATTTATGTTGTCAGAGAATTTGTTCAAAGATTTTTCGAATATATAATTTGTTGACGATAATATGGGATCTTTTTCATAAGTTGTTGTAGATTCTGGACTAGTAATTTGAACATTTTGTTCTATGTTTGAACTTTTTATATTTACATTACGAGTATCTTTATCTTTTGTAGATATATTAGATTGGGGTTTAACAATGTTTAATGTATTTAAAAGTTTTGAAGTTTTATTAATATTTTTTAGTTTTAGCTCGTCGGATGCTTTCATTAGTTCTTTAAATTTTGTTTTAATTTCATCATATTCATTATTAGAGTCAATTTTCAATGTTTTTACAGATTGATTATTAAAATTTGAAATGTTGCGTTTTTTACGTTTAAGTATATTTTGATTCATATTTAGTTGTTTATTCGTTATCGAAAAAGATATATCTGATAATCCGACTTCCCACTGGTCACTCATGGTAAGAGATTGCTTTAATAAATTTGTGAAAGTACTTGAAGTGTTTTTATATAAATTTACTGAATCGTTACTTAATAAAGTAACATAAATACTATTATCCTCTGTGCTTGATGCCATATTTATTAGAAATGTTAAATATTATAAGTTGTGTGTTATACATATATGAAAAATTTAGTTTATCAGCTAAAATCTGTTTGATTAATCCATGAATTATATTCTTTTCCGAAACCCAACCATTTTACAAATAGTTTTTCACCTCTACGTTTTAAGACTTTTTCAACTAAAAAGATGTTAGGAACTTTAGTTTTTAATAACTCCTCTTGATAAAATCCGCCTTTAATTATATTTCCATTAAAATCTTTTAGCTGGTAGGTAACAGGGTTTGTTGCATTAATTTTATTTACTTTAAAAACTTCTGTAGACCAATTTGGTGTATATCCCTTTTCAAAAACATTTTTATATTTGCTTATGCGAACAAAATCGTTAATATTAAATTTTCCATTTTTAAAAACTTTTAAGTTATTATATACAGTTTTTAAAAGTTTTTTTTCATTTCGCTTGTTAACTAAATTAGGTTTCATCTTTATACTTCGATGATAAGATGAATTATATTCTATCAACAGCTTTTCTAATACATCTATCCAGTTATAATTTCCTTGCATACTAAATTGTTTCCACATTTTATTTTTTAAAGTTCTATTAAATCGTTCAACTATTGACGCTTTTAAGTTTGAATATGTATGATAATGATTAATATTTAGCTCTTTCATAAGAGTTTTGAAATATGTGTTGTAAAATTCTTTTCCTTGATCTGAATGTAGGTTTTTAGGAGCTTTATTACTGTTTAACTTTATAATGCTTTTAAATGATTTTGAAACCTCAAATCCTGTTTTAGTTTTTAATGGCAGAGCGTAGGCATATTTTGAGAAAACATCTATTACAGTAAGCATATACTTGAAACCTTTATTAAATTTTGCATATGGTATCATCTCCACCAAGTCTATTTGCCAAGTATCTAATATTCCCTTTTGAATAAACCTACGTCGCTTAAAGTTTTTTCTAGCTTGACTATGAATTTCGTCAATAAGATTTTTTTTTTTACTCATATTAATTAAAATATTCTTCCTTTTTTATTCATTAACAAATGGTTTTTAAGAGCGCAAACATGTTTCATCAGTTTATATACCCATTTACAATGATGGTTTGTGGTCCCTCAGGCTGTGGAAAATCTACTTTTATTGAAAATTTAATTAAAAATCAAAACTTAATATCTAAAGATATAGACCGAATCATATGGTGTTATTCTGAAATAAATGCACTTCCAAATATAGAAAATGTAGAGTTTGTTAAAGGAATTCCAGAGTCTTTTAATACGAATGACGAAGAATCTACTTTAATAATATTGGATGATTTAATGCTTGAATCATCAAATAAGAAAGTTTGTGAACTATTTACAAAAGGATCTCATCATAGAAACTTAAGCGTAATTTTAGTTACACAAAATATTTTTCATAAAGGGACTTATTCGCGAGATATATCATTAAACTCCAAATATATAGTTATGTTTAAAAATCCAAGAGATAAGACACAATTCCAACATTTAGCTCGTCAAGTATATCCAGAAAACTCAAAATCTTTAGTAGATGTATATAATCATTGTACAGAACAGGCTCATGGTTATTTAATAGTTGATCTTACTCAAGAAATACCAAACGCTTTAAGATTTAGGTCAAATATTTTTAATACAGATTACTATATATATGCGAATATAAACAATGACTTCAAATCTGAAGTTACTGAAGGAGAACAAACATATTCTTTATGTTCTTGAAAAAGCGGATCACAAACTACGAAATGCAATTTTGAAAAATGTTGACAATGTTGTTATCAAAACTTTAAATGAAATTATTTTAAATATTATAAACAGAAATCATAAAATAAACAAAAATGTGTTTGAAAAACTAAAACCATATAAAAATACTTTGAGGAAAGTTTGCTCATCACAAACCTCTATGCGTCAAAAGAGGAAACATCTTATACAAAAGGGAGGATTTTTACCCATTATTATTACATCAATATTAAGTGGAGTCATTGGAAAAATTTTAGAAAATGTCAAATAAATTATCAAAACTTATAGTTCTTCATCCATCAACTTACGAAAAATTTAAAGTTAAACATTCTGATTCAGATTTTTTACATCGGAAACTCTTGCCAATATATGGTTCACATACACTGAAGGATATAAACAAATGGTATTATATTAAGCAAGAACTTGCTAAATACTTAATTGGATCCCAACGATCATCTAATCAGAATAAAATATCAACAATGCATAATTTGCGCGATAATGAAACTCAAACGAAAAAGGTCTATAAAAAGCATATTGAAACGCAAACAATTACACCTCAGTCGAGTAGTATAGCACTGCAAACGGATTTGAATTTGCCTGAAGATATTTACACAAATAATGATGACCAGAACGATATGGATACAACAATACAAAAATTTAATCCTTCTTCTGCATCTTCCGTAGCTAAGCGTCTTAAAAGCTTTTCGGAAAAAGGAACTCCAAAAATTAGAATATTATCCAAAACTGATCATTATTCAAATATGAAACAATCAACTTTACCTTATCAATATTCTCCTCGTGTTACAAGAAATCGAAAAAAATTAGATTACGATACTGAAAATGTATTATGGCAAAATATTTAAAAAAATAAAACTCTTTTTTTGTTTAGAAAATATGTACATAAAATGTTTTATTATTAATTAAAAATAATATTTACATGTAAAAATGTTTCTTTAGTATTCAATTTCCATTAAATATTCATCATCATCATTATCTTTTTGAAACTGATCTTTATAATTAATTAAATCTACGTTTACTTTCATTAAGTAGTCATCATCTTCATCAAATTTTAAAAATTGTTGCTTGTAGTGACCCCAAGCAAGAGTATTAACATTATTATCACAAATATATCTCTTATTATCTAAATAACTTAATGATATTTTATTAATTAGGGAAGTATATAACACATGTAGTTTTGACTTAAAAATAAACATATTTCCATAATAAATTTGTTTGTTAAATAAACAATTTTTATAATCAGATAGACTTAAACTGTTACATATGCTACTCTTGACACCCTTAGCCTTTTTAATTTCCTGCATATCTGCTGTTTTAAAAGCATACATTTTTGCTCTCAATCCTACAAATTCTTTCATAATAATTCCATTATTTTCGTCTTTCATCATCCCTAAGACTTTCTTATTTTTTTTTGGTATTCCAAATTTATTATTTGTTTCATACTCTGATGTATCAAACTTTAAATCAATGTCGTTAATTATATCTTTATAGAAGTCATCCGTTTCAAATGTATAAATAAATGAATCTGTGTCCATATAATTTAATTCTACTTTAGTTTTATATTTTGGTAATATGTAATCGTAATGAAAATCATACATTTTCCATTTCGAAAGTTCTAAGATTGTAAAACCTAAGTAAATAGGCTTATTGTAAAATGAAAAAGATTTATTTAGTTCAACTGCTACCATGTTTTCTTCAAATATACTTAAAGAATGAAATTCTGGCTTAGCAATAAGAGAACGAGCTCCAAGTCTCTTACCAACATTTTCCCAATTATTAACTATTTTAATATTTTTACGTTTGTCAACGTTTTCCATTGTTTTTCCATAAACTGCATTATTTAATAATTTGAAGAAATTTTTCTCAAAAGTATTTTTTGCGTTAGTTCTATGAAAATTATTTAGTGAAATATATTTTTTTAACCAATAAGACTGTTTAAATTTTAAAATTCTATGAATTTTAGTTAGCTTCAAACCATGTTTTAAACATTGCTGTAAATTTTTATAATAAATTACATACTCCGATTTGTTATTTAAATCAACAAGTAACTTTTTTTCTTTGGAATCTGGTGGAGTTTTGTTTTCACTACAAAAAGGTAAATTATTGTGAGTATCATGGATTTCTGTTGGATATACCAAATCAACTTCTAAAATATATCCAATATCTGAATCATTTGGTACTGAGTCTAAAGAAAAATTATCAATGTTTCTTACCCACTCAAAATTACCTTCTGGTAGAGCTTCAGACATTGCCCAACCATATAAATTATTTGCGTCTAAATACATTAAGTATTTCGAAGGTAGGCTTTGATCATAATCTGGCAAATATTTATTGTTAGCAATAGAATGCCTTTGAGAGCATTGAACTATTCCTCCTCTAATACCCTTTTGAAGAAAGGAAATCATTTCTAGATCAGTAAGCAAATCTAATTTAATATTTGTTAATTTAAGCATAGCATCCCATGACAATCCTGGAGCTGTGAAATAATGGCATGGGTCTAAATTATAAATATCTTTACAAACAATTCTAAAATTCTCAAATACATCTGCTAACAATAAAACATCAGTTTTAAGGTATAACATTAAATAGTCTTCCAAAGTTTCACATTGAAATGTACTCCAAACCATTTTAGCATGAATGTAGTCTTCTTCAAAACAATGTGTATTATTTAACTTATTAAAGAAATCTTCTTTGCTTGGCAAATGTTTTTCTGTAAGTTTCGCAACAGAATTCAAATAATTATACGGAAAAACTCCTTTTCTTACAAGTAAATTGAACTTAGTTTCATCATCTACACAAAATGATTTCACTATTTTCAATTCATGTTTAGTTAAATTCTTAACGAGATTGTCTAAGCTTGAGGGCATAAATCTATAGGAGTCTAAAAATCGTATTTCAATATAATCAGTGCTATCGCCTTTTATAGACTTAGACAGTGATATATATAGCTCCTTATTTAGTGGAATAATATTTATAGGACCATCATCAATATTGTTTAGCTCTTTAATAAATAAATGACAGTCATAGGCCGAAAAATTATGAAAAATAACAGGGAAAAATTTTGGTATTTTATAATTGATATTGCAATAGTTATGAGCTGGTCCTCTATACTTTCCACTTAAATGACAATGATCTTTTACTTTTATGTCATTTGTAATAGCTTGAGAGCAAATATGACAAACATTATTGTTTTCAAAATTTAAATTTTCCTGTTCGGTTAAGGGTGTCATTGGAACAATTTTAGTGAGAAAATTATCATTTAAATATTTTATATCTAGTACTAAATTTTCTATAAAGAGCTTTGCGGAATCAAGCCCCTTAAATATTCTTAATCTATTTAAATTATCATTGAAATTACACTTAATGAAATATGAAAATGCATAGGGGATATGCTTATCAATCAAAGTTGTTGATGAAGTATCCCCTTTCGGAATGCACGTTTGAATGTTTTCAAAAATGCATTCCGAATCAGCATATATCACAAATGGAACTTCAATGGAGTTACTGAAATTCTTAAATTCTAATACTGACTCACTTTCCTTTGGAGCATAGGCGATTTTTCGGTTGCAGTGTTTTTGGTGAATATTTAATTTATCATTTTGGTAAAAATGCTGCAGGCAGTCATCGCATACAAAAATTTTGCCTTTATGCTTCGTTGTTTGCAATCTGATTAATCTGCAAGAAGAAAAAATAAAGATGACCTTTTAATAACACAAAATTATAACGGTTGTCAATTATAAACTTACCTTGAAATATTTTTTATCCACATAAAGTGGGAATTATGTCCGTTTTTCTCCTGTAGAAACATAAGGGAAATGTGTTTGGATTTTTTCCCTTTAGTTTTGTAATAGGGTCCAACAACTAAATCTTTTTCGTCATCATATCCAAAAACATTGATACTTATCAGAGGGTTGTTTTCTTCAAAAATGGCTATGTCTTTTATTTTTACAGGGAAGCTTAATCCCTTAAAATTTAAGGTATAACCATTTATGGCAATTATTTTTTCCTCAATCTTAACATTGTACATAAATGTGAGATTGGCGTTATTTTGTTTTAAGTCAGCTATTGCTGATATAACAGCCCATTTAAAACAAAACTCATCTCTGTTTTTAATATTGAGGCAGGCTTTTTTTATCATTAGTTTTCTAGGAAGTGGTATGAACGTTGACCCCTTCATTGGTTGATACTTATTTATATTTATATCTACTTTTATTATTTCAATGAGGGTCCAACCACTATCCCTTTCTTGAAACTCCTCCATTTTTTGTAACACTTTTTCAATTTTTTTTTTGCAAATGACATCAAAATCCTCAATAAAATATATCTCTTCCATTTTTGTTTGGAAGGTTTTTATTTCTTTTGATATATTTTCTTTAGTTTTCATGTTTGGTTTTATATAAAACCCCGAAAGTTCCATATTGAGTTTCAATATTTCATGGAGTCTTAGAAACTTCTCCACTTCCGACTTTATTTCCGCGGCAGCTTCTTTTAAAAATATTTCCGGAATAATATTTTTTTTATTCATATTTTCATATGAAAGAATTATTATTCTATTTTTAAAGGCACTTGTCACTTGTTTAACTTTTCCTATTTGATTTTTTGAAGATGAAGATGCATGCGTTTTTTCATGCAATTTTAATTCCATTTCTTTTTCAAAAACTTTTTTGCACTCACTACATTTAATTATACCGGCCATGTTTATAGTTTCAAAAATACTTGATAACTGTTTAATAAAATATGTTATAATTATTATAAATAATTAAATAAAATACGTTTGAAAAGTTCATTAATTCATAGTTTAATTTGAAGCCAACATTCAAGGTTAATTCTTAAACTTAAAAAATGCTACGATTGCATTTTTTCACTTATGAAAAAGTTTATTAACTCATAATTTAATATGAAGCAAACATTCAAGGTTAATGTTTAAACTTTAAAAATGCATACAATTGCACTTTTTAGCATAACGAAAAGTTTATTGACTTTTAATTTCCACAATAATAAATTTATATTTATTTTTCAAAATATGCTTTCATATTAAAATTCATATTAAATATATATACCAAAATAAAAAATAAGTGCAAAGTAAATAGATATATGTTTTACGAGGTATTTTTAAAAGATTTTTTAATTATTTTATTTAATTAAAAAATGGACCGTGTTAAACTCAGTTGCGAATTTTGTAAAGATATAACTTTTGCCAACAAATTTAATAAAAAAAGGCACTTTATGCGGGTGCATAATTTTAGTGCAAAAAAATCTAAATTTTATAAAAGTCCCCCAGCGATCAAGGAAAAGCGGGAGCAACAACATCCCGCAGATATTATCAAGGAGATTCCTGCTGTTGAATTGATTGTAAAACAATTTATGGAGGAGGATGATTCTTGGTTATTGAATATACAATTTTAATAAAAGAATGTAAAAAAAAAAAACTAAAATTATTTTTAAATAAAAATTTATAAAAAATTTTAAAAAATATCTTGTTTTTGTTTTATTATAATTATCTTTATTGTAAGGATTTCTTTTTCAGAGTTTAGATATAATTTAAATCGAATATTGCAGGTCCATTTGGTAATTGACGCCCCTTGTAAATAATTGTCCAAACTTTATCATTCATTTGAGTTAAGTATGGATCCTCCTTGTTTAAAAATTTCATCATTCTATTGGGTAGATAAAACCATTTATTGTCATCTAAATTGGCAATGACTTTAAGACCATATTGTGTTTCTTTCCATTCAAAATTCACAATTTTCATAGATTGGTTTAAAGGTATATCATCTATTCTAATATACTCAGGCTTAATACCTTGGGCAATATTCACAATTTTTTTATACATCTGAAAACAAACAAGAAAAAAATAATAAATAATTAAATATACCTTTATTATGTACGAAATGCTTACCATTTTTATTAAGTTTCCTTTAAAGTGGCAATTAGAATAATGATGTGGAATATACTCCCTAAGCCTTTTTATATTAATGGCAAACTTTCAAATTGAGTTAATCTCTATACTTACATGTGCTGCATATTCTAAATATATTATACATTACTCTATCTTATTTTAAAATACTCAAACAATTTTTTTGTACACATTTTTAAATTTCTCTTCATTGAAGAAAATATAATCAACTTTATATAATTCTCTTTTTTATTTAAAATTACTCAAAAATTTTTTTATTTTGTTTATATTCAAAATTCCTCCTTATGGAAAAATACATTGGGAGCAAAAAATTTAAAATTAACTAAAACCAACTTTAAAGTAACATTTCAATTTAAAAATTCCTCCCTATGGGAGAAAAAAATTCCTCCTTATGGGAAAACACGTTGGGAGCAATTTGAAATTTAAAAATTCCTCCTTATGGGAATCACGTAGGGAGCAAAAATCATATACAGAATCCCCATATTTATACTACTTGGTTTGATTTTAGGACGTTAGCGTATGATGTTCTGTTATTACTAGGCTGCGGTACCTGAATGTCATTAGTGTTAACTTGATTTGTTGCCTGAATTTGACGATAGAGTATACAGGTTAAATGGCAGTATGCCTTAGTGTGAAAAAATTCTTGGCAGCTTAAACATTGCACGGGACCATTCCTTGTTTGCGGATCCTCTATCGTTATTTTCCTTTACAGGATATATTTCAGACTGTAAATGGGATGCGTTTCGTTTTTTTTTAAAGCTTAACGTCGCCGGGTTCTAACTCCACCCGAAATAGTCGCTGGGGATTTTTTCTCTATTTTTACCCCCGTATTTATAAACGATTATTAAATTTAACAAACGTTTATTAATCAAAATTTTCATAGAAAATTTGTTTCGTAAACCTTTATTAAATTTAAAATATTTTTATGAATACGGCAGTTAATATTTATTATATTTTTTTATTTTGAAGCCCATCTCTTCTAAAAACGATTTTATCTCACCTGGGTCCACACACGAGTCAATGCCCTTAATCCAGAGATATGCAAAAGGCTGCCCATGGGCGCTTTGTTATTCTCTTGTTTACACGTACTTAAGCACACGTACAGAAGAAAAAAATGAAAACAATTCAGTCTCGCATGAGCAGTCGCCCAGGTATGTTGTGTTACGCTTGTTGCTTGAGCAGCGTTGCCAAATGTGATTTTTTTTTTCTGTTAAAAAAAGTTTTTTTTTTTTCTATAAAAAACTTGTAGGGACAACATTTTATACGCATGAGGACTTCGAGATGTTCATCTGTGAGACGATTTCGGTGTTTATTTTTTATAAACTTCAATAAAGAAAATGAAGATTCACATATAAAGGTTGATCCAAACATCGAATACATCTTTAGAATTTCATTTTTTGTTTTTGGATATATGTTTTCATTGATATTTTTCCAGAAGTTTATTCCACTTTCTAGAGGTAAAGATAAATCAACTTGCATTTTTTTCTTCTTTTATGTCACCATTATGTTTTTCAATGTTACACAGTAACGGATTATTATGAAGTTCGATCATATTTTCAAGTCTTTGAAAGTCAAAAAATCGATTATTATAATTATTAAGCATACAATCTAAGACATCTACATACTCATTAAATTTGTTTATATTAGGAGATTTGTTAAAAACTTCGAAAGTTCTATTTAAACTTGATAAATTTTTATTCTTTATATTTGTTATTAAAATTTCTATTTTTTTTTTATAAATGTCTGAACAGCAAAAAAATAGTTCAAAAATAGTTTTTTTATTTCCTTGGAACTGAAGGTTCAATTGATTAACAAATTCCGTAATGTCTGTCAAAAATGCGAAATCTAGTAAAAAATCGGTATCTGTCAAATAAGCAAGTAATTCCCAAATATCATTGGTTATATTAATTTGAAAAAAAGCAATCACCTCTTCGCGAAGACTAAAAAGCCTTTGAAGGCAGCGTCCTTTGCTAAGCCATCGAACTTCGGTGTATAATAGCAAATCGCCATACTCAGAATTTAACTCATCAAGAAATCCTTTAAATTTTCTGTGGTTCAAAGCATTATGACCTCCACGAATTTTGTTTATGATTTTAATTAAAATTTGCATCGCATTCGATAAATTCAAGTTTTTCGTAAAAAGTGCTTGCTGGTGGATAATGTAGTGAAAAGCTTATATATCCAAATTATTTTGCAATAATAAACCAACAAACCCATCTTTTTTTCCTGCCATTCAATTTGCACCATCGGTGCATACAGAACAAAACTTGCTTCTGGCAGCAAAAGAAAAAACTTCTTCATTGACAACATCAAAAATAGTTTTCCCTTTAACATGGCCATGTAACGGAATCAGTGCCAACATTTCTTCATTAATATTTAAGTTTTTGTCTACCGTTTTAACGCATAAAATCAGCTGTGCTGTGTCACTGATATCTGTACATTCGTCTAAGCAAATAGAAAAGTACTCGCAATTTAGAATTTTATTTTTAATATTTGAATAAATAAATGCAGTTCGGCGAATAATTGTGCGAGGGGACATGGGTACCTCATTTATCATTTTTTGCATTTCTTCTGCTTTGACACCAAAACATCCCAAAACTTCATTACATACCTCCTTGAAAAATGTGCCATCCTCAAAAGTACGGCAATGCCTAGCAAGAGCGGCAGCAACGACAAAAGAAGCTTTCTTTTTCGAGTAACGTTCTGCATCTCCGTCAGCCCTATATTCTTCACTATCTAATAAAATTTTCTCAATAAATGGCTTCTTTAACTCTACAATTAAAGTTTCTTTTTCATCATCAGATATATTTTGATATTCGCTATGACAAAGAGTAAAATGCCTATTCAAATAATAATTTCGTGTGCGTGGTAAGCTTTGCTGACATATCAAACATTCAACTTTACCAAAAGATTTTGTTTGCTGTGCTTAATTCCCTTTTTAAATAATTTATAAAAAATACTGAAATTAATTGTTGGAGGATAAGCTGTTCCTATGCGCATTTCACTGGTTGCTTAGGCCAGATCATCAGGAAACGTTCTCCTAAATAATTTTAGAAAAGCCAAAGCTATCAGCAAACAAGACTTTACCAAAAAAAATTTCGGCACAAAAAAAGTTATTAAACATTTCTGCATCACACATTTTTTAAGTGTACATGCAGTAACAACGTCAATAGAAATTGTTTGTGTACAAAAAAAGCATCAACACAACCTCTTGTTATACACAATTGTGTATAGAAATGGATTTCCCTGGTCTATTTATTCAAAAATAAAATAAATTACATGGGAATTTTAACGTGAAAAAGTTATTTTAGTAAAAAGTTAGGGTATTCATAGTGGTAAGTAAAATAGAAAGGGTATTCACGTTGTTGGGCTACTCATACTTCAAACATCTGTGCATACATTTTAATTCTAGCTAATGGTATATCATAACTTTTTACAAAATACCAAATGCGCACCTGAGTTTGCCTGCAAAAATGTATAAAGTCATTGTAACAGGTCAAAGTTACGTTAAATAAATTAGTAAGGTTAACTCTTTGAACTCGGTCATATAATTGTAGCATAAAAAAGTAAGCAATAAAAATAGTGCTAAACAATAAAGTTTCATTAATACATCAATTAAAAAAACACATCTTCTTACACAAAAATTTTACCTGCTGTCAAATTTTCTTTTACGTGTATAGGTTTACACATAAATTGTAGGAAAACAAGACTTTTTTAACTTGTTTTTTAAATATTTTTACTTACTTAAGAAAAGTGTTTTCAAAGAAAAAAAAAAACCAACCGACGCGATTGGTACAGAAACAAAAATATATTTGCAAGCACAAAATACCAACAAATTCTTGGGGCTATTTTTTTCTTAATAATTTCTGCATTTAGGTACGTCTTTTTAACGAAAGAAAAAGGGACCCTTTTACAGGCATCAAAGAATTTTTCACAAACAAAACACATATCGTTAGCTTAAATGCAAAACAATGTAGATATTATTTGAAAATTTGAAATTTTTGTTGATTAGGATTCACGTTACATATGTATTTTTTATATAATTTTAAGTTATTTACAAAATTAAAAATGACGTATCATCAAATACATATATAATTTTTTTAACAGCATAATGTATAATCACACTCAAGAAAAAATTAGCAGAGTTTTTAATTCTTTTTATAAGAACACATTAATATTTTTAAACACCAAAACTGGGTAATCTTTTTTATAACTGATATTGGGAATTATTTCTTTTTCATAAGCAACTTTATTTTATTCAACATTTTTTATTTTTCGAATTTATTCTATGAGTTAAATTTCAGCTATGTATTTTATAAAGCTTTTTGTAATAGCTCTATTCCTTCAATTTTTTTAGGAATGACTTCATGCACTACCAGACGATTATATTGTATTTTCTTGTTACATTTTACCTTAGCTTTTCGTTGGATAGCAATGAAGTATATTTATGTACAGAAAAATTTACAATTATTAGACACCAGCAGAATGTAATGCATTTTCTGGCCCGCTACGGCCTTCGTCAGCATTCTTTGTGTCACACTGGATAGTGATACTTTTATAAATTGAATGTATTTAACAACTATTTTAACAAACAGATATTGGGAATTATTTCTTTTTCATAAGCAACTTTATTATATTCAACATTTTTTATTTTTCGAATTTATGCAATGAGTTAAATTTCAGTTATGTATTTTATAAAGCTTTTTGTAATAGCTCTATTCCTTCAATTTTTTTAGAAATGACTTCATACACTACCAGACTATTATATTTTATAACTATTACCACGGTGTTAGTGGACTTAGTGATCAGATAATAATTTATAATAATAATTTTTAGTATTGCATAAGAAAAAA
The DNA here is from genome assembly GCA_943735925.1 of Pollenia amentaria. NCBI lineage: Eukaryota > Metazoa > Arthropoda > Insecta > Diptera > Polleniidae > Pollenia > Pollenia amentaria. Next base: position 62,035,725 of record OX031008.1, on the reverse strand, counting down.
TAAAAAAGTGCTGTAAAATTATAAGAACCGAATCCATATACGTATGTAAAATAAAACCTAAAATAATTGTGACTATCAGCTTCTTCCACATAGGACTGTTAGACATTTTGAAATTTTTAATTTAATATGCAATATTTTCGAAAAAAAAAAAGAATTATGGCAACGCTGCAGAACAATGAGAGCGGGAGAGTCATAAATCACTAACATTATTACAAAAAACACATGTATGTGTTTGCCTATCTTTGCCTTAATCACTATCTGAAGACCTTTACTGCTCTTCAGTTGATATGTATAAAAGTTTTTATTAAGTGCTTCAAATTAAGTTATTACTTTACGAAACTTGTTTTTTGTCTCATTTATACTACCACGCTTTATTGCAGCTACATAAAAAGAATTTTCACCTATTACCGAGATCAAATTCTTTATTAATTCATTTTTGCTCTCTAAGATATATCGGGTGTGCTTTAGAGGATTCCTCATCCAGAATTGCAAAACGATTTTGGGAACTTATTCTATCAGTTGTACCATCTTTTAAGACTTTTGGGACCGAAACAACTGCTGAAGAGGTTGGGCTGCGACCCCGTTTAAGCACTGTTATATACCTATCAATACCTACTTGCGACACTGAGTTTTCCATTTTGCCTGATTTGGTGTTAAAATTTTCATCACTTATTAAAATTTGCACTCGATAAGAGTTTTTTTTAACTTTAGTGTTTACAGTTGTGCTCTTCTTATTATTTGTTGCTTATCAACACCGAGAATTAAAAAATAAAAAACAAAAAATATTTTTGCTTAAAATGTGTATGTTTATGTATGTACATGAGACTGACTCAAAAAAAAAATTATATGTTCAGCCTTAAAACATTTTGGTTGTGATTGTACGGAATAAATTAATAATTTTGTCATTTGGTTAGATTTTGAAAATTTTTTAAAGCAGAATCAAAGAATCCCTATATATCTATTATATTTGGTCATTCATTGGACTAAAATAAATGTACTGAATTTTTTATTCATGAAAATTACCATTTTTGACCCTTTTTCGACGGGGTTTAACTCACGGGAGATAATCGCTAGACCCAAAATATATTGGGAATCTTCATAAAACATGTCAAAGTTAGTTTTGAGGGGGTACATAAACAACTTTTTTTTAGTCGGTCTAATGTACATACATATATTTTTTTCTTTTTTAATACTTTATATATTCAGGTTTTTGTAAATTAAATAATTTAAATTAAAATTTATTCGATTGATGCGTCCATTCGCTTGTTTTTTTTTTTTTTTTTTTTGATTACAAAAAGTTATTTTTTATAAAAAATAAACCGTATGTCGAGCTTAGAGAACACGTCTATCTTAAACGAGCGCTACCTACTAATGTTTTGTTCATAACTTAGATTTATATACCGACGTGCTATTAAAAGTTATTACCATTAACCTGGTTCATAAAATTTGGACTCAGGAAGACTTGAGTTTTCCGAAAATGGGAATTTTTCTCTTGATTATGCACCGATTGGGATTCCGCCAAAAATTTTCAATATCAAAATTTGGCTTTAATGCAGAATTTAATGTTGTTTTGCTTATTTTTGCAGGATATTGGTTGTAACTCGGGAATTTTTCACCGATGCGACAGATTTAATAAAACTACGTATTTTAGGGGTCTGTCTATGGACGAATTTTCTGACGTCTTCATGTGAGTAAATTCGAACATGCCAAAAGGTGTTGTTATGGCAGTTTTTGGTATGTCGCAAGGCACTCAGATCGATTGTCGAAAAGACTGTGTATTCTTCCAGCCAATGCATAAAATCATGGATGTGAGGCATCGGGTACCGATCTGGCTCGATGATGGCGTTAAATTTCCTTCCTCACAATGTATTCATTAATCGTCCTTTTTTACATGTGGAGTGGGCTGGCCCAGGGGCTGGACGATATAGGTTACAGCATCCAATAACGTTTGAATTTCAGCTTTGGCAACTTTCAGCATGCCAGGTGCGAGACTACGCGGCCTTTTGTGATAATGTGAACGACGTCGTGTGTTATTGGAGCAACCTCCTGCTGTGTTTGCGTGCTTCTAGGGAACAATCTAAGAAGTACTTGGAGCTCGTCGTTGTCTTCAATGGTAGATAATCCTAAAATAGGCGATTCAATGGTTGCAATGTCACAACTCCTTACTATGTTAGTGTTCCCATCGAGAATTTTACGCTGTCATATAAATTGTCAGGTTGTGACGATCTAAAAAGTCTGCTCCCACAATCGGTTCAGATACGTGAGAAATTATAAAATCCCATGACAAATTTCGACGCAAGCCAAAACTGAGTACAAGTTTTTTTCTGCCGAAAGTTTTTATCGGTGACTTGTTCGCGGCAAATAAAAAGATATTGCCGTCTGGGTGTGCCAGCTGACTACGGGTGAGAGGAATGACACTTATCACGGCTCCGGTGTCCACGAGAATATTTATGTTTGATATTTTTCAAAAATTGTAATTTCTAGTTTGTATTTGTATTGTTGTATTTTTCGTTGTAACATATTATTTATTGTTGTTGAATGGGGCACTGATAGTTCGTGAATTGAACTGTTGTCATTGACTTCTGCGATTTTGTCGGCCATTGTGGCGATGTTATCAAGGGTCTCGCCGCTTATTGAAATGATGCTACGTGATTTGGTAACCGCGTAGATTTTAACAAGCTATCGTTGACCTGGTAGGCGGCCAAATTTTTCATCTCACGGAGTACTTGCGATGGTCTTAGATCGCTAAGTTCAATATCTTGCAGCAGTTTTTTTTAGTCTTTTTTTTTTGTTTAGAGACAGAAAACATTGAACTAGTTGAAAGCAGTTTACGTGAACATCCGTGACTTTCAATAAGGAAAAGAGCAGCCTAACTGGGACTTCCAAGAGTGATTCATGAAATTTTAAAAAAGGATCTGAAGTTCCATCCTTTTAAAATTCAAATCTTTCAAGAACTGAAAGAAAGTGACTTTGATTTACGCAAAAATGTTTGTGAAACGATGTTTACGCGTTTTCGCACTGTAAATCCCATTTTTTGGAGCGACGATGCTCATTTTCACTTAAACGGCCACGTCAACAAGCAAAACTGCCTTTACTGGTCTCCTAGAACCCGCAACCTTCGATTGAAACATCAAAAACCGTTGCATTGCCCCAGGATAACTGTTTGTTGTGCCTTATCCACGCATGAGATAATTGGACCATTTTTTTCGAAAATTCTCGAGGCCAGGCGACGAATGTCAACGGTCAAAATTATGGACGCATGATTACGGAATTCTTTTTGCCAAACTAGTGAGCTCATCCATCGTACTATTCCCACACGTGGTTTCAACAGGACGGGGCGACTGCACACACAGCCAGAGTTTCGATGAATTTGCTTCGGGAAAATTTCGCCCAAAAACTGATCAGTTGCTTTGGGGACATCCCATGGCCACCGAGGTCGCCCGATCTAACTCCCATGGATATTTTTTTATGGGGCGACCTTAAAGAGAGGGTTTATAATGACAATCTCCAATCTCTTGTGTCTTTAAAGGAAAATATTCTTCGAGAAATCAGCTCAATTGAACCAAGTGTACTGCAGCGTATGGCACAGAACACAAGGCTCCGTTTTGAACAGTGTGTTCAACTCGACGGAAGACATCTGGATGACATACTCTTTAAAAAATAAAATCCGCAATTCCATTCAATTTCAATTTATTGCAGGTAATATAAAAGCCTCATTAGGCCAATAAACTATTCTATCGTTCAATGCTCTTATAAAACTTTGCGTCAATTATTACGTTTTTTATTTAAGTTTGAAAATATAAATCCGCCACCAGACACCACTGTAGTAATTTATAGTTGATTATAGCTAAACTTGGTGAAATTGGCCTTAATAAATTAAAAATTGCTTGAAATTAGAAAATTAATCTAGGCTTTGCGATTAACATACGATTTGGGCAACACTGTGTGTGGTGAAAATTGCTTCACATACCCATATGTTTAAAGAAAATCATACTAACATAATCAATGAATTGTTTTCCTTTCTTAATGCTTAAAAAACAGAACGTTTACTTTTGAAAAATTTTATAACAAATTCAAAGCGACACATGTATAAACAAAAATACATTGGAACATGAACTACAGCCAAATGATTCGTTTGCGATGTTTGCTTTTTAACCGCAAATGGTGTCATTTGGTATATGAAATGCCATTAAAGTGTATTTCTTTATATTATCTGTGTTCATTTACTAAAATTGTTACGAATTTGTAACAATTGTTGCTGTAAAATTACTAAGTGGCAACATTGATATTGAGTATTTATATAAAAAAAATGGGAGAGAGTGAAAACTATGAAACAAAAGTCTTTCATTGAACAAAGTCTGTGTTTGCCATGTGAAACGAAATGTGTTTGCTAGTAGCATGAATAAAACAACAGGGGCCTATTTCACTAAACTACAATTCAACAAGTTACAATCACAAGTCTAATTCTTACAAGTGCTGCTGAATTGTGTTTCATTAAACACTTGTAGCTTTTTGCACTTGTAAACTACAATTTCTACAATTACAAGTGCTTGTATATATTGTGATATTAATTTTACAATTCTTATTTATTATTACTCAAAATGCTAAAATATCCTATAAAAACGCAATATAACACATTTTAATGATATTTCTTATTTTTTAAACCCAATCTATCGGAAAATGTGCGGGGAGCGATAACAATACATTCTTTTGCAATTATGGGTACTCTAATGTATATCGATAATTTGTTTTGATTGTTATCACACCACTAATCAATCAAAACATATGAAGTTTGTGTTTAAAGCAGGGATGTCAGCGTCATACACAATTGTGTCATCAAAACTCACATGTACGCTTACGCTCTTTTATTTTGCGAGCGTAAAATATAATTGTTTACTGCAAAACACTCTCATTCAGCGGGAAATATCGCACGGCCTGTTTTGAGGCCTCTAAACAGAAATAATATATTTATTATTTATTATCTTTGTTTCTGTTTTGTTTTATTTCTGTTTTTAACATTGTACAATGATTTAAAAAAAAATAAAAATATTGGAAAGAATTGTATAATGTTGTAAAAAGACTTCAAATATTGTCAAGTGCTCAATTTTTCCAAAAAAATAAGCAAAGTTTCTGCGAAATGCAGGTTTCAAATTAAATTTATTTAAATAATAACTGATTGTGTCTGTCCATAACTCAACATTTTTTGATAATTGTATTATTATTAATTGCTCTAAAGTCTTCATAGCAAAATATGTATGTTAATTAGGCCTCGTAATAGGCCTCGCAACCACAGATTTCTCCCGCTGGGAATGTAAGAGACAAGAGTAATCGCACCAACACAATCATAATTGACACCACTGGTTTAAAGTAATGACAAATCAACGTAATAAAATTAGTGTGGTGCGGGAAATTTTAGCTGCCAAAGACGTTCTCGCTAAACTCACCAAAGAGATAAAAATGAAAGAGGGGGAGAACGTGCTTATGGGGTGTCTTGCACTTGGACTGATGACAAGTGCAAAAGACGCCAAATACCTGCGTGATGTTTTTTGGGCAAACATCAAAAGGGCGACACTGGTAAGTTGGTTTTATAAAGTGATAACATTATATTATAATATTTTTTTTAATTAAGGCCAAGAGAGCCAAGTCCTAAAAGACAGGGGCGGCTGGGGGAAGGACAAAAAGCTCACGGAGCTGGACACCCTGGTCTTGGAGTTGATTAGAAAGGAGTCACAAACATGTGATGGCATCCGACCACAGGAACCTAAAGGTGACCAAGTGGAGATAACAAATTTAATATCAAAAGAAATTTGTCCCGTTTTAGCCTGAAACGCTCATTTTACTCCAACGTGGATTCCAGGAATTCATATTCCAGACGTGGTCTAAAGAGTCTTCTTCTTCTTAATGCGATTTCATTATCGCTTTCATCACTGGAATCGTATAAAAGGTGTTTTATTTTTATATATGATTAGTGGGGTTGCCGCTTATCGATAATTTCTAATAAGCAAACAATGTGATATAGTTTGTTTTATTACATGTAATCACATATTTAAAAAAATAAATAATTAAAAATAAACAAAATAAATAAATAAATGCTAATTAATATTGAAATTTTTGAATTTTTGTTCAAAAATAGTTAAAAATCCAATTTTACTTCAATTTGTCATTCACTTGTAACTTGTAAAATTTTTTCTGAGTGTCTCCGTCGACAATTCTACAAGTGTACAAGTGAAAATTTAGTTTTGTGAAACAAAACCACTTGTAGAAGTATGACTTGTAGACTTGTGACTTATTTTCTTCGACAGCTCCAATTCGAATAGCTTGTCGGGGTCACCATATGTGGCGTACTATTTTAGATTTATATTAGAAGAATGAAAAACAACTAGTTCCTATAACTAATTAAATTAACTTTATTTTATAAAAATTATAGCGGAATTCACCCTTGATAGTAAAGTCCCTTGTAGACTTTGTTAATCTTATAATTTTAGTAAAAATACTAACATTTACAACACTGCAACAACAAAATGTATTAGACTAAAAAATACTACGCTGTGGTTGAAAAATCCCACAAAAAGTAGTAGTAAACAAAGTGTGTGAATTTACCAGAATAAAACAGTTGAAGAAACTTTATCTGTCTCTTTCTCTCACTCAGAAAATTCATTAATTTACAGTGCATAGGAAAAAGACACTCACGCTTTGAAGTATAAAATCGTATTAAATATAACAGAGTTGTATACTTAATACAAAGGGTGAATACCGCTTATGTTTTTTACAAACTTAAAAAACGTGTATTTTCTCTAAAGCTTAATAACGAAAAGGGAAGACATTTTTTGGTTTCGATTCGAGGTTGACACATGTTATTTAACTATGCGAACAGGTGTGTATGTGGGGAACGTACATCACAACTTATTAATTTCTAGTACATTATAAACATAAATACAGCTAAAATTTAGATTTTTTTAAACGATATATGGCAGGTCTTTGCGCCGAATGCAACAAAATTTACAACTGCCCTTGAATGTAAAATTTTACAGCCAGGCACCAACTTTTGATACATTCTGATAACAAATGTAGCTAAAAATTTTTATTTAGAAATTAAATTTTTTATGAGGTAGGCATATCCAACACCGAATTTTTAAATTTAACATTTTTTTAACCTAAACATAAAGTACAGTATACGCAATTTCATCTTTATACGACAGTGAGTGCCGTTAGATAATTATTCAGGTGGTAGGAAAACATAGAATATCATGCTTTCTAAAAATAAATAAAAAAATTTTAAACTCTAAAATTTTCTTTTTTAATAAAACTTACTCCTTTTTTCAATTTTACACGCGGTTCAGACGGTGATTTTTTCCATGTTTTTTAAGACATGATTTTTGGTGTTTGTCGGCGAACGGTGTAGAGAAGCAAGCGGGGTAGAGAAAAAAACACGTTTTCTGATCTATGTGTCTCTTTTTATATTTTTCTTTGCTCCCATTCGTAATTTTGTTATGTTGCTTCATTTTATTTTTTATTTCAATGTGGCAACATCTCTTTACAATACAAAACATGGAGCGCATTAAAATTGCTTGTTTTTATAAATAAGCAAGTAAAGAAGAATTACCGATAATGGGGGGAAAAATCCACCCTAAAATCATGGGGAAAAAATCTTCGTTTGAATCTGTTGTGTTTTTGGAAGCAACTTTCAAACGGAATTAAAAAAAGACATGATTTTTAAATCACGGTCTGAATCTAGTGTTAGTATATTAATGAGCTCTTACTTCTTTCTATATTAAGAAGGCAGTTTTTTAAGTTATTAAGTAATATATTGTTTGTTGTTAAATACTGTAGCATATTAATCTATTAATTTAATTTATTATTTTTTATTATATTTTTAGAAATTTACAGATGGGATTACAAACAAATTAGTTGGGTGTTTTTATAATCCTCCCACCGATTACAAAGTCACTTCAATTGTTAACGGCATTCTTAACACCAAGATACATGAATGTAATATTTCAGACCCTCAAATTTCTAACTCTGACATAAATACGGAAAATACAAATGATGATAATAATGATTCTGGAAATCTTAGTGATGCTGATGCCGAAACTGACACTGAATCTGCGATTTTAAATACCGATCTGACGACACCAAAGGAACCGCCTACAAAAAATGTTGTACTAGTTAGAGTATACGGAAACAAAACAGATTTACTTATTGATCGTAAGGCCGAAACACGAAATATCATAGTTTTGCATTCATATGGATTTGCGCCAAGTCTTTATGCCACTTTTAAAAATGGGTTGGTTTATGATTTTGTACCTGGTGTTATTTTAAATCCGGAAAGTGTTTTTTGGCCTGAAGTGTGGTCTTTAGTGGCACAACGTATGGCAGATATGCATAGATTAGTAAAGCCAAATTGGGAACGCGATTCTATTACAAAGCCAGTGCCAATGCTGTGGAAGAAAACGCAAAGTTTTTTTGATCTAGTACCTGCTCAATTCAAAGATGCCAACAAACATAAAAGGTAATTGTCCATGGGATAAATAAAAATAAATTTGTTTTTATTTTCTGCAATATGCCAAACAAAAAATTCATTATTTTGTAGAAAACTACGTTGAGCGGTCGGTCAGAGTGGTCGAACGGATCGGAGTACGAACGCAAAACGGCGAGACTCTTCGGCTTGCCGGCGGTTTAGCGATGACTCGTTGTTATTTTCGTAGTTCGTCGTTCGTTCACATTCGTTTGTACGTACATACATATGTATATAATCGTAGTAACAAAGAAATTAGTTGTCCCACTACAGAAAAATCGAATGAATGAATGAAACATTTTAAGAATAACAAGTCTTAATCATGCATGTTCATGTCTGTTAATGAATGAATATTCTATCCCCAGTCCTGAAATCGTACTAATTCTTGAATCTTCATTTTTCTTTTTGGTTTCTTATTTGGGCTCTATATAGACTTGAAGGCACATTTTTACCTATAACACGCATGCGTCAGGAATTCGCCGATCTCTATAAACGCTTGGAAGCATTAGGATCACCTGTAGTGTTTGCACATAACGATTTATTGCTGGGCAATGTTATTTACACGGAATCATCTAAAACTGTGACTTTCATCGATTATGAGTATGCTGATTACAACTTTCAAGCCTTTGACATTGGTAACCATTTTAATGAGTTTGCTGGTGTTGACAGCGTCGACTACACCCGCTATCCTAACCGAGATTTTCAATTAAAGTGGTTAAGAGTCTATCTGCAAACTTATTTACAGAGATCTAAAATTAGTGACGCTGAAGTTGAGACCTTATATGTGCAGGTTAACCAATTTGCATTAGCGTCACATTTCTTCTGGGTTATCTGGTGTCTAATACAAGCCGAACATTCCACGATAGATTTCAACTACGTTGAGTAAGTTTTTATTCTAATTACAATTTTTTTAATATCTCATATTACAAATCTCTTATAATTCTCTCTTCCTCTACAGATATGCATTTTTACGTTATAATGAATATTTAGCTAGGAAGGAAGCATTTCTCGCTTTAGATGCTAATCTACCAAAGTGTAAAATCTAATGATATGTATATCAACATCGTTGTTGTATACTTTATATTTTTAAGTGGTGCTGTGGTCATTTTCCCTGCCTCATTCTCCTACCAGCTTAATGAAGACAACACTTCAATTTAGCAAAAAAAAAAAAAAAAAATATTTTAATAAAATTAGCATTCCGCAAGCGTTAAAATATAAAAAAATGTTTTTTAAATATTTTTAATAATATTCTTTTTTTATTTTAAAACTTGTTAATGATAATTATGTTTTTCCTTGTTGTTATCAATAACATTCTATATACTTACATACGTACATAATTAATTTCGTCATCAACTCAAATTACTTTTAATTGTTTTTGTTTTACTTTTATTTGCTTTGGCTTTTTACTTTAAATTTTCAATCTAAAAACGTTGCCTTGTAGCTTCCACAACACGATTGTATGTTTATAATTATTTCATAATTTAGTCCTTAATTATTTTTTAAAAAGTTCTTAATTTTTAAATGAAATTGATTTGTGATTAAATACAAATTGTGTTTTTTTTATATCTATATTGCATATGAAAACCGAAATATTAAATCCTTCTAAACAAATTTTACTAACTTCATCATCCAAATTCATCTGCGGCAAACCCAGCCGCGGTCGTGACTCCCAAGCCACTAAGAACAATTGCTCCTCGGAAAACTATTATTGCTACCCGGTTTACTTCTGGCACAACGGCTAATGATGTGGAACACCATATAATAACAATCTTACTACAAACTTGTACAACGACATCCATATTTATAAGGTAAATGCACGAAATAGAGCATCTTTAAAAATGATTGTTCCGGAGACCCTATTTTATAGACTTGTAAGGCCCGACTTTTGGCCAAGAAACACAATAGTTCGGGAATTTATTTATCGCGAAGACAAAAATGTCACACTCCTAAAGCAAATCCAAAAACTAAATAAATCTTCTATTCAAATAAATAATAGTTGTAGTATAACTGAAAATAAAAAATCGTCCTTAATTTCTATTGTTTACCAAAATGTTATCTATAAAGTTTTGGTATTGAACATTCCATTCTAGTACTTACTGAAACATGGCTACGTGATAAACCTTGCAAAAATATCCACAATTCTGAAATCATGAGTAGTATAGATTGCAGTATCGACTCTTTTTACCATCTGAAATCATTACTCCAACAGAATTCCAATAAATTGAATTCGTTTCCGTATGCGTTAAATTTGAATCAAAAAAATGTTTCATATATTCCTTCAGCATCCAGAGTACGATTATATTTTTTTTTTTTTTCTCAGTATTTATTTATTGAATCTTCATATACTAAATATGAACTAACAATAATTAATCAAATCTTAACCTAATATTTGATTTATGTCCTGCCATTGCCGGACAAAAAAGATTTCGTCATCACGGTTTCTGTTCACATATGTAGGTGTTTACCGCTCATCTGATTGGGTGAGTGCTGCAGTGTCTCTTCTTCTTAATCGAGTGTGGCCGCCATAATTTAAAATATTTCGTGCTAATGGGTTTGGGTGCAGTTCCAGCCTTTTTAAATATTTTACTGCATATTTCGTTATCATAGTTTTTACTAATGGCACATTGAGATCCTTGTGGATATTTGAGTTTTTGACGTACCAGGGGGAGGCTGTGATTATTCGAAGAAGTTTATTTTGGCGCCTTTGAATTTTTTCGATGTTAGAAGCCGAGGCAGTGCCCCATAAAATTTGTGGTTGGTCAATCCAGAGCTAGCGACATTTTGTTAACACTTGGAGACTTTAATCTTCCAAACATAATTTGGACCAAAAACCCAGGCACAAATTATTTTTATCCCTCCATTTATTTAGATCAAAATAACGAACTATGGGATTCTATAGCAGATTTAGGTCTTTTCCAAAAAAACAGCATACAAAACATTTTGGAAAGATTCCTGGATCTGGTATTTGTAGATCTACCTGAAGATTTCAGCATACAACGCATCAAACCTTTATCAACACCTGAGGACAATTATCATCCTACTATGGAAATTAATTTGTTCGTTCAAGCCCAACAAATTGTGAATACTAGCACCAGCGGGGATGATTTACCATTGTGTATTAAATATTCCAAAATATTCATGTATGTAGATGATGTTAAAGTTTTTCTAAGGTACAAAAACGCAATTATGTCTTCCTTACTCCTAGATGAACTAAACAGTTTGAGCTTATGTTGTGGTATAAATTTGATGTCTGAACTCGAAAAAATGTAAACATATTGTTACGTTACTGCCTTTTCAATAACGTTTTTGGTTTATTTCCTTTATAATAAACCTCTTGAGTTCTTTTATTGCAACTTTAATAAAATAAATAAAACACTTTTAACACTTTACTTTTTAGATGTATAAACTATTCACGCCACTTTATTTAGAACTTAGTCAATTTTACCACTTATAATTGCGATGTGCACACTTAAATAATCGTACTAATACGATCAATCCAACGCGCTATCTGGCCTTCCGGATTTTTGAATTGTAGCAACCACCTGAGTGCAGAATGGTCTGTTCTTAAATCAAAATGTTGACCATACAAGTATGTATTTGTGGAAATGCTTTATGCACTCTAGTACCGCCAGAAGCTCTCGCCGAGTAACGCAGTAATTCCTCTCAGGCTTCGAAAGTGTTCGACTGTAATAGGGTACGACTTTCTCTACACCATTGACCACTTGGGACAGCACACCTCCAATTCCAAATCCGCTTGTATCGGTATCTAGTACAAAATTGGTGCTGTGCACAATAATTCTTTAAGCTTCTGAAATGCTTGTTCCTGTGCTTCACCCCAGTTATATGCCTGTGCCTTTTTGGTCAATTCATGCAAACTGGCCGCAATACTGGCAAAATTCGGTACAAAACGCCTGTAGTATGTACATAATCCTAGAAAACTGCGTAAGACATTTAGATTTTGAGGGCGAGGCCACTCCATGACTGCTCGTATTTTCTCTTCGTCGATGCCATCAGATGTTACACGATGCCATCAGATGTTACACGATGCCGTAGGTATTTTACTTCCTTCTGGAACAGTGAACATTTCTTAACACTTAACTTGAGTCCGGCTGTAGATATACGTTTTAACACCTCTTCGAGGTTTTCAGGTGCTCATGTTTTTCCCATGACAATTATGTCATCAAGGTACACCAAACATGTCTTTCGGTGGAGACCTTTCAACACCTGTTCCATCAAACGCTCAAATGTAGCTGGAGCATTACAGAGCCCAAATGGCATTACATTAAACTGCCAAAGCCATCACTTGCACTAAAAGCAGTTTTCTCTTTATCCTTGTCTGCGATTTCTACTTGCCAATAACCGCTCTGAAAGTCCAGTGTGGAGAACCATTCTGTTCCAGCTAACGTGTCCAAGGTGTCATCAATCCTAGGCAATGGATGACTGTCCTTCTTCGTGACGTCATTAAGTTTCCTGTAGTCTACGCAAAATCTAGTACTTTCTTTTTTACCAAAACCACCGGTGAACTCGAGGGAATTGATGGTTTTATTATGCCATCCTGTTCCATTTCATTAACCAGGTCTCTAACTTCATTTCGTTTTGCTAGAGGAATGCTTTTTGGGGCCTGTTTAATTGGCTTAGCGTCGCCGGTGCTAATTTCGTGTTTCACGATTGACGTTCTGCCCAAGTTTTTACCTTTTGACGCAAATATAAAGGCATATTTCTTTAGCAATTGTCTTGCCTTATTTTTCTCGGGTGGCCTTAGATATCCGGTCCATTTCCGCACATGTTCCTTTAGTAGTTCCTGGTCCTTGGTACTCTTTTTAGCTGCGTCTGGATGGTTCTCGCAACTTATTGCCTCCGTTGAAGCACATTGTCCAATCTTAAAATTCTGCGTAAGGACCTTTTCGCTGTTGGACAAATTTAAAACTCTTAAAGGAACTAAGCTGTTGCTGGTTTGAACGAGGGCATTCGCTGTTACAATATCACCTGTAATTGCTGTTGGCTCTACCACCCATAATCTGTTGTTGTCCTCACAATCTCCCTCTATTCGCGCCCATACAATGGTTTCTGACTTAGGTGAAAATTTTTCACGTTCAAGGGCGAGTAACTGTCTTACATACGCCTTGATTTCGTATCCAACATCAAGGGGAATTTCAACATTACGCCAAGTCATAATTTGTAGACCCATATCCAGTTGAATACCTTGTCCAATCATAAAATCTGAGCCAAGGATTACTTCATCTACAATATCAGCCACAATGAACACATGGTGGGCGCTTGTGTTGGCCATACATAATTTAGCTTTTACTTTCCCATAGACAGTGACAGGCTCCCCAGTAGCTGTTCGCAGACTTACACCACATAGTGGTGCGATGGACTGTTGTATTAAATTAGGCCTAATTATTAAATGAGATGCCCCAGTGTGCACAGTCAGAACCAGTTTTTGACCGTTGATATAGCCACAAGCAGTAAGATTTCTGTTATTCTGTTGCATTACTGAGATGGAGATTGTGAGGCCCTTAGATGTGGGAGCTAGCTCTTTTTAGTTTAACGGTGACTCCTGCGATGAGTGGTGGTTAGCCCGCTGGTTGTTTCTGGGCGGTGAAGTAGATTTTGAACTCTATTGTGCTTTAGAGTTTCTCTGCATGTGACCAATCTTTCCGCAGTTATAGCATTTTACTTGTGGTTTTGAAATAATTCTTGCGGTTTCCTGGGCCAGGGCAAATGAAACAGTCTCTGCAAATGATGTACATACCACAATTTTTATATCTGCATCCCGAATACCGTTTACAAATGCGTCTGTTTTAAAATTATCCAAAAATGGATGATTTTCCCCAGGGTACGTAAGCTGCACCAAACGCTCTATTTCGAGTGCAAAATCCTGAAAAGTTTCGTTTGCCTTTTGCACTCTGCCTCGCAACTCCATTTTGTATATCTCTTTTCTGTGTTCACCACCATACTTACGTTGCAGTGCTACCATAATATCGTCATAATTTCTGTAACTAGTTGGAACGCTTTCTAGAACTTCAGCCGCAGTCCCCTTTAAAGCAAGAATTAACTCTATGGCCTTTTCATCACTGTTCCATGCATATCTGTTAGCAGCTGTATCAAACTGGAACTTAAAAACATTAAATGGAACACTACTAGTAATCTGTGGATACAACTGAATGAAATTATAGTTTTTTACAGTCTTTCGGTAACACTCGTGTTGTGTGCATAGCTGCCAGATAAAAATGGCCGAAAATCGTCAAGTTTTGAGGAAAAAAACGTAAAAATCGTCAAATTGACTAGGCTAAATCGTCACAAAAATCGTCATTGTAAAAACCACTAGGTTAGGTTAGGTTAGAGAGGCTGGTGTGACGCAAACTTCACACCCTCACCCAGAGACCAATATGGTCCATTGTGATGCCTTTAATTAGTGAAACAAAGGAAGAAAGAAGAGAAAGATATCTAGTGTGACAGTGTAGGAGAAGTAAATGGGAAAGCACAGGGAAGGAAGATAGTGGAAGATAAGAAATCGGACAGAACAAGCAAAACACAACCCTACCAAACAGGAAAAACTGCCCTACATGTTTCCCAGCCTCCTGCCGCGCAGCCAGGTCATTCCCATTACGAATCCCGTCAGATTCTCGAGCCCGCAGCCCGAGACATCTCCCAATTCGTGCAGGAATCTGCTACCTAGCCAAATCAGCCTGCTGTTCTGTAGCTTGGGACAGTGGCACAGAAAGTGCTCAACTGTCTCCAACTCCTCTGGGTCCTCACACAGCCTACAAATATCCGATAAGCCAGACCCCATTCTCACCGCCATTCTGCCTATCATACAGTGGCCCGTGATAATACCTATCATGGTCCTGACGCAGGCCCTACTCTTACCCAGCAGCGCGTCCGAATTTGACCTACTAAGCATCGGCCACAGCGTGCGCGATACTCGGCAGTCCGTTCGGCCCCGCCAAGCCCGATTAGTCCTGTTAAGAATCCATTGCCTAATTCTCCCAAAGTAGAAGCCCATTGGACGCCTCACCACTTGCAAACTGTCAGGATCTTCCATTTCCGAGCCCAGTCTTGCCAACTTATCAGCTATCTCATTGCCGGTGATGTTGCAGTGACCCGGTACCCAGCAGAGCCTCAAAACATAATTCCCTAAGATTACTCCTAGAGCCCTCCTGCAATCGTCCACTAGCCTGGAGTTCACATTACAGCCCATCAAGGCCCTAAGAGCCGCCTGGCTGTCCACATATATAGTGACCTCCGAGCCCTTGGCAATCTTAGCTCCTACCAATTCCACGGCCCTGAGAACCCCCAGAACCTCCGCCTGAAATACACTGCAGTCGTCGGGAAGTCTATATGACTTTCTGATGTCCAGATCCTCAATGTAGACCCCCGCACCCCTGCCCTTCATCTTCGAGCCATCAGTGAAAATAGCAAATCCCCTATACAATCTGCCCGGCCCTGACCAGCTCTCCCTAGAAGGCAATATCACCTCTGGCAAACGCCCAAAATCGACCCTAGTGGCCAAATAATCCGTAGAGCCGGGCGAGCCTAGGCGATAACCACTAGTACTAATTTCACTCAAGATCCGCGAGTGACCCTCCGTGAAATTTCCTAACAGTCCTAGCCCCCTCAGCCTAAGAATGCTCCTTGCTGCCATTTCCCTCACATACTGCTCTATAGCCAGAAGATGAAGAATAACATCCAGAGCTGCCTGAGGGGTACTTCTCAAGGCACCTGTCATGCCGATCGAGGCACACCTCTGAGCCTTAGACAGAAGGTCCTTCCGACTAGCTAGTTTCAATGCCTCCCACCAAAAACCACTAACTTTTAATAAGTTTTTAAAATTAATTGTTATTTTCCGTTGCTAATAAAATTTTATATATTCTGCCTGTTTTTGAAATTAAATAAAAATTTTTCGGTTAGAAACTTTTTATTAAAGTAACACAAACAAAAAATTTTCAAAAGTATTGGCATTCATAAGAAAAGTAAGAAAATAAACTAAAACCAAGAAATATTAAACCCCTATTTTGTATGTCCTGCTTTTGAATAGATCTTTCTGGATATAAACATTTTATTTAAAAATTCTTAATCCATTAAGGAGCGGCGATGAATTTACGAAAAAACAAAAGTTTTTAGTAAGCATAAAAACCAATATATGTATTTATGTTTTAAATTTGTTTTTTAATTCATTTTTTTCTAAAATAAACTTAACTTAACTTTTATACATACATACTTATTTCTATCTACACTAAGAAATTAAAAAAAAAATTAAAAAAATTATTCGCTCTCTGATTCGGGAGAAAACCTATGCAGAAAAGCATTAGTAAGCGAAGCCGGTGTTTGTTATACCATAGAGGAGAAAATCTGTTCATCCGGCCGAAGGCCGGCTATGCGGAGAAGCATTATTTAGCGAAGCCGGTGTTTGTTATACCATAGAGGAGAAAATCCTTGTGCCCGGCCGTAGGCCGGCTATGCGGAGAAGCTTTATTTAGCGAAGCCGGTGTTTGTTATACCATAGAGGAGAAAATACTTGCGCCCGGCCGAAGGCCGGCTATGTGGAAAAGCTTTATATAGCGAATCTGGTGTTTATTATACCATAGAGGAGAAAACCCTTGCGCCCGGTCAAAGGCCGGCTATGTGGAGAAGCTTTATTTAGCGAAGCTGGGATTTTTTTGATAAAATTTTTATTACCTAGTGCACTTCCGTAACATTTTGATATAAAATTTTGTAAAAACTGTTAAAAAGTTAAAAATTTTGCATTTCCAGAAAGATCTGTTCAAAAGCTTTCAAATGATACCAATATTGGCCATATACGTTCAGAAATGTAGTGGGAAATCACAAATTCATATGAAAACTTCCGAGGTCCATAACTCGGAAACTATGCGTTTCCGAGAATTTTGCCATTTAATTTTTTCTTCTTATTTTTCAATTTTCTATCACCCTATGTACTTTTTTTTTTATTTGGAGCTGCGTTGGTAAACTGGACTTGTTCCGTTATTTGTAGTTACTAATTATACTACAAGATCTTTTTTTCATCAATATTGCATTTTCTTGCCAACTCCTTCATTAATTGAAAAAACAGAGGGTCGGTCAATTAATGAAGGAGTTGGCAAGAAAATGCAATATTGATGAAAATAAGATCTCTCCGTCAAAAGTCACAATTGCAATTAATTGCATCAGAGAATTTTGCAAGTAAAACAGTAATGGAAGCACAAGGCTCTTTTCTGAAAAATATACTCTGTAATTGGGTTGATGTTAATCTATTGGATCTTCGTCAAATCAATATATATTTTCATTGATACTTTTACTATTATAGTTAATTGTATTGAAACTAATGAAGCAGATTCTTCAGAGATCTGCAAGGAAGTTATTACCAAAATATAATTATTTTTATGAAAAATACCTATTTTCGGGAACCGTAGACCTTTTCGAGTTCAAGTTTTATTACCAATGTAAATGGTAAATTTCTTGATAAGGACGTCGGTATATAAATCTATCTATCAAATTTCAGCATTTTACTTCAGGCGTTTAGGTCGTGCGATGATGAATCAGGCAGTAACTTTACAATTTTATATTATAACTAGCTGACCCGGTCCGCGTTGCTGGCCCTAAGCAAACATTAGTGTTGTATTACCAGACGACTTAAATTGATCTTTAAACGAAATTTATGGCCTTTAAATAAAAATCCATGAAATACCTATCATAAAGTTTTTCTAACGAAAAAAGTGGGCGTAAAAGTGGACGGGGCAAAATTTTCTTTCCGTTTTAAAGAAAAAGGCGTGGTAAAAAGTAACAGGTAAAGAACAAAAAGTACCAAAAAGCCCCTCTTACAGATTCTCACTCACTCAGGGCATTGTATTTTTAATTTTATGTTTGTAGATCCAATATTAACGAAAATAAAAAAGGTACCAGTTAAGAACCTCTTATAGGTTCTTGTCCACTCAGGACATTTAATGTTGAATTTTATGATTTTAGGTCCAATACTAACGGAACTTCAAATAGTAACATTTAAAGACCAAAAGGTACCAAGAAGCACCTCTTGCAGATTTTGATTTACTCAGGAGCATGCATGTTTAATTTTATGTTCATAGGTCCAATATTAACGAAAATTAAAAAGTACCAGTTAAATAACGAAAAAGTACCAAAAAGATCCCTCTAACGAATTCTTATTCACTCAGGACCTTGCATGTTTTATTTTATGTTAATAGGTCTCATTTTAACGAATATTAAAAAAGTACCAGTTAAAGAATGAAAAAGTACCAAAAAGATCCCTCTAACAAATTCTTATTCACTCAGGACTTTGCATGTTTAGTTTTATGTTTCTAGGTCTAATACTAACGGAAATTAAAAAAGTACCAGTTAAAGATCAAAGAATACCAAAAAGTACCCTCAGAGGTTCTTATCCACTCAGGACATTGCATGTTGAAGTTTATGTTTCTAGGTCCAATATTAACGATAATTAAAAAAAATTGTCAGTTGTGGAACCAAAAACCTAAAGTAAGAAATAAAATTTCCCGTATTTCCACTTTTTGGTACTTTTTTTCTCCCCATTGAAGCATAAAAAATTTCAATATTGTAGTAGGAGCCCATAATTTAATACGTATATGTCAATGAATAAAAAAAAAATGTTTTGTAAAAAAGTACCAAAAAAAGGAACGGCTTTTACCCCCTAAACGCCAAAATTTCGAAAAAGTACCAAATTTGTATTTGGATTTTTTAGATAAGTTTCAAATGTGATATAACCCTTATTTCTATGTTTATTAGTTTAAAAGATAGATGGGATGACAAAAAAGTACCAATATACAGATTTTACCCGTTTACTCCGTATTTCCCCTTTTTGGTACTTTTTTTCTCCCCATTGAAGCATGAAAAATTTCAATATTGTAGTGGGAGCCCATAATTTAATACGTTTATGTCAATAAATAAAAAAAATGTTTTATAAAAAATGTACCAAAAATAGTTACGCTTTTTACCCCTTAAACGTCCGAATTTCGAAAAAGTACCAAATTCGTTTTTCGATTTTTTTAGATAAGCTTCAAATGTGATAAAGCCCTAATTTCTACGTTTATGGGTTTAAAAGATAGAAGGGGTGACAAAAAAGTACCAAAATATAGTTTATACCCGTTTACTCCGTATTTCCCCTTTTTGGTACTTTTTTTCTCCCCATTGAAGCATGAAAAATTTCAATATTGTAGTGGGAGCCCATAATTTAATACGTTTATGTCAATAAATAAAAAAAATGTTTTATAAAAAATGTACCAAAAATAGTTACGCTTTTTACCCCTTAAACGTCCGAATTTCGAAAAAGTACCAAATTCGTTTTTCGATTTTTTTAGATAAGCTTCAACTGTGATAAAGCCCTAATTTCTACGTTTATGGGTTTAAAAGATAGAAGGGGTGACAAAAAAGTACCAAAATACAGGTTTTACCCGTTTACTCCGTTAAAGGGCTGAATTTCCAAAAAGTACCAGACACCTGTCCGCTTATTTTTCTAAAGATCAACGACAAGTATTAAATTTTTTTGATCTCTTTTAGTTTTGGAGATATAGGGTTACCAAATTTACCCCTTTTTACCCCCTAAACATTCGAATTTTCAAAAATCCCGTCTTAGTGGATCGATTTGGGGAGAGACCAACCCCTAGTCCAAATTTCAAGATTTTAGCTTCAGGCGTTTAGGCTGTGCGTCAGTCAGTCAGTAGCGTTGCAATTTTATAATTATTTATATAGTGTAAATGTATGAAAGGGCTTTCAATATGAGTAAAAAATGATAATTTTAAGGTTTGACATTCTATAGATAAAATAAAATGTTCTTAAAACAGTGGACTAAAAACATCCCCCTTTTTGAATAAAAAAAAATACCATAATCCTCATTCTCAATCAATAGCATTTTAATACTAAAAAAACATCAAAAGTTCAACTTTGACCTTAAATTTCTCACCAACTACTAAACCGATTATAACAAAAAAACTGTAAACAAGTTCAAGAAGTCTTCTCTCCAGCAAAAATTGCAAAATTATCTTTATTGGTTCAAATGTTACGCAACCAGTAATGAAATATTTAAGAAATACATAATTTAAAACAAAAAATGTATTTAGATTATTTCTTGCAATTTATTTATTGCAAACTCTTATTTTAATTATATAAAACAAATGAACATGTCATTTAGATACATATTCATTTGAGTTTGTTTACAACTTTTGGGTAATTTTTTTTCATCATTTTTATTGTTCATATAATTTTATTTGATTTGGGTTTTTGACCAGAAAACTTTTTAATCGTTTCTCCTTTTGTAAAGTCTTGTGCTTTCGATTTTTCTTCATCTTTTGATTATCAAACTTTATAATCAGTTGGTTGCCTCCGATAGATATTTTCTTTTTAATAGCGTTTCTAGCATCCATAGTACTGGGCAATGTAATTGCAGCTATACTTTTGCCATTATTCAGCTTACCCTTTATATTTATGTCAACGGCATTTTCAAATATTTCGCGAATTTGTAAAATTCGTTTAGCAGTTTAGCTTTCTTATTTTCAATCGATTTCATTTTCCGTTCGGCCAATTCTTTGCCGAAATCTGAACTTTCAGTTCGTGGTATGTTAACAACATATTTTTGCAAAATACCCATCTTAATGGACTTCTTACGTGAACGTGTCTTTGACGAGGTTTATGTACTTTAACTACTAAGGGAGTCAGTTCCCTTACCTTTTCTTCCAAAGATTCCAGCGTCTCAGGAATTTTATGAGGAAAACGTATATACAATTGTTTTAAATATTTCTTCTTTCACTTGCTCACTCTTTGATTTTTGTGGTTGGGCATCTACTATGTTGTCTTCTAAATCAGACTCAATATCAATTTCATCCTCATCAGAATCAGTGCCGCTCACACCTAAAGCTTCTAACGTTTTGGAACTCAGCTGGAATTAACATTAAAACAACAATTAAAAAAACTCAAATTTGATTTTGTTTCAACATGAACTTCAAAACGAAAATTTTGATTTTAATTTCAAAAACAGACAGATAATAAATACTTACTAAGTATAAATTTGCTAATCTATAAAATATATACACACATACCTATGTATATAGATTTACATGCAAAAACTTGCACTTCTTTAATAAAACTTAATTGCGTAGAATTTTGTATAGCAAACAAAAAATAAAAAGTCTTTATTTGGTTTTCGGCGCAATAAACTTTTTTCCGAGAGTAGGGTTTATATGGTACCTAGTGTAAATTATGGACCGATCTTAAAAAATTTTACAAATGTGATTTCTGGTCCTATGAAACTGTGACGTACCAAATTTTAGTATGATACTATTTATTACTGTTTTAGGCGTACAAAACTGTTTCCAGGAGTGGAGTTTTAATGGGGCCTTGTGTAAATTATGGACCGATCTTAAAAAAAAATTTACAGTCTTCTAGTCCTATAAAAGTGAAGTACCAAATTTTATTATTTATGCGTTAAACACATTCGAGACAGCAGGCAACACGAAGGCACGACTACAAATGCTGCAGGCTGTAATTGTAGTCGCGTAATCAGCTACTGAATTATTTTGAAGACGACAGCTACAATTGAAAAAATATAAACAGCTGTTTTTTTATTATGTATATGCATTTCAGTGGTGCCACTATCATTTTTAATTTTTATAAATTTAACAACATGCATAATTGCAGACTCGCACGCAAAGTTAATTTAAGCCTACAAAAATATTAATACTTATTTAAAATAAATTTTTTAACGTAAAAACAAATGAATTTATTAAAAAATATTTTAATTTATTTTTTTTGGAACTCATAAAGAATATCATCTTCATGGCAGGTTGAATAAAAAAATACTAATATACAGTATAATCGCGAAAAAGTAAACTGAAATGTCCTAAGGGTGGTTAACTTTTTCGTCTTATTTATTAACTTTTCTAAATTGTAAAAAAATGCAATAATAAACATATGTACCTATATTTTTTTCAATGACTTAGTTTTCATCAGTACAAAAAAGAAACTTAGATCTAATTTGTACCGGCTACAATTTATAATTAATAATTATACAATCAGTCATGTATTATGTGTTAGGTGCTACATATAACGTTTGTCAGAAAATTAGTTCTTCAAAAATTTAAGTTAAGTTTAATTTTAGTGTCGCCAAGTTTAAAATGGTACTAAATTTTGTTTTTTGGTATCAGCGCTGCCAGAGTCTTTGGTCAGAAAATCATCAATTGCAGAAAATTTCACAAATAGTAAAATGAAATTTCGTATGAAAATGAATAATTCTTATGTTAAGAAACATCTTACCTGTCTTGTTAAAAAAATAGAATATTCAAGGAATACATATTAGAAATGCCCTTATCATGGTTGTTGTAAATATTATTTGCCCTTTGATATTATCTTATAAAAGTACAATGAAATTTTACTTTGTATATAATAATTTAATAGTGTAAATGTTTGAAAAAATAGTTAGCTCTAAACTGCTGAAAAAATAATTATTTTAAAGCTTCAACTTTTCTTACACTATAAAAAATAAAATTATTTAAGAATGTTGTACATCATAGAAATAAATCGTTTAAATTTTGCATATATCAGCGGTTTGCATGCACCCTAAATTTTAAATTTAATCTAAACTACCTGTGCTTCATATTTATGTGTATCAGATGCTTTACCGAAATCTAGTCATATATATATATATATATATATAGATACATTTATATATACATATACATAATTTAAAGGTATATAAATATATGTCTAATAAACTATTAATTTATTAATTATTATCATATATATATTTAATAAAAATTAATATATCTCCATTTCTACATAATTATTATATAAATCATGACTAGTAAAACTTTAATTTAGTATCTCCTTTATTGGATTTGTTTTTTTTTTTTTGATCTGGATTAATAGATACCTATTGGTATAATTTTTGCACAATCACTTGATCACTTAATTGCACAATCACTTGATTGCACAATCACTTGATTGCACAATCATGATGGTGTTGTATATGGGCCCTATTACCCACACACGAGGCAACATTTGGCGAAACATGGGCATGTTTCACTAAATGTTGCTACGTATGTGGGATTGTTTCTGGTTGAAATTCTGGTTACCTTTTTGGTTTCTTAAATATCAAAAATTTTTGATATTTTATGGGACATAAAATATGATAGGTATACAAAGAAAATAAATAAATTTTTCTTTTATGTTTTGTAGTTGTATATTCAAAAAACACGCAATACTGATGTTTCGCTTTTAGTGTCATCGTCTGTGGTAAAAACTGAAACATAATTAGTAACACGTGTTTCGACAAATGTTGCATCGTCTGTGGGTAACTTATAGTGCATTTACACTTGTAATTTTCAAACTAGTTTATGATCGTAAACTACTTTCATAAACTATATCGTTTACATCAGCAGTTTTGACAGTTAACAGTTTAACAGCCCTGTCACAAAACAGCTGACTTCAGTAAAAAAAACTTAAAAACGTTGGTGCACGTACATTTATACATACGATAAACATACCTTTTATTTTCGTTATCCATATTATATAAAACAATTTTCAATTAATTTTTTTAAACTTTTTCTTGATGTGTTCCTTTTTTTAACCAAACTTTTTTAACTTAATTTTTTTTTTTTTATGAAATGTCAAATATCACTAGCGTTGCCAGAGCAAAATTTGAAAAGAACAGAGTTGCATTAACAAAAACTGGTTGTTTGCAACTAGTTTATCTCAAAAGCTAGTTACAAACGTGTTTATAATTTGTATGGATAAACAAGTTTCTTAAACTAGTTTATCATCATAAACAACTTATAACGTGTTTATGGTGTAGGTGTAAATGCACTATTAAAGATTACCAATTTTGGTTTACTTGAGGGTTACACGATCAAGTTTTGTCTATCAAGTTTTAATACATTCAAACTTTTTTACTAATACACTCATACTTTTAAAAATTGAAGCGAACTTGTCTTTAAAATTCTCTTTGTGAGTGTATAAATTTACGTTCAAGAAACCAGCTGATTACAAGTTTGGTGAGAAAATTTTTAATTTTTCTTTATAAATTGTTCTCTTAATGACATCTTGAAAGTAAATTGCTTCAAAATTGCGTGCAGCCTACGTCACAGCTTCCAATTTTTGGAAATTTTGACAAACTGGGTCACTTTTTATAAAAAAATCAAAAATATAGAAATTTTAATTCAGCCCATGGAACGGCATTATCAACACATTTTACAGATTTTAATCATTATCCTGATTTTGAGAACACATATATACTTTTAACATAGAAAATTTTTAGAAACGTAGATATATGCTAGAAATGTTAGAGATTAATAATGTTCTATTTGAGAAAAGAAATTTTAAGAAAGACTCTGAGGGATTAGCTCAGATTTATGGACATTTATTGAATAAAAATAAATAGATTGATGGAAGGGAAAACTATAAATAGGTATTTGTCTTTGATTATTTATAAAATTTAGTTCACATGGCATAGCACAGATTGAAAATATATATTAAATAAAAATAAACAGATTGACGGAAAGGGAAATTAAAATAGATTAGGTTTTGAATATTTTTAAAATTTGTTTGCTTTTCTCTTATTTTAAAGTTTGTTAATTGAAATTTTAAATTTTTTTTTCCATTTATTGTCGAAAACAATTTTGTAATTTTATATTATTTAAAAAGATTTCCTGAAGAAGATTTCCAACGGAAATCGAAATATTGAAAAATAAATAATATTTTAATTGATTTTTTATAAAAAAGTGACCTAAAGCTTGAAAAAATATATGAAAATATAATACTTATCTGTTTTTGTAAACTAAAGTAAAATACACAATTTCATATTAAAAAAAAAGAATTTTTGTGTTCAATTAAAATAAACTTTCCATCCCTGAATAACTTTATTTCATTTGGTAACACTGCAAATTTCAGTCTGTAAAGCAAAATAAAAACACTCATTTCTGTCTGCAACATTTCTCAGAGATTTACAAATTGCTCTCTTTGAAATGAGTGTAAAAAAAAGTTTGTCAGCAAAAGTTTGTTATTTTCTCGCGGGTAAAATGCCTGTTGTTTTTTCTTTTGTTGCATTGTTGTAATAGTGAGCAGCGTTACCGTTGGTGCAACTAAAGTAGCAATTTGCCATTTTCGACTGCTTGGATACTACCTTGCTACTTTTACAAAATGCACCCAAATGTGATACTTTTTGTAATTCTTGCCACTTTTTTGGTACTTTTTACTTTAATTTGAGATACTTTTTGAACTTTCTGTTTTATTACAATTTCCAGCTTTAATATAAACAGTAATTGTTTTATCTAAAATAATAATTTTTTGCTTATTGTAATAAGCTTAGCATTTATTGCGAATATATTATGTAACATGTGTACATATTAATTATTCGCAAGTGCTCTTGGGAATTACCGCTTGATTTTGTGCGTATGCGGTATACCATGGTGAAATAAACACTTATACCATGGCGTATACTTATGCCAGTATAAATCAGGGTTTAATTTAATTTTCTAAAGATTTTTGTTATGAAAAATTCTCCAAAAATCGCAATATTTGATTTTTATATAACATTTAAATAAACATTTTCATGGTTTATGGCTTATTTTATTCATTATATACCTACGGCCTAAGTTATAAAAAATAAACCCTTTATTGACATGCTTTATTTTTTATAACTTAGGCCGTTAGCTTTGATAGAAATGTAAAATTTTTGCTTTGATAATTTTTTTTTCTAAATAGTTGAAAACGTTTATTTTTTTTTTTGATTTTTTTTTTTTTGAAAAATGTACCCATTATTTTTTTAATATCTCCGAAATTGTTGAAATAAAAAAAACTATTGGTAAGATGCCTAAAATGGAATTTAATTCCAAATCATTCGCTAGTAATAGCATCCAAATCGGACATATCGCTCCCAAGTCATGATAAAACATACATATTAGCATCATGCCCTCAACAATGAATAATACATAAAATTAACAATTTGTCCTACGATTTTAATGAAATATGCCGTATTTTATTCACACTCGTGGCTTTTAGATTAATGATTAAAATGTCAAATTTTTGTCCTTATAACTTTTGTATGAATTTTTTAAAACAAAAATAGTACTAATTTTGCAAAAAATATGTTGCCACTAATTTCTGAATAACTTCGAAACAGTTGAAAATATAAAAAAATTTATATGGATGGCTCAAAGGCTTTTAAAAAACTAAGACCTGATTGAAGGAATCATTAAACTGATTTGGATTCAGCAAGCTAAAGTCAATTAAAATCACATAAAAAAGTTTTTGCTTACATAATTTTTTCTGGATTTTTTTTACCATTTAAAAATTTTATTGGAAATTTTAAATAAATTAAACAAAACACGTGCAAAAACATTATTTTGTGTACTTCTTCCTATTTTAAAACATGTGCCGACTTTTTATTCTTAAATCACCTTTTTGGTGCCACTTTTTTGTAAAAATCCCCTTTTTTTGGTACTTTTTGAAAATATCCAAAGTGAACCCACTTTTCTCTGGAACGGCTCGGGAAAGTTGTCCAAAATTGGTGTCATTTAATCTTTAGGTGGTATTCTACCATAATCCGTTGAGTTTATGCCCTGACACTTCCTAGTTTGGTTGGCATAAATCAGCAACGATTTTTACTGACCATTTTGGATGAACCCACTTTTCTCTGGAACGGCTCGGGAAAGTTGTCCAAAATTGGTGTCATTTAATCTTTAGGTGGTATTCTACCATAATCCGTTGAGTTTATGCCCTGACACTTCCTAGTTTGGCTGGCATAAATCAGCAACGATTTTACTGACCATTTTGGATGAACCCACTTTTCTCTGGAACGGAAGGTTGGAAAGTTGATGTTTTTTAATCCTTTTCCACTAAATTTCAAAACATTAAATCCAGAAAATGCATTCATTTTAAATTCCGATGTTGCCACTAGATCCCCAGATTTTTTATTTCCGCCGTTGCTAACTTTCGTTGCTATCTTGGCGGACGTATATTTTATATATGTCTCTTACGCACTCATGTGTATGTGCATTTTGTTGTTGCACATTTCGTGAGTGGCACATGGAATGAGCGACGCATCAATGCCCATGTGCATGCACACAGGTATGCAATTTATTGATGTTTTTATCAGCGTTGCCAAATTAAATTTTTGATGTGACAAAAATTCCTAACAGTACGTTTACATTTGACAGTACTGGCAAGACAGTAAGCAAATACATATTAGTTGCCAAAAACACTACTTGCGCTCTTTGTGATGTAGGCGTCCAGACAGTAGTTAAGACAGTTTACTTTTAAAAAAATGTCTAACGTGAATGTCGCAGTACAAGTTCTTGCTAAACGTGTTTTATATGGTTTTAACAAATTAAAAATAGCATTTAACAACTATTTTTTGTGAACATAGATAACCCTTAAGTAAAACATGCAAAACCAAAGCATAATTCATTAATTTTCTTTTTAATTGTTGATTTTTTTTTTTTTACTTTTGCGAACAAAACTTCAAATTTCTGTCAGCAAATGTCAAATTACTGTCCATTTTACTGTCTGCAAAATTTGCTAGACAGTAGACAAGACAGTTGGAAAAGTGTACATGTATTAGTGAAAAAGTTTGCATGTATTGCAACTGTCTTGCCAGTACTGGCAAATGTAAACACCGTGTAAACGATGTTTTAAAATTGAAATACTTGTTAGGATTTTTTTTAAATTCTTAAAAACAGTGCTGCCATAACTTTTTGATAAAAATATGCCAAAACTTCCAAAAAAATTTGCTAAATCGTTAAACGAAGAAAATATGCTTAAAATCTGCTAAGATTAAAACATTAAACTTTAAATATTTTAAATTTCATAAAAATATGCTAAATTTTTACAAAAAATATGCTAAAAATCTTCTGAATTTTTATAAAAAAAAATTTGCTAAGCAGCTGCTAAATAACAAATAATTTTTATATAAATTTTTTTGCATAAAAAGTTTTATTTAAAAAATATATAATATAAATTATGCGACAAATATATGAAATTTTTTAAAAATATGTATAGTAAGTAATTAAAAAGAAATGCTTTCCTAGAAAGCAAAAATTTGCTAAAAAATCTGCTTTTGGGCAAGGAAATATGCCAAAAAGAAGTTAGAATATTTTCTAAAAAAAAATATGCAAATCTCCAACTCAATGTGCTAAATATGCTAAAATAGGAACACTTCTCAAAAAGGAAAAATAAATAAATAGAGGGAAATGCGCTTGTGTTGTGGCAAACTGAACGTTTGCTTAGGTTTGACTTCATATTATAATAGCATGCGCTCTTGTTGTTGTACCCATAGCTATATCTATATCTATCTATTTTATTAACATCACTATTATTATGATTTGTTTATTCTATTTTTTTTTTTAATATTTTTGAACAATAATTTGTTGTTTTAAACAAAAAAACAACTAGTTGCAAATATTTAAAAAATAATTAATGTGAATATCTGCATTTGCCGCTGAACAGATTCTTTTTAATCATTAAAATTTTTTTTAAATAATTAGCCATATAACTTAAAATTGGTTGTCTAAAAAAAAAAAAAAAAAAAAAAATTAGTATAATGTATTAAACATGTCCATATTAATAAATAAAAAATTTTGTCATTATTTTTCAACATATGTATTTCACAAAAATAATATCATAAAATGTAAATAAACACTTATCAAAATGTCATTTTATTTTTGGCTTAAAGGGCAAATCCAACAATAAATTTTCTTACTTTATGAAAGGTTTATTAAAGGTTTAATAGACTATTTTGCGTTTATGAATACAACTTTAACGATTTTTGCTTAAAAACGGATAATTAATCATAAATAAGTTTTTATGAATACGGCTAATATATAAACTATAGGTTACCAGCAAAAAAAATATATGTACATGTACATACATACATACTATGAGCGAATAAATGCATGTAGTTACTGGTAGTTGATTACAAGTGTATATTTTGTTTGTAACGAAAATTTTTGTTAATGCAGTAAAAAATCAAAAAGAAATAACTGTACTGTGATATTGTTCTTTATTTTAGCTATTTAGGAAAAAAATTTTACTGATCATAAAAAATTATTCGAAGGTTAAGTTTTTTTTGTAATTTCCTTCAAATAAAGAATTGTAACAACAAAATTCATGTATATTTTTGTTTTTTTTTTTTGTATGTTAAAATTATCATGTATTTTTAGACAAAATAGTCTACCTGCTTTAAGTGTTCTAATAAAATGTTTACAAAATCATAAAGCCAATAAATTCCGTTACCTTTTTAAACAGTTATTGCATGTGTTTTTTACAAGAATGGTTAAATAATTTCCGTATAAGCACCGATTATACAAGTTACGTATCAATTCCAGTTTTTTCATGCCTACTATTGAAAATATTTATTATTCAAATTGGTATGTATGTATATTCTTTCATATTTTGTACGTCACAAATTAAAATTTCATAAATAGAAGACAAATGTAACATAAAATTATTTATTTTAATAAATTTATGTAGGAATTACCAATATAACCAAATACCTTAATTTTTGACTAACAACTATTTCATAATAATATTTTACACGATGAACTGCATTTCTGGCAACATTGTTTGAAGCGAAGATAAAAAACCAACATGGCTTCTAATGAGTGTGCATGCGTGCGCTTGTATTTTATGCTCATGCGCATATGCACATGAGTTCCATCGATCAATGCTCATGCGCTTGAGCATGCGCCATTGATCAAGGCGAATTCATTACCAGGTGGCGTTGAAAGCACAGCTGTGCTACTTTTTTTTCTTACATAGAGAGAAATGTCAAAAGTTGCTTGTGTTTTTGACATATCGATCAACGAAAGCAACAAAAAAATACATTGTTGTGTTTTTGGTGTTGTAGTATCGACACCACCGTATACATGAATTCGCCTTGGCATTGATATAAGAAAATGTTGAACATGCGCTTGCGCAAGGTATATTTATAGCAGGTAGTCTCGGAAAGACAGCTGTTTATTTTTTATATGCTTGTTTTGCGATACGAACTGTCAAATGTTGTATAGTAAACAAGTAAACAAGTTTTTTGTCTTTATCTTTTGTCTTTTTTGTCTCATATCAACCACTTTGCTGTTTGACAGTTCGTATCGCATAACAACAATAAAAAGCCCTGTTGTTTGTTTTATTGTACAATTGTTGTAATCTCGCGGCTACCTGCTATAAATATACCTTGCGCTTGCGCATGAGCACAAATTTAAGCGCATGTGCTGCACACTCATGAGCAAATACGAACTCTGTATGCCCAGTGCTTCAATAATGCAGCAATGATAGAAAATAACAAAAAAATAAGTCAATGCTTATTTGTTTGTTTTCACATTTTTTCTTGTTAAGTTTGTAAACTGTAAGAAGTATAAAAAAAATTTTATCTAAACAGGTTTTGTCCATTTTTTCAAATTAGTTATTACACCTCACTATTTTGAAACGAATTTAACACGAAAAATTTTTGCGTTTCACGTTTTCTAGAGAAGGTAAAAACGTTTTCATTTTCACTTTCGTACGAATTTGATTTCTGTGATACACCTGATAAAGTCTAGTAGTGTCTAATAAAGTGTCAAATGAAGTAATTAAAAAAAAATTCGTTTTTTTTAATAAATTTATTAATTCCATCCACATAGTATATATTAATGTATATTAGAAAAAAATACGGAAATATTTGATTTATATAAGGTTACTATGTAAGTATTGTTAAAATTGTTATGCACGTTAATAGTATTTATATAGAATATTTAACTTGTGCAGACTGCTTTCTGAAATTTAATTATTTGATACTGTTCGCCTGTGTTGAGTGAATTATGGTAAAAGTGATTATTAATTCAATGCACCTTTGATCTTTGCATTTAACTGTGGTATATATGTATATATATAATATAATGGTTTTATTTATAAAGGAATGCACCCTTGCTTTTAAGACACAAAATCCTGCAACTCATTCCAGTTTTTGTCCAATGCACAACTTAAAGCTCCAAAACATACGTACGCTTAAAGGTTTGTTCCATTCGCAACGTTTGTATAGACTTAAAAATCTACTCTATCCCTCATTTTAGCCATAGTTCATTATTGCGAGGTCTGCGTTTTAGTTTCTGAATAGCTACCTGAGCTGCTAGCACTTTCGATTGTGTCACTATTTGTAGTTACCGGTTGTCGTTGTGTTAGAATGTTCAAAAAATATTCACCAAAAACAGAATGGTTATAAGATATAACTCGTTTAAGGGCAGTGACATAATTTTCCAAATCTTCTTTGAAGTCTGCGTAACCGGGCGGTGGTGGAGGTAAGCCACCCTTTGATCGAAGAGTTAAACGGAAATATGCCTGTACTCGTTTCCCTGAATTGTTGATGATAAATAAGAAATGAATAAAGTATAATTTAATATAAGTATAAATATGTACTTACACATTAATTGTCGTACGGGTGACTCTTTGTTGGCAATTTGCATTATTTGTGCTTTAAGTAAAGATTCGGCTGCATTATCCATTGTTGGTTGGCCCTCTTTTTCTAAATACTTATTAATAGTGGTCTTTATTTGCTCCCAAATATTTTCTATTAGTTCTAAAATATTTCTGAAAATTGAAGTTGCATAATTTTTATTATTTATTATGGCATATGTGTATGTATTATAGGCAAGATACAAAGTTTTTGAAATTGGAATGACATGATTTTAATAATTAATGATTTTTTAGATCTTTTAACATTATACTGTTATATATAGAATTCAGGAAAAAGTGTGTGAAATATTGAGGGTGGTTACGACCAAGGCGGAAAAGACGAAATAAAAAGAGACAATTTGCTTTGTATTTAATTCAATTTGAAAAATTTTGATTTATTTACCTTAAAAGTTCGGTAGCGAACATTTGGTAATTATGTCAATAACTATCTTGATATACAACAATATTTTAAGATGGCACAAACAATGTTTTTTAAGCGTTAACAACATTTTAAATATAATAAAGCACTCCGAAAGAATGAGATTGCAAAAAATGGTAAGCAA
Organism: Pollenia amentaria; assembly: GCA_943735925.1. Classification (NCBI taxonomy): domain Eukaryota; kingdom Metazoa; phylum Arthropoda; class Insecta; order Diptera; family Polleniidae; genus Pollenia; species Pollenia amentaria. Next base: position 62,003,211 of record OX031008.1, on the reverse strand, counting down.
ACCTTAAAATTTAACCGAGTAACCAGTTATTGGGTGATAGCGAAAAACGTTATTAGGTAGGAAATACAGCAACATTATGTGACCACTTTACTTTTATTGCAAATAACTTAAGTGTCCACAAGAAATTAAGTAACATAAAATGACAACCTAGTAGGCCCTAGACTGCTTAGTATGTATGTACTTACTTTCGGAATGCGAAAAACATAAAAATGAAAAAAAATAATAAGTATGCACTTAACAATATTAAGTGTGCCAGAGAACGGTCTTAAAATATTAGCGTTTGGTTTTTATGTTCTATATTTTTAAAATAATTCATCAAAAATGTTGCGTCCCGTTTTTGTCACCATGAATACTTCATCAAATACAATTTCTAAAGAAAGAAAGAGCTTTATCGTTTTGAACAAGATAATCAGCACAATTATGAATAAAAATTCCCCGGCAGTTTTTTCCCTTTTCCAATTTTTACAATTGAATTTAAATAGCTATAAGTTATAGTGCTATATTCGGCTGTGCTGAGTCTTTGATACCCTTCACCGACAGGAGTGGGCTCTATATGATAAATACATATATATTTTTAACTAAGCTTCACAAAAACGAACGTCAGCATTAAAATTGGTTGCGGCTTAGACTTGGTTTTAATTATTGACCGACAATAAGAAAGTTTTATGTTTTCTTGCTAGAACTTTGAACTGGGGGAAAATTTGGCAGTCGTGATCGAATACTTTTTCGAATTGAAACCATTTTTATTTCTAATTTATTCAGTTAATACTGAACGAATCTAAATTATTTTTTCTGTGTTGTAAAGCATTAACTTGAGTTTTCAAAACAATGAAAAAATAATTGCGATTCGACTGAAAGAATTCTAAATAAAATTGCTTTCGAATCGCAAAAGTATTTGATCACGACTGCTATAATTTGCCGCCTGGCTTGAGTAAAATATCATGATTCGTAACAGTTTTACCCGTACTAAAATAATTTTTAGGAGGGTAATTTGTATTGGACCTGTGGTAAATCATAGACCAATCATCCCAAACTTCTGAAGACTGATTTCTGGTATTATAAAAAATAAATTAGAATAAATATCAATACAGCAGTGTAATTAGTTTTAGCGTTAGCAGTGAATTTCACAATATTGCATGATATTTTTTCTGGCCATATGAATCTAAGTTGGAAGAAATTTTACCGCAATATCTATATCTGTTATTGTTTTAGGCGAATTTAATTATTTTCCCGATGTGGGCTTTATTTGGTTTAAGGCGAAATAAACTGTTTGCCGGATGTAGGGTTTATATGGGGCCTAGGGTAAATTATGGACCGATCTTCACGAAATTCGACACTGCGATTTATAGTCTTCTAAAACTGTGATAAACCGAATTTCAATATGATAGCGTTATTTATTACGGTTTTAGGCGAACTAAAATCTTTTCCGGGAGTAGGGTTTATATGGGGCCCAGGGTAAATTATTGAGAGACCTTCACGAAATTTGGCAGTGTGATTTCTATTCCTACAAAGCTGTACCGTACCGAATTTAATTATGATAGCATTATTTATTACGGTTTAAGGCGTACTAAACTGTTTTCCGGGTCAATTACGGAACGATCTTGGAGTCGTATACACCATTTATGTTAGTTTTTGTATCATAGTTCTGATCCTACTGAACCGATGTTGCTGGATTTTAATCCTAAACTGCTTAGGATAACTACAAGCAATTTGATACCAAGTTTGTTCTTTTCTTTGGCGTTTTTCACCACTAGTGGTGGTGGAGGGTATAAAAATGGTAGAAGACAAGAAACTCGCGAGGAGTTTTTATTCATAATTAGGCTGAATATATATGGAGAAAGGTTGAAAGAACATTTAAGGGAAGTTCTTATGAAAGGCGTGAAGGAGGATCAAGAAATTAAAGTGAAATTAGGGTATATGTACGATTTTTACCCTTTTTAGAATTCCAAATCGGTATAGAGAATGATGAGAGCATTAACCTTCAGTAGGGTAATAGCGAAAGTTTCCAAATATATATGCGAAAAAAAAGAATATGTAGATCAAGTTTCCTACATGCCCTGCGGAATTTTTTGCTAGCGAAGATTATATACAGCCGTATTCATTACAAAAAGTTAGCCACAGTTTGTACACTACGTACTAAACCTCTGCACAAATGCATTTAAAAGCCGTTTCAAGACATTCGTTTGTTTTTTAAATACTGATTGTCGCTCACTCTTTGCTAACGAATCAAATGCTATGTTGTGCAAAACACATATAACAAAAAATAAATAAAAACACACAATTGCAAATTATTTGTAATTGTGTGTTATAAACGACCAAATACGAAGTGTAAAGAGTACGGAATTTACACCAAACAGCAACAAAGCAAAACAAATCACACTTACTAAACCAAATCACACGAATCACACGAAAGAACTGTAGCAAAATAGGTGATAAGTATGAATTATCTTGTTTTTTTTTCAATTATTAGGTATGACTAGCTAGATTTGTATGAAGCAAAAAACAATTAAAGATGAAAAATATTTTTATAGAATATTTAAGTTTTTATTTTAAATTATTTTATTATTACCAAAACATATTATCAAATATTTAATTAAAAGTAAAAAAAAAATAAAAGGTAATTCTATTATTTGCAAAATTAATATAAAAATAATACATACAACGATCAAATCTGAGAAACAATCGGCAATAAACATCAAGATCACACACTGTGAATTGAAAAGTTTACCGTACATAACTGTATTATAGACACACAATTGTTGTGTGTTGTTTTTTCGTTCAAATCAAATTTTGGATTGAGTTGGTTTATTTAAATCCAACTACTGCTTTACACTGATTTGTTTGAAACGAACTACTGTTTTAACATTGATTTGGTTTTTCATAATGGATCATTCGAGCTGATTTAAAAAAAATTACAGTAGTTGACACAACAATAATTTGGTGTTGACAACTGTGTACAAGAAACAAATGCATTCGTGCAGGGGTTTACTACGTACAACGAGCTGCTAACTAGAATGCCGATTAAGCTTAGCAGCTTGTTAGCACATAGTGTATTTATAACGAATTTTATCCGTCTGCTAACTTTTAATAAATCAACTCTTAAGCTGGGATCCCACGATTGCCGCAATGCACTAATTTTCACACTTGGTAATACCCCAATCGTGTGTATGCACAATCAAATGCCTCATGTACCAATCGAGGGCAATATTGTGCTTACCTTTACTAATAAAATGCAACACTGGTGCGGCAATCGTGTGACTACTTGATATGCAACCGCGCATCAATAAAAATGTAGCAATATTTATTGGGTTCTTGTGCGTCAATTAAACAACACAATACGCGCTAATATTTAGCTTTTTTTAATTAATTAACTTTTGTGTGTTTCTTTTAGTAGTAATAAATTAGAAATAAAAATTAAATTTATCAAAAATAAAATTGGGAATTTAGGTAGTCATCAATAAATATATTAATAATAAATTTTGTATTCCCGAAAATAACTTTTGATATATGTATAATTTTTTTTTAAATTAGTGCAATAGTTGTTCAGGACAATATAAAAGAATATATACAGGAAAACGAAGCAAAGTGTATTGAAATTCTTTAAAGCGAATTTATTTTTGAATATAAATATTTCTTTATAGCATAGCTGGGGAATTTCGATTAGAATTAGAAATCATTACGATTAGAGAAATAAAATAATCTAATCATTAGAATTGAATTTTGATAAAAATTTCAGATTACTAATTGATTTGATTAGAAATAATCAAAAATCTAATCACAATTAGTGACGATTAGCATTTCTAATCAAAACTAATCCAAAAAATAATTGATTAGATTTCTTGATTATTTTTGATTAGATTTGATTAGATCAACTATTTTTAACTATTTTTGTGAAAAGAAAATATTTATTTATCACATTTATTGCTATATTTACATAATGTAACAGTTTTGGAATATTGAATATTGAAAATTAACATTAATAATAACACAACAACAAAGTGAACCAGCTGAGTCAAGTGTTTATTTTAAGAACAGGGTGCACCGTATCCAATTTTATGCAATATTCAAAAACTGTTACATTATGAAAATATAGCAATAAATGTGATAAATAAATATTTTCTTTTCACAAAAATAGTTGATCTAATCAAATCTAATCAAAAATAATCAAGAAATCTAATCAATTATTTTTTGGATTAGTTGTGATTAGATTTTTGATTATTTCTATTCTAATCAATTAGTAATCGTATAAAATGACTAACTAATCATAATTAATCAATTTTTCAGCACAATTAAAATTTCTAATCCAATTGCTAATCATTAGGATTTCTAATCATTATTCCCAAGCTATGCTTTATAGGTATATTAAAAATAGAATTTTACTTTGATTAATTTTTGGAATTTCATATATGTATATTACTTACAAAATTAAAATTAAACTATTCAACAAAAATTTGTTTGAGTATATGATACAATTTTTTTTTTAATGAACAAGCCAACTAGATCTTTCAAACAAATAAAAAAGCTACCACAACAGCTGTTTTCGCAGTTGACACAAGTAAGAACAATCGTGTGACTGTTCTGCGACAATTATTGTACCCATTTCGCTTTGTACCAACTGGCGGCAATTAAATTTGTATAAAACAGGGCAATCGTGTGATATTCAGAATATATTTGTGCTAACTTCATGCCAAATTTTCGTTATGAATAAGGCTGATAGAAAACAAATTGTTTTACTGACATCATCGATGCAACAGATTACATATGCCTTTGTCAAAGTTATCTGCTTCTTATGGTAAACATTGTAAAACTACCTATATACAGTGGCTCACATTTAAAGTCGGGCAGACGCATGAAATTATTTCTGCACGCTATATCTCTGTTTTGATAAAAGAAAATACATCTCAATACAAAAAACCTTTTAATTAAAAGCAACAAAAAAAAAATTTATTCTCAGTTGCGTTATAAAATGTACATGAAGGTAAAACCTAGAAAAAGTCACATCTCTGTCTCACATTGAAAGTTGGGAATTGAATAAAAATTCAATAATACTTTAAAAAAAACAAAGTATTTTGTTGCGCAACCTTTTTGATTCCCAACAGCATATAGACGGCTTGGCATCGACTTATTTAGTTTTATCCAAACATCGGGACTAATCTTATTGCACTCTTCCTGCAAAGCACTTTTCAAGAGTTGTTTTGACGTACACAGCCAGTCCTGCATCCTGCGTCCAAATTCGTCCCATGAATGTTCAATGAAATTGAGATCGGGACTTTGTGCAGGTGTTTTGATCACCTTGGGACAATTATACACCACCCAATTTTCACATCATGTGCGGAAGGCTTCGGGTCGTTATCCTGTTAGAATTTGAAGCTAGCTTCAATGCCGATATTTTTCACACTTTATTTCAAATTGATCTTTGAAATTGTTAAATAAACATGCTTGTTCATAACTCCATTAAAGAAATGCAAGTTGCTAACTCTCAAAGCAGCCATACACATCGAAACCATCACCGACCCACCTTGTTCTTCCAAGTCAATATATGCCTAAGGATTTAAGTTTTGAATCACTATAAGTAGGGACAAAAACAACAATTTAATGGTTTTAAAAACTTTTAAGGTACTATTAATTATTGATGAAAGTAAATTTAATTTATTTACGTGTGATAGAAGAGGTATAGTATGGGGCAATCCAAACAAAGAGCTAGAAGGCGAAACATTCAGAAAAGCAGTTAAACTTGGTGACGGTTTGGGGGTACGTGTCAACTTCGGACGTTGACAACTTGCATTTTATCGATGAAATAATTAACAACCATGTTAATTAAATAAATTTACAAACCAATTTGATAGAATATGTTAAGAATATATTAAAATTGCAAACGCTGCATAGCTTGTGGCGTTAAAAATTTAAAGGCGCTACATGTATTTCTGTTGAAAGCAACAACAAAATTACAAGCTATTACAAGAACCGGTCACTCGAAAACCAAGGATTTTAGACCAATCAGCTTATCGTCTTTTCTTTTGAAGATGTTGGAAAGACTAATTGATATACATCTGAGGACGTAGATTGACGCCAGCATCATCAGCGGCGCTCAACACGCCTATCTTAAGGGTAGATCTGTTGAGAGTGCGTTTCATGCTGTGATTGGTTATGTAGAGCGTGGATTGCGAAGCAAGGAATATACCTTGGCGGCATTCTTGGATATAGAGGGCGCCTTTAACAATTTGAAGATAGAGGCTATTAGGCAGGCACTGGTGGATCTAGGCGTTCCGCTGTTCCTGGTCGAATGAATTATTCACTCGGACTGGGGAAACGAACGCTTAAAGATACTGGTGACTACAGGAACCCCACAGGGGAGAGTTCTCTCTCCCTTATAATGGCTCTTAGCTGTCAATTTTGGGGCTTTTTGACAGAATGGGTCAGAAAGTCGTGGCCTACGCGGATGATGTAGTTATATTGGTATCGGGCAAGTTTCTGCCGACAATTAGCGGTCATGCAAGGGGCGCTGGGCGTACTGTCAGCATGGGATTGGGAGTTAATACAGAGAAGATGGAGTTGGTTCTTTTTACTAGAAGGTACAGAGTAGAGAATTTTAGGCTGCCGGTAGTCGGAGGAGTAGAGCTTAGACTATCTGATAGCGCTAAGTATCTAGGAGTTTTTCTGGACAGCCAGCTGTCGTGGGGAAGGAATACTCAGGAGAGACTTAAGAGAGGTCTCAATGCCTACTATGCTTGCAGATCATCGATAGGTAGGAGCTGGAGACTCCGGCCGTCAGTAGTGAGATGGCTGTACACTTCGGTGGTGAGACCCATGCTTACGTATGGATGCTGTTTGGTGGGAGTCATTGAGAGCGGCTAGTCGAAGGAACCTTCTGTCTAAGGCTCAAAGGTGTGCTTCAATCGGCATGACAGGTGCCATGAGAAGTACTCCTCAAGCGGCCGTGGATGTCATTCTACATCTTCTGCCTATTGAGGAGTATGTGATGGGAATGTCAGCCAGAAGCATTCTTAGACTGAGGGAGTTAGGATTGATGGGGAATTGCACGCAGCGTCACTCGCGGATCTTCCACCACCTTGGATAACGATCTTGCAGCGATGTGGTGGCTGAGTCTAGGCTGTGGTTTGTATTTCAAGTACAGGTAACGCCACAAGCGGCGCCTGAGTTTGAGATACGGAACCTAAAAGCCTTGACGACGAAAGGTTATCCACCCCTAAACCGAGGTGTCATGCGACCCGTGCCTATCGGTCTGGTTTGCAGTCAGGGGTTACCGACTGTATTATCACGGAGCTTTGCTGATACCTGGGCACCTCAGCAAATAGACCACGCCCTTACCACGTTATTGGGGGCTATGACGTGGCGGACCTTCCAATTCCCCTACACTCGTGGGACCAGAATTTAAATGAACAACCAAAAAGACATAAAACAACAACAAAAACAATCGGAAACTGATGACGGACAGGCGAGAACGAGGACAACGATTGACAGTAAAACGACAAAGCCAGGGACTGTAACAGTCCCGGCGACCAAGGAAGATCGGCCTAGGCTGATCGGAAGTGGTAAGGCAGCTCGACCAGAAGGCGGCTGCTCTAAAAACTGCGGTGGGGTGCCTCTGTGCTTCAATCCAAGCACCTCCAAAGCCGCTTCTGCCCTTTCCGTCACTGGAACGGATAAAACCCCTGCTTCGGGTGCTGCTAAGTTGGGAATTACAAAGTCGCCCAAAATTGCAGCTTCCCATGTGCCCATTGTGCAAGGAGGGATGGCGATGATAACATCCAATCCCAAGGTTGCACCTCCCCACGCCAAATTCGGCGACCGTAAAAAGTACCCAAGGCACAAAAACCCTACAAAGAGGGCATCAAACACAAGGCGTGCCGCCTTGCGTTTCATTGAGCTTCTAGGCTCCAAAAAAGCTGAAGAGCTTTCCAGTGAACAAACAGCTTCACTGGCATGGGCAAGAGCCCACATAGCTGGGCTGCCAAGTGCTACTCCTTCAGTCCCTGCGAAGGTGACAATGCCTAAACGGCAACGTTCGGAGGAGGAAGCTGCAGCCGCGAAACAGCAACCAGGGACGAAACGTCCCAAGATTGCGCCGAAATCGATGAATAAGTCTTTCAGCGAGGTGGCCAAAGGTCACCTTGTACGGGCTGTTATCGATAGAGGTGTGGATAATGGTGCCATCTCCCATACCAAGTGGGACCTGGTTAAGCAAAAACTAATGGGAGTGTTCTGGACTATCCTTAGGGAGGATCCAGGGCCACCCCCTCAATGCGATGATGCTGGTTTGTTCCAGGGTCACGTGAAGTTGATGGCTTGTGCAGATGAGCGCTCAGCGCTGCTTCTGAAGCGGGCCATCCAAATGCTAGGAGAGGTCTGGGAAGGTGCTAGGCTCGATGTGGTATTAGTTGATGAGATACCACGGAGACCTAGATCGACTGTCATCATCCCTGCCGAACCATCGGAACCTGAGGAGATCTTGAAGATCATTCAGTGCTGCAACCCTCAACTTCCCACGCAGGATTGGAAAGTTGTAAAGGTTTCGGCTGCTGAAGGGTCCTCGAGGACGGCGATTGTGGTGTTAAACCAGCAATCCTTGGAACCACTGAGGGAGAGACAGGGTAAGATCTACTATGGTTTTAGTACGATCTTGCTCCGTGTCTACCGAAGTGATAACAAGGGCAATCCGGCTCCTTCGGTTAGTGAGGCCAAGCAGCCTGAAGAGGGCTTGTCTGGTGACGATGCCGTAAGTTCAGGTGACAAAGAGGACACCCAGTCTATCTCCGGATTGGTGTCTGTCTTTGGGCACCTGGGTGATATGGTTGATGAGGACGTACTTCTGGAATCAGACCAGGAGGACGTCAACATCACAGTGGTCGCCAATATGGATAATGGTGAAGGTCCTGCAAATCAACCTCCACCACTCTAAAGCAGCATCTGCTGCATTGCTCCTCCGTGTGGTAGAAAAAGGGGAGGAGCTCGTGATGGTCCAAGAACCCTGGATTCATAAGGATCGGGTTTGCGGACTGAATCTCAAAGGCTATAAGCTACTGTTTGCGAAAGGTACAGGTAACATAAGATCTTGTGTCTTAGCTAAAAATTCGTTGAATATCTTCATTCTCTCTGATTACAGTGATGAAGACACCACAACAGTTGCTCTCGAGACACAGGATGGTATAATCTGGATGGTCTCGGGATATATGGCGCATGATCACGGACAGGACCCACCCAATCGGCTCATCCGTGATGCAGTAACGAAGGCAGCAGGCACTGGAACTCCTATTATAATCTGTGCTGATGCTAATGTGCACCACACTATATGGGGTAGCACGAACACGAATATTAGAGGTGAGTCACTATTTTCCTTTATTATTAATTATAATTTAGGAATAGTAAATAGGGGCCGTGAGCCAACGTTTGTTGTAGCAAATAGGTGTGAAGTTCTTGATGTCACGCTGGTTAGCATTGACCACATTGACATGATCGAAAATTGGATGGTTTCTAATGATTGTTCACTTTCTGATCATAGATATGTGGAATTTAGTCTGGTACTTAGATCTGCAGGATCGAGTGTTATGTTGAATAGGAAGCGAACGAATTGGGGGATTCATTCATCCTCTCTGGTTCGGTCTCTATCTGATCCTCCCCGGGTTGATGATATAGGGGGGATCGATGCGGCAGTGGGTCTGCTTACAGACTCACTGCAGTTAGCGACTTCCTTGGCGTGCAAGCCAAGGGTGCATAGGGGCAGGGATCGTCCACCGTGGTGGGATCCTGATATTGCGCAGGCAAGAAGAGACTGTCATAGGTTGTTCAATATGGCTAAGCGCCATGGTAATTGGGCGGAGTACAAGTCTTCACTGAATAGATTCAGGAACTTGGTTAGATCGGCGAAAAGGAGTGCTTGGAGGAACTTCTGTAGCGGCGTGGAAGGATCCTCTGAGACAAACCGTTTACGTAAGATAATGGCCTCGAGCCCTGTTGTCCCGACCTATATCCGTAAATCGGACGGTTGCTGGACTACTACTAGTCAGGAAACACTCGAGGTGTTAATTGACACTCACTTTCCTGGAAACTCCCAAGGGAGCTTGCGGGATCAGGTTTGTGAGTCGATGCCCGGTCCTCTGTCCATCCCAATGGACTACGACAGGATTAAATGGGCTGTCGACAGCTTTGACCCGTACAAATCTCCGGGTATGGATGGTATAATTCCGGCGGACCTGCAGAAGAATTCGACTGTGATAATACCCTGGCCGATGGCTATATACAGGGGATGCGTTAGATTTTCGTATGTACCTGTGAGCTGGACCTTGTGTAGAGTTGTCTTCATCCCCAAGGGAGGGAAGACTTCTCACACTGAGGCGAAGGATTACAGACCGATTAGTCTTGCATCCTTTCTTCTTAACTCTTGAAAGAGTTATCGACATTCACTTAAGGATGACCATCCCAAAGTGTTTACTCTCGACCTCTCAGCATGCCTACACAAAGGGTAGGTCTGTTGAGACGGCTCTTCACTCACTAGTTGGAACTATTGAGAGATCACTCGAATTTAAGGAGTGTGCTCTGGTGGCCTTTCTCGACATTGAAGGGGCCTTTAATAATGTCAACCCGGATTCTATCGTTGCATCCATGAGGAGTCTGGGGGTTGATGACGGTATATGTAGATTTGTGGATAATCTACTCAGGAACAGGGTCATCTGTTCAACGATAGGTGAGACCAGCGTTCAGAGGCTGGTAAACAGGGGTACTCCCCAAGGAGGAGTACTATCCCCACTATTGTGGAACCTGACTATGAACACCATGTTAACGAAAATGGACGACATGAGGTTTAAAACTGTGGCGTACGCTGACGATGTTGCAGTGGCCATCACGGGGAAGCATTTGAATATAATGTCTCAGTGTATGGAGGCTGCACTAAAGGTACTTAACACCTGGAGCGTATCATGCGGCTTGGGTGTTAATCCGTCTAAGACGGAACTGGTACTCTTCACGAGGAAGTATAGGACTGAGGCCATGAGACTTCCGAGGCTAAATGGGACTGAACTTAAGTTCTCTTATAGCGCCAAGTATCTTGGCGTAATCTTGGACAGTAAGCTGTCATGGGGGCTGAACATCCGGACGAGGATGGAAAAGGCAATTGTTGCTATTTATGCGTGCAGAGGTGCAATCGGCAAGAACTGGGGCATGGGCCCGAGATGTGTCAATTGGATCTTTGAAGCTGTAGTAAAGCCGACTCTGTATTACGGTGTTATCGTATGGTGGACTGCGCTGGACAAGGGCAGGTACCGTACGATGCTTGAGAAGGTTCACAGACTGGCCGCATTGATGATCACAGGATCAATGCGCTCCACTCCCACCAGGGCGCTGTTTACAATGCTAAACTGGCTGCCGGTGGACATCATGGCCAGACAGATGGCTCTTTGTTCGGCGATTCGGTTGAACGCGGCACACGGCTGGTCGAGCCGGGACTATGGACACTCCAGCATAATGGGATACTCGATTGTCCCTGAGGGAGTGGACTACTGCACCCCGGAGCCTTTCTTTGGTGCGAGGTATGCGACACATATAGCGCACGAAAGTGCTCCGTCGGTAATGGGCACCTTCCATGGACCAACCCTGGGGGTTTACACTGATGGTTCAAGGAAGGGGGAAAGAGTTGGCGGAGGTTTCTACATAGAGGAACTGGGCGTAAAAGTCTCCTTTCGCCTGCCGGATGGATGAAGTGTCCTGCAGGCGGAAATCTCGGCTATAAAGCGGGCAGCCAACTGGCTAAAGTATTATCGCGTATCGGGAGATATACGTATATTTACTGATAGCAAGGCTGCCATTGCCTCTCTTGCGGGTGTCTATACGACATCTAGGTTAACTGTGGAATGCCGGATGTCTTTAAATGAGATTGCTGAACATTCAGAGTTAACGCTTATATGGATACCAGGGAACTCAAACTGCCCGGGAAACCAGATAGCAGATGAGCTGGCCAAGGAAGGTAGTCATATGGATGAAGCATTCATTGATCAATTCATTGGCCTTCCAATGGCTCACTGTAAGTCACTCATTCTGCGCGAGAATTATAGAATTGCGCAAGAGGGATGGACCCGTGAGTCCACCTGCTCCATATCCAGGGCCCTTTGGCCTGGATATAATGAACGGAGAACCAAATCTCTACTTGGGTTCAATAGGAACCAAATCAGGACCGTGGTGTCGGTCATAACTGGACACTGGCCTGTTGGGACTCATGCTAGAAGAATGGGTCTGGTATTCAATGACTACTGTAGAAGTTGTCATGATGAGGAAGAAGAAGAAACTGTGCTTCACTTTCTCTGTCAATGCCCTGGGCTACGGGGCATCAGGGGAAAATACCTGGGAGAACCGGTGTTTTCCTGTTTGGAGGATCTATCAGAAATAGAACTAAAATTGCTTCTTCTCTTCATTAGGAAGACGAATTGGCTCAACACTGCAGTGACGCCATCTGAGTAACTGCTCTCTGGGATGGGCATTGGCGCTGGGTATCACAAAGGGACCGCTATAGGACCCAAGTGAGCTGTCTCTTGATGGCTGCCCATGGAACCTAACCTAACCTAACTCGCGGATCTTGGGTGAGATTGAAGCTGGTGGTTATTGCCTAGGATCACCCTGCTCTACGGATAATTTGGGCACTTGGGTAGATTTTTGGCGGAGGTAGTAATGCCTTCTAGGGACAGTTGGTCAGGTAGGAGCAGATTATTTAGTGGATTTGCTATTTTCACTGATGGCTCGAAGATGAGAGGCACGGGTGCCGGGGTTTACATTGAGGATCTGGACATCAGAAGGGCATAAATGCTTCCTGACGACTGCAGTGTTTTTCAGGCGGCGGTTCTGGGGGTCTTGAGGGCCGTGGAACTGATGAGGGACAACATTGATAGGGGCTCGGAGGTCCTTATATACATACGTCGACAGCCAGGCGGCCCTTATGACCGTAAGGTGCTGTTATGTGAACTCCGGAACTCCAAGCTAGTTGATGGTTGTAGGAGGGCTCTGGAGGAGCCTTAGGAGGGTATGTGTTGAGATAGTGCTGGGTCACTGCAACATAAACCTCAATGAGATTGGTGATGAGTTAGCGAGACAGGGCTCAGGAATGGAGGATCCTAATTGTATGGAGGCTGTTAGGCCTCCAATAGGCTTCTACTTTGGAAGGAATCAGGGAATGGATTCTGGCCGCGATAAATCGGGCCTGGGGGAACCGAACGAACTGCTGGGTATTACGGACGCTGTGGCCGGTGCTTAGGAACTCTGATTTGGAGTCGCTGTTGGGCAGAAGTAGGGCCTGCATTAGGATCTTGATAGGAATTATAACGGGCCACTGCATGATAGGCAGGATGGCGATGAGGATGGGATCCGACTTGTCGGATATGGACTTGCAGGAGTTAGAGACAGTTGAGCACATTCAGTGCCACTGCCCCAGGCTACAGGGCAGCAGGCTGAGGTGGCTGGGCAGAAGATTCCTAGGCGAATTAGGGGATGTCTCGGGCGGTGGACTCCAGAGCCTGATAGGATTCGTAATGGGAATGGCCTGGCTACGCGGCAGGAGACTTAGATTTATGACATTGTGCTTTCAATGTTATTATTTAGCGTTGCGTTGCGTTTTACATGATTAGGGCCTTAATTGTATAACAAACAGTATATTTTACTTCCATAAAATTTTTCCATGAAATGTAACCCAGTTGGCAAAACTGCCGTCGACGACATTGTCGTCAACTATTTATGCACGACATGTCCTTTTGCACTTAGGATTTCTGGAAGACAATTTTGAGGAAAATGTCGTGGACGACAAAATACTCTACATTGTCTAGTGCACTGTCTTCTAAAGAAGTTTATAAACGACCACATGACCGACATTGTCTTGTACGAGCGACAGTGTCTTGTAAGTTGTCCTCTTTCAACAACTAAGCCCGACAATATGAGCGACATTGTCTTGCAAGCTGTCTTCTAAGCAAACAAAAATAATTTTTTGATCAAATGAACGACATGAAGAGCGACAATGTCTTTCTTTGTGTCGTGCACGATTCTCGCGACACTTGTTTGAAAATGTCTTTGACGATTTGTTCTGCCTGTCCATCACATTTCGTGCAGGAATTAACATTGTCGTGCATCCGTCTTCAAGGATGTCTTAAAGATGGCCATCTGGGAAAATAAAATTTATACATGTATGTGCGTGTGCTGGCAAGCAAATTTAAAACGCTTTTTAAGAACTTTAATCCTAAAAATTTAGAAAAAAAATTATATTGTGCGTATTTAAACAAAAATACCTTTAACACGATATACCCTTCGGGAAATTTGTGTCAATTGTTACAACAGAACTGATCCTGGGATTTGTGAAAATAGAATAAGAACAAAAGGAAATAACTTATGATATGTGAAAGGAGAACTAATCACTTTAGTTGTATATTAACCCCAAATTTCACTAAGTTCTGTTAAAACTAACTATTACTTTATATTCTAGTTAACAATGTTTTTGACAGTTATAACAGATAGTTAATTATAACTTAACTTGGTGAACTTGCCGTAATTAAAGACAAAAAGGTAGATTTTTTAATTTTGTTTTAATAATAATTTTTTTATATACATAAATAACTTTTATTTTTCTTAATTTATTAGAACCATTTAAGTAACAGCTTCAGTATTTACCGGTGGTGTGATACTTTTATTTGGGACTTTTTCAAAATTTGTTCTTAAAATCAATTGAAAGACTTTTTTGGACTATCATTGTAGTAACTAACACTTAACATGTTTATTGAGAATAGATGGGTAACTGGTCAAGTGGTGGCTATTAGGTGTCAATTAACCTCCTCCAATGACAACCCCATGTAAAGGTGATAGGTCCCATTCATATAAAGTATTAGAACTAGGACCGGTCTCTGCCACCAAGGAACCTATCACGGGACAACTTTAGTGTCAGTTCGCTTCCATCTAGGGTATGTAGGTTTCATTAAAATCGGTGGACGAGATACTTAAAAATCAACTAAATACAAAATTTTTTTCCCGTATTTATATGTATAAGATAATTTAACAATAAAAAGCAAAGAACATGGTTTTTACAACATATCCATGAACTGAGTGGTGTTTAAATGGTTTTTGCGGCAGATACATCAACTGATATTTGAATGGTTTTTACGACAGATCCACCAACTGATATTTAAATAATTAAAACGGCGATAGACCCGATATGACCCAGCCAAATATAGTGTATTGCGCCAGAAGACCACACAGACTCGTAAAACTTTGTCCAGTAAGCACCTGTGAACTAACTTCTGGACCGAACCCCAATGCCATCTGACCCGAGTATTAAAATGTTGTGTCCGCATATTGGAAACCAGAAAACAACGCACACACACTTTTAGCCACGTCCTCAATAGGCGTTTTATTGCCGTTAATTTTTCTAACCTTAACGGTAAGTGAGATTTTTTTCGTTGGGTCGTAAATAGATCCAACTCTGACATGACAATGCATAATTGTTCACTTATGTAGCTTATGCTGCAACACAAATTTATGGCTATCCGCACTTGAATATACCTCTCACCAATAGTAAGTTTACCCTGCAAAGTGGGAGAAAAGGTGACCGCATGACGAAACTGACCAGTTACAGTACAACCAGCTTTGTAATTGGTCGTTTTAAAACCCCGTTTCGTATATCTACAACGCGAACATGATTTTCACTACCCGGATAAGTCTTAACTACTCCCATTTTCCAAGAATTTGGCGAAAGTTGTTCATGACGAATCGCAACTAAATCGTCAACGGCTATGTCTTGCTCGACAAATTTCCACTTGAATCTTTTATGCAAATACCCTCCGCAATAAACTTACGAAAGTCCCTTTCAATCTCATTAAAAGCTCCTAGAAAATTAGTGCCATTATCTGGAAAAATTATTAAAGGACAACCGCGTCTGGCATTAAAACGATGAAAAGCAGCCAAAAACGCGTCCGATGTCAAATCAGAAGTTCCCTCTGAATGAACTGTCTCTGTAGAAAAGCAGACAAAGATGCACACATATCCTTTCGTTATCCGACAAGACCTGCCATTAAAACTCTTGCTGTCAAAAGGACCTGCAAAATCAACACCCGTTGTGGTAAACGGACAATCCAACGTAGTTCGCTCGCGAGGTAAAGCTGCCATAATTTGATTGCAAGAACGATTTCTGTCGAATAAGCAGCGTTGCACCAATTTGTTATCTTTCGCACCAAGGTTTCGAGTCGGGGTACCTAATATTCAATAATGCGCAGCATCCATTGATTTCAACCATGAATATAAATAATATGCACAAATTGAGCCAATAAAACTTTATAATGCCATGAATATGGCAAAATGATCGGCTACTTCTCTGTATACGACAAAGAAGGAGATTTTTCCAGCCATCCATTTAGCCTTATTACCCCATTATCCAAAATGGGGTTAAGAGAACGCAATGAAATTTTCGTTGAAATTGGCCTCCTTAACAATAGAGCCTGATATTTGTCACCATAGTAGGCTCTATGAGCCAAAATTGCCAGGCGTTGCCAAACGTTAATTAACTCATCACTAGAAATCTCGGCAGAGATAAACTTGTATTTGCCCCTATGCGTAAAATGGGTCCTAAAGAATCTAAGAGGTACGCTATGACCATAAGCTCACGATCTAGTTTGGAAAAACTCTCCAGAATGTCCTCATAATTGGCGAAAATTGTCGCATGTGAATTTACATCCCTGGATTTAACATCCGTGTCTAGGGATAACTGGTAAAAACTTGTTCACCACCAGGGTCTTTTTAAGATTTTTATGGTTGGCAATGAAACAGCGCATTATTCAGGGCTTGTGAAAGGAAACGGAAATCACAAAATAGCGTAAATACGACGAACAAAATTACTACAAATATGATGTTCACATTAGGTGCGTTCGAGTACTTTAACAGTAAAATGCGGTATATAAGTAATTACTGAGTAATCTGAAAGATTACTCTCAATAAAAGCTGTTGCCCAAAAAGTACACAAACGGAAAATTTTTAATTTTTACACTTTTGACTACTTAGCTCGTTTTCTTATCGGTACTCGATCAAATCCTTTTTAGAACACGAACATTTAAGGAAAAAACAAAGAATTTTTTTTATGTAATCTTTATTTGTTTTATTTTTTTTTATTTGATTTTGTTAATTTGGTTAATTTATTAAAGATACCGAGGAAAATCTTTTTGAATTTTGGTAATATGTCGTAGTTATTTCATACGTTACCTGGTAAGTAGTTGTCATTACAATTGACATTATTCCGAAATCCTCAATAAGTACTTGCTAGTAATGACCTCAGTAAGTACTTTTCACTACTATTATTTTCAGTTATGAATATTTGCTTACTAATAATCAGCTAAATTACTACTTATTAGCTGTCTTGTTTTCAGTACTGAATATTTACTTACTGGTAACTAGCACCATAACTACACCCAGAGAAAAATGTGTTTAAATATGGTCACCTCCAACAAAACTAGTTTTAAATAAAATTGTAAACATACTATGGTTATTTTAACCATATTATTGTCATCGACAACCATATTATGGTTAAATTAGTCCTCCATCAAGAAGGCACAACCATATTATGGTTGCCTCCGAACACGTTTTGGTTAATAATAACTAAAATATGTTTAGCATTTATAATAGCATGGTTGATTTTCAAACATAGAATGTTGCTCTCTTGGAAAAGAGGAAAATGCTATTGTTAATTTAACAAATTATTGTCATATTTAATCATAACATGTTTAGAGGCAACCATAATATGGTTGTGGCTTCTTGATGGAGGACGAATTCAACAATAATATGGTTGTCGGTGACAATAATATGGTTAAATTAAACATAATATGTTTAAAATTTTCTTTAAAAATAGTTTTGTTGGAGGTGACCATATTTAAACATATTTTTTCTATGCGTATATTTATTAGGTCTATTAACTAGCGCCAATTAAATAAAAACTAGTTATTTTTTGGCTTCTAGTAAGTATATTGTAAGTACTTACAATTCAACTTACTGGTAGTTCAATAATAACTAGATATTTGGTGACTTCTAGTAAGTGTATTGTAACTACTGAATTCTGTGGACAACTCGAACAGAAATAAGTAGTTATTCAGCCGAAAAAGAAGTAGTGTTCATATGTCTCCAATATAACTTGCTAACTTACCAGGTAAGTAAAGTTTTTGCTGGGTAATGAATAATTTTTTTGCTATTGATTACTTAAAAAAACCAGTGCAGTTCTAAGTACCTAAATTCTTCACACTTTTACAAACTTTAAAAAAATTAACATAACAAAAAAGGATCAAAAGTTGGTATTTAGCCAAATAAATGCTTCTCAAAGAACTTTAATTAATTACCGCCTCATCTATTATTAAACAAATTTTCATAGAAAATCCGTTTCCTTAACCTTTTTTTAACCAGTTTTATTTTTTATAAATAGGACCGTTAATTTTTATTCACTTGTTGTTTTGGTTTAATTTTTATTTCAACTTTTCTTTTATTAAACAATGTTTTTACAATTTGTCTGTTTACTTTTGCTTGTTTACCTTTTGAAAAATAAGTATGTTTTTTTTTTTTGTTTACTAAATTTAACCGCAAAAATTCTGCAGTCAAAATTTGTAAATACAGTACTTTTCGCTTATAGTCACATACTTAAGTTGCAGCCAAATCGTGGACTATAGCGCTAATGTTACTATAAGCCTAATTGTCATATATGCAACTATGAGGCATATAACCGAATTCGAATAAAATACATTTATGTGAATATAGAATATAAGAAATTAATATTTATTACACCGGCAGCAGGTTTGTGGTTGCGGAACAGAGTTGCATACTGTATAAAAAAAATAACATGGTATTTAAATATTTCATCTCTGATACCAAGACAAAAACTATTTTTTTCCGAGTAGAGAGTTGATGATAAAAAATTAAACAATTTAACTGCCTTTTCAACAATTTTGAACGTTGACCTCCGCATAGACTTTGCTATTAAAAACAATAAGTTTTAAAAATATTTTTCACATAAAATACTATACGAACGTTAACGTTCGAAATTGTTGAACAGGCATTAAGTAACAGATCTTTTATATGGTTTGCATCTTCGAAATCTAAAAGGAACTTGGTACATGTTGCGTAAATAAAACTATAAGGCTAATAATTTTCTTTACGTTTGCCTTTGCTAACCACTGATATATGGAAAATGTGTTTATATCGCTAAATGGAATATAACGTAATTACTTCCTATAAAATTTACTTATAGCGGCAGAAAATAAAGATAAAATGGAATATATCGCTAATGTGACTAAAAACGGTAGTAACTATAAACAAAAAGTACTGTACTCAAACAAGAATTGTCACTTTATGCTCTCAATTTGTGTTCTCATTTACTGTATTTTGTTTACACGAACGCGGTTTAGTAAAATGCAGTAAAGTTCAGTAAGTTCTGGTTCACACTCTTCAAGTCTTAAACGTCAAGTTTTGAGTTTTTAGGAAAAAGAGGAAAATAAATGGCATTATCTTCTTCCCTCTCTCCTAAAAGTTCAAGACTTGACGGCTAAGAGCCACTTTTTGGGTTTGAGATTAAACTTAATCTTATTCTATAATTAGCTAATCTGAGAATTAAGTTTAACTAGCATTAATTGAATTTGATATTTTTGGGTGGTGGCTTAAACCATGTAGTGCTACCATACTGAAAACAAATAAATGGCAACATTTTTGTGCAAATGTCAAATTTTTTATCAAAACAACATGGATGTTTTCAAAGAAGAAGAAGAAAATGCCCGAATTCAATATTGTTTACAAGCTACAA
Organism: Pollenia amentaria; assembly: GCA_943735925.1. NCBI lineage: Eukaryota > Metazoa > Arthropoda > Insecta > Diptera > Polleniidae > Pollenia > Pollenia amentaria. Next base: position 61,983,407 of record OX031008.1, on the reverse strand, counting down.
GTGTTTAAAGAATTGCTAAAGAAAAAGTTTAAGAGAAAAAATAAAGAAATAACAATATATACATATTTTAATTTTCTTAAAATAGTTTTTTGATTATATTTTTGCAAAAGCTGTTTATGTTAAACATGTGTATATTGACAGTTAAATATTAGGTTTAAACCACCACCATTGGCCGCTTAAACTAGCAAAAAAAGTTTAAAAAATACAACTCATAAAGTTAATACGGAGATTAAAGTTAATTTAATCTTTAATCTCTAACCCAAAAAGTGGCTCTAAGACATGAACAGTGTGAACCAGCACTAAAATATAGTAGGTTAGGTTAGGTTAGAAAGGCTGGTGTGAAGCAAACTTCACACCCTCACCCAGAGACCATTATGGTCCATTGTGATGCCTTTATTTAGTGAAACAAAGAAAGAAAGAAGAGAAAGATATCTAGTGTGACAGAGTAGGAGAAGTTAATGGTGAAAGCACAGGGAAGGAAGATAGTGGAAGATAAGAAATCGGACAGAACAAGCAAAACACAACCTTACCAAACAGGAAAAACTGCCCTACATGTTTCCCAGCCTCCTGCCGCGCAACCAGGTCATTCCCATTACGAATCCCGTCAGATTCTCGAGCCCGCAGCCCGAGACATCTCCCAATTCGTGCAGGAATCTGCTACCTAGCCACCTCAGCCTGCTGTTCTGTAGCCTGGGACAGTGGCACAGAAAGTGCTCAACAGTCTCCAGCTCCTCTGGGTCCTCACACAGCCTACATATATCCGATAAGCCAGACCCCATTCTCACCGCCATTCTGCCTATCATACAGTGGCCCGTGATAATACCTATCATGGTCCTGACGCAGGGCCTACTCTTACCCAGCAGCGCGTCCGAATTTGACCTACTAAGCATCGGCCACAGCGTGCGCGATACTCGGCAGTCCGTTCGGCCCCGCCAAGCCCGATTAGTCCTGTTCAGAATCCATTCCCTAATTCTCCCAAAATAGAAGCCCATTGGAGGCCTGACCACTTGCAAACTGTCAGGATCTTCCATTTCCGAGCCCAGTCTTGCCAACTCATCAGCTATCTCATTGCCGGTGATGTTGCAGTGACCCGGTACCCAGCAGAGCCTCACAACATAATTCCCTAAGATTACTCCTAGAGCCCTCCTACAATCGTCCACTAGCCTGGAGTTCACATAACAGCCCTTCAAGGCCCTAAGAGCCGCCTGGCTGTCCACATATATAGTGACCTCCGAGCCCTTGGCAATGTTAGCTCCTACCAATTCCACGGCCCTGAGAACCCCCAGAACCTCCGCCTGAAATACACTGCAGTCGTCGGGAAGTCTATATGACTTTCTGATATCCAGATCCTCAATGTAGACCCCCGCACCCGTGCCCTTCATCTTCGAGCCATCAGTGAAAATAGCAAATCCCCTATACAATCTGCCCTGCCCTGACCAGCTCTCCCTAGAAGGCAATATCACCTCTGGCAGACGCCCAAAATCGACCCTAGTGACCAAATAATCCGTAGAGACGGGCGAGCCTAGGTGATAACCACTAGTACTAATTTCACTCAAGATCCGCGAGTGACCCTCCGTGAAATTTCCTAACAGTCCTAGCTCCCTCAGCCTAAGAATGCTCCTTGCTGCCATTTCCCTCACATACTGCTCTATAGGCAGAAGATGAAGAATAACATCCAGAGCCGCCTGAGGGGTACTTCTCAAGGCACCTGTCATGCCGATCGAAGCACACCTATGAGCCTTAGACAGAAGGTCCCTCCGACTAGCTAGTTTCAATGCCTCCCACCAAACACAGCATCCATACGTAAGAATGGGTCTAACCACCGAAGTGTACAGCCATCCCACAACTGACGGCCGGAGTCCCCAACTCCTACCTATCGACGATCTGCAAGCATAGAAAGCATTGAGACCCCTCTTTAGTCTCTCCTGAGTATTCCTCCTCCAGGACAGCTTACTGTCCAGAAAAACTCCTAGATACTTAGCACTATCAGATAGCCTAAGCTCTACTCCCCCTAGTACCGGCAGCCTAAAATTCTCCACCTTGTACCTCCTAGTGAAAAGAACTAATTCTGTCTTCTCCGGATTAACTCCCAAGCCCTTATCAGTCGCCCATGCTGACAGTTCGCCCAGCGCCCCTTGCATGACATCGCTAATTGTCGGCAGAAACTTGCCCGATACCAATATAACTACATCATCCGCGTAGGCGACGACCTTCTGACCTATCCTGTCAAAACGTCCCAGAACGACATTGACAACCAAGAGCCACAATAAGGGAGAGAGAACTCCCCCTTGTGGTGTCCCCCTAGTCACGAGTTTCCTTAAGCGCTCGTTTCCCCAGTCCGAGTGAATAACTCTGCTGCTGAGCATCAGAGTTATCCATTCGACCAAGAATAACGAAACCCCTAAATCACTCAGTGCCTGCCTTATGGCCTCTATTTTCACATTATTAAAGGCCCCCTCTATATCCAGGAAAGCCGCCAAGGTGTATTCCTTGTCTCGCAATCCCCGTTCTATATAACCCACCACATCATGAAGCGCACTCTCAACAGACCTACCCTTAAGATAGGCATGCTGAGCGCCGCTGATGATGCCGGCGTCAATCTTCGTCCTCAGATGTAGATCAATCAGTCTTTCTAATGTCTTCACAAGAAAAGACGATAGGCTGATAGGTCTAAAATCCTTGGGTTTAGAGTGACCGGTTCTACCTGCCTTAGGTATGAAGATAACCCTGACCTCTCTCCACCCTCTAGGAATGTAGCCATTTAGCAGACATACCCTAAATAGTTCCACCAGCAATAGGAGTGATGATCCCTGGATATTCTGTAGCATAGCCGGAAATATACCATCTGGTCCTGCCGATTTGTAAGACCCAAAAGTATTAACCGCCCATGTAACCTTATCCAAGGTGATGATATCCCCCACCGCCTCTCTTATCTCACCCCCCGAGCCTGATCCATAAAAGGGGTTACCACACCCCACCTGTTCCCCCGTTCCCGGATCCACACAACCCGGGAAGTGAGTCTCCATAAGCAAACAGAGAGATTCGGAGCTAGATTCTGTCCATGAGTCGTCCGGTCTCTGAATAAATCCCGGGACCACAGGGTCCTTGGATAAAATCCTTCTGAACCTGGACATCTCATTCACAGATTCAACTGACTCGCTAAATTTGATCCACGAGTCCCTTTTAGCCCTTCTAATATCTCCCTTGTACCTATTATAACTTATCCTAAAGTTACTCCAGTCCTCATCCCTACGCGTATGCTTCGCTCTATTGAATAACCTTCTGACAGTGGTCCTTTGAGTCCTCAACTCACCTGTCCACCATCTCGGTTGCGAGCGCCTACCCGGAAAATTTAACGGACAAGATCGCTCATAGCTACTGGTTAACACCTCCGTAAAGGTACCCACCATGTGCTCCACGCCGGCCGAAGTCGACCCCCAATCGTGTGTAACTCTAAGGTTACTATTCACCAATCCCGAGAAGGTATCCCAATTCGTCCTCCTTGGATTCCTATAAGGACGCCTTTTTGACTTTTCGAAGTTTAGATTAAAGGATATACGACCATGGTCAGAGAAGGAAAATTCCAAAGCCACCCTCCAATCATCTACTAAGTCTCTATAGTTCGTCAATGTTACATCTATTACTGCCTCCCTATCTCTAGTTCTGAATGTTGGCGTATTCCCCCTATTACAGATGTAAAGATTGCTAGCAATAATAAAATCAAACATAGACTCACCCCTTTTGTTGATGTCGGTACTTCCCCATTGGGTATGGTGTGCATTAGCGTCACAACCTAGTACCAGTCTCGAGCCACTTCTGCTCGAGTGCTCCACCAACTCACGTACTTTCACACCAGGTGGATCGGTAGCCTCATATGGTAAGTATACCGATGCTAGTGCTAGGACCGTTTTGTCCATAGCTTCACCTGTAACAACCGTGAGGTCTCCATTGCTGAAAGAATGAGACAACATAAATTTGAGCTCATTTCTTGCCATTATACAAGTCCGAACCTTCTCATCCGTGTGGGGTACGAACAGTGTATATCCCGTGGCCTTTAATCCAACTACCCGGTTGTTGTTGATCCAGGGCTCTTGGATTAAGGCTACGTCCACGTTGTTATCGATGAGGTGAGTTACTAATTCGGTTGAGGCTGCTTCACAGTGATGCAGGTTTATCTGCACCACATTCAGCCTCTTAGGGTCCATCATTTTTGGGAAACCTAAAACTGATAGACCCCAACCCAAATATCGCAACCCCACTCATCGACTTCAACTTCCTGAGAGAAAATATAGTAACAACTATTGTGTTCTCGAAAGCACCTAATATGTGGTACACTTCGAGTTTTAAGCATTTAATAAAAATGTTTAAGAATATAAGCATTTATTTTTTAATACATTTTGGAGTAAAACAACTAGTTTTTTATGATGTCTTGTTAAATGTGTCTTTTTAGCAAGTTTTTTATGATGTCTTGTTAAATGTGTCTTTATAGCAATTATATATTATTTTTTAACTATACAAATGGACTTTAATTTTTCCCACAATTTTTTTTTAATGTTCTATTAAAATGTTGGTCATGAACGGGTTAATTTAATAATAGTTTAATTTATTAATAAAACGAGTTTCCTATATTTCTCAAGCGGTGGTCAAAACCTTTATAACGACGTTTAAAAAATGAAAATCGGACAATAAATGGTTAAGTTAAATACATTTTCATAAAAATTAAATGGAAAAGCATCAAAAAACTGAAATAAACATCTCGCTATCTCGAGTCTGTTGTTAGATTTTTAAAATGTTTTAATGTAGAATCAAAGGATCCCTAAATATATATTATATTCAGTCAATTATTGGACAAAAAAATTTACCGAATATTTTATTCATGAAAAATACAATTATTGGACCCCTTTTTGACTCACGGGAGAAAATCGCTAGAGCCAAAATATTTTAGGAATCTTCATAAAACACGTCAAAGTAAATTTTCAGTGCTGTACAACTTTTACTTTTTTTTGCCCATGCCACAGAAAATAATAATCAGCTATGTGATGGAATTCGAATTTAAAACCGAAACCATTTAAAACCGAAAATGTCGTTTTTAGTATCTTTTAAAATTAGTTTTTAATAAATTTGTATCTTATTTCTTCTAAATACTTTTCGTAATTTAATCTTATTTTTTAAAAAAAAAAAAAAAAAAAAAAAAAAAGGTTAGGGTTCAAACCCGTTCGAAATTCATCGCACCTTTAAAAACGATACCTTTAAACTTGATCGATTTCTATCACATACATGAATCCTTTTTTATTCTTTGCAATCAAGTATTTATAACAAAAATTTTCACAACTTTGTGTGGTTTTTTTTAAAATTAAATGTACATAAAGTTCCCGTCGAAACATACTAGATATAATAATAGTCTTTGCAATGTTCGAATAAATAGCAATCAGAAACACGTATTTGTAAGCAGAGCGCACAGTCGAGACAACATAAGTAGTAACTCGAAAATGATGTTGTCTTTAAAATTATGTTGTCTTTAAAATTATGTTGTCTTTAAATATATGTATGTATGTACAATGTACATACATATTGTCTGGCTGTATTAATGTACAAACGGATTTTAACTTACTTTTCATTTGTTACGCTTTGAAGTAATATTTCAATTTGATTTGCCAATTCTTTACGATTTTCCGTACGTTGAGATATAATGGGAACAGCTGAACATATAGCAATCAATGACGCTCCGACGTTTAACCGTTTTGCCCTTTGACCTAATTTTAAAATGCGTTCTTTATCAATTGAGAGTACTTCTGGAAATTCAACACCTTCTGGCCAGTCCATTAGTTCCATATAGGCGTTTGATATTGTCTGATCACCACTAATTGCGACATTGTTAGCATCTTGTGTTCTATTGTGCTTAAGCCAATTTTCGGTTGCTGGAAACCCGACTAAAAATTAAAAAAAAAAAAAAATATAAAATAAATTGCATCAACAATAAATCAAATTTCAATATTTTAAATCAAAGAAAAACTCACATTTATAATATTCCAAATACTCTTGAAATTTCTGTTTTTCATATTCTACCGAATTTGCCATTATATCATTGCGAGCAAAATCGAGAAGAAAATTTGCCATATCAAGTTTCATTAAAGTCATCGTTTCTAAAATTTCTTTGAATGTATCAACAACATCTTCAATTTTTTTCAACTGTTGTACAACATCATCTCTAGCTGGAGCACATGATTTTGCCATAATTTGTATAACGAAGTCGGCATAGCTTCTAAAATCTAAAACACCCTTTTCAGCCTGTTGGCGTATAACAGACTCATCAAGTATTTCATTTATGTGTTCCAAGGCACGTTTGTTATTTGGTGACAAAATCTGTGGGAAGCATTCTTTTATATCTCCTAAAAGTCTTATAGCATAATCGTAGCATGGAGGACTTTGATTAAGTTGCATGCGTAAGTTATCCCAAAAAACTTTATGCATTGTCTCCTTAATACGTTGTTCCAAACTTATATTAAAAATTAAAGGAAAAAATTATACATCAATAATTTTTATTAAACATAAGTACATACATATGTTTGTACATTAGACCGTACCTCAAAAAAAGTTTCCCCGTACCACCTCTAATATAAAGTATTTTTGCAAGGAGGTTTCGAAAAAAAAAAATTTTTTTGCCGAACGTAGGGGTCGCCTTCTTACATTTTTCGTTACATCTTAGGCATTTACAGTCCGATCTTAAAGTATGATACATTTATCAATGTTTTTGTCTCGAGAAGACCAATTTGCACTTAGAGGCCATTGACCTCAAGTATCTGGTTCTAGTATTTATCCACCTGTTTTTTTCCAAGTAATATAAAAATTTCCGTTTGGGGATTAACATTGAAACGACAATAAAAAACTAAAATTTGTTTTTGTTTTCAATATACATAAGTTCTGAAACGAAAATTTTTATTTTCATTTTCAAAAACAGACAGTTAAATTATTTTGCATCGGAGTTTTCTACATTTTATGGCCTTTTACTGTGTAATAAGCGTGTGTGATGCTTACAGGTAACAAAACGCGGGAAACCCCATCATAAACAAGGTTTTTTTTAAAACAATTGTCCATGAAAATTAATTTTTAAAATAATTTTTACAGACATTGATATATTTTTATGCAGTTTTTGTAAATAATACTTAAGAACGAATTTCAATGAATGAAATCCGTATATAAAATAAAGTGCTACTGAAAACAACTATATAAAAAAACCTGTTGGAATTTCATCTATATTTTGTTTTTGTATTAATACAATTAATTTTTGTTATTATAAACGACAAAAAAATCTTTGAAAATGGGTTTTACTGCTACTGAATTAAGCACCACTAAATTACCGTCGAAGTGCGATGTAATTAATTTCTTTAGTATCTGCGGCATAATACCGATCGAAGTCGAAACCTGTTAAACAAAAAGTTTGGAAAAGTATTAGCCTTTTGTGGCAGCGCGCTGGCATTCTAATTATATCGGCAACAACTGCTCGAGACGTTTGGATAAACTTATTAATAATTACTATAAAGTAGTTAAATATCCATTGAAATACAACGCTAATGAGTGGAATCGATTGTTCTTGATTAAGCGTTGTAAGTGCGACATTGTGACAAATATTTCATGCAATTGCACCGCATCTGATAAAATCCCAGACGACCTGAAAGATTTTTTCATCGATCATTGTGGCCCAAGATTGTCTATAAGAGGTTATGGTGTTCAAATATGAAATGTTCGAGGCGACCAGATTTATCTGTACCGTATGGTTCGAGCCGTTCATATCGGAGAATGCGATGAGAGATTAGCCAGCGAGAAGCCCGGTGCTATTAGCACAGCACGCTGGCAAACAACAGCCTCTCGAATAATCCGCTATTATGTATCGTGCACTCAGCCCTCGATGGTATTGAATAAACTGGCCCAGTTCGATGTGAAAGTTTATGCGTCATTCTGGTTTCTTGTAAAAAGCCAACTACTGGCAATTCATGGAAGTCGCAACGTTTTCCAATACATATCTTGGAATGCAGAAAGACGTTCAACAGTTCCTCCGTCCGTTCATCGAAAATAACGCGTACTTTTTCCACCCTGAGAATATTTTGTTATCAATGATAACAGACCAAGATCCGATAGTACGTTCAGATGGCTTTGCTTAAATTTTATCCGCCCGCAATGAAGCAACAGGATGCATTCGTCAAATGTTCGGTCCGCAAGTTCATTATTTTATAAACTTCGAGAGTGACTATCTGTTGACATGATCAATTGGACCAAATTCGTATTGACTGAGCCGCCATGTTTTCCGTTCTATACGCAAGACCAGCTGAAAACATTTCAGTGTTCCAACGAAATAATCGAAATACCAGGTTAGCACAAGGAAACTAACATCATTTGATACTCTTCTTTGCTAAACTTAATTATTTTAACAGCTTACCCAAGCCATTCACAAATCACCGAGCGTTTTGTTCATGTAGTACATGAATCTTACAAGTCGGTCACCAATGACCGACATGGGTCATATTTTTACTAAGCTATATAGCCGCCAAAAGTACAGAAAAGTTGAATCACGTCGAAATATAACAAATTAAAATTTCCAAGATTTTATTTTATCTTAATTTTTTTAATTATTTTTGTATAACAAAATTTAAAAATGTTTTTCCTGGTATTATCGAATTACTTCCTTAGCAAAAGTTTAATAGTTTCTTGAGAGCTTTAATTTTCTGACATTAGGATGGTACATTAGGGTTTTACGAACAGAGATCTGGTGGATAAATACTAGAACGAGATACTTGAGGTCAATGGTATTCTCGAGACAAAAACATTGATATATCACACTTTAAGATCGGACTGTAAATGTCTAAGATAAAACGAAAAATGTAAAAAGGCGACCCCTACGTTCGACAAAAAAAATTTCGAAAATACTTTATATTAGAGGTGGCACGGCGCACTTTTTTTCCTTGTAAGGTGGTACGCTCTAATGTACATATATACCTGTTTTTTGGGGGTTCATATGGTTGCAATTTAAATTCTGGATTTAATGCAATTTCGTGAGCTAATTCCATATTTTGTATGTTTTTAACGACATCGGATACTTCATTCAAGGTCATTACTTTGGGTGGACTTCCATCCATACTTGGTAGAACAAAGCGCAGTAATCTGAACAAACATAAAACTCTTGCAATTAGTTGTATTTTTTTATAAACTTCAAAATAATAACACACTTATCCGAACTCTCACTGTCAGTACGCGATCGCAAACTTGAAGCACCCGGAGATGTGCCTAGTTTATTTTCGGGTTCATCCGACTCATTTCTTCCAGAGGTACCATTGGGATTCATTCTACGCATAGTTAATAATTATAGTTTATATTAAATTAATTTATTTAAGTTGTTATGTAAATTTTGTTATTTGAGAAAGATATGAAAACATGCAATTTACATTTATAAGTATTTTATCATAGGAAATTTAAGAGCTAAATAATTTTGTTAATACATATACATTCAGGTGTGGGATCGAAATCGATTTCGACGCCAAATCGTTTTAAAATCGACGATATATGTAATGTGCTTACTTTGTCGTTTTGTTTTGCTGATTTCATTTCGTTTTTGTCGTTTTTTGTGATGCATATCGACAATGTTGGCTTAAAACTATTTTTAAATCGTCTTATTTTACATCGACGGAATTTTAAAAGATACGCAAAAATGTATTTTTTTCGTATTAAAATAAAAAAGTATTTACATACATATGTACGTATGTATTCACTAATTTTATAGGAATAGTATTAAAATTCTGCACTACATATCAATATACATATAGCAAAAGGCCTTCCGCTTAAAATCTTAAGGTTGCAGCTATCTAAACTGTTAGAGGAATGGATGACGTCTCTTATTTCTTCCAATTTTATTCAAAACAATAATAAAGGCCTCTTTATACAAACGAAAATTGAAACGAATCTAGAAACCTTTTATTTTTTACTTAAATACATGCTTACATATCGCAATTGATCACAGAGATAATTATTCAAAATTTAAATATTTTCAGAAGCAAGACAATTTTCACTACCTGTTTTTCAAACTAATGTGCTGTCAAGGCGAAATCATTACAGGTGATCCTAAAAGCCCTGCTGATAACTTTTTTTTCTTTAGCTTTATAATTGTTGGATGTCAAAATTTTGGTTATTATCTTGGTTTCTGTTTTGATTTGTTTCGGTTTTTGACATTGTACGATTTCACAAAAACAAATTGCTTGTGGTTTTTGTACGAGTTGTACTTGTTGTACTACTGAGATTACCTGGAATGAATTCGCCTTGCGTGCTGTTTTCACAACAGAAGTGATTGAACGTGTAGTAAATTTTATATGAAAAATACTCAAAAAAAAAACTGAGTTCTTTTCATATAAATTCCCCAGCGAAAATTGTGATTTTATTTTGAAAAAAAAACAGGCAGTTAATTTATTATTAAAGGCATATGGGAAAGAATTTTAAAACCAACCGTCTCATTACCAGACATTATGCATTGCGTTTGGTTTTTTTTTCAAAAGTAAAAAAATTAAAATTTTGAGTTAATACCATCTTTATGTCAAGTGCGATATGTACCTATAATCTTTAAACTAGGGATGTAACGAATACCGCTACCGATATATCGGCGATAGTTCAGCTTAGCCGATATATCGGTATCGGCGATATTTTACTTTCGATATACCGATATTCATACCCACACCACAATAGTGGAGTATGGTATACCGATTTACTCAAAATCACTTTCTGAGTCGATCTAACGATATCGGTCCGGCTGGCTGTCCATGTAACCTTGTGCGCAAAGTACAGGTCGATGAAATTTGGTACATACCAAACCTATTGAAAATGGGGCGAGTCAGTTCGTTATTTCATATAGCCCCCATACAAGCTGCTTTCCGGAATAGGGTCTTTGTTTCCACTATCAAACCACTTTAATTAAATTTAAAGCAGATAGATAGATATTTATATGGACAAATCAGCTATACATGTTTTAAAAAATAGGACCACGAGGAGAGAAGGGAGCGATTTCTGCCTCACAGAAACTATCAACCCGATTTTAATGAAATGTAAAATATAGATAGATCCCTATTAAAAACTAGGTCCCAAATAGGTACACTTGCAAAAATTTGTTCTTATATACTCTGGTGTAGGGTATCATATGGTCGGGATTGACCGACTATACTTTCTTACTTGTTTTGAAAAAAATATTTAATTTTCAATGCCTTTTTTACATAAAAACTAAGAGAAATAACACTTAAAAGCAACACAAAAAATCAAAGCAGAAAAACCGCTTTTTTAATTTTTTTTAGCTAGAGGTCTACACCGCGCATTCTATACGTTTGTTACTTTCTTGACCTTTTTACAAGACGCATGCAAATGTGGAAAGTAATCCAACTTAATGCGTTCTATACGTACATATATGCATAATACGCGTTTGCTGTGTAACTTGTCAATACAATTTTACACTGATTCGATTTTTTTGACAGATGCTTAAACGCATCGACGAATTTAACGCGTATTTTGGACCTCCAGCTTTAGGCGTTTTGCTTTTTTACCATAGTATTTAAATGTTCTCTCACTGCTTAATCTTTTATATATTTGTAGTACAAAATCTGCACATTTTGTATTTTTACGCTTTTTTAATGATGTTTGTGAGAACAAAGATAATTTTGCTGAAAATTTTGGGTAACTTCGGAGAGGCTATAAAAACAATAAGCAAGGACACTGCTACATTCCCTGACGTTATTCGGCTAGTTTACATTCTTCGAATTGATATCTGTCCATTGAAATTTTGGCACACATAGAGCTGGCATAAGGTCAATGGACATTGTGAAACTTTTGAAATTGTAAAAGATTTAACAAAATCCCGATTTTTTTAAATCTTGAATTTCAAAAATCTGAATCTCGAAATCCCGAATTTTATAATCCCAAATTTCGAAATCCAAAATTAAAAAATCTCGAATTTAAAAACTTAAGTTAAACTTAGTTAGCAAAACCGATGTTTGTTATAGAAAGAATTTCTCCTCTATGGAATATAAACACCCACTTCAATAACCTCAGCTTCCTGCATTGACGGGAGCAAATATTTTCTAGTCTATGGTATAACAAACACTGGCTTCGCTTAATAAAGTGGTCATTGCGACACATTTGAAAGTGAAGTAACACCAAAAAGTGTCATAATGCCGGCAGATCTTATTTTTTTTTATTCCTACGCTAATCTGCAGGTCTGCAGGAGACCAGAGTCTGTTGCGGGAATCGAACGCGAAGCCCCGGCACTGATAGACTAGCTCACTATCAGCTAGCCTACTGGGGCACCTCCACTTTTAAAAGCGGCATAACGTCCATGGACATCACTAGAAAATACAACAAATGAATAAACTGAGAAAGAGAATATTTCAGAGGTCCAAAAATTGGAGTATTACTTAGCATTAGGTCTGAATGAAAGATTTGGGGGTTTTGAGATTAATGAAACCTTTTGTTTATCTAAAATTCTTCAATTATTTTAAAGGCAAGCGGCTTCAATCGTATCGAAAAAACTTCTTACTGAGCTACTATGACTATAGATTGTGAAATTGTGCAACCCCATTAACGTTTGGAGTGTTTGAGAACAAATTATAAGAAAATCCGAGGAGGATAAACGTCATCTTTAACCATATATTCGTCTAAAATAAATGCTACTGGTCTAGGTGGTTCCCTAACTTCCTTTGCCACCTAAATCTGCCCTAATAAAATTAGCTCTCCTATAGAAACTCTTCGAAATATCTACACCCAGAGAAAAAATATGTTTAAATTTGGTCACCTCCAACAAAACCATTTTTAAAGAGAATCGCAAACATATTATGTTTAAATTTAACCATATTATTGTCACCGACAAACATATTATTGTTAAATTAGTCCTACATCAAGAAGGCACAACCATATTATGGTTGCCTCCGAACATCTTTTGGTTAGTAATAACTAAAATATGTTTAACATTTATAATAGCATGGTTGATTTTCAACCAATGCATGTTGTTCTTAGAAAAGAGGAAAATACTATTGTTAATTTAAAAACAAATTATTGTCATATTTAACCATAACATGTTTAGAGGCAACCATAATATGGTTGTGGCTTTTTGATAGAGGACTAATTTAACAATTATATGTTTGTCGGTGACAATAATATGGTTAAATTTAAACACAATATGTTTAAAATTTTGTCTAAAAATAGTTTTGTTGGAGGTGACCATATCTAAACATATTTTTTCTCTGCGTGTACAGATGCGTATGTCGTAAATAAGCTCGCGGGAGATTTACCGTGCTTTGATAAGTCATTGCTAACGGATGCAAAGTTTACTGATCTTTATCTAGCAAATAAATATTCGCGGCAAACCTCAAACGTAGACCTTTTGATAGGTTGTGATATATCTTCAAACATTCAGCCATGTCACAGAGTACAATTCCGTTCGGAATGATTCCGTTCGGAATCGAGGAAAACATATTTGTTTATTGATAGAAAGTATATTTTGATAGTGTTTTGGTCCTTAAAATACAGAAAACTCCCATTTCGTTTATGAAAATAAAAATGGTTTCATTCCGCAAAGTATTTTCGTAATTTTCTGAAGCACAAAAATACGGAATGAATTCCGTTTCCGAACGGAATTGTACTCTGTGACATGGCTGATTATAAGGAATGGAGTCCGTTGGAATCCTAATAAGTCGCTTATCGCTCAACGTACTATTTATTCGAACGTATATGTAAAGAAACGACATACAGAGATGATGCAGGTCATTTTGTTGTTTCCTAAACCATCAAGCCTGAGTTTCCAAAATCTTTAACACTTGGCCATTCCCGTAACATCACATTGGTTCAGTTTCTACAAAATGAGGTTTCTTAAAAGCACCCAGTCAAAAAATGTCAACGATAAAGTAATCACAGAATATGTAACCCTCAATCATATGATTATGGTGCTCAAACCTAAAAGTACTACCTCAAAGCTGCGCGTTGTCTTCAATGCTTCAAGCTCAACATCAAATGGATTAAGTCTTAATGACGTATTATACCCAGGACCAGTCTTACAACAAGATTTAACCGTACAAATTACTTGCTGGCGACTGCTCTAATTTGTTTTCAATGCCGCTATTGAAAAAATGTTTCGCCAAATTCGAGTTCACCCCCATCATAGCTCCTACCAAAGAATCATTTTTCGTAATTCACCCGATAAATAGCCTCAAGACTTTGAGATCCAGACCGTCACCTTTGACATTAACTGTTCGTCATATTTAGCGCTCAGAACTCTATTAGAACTTGCAGAGCAATACCATCATCAACACCCCGAAGTTTCTAGTATATTAAAAAACAACATGTTCGTAGATGACGTGCTGGCAGGTTCCCACGAATTATTGCTGGCTATCAAACTTAGAAATGATCTCATAATGATTATAAATTCCGCGGGTTTTCCCTTACGGAAGTGAATTTCCAACGAAAACTACCTTTTAAAAGGCCCCGATCACCTGCTCACGTCTGACGTCTTAGAGCTCAAGGATACTGCTGCTACCAAAACCCTGGGACTCCTCTAGAATGCAGGTCTTGATTATTTATTTTTTTATTCTATTAAACAACCTCCCCGTGAGCATGTCATAAAACGTGCAGTATTATCAGACAATGCTAGATTGTTCGACCCAGCGGGATGGCTAGCTCCAAAAGTTATTGTAGCAAAAATTATTATGCAGCAGATCTGGAAAGACTGTATTGATTGGGATGATCCCCTTAAGCCCAAAATCATGCACGGCTGGCTTGCATTTTTAGATGATTACCCCAACATCGAACATATGAATATTCCCCGATTTGTTTCTTATCACACCACATACTATGCTGAAATACATGGTTTTGCGATTCCTCAAAACTACTTAGGATCGCGTGGCCTAACAGCGAAAGAACATATATCTAACGATTTGTGGTGGAATGGTCCGACATGGTTACGCCTACCGAAATCTGAATGGCCTTTAACGTCCCCAATCGTGGATACTAACGAAGAAGTGTGACCCATTGAAACTCATTTGACTGTCTGAAGAAATGCTTAATCGATTATCTGATTCCCCCGAGCTTTGTGCGTATTCGGAAAAATGTAATATTTAACATGTTTTATTTCCGATTGCTGAATAGTAAGTGAGGGACAATTATAGGCGGATTTTAAAGTTGGATGAAACATGTTAAATATTACATTTTTCCGAATACAAATTGCTCTGGAAAAATGAAGTTATACCACCTAAAAGCCCATTACTATCACCCCCGGAACCTATTTACTCTGACCAATCGAACAGCTACGTAAACAGATGGCAAAAGCTTAAAGTACTTTATCACCACTTTGCCTGTAGATAGAAAAACGAGTACATAAAGTTATATCAACGTAACAAATGGAAGTACCTTCTTAAAACACTTCGCCTTAAGTAACCTTGTTGTCTTCAAAAACGACAGTTTCCCCCCGAACATGTGGCGACTTGACCGCATATAAAAGGTTTTTCTGGGGCAATTATCAAGGTTAAATTGGATAATAAATGGGGTAAAATTCGTGGCACTGTAAACCCCTCTTCAGAAAACAGCTTGTTTGCGGGTTTTCTGACTACAAGATATAATATTATATTTAATAGATTGAACTCACGGCACACTTATACAATCACTGTTAAACCTAATTTCAGTTTTAACAGTGAAATTAGGTTTAACTTTCAGCTTTAGTTACAAAAGATTTTCCTCAGACTCTCCTTCCGAAAGATTTGGATAAAAAACAAGAGAACGAATACAACAATTTACGTCTGGCTGACCCTGATTTCTTTGTATCTTGTGACATCAACATCATACTTGGTGCAGACATCCACCCTGAACTGGTTAAATCGACACTTCACCCACCTACAATCGACCCCAATGGCTTAGGATACTCTGCTAGGTTGTGTACTAATTGGAAAAATTCGTTTATAAATAAAACATACGCATATACTTAATTAACCGACTCAAGTTGTATGGAGCCGAAAAAAGTGTTTTAGTTACAATCAATTTTTTTTTTGAGTCGCTCTAATATACATATATATTATTTTTATTATTCTCGTAGTCTGTTTGAATTGTACACTTATATCATGTAACTTATACAATATTATATCCCGTAGATATGTAACTTTAGAGATAGTTTGAATTGTATTTTCTAACTTTACAATATAAAGAATAATTTGCATAGTTTTGTTTGGACTTTTGTGAGAGAACCTCATGACACGTTATTCATTCCCTTTCCTGGAGCCGGGATGTATTCGGCTTTAAAATATCATCCACTGTGCGAGAGCACTATTATGTTTGGTGGTGGTTTTTTCCTCTCTACAATTTAAGGCCCAACCATAATGTGCTTAAGTTGGCTTCAGGAAATGTGCGAATACATGTAAATCATATGAGGCAAACCATATTGAACTTAAGGAAACGTTTTGTTAAGTTTTATGAAATTGTCATTTGCTTAAGCAAAGTGCGAAACTGATCGCACATTCCGTACGGAATCAAATGTTTTTTTATTTTGTTTTTGTTTTTTTAAATACATTTGAGAGACTTTTTGTTAATTTTTGACAGTAGGTTAAGCAAGGCTATGCATATTATGGTTGGGCCTTTACTTTTGTGTTTTGCTCATGTTTTTCGTGCTCATGTCAAATTCGCCGCGATGACCTAGTTCTTGTTTAGTTGTGCAGTTGTTAACAAATATCGTAGAAGAACATACATTTTGTCAAGAGGAACTCACACAGAAGCCAGAATAAAATACTCATTCAACTTGTAAACCTCCTAGACGGTTAATATATCTAATAAAAAGTGACTCGTTATACCAAAGAAATTGAATTGGGTTTTTTTTCATTGTGTCAACCAAAGTTCGTTGACGGATTTGCTCTAGTTCGACACCATTGACTTGAACCCACTGACCAACATTTGGTGACTCCTGCCCGCCATTCTGCGGCCAACTCAGACAACACCTTTACAATTTATTTTAATTTTTTATCAGTCACAAAAAAAGTTTAAAAATATTAAAAAGAACTCTTAAAAAATAATTTAAAAAAAATTTATTATTTAAATATTAAACTATATATGGGCATTTCCTCCGAATGCACACTGGGCTGGATCGCCAAATTTTTGGCATAAAGTCTAAAAATAGAGTTACAGAATTGAAACTTGGTACATTTGATAGTTATAGTATGCGTAGCATCTGTGCAAAATTTTGGACCAATCCGACCACGCCTTCCTCCCATATGGGGTCAAAACGTGCGTTACAACTATTTAATATACCCAAATTTTGCCTAAAATATTGGTTTTTACAAAATTTAAGGGCTTCTTGAGATCAGGAATATATACCTATTTAACACCAGGCCCAAGCTGGTCAAAATCGGGCCATTTTTTGGACCTGTAATTCCTAAATTACGAAAAATTTCAGTTGAAATTTCGAATACCAAATTGTTTTTATTTGAGAAATTAATATTATTAAATTGCAAAAGTTTTATTTAAGTGATATATAATATAGTTATCATGGTAATGGACTTAAAAAGCTCTAAATCCTTAAATATATATAGCTTACTTTAATATATGCGTTAAAATAAAAAAATTAGTCATAATTCTAATGAATAATTGATTACATTTTCGCATTCGGAATCAGTTTCAGAATCAGAGTCGCTCTTTATTATCAGGTTCATTTTTATTTTCAATTTCAAAATTTGTTGCTTCTAAAAGTTCAATAACATCTTAGGGCAACACCTTTTTTTTAAGTTGAGCTGACCTTTTCTTGAGCGAAATGCTCGAAAGAAAAGGATATGAAGAGCCAATTGATCTGTGAAACACATCGAGCATATTATTAATCCGCGAATTCTGACGAGCATGCGATCTCCTGTCTTGTTTATAAAATTTGTTGCGGGCTTCTGATGCGTTTTCGCCAAGGCAACCTATTGGCATTACTGATGATGATATTATTTGAGATCCATGAATCAAGATTTAATGTAAAGTAGGCGACATCGGATACCACGGATATTTGAGCATATATAAACGAAATTTTTCTCACAGAATTGTTTGAACTTAATAGCATTGATTGGAAATTCACATGAAATGGCGATTAAAATAGTATGAAGCCTTTCTATTATAGCCAAGTCGAATTCTAAAATTGATGCAAATAGCTTTGTATTTGAAAAAGCCTTTCTCGCAGTGTTACCATCGTTTGTGTTTCCGCTTCCATTTTGCTTTGGCTTATCCGCATGTAATCCCATTTCCTTCCACAATTTCTTTTGTATATTTAGTTTTCATTTTTGATTTTTCTGTTTCATCCCTTACTTGCCATTTTTTTAATTCCATTCGGTATGATATTTTAAGAAGTCATTCGAAGATTCTTATCCATGCATGCACTGGACTCATTCCATATTGAAGGCTTCCAGGTTTTGGTTTGAATATCGATGAGCTTGTATCTATATTTTTCATAAATTGTTTGGGGCCAGCCCCAATAGATAGGACATAGGACAGCCCCAATAGATAGGACATAACTGACAAAATGTTGTGCCAGTTAAATTGTTTAAGACTTTGCCATCCATTAGAGTCTAATGAAGATCATATGATACGACAACCTTTCTCTCATTCAAAATTTCTCCAACAAAAGGCATCAATTTTTTTATTTTCTTTTTCTTTAAGAATGTGTTCTTTGATCTCCTTGACGAATTCCATTTTTAAAGGCCTACAAAATATCACAGATTGTGGAGTTAGATTTATCCACAGTTCGGTGCCGAAGTAATCCACTAGTTTAAGTGGTATGACTGTTGTGACAAACAAAGACTGGTCAAAATAAGCCGGCTCGATTGCTTAGAATCGCTGTTTGTAGCTCACAATTAATTTGGTATTCGTAGTATTCGGTAAGTTAATAAAAAGATCTTCTTGCAAGAGTAAGATTCGGCTGGCGGTATGGTTTAACAGTTCTTGCAAGCAAACTACAGCCATATTTTCTGTGGGCCTCAATTGCAATTTAGCTTTCTGAATTTTATAGTAGCTCGGGTATATATCACAATTTTGCTTTTTGTTTAGAGCTTTCATTGCATTATATGGTTTTTTGCTTAATGAGTTATCAAGCAAAGATTCCAAAGCTTCGTTTTGTGTTAGAGGTATAGGTTCCGGCAAAAACAGTTTTTTTTAATACCACTAGGTCCGCTCGGCGTGACCAAGCAATTCTTCAACACAAATGCTGTATCCTTTTCATTTGATTTCCTAGCTGAAACTGTTGCTGCATGCATAAGAAGGTTGTGTCGTTTTCTTGGGTATCTGCCAGTTCGGTTGCTAACTTTCTTTTAAGGCGTGGTCCTGCAGCCTCATATGTTAGAATTGGACGTCCCATTTTATTATGCCCAGGTCCACATCCTTTTTGCTGTCTAAAATAATCGTCATGTTCAATGAAAGCCAATTAGAGTGTTTTACCTTAAAGTTGGAGACAGTTCTATTGCATTTAGGTAAGTGTTTCTGGATGAAGCGAGTTAAATTGGAACAAGTCCAGTTTACCAACGCAGCTCCAAATAAAAAAAAAAGTACATAGGGTGATAGAAAATTGAAAAATAAGAAGAAAAAATTAAATGGCAAAATTCTCGGAAACGCATAGTTTCCGAGTTATGGACCTCGGAAGTTTCATATTAATTTGTGATTTCCCACTACATTTCTGAACGTATATGGCCAATATTGGTATCATTTGAAAGCTTTTGAACAGATCTTTCTGGAAATGCAAAATTTTTTTAAAACTTTTTAACTCTTTAGCTCCTAATACAGTTTTTACAAAATTTTATATCAAAATGTTACGGAAGTGCACTAGGTAATAAAAATTTTATCAAAAAAATCCCAGCTTCGCTAAATAAAGCTTCTCAACATAGCCGGCCTTTGACCGGGCGCAAGGGTTTTCTCCTCTATGGTATAATAAACACCGGCTTCGCTATATAAAGCTTTTCCACATAGCCGGCCTTCCGCCGGGCGCAAGGATTTTCTCCTCTATGGTATAACAAACACCGGCTTCGCTAAATAAAGCTTCTCCGCATAGCCGGCCTACGGCCGGGCGCAAGGATTTTCTCCTCTATGGTATAACAAACACCGGCTTCGCTAAATAAAGCTTCTCCGCATAGCCGGCCTGCGGCCGGGCACAAGGATTTTTTCCTCTATGGTATAACAAACACCGGCTTCGCTAAATAAAGCTTCTCCGCATAGCCGGCCTTCGGCCGGATGAACAGATTTTCTCCTCTATGGTATTACAAACACCGGCTTCGCTTACTAATGCTTTTCTACATAGGTTTTCTCCCGAATCAGAGAGCGAATAATTTTTTTAATTTTTTTTTTAATTTCTTAGTGTAGATAGAAATAAGTATGTATGTATAAAAGTTAAGTTAAGTTTATTTTAGAAAAAAGTGAATTAAAAAACAAATTTAAAACATAAATACATATATTGGTTTTTATGCTTACTAAAAACTTTTGTTTTTTCGTAAATTCATCGCCGCTCCTTAATGGATTAAGAATTTTTAAATAAAATATTTATATCCAGAAAGATCTATTCAAAAGCTTTCAAATGATACCAATATTGGCCATATAGGTTCAGAAATGTAATGGGAAATCGCAAATTCATATGAAAACTTCAGAGGTCCATAACTCGGAAACTATGCGTTTCCGAGAATTTTGCCATTTTATTTTTTCTTCTTATTTTTCAATTTTCTATCACCCTATGTACTTTTTTTTTTATTTGGAGCTGCGTTGGTAAACTGGACTTAAGCCAAATCCAGTTTGAAATTGCATCTTCATTTCGATTGTTGTCTAGCCACACATTGAACAGGGTAGCCAGACTGAACTCAAATGTACCTAAAAATCCACAAATTTATGGAAAACGGGCAAAATTGGGCAAAAACTGTCAATAACACGTTATAATGTACACTTTCAAGTATATTTTAGCATAATTAAATATTGGCCAAAATTAGGCGAAAGTTAGTTTTTACTCACTATAAACTGGTGTTTTGGTTAATTTTTTCTCTTTCTTAAGACTTCACAAAAAACAATTCACAAAAACCCTTAACAAATCAAAAGGAATTGCTATTAGTTTTTAATAATATACATACATTTATCTTTATTTTCCATATTTAGCAATTTTTTTGTGAAAACAAACAGCTGACGTATAGATTGGACTTTGTATCCCTTGTAAAAGTTCAGGGTTACCATCAAATAACTTTTATTTACTGAAATGTTGTACCTAAATGTTATATGCAATTTAAGAAAATATAGTTAAAATGAACAAATATCCAGCGATCCAGTCCAGAGTGGAATGGTCAACCAGGATGGAAAAAGAATATGGTAATAATCATCGTGTTTTATTGTTTATAATTATAAAAAAGTTTCATAGCATATCTCAGCTGTTTTATTTGAAGAAGTAATTTTTCGATTTTAATGCCAATTTATTTCTAGTTCTTTCAGTCGATACTAAACGAATCGAAATTATTTTACCAATGTTGTGAAAACTCAAATAAATGGCTTTACAACAATGAAAAAAGGATTTCAATGCGTTCATTATAGACTGAAAAAATTATAAATAAATTTGCTTTTGAATCGAAAAAGTATTCGATCACGACTGCCAGAAAAATTTTATATTTTCTTTTTAAGCTACTTATAGAGACATTTTTATATTTAATTATTTTACATGCAAAAAATATGTTATGTTTGCACTCTTTCTTCAAAATCTCTCTATTACAATCAATTCAGAAGAGAAAAGTGTAAGGAGAACAAAAAAGTTCGATTAACGGTTAAAACGTATGGAAAAATCGTACGTTCGCGAACGACCGGTACTTAAGCCAATTAAACAAAAACCAATAGATTTATTTTATTGTGTAAAAACTGCATATACCAGAGTGTCCATGTTAGGGGGTTTTCCCCAGATTTAGAGGGTTTTATTTCATTTCGGGGCAAATTTGGGGGTAAAAATTCTTAGGTTGAAAATTTGGGGGGCATAAATTTATATTTCGGGGGGTTTTAGGGGGTTTCAGTATTTGCTTTAAGGGTGAAGTATTCATTGAAATATATGTGTCCCAACTTTAATCAAACACCTGAAATGTTTAATCTTTTTAATTCCGAAAAGATGAAAATTAACGAAAATGATTTGGCAACACCCGATATTTTTGAAGAAACTTTATTGCAATATTTAAAAAATAGAAAATTTCTACTAACTCTATTGTGATCAAATGCATACATATATATGTATATCAAGATTACGCCTTGCGCATATGATGACGTAGTAGTTCCCTTATAAAAGTTACCACGGCTTTTTTTATATGTGAAATTTATCATTTCTTGAAAAAAAAAAGGTATGTATTGCGTGATAGTTGGCTACCCTACAATAAATTTACTCAGAGAGTTTTCAAAAAAGTTTTATATTTATTGTCAAACAAACTAATAATTTTAATAAATATTTTATATTAAAACCATTATTAAAATAATAAATTAATATTAAAAATGTTAAAACTCGTGCGTTTAAAGTTGTATAACAAAAGTATTAAAATTTTAAAAATTGAAGACAGTAAAAAAAAAGTCAAAATATGAAGTGTACAGCGGGCAAATGCTAATAAAGCAACAGCAAAAAACATGTGAGAAATTGTTTAAAAAATAACGCCTAGCGTGTTTTTAATAATATGTTAATATTTTTGACTATAGCTGTATCATTTTAAAATTTTCCAAAAGATACGGCCCAAACTAAGCTATGGGAAATGTTTTGCAAACGAGTGAAATCAGTAATTTTGAACAAAGAAAAAATTTGTGCTATACATTTCACACAAGAAGATTTTGAAAGAAGCTTAAAATTTGAAATGAGTAAGTTAACTAAAATTATATTTAAGCAGTTCATTACTAAAATATTTTGGAAAAGATTAAGCAATAATCGTGCGCCAAAATAATAGATAACCTAAATTATTCATGGGTTAACCATCTAAGTGAAGGTGGGTTAAGTAAGCCATCAAGTGCATTAATGGAAACGTTGAGATCATGTGATGCTATATTCTTGCAATTAAATGGGAAAAATTGTTTAAAAGAAAAATATTTGCAAAATCATTTGGTGGAAGGAAAAGATATTGAAGTAAGTGTAGACATGAAGAAACTTTTTTAGATGTAGAATGTATTTTCAAATCAGGTTACTAAATGCCGAGATTGCTTAAAATTCCAACAAGCGAAAGAGGAAACTAAATAAAAATTAGAAACTAAAATTCTTGACATAAAAGTATTTTAATTTATGTAGTAAAAATAGAGCTAATATACATTATGTATGTATATATTAATGTTATAAATAAAACTATAAAAAAAAAAACTTAAAAAAATTCTTTTTTGTATTTTAAATAATTTAAATAGAAAAATTATAAATTGTCCCACTGTTATCTTTACTCATAAATATATCAGTTTGAGAGCTAAAAAATTTTAGCCAATGAGAACACAGGTTGTGTGACGTCAAAGTTACTACATGCGCAGTATAAAAATTTTATGCCTGACTAATGTCGTACAGCCGTATTCATGTCGAAAATTTAGCATGAAGTTAGCACAAAGTTCATTCATAATACACTAACCAAACTCTGGCTAACGATTTGCTAAACTCTTGTTAACGAGCTGCCAAGCGTTTCCCACCTTTTGAAAAACAGGCTTTTAATGTTGAATAATATTGTTTGTTTTTTTTTTAATTCACTGTCTTTTTTTTAATTAAGTGATTTTTTAAATTTGTTTTAAGTTAAAAACATTTAACATTTTTATATGGGGAGGCAAAAACAAAAAAATATGAAATGAAATGACATAACCAGCGATGATTTATGCAAATCGTGTTGCATTTTTGGGCACTATAATGTGGCATCATGATTATTCAGAGTTGATTTATTAAAGTTAGCAGACGGATCAAATTCGTTATGAATAAACTTTGTGCTAACAAGCTGCTAAGCTTAATCGGCATTCTAGTTATCAGCTCGTTGTACGTAGTGTACAAGCTGTGGCTAACTTTTTGTTATGAATACGGCTGTTAATCTTTATTTTTATCATTCTTGGTTTATATATGATTTTTAAAATTTAGTAAAATATTGCACATTTTGCGATTTTTGCTTAATTTAGATATTAATATTAGAATGTAATTGAAAAGTGAGTCAAGTTAAATTAATTGAAATTTAGTTATAAATAAGCTTTTTTAATTTAGTGGGATTTTTTCAAAATACGTAAAATTTGGGGGGTTTTTTAATTTTTTTGGGGGGCAAAAAAAACCTGGCAACACTGATAGAGACCCACATTAATACAGTTTCATGCTTTAAACACATTCGAGACAGCAGACTACCGACTTCAATATGTCAACAATAGAATACATGTGTGTATATGGAAATGATTATTTTAACGACGACACGGCTAAATGGCTGCAGGTTGTTGTCTATGCTAATTTTGTCGTTGTAGTCAAAATAAACTAATTTCTATTTTTGTACGCTACAAAACAGAAAAAGTGCTGCTAATATAATCAACAATTAGAAGAATTAGTGCTTATAATATATAATAATAAAAATTTTTTGGTTAAACAGCAAAGAACCGGATTGAAACAAGAATATAAGCGCGGCTCACCACCAAATCTATATTATTATTACTTTTTAGCAGAGTACGGAGAGTGCTCGAATTAAACTCGCTCGCGAGCGAGTCCAATTCGAGCGAGTTTTATTTTCAACATTGAAAAGAATTATTCTTTACTGCTCGCGAGTTTAAAAAATAAAACTCGCGAGCGAGTTTTATTTTTGCGAGTTGAAAAATATTGCTCGCGAAAAGAATTCAAATTTTAAGAGTCAAAAATAAAACTCAACTCGCGAGTCGAGCTAAAAAGAATTGTTCGCGAGTTTTATTTTTGGGTATGAATTTTTTTTAATTAAAAATATATTTTTCCTGTTTATTTGTTTGCATGTGTGGATAAATGTGTGTATGTATGAATATTTCATCGAAACACAGAACAGCATTAGCAAATGGATCAGAAGTAAGGTGGGAAAAGGTATTTATTGATACAGCAAATATTACGTTGTGACAAGTATAACTAACCATGAAGAAGAAATAGCAAAGGAAAGGATTCGTTTAAAAGAATGCAATCATGTTATACGTTTCGAAAATATAAAAAAGGCAGTTCATTAATTTCCTATGAATCGTAAACACTTCTATGTAAGTCACTAATGAACGCATACATTTTATTACACATCATTCAAAATTTAACATTTATACGTATTGCACATATATTTTAAAACACATTTATCTACCTGTTTATGAGCAGCATTCACTTGTGTGCATTTTTTTTAGTATAAACATTACTTTTACAACCCTTTCCCACACGTCTTGCCAGCCATTTTAACATAAACATTAATATAATAGGTTTTTCAGACTCATTGCACTGACATTTAAACACTCTTTAGGGATCAAACAAACATATCAATGATCACATTTTCTATAAATAGTCGTGATTTTTTACTACCTGCTGATGTTTTCTATAAGAATCAACTTATTAAAACACCAACAAATGATTATTAATAATATTTCCTTTAAGTCAAACGAATAACATTTTTTATATTTTCCACTGTTTCGGACATTTTAAGAAATTAGTGGCGATACACTTTTTTTTCAAGCAAAATTAGTACTATTATTATTATTTATCAGAAAGCCAGATATATTGCGAACAAAATGAGCCATAAACCCTGAAAATCGATTGACAAATGTTTATTTTATTCATAATTATTAAAGGCAGCTTTTATGAAAATAATATGTTACCAATCTCAAACACTTTTATTTAAGTCATTTAAGAACGCATACATTTTATTACACATCATTAAACATTTTGCAGGTTTACATATTTTTAAACAAGAAAACATTTATACATTCAAACACACATACATTCTTTTTATAACCCCTTCCTACACATTTGCCTACCCTTCGTTTCTAAAAATTCATATGTATGTATATTTTTACTTCGCACAAGCAAACATTAATTTTTTTAAACGAGTTGCTCGATTTCAACTCGTACTTACGAGTTGAAAAATAAAACTCGTAAGCACAAATTTTAAAACGAGTTGTTATCTGCTTACGAGTCGAGCACAAAAATCTTATGACTCGTAAAAAATTTGTGCTCGCGAGTTTAAAAATAAAACTCGCGAGCACAAATTTTAAAATGAGAGAGTTGACTCGAATTGTGCTCGCGAGTAGAATTTTTTCCTACCCTGCTTTTTAGTATCCTTAAAAGAAGTTATATAGGAAGATGTTTGTCATGCCAACGCTCTTAGTTTTAGCAGTATGGGTATCATTGAAAAATTGAAAGTGCTTTTCACATGGTGTTTAAAGCACACCGATTTATTAACCCATTAAGAGCCCATTTCAAATTCTCATACTTCTTGACTGACTTTTTTACTAAATTTGCTTTATCTTTAAATTATGTCGATAAAATAATAATTATTTAACAATAATATACACATGTTACCAAAGTTATTAGGACTGTGATTAATAAAGTTTTTCTGTATTGCGGGTTTTCAGCCTTCCGGAACACTTTTCAAATATTTACATATTACTATATTTCAATATGTAACAAGTGCATAAACTATTACCACTTTATATTTGAACTCAAACTTATAAATAAATTGTGAAGTTTTCTAAAATAAATTTTTTTTAACCCTAATAACTTTAAAATTTTATATGATGGAGTTTCTAAAAATATTGCATACAAAAACATGGAGTGTCCTCTATAACATATTATATTTGACGAAATATTGTTATACATATCGACAAAATTTTAAGATAAATCCTCTTAAGGGGTTAATAAATCGGTATATTTAATACATCATATGAAATGTGTTTCGAAAGACTTTATTATGATACCAATACTTTAAAGATTCAGATTATATTTTTCTTCCTATACTATTGATAAAGTGCTCTGAAACCTTTACGACCTATAATTCATAAACTTAGTGCGTTGAACCAAAAAATTACAGTAGAATCGCGATACAGTAATCTTGCGGTCAAGTTAACCAAATTTTAGCGCTTCTGTGCCGCTCTAAACGTTAACTTTTCAGATCGTATTAGTAAAAGTACTGATTTGTACAAACGATAACAAATTATATTAAATTTTAGGCTTAAAGTTGAGAGTTTAAACAAAATTGAGAAATACATTAAAGAAAAACTATCGGCGTTGTATTATTGTATATCTGAAGTTCCATCTCAAAAATAAAAACGAAACGTCACAAAATTATCGAGGCTTTGAAGAATACATAGGAAAAAGCATACAGGAAAACATTACATAGACCAAAATATGCCGATATTAAAGCAAGTGTGGACAAATGTTTTCTTGAAGCATCGAAAACGTAATTGCGCAATCACTGTTCTAATTTCAATATCAAAAGCTAAGCGCGAGTTCGTGTAACTGCAACCTGAAAAGACAATAATGTCAGTAATGGATGGCAAATGTTTAGAAAATACCCAGAATACACTATCTGAAAATTTTTGAAGAACTAATTTTCTGACAAACGTCATATGTAGCACCTAACACATAATACATGACTGATTGTATAATTATTAATTATAAATTGTAGCCGGTACAAATTAGATCTAAGTTTCTTTTTTCTACAGATGAAAACTAAGTCATTGAAAAAATATAGGTACATATGTTTATTATTGCATTTTTTTACAATTTAGAAAAGTTAATAAATAAGACGAAAAAGTTAACAACCCTTAGGACATTTCAGTTTACTTTTTCGCGATTATACTGTATATTAGGATTTTTTTATTCAACCTGCCATGAAGATGATATTCTTTATGAGTTCCAAAAACAATAAAATTAAAATATTTTAAATGTTTTTTAATAAATTCATTTGTTTTTACGTTAAAAAATTTATCATAAATAAGTATTTCTATTTTTGTAGGCTTAAATTAAGTTTGTGTACGAGTCTGCAATTATGCATGTTGTTAAATTTATAAAAATTAAAAATGATAGTGGCACCACTGAAATGTAAATACATAATAAAAAACACAGCTGTTTATATTTTTTCAATTGTAGCTTTCGTCTTCAAAATAATTCAGTAGCTGATTACGCGACTACAATTGCAACCTGCAGCATTTGTAGTCGTGCCTTCGTGTTGCCTGCTGTCTCGAATGTGTTTAATGCATCATCCTTTAAACACATTCGAGACGGCAGGCTACCGACTTCAATATGTCAACAATAGAATACATGTGTGTACATGGAAATGATTATTTTAACGACGATACGGCTATATGGCTGCAGGTTGTTGTGTTTGCTAATTTTGTCGTTGTAGTCAAGTTAAACTAATTTCTATTTTTGTACGGTACAAAACAGAAAAAGTGTTGCTAATATAATCAAAAATTAGTGCTTAAAAAAAATAATTTTTTTGTTAAACAGCAAAGAACCGGATAGAAGCAAGAATATAAGCGCGGCTCATCACCAAATCTATATTATTATTACTTTTTAGTTTCCTTATAAGAAGTTATATAGGAAGATGTTTGTCACGCCAACGCTCTTAGTTTAAGAGCTATAAGTCGTAAAAGTTTCAAAATACTTGATCCATATCTCTTAAGGTATAAACTGATTCTTAGTAGTATGGGTATCATTGAAAAATTTAAAGTGCTTTTCACATTGTGTTTAAAGCACACCGATTTATTAACCCATTTCAAATGCTCATACTTATTGACTGACTTTTTTTTTACTAAATTTGCTTTATCTTTAAATTATGTCTATATAACAATAATATACACATGTTACCAAAGTTATAAGGGCTTTGAATAATAAAGTTTTTCTGTATTCAGGTTTTCGGGCTTCCGGAACACTTTTCAAATATTTACATATTACTATATTTCAATATGTAACAAGTGCATAAACTCTTACCACCATATATTTTAACTCAAACTTATAAATAAATTGTGTAGTTTTCCAAAATAAAATTTTTTTAACCCTAATAACTTTAAAATTTTATATGATGGAGTTTCTAAAAATACAGCATACAAAAACATGGAGTGTTCTCTATAACATATTATATTTGAGGAATTATTATTATACATATCGAGAAAATAATTAGTAATGTGGTTATTTTATTGAACTATTAATGGTTTTTAATCTTAACTGAATTTAAGCCTAATTAAAAATATCTTAATTTGGATTAAAAACCATTAACAGTTCAATAAAATAACCACAATAATAATTATTGTTAACAGCTAAGGCACGAGCTATGTTAACATTTGTCCTTCAAGTTGTGCTGAAAAAGGTCAACAAGAAAAAAGAAAGACAAAAACATCAAAGAAAAACAAAAATGTACTTTGGACTTCAAGAAGAATTCTTGACAAAAAGTACGAAAAAACAGAAGTTAGGAAGAACATGTAAATCAATTAAAATAGATAATCATTCATTCAAAAAAGCAAATTTCGATCTACCAAAGTGAAATACCATTTGGTTTAAGGATTGATGTTTGACTATTGACGTCGCCCGGCCTCAATAGCCGAGTGAGTAAAACGGCAAACCCCACTGACGAGATTGTGTGGTTACAATCGAAACTAGTCTGGGCAAGCTGTCCGTGAACGCCTGGGTTCAAATCTCAGCGCAGTCAAGAATGAAAAATTATCAATAAAAAAAAAAAAAAAAAAAAATTTTAATTAATTTCATGTTGTAAAATTCCTGTCTTCATAAAAATAATTTAATGAAAATTAAATTCAATGAACTTAAGCCTAATTAAAAATATCTAAATATCGAGAAAATTTTAAGATAAATGCTCTTAAGGGGTTAATAAATCGGTATATTTAATACATCATATGAAATGTGTTGCGAAAGACTTTATTATGATACCAATACTTTAAAGATTCAGATTACATTTTTCTTCCTATACTATTGACAAAGTGCTCTGAAACTTTTATGACATATAATTCATAAACTTAGTGCGTTGAACCAAAAAATTTCAGTAGAATCGCGATACAGTTAATCTTGCGGTCAAGTTAACCAAATTTTAGTACTGATTTTATACAAACGATAACACATTAGATTAAATTAATTAGGAAAAATCACACAGAAAACATTACATAGACCGAAATATGCCGATCTTAAAGCAAGTTTGTACAAATATTTTTTTGAAGCAAGGAAAGCGTACTTTTGCAATTTCTGTTCTAATTTCAATATAAATGTCAGTAATGGATGGCTGGCAAATGTTTAGAAAATACACAGAATTCGCTATCTGAAAATTTTTGAAGAACTAATTTTCTGACAACCGTCGTATGTAGCACCTAACACATAATACATGACTGATTGTATAATTATTAATTATAAATTGTAGTTCAAGAGGAATTGTAAACTTGAAACCAGCCGGTACAAATTAGATCTAAGGTTCTTTTTTGTACTGATGAAAACTAAGTCAATGAAAAAAATATAGGTACATATGTTCTTTATTGCATTTTATACAATTTAAGCCCGCTTAGAAAAGTTAATAAATAAGACGAAAAAGTTATGACATTTCAGTTTACTTTTTCGCGATTCTACTGAATATTAGGATTTTTTTATTCAACCTGATATTCTTTATGAGTTCCAAAAACAATAAAATTAAAATATTTTAAATGTTTTTTAATTATTTCATTTGTTTTTACGTTAAAAAATTTATCATAAGTAAGCATTTATATTTTTGTAGGATTAAATTAAGTTTGTGTACGAGTCTGCAATTATGCATGTTGTTAAATTTATAAAAATTAAAAATGATAGTGGCACCACTGAAATGTAAATATATAATAAAAAAAAAACTGCTGTTTATATTTTTTCAATTGAAGCTGTCGTCTTCAAAATAATTCAGTAGCTTATTACGCGACTACAATTGCAGCCTGCAGCATTTGGAGTTGTGTCTTCGTGTTGCCTGCTGTCTCGAATGTGTTTAATGCATCAAAATAAATTAATCACTTTTGAATATTGCGTTCCATTCAGTGATGTCAGATGGAATTTTTAAAATTCCCTGCGTTTTGATAAAAAAAAAAATCCCCACATTTCCCTACAACAGCAAATGTTTCCCCCTACAATTTTCCCTACCTTATATTAGTTATAGGTAAACTCAAAAATAATACATAATTCTATATAGTATATTTTATTTTAACTAAACACAAAACAAAAACATTAATTTTAAATAAATTTCAGGTAGTTTAAAGTAAAAAACAAAAATAAAAAAAAAATAATATAACATAACATAAAAATCTTCGTATGTTTGTATTCGTAACATTTAAAAAATTTGTTTGTTTTAAAGCACTTTTCTTAAAAAGACAACGGAAGCTTGTACAGTTTAACATTTTCGATTGTAAGTGAGATTGAAGAATACATATGGAATCGAAAACCTCGTGACTCAGTTTATCTCTTTTTTTCGCGCAGATGTCAGTAACAATTGAAAATATCCTCTCAGCATCTACATTGGCATGTGGTAAAGGTAATACTAAATTGTCATTGAAATTCTTAGTATTTGACCAAAATGGTTCCAATTCCATCTTTGAAATATAATTTATTTCTTGTTCTGAAAAATTATATTCTAGGGTAAGCCATTATTGAGTAAGTAGTAATCTGTGGTATATTTTACCGTGTGCAAGTTAGCTCCCTTAAAGCCTAGGCAAGTTACTTGCGCAAGTCTCTTGCACAACTCTTGATTTGTTGATGTCAGTGGTAAGGTCGCGGTAAGGGGGAAAAATTGAGTACATACTTTGTTGTACTCGGCAACTAACTTGACGAGTCTAAAAGGGGGCTTATAAAAATGCAATTATTGCCGCTTTAAGAGTTATAAAAGTATTGAGTACTTTTTCAGAAGTCAGTTAGATTATATTTGAATTTACATACAAAGGCGAAATTCCCTACATTTTTACGAAAATAAAAAATCTGTCCCTACAGTCTGATTTTTGGAGAAAATACCTACAAGTAGGGAATTTTTCCTACATCTGACATCACTGGTTCCATTTCGCAGATTTTTACGTTTCAATACTGTCAGCCAAAGTTGACTTCTATTTTGCGTACGTTCGAGACCACATGTTTATAACTATCATTATGAAAACTTAAACTCGACGAAATCTATCTTTTGCACTAAAGATAGAGCTACCAAAATGCTATCGAACCGCAAAAAATGCTAGGAAAAGTTTTATTTTCTATACTTTTTGTACATCAAAAAAGTAGGAAATGCCCATATGCAAATATTAAACTGTATATGCCATCCCCAAAATGTCCATCAAACAATTTTAACAAACGCCATCTCTCTTTTTCGCTGCTTTAAAAAACCGCACCAAACGATTTGAAATTTGTTCTGTATTAAACAAAAAACAAGTTAGAGTGCTATATTCGGATATATTCCCTCCACCGACATTTCGAATATTTCAGGAGTAGGCTTTATATGATATCTACACATATATTACTAATAAATTTTTATAAAAACGGACGTTTACAGTTAAGACCTTTGTATGTTAAATTATTATTCCACCACCTGGATAACTATCTTGCCGCGATGTGGTGGCTTAAATGCCGGCGGTAGTGTATGTCTTGGAACTTGTTTCGGTACAGTCTAACCGGAACAAGTTCGAAGGCATAAGCTTTAAAGCCAGCATGACCAAGGGTTATCCATCCCATATCCCATCCTCTTTACCTATAATCCTACATACTTCTCCCTTTGATTCCCTTCATCCCCCACTTTTAAGGTCAAGGTGGTTGATAGCAGTGCCGAGGACCTGAATGGCTAGTTAGTGGTAAAAGAAACTGGTCGTGAACAGCTTCCCTCTGACGCCGATGGCAAGGGTCAGTTGTAATTCTAGCCTAGTCCGCGTAAGCCGTCACTGCGCGCGATGGTCGCTTTGTTTACGTGCTTACTCGTGGGACCAAAAACTGGATAATTTAAACTCTAAAGAAAGAAATGAAGAAGTTGGCGCAGGGAATGTCTCTGTCAGCTCAGCAGGTTCGGGGTCAGATTTGGACTCCGACTTGCTGGGTATTCACAGAGATATTCTGCTGCAGGAGAGTCAGTTAATGACAGAACTGACAGTCATGACGGACAGGATAGACTCGCCAATCGGATCTCCGTCTCGTACAGGGGCATCGGAAAGACTCGGTGACCTAACTCTGGGCTCTGATGATGAGCACGAAATAACTTTGATTTCGGCTCATGATGAGGGCCATAGGGCTGGGCCATCGACTTCCGGAGTCACACTCGGGCTGGAGAGTGGATTGGCGAGTGTATCAAAACTCGTTGTTCGGCAAGATGCGACAGAACAGGTCACGTCAGATAGCCGAACGAGCTACGATAAAGCCAAGAGTGGTGTGAGAGCCTCCTTAGCCTTTCTGGAAAAGATAGCTAAGAAAGACTCCTCACTGCACGATGGGCGGGATAGGCATCTGCTGAGGAAGCACCGAAAGAACGTTGCTAGATTCGAACGAATCCACGGCTCTGTCGGTGCCATCCTAGGGCTTCCCTATCCTGCGGGATACACAGCAGGGGCTGCTGTGGATACAAATGTTGTCAGTAAAGACAGCAAATCCCCAGCACCCCCTGTTGTTGAATCCTCGGATAAAGCAGAAGATAAGGAAAAGGAGGGTAAAGGTTCAACGACTGGCCCTCTTAATCGTGACAGTTTGGTCGCAGTTAAGGGAGCTAGGCCTGAGAACGTTTTACCCACTACTAGTCGCGCGATGAGGGCTGGAAATGTCTCGGTAATTTCCGATAGTCACTCCCAAAAAGGAGTCACTAAAGGAAGGGTTGCTGGGACAGACCAGTCAACATCTGCAGGGAAATCGGGTGATCACCAACTGAGCTCTGCTAAGGGCCCCAAAAAGGGGGTAGTTAAGCGAGTGAGGTCTGGTGATGACCAGAAATCCCCTGCGGCTAAGAGGACTGGTCAGACTGTGGTCAGTTCTCTTAAAGATCCCCATAAGGAGATCAATAAGAGGACTGACTCCAGAAAGGACCAACCATCCACGTCAAAGAAACTAAAGGAGTCGTCGAGTAAGGACGGTATTCTAGCGGCTGTCATTGATCGTAAGGATCCCGATGGAAGGATCAGTGTCGAGAGATGGCAGGTGCTAGAGAACAAACTACTCGACGAAATCTTTAGTGCCAAAGGAAGGCCGGACGAAGTATCGTTCAAAGGGGCTGACTGGACAAGAGGTGTCAAAACTGTCAGTTGCGGCAATCAGAAAACCTTTGAGTTTTTAAAGGCTGCAATTGGTAAGTGTGGCAGCTCCTGTCCTGAAGCTAGTCTGGACGTTATACTAGCGTCTGAGTTGCCATTAAGGCCGGTAGTCACGGTATGGATACCTCCACCTATAAAACCGGTGGAGGTCATACTGGGGGTACTGGCCAACCAGAACAAGGGGCTCAATACAAGCCAGTGGAAGTTGGTAGCTTCACTGGGTTGTAAAGAGAACCAGGGAAGAGACTTCAGGTTCGCAGTGGACCGGGAGTCTCTTAAAAAGCTTGATTCGATAGGAGGGGTTGCAATATTCGGGTTGGGGTCTATCAAATTTAGGTTTCCTAAAAATGATAGACCCTAAGAGGTTGAAAGTGGTGCAGATAAACCTGCACCACTGTGAAGCAGCCTCAACCGAATTAGTAACCCACCTCATCGACAACAACGTGGACGTGGCCTTAATCCAAGAGCCCTGGATTAATAAAAACCGGGTAGTTGGATTAAGGGTCACGGGGTATACATTGTTCGTACCCCACACAGATGAGAAGGTACGAACTTGTATCTTGGCGAGAACTGAGTTTAAATTTATGTTTTCTCATTCTTACAGTAATGGAGACCTCACGGTTGTGACAGGAGAAGCCAAGGACAGAAGGGTCCTGGCATTAGCATCGGTATACTTGCCGTACGAGGCTACCGATCCACCTGGTGAAAAAGTGCGAGAGTTGGTGGAGTACTCAGGCAGGACTGGCTCGAGGCTGGTACTAGGGTGTGACGCCAATGCACACCATACCCAATGGGGAAGTGCCGACATCAACAAAAGAGGTGAGTCTATGTTTGATTTTATTATTGCCAGCAATCTTTATATCTGTAACAGAGGGAATACACCTACGTTCAGAACTAGGGATAGAGAGGCAGTGATAGACATGACATTGACGAACTGTAGGGAATTAGTGGAGGATTGGAGGGTGGACCTGGGGTTTTCCTTCTCTGACCATAGTCGCCTGTCCTTTAATCTAATGTTTGAGAGGTCGAAAAGGTGTCCGTATAGGAATCCGAGAAGGACGGATTGGGATTACTTTTCGAGATTGGTGCAAAGTAACCTTAGAGTTACACGCGACTGGAGGTCGACTTCGACCGGTGTAGAGCAACTGGTGGGCACCTTCACGGGGGTACTGACTAGTAGTTATGAGCGATCCTGTCCTTTGAACTTTCCGGGCAAGCGCACACAACCAAGATGGTGGACAGACGAGTTGAGGACTCAAAGGTCCACTGTCAGAAGGTTGTTTAATAGAGCGAAGTATACGCGTAGGGAAGAAGATTGGAGTAACTTCAGATTGAGTTACAATAGATATAAAGGAGACATTAGGAGGGCGAAAAGGGACTCGTGGGTCAAGTTTAGCGAGTCAGTGGAATCTGTAAATGAGATGTCCAGGTTCAGGAGAATTTTATCCAAGGACCCTGTAGTCCCTGGATTTATTCAGAGACCGGACAACTCATGGACGGAATCTAGCTCTGAATCTCTTTGTCTGCTAATGGAAACTCACTTTCCGGGATGTGTGGATCCTGGGATGGGGGAACAGATTGAATGTGGTAACCCCTTCTCTGGGTCAGAATCGGGCGGTGAGGAGAGGGAGACGGTGGGGGACATGATCACCTTGGAAAAAGTAACATGGGCGGTTAATACCTTTGGGTCTTACAAATCGGCAGGACCAGACGGTATCTTTCCGGCGATGTTACAGAATATCGGGAGATCATCACTCCTGCTGTTGGTGGAACTGTTTAGGGTCTGTGTGCTGAACGGGTACATTCCTAAAGGGTGGAGGGAGGTCAGGGTGGTTTTCATACCCAAGGCGGGAAGAACCGGTCACTCTAAACCCAAGGATTTTAGACCAATCAGCTTATCGTCTTTTCTTTTGAAGACGTTGGAAAGACTGATTGATCTACATCTGAGGACGAAGATTGACGCCGGCATCATCAGCGGCGCTCAACACGCCTATCTTAAGGGTAGATCTGTTGAGAGTGCGCTTCATGATGTGGTGGGTTATGTAGAGCGGGGATTGCGAAACAAGGAATACACCTTGGCGGCATTCCTGGATATAGAGGGCGCTTTTAATAATTTGAAGATAGAGGCTATCAGGCAGGCATTGGTGGATCTAGGCGTTCCTCTGTTCCTGGTCGAATGGATAACTCTGATGCTCAGCAGCAGAGTTATTCACTCGGACTGGGGAAACGAGCGCTTAAAGAAACTGGTGACTAGGGGAACCCCACAGGGGGGAGTTCTCTCTCCCTTATTATGGCTCTTAGCTGTCAACGTCGTTCTGGGACTTTTTGACAGATTGGGTCGGAAAGTTGTGGCCTACGCGGATGATGTAGTGATATTGGTATCGGGCAAGTTTCTGCCGACAATA
This sequence comes from Pollenia amentaria, assembly GCA_943735925.1. Classification (NCBI taxonomy): domain Eukaryota; kingdom Metazoa; phylum Arthropoda; class Insecta; order Diptera; family Polleniidae; genus Pollenia; species Pollenia amentaria. The sequence goes on along the minus strand of OX031008.1, from coordinate 61,946,796 downwards.
AGCGAAGTCATGCAAGGGGCGCTGGGCGAACTGTCAGCATGGGCGAGTGATAAGGGATTGGGAGTCAATCCGGAGAAGACCGAGTTGGTTCTTTTTACTAGGAGGTACAGGGTAGAGAATTTTAGGCTGCCGGTACTAGGAGGAGTAGAGCTTAGACTATCTGATAGCGCTAAGTATCTAGGAGTTTTTCTGGACAGCAAGCTGTCGTGGGGAAGGAATACTCAGGAGAGACTTAAGAGAGGCCTCAATGCCTACTATGCTTGCAGATCATCGATAGGTAGGAGTTGGGGACTCCGGCCGTCAGTAGTGGGATGGCTGTACACTTCGGTGGTTAGACCCATTCTTACATATGGATGCTGTGTTTGGTGGGAGTCATTGAGAGTGGCTTGTCGAAGGAACCTTCTGTCTAAGGCTCAGAGGTGTGCTTCAATCGGCATGACAGGTGCCATGAGAAGTACACCTCAAGCGGCACTGGATGTCATTCTACATCTTCTGCCCATTGAGCAGTATGTTATGGGAATGGCAGCCAGAAGCATTCTTAGACTGAGGGAACTAGGATTGATTAGGGATTTCACGCAAGGTCACTCACGGATCTTGAGTGAGATCGAAGCTGGAGGTTACTGCCTGGGATCACCCGGCTCCACGGATTTCGTGGGCACCAGGGTGGATTTCGGACGGTTGCCGGAGGTGGTAACGCCTTCTAGGGAGAGATGGTCAGGTAGGAGCAGATTATTTAGTGGATTTGCTATTTTCACTGACGGCTCGAAGATGAGAGGCACGGGTGCGGGGGTCTACATTGAGGATCTGGACATCAGAATGTCATATAGGCTTCCGGACGACTGCAGTGTTTTTCAGGCGGAAGTTCTGGGGGTCTTGAGGGCCGTGGAACTGATGAGGGACAACATTGATAGGGGCTCGGAGGTCACTATATATGTCGACAGCCAGGCGGCCCTTATGGCCGTAAGGGGCTGTTACGTGAAATCCAAGCTAGTTGACGGTTGCAGGAGGGCTCTGGAGGGAGCCTTAGGAGAGTATATGTTGAGATTGTGCTGGGTGCCTGGTCACTGCAACATAAGCGGCAACGAGATTGCTGATGAGTTGGCGAGACAGGGCTCAGAGATGGAGGATCCTAATCACATAGAGGTAATTAGGCCTCCAATAGGATTCTACTTTGGGAAGATTAGGGAATGGATTCTGGACGCGACCAATAGGGCCTGTGGGAACCGAACGGACTGCCGGGTATCACGGACGATGTGGCCGGTGCTCAGGAAGTCCGACTCGGAGTTGTTGCTGGGCAGAAGCAGGGTCTGCGTGAGGACCATAATAGGAATCATCACGGGTCATTGCATGATAGGCAGGATGGCGATGAGGTTAGGATCCGACGTGTCGGATATGTGCGGGTTGTGTGAGGACCCGGAGGAGCTGGAGACGGTTGAGCACATTTTGTGCCGCTGCCCCAGGCTACAGGGCAGCAGGCTGAGGTGGCTGGGCAGCAGATTCCTAGGCGAATTAGGGGACGTCCCGGGCTGTGGGCTCGAGAGTCTGATAGGATTCGTAATGGGGATGGCCTGGCTGCGCAGCAGGAGACTGGGAGCTAACCGCACATAGGGCGGATTGGTGTTGTGTTGAGTGAGGCTTTTCTCTCGGGTTTGGTCAGAACTTCCTTTTCTCATCTATTATTATCTATTCTTATCTTTTCTGATGCTTTTGCTGTTTCTCTTCACCTTCTTTTTCAGCTTCTTAACTATAAACAAGGCATCACAATGGACCGTATTGGTCTCTGGGTGAGGGTGTGAAGGAGACTTCACACCAGCCTTTCTACCTACCTACCTACCTAAATTATCAACCGATTATCGGAACGTTTTAAGTTTTTCTTTTTAGAAATTTGAACTAGCTTGAGTAAACTATCATGATTCGTAACAGTTTTAGCCGAACTGAAATGATTTCAGGAGGAGAATTTATATTGGAGCCATGGTTGGTATTGAAAAACATAAATAAGAATAAATTTGAATACAGCAGTGAAATAAGTTTAAGCGTTTACAGCGAATTTCAAACAGCTGCTTAATATGGGATCTAAGGTAAACTATGGACCGTAGTCACAAAATTGCATATAATTTTTTATGGCCCTATGAAGCTAAGTTGGAACAAATTTTACCGCAAAAAATATATCTGCTGCGGTTTTAGGCGTATTTAGTTTATTTCCCGGAGTGGGCTTTATATGGAGCCTAGGGAAAATTATGGGCCGATCTTCAGAAAATTTACCAATCCTATAAAACTGTGAAGTATTAAATTTTATTATTATAACATTATTTACTACGGTTTTAGGCGTAACAAACTGTTTCCCGAGAGTAGGCTTTATATGGGGCCTATGTTAATTTATGTACCGATTTTCACGAAATTTACAAGTGTGGTTTCTAGTCCTATAAAACTGTGACGTACTACATTTTATTATGATAGCTTTATTTATTAAGGTTTTAGGCGCGCCAAACTGTTTTCCGGGAGCAGGGTTTATATGGGGCCTAGTGTAAATTATAAACCGATCTTCATGAAATTTGGCGGTCAGATTTCTTGTGCTATACAACTGGGACGTACCAAGTTGTATTATGATAGCATTATTAATTACGGTTTAAGGCGTACAAAACAGTTTTTCGGGAGGAGGGTTTACATGGGGCCTAGGATATTATGAACCGATTCTCACAAACTTTACCTCTATAATTTTCAATGTTATAAAACTGTTACAGGACACAATTTATTATGACAGCATTATTTATTACTGTTTTAGGCGTACCTAACCATTTTCCGGGAGCAGGGTTTATATGAGGCCCAGGGTAAGTTATGAATCGATTTTCACGAAATTTAACAGTATTATTTCTAGTGTAGTTGTACCATGCGTAAAACCACCTTAAATGATTACTGAAATTATTAGTTTTTTTTGTTTTCTTAAAGAAATATATCCTGTGACACGTTATTTTAAAATAAAAACTAAAAAAAAAAATTGTGAAAAATTTCAATTTTTACAAATTCATTCCATTTCAAGGCGAATTCATTCCAGGTAATCTCGGTAGTACAACAAGTACAACTCGTACAAAAACCACAAGCAATTTGTTTTTGTAAAATCATTGTACAATGTCAAAAACCGAAACAAATCAAAACAGAAACAAAGATAATAAACAAAATTTTGACATCCAACAATTATAAAGCTAAAGAAAAAAAGTTACCAGCAGGGCTTTTAGGATCACCTGTAATAAATTCGCCTTGTTCCATTTCAGTTTACTTTGAAAAGAATACAAAGAAAATAAACAGATGCTTATTTACACAGCTTTTTAGAGGGAGGCGTTATATGTAGTTAGCTGGGCAGCGTATTACAAACATACTTATATACTAATAAAAATAAAGCAAATATTTATTCATACATGCGTATGTATTTATGTACAGATGAATAAAAATTAATATGTAACAATTAAAAACAAAATGCCATTTTTTAAACTAAAAAATTTCTTTAAAATTGTTACAAGGACGCAAAACAAATTGTTTGTATATATTTTATTTTATTTCAAACTATTAAGAGCCATACATACTATACATTTGTATAAATACATACATATTTACATATGTATGGATGTACATATTTTACAAAAATAATCCTTAGAATTCTTAAATTTACTTAGTTTTCAATTACCTTTAATTTCACAAATTTAAAAAGAAATATGTAAATACAGCCGATTTATTTTTTTTAAATTAAAATAACCAATTATTTTGCAAAACACTGTGTTATAAACAATTTTTTTCATCCAATTTATCACAACCTACGAAAAATATTTTTTGAGTCGTAATAAATGTAGGACTTAGTCACAATAAATAACTTTGTTTTTATTAAATGACTTAAATATAAATAAATTACTCTCTTTCGTATTGCCCACAAATTTCGAGAAGTAAATTAAGAATACAATTTCGTTTTTTTACAAAGAAACCAAACACCACAGCTGATTTAGTTAAATATTTTTAAGAAATTTTCATTGCGTGTGCCAAGATAGCATCAACAAAATAGTTTAATTTTAGGAATTTTAGAACCGGGAAACTGAAATACCCAAATAATGTACTTAAAAACAGCGTTACCGTTGGATAATTTAAAAAAGTACCAGAAATGGGGTATATACAAAAAAAGTGGCGCCATAAAGAGGATTTAAAACAAATAATGAGCACCTCTTTAAAAGCCAAAATAAGTACAACTAATTATGTTTTTTTCACGTATTTTGTTAAATTTCTTCATAATTTTAAACAACATTTTATAAATGGTATAAAAACATAATGGAAGCACTGGTCGGCAAAAAAAAAAAAAACAAAATAAGTCGGTACCAAGAACTTTGTTATGTGATTTTAATTTACTTTGGTGTACTATCACGTCTATTTTTTTTATGGGCTAGATCAATATTTTGCCCGAAAACAGCGGCTATGCCTTAAACACATCCTACAAAATGCCAATTTTTCAATATATTTTTGTTATACGCTTTACTTGCTGATTAAAATAAGAAAAATAATCTGAGTAAAGAGTGCTCTAAGTAACAAGCCGTTTTGGGGAAACAATGCTGCTAAAAAATTAGAATTTACGGCTGACATTAATTTTACTGCTTCTTCTTCTACGTCTTTACTCTGCAAAGTTTTCGCTGAAATGATTACTTTTAGCACTGGACACTAACTTCTGTTTTTTCGTACTTTTTGTCAAGAATTCTTCTTGAAATCCAAAGTCTACATTCACACGTTTCGTCTTTTGATGCTCAACTTTTGTGTTTTAAGGAGAGGGAAGCAAGAAGAAAAGGGGTTGGTACGGAGATGCCTGTACTTGGGCAGTACGCTTTGTGTTCTCATTCGTAGGTATATGTACAACAATGGCTGCATGTAAATTTTTTTCTTTTCTTTTTCTCTTTGGTTCACTTTGAATAAAAGGGTTGTTGTTCTGAAGCAAGGGAATTTAAAAGAAGTTGAGTATCAAAAGATGAAACGTATAAATTGAGACAAAGTACATTTTTGTGTGTCATGTTTTTCTCTTTCTTTTTTCTTGTTGACCTTTTTCAGCACAACTTGAAGGAAAAATGTAAATATAGCTGTTAACAATAATTAGTATTGTGGTTATTTTATTGAACTGTTAATGGTTTTTAATCCAAATTTAGATATTTTAATTAGGCTTAAGTTCATTGAATTTAATTTTCATTAAATTATTTTTTCAATCAACAAGAAAAGAGAAAGACAAAAACATGAAAAACAAAAATGTATTTTGGATTTCAAGAAGAATTCTTGACAAAAAGTACGAAAAAACAGAAGTTAGGAAGAACATGTAAATCAATTACAATAGATAAACATTCATTCAAAAGCAAATTTCGATCTACCAAGCTGAAATACCATTTGGTTTAAAGATTGATGTTTGACTGAAGAGATTGTGTGGTTACAATCGAAACTAGTCTAGGCAACCTGTCCATGAAAGCCTGGGTTCAAATCTCAGCGCAGTCAAGAATGAAAAATTATCAATAAAATTTAAATTAATTTCATGTTATAAAATTCCTGTCTTCATAAAAATTATTTAATGAAAATCAAATTCAATGAACTTAAGCCTAATTAAAATATCTAAATTTGGATTAAAACGATAATTTTGAAATTTTGAACACATACACTTTTTTCAACACGTCCTTTAATGGAGACTTTAAAATCGCTAATGCAATGTTTTCATCAAATTTATTTACTTAGGCCCTAATCATGTAAAGCGCAACGCAACGCCAAAGAATTGCATTGAAAGCAAAAACAATGTCATTAATATTTTGTAACTTTGTTGTTGCTTTCAACAGAAATTCATGAACCGTTTTAAATTTTTCAACGCCACAAGCTATGCAGCGTTTGAAACGCAATGTGAATTTCTGTAGAAAGCAACAACAAAATTACAAAATATTTATGACATGGTTTTTGCTTTCAATGTAATTCTTTGGCGTTGCGTTTTACATGATTAGGGCCTTAATTTTTTCAACGGTGTTCTTGACATATACTACAAACTATCTGTTTCCAATTTTCATCCTACCAATTATAAACGTATATTTTGCCATTTTTCTACTTATTCGTTATTTATTCTTAATTTTGTATTTTTGAATGAAAATACAGCACTGAACATTCAATTATACGTTGCCAATCTTGCACACTTTTAGTACAAACATAACACAAAGTGACTACCACTGTTTTACATTTTGATTTATTTTTTTCTTTTTCCCAGACAATTATACCCTTTGGATAAAATAAAACAATTTGCACACCACAAACAAACCAAGTACCCCAATACCCCGGCTTGCGTCGTTATCGATGTTGCGTCTTTTTAAAATTTTATATCATATCAAAGTTGCGTCGTTTTTGTTTCAGTTTGCGTCGCATGGCTTCGAAGTTGCGTCGATAGTGTCTTCGATTTGCGTCGGTAACATGACAATGCTTCGACAAAGCTAAAATAGATGAAAGGAAATTCCCGTTTAAGTCTAATGCAAATATGTATGCGATGGTTGTCTGCTGGTTGCAAGTTAAAGATCGTAAGAAGTTTCAAATTACAGTTGCTGAAGAGAAGTTTAAATTAAATATTTTGCAACAATAAGTCAAAAAAGAAATCAAATCAGCTTAGAACAAAAACTGGACATTTTGAAACGTTTTAAATCAGGGGAAAAAGCTGTTCAAATTGGAAGAAACCTTGGACTAGCCCCTTCCACAATTAAATCCATTTGTTCCAGAGACGCTGATAAAATTAAAAAATTTGTTGAAACCGCAACATCGTTACAACATAAGCAGGTTACAAACATGAGAAGTCCTTTTTTGGAAAAGATGGAATCACTTCTTGGCATTTGGATAAAATATCAAAATCGGCGAAGAATGCCATTAAGTAAAATGGTAATTCAGAGGAAAGCTATATTTTTGTTTGAAGATCTGAAAGAAAACTATCCGTGGGACGATGAAACACTTCCGCTTGACGTCGAAGCGAAGAAAAAAAGCTTACTGCTGCTAAAATTTCTGAAGCGATGCAGTTGATATCGCAAGCAATGGACATTTTTGAAAACAATGACCCGGACGAAGATCGCAATTTAAGTGTCCAGAAATGTAACCGACGCTATCAATTTTTATAAGGAAATTTATTTGAAAAAAAAAGCTTTTACAATCCTGCAAACTTTAGATAATTTCATACAAAAATCAGCAGGATTGACAAATCCAACAGTGGAAATGGTAATCTAATTAGATGACTCAAGCTCAAAATAAAATAATTAGTACATTGTTCCTATAGACTTTTGCTTTTTTCTATGAATTCCTCATTTTTTATTTTAATCTTGATATTATTGTTATGCTTTTGCTATGTTTCTTTAAGTTTTTCTCATGAATTGTTATATTTTTATTATAATAAAAACTGTTTAAAAAAATTTAAAAAAAATATTTATTGGGAATTATTTCTTGTTGTAAGCAACTTTATTATATTCAACATTTTTTATTTTTTCGAATTTATTCTATGAGTTAAATTTCAGTTATGTATTTTATAAAGCTTTTTGTAATAGTTATATTCCTTAAATTTTTTAGGAATGACTTTATACACTACCAGACTATTATCTTGTATCTTCTTGTTACATTTTACCTTAGCTTTCCCTTGGATAGCAATAAAGTATATTGTATGTACAGAAAAATTTACAATTATTAGACACCAGCAAATGTAATGCATTTTCTGGCCCGCTACGGCCTTCGTCAGCATTCTTTGTGTCACACTGGATAGTGATACTTTAAAAATTGAATGTATTTAACTCAACTATTTTAACAAATAGATATTGGGAATTATTTCTTGCTATAAGCAACTTTATTATATTCAACATTTTTTATTTTTTCGAATTTATTCTTGAAGCTAAAAGTATGAATTATGAATCTTTGAACAAATTAAATGAAAATCAATACAAATGTATGGAAAATTGTGCTTCTGTTTGCGTGGCGTTTTTCCGGTCCCAATTAGCGCCGCAAACTGGGGTATTGGTGTCTTGACAAATATTATAACGTAGATTTGCTTATCATTATGTTTTTGATTTGCAGATAGAGACAAACATAAAAATCTGCAGATAAAAACAAAACAACTAAACTGAAAACAAACCAACAAAACCATGGCATATAGGACAAAATTTAACAACAATAAAACATCTCAATAAGACATAAAATAGAAAAAAGAAAAACATAAATATATGTATGTATGTACATGAACCAAAACAGGAAAACAATACTCAGAACATTTGTTAGTTAACATTAAGGTTACATACTCATATATATGTAGTGAGACTAATCCACAACAGACTTTAATTCATCAAGAATGCACCGTTTGGTGCAGCTTACACGCTGATAGCATCATTTTGAAGGCAATTTTACATCACTATGAAGGTCATATATGTATATTGAAATCTAGTCATTCATTATAAAGATTTCGAAAACCTATATTAAACGAGGGAAATCTTTTTTTAAAAACATAGCGCGAACTTGGCATTTTTTGGATCAACAACATTGTTTATAGCAAACATTTTTCACAAATCAAAATTTTGTATTTGCTTTAAACCAAATAATTTCAAATTACATGTGATCTACACCCATGAAACAAAGAAAACAACATAGTGCATTTAAGTTTAAAAAACATTATTTTTCTGCGCATGTACGTAATAGTAGTAAATGAGCACAAATATGATCACACAAACACATGTATGTGGCATGCTGAATGTTTGTTTACATTTAATGCTCTTTACTACAGCGGCGTAAAAATGACGTCAAAATGAGAGTAAAAAGTTAACGGACCTGCGCAATGCGCTATCGTGTTTTCTTTGTTTCATGATCTACACCTAAATAAAACCACCAACGCTCCATCCACGACATTAAAAACACACCAAATTCGGGTAATTACTCGGAGGCCACACGATCAATTTTTGTCATTCAACTCCTTTCAATTTACTCTCATTTTTTTTACTAACACACTCACACTTTTTAAATTGATCACGAGACTGCTCTCAATTTTAACTATCCATTTGTTTGGCAATTTCAAGTTCAATTTAACAGCTGATTAGAAGTTTAGTGAGCAAATTTTTCGTTTGTCAGTATAAATAGTTTTCTTGATGGCATCTTGAAAGTATATTGCTTAAAAATTGCGTGCAGCCTACGTCACAGCTTTCAATTTATGTAAATATTGACAAAGAGTAAATGTAAAAGACTATCAACAAAAAGTTGATCGTGTGGCCGCACGGTTAGCCCCAAGGTGGCAGCACTGATACATATGTTGAACACCCTTAAAAATCATTTACCAGCTTTGATTAATGTCTTACAAACACTTCCTACAGTAATTTTATATACTGAAGCTGAATATTGTGAAAACATTTAAAAAACACAACAGAAAGGACGCTAGCAGAATTTTAGAATTTAAAATAAAACTTTAAATTGAATAAAGATATGAATAATATAAGTGATAATAACGCTGTAAAAATAGCAGTGCGTGAACGGCCAACTTTAGAACACATAGAAAACAATTTGCAAACTAGCGTTATAACATATCATCCAAATGGGTCGGTAAGTCAAGAAAAAATTTTAAAATTATTTGCTTGGTTTAAATATGTCATTAACAAAATTATTTTTTAAGAACATAATTGTAAACGAATCAGTATTTACATTCGATCATGTTTTGGGTCCAAATATTACTCAAAAAGAGGTTTTTGAATGTTTGATTAAACCCCTTTTAGTCAAATTTAAATTGGGTTTCAACTGTACTGCCTTGGCTTATGGTCAAACAGGGACCGGCAAATCTTATACCATGGGATTAAACTTAAAGGTAAAATTATTGGAGAATGTATGTATAGTTGTTAAAATATTAAAGCTAGTAAATATATATTCTATTTAGAGTTGCGATGGAGACAACATAGGTGTCATTCCACGTTGCTTGAAAGAAATATTTTCAACCATTGAGATTGATTCAGAAAATCAAGAAAACGTTGCAAATAAAAATGAAACGTCGCGGACCATAGAGATATCAGCATCTTTTATTGAAATATACAATGAAAAGGTCTACGATTTACTAGGAGAAAATACAAACGAACCGATAGTTGCCAAAGGTATGAATTGCTTACTTTTTTCTGTTTATTACATTTTTTTTTTATTTATTTTATTTATAAACTTAAATCAATTTGCATTGAAGTCGCAATGATTTCAACCAAGTTGATTTCAGATTTCCAAATGAAATGTTCTCAAAATTTCCAGCTGCTGTGGTAGCTTGTTTTATTTGTTTGAAAGTTAAAGTTGATTTTTTCTTAAAAAAAAAATCCATATATTCCAACACATTTTCGTTGAATAGTTTTATTTAAAATTTGTTAAGAAAAAAATTTGAAATTTCGAAAATTAATCAAACATTAGATTCAGACCAAGGCGAATTCATGTATACGGTGGTGTCGATACTACAACAAGTAACAACACCAAAAACACACCAATGTATTTTTTTTGTTGCTTTCGTTGATCGATATGTCAAAAAACACAAGCAACTTTTGACATTTCTTTCTCTAAGTAAGAAAAAAAAGTAGCACAGCTGTGCTTTCTTATTTTTAATTCCTTTTTAAAGTTGATTCCAAAAACATAAGATTCAAACGATGATTTTTCCCATGATTTTAGGCTTGATTTTTTCCCCTTCTTTACTTGCTTGTTTGTAAAAATAAACAATTGAAATGTGCTCCGTGTTGTGTATTGCAAAGAGATGTTGCCACATTGAAATAAAAATATAATGAAGCAACATACCAAAAATACGAATGCGTGAAAAGGAAAATATAAAAAAAGACACAAAAAGCAGAAAACTTGCTTTTTTCTACCTCGCTTATATTCACTACATCGTTCGCCATCAAACACCAAAAATCATGTCTTAAGAAAAAATCATCGTTTGCATCTAGTGAAAGTTAAATTCTATTTTAAAATTTATAGAGAAATAGAGAACATTTCTATTAAAATTTTAAGAAAACAAATTTAAAATATTTGTATCGCTTTAGTTAATTGAAATTTAGATTTAAAATAATATTTAAATATCAGTATCTCAATTCTGTAACTTTTTGAATTTTACTACCGATATCGTTAAGTAAAGAGATCATGAAAAAAATAATAAGAAGTAGAAACTACAGGTCAACCTTTTGGAGGTTTTTTACTCATCAAAATCTGCATCCTATACACATTGGCTTACTACATTGCAGACAAATCGACAAGAGCTAAAGCTTTCAACTTTGGTCGAAATATCTTGGTTATCAATAAATACACAACATCTGACGAAATATGGGCGGGAGAAGTGGGCGTGTCACCGCTCATACAAAGACCTTATAGATTTCTATATATCTGAAGAAGAGTCAAAGTTTCGCAACTAGGTACAAGGGTAGCAATACACAACATCCGACATAATGTGGGTGGGATTAGAGAATTGGGCGTGGCACAAAATAAATTTTTTTTTGTATCTACTGAATGGTAAGAGAAAAATTGTCCATGTTTGGTACACACAGCTGGGTTATCAATAAACAATCCGTCTATACAAATGGGCGGGATTGAAGAAGTGTGTGTGGCACCTCCCATACAAAGAGATTATAGATTTATGTATAACTGGAGATTGGAAACAGTAAGAGTATTCAAACTTGGTACAAACAGATTCCTAAACAATGCACGAGACCTGTATTTAATAAAGTGTTCTTATTTATTTTTAATTCACGTGTTCTCTAAGTTCGGCATACGGTTTATTTTTTATAATAAATTAAAAAAAAGAAAATACCTATAAGAACAAGAAAAAAAATATATGTATGTACATTAGAGCGACTCAAAAAAAAGTGATTTTATTACCCCTCTGAAAATAAAGGTTGATATGTTTTATGACGATTCCCAAAATATTTTGGTTCTAGCGTGGACCATCCGTGAACATTTTTAAAAAAGGTCTTTTTTCAGTTTTTCGAATTTACTTTGCTCCAAGACGACATAAATAACATTTGTTATCATCGAAAAGGGTTTTTGAAGCAGCATCCAATGGTATATAAAACTTTACCACTTGCGACCTACTAATTGAGATATTAAGCTAAATACATATTTTCGTTTCGGGTTTTCATACAAATTCTACGTATTTAATAAGCACAACTGTAAACAGAAAAGTAAAAAAAAAAAAAAAACGCTTTTGAGTGCAAATAATGTAAAAACAATAAAACAGAATGATAAAAACGCATATATCACAGTGAGTGTTAACGAAACAAATGCAGCAATAAAAAAAAGAATCGATGATAGCAAATACTCAACGGCTAAACCTATTACTCGCACGCGATCCCTCTCACCCTCTGTATTTAAGAATACCATTGATACACTATTAAATATAAAACCTGCAATCGTTGCCTCAACGACAAAAGCAATTTTAATAAGTGATGAAAATATTAACCCCAAATCGGGCATAATAGAAAACTCAGTATCACCTTCTGTGTCTAATAATACAGTTGATTTCAACACAATAAAAAATATAAACAATTTTAATAAGTGATGAAAAGATTACTCCCAAATCAGGCATAATGGAAAACCCAGGTAAAAAAGGAAAACTCACAGGTAAAAAGTGGTCAAAAGCCTCAAGTACAAGTTGGTATTGATAGGTACATAACAGTGCTTAAACGGGGTCGCAGCCCAACCTCTTCTGCGTTTGCTTCGGTCCCAAAAGTTTTAAAAGAGGATACAGCTGATAGAATAAGTTCACAAAATCGGTTTGCAATTTTGGACGAGGAATCCTCTAAAGCACACCCGATATATCTTAGAGAGCAAAACTCATGTGAATTAATAAAGAATTTGATCTCGGTAATAGGTGAAAATTCTTTTTATGTAGCCGCAATAAAGCGGGGTAGTATAAATGAGACTTAAATACACGTTAATCGTGAAGATGATTTTCGTAAAGTAATAACTAAATAAGAACCACTAAATAAAAACTTTTATAAAAACCAACTGAAGAGCAGTTAAGGTCTTCAGGTAGTGATAAAGGGCATTGACTCATGCGTAGACCCAGGTGAGAACCCGGCGACGTTAAGCTTAAAAAAAACGAAACTCATCCCATCTACAGTCTGAAATATATCCTGTATAGGAAAATAACGATAGAGGAGCCGCACAAAAGGAATGGTCCCGTGCAATGTTTAAACTGACAAGAATTTGGCCACACTAAGGCTTACTGATATTTAACCCCTGTTTGCGTTGTATGTGGAGAACTGCATGTGAATATTTTTGGCTTCTTGGGTGGCCTAAATATTAAAGGGGTTAAAGATTTCCTCTTTTTCTTATAGGGGAAGAAATTCAGAAATCTTTAACCATGATAATGATAATCTCTCAGCGGAGAATTATAATTATCGGTGTTGGTACGGGAAAGAAATTAAGGGGGGTTAATTTTCTTTCTAATAATTGAAGGGCAATTGTAGCTTACCGGGTTTTTCCTGAGGTGTTCCAAAAAAATGAAAATGGTGGGGTTTTTTCACGTTCACTTCGGCGGCTGCCTTAACTTTATTGTTGTTTATTTTGGTATTTTTTATGTTGTTGAAGAGAGGGTTTTATAGTTTAACCTTTCACATTAAACTCTGAGCGTACAATGACTTTCTGATTTTGCTGCCAAACTTATTCAACCTCTCTTTATTATCCATTCGAAGGTTGGATAAGTTTGACAGCTTAACTCTAGCGAGTACCAAATTACACCGTAAGAAATTGAATTCCTTAAATATTAATAATCCAATGCGGTTGATAATGATAATAATTCAAATTCATTCTTAAATTGTTAATTAACAAAGGTAACAAAAATATAAAAATTTATACTTGTAATAAAAGGATAATACAAGTGTGTCCAATGCAAATTGGACAGCATGGTACAGTTCTCTGCCATAAGTAAAAAAATGCAGCAACTGTGGTGGTAATCACACTGCCAACTTTAGAGGATGCCCTGTATACTCGATAGTCAAGCGCTCGGTTGGACCGAAACCTAATCCCCCTCAAATGCAGGTAACAAATCAAGTTAACACTAAAGACATTCAGGTATCGCAGCCCAGTAAAAACAGAACATCCTGCGCTAACGTCCTAAAATCAAACCATATGCCAATGCAAGGTGATTTGCCAAATAATGATGAGACTCCAGTTTCTAATTTAAGTCGTCTTGAAAAAACCATGGAAACAGTAACTAACTTTACGAACACAATGGGTAATTTGATGCAGCAAATGTTAAGAATGCAATCGATGTTATTGCAAGCTGTACTTAACAAGCCATGAATTGTTTAAAAATTTGTTTTTGGATCGCAAACGGCATTCGCCAACATAAAAATGAACTAGAATACTTTCTTAGAAGTAAACAAATTGATGTTATGATGGTTTCTGAAACTAATCTGACCTCAAGAAAAACGTTTGAAATCAATGGTTATATATTATATGATACCAAGGACCCTCGAGGTAGAGCCTGTGGAGGTTCTGCTATTTTGATAAAAGCCCGAATCAAACACTACTTAATGCGTGATCACCGTGACGATTATCTCCAAGCAACGAACATTTGTGTTGAAGAGCTAAATCGAAACTTAGTACTTTCATCTTTATACTCTCCACCTAGATTTTTAATATCAGAAAGCCAATATTTTAAATCATTAGGACCCTGTTTCCTAGCCCCTGGCTACTACAACGCTAAACATACCTTCTGGGGGTCAAGGCTCATAACACCAAAGGGTCGTGTTTTGTACAATAATGGAGCAAAAAATTCCAGATGTCATCGATTTTGGCGTGGTTAAAAACATCCCCGCAGAAACGATTCATGTTGAAGCTTCCTTAAAACTATCTTCCGATCACACACCTACAATTGTAACTTTAATGAACCCAAATAGAATTGTATCTACGTCTTATAAAACGGCTTCCCTGGAAAAATATCTTAAGGAACTTGATGCAACTCCACAATCAGACTACTCATTATGGCGTGCAGCTAGAAATCTCAATAGACCAGTTATATCTAAGCCACCATTAAGAAACTTGAATGGAAGTTGGCCAAGAGATGACATTGAAAAAGGAAATATGTTTGTTAATCATTTAAAAAACGTATTTACCCCAAATATATCTGAAGATATAGCACTCGAGTTTCCGCCTGTAAATGTTAGAGCAGCTATTCCCCTAAGATTCGAGTTAAGAGAAATCGAAAAGGTTATTTGTGATTAAAACACCAAGAAGGCTCCCGGTATTGATAAGATCAGTAATAAAATGCTTTTGGAGCTACCAAGTATAGCAAAAAAATTATTCTTATTATTTTCAATGCTATTTTACGCCTTCAATACTACCCTCAAGAATGGAAGGTCTCCTTAGTAACCATGATTCCAAAGCCAGGAAAGGATAACTCAAAAGTTAAGTCATACAGATCTATTAGTTTATTATCTAACATTTCAAAGCTATTTGAGCCTTTGAAGAAAAAAAATATTGCTCAGCACTCTTCATCGATGTGCCTCAAGCTTTTGATAAAGTCTGGCATGAAGGCTTACTATTGAAATTGCAGCAAAACTTACCAGCAAACATATACAAGCCGTTAGAAAGCTACTTAGTCGGTCGTCAATTTATTTTTAAAGAAGACGAATTTTTAAGTTCTCCACAGCCAATTAACGCTGGAGTCCCACAAGGCAGCATCCTGGGCCCTCTATTATACTTAATTTATACTTCGGACTTGCCAACAAACAGCTAAACCCATACCTCAACATTTGCGAACGACACAGCTTTTCTAAGCGTACACGCAAACTGTCAAGAAGCATCTCGTTATTTACAGGATCATATATTTGAACTAGAAAGGTGATTAAGAACAAGGAGGATAAAGATCAATGAGCAAAAATGCGCACATATAACATTCACATTGCGTCAGGAAACATGCCCCATATTAAAATAAATAATCAAATAATACCCCAATACTCGCATGTGTGGTATTTTATCTTTAATAAAATATTATTTGTTTATTAAATCGAAAATATACAGTATTTAATATGAATTGAAAAATAATGAGTATTTAAATTAAAAGTTTCAAGTTTTTGTAAAAATTAGGTATTAAGAAAATTAAAAGCTCCGTCTTAAAGTCTTTAGCACTCGGCGTCTCGTTCACAACTAAACTCTTGTTGTTAGTTTTTTCTCTTTTACTGTTTCATTCCCACACATGTAAAATACCTCGGTATACATCTAGATCGGCGTTTAACGTGGAAATGGCATATAAAGGGTCCGCCATCTAACGTTATTTTTTGAGTCCACCATCTAACGTTTTTTTTTCAACTAGTGCTTAATTCGTGAATGGTAACACTTAGCTCATGTCTGATTTGACAGATAATTAGTTTTATCCTTCCGCTGAACGAATATGGTTGTGTATACGCTTGAACAACGCTGGGAAATATTGCGACATTACTTTGAAAATCATGGTAATGTTGAGAAGTAAAGAAGAGAAGCACCGTCAGCTCCGTATGTTCGTTATATTGCGAAAAAAGTGGAAGAAACTGGCATCCTCATCGATAAACCAAAGCGTGAAAAGCCAAAAACAGTGCGTACACCCGAGAATATTGCTGCTGTGGCAGAAAGTCAATTCACCGTCGTTCTCAACAATTGAACATTTCGGAGACATCATTGAGACGAATTTTGCATAAAGACCTTGGTATGACGCCATTTGATTAAAATTTTTTTCCATTATTAACCGGAAGGATTGTACTTTCAAATAAAATAAGAAATTTCAGAAAATATTCAGTAGATTTTTTTATAGCATTTCAAAAAAAAAAAGTTATTTGGCGGACCCTTTAGAAGCTAAATTAACTCAAATGAAACTAAAAGCAATTCAAATTAATTGTCTTATTGGAAAAAATTCTGTTCTTAATCCCGATTGCAAACTTCTACTTTACAACTCTATCTTAAAGGCAATTTGGTGCTACGGTATTTAGTTTTGGGGCACTGCCTCGGCTTCTAACATCGAAAAAATTCAAAGGCGCCAAAATAAACTTCGAAAAATCACAGCCGGCCCCTGGTACGTCAAAAACTCAAATATCCACAATGATCTCAATGTGCCATTAGTAAAAACTATGATAACGAAATATGCAGTAAAATATTTAAAAAGGCTGGAATTGCATCCATGTCCATTAGCTCGAAATATTTTAAATTATGGCGGCCACACTCGCTTAAGAAGAAGAGACACTGCAGCACTCACCCAATCAGATGAGCGATAAACACCTACATATGTGAACAGAAACCGTGATGACGAAATCTTTTTTGTCTGGCACTGGCAGGACATAAATCAAATATTAGGATAAGATTTGATTAGTTATTGTTAGTTCATATTTAATATTTGAAGATTCAATAAATAAATACTGAAAAAAAATGTTTTTTAATTAGGGTAGCAAAACGCACTTAACTCAGTGCTTGTATCATATAAAATATTCTTTACTAACAAGAAAACAGACGAGTGGTAAAAATAATTCCATTTTGATGTAGCGGGTAAATTGTTTTTCTACTAAATACTTACGTTAACGCTGATGTGGTGGGAAAATATTTTCAAAGAAAAAATTACGTTAATGATGACGAGTGGTAGTTTTTACACCAGCATTTCCGTAGCTCCGCTCGTGCTAAGTCGAGCTCAGCCAAAACACAAGTGTATAACAACGATCACGATATGAGAAGATACTAAGAGAATTAAATTTATAGAGCGCAATGGAAGAGAATATTTAAAAAAAATATAAGTAGAGGGTAGAGTTTACCAGGGTTGTCAGATTGATTTTGAACTTTTACGCCAAATTTAATGTCAAAAATCGCCAAGTCGCCAAATCATTTATTTTTTAGTTTTTGACAATAATATATGTATTTTTAGAATAATTAAAAATATTTTTTTATAAATCCCAAAAAAAATTTGTTCCCTATCGCTAAAACCCGCCAAAAATTTAAAAAAGTCGCCATTATATATTTTGTTTAATTTTCATTTAGAACAAAGTAAAAATGATTAGTGAACACAAAAAAGGTGCAATGTTTAAAATATTTTATAGTAGTCTACTTAAAGCAACAAAAAAAAAATAATTTTTGCGGTAAGTATTGAACAAATACTGGATATACAATACATTTGTATTTAGTTGCAGTTCTGTTATATATCTAAAACGCTATATACTTCACCGAGAAGACTCACTTTTTGCCTTCTTTTTTGGAATACATTGTGAAGTTACAAAAGAAGTGCAACATGTACTCTTTACATTCATATAACTTTTAACTCGTAAAAACGTGTCGAAAACTTCATATCGCATTCTACTTCGAAGGCGAGTTTTAGTGGAGTTCATTATTAAAACCCAGACATTACTAAATGTTATAACCAGCATATAAAGAACAGCCAACGTAAGTTCCTTAAAATGGTACATACCTGCCGTATCATTGTAGCTATAAATTTTTGGCCTAAACTGATTTAAATTAGATTAAATATCATCATTAAAATTCTCTTTTTAATGAGAAACGGTATTTTTTCCATTGTGTTTCATTAACATCCAAATGTACGTTAGGATTCATAAAAATCTTAAAAATATCTTTAACAACAACAAATTTTATCTGTGATAATTTGTCACATTTTATAATGAAAAAATGTTCATAAACTGTAATTATATTAATTTTTAAAACAACTCTACTTATTAATTCTTTCAATAACACATTTAAATGTGAAAAAAATTTCTCGAAGATTTTTCATTAACTTCACCAGCCTTTTCCACATAATTTAGTTTTAAATACTGGTCGTACGTATGAATGCATCAAATTTCATACATTGAAATACTAGATTAAGAAAAATATTATTTCTTCGTATTGAATTTAACAAATTTCAAAACAAAAATAGCCAACAAAATCGCCAACTATTTTATAAATCGCCAAAAAATCGCCATGTCGCCAAATCGAATATCAGGTCGCCAAACAAGTTTGAAAATCGCCACGTTTGGCGAGAAATCGCCACATCTGACAGCCCTGGAGTTTACCACCACCTCCACAGTTTAAGGTTAAGAAATAACGAAAAATATCGGTAAAAATGTAAAAAAGTCAAAATTGAAATATTTTTAAAAATGGTTAATATTATAAAAATAATAAATGTAATTAGTCAATTCACAAGGTATCCTAACATGTCATATTGTCAAAATGTCCTAATATTTCACAATGGTTTAAAAATATTGTTGTACGGCTCAGCCGCTCAGCGCTGGACTTTTCTGATTAATTACGACAGCCCAATAAACACAGCAAGCAACGTTCTATTTATTTAAGACAATTTTTGTTAACAAACCAACAACAATATTTTTAAACCATTGTGCAATATTAGGACATTTTGACAATATGACATGTTAGGATGGATACCTTGTGAATTGACTAAATGTTAGTGGTAAAAAATATGAATAAATTAGCTTACAAATATTTTTAATACATTTTTTTTATATACATACAAATACATTTTGCTCTGTTTTCCTGCATATATTCTTTTAAATTGCTTATTATATATATTAAGTTAACTGTGTTTTGAACAAAAAATTTAGACTATAATTTAGAAATATAATTTAAAATCACTCGAAATTCATCACCAGAGAAGACAAAAAAAAGCAAAAAGCAAAGTGTTTACAGCAAAAAAAATATATAAAAAAAGCACAAAAATTTAGAAAAAAAAGCAGCAAAAAAAGCATTTTTATTTTTTTAATATATACATTTAAATATAAAAAATTACAGTTATTATATTTCTTCAGATTCGTGAACGTCATTTTTCTTCGTCTTTCTGTTAAAAGTGAATTGTATAAGTAGAAACTTCTTTGCACGTCAATGGATGTTGTTGGAGCAAATTTATATTTCAAAATTTCATTTCGTCATCAGGTTGAGCACCAGTTTGAAGAATGCTGTTTATTTGTAAAATTTGTTTGAACCCCGGATTTCTTTGAAATACATACTGCATTAAATTTCTTCATATATATTTTTTCATGTAGATTCTCAAGAGCTTTTCGTACATTTGACACAATATTTACACTTTCGTGAATAACTAACCCAACTGTTTGTAGCTTTTTTTATAGCTTCCGTATGCATTTGAGGTATGTATTTACCTCGAATAGAACTTTCGCTTGGAACTGAAAAATTGGCGTACTTTTGAAAGATGTTTTTGAAACTGGGATGGCTTACTTTTTTTACTGGTATATTGGTCTCCAACAAAAATTTACATATATCTTCGTGAAATATATTAGCAGTAATAGTAACAGGAAATTCCGTTATAAGTTTTTGTGGACGATTTTCTTGGCAAGCAGCTAATTTGTGTTTTTTGTACTAAAATGTTGCTCCACATTGCACTTCTTTTCGCTATTAATTTTACTCGAACACACATTACAAAAAAGCCAATCTTTTTCAACTTTAAAAACTTCAGGATACAATTTTACCATTTTTAGCAAAAATAACATATCTGACTTTTCTTTCGGCATTTTTTTTTATTATTTTTTCGTTCACAACGGCCGGCTTACTTATTTTGTTTTAAACTCAAATAAGTAACATGGCTGTTTTTTTTGGGATGGTAAGTTTATTCATTTTAGTTGTAATAAAGCGCCCAAAAACGTTGAGTCCACAACTAACATATTTTTGTTTTAACCCAGAAAAAAGTTGTCAATTATTTTTTTTTTCTCATGTTTTCTCAAAAAAATATTTTTACGTAAAAATTATGTTAAAAAAGCTATTTTACAGCAAAAACATAGGAAAAAAGCAAAATAAGCACCATAATAACAAAAACAGCAAAAAAAGCAAATATGGGCAAAAACAGCAAAAAAGAAGCAAAACAGCAAAAAAAGCAAATTGGTCTTCTCTGTTCATCACACATATTTACTATCGCTTTGCAATCGATCGATTTTCATCATAAACCTGAATATTCCTGAAAAAGAAATATGCATGTATTCATAAAATATTTTGGATTAAATAAAATTTTACAAAACAAATTTTGTATGAAAATTTTCCTTAATAAACGGTTGTTAAATTAGCCAATAGTTTATGAATATAGGAAATAACACTTGGTTTTATTTTAATTTTTTTAAATATCTCGAATAATAATATTCACACTGAACAGCTATGGTTGTAAAACAAGATATTTTTCCCGGATTCCCTGGAAAGCGGGAAATTAAAATCAATTTCCCGGGATCCAGGGATTCCCAATTTTTTTTTAAATTTATTTATTTACCTAATTCTCCAAGGAAAGTGATACTTCTTACTGGCTAGTATGCTTAAAATAATTAAATCTATTTAGTATCTATTATATTACAAAAACGATAAAAAAAAGGATTAAAGCTATTTTAAAATAATTAAGTGGTAATTTTTGATGCCAATAGGATCATAGAAATCAATATACGTTTAAACATTGTCAAATTCAGAGCTCATTTGCATAATAAGAATAAAAATATTTAAGTCTAAGGGAAATGACATTTCTCGAAGGGTGAATATGAACAGAAAGTTCAACATTACGAAGTAGGAATTCAGAAAAAATTTCACTGTTGAGCATTAAGGAGAAATTAAATTTACCATATTTAATAATACATTTTTTTACAGTTTTATACCCATAATCAGCAGTGGTGTATTAAGGTATACTAAATTTAACATTCCTTGTAAATCTTATTTTAATATTGACCCAAGATCCCATAAAGTATATATATTCTGAGTCCTTCAGTAATTTAAGTCGATTTTTTTGGGTCTGGGTTTCAAATTATTTCTAGTTCTTCAAGAATGTTTGGGATTGAATTCCAGCAGAATCGCTTCAGTTGGGAAAAAGTTATGCACCCAAATGTGGAACTTCTCAAAAATAACATAAACTTGTGGCGGGATACACCGATTGTGATTAAATTTCAACAAATTCCATTTATATGTCACCAATTATCGAGATCGCATAAATAAAAAAGAAAAAAAAAAACCGTCAATTGTTGCATTACAAAGAATATGGAAGTTGCCACAAATATTGAAATGTTCGCTCTACCCTGCTATATGGATGTGAATCCTGGAACTCTACGACAGAAGACACACAATATCTGTAGGTATTCATTAACTGCTTGCTGAAAATATTGAGAATTTTTTGGCCGAACGTTGTTGCCAATAGACCCCTGTGGCAAAGAAAAGGCGAAACACCAATCCGCATAGAAATTGCAAAAAGGAAATGGAGGTCGGTTGGCCATATCTTGAGAAGAACAAAATTATAAAATGTTTATGACATTGTTTGTGCTTTCAATGTTATTCTTTGGCGTTGTGTTGCGTTTTAACCTATAAGGGCCTAAACAACAACGCAGGAATTCCAATTTGACGTACATTTTTTTCTTTGAATTGAAAAATATTATAAATTGTAGGGTTTAAAGATGAATTTTGAAAAAAATAAAACAATTAAAAAAGTAAACCGCATCAAAAAATTGAAGAAGCAGAAATAATAAAAATACTGGAATACTTATTGAAAAAAATTTTAAGGTAGATAATAGGGAGATCGATTATTCGACTTTTTTCAATAACCGGTTTTCGAATATTACGAATAGTTGCTATTTTAAAAAACCCGGTTTTCGGTTAAGCAATTTTTAAATAACCGGTTAACCGGTTTTAATTCGAATACTTAAAGACACAAAAAACAAAACAATTTGCAAAGGTAAGGGACCAACAAAATACATGATATGACTTAAATCAGACCTAACAAATATTTTACGATAAAATCCAAGAAAAGTGGGACCAGTAAATTGATCAAACTTTTGCTAAATTTTCAACAATTTTTTATTGATTTACCAAACTTTATTTGTAAGAAGATATTTGTATAATGTAATTTAGAAACTGTTGAATGATATTTGATCTAGACAAACGTTTTGCAAAAGCAAATAAATTATAGGAATTTTATAAAGTTATTATTTGAAATATTCTCTCAAATTTATTTTAAATGGCTTTTAATTTGTTGGTGGTTAAGGTATCTATATAAATCAATCATATTTTTCAAAAGATGCAAACGCCAGGATTATTTTTTTTAAATTAATTTGTTTCAGCATTATAGAAAACTGGTAGAAATTTTTCCCATATCGTTGATTCCGCCGTAATGTTGTAGTTTTCAGTAGAAAAATATTAGAACTACTTAAGAGTTTTTAGTGCCTTAACGGGCATTTTGTCCTCGAAAACACAACGGGCTAATATATCGCCCAATGATTCATTTTTTGTAGCATATTTTAGTAAAGTATTATTTGTCGTCTCCTTAGATCTACTTCGGAGTTAAGTTTCATTTGGATCACATTAATGTCAAGCATGTATACTAATTTAAGGTGATTAATTATTCGTGAGATGGAAGAACCTTTGTAACTTATCATTTTAGGGCACTGTAAGCACCAAACCTTTTTTTTTTAATCGCGTTCAAAAAATATCTAGAGATAACCTTTATATAAAAATATATTTAATATTTAGAACTATCTTGCACAAATTACTATTTACTTTTTAACTGCACACGTTTTTGTAGTATTTTGAATAGTTTTTGGTTTTTTTTCTACAAGAACACACGCTTTTATAAGCGATTTGTATTTACAGTGTTCATAATGTTTTTTGACCTTTGTTACACTTTGTTTTGACCTCCTTTATTAAAAGTTTAAGTTTGGCCAACATTCAATTAGAAAATACTTAAATTACGGGTGCATCTACAACAAGAGTAAGGAAAATGTATATAAATTACACATTACTTAAATAACCGGTTTATTATACCAAAATAACCGGTTTATTCGATATTCGAAAAATGGGCATTTTAAAATAACCGACTTGGGCAAAGCTAAAATAACCGGTTAAAACCGGTCGAATAATAACCGTTCGATCTCCCTAGTAGATAAGTTCTAAATTCGACTTGTAAATTAATAAACTTAATCATTTTGTGTATTTTTCAAGAATTTACGGTTCAAATTAAAAAAAAATTAATATTGTCATACGGAAGTCGCGTAAAAAATTGTTTCGGAAAAGCTAAAAATTGAAGATGCAAACAAAATGGGTTGCTCACGTCAAATAAGTGCAACTATGCTATTTTGCACAGTTGCAAACGTAAACAAAATTAATGTGAATTCCTTTATTTTGTTTAATGTTCAAACTATGCTCAAATATTTGACAATATTTGTTTGTTGAAACAGTTGCCAAACAGTGTTAAATAAAATAAATTAATTCATGTTTGCCATGCGTTCAGACTAAAACAAATATTTGTATCAAATAATTACACGGTGCTACAAATGAGCACTTTTTTTATACTTGAAAAAACGGCCTAGTGTAGGTTATAGACTTTATTGAGTAGATCATAAATCAATTTTACAAAGTTCGGAAACATCCTCACATTTCGAATTATTCCGAATAAACAATTTTCGGGTAGGTTCGAGTACTTATGAAGGCGTTACTCAGTTGACTTTAAGCCGATATTTTTTTAAACTGTTTCAGAAAGAAGAAAAATGTACCTTTCCAAATATATACACCCTTTGGTATGTATGTATATACAATTTTTGTAATGATATTCTTAATTATATCTATTTTTTAATTTTATTTTTTCTAGTTTTTTCAACTTTGGCGCTATTTTTTTAAATAAGGCCCCTATTACGGTTTTCAACTCAACTCAGTTGAGTTGTAATTAAAACAACTGGTTGTGATGAGTTGTAATTTTTTGATGTTTTTGTTTGCCGCAATATAGCAAAGTTGTAAACCATAATACAAAAATTAAGAAATTACAACTCAACTGAGTTGAGTTGTGAACCGTAATAGAGGCCTAAGTGTGTTTAGAAACTTACCCTTATGTATACTTCATTAAAGCTTATTTAGTTTTGAGTTTAACCAGCTTTCAATAAATAAAGTTATTAAGGTTTTTCAAAAGTAAAAAATACAGCTTTTACAAATATTAATCAAGAACTACTTTATTTACTTTTTTTAGTTTTATAATAGGTGTGTTCATTTACAGAAAATTATTGCTTATTTTCAATAATTGGTACTAGAAAGTGTTCACGTACCCGAAAAATTGCAACGAGAGAGTGAAAAAAGAGCATGAAAATTTCAGAGACAAACATTTTTTTTTAAAATTTCCTGATAGTAACATTTTTACTAGCAAGAATTATTTAACCACCTGTTTCATGTTTTTGTTTACAAAACAATACTAATTTTCATTATTTTTAAATTAAAAGTTTTTCAATAACAAAAATAAATTTATTTTTTCAAAATTTAAGAACAATATTATTGCGCAAATAGTTTACAAAAATTTAATTTTTTAAGAAATAATCTCGTATCTTTCCGCTAAATAGTGTCAATATGCCTAACATGCTAGTTTTTGCTGGTAAAGTACCTTTTTATTTTTTTGGAGTAATTGGGAGAGCAATTTTGTAAATTTTAAATTTACTCTCTCGTTGCAAGTTGCTGCTAGTAA
This sequence comes from Pollenia amentaria, assembly GCA_943735925.1. NCBI lineage: Eukaryota > Metazoa > Arthropoda > Insecta > Diptera > Polleniidae > Pollenia > Pollenia amentaria. The sequence goes on along the minus strand of OX031008.1, from coordinate 61,921,364 downwards.
AGTTAAATGAACACACCTAATGATATGATGATATAAATATTTTAAAATATGTAACATTATACAAATTATTTTATTTAGAAATTGAGAATAATTGATTAAAAGTGGGCTCTATATCATATCTTTATATTAATAATTAATCTTTATAAAAACGGTCGTTTGAAGTTTAGACTATATTAAATTGTTAACCGACAATCGGAAAGCTTGTGCTTTTCTTTTTTAGAAATTTGAACTAGTTTGGGTAAAATATCATGACTCGTAACAGTTTTAGCAGAACTAAAATGATCTTCAGTAGAGGAATTTATATTGGACCCATGGTAAGTTTTGGATCAACCATCCCAAAATTCTGTAGAGTGATTACTGGTATTAAAAAATATAAATTAGAGTAAATTTCAATACAGCAGTGAAATTAATTTAAGCCTTTGCAGTGAATTTCAGAAGGCTTCCTAATATGGGATCTAAGGTAAATTATGGACTGCATATCACAAAATTGCATGACATTTTTTATTATATGAAGCTAAATTGTACAAATTTTTCCGCAATATCTATAGCTGCTACGGTTTTAGGCATATTTAGTTAATTCCCCAGATATGGGGCATACGGTAATTTATAAACCGATCAGCACGATGTTTATTAGTATATGTTTTCTAGTCTTATAATACTGTGAAGTATTAAATTTTATTATGAAAGCTTTTATTATTGCGGTTTAAGGCTGTGACCGCGCTTAATGAAATTTGACCGTGTGATTTATAGTTCTATAAAACTTTGACGTGACAAATTTTCTAGTCCTATAAAACTCTGAAGTATTAAGTTTTATTATGATATTTGTTACTGTTTTAGTAATAAACTGTTTTCCGAGAGTAGGGTTTATATGGGGCCCACGGTAAATTATGGACCGATCTTCATGAAATTTAACATTATGATTTCCAGTCATATAAAACAAATTTCTGTAAAATTGTATATCGTTCCGTGCATTATTTCACCATTAATGTCAGTTTTTGTAATCTATATATATAAAATTGTAACGTTACTGACTGACTGACTGACTGGCTGACTGACTGACTGACTGATTCATCATCGCACAGCCTAAACGCCTGAAGTTAAAAACTTGAAATTTGGACCAGGGGTTGGTCTCTCCCCAAATCGATCCACTAAGACGGGATTTTTGGAAATTCGAGTGTTTAGGGGGTAAAAAAGGGCAAAAACGGGTAAATTCGGTAACCTTATATCTCTAAAACTAAAAAAGATACAAAAAAAATTTTATACTTTTCGTTGTTCTTTAGAAAAATAAGCGGACAGGTGTCTGGTACTTTTTGGAAATTCAGCCCTTTAAGGGAGTAAACGGGTAAAACCTGCATTTTGGTACTTTTTTGTCACCCCATCTATCTTTTAAATGCATAAACCTAGAAATAAGGGTTATACCACATTTGAAACTTATCTAAAAAATCCAAATACGAATTTGGTACTTTTTCGAAATTCGGACGTTTAAGGGGTAAAAAGCGTAACTATTTTTGGTACTTTTTTTATAAAACATTTTTTTTATTTATTGACATAAACGTATTAAATTATGGGCTCCCACTACATTATTGAAATTTTTCATGCTTCAATGGGGAGAAAAAAAGTACCAAAAAGGGGAAATACGGAGTAAACGGGTAAAATCTGTATATTGGTACTTTTTTGTCATACCATCTATCTTTTAAACTAATAAACATAGAAATAAGGGTTATATCACATTTTAAACTTATCTAAAAAATCCAAATACAAATTTGGTACTTTTTCGAAATTTTGACGTTTAGGGGGTAAAAACCGTTACTATTTTTGGACCTTTTTTACAAAACATTTTTTTTTATTCATTGACAAATACGTATTTAATTATGGGCTCCTACTACAATATTGAAATATTTTTATGCTTCAATGGAGAGAAAAAAAGTACCAAAAAGTGGAAATACGGGAAATTTTATTTCTTACTTTAGGTTTTTGGTTCCACAACTGACAATTTTTTAATTATCGTTAATATTAGACCTAGAAACATAAACTTCAACATGCAATGTCCTGAGTGGATAAGAACCTTTGAGGGTACTTTTTGGTATTCTTTGATCTTAAACTGGTACTTTTTTAATTTCCGTTAGTATTAGACCTAGAAACATAAAACTAAACATGCAAAGTCCTGAGTGAATAAGAATTTGTTAGAGGGATCTTTTTGGTACTTTTTCATTCTTTAACTGGTACTTTTTTAATTTTCGTTAAAATGAGACATATTAACATAAAATAAAACATGCAAGGTCCTGAGTGAATGAGAATTCGTTAGAGGGATCTTTTTGGTACTTTTTCGTTATTTAACTGGTACTTTTTAATTTTCGTTAATATTGGACCTATGAACATAAAATTAAACATGCAAGCTCCTGAGTAAATCAAAATCTGCAAGAGGTGCTTCTTGGTACCTTTTGGTCTTTAACTGTTACTATTTGAAGTTCCGTTAGTATTGGACCTAAAATCATAAAATTCAACATTAAATGTCCTGAGTGGACAAGAACCTATAAGAGGGATCTTCTTGGCACTTTTTCGTTTTTTAACTGGTACCTTTTTTATTTTCGTTAATATTGGATCTACAAACATAAAATTAAAAATGCAATGCCCTGAGTGAGTGAGAATCTGTAAGAGGGGCTTTTTGGTACTTTTTGTTCTTTACCTGTTACTTTTTGAATTTCCGTTAAAATTGGACCTATAAACATAGAATCAAACATGCCTGTTCCCAAGTGAATGAGAATCTGTAAGAGTGGTTTTTGGTACTTTTTCGTACTGTATTGTTTGCCAACAGTTACTTATTGAATTTTTGTTAGTTTTGCAGCTACAAACATAAAATTAAACAAGCAAAGCGTTGAATGAGCATCTGTAAGAGGCAATTTTTGGTACTTTTTTGTACTTTATTTTGTGCTTTTATTGTTGTTAACTAAATAAAAAAAGAGAACAGGTGTCTGGTACTATTTCGAAATTCGGCTCTTTTAGGGACTCAAAGTGTAAAACCTGAATTTTGGTTCTTTTTTGTCCCCCATCTACCGTTTAAATCAATGCACATAGAAATAAAAATTATATAAAATTCGTAACTTATCTAAAAAATGCCAAGTGAAAATTTTGTACTTTTTCTGAATTCGAACGTTTAAGGGGTAAAAATCGTAAGTAATTTTGTTACTTTTTCCAAGATATTTTTTCTTCATCTATTTATTTTCATCGCACAGCCTAAACGCCTGAAGCTTAAAAGTTGACATTTGGACCTGAGGCAGGCCTTTCACAAAATCGATCACGCTGACCTCATATCTGCTAAGCTAAAGGAGATACAAAAAAATTGAATACCTATTATTGTTTATTAAAAATAAGCGGACAGATGTCTAGCACTTTTTTGAAATAAGGAGTAAACGGGTAAAACCTGTATTTTTAAAAACTTTTTTGCTATGCCATCTATCTTTTAAACCAATAAACATTAAAATAAAAAATATATCACATTCGTAACTTATCTAAAAAATACAAATACAAATTTGATGCGTTTCGAAATTCGAATGTTTAAGGGGTGAAAATCGTACCTAATTCTGTTATTTTTTTTTAAAACCTTTTTCTTCATCTACCTATATAATATAAAATTGTAAAGTTACTGCCTGATTCATCATCGCACGACCTAAACGCCTGAAGTAAAATGCTGAAATTTGCCCTGCAGGTTGGCCTTTCGCGAAATCGATTACCTATGATGGGAGTTTTGGAAATTTTTATGGTTAAAGGGTAAAAAAGGGTAAAACGGGAAATTCCCTAACCTGATGTTCATTAAAATAATAAGCGGTTAGGTGTCTGGTACTTTTTTGAAATTAGACCCTTTTGGGGAGTAGACCTGTATTTTAAAACTTTTTTACCACGCCATCTATCTATTAAACCAATAAACATTGAAATAAAAAAATATCACATTCGTAACGTATCTAAAAAATACAAATAAAATTTTTCGAAGTACGAACGTTTAGAGGTACAAATCGTCCCTTTACAAAGTAGCGGGTTTAAACCTAGAAACATAAACTTTGGCGTAAAAATATGTCCACATAAGAAAAAGGGGCGCTAACGAAGTAGCGGGTTAAATGCTAGTAAAATTATAAATTTTTTATGGTGGTGGTTCCATATTTTGATTCATAGCTCCTAAACTGCTTAGGGTTACTGCAAGCAATTTGACACCAAGTTTGTTCTTTTCTTTTGAGTCTTTCAACAGACGGACATGGCTAAATCGACTTAGAATTACTCAAGGTGCCAGAATATATATACTTAGATGTATAATAAAAAAGTTTCACACGGAATGACAAACTTAGTATACCCTCATTGTCCACTAGTGGTGGTGGAGGGTATAATAAAAAAATATATTTTCACCTAAATACTTTTCCGCTTGGGGGTTCAAGTGCTATTTAAAGCTCTTCAAGTAAAGTTTAATAACTTTCACAAATATTAACCGATTTAAAAAAAATTAAAAATAAAATTCTATTTTATGTGCTGTTTTCACATAACAAGTGATTGAACGTATAGTAAAATTAATATGAAAAATACTCAAAAAACTGAGTGCTTTTCATATAAATTTTACTACACGTTCATTCACTTGTGTTGTGAAAACAGCAGTTTAAAATTTTTATACAAATATGTATGCTTTTATAGAAAAAATTATAAAAAAAAGAACTCAAAGTTGAAAAAACATAAAAAAATAAAAAAAATTCAGATTTTATTACAAAAATTCCTAGCAATATTTAATTAGTAAAGCATAAAATGTACACGGTTGGAGAGATCTATTCCTTGTCTAAAAACTTAAAATCGGATTAAAATCAACTGAGTAGTGTTCATAAGTACTGGAACCTACCCGAAAATTGAATAACTCCGAAATTTGAGGGTGTTTCCGAACATTTAAAAACGGATTTGAGATCTACTCAACAAGGCCTACAACTGACACTAGGTCACTTTCCAAGTATATTTTCATTCTAACACCGTGTTATTTAATGAAAGTGTTCAAAAATGTCAAAAATTTGGTTAAAATTGCTAAATTAGCGGAAATTCGCAAAAATTTGCTAATAGCACCATGATAGCAAGTCTTAATAATTATTAAAAATCTTTAAAGCTGTAAAGAATCAGAAAAAAATGCTTCTATCGGGAAAATGGCAAAAATTATTTGTCGTTGTTTGCTCAAAAATTACTAAAGTATTTGATTTTTTGTGTTCACACTATATTCACATTGGACAAATATTTGTTTGCCGGCAAATACTTTTATTTGCTCAAAATCAGCTGTTATTTTATTTGACACCCAAAAATATTTTGTGTTCAGACTACTTACGTTAATGAAATATTTGATGTTTGCTGCCAAATATTTTATCAATCTATAGAGCCATTCACTATGCTTTTTTAACCACAAATGTTTCGTTTAAAAATAGCTTTCTTTCTTTACTTTTTGGGTAAAGTTCGTGAAAATAAGAGCAAGCATAAATTTCTCTTACATTATACAAAATTACACAAAAGTACGGGAACAGAAAAAACCATTTTAAGCACAAAATAAAAAGTCAAAGTGTTTTGACAGTCTTAACAAACCAATAAAGGGTTGCGCACTTTTGAAAAATTGTACATTATCTGTCGAAATAAATTACTATTAACAAAAATAGAACAATACAAACACTTTTACAATAACTTACATTATTTTTCTTGATATTTTAATATAAAACCTTTTTATTTAATAACACTATTTTATTCCACAACACTTTCCAAAATTTGTTCATTAGCATTTTTTTCCATACCTTTTTTTGTTTTGTTTATGTTTTACAGCTGTTTAATAATTTACACGAAGAAAAAGTTTGGGCTGTTTCGTGCAAAAAGAAGAAGAATTTTATTCTCTCAAACTTGCTCTCTTTTACACAAATTTAAAGTACGGGAACGCTTTTCGTGCAAATTGGGATCCCGAGGGATCTTAAAGTAGAGTAAAGAAACAGAGCTAATGTTAACCACAAAATTAACCATTTTGTTATTCACTAACATTAGCTGCGTTCGAGAACACAAAAGTTTTTATTATTTTTTACTGAACTTTACTGCATTTTACTAAATTGCGTTCGCGTACGCAAAATACAGTAAATGAGAACACAAATTGAGAGCGTAAAGTGACAGTTCTTGACTGAGTACTTACAAATTTTTACTGCAGAAATGTTTGCAGTAAAATTTAGTAAAACAAAAAAACATGTTTCAAAAGGTAAACAAACAAAGTAGCAAGCAAAAGGAATACAAATTGTGAAAAAATTGTTTAAAAAAAGAAAAGTTTAATTAAACTAAAATAAAAACAAAAAATGAATAACTATTAATTAATTAAACTTGCTTGTGAAGAATTTATATGGCTAAATACCAACATTTGAAACTTTGTTTTGTTATGTTAATTTTTTGAAGTTGTAAAAGTTTCAAGTACTCGGGTACTTAAAACAGCCCTTGTTTTTAAAGTTATCAATAGTAAAAAAAAAGTATTCGTGTGCTATTGATCAAATTTTGCCGGACACAATTTAGCAAATTCAAATAAAATAAAAAACAATCAAATATGAAAGATTACATAAAATAATTTGTTTGTATTTTCCAAAAATATTCGTGTTATAAAATGTATTTAATCGAGTACCGATAAGAAAACGAGTTAAGTAGTCAAAAGTGTAAACATTTTTCAACACTTCAATTATTTGCCATCAGCTGTTGCCTTTATTTTACGAATTTTTACAAATTTTGCGTTCGCGTACTTTTTTGGACAACAGCTTTTTGTGAGAGCAAATTTTTAAGTTTTCTCATTTACTGCATTTTACTGTAAAAGTACTCAAACGCACCTATTTTAAACGATATCTGATGGTGTTTAAAGCCAGCTGTTTCAGTCAGCTGTTATTTTTAACAACGCAATTTTTGGTGGGGTTTAATCCGTTTAGAAAAGTGTTTATTTATTGTCGATATTTTGACTTTGATGTATTTAGGCTACAATTTATCCACTTCTTGCCGCACACCAATGTTTCGTGGAGATTCCTACTTATTTATCATAAATCCAACCATTTGACTCAGCTGCTCGGCAGACGCGCGGTTTTTGTTTGGCAGCAGTACTAGCCATTCTATTCGCTTGGCAGAGTTGCCACGATATATTAATTTGAATACAAAGATATATAAAACTGTTAACTATATGGTTATAAATAAGTTAGTGAATCACATAGTGGTTAGTACAAACATCAAAATGTGTGGTAAAAGTTATTGAATCGCACTACTGCAAACTTTTATAAACGTCAACTTTTGGTTAATTCATAAAAGTAGAAAAAATGAGTTAACGCGTTATATTGAGTGATTTTATTGAAGAAAATAACTTTTATATAGTCCAAAATGTAGATTATACTAGGTTTAACGCAGCAAAAAAGCAATCAGGGCACCGGTTTTAAAATTGATGCTTTGGGACATTTAACATTTATTTTGCAAACAATACATGCTTATTTTTAATATTATGCTTCGCATCACTTACATTTCAAAACGTTTAAATAAACTAAATACATAGTTGCATTGTTCCGGTACTTTGTACATTTACATGGTTAAAATACGGTAGTGAAACTGTATACAAACATTGTGTTAGTACGTTTTGGAAGTCAGCCAAATTTATGATATTTCACTGTAATAGCGTTTTTTGCATGCAGTAACGAATAATGTTGCTATTTTTTTTATTGACAGTAAGAAAACCACAATGTTTTTGTACATGATAAAAATACATTGTTAAAAGAACATTATTTGTAAAACTACATGTGTTAGTGCATATCTTGTTGTTTTTTTTAGGTTCAGAATCTATGCACTTGATTCGTGCAATAAAAAATTAAACATATACTAGAAAATATAGTATACTTGTTTTATTTTATGATAACTATAAAAGAACTGAAAACTAACAAACCGTGATCACAATCACAGTTTAAAAGAACATTGATTTTTTAATCACATTCACTTATCACGATGTTCCTTAAAAATCACGGGATCGCTCATCTTTAATATATAGCCTTTACCAGAGTATTAACCCTGCATGCTTAAGGTTATTTTTTAAACGTTATGACTTATGTTGGCCGATTCGACTAACATGCCCGAAATATGATCTTTGTAGACCGGGTCCATAAAAGTTACTGGAAAAGTTAAATACTAAACCTTATTATATATAAAAACAAAAAACATTAATATTTCTTTTGTATTTTGTTTTATTTATAAACACCTTATTAACTGTTCTTCTTTAAAGTTATGAAGAGGAAAAGTAAAAATGTTAGTCCAAACGACTAACATTAAGCATGCAGGGTTAAAAATCCCAAAGCTTATATACGAAAGCCTCATAATATTGTGGCCAGGTGAAATAATATTACGATTTGGCCTATTTTTAATATTTAATGCTCCTTATAATTATATATAAGAAATATCTAAGCAAAATTTAGTTCATAAACTATGGGCGCTATTGTGCTAAAACCATTATAACGGGAGGCAACCATAATATGGTTGTGCCTTTTTGATGGAGGACTAATTTAACAATAATATGTTTGTCGGTGACAATAGTATGGTTAAATTTAAACATAATATGTTTGCAATTCTCTTTAAAAATAGTTTTGTTGGAGGTGACCAAATTTAAACATATTTTTTCTCTGGGTGTAGACCAAATCAAATCTGGAGTCTTAGGAAAATCCATTTCGATAAGCGGGCATCGTTGAATTAACTGCTCTTCTTATAAGGAACAAGAATATATTTACTAAGATACTAATTGTTGTAAAATACAATAACAAACATATAAAAGAGCTTCTTAGATCTATCGCTGTAATCAACTTTCCTGTATCGCTGTTTTCAATTTTTGATGAAAACAGATAATTTATTTTCTAAGTCCAATTGTATTTCAGTGCTATAGGAATTTAAGTTTCCTTTTTTCGAATGTAATTTTTAACATCTTCCTCGTTTTTGTTTCTAAAATACTCTCCGGTCAATTCTTTATAGCTGAAGCTCTGTTTTTATTAGTCATAAAAACAGATAAAATAAAAAGACAAAAAAAAATTTTAAATCCCTTTTCTAAGGTGGGATTCACAATATACCTGTTTAGCGTAAACGCGTGTTTAAACTCTTTATTCTACTATAAAATACGCCAGTGTGAACGTAGTGTAACGGATAAGGATGAATCAGGGCAGCTATACGTTTTTCTGATTGTGTAACAATAATAACATTTTTTATATGTACTACCTGTATTCTGTTCGATCACGATCAATATTCCATATACCATACAATTTTTTTTGAAGGCAATAGCACATGATTTCTGTTACTTCTGCAAACATTTTTGCGGAATAACCAAAATTTTTTTTGGAGTAATTTCATTAAAATTAAAAAAGTGTTAAACAGACGGGTCCAAACGGGTACAAGAGTATATACAGGGTTAAAGAACACACTTTCACCTTATCCTCAGTAGTTTTACTTTAATCCCTTTTGATCCGCAAAAGTTCTTTTCTACTAAAATTGAAATTTGACAAAAAATATAGTAGTTTAGAAAATATGTCTTAACATCTCAAATTTATTTATATTTATTTTTTTCTTCTCTTGTTCTATAATTTGTATCTTTATACTACTGAATATAATTTATACTTATTTACCAAATTACTACCCAATACTGTAATATAAGACTTGTTCTTGGTGTATTGTATTGATAAAATAAATAAATAAAATTATAATCAAAAAAATTATTATGTATACATAACTATAGTTAAAAAAGTACTTTATAACATAATGTTATGTTATTTAATTTAGTTATTATAAGTTACTATGTATGTAATATGAATTGATCGATTTCAAAACGAAGAAAGTGAATATTATTTATGTGTGTACTTAAAAAAATTTGTATTCCCAATAAACCGTAAAACGACATGAAAGCAATACCGATATTATATTTTACGGCGACTATAATGATAACGATATACATAGTTACGATGGCTTTTTCCAAATATTTTGTTTCCAATTTGAAAACAAACATTTGGTAATAACATCAAAAATTTTTAAACATTTAAAATTATGTTAACAAATTATACATACATACATATGTATGTATGTATGTACAAACAAAAGCTGTTTTCCTAAACCCTTGTTGCATTGTAGTAATAATTAAAATGTTCTTAAATGCAACCATAAAAAATTTGACATTGCATTTTATTCCTTAACGCAATTTTGTGGTTGTCACTGCGCAGAGAAAAGCAAATAAAGCAGCTAAAAATGTTAGAAGAAAAACATATACATTAACAATACAACATAGGTAAAAATGAAGGTACACAATGCATCAATATGGTGTCAATACTGTATTTACACATTGTGAACACACCTTTAGGAAAACAGCCAAAGTTACCAAAACAGTTCTTGTTAGAAGAAATTGCGAATACTGGGACGATAAATTTGTTTATTGCGAGAGGATCAAATATATCTTCAAAATTTACACCGCTAAAAAACTGAAGATTTTCGACATATTTCAAAATCTGATTTCACAATATACTATAATTTAATGGAAAATGATATTATATATAAGCAAAGGTATACGGCCATGTTCTGGAAATCGAAATCACGAGAAATCGAAATCGATGAACATTTTCAATAACATTTTTGTAAAACAGAATGTAGCTTTTCCTGATTTCAGAAGAAGTTTAGGTAGAGAAAACTGGTCCTCAAAGTATGAGGTAGATGCAAGAAAATATTTTTATGAACTTGGAACACGGGGGAGTTTTTAAATTTTGTTCGATTTCAATTCCACGTGATTTCGGTTTCTAGAACATGGCTGATAGAGTTCTGTTTGACCAATGGTTGGTCATCGGTTAAATAAAAAAGAATAAAAAAATTTGATTTTTATTGAACTGACAATCAACTAGCTAACAAATTAGCACGTGCGATGGCGATTTTGTCATTCGTTTTTTTATTTTCATTCTGATTTTTTAAGCAACATCGTGCGAAGTAAACAATGTGTGTGAAAAAAGAAGAAATTCCAAAACACATTTTTATTAAAACATATAAAAACATGCCAGAATTATAGAATAATAAAAGCAATAAATATAAAAATAACAAAAAACTTCATTTATGGCCACTATACTTAATAAATTGGAACTCATGTTGACTCTATAGAAAGAATTTCTTATTGATGTTTGACGAAAAGTTGCTTAAAAAGTTATAGCCATTGCAGCGAATGATCAACTGGTTAATTCAACTCAATTTTACGTTCAGTTGCAACATGGGTTATGGGTTTTATTTATTTATATTTTTTAAGCTATGTATTTTTTTTGTTAAATTTTAATAAAATTTTATGTTTTTAGTTTGTTTAAAATGGTGCTCTTTTTTTTAATTTGTGCTCTTTTAATTAACAAAATATACTTTTTTCAACCCTTCAACATCTGGCATCTCTAAACGGACGTGTTATTAGCTGCGTTTGAGAACACAAAAGTTTTTACTATTTTTTAACTGAACTTTACTGCATTTTACTAAATTGCGTTCGCGTACACAAAATACAGTAAATGAGAACTCAAATTGAGAGCAAGTGACAGTTCTTGACTGAGTACTTACAAATTTTTTACTGCAGAAACTTTTGCAGTAAAATTTAGTAAAACAAAAAAACATGTTTCAAAAGGTAAACAAACAAAAGTAGCAAACAAAAGGCATACAAATTGTGAAAAATTGTTTAAAAAAAGAAAAGTTGAAATAAAACTAAAATAAAAACAAAAAATGGCTTAAATCTAGTTTAACGACGCAGCTAGTGAAAAGCTTTGCAATGATACCAATATTGGCCATATATGTATGTTTAGAATTGTAGTGGAAAATCGCATATTTATATGAAAACTTTAAACGTCCATAACTCGAAAACTAAGTGTTTGCGCCAACTTTCTTATTTAATTTTTTCTTCTTATTTTTCCATTTTCTATCACCCTTGGTACTTTATTTTTTAATGGAGCTGCGTCGGTAAACTAGATTTGTTCCCAAAAAATTAATAAATATTAATTAATTAAACTTGTTTGTGAAGAATTTATATGGCTAAAATACCAACTTTTGAAACTTTGTTTTGTTATGTTAATTTTTTGGAGTTGTAAAAGTGTCAAGTACTCGGGTACTTAGAACAGCCCTTGTTTTTAAAGTTATCAATAGTAAAAAAAAAGTATTCTTGTACTATTGATCAAATTTAGCCAGACACAAATTAGCAAATTCACATAAAATAAAAAACAAACAAATATGAAAGATTGCATAAAATAATTTGTTTGTATTTTCTAAAAATATTCATGTCATAAATCGAAAACCGATAAGAAAACGAGTTAAGTAGTCAAAAGTGTAAACATTTTTCAACACTTCAATTATTTGCCATCATCTGTTGCCTTTATTTTACGAATTTTTACAAATTTTGCGTTCGCGTACTTTTTTGGACAACAGCTTTTTGTGAGAGAAATTTTTTTACTAAAACGCCCCTATTTTAAACTCCGCATACGATTTTTTTATCATTAATTTGTTTAAATATACATATGTATATGTATGTATATTTTTAGAAGTGAATTAAAAATAATTTAAATAAAAAATTATTAAAATAAAAGTGAACAGTAAAATTATTAAAATACGAAAAAAAAAAAAAAAAAACATTTAAGAAAAGGAAAAAATATGTATGTATTTACATGTATTTACATTCTGTGCAAAGCATTTTTTGTTTTTTTTTTTTTTATTTTCTGTATTGTTGTAAACAATAAATAATAAGAAGAGCACAATTAACAATAAAGTAAAAAACTTTATAAATTTAAATAATGAAAAGACAAGAATACATAATGAAAGAAATGCTAATGTGACAATAACTGTTAACTGAAACAAAGCAGTAGTAAACAAAAGAATTGATGATAGTAAATACCTAACGGCTTAACCTATTACTCGCACGCGCTGCCTCTCACCTTCTGTGTTTGCAAATACGGTCGATAGCAATACACTAAAAATATTCAGCTACATCTTGCGCCTACAAGTGTTGCCGCCGCAGCAAAGGAAAATATAATAGGTGATGAAACGATTAGCCCGAAAACAGACTCAGTATCACAGTGCTTAAACGGAGTCGCAGCCCTACCTCTTCAGCAGATGCTTCGTCCCCAAAAGTATTAAAAGATGGTGAAACTGATAGAATAAGTTCCTAAAATTGTTTTTCAATTCTGGATGAGAAATCCTCGGAAGCACCAAATGTCATCAAATCGTATAAGCCACCCCCGATATATCTTAGAGAGCAAAACTCAAATGAGTTAATAAAGAGTTTGATACCATTGATAGGTGAAAATTCTTTTTATGTAGTTGCAATAAAGCGAGGTAGTATAAACGAGACTAAAATACAGGTGTATCACGAGGACAATATTCAAATTACAAAATTTAAAGCACTTCATAAAAACTTTTATACATATCAACTAAAGAGCAGTAAAGGTCTTCAGGTAGTGATTAAGGGCATTAACACATGCGTGGACCCAGACGAAATAAAAAAGTTTTAGGGGGAACAAAATCCCCAACCACTATTTCGAGTGGAGTTAGAACCCGGCAACGTTAAGCTTAAAAGACCGAGACGCACCCCATTTAAATTTGAAAGATATACTGTACAGAAGAAACACGATAGAGCAGCCGCACAAAAGAAATGGTCCCATTCAATGTTTAAACTGCCATGAATTTGGTCATACTAAGGCATACTGCTATTCACCCCCTGTTTGCGTCGTATGCGGTGAATTACATGGTACAGTACTTTGCGATATGTCTAAAAACGACCCAGCGTAACAAAATGTAGCAACTGTGGCGGTAAACCGCCAACTATAGTGGATGTCCTGTATACTCTATCGTCAAGCGTTCGGTTGGCCCGAAACCTAATCCCCCACGTAACAAATCAAGTAAACACTAATAACATTCAGGTACCGGACCCTAGTAACAACAGAACCTCCTACGCTAATGTCCTAAAATCAAACCATATGCCAATTCAAGGTGTTTTGCCAAATAATGATGAAACTCCAATTTATAATTTAAATCGTATACAAAAAAAAACATTGGAAAACACTAGCGCAAACAGTTAATAATATGGGTAATATGATGCAGGAAATTTTAAGAATGCAATCGATGTTATTGCAATCTGTACTTAACAAGCCATGAACTGTTTTTGAACCTTACACGGCATCCGCCAACATAAAAATGAAGTAGAATACTTTCTTAAAAATAAACAATTAATGTAAGGATGGTTTCTGAAACTCATTTAAGCTCAAGAAATACGTTTACAATCAATGGTTATTGTATATTATATGATACCAAGGACCCTCAAGATAGATTAAAGCCCGAATCAAACATTGTGTGATCGTTGTGAACATTATCTGCAAGCAACGAACATTTGCTTAATACAATCTCTAAAATGGATTTACATGTGGTCGCGAGCGGACAACCAACATATTGGCCTACTGATCAGCAGAAAATTCCAGATGTCATCGATTTTGGCGTGGTTAAAAACATCCCCACAGAAACGATTCATGTTGAAGCTTCCTTAGAAGTATCTTTCGATCACACACCTAAAATTGTAACTATAATGAACCCAACTATAATTGTATCTCCGTCTGGGTACTTAGCGACATCTGTCACATAAATAAATTGGTTGAAATATAAAAAATATCTCAGTGCCCATTGCGCAGAAAATCTTCCGCTTAGCACACCGGAGATCGTGGATCTCGCTATTGTTAATTTTGACAGTTTTCTTAAACTAGCTGATCAACATTCCAGCATAACCGTCAAAAAAAATCAATAATAATAAAATATTTTCTACAGAAGTCGAGCGGCTCTTGACTGAAAAAAGAGAGTTAGAAGAGAGTGGCAATTGCACAGGTCCCCTAAACTTAAGAATTTATTAAAATAGTGCACAAAATGGCTAAGAAAGTAACTACAGTCTCAGAAAACGGCTTCTCTGGAAAAATATCTTAGGGAACTCGATGCAACTCCACAATCAGACTACTAAGAAAGTTACTGCAGTCTCAGAAAACAGCTTCCCTGGAAAAATATCTTAAAGAACTAAGCTATTTTATTATTAGATATTAGCTAGAAATCCTAATAGACCAGTTATCTCTAAGCCACCATTAAGAAACCTGAGTGGAAGCAAAGAAAATTATTCTTTTTTCTTTTAATGCTATTTTACGCCTTGAATACTACCCTCAAGAATGGCAGGTTTCCTTAGCTACCATGACACTAAAGCCAGGAAAAGATCATACAAAAGTTAAGTCATAAAGGCATATTAGCTTATTACCTAATATTTCAAGGCTATTTGAAAAACTACTAGGGTCAAAATTAACGCCGATTTTAAATTAAAATAGATGTTTTCCAAACCATCAATTCCAATTTTAGAAGAAAGCACAGCACAATTGAACAAACTCGACGAAAAGGAAATGTCATAAGAAAAGCCTTTGAAGAGAAAAATATTGTTCAGCACTCTTTATCGATGTTTCGCAAGCTTATAATAAAGTAACACAATGCAGCATCCTGGGACCGCTATTATACATAATTTATACTTCGGACATGCCAACACATAACTACACCTAAACTTCAACATTTGCGGATGATACAGCTTTTCTTAGCGTTCACGAAAACTGCCATGAAGCTTCTCGTTACTTGCAGGATCATATACTTGAACTGGAAAAGTGGTTAAAATAATGGAGAATAAAGATCAACGAGCAAAAATGCGTACACATAACATTCACATTGCATCGGGAAACATGCCCTGCCCCCTATTGAAATCCATAATCAAATAATACCCCAACACTACATGTAAAATACCTCGGTATACATCTAGATCGGCGTTTAACGTGGAAATGGCATAAAGAAGCAGAATTAACTCAAATGAAACTAAGAGCAATTCAAATTAGTTGGCTTATTGGAGGATTTCTTTTCTTAGTCTCGATTGCAAACTTCTACTTGACAACTCTATCTTGTGTAAGGAGAACAAAAAAAGTTCGATTAACGGTTAAAACATATGGAAAAATCTTATGTATTTAAGCCAATTAAACAATATTTAATGGTGTAAATACTGGATAGACCCCTACATTAATACACTTTTAAAATAAATTAATCACGTTTGAATATTCCGTTCCATTTCGCAGAACGGAACTGTCATCCAAAGTTTACTTCTATTTTGCGTACGTTCGTGACCACATGTTTATAACTATCATTATGAAAACTTAAACTCCATGAAATCCATCTTTTGCACTAAACCTAGAGCTACCAAAATGCTTTCGAATCGCAAAAAAATGATGGGAAAAGTTTTGTTTTCTATATTATTTGTACATCAAAAGCTTAGGAACGTACGTTCGTGACCCCAGGAAATGCCCATGTGTGAACAGAAACCGTGATGCCGATAAAGTTTTAGGATAAGATTTGAATAATTATTGTTAGTTCATATTTAATATATGAAGATTCAATAAATAAATAATGAAAAAAATAATATTTATAAAATAAAATGTATATACATTAACACCAACAATTTTATTTGCATTGATATATTATCATTCATAAGTTGTAAGGATTTTTGTAGGGACAATTTTTTTTAACGCGGGACTTTTCGGGTTACGTAGGGACTTTTCAAAGAAGTCAATAACATCACTGGTCGGGATACTATATATGTGCTTATTTTAGTGATACACTGTATTTATGAAGTTATTTTATTGAGTATATTTTAATACCACTACTGACACCAGATTAATGTTCTAAAACTAAAAATTAATATTTATTCTTAAAATTGGTTCTTTTATGTTAAAAATTAAATCTTAATATATTTTAGGATACAAATACACCGGAGGAATTCGTAAACCTTTAAAAAATCTCGATGACTGTTCTGCTATATTAACGCAAGGCAATAAAAATCGGCATGTTCGTCCTACCAAAATGAATTTGCAAAGTTCACGTTCTCATGCAATATTCACAATTTATGTTCGTTCCAGAACACAAAATGTAAGTGGAGCAGAATCTATAATCTCATCATGTATGAATATTGTTGATTTGGCTGGATCAGAAGGTGTGCGACGTACGGGACATCAAGGTGTTGCAATGTCAGAAGGAGTGCACATTAATCAAGGTCTGCTATCAATTGGGAAAGTCTTGCAGGCAATGACCACAGGCAGTAAATTAATACCTTATCGAGACAGTGTTTTGAGTTCGGTTTTGCAAGGTAGTTTTAACATCAATTTTAAATACAATTTAATTACAACACCATAAAACAAGATTTTAAAATAGTTTTAACACACTAACAGCCGTATTCATAACAAAAAGTTAGCCACAGTTCGTACACTACTTACAACAAGCTGCTAACTAGAATGCCTATTAAGTAGGGAGATCGATTATTCGACTTTTTTCAATAACCGGTTTTCGAATATTACGAATAGTTGCTAATTTAAAAAAACCGGTTTTCGGTTAAACATTTTTGAACTAACCGGTTAACCGGTTTTAATTCGAATACATAAAAACACCTACAAAATACATATATATGACTTAAGATATATTCAGACCTAGCAAATATTTGACGATAAAATCCAAAAAAACGAGACCAGTAAAATGATCAAACCTTAACCGCATTTTTAACAATTTCTATTTATTTACTAATCTGTTTTTGTAAGACGATAATTGTATAATATTATTTAAAAACTATTAAATGATGTTTGATCTAGCCAAACGTTTTGCAAGAGCAAATAAAATATTATAGCAATTTAATAAATTTATTATTTGAGATATACTCCTAAATTTATTTTAAATGAGTTTTAATTTGTTGGTGATTAAGCCATCTCTATGTGAATCAGTAGACTTCAACCATATTTTTGGAAATTTGCAAACAAAACCTCTAAGCCTGGATTATATATATCAAACGATATTGTTTCAACATTATATAAACGATTAGTAAGATGAAAATGCTTTTTGTATGAAATATTTGTCAATTTGTCGATAACAATTTGAAACCTTCCATGACATTGTTTGATTTCTCAATTTTGTTGTTTAGTTCTTGGTATTTTAATAAATAAAACTGATGAATTATTTCTATATCGTTGATTCCGCCGGAATGTTGTAGTTTTAGGCAAAACGAAAAATTTAAACGAACTATTTAAGAGTTTTGAGTACCTTATGGGGCATTCTGTCCTCGGCAACACAACGGGTTTATTTTTCATCTAATGATTCATTTTTGGCAGCGTATTTTAGTAAAGTATTATTTGTCGACTCTTTAGACCTACTTCGATCGGGGCTACGTTTTATTTAGGGCACATTAATGTCAACCATATAGACTAATTAATTTTGTTATATAAATTAATAAATTGTGACGTGGAAACCCCTTCGCCACTTATCACTTTAGGACACTTTAAGAGCCTAACTTTGTCTGTTTAATGCCGTTCGAAATATCTCTAGAGATAAAATCTATATAAAAATATTTTTAATATTTAGAAAACGGTCGCACAAATTAAATACTATTTACTTTTTAACTGCACACGTTTTTGTAGTATTTTGAAAAGTTTTAGGTTTTTTTTTACAAGAACACACGCATTCATAAGTGGTTTTTATTTACAGTGTTAAAATGTTTTTTTACTTTAGTTACATTTTGTTTTGACCTTATTTATTAAAAGTTTAAATTTGCCTAATATAGAATTAGAAAAATACTTAAATTACGGGTACATTTACAACAAGAGTAAGAAAAATGTATATAAATTACACATTATTAAAATAACCGGTTTATTATACCAAAATAACCGGTTTATTCGATATTCGAAAAATGGACATTTTAAAATAACCGACTTGAGCAAAGCTAAACTAACCGGTTAAAACCGGTCGAATAATAACCGTTCGATCTCCCTACTATTAAGCTTGGCAGCTCGTAAGCACAGAGTTTATTACGAACTGATTTTATCCGTCTGCTAACTTTTAATAAATCAACTCTGATTATCATACTCCTTATATTGTTTAAAAATGCATTAATCATCGCTGGTTTTGTCATTTCACTTCATTTTTTTCCCCTCCCCATATAAAAGTTTTAAATGTTTTTAAAATAAAATAAATTTAAAAATGGACTATAAATTAAAAAAAATTACAGTGAATTAAAAACACTAACAAAATTATTCAAGATTAAACGGGTGTTTTTTACAAGTTGGCAAACGTTTGTCAGCGCGTTAACAAGAGTTAAGCAAATCGTTAGCCAGAGTTTGGTAAGTGTATTATGAATGAACTTTGCGCTAACTTCATGCCAAATTTTCGTTATGAATACGGCTGTAAAGTTTTAATATAGCTCAAAACTAAAATAAACATTATCTAGAAACTTTGATCGTTTTAAAAATTAATTTAAAAAAAAAACTATTGGGTATTATTTTAATGTTAAAATACATTATCACGATCTAGTACCTAATTTTTGGGATTTTTTAATCAACATCATAAAATACATTCTTTTGCATTCATACAATCAACCCTGTTCTGCCACACACATTTGGGGTATTCACAAGGTGTGCTATCATGGTTTATTGTCATAATGTTCTAACATTTTACAATGGTTTAAAAATATTGTTGTTGGTTTGTAAACAAAAAGTGTATTAAATAAATAGAACGTTGCTTGCTATGTTTATTGTGCTGTCGTAATTAATAGCACATTAAATTATGAGGGGTTGCTCACAACAGTCGTATTTTTTCATGTTATTATTTTAAGACATGTTATCATTTAAGACTTTATGACACCTTGTGAAGCCCCCAATTCTCTAAATCTTTCAAATAATGCGCAACCGATGTTTGTGTATTTGGTTCGATAATGATTAATGTGGTGATGAGTAAATCCAAAAAGCAAGAAATTAAGGCAGATATTTATTCTGAGTTTTTTCGTATGCTGGATTCTAAAGAAAAATAAGAAAGAAAATGAAATGAAACGCAAACAAAAGATTTCCATAAAAAGAGAAAACTGCTCTTAAAAAAACTTTGTGCTTTAAAGAAATTCAAGACAAAACCATATTAAAACATTTTCATACGACTCACACACCAGGTAATCAGGCCTCCAGTGGGCTT
This sequence comes from Pollenia amentaria, assembly GCA_943735925.1. NCBI lineage: Eukaryota > Metazoa > Arthropoda > Insecta > Diptera > Polleniidae > Pollenia > Pollenia amentaria. The sequence goes on along the minus strand of OX031008.1, from coordinate 61,901,291 downwards.
CTACTTTGGAAGAATTAGGGAATGGGTTCTGAGCAGGACTAATCGGGTTTGGCGGTGCCGAATGGACAGCCGAGTATCGCGCACGATGTGGCCGATGCTTAGTAGGTCGAATTCGGACGCACTGCCGGGTAAGAGTAGGGCCTGCGTCAGAACAATAGGTATCACGGGCCACTGTATTATAGGCAGAATGGGGTCTGGCTTATCGGATATATGTAGGTTGTGTGAGGACCCAGAACAACAGGCTGTGGTGGCTGGGTAGCAGATTCCTGCACGAGTTCGGAGATATCTCGGGCTGCGGCCTCGAGAATCTGACGGGATTCGTAACGGGAATGACCTGGCTGCGCGGCAGGATGCTGGGAACTGGGAACACGTAGGGCAGTTTTCCTGTTTGGTAGTTGTTTTTGCTTGATATGTCCGATTTTTTATCTTCCACTATCTTCTTTTCCTGTGCTATGACTCTACTTCTCCTACTTTTTGACAATAGATTTCTTTCACCAATTAAGGCGTCACAATGGACCATATTGGTCTCTGTGTGAGGGTGTGAAGTTGCTTCGCACCAGCCTTTCTAACCTAATCTAACCACACGCCAATCAGCATTTTATGAAATTATTGATCATATTGGGGTATTTTTTGACTCTGCGCGTTTAAAATAATCTCTTATACGCTCGCTTTTGAGCCGAGAATGACTGTTCATTCGGAAGAAATTGGTTCTCCACCCGCGACTCTTCTGAAAGAGTATTTTATGACACGCGTTTCTAATCAATTACGTTTTATTTTCGAGACAGTTTGAGCTTGTACTTACAATCAATTGTGATACTTTTCAGCGCAATTTTTCAGTCATATTTATAGCCATTATTCTACTTGCCTTTATAATTGCAATATAAGCATTTGCGTGTGGGATTTTGTTTATTTTGTTTGTAATAAATATAAGCAAGACATTCAACATTAAACATTACAAATAACATTATGATTGGACTGTTTATTCATTTTAATATTTGTATTATTATCAGCCATGTCACAGAGTACAATTCCGTTCGGAAACGGAATTCATTCCGTATTTTGGTGCTTCAGAAAATTACAAAAAAATTTTGCGGAATGAAACCATTTTTGTTTTCATGAACGGAATGGAAGTTTTCTGTATCTTAAAGGCCAAAAAATTATTAAAATATACTTTCCATCAATACACAAATATGTTTTTTTTCAATTCCGAACGGAATCATTCCGAACGGAATTGTGCTCTGTGACATGGCTGTATATTTTATGTAATTTTTTATTAAAAAGTAAAAAATTGTATTATTAAGTTTTTTTTATCACTAGATTTTTTGCTTTCTGTTTTCAAATTTAAAATAAAGTTAATTTTATTCTCAAAAACATTTACTAACTTCAAAAACATTTTTTAGCAATATTTTTTGCTTGGAAGTACATAAAGAAATTAGTTAGCAAAAAAAAAAAAATTCAAAATGCTTTACAAATTACATTTATTTTTATAAAGAGAACATAAAAGATTACATAAATTTACTAAACTGGCAACATTACCAGTTTAGTAAATAGCAAAATATTAGATGAGAGCGAGAACTGTGAAACAAAAGAACTTTAACTAAATTAATAAGAAACCGTGATGACGAAATCTTTTTTGTCTGGCGCTGGCAGGACATAAAGCAAATATTAGGATAAGATTTGATTAATTACACTTTGCAAGAAATTGACACTTTCGGCCTGATCATCGATTTCGAACGTTAACGTTCGCATAAAAAATAACATTTAAACAAAAACAAATTTTGAAATTTTGTTTTTATTTTACATGTAATTTTCTATGCGAACGTTAACGTTCGAAATCGTTGAACAGCCAGTTTTTTTCGTGACAAGCTGGGCACCTAGCGTTTTAACATAATTCGGGTACGCTGATCTTTCTAATATCCGCAGTCGTTTTAGAAACATAATTTTTTTTTTTGGAAAAAAAATAATTTTTTTAACAAAATTTCGAAATTTTTGTTTTTTAAAAATTCATAAAAAATATGCAATAGAGTCATAACTCAAATTTGAATTTCTAGTATCTAAAAATGTAATTCTTCTCTCTAGAGTTGAATATAGAAGATATTACATAGTTGCAATATATCTCCACCCCTTAGGGGGCTCCCATACAAATATGGCCGTTTAATGAAATTCTTAAATTTGGCCCCTGCAGCGCCTAGGATGCCTCTAGATGGGTCAAATGTATGACCAACCTCACTTTATTTTTCATCTCAATCATTTATTTCTAACATACCCACCCGCTATCTCCACTGCTTAAGGGGGCTTCCATACAAAATGTTCAATGCAGACTAGAAATATATTGAAGAAAAAGTCCCATAAATGCCCAGGAGTCGCCCCTAAGGGGATAAAATGTATGACTGATCTCCATTAGTTTTTTGTTCTTAACATTTTCTCAAATTATACTTTCCCTTAGGGGGGCTCCCATACAAATATTGCGTTTTATGAAATTCTTAAATTAATTAAAATTTGTCGACTTTTGTGAATAAAATCAAAAGTTGCAAACAGATTTAAATCATTTATGGCTTGTTTTGTTTGGAATTTCGTTTTTTATACGTCTGCATTTTCCAATTTTTTATGAATTTTTAAAAAACAAAAATTTCGAAATTTTGATAAAAAAATTATGTTTCAATAACGACTACTGATATTAGAAAAAAAAGTTTTTGTTTTCTTAAATGAAATTTAGGAATTTCGGTTTTTTAAGTTTTTTTAATAAACTAAACCGTTTTTGAGTTACGTGAACATATGTTGTGCAACCTAATCCATTTTCGAAATAACGGTATATCTCGAAAACCAGAGCCAATCTTAAAAAACCGCGGGCACCACTGGATTCAGCGTACCCGAATTATGTTAAAACGCCATGTGCCCGGCTTGTCTGTTTTTTCAACTAGCATAGTGTTATTGTTAGTTCATATATGAAGATTCAATAAATAAATACTGAAAAAAAAAAAATTAATAAATATTTTACCAGAAAAAAAACTAGCATAGTGTTATTGTTAGTTCATATATGAAGATTCAATAAATAAATACTGAAAAAAAAAAAATTAATAAATATTTTACCAGAAAAAAAAACAGTGATTTTTGTGGCTGAAGATCCGACCCAAGAATGATATAAAAAGAGATTACGCCATGCGCATGTTTTCCCGTTAGATGACGTAGCTTAACCCAAGCTAGGGTTACCTATTCGTGTATGTTTCGTGACGTCATTTAACCCACCTGCGCAGAAAATTCAATTTTTGATTCGTGTTGTCGTAATCTTTCTTCTATCATTCTTGATCCGACCTAAGTTCGATAATCACCCCTATCGTGAATAATTTTTCCCTCGTTATTTGTTCGCTTTTCACGTATTTGCGATCATGGAAAACTCCCATGAAAAAAATTAATCCATAGGAGAATAATAACGTGAAAAAAATGTTCGCGGGAAAAAATTCCCCTTATCGTGAACAATTTTTCCCCTCGTAATTTCTTCACTTTTCCCTTTGAATTTCTCACTTTATTTTTGCTGGGGAACAAAACATTTATGTAAGTAGTTCTTCTCATAATTCGAATATTGAAGTTACAAAATTAATATCAAGGTCAATTTCCGTTAAAAGAGGCACAAACTCATATGTATATTGTGTAAAAAAAAGCATTTAAAAACAGGTCGATTTCCTGAGGAGTTATGAAGCTTTTTAAAGACGTGGTGGCAGAATTATAGAAATTTTTTTTACTAATTTAAAGCGCAAAAAGCTAATGTTGCAACCAAACTATCACTCCAATACAATATATTTTATTTTGTTTTTTTTTAACTTTTCTTTAAAATATACATACATACGTGTATATTTTTGAGCAAAAATTTTTTTTTAATGTTTTTTAATAATTCTTTTTTACATTCACTGAGAACTGATAGCGCGAAAAATGTTCACGGGAGTTTCACGATAGCATTTTTCCCTTCGAGGGGAATAAAAATTTCATGGGAACAAAAATTCCACTTGTTTTTCACGATAGGGGTGAATAAGTATTGTGTATCATTCTGTTGTACACCAAAATGTATTTTGTGAACAGCTAATTTAATTAATTTTTTTTTTTATTCTTTTTAACTAGTTCTTTATTTATTATTAGTAAAGCTTTCACATCATTCATTTTACCGCGTCTGTATTTCGTTTTAAATGTTTCTTTCATCTGCATGATCAATTTATGATTGCGCACATTCTGTAAATTTTGTTTTGGGTTTTTAAACAAATCACTTTCTAAATATTTCTGGGAATTATTTTTGAGTCTTGTTTTAAGCGCATAAATGATTAATCAGTTTTTCATTAGCCTTTGACTACCTTCGTCTTAAAAGACTCAGTTTGGTGATTTTTGCTAAAACAATTTTCCACATGCTGATTGGGACTCAAACCAACGTAGCGATATCAAGCACGAACCTTATTTTATTCAACACCCAAACTAATCTATAAGCCAAACTATGAATAAATCGAGTTTATTCATCCAAATTCACAAGTGCACAAATAAAGTGTTTTAAACGATGATTATAATTTATTCAAATTTAAGCGTTGATCAAATCGAGCAAAAAATTGATTTTTGCAGTTCTCTGGTCTAAATGTGTTAATAAAACAATTTTAGTCCTTTAATAACCCGAATTAAGTATTTATTTAATGAGTTAATTAAAAAAAACACAATTCAATTCTGTTTTGTTTTAAATAGTTTTGCATTTATTCATTTAACCTTAACCAGCGTCGCAACAAGACTGACTTTACAACTAACTTATGTTTAACATGATACTTTATTAATTGTTGCGTTAACATGATTTTGGTAAAGTGTAAAAATTGTCAATTTTGCATTTTTATTTCATTTAGCAATTCTTATTAAATTTATTGAAAATTATTTATGGAAACGGAAATGGAAATTTAACTATTTAAAAATTTGTTAACGCATCAATTATTCATTTTGTTATGTTTTACTTATTGATTCTAAAAAATGGTCTATTTTATCAGGAGAAGTATTCCTATATGTAACTCCCGTTCAGGACGGGGCTTTATTTTAAAAACTGAAATATTTGTGTTGGAAATTTTTGCATATTCTAAGAGATATGGCATATAATCCCAATAAGCATATTCTGTGGGATATAAAATCCCAAGAAGTTTTTTTGGTAGGATATAAAAGCCCAATAGGTGTTTTTGATGGGATATAAAATCCCAATAAATGTCTTGCAGAGCGATTCAAATTAAAAAAAACTTTTTAGATAAGACATGTGTTGAAATATAACTTGATTTAAAATGAACATAGCAATCGTTTTTTAAATATGTCAATGTATGAAAATATTTTGTCAAATAATTTTATTTCGAATCAAACTTTTGATAAATAAATATCTTTTTAAATAATACCTAGAATACCAGAAGTCAATAACATGGTATTGAATATAAAGAAAAGTCGAAAGTTTATAAATTGGTGGGACGTATTATTCCAGTAGTCCCGAAAGGATTGAATAAAAGTAATACATATCGATGTGGCTGCGTCGCCAGTATTTTTTAAAATTATTTTAAAATCAATTTTAGGTCCGTTATTATAATTTGGCGTCAGTTAAAGACAGGACGTATAACAAGTTATTTATTATTTCAACTTTACGTTAACCTACCCGATAGGATGTTCTTGTCTTTAACATTTAACTCAATAAAAACACGGTTGAAGCAAACTTGTAATAGTGAATAACTTTGACTTTGTAATTGTTGCCCTTAGTATAATAAAACTTTTTGAATTTATAATTGGATTATTTAAAAACACGAATATTAATCTTAATACATGTACATAAATCGTAGTTTAGGTTCAAATATAACCTTACTGTCCCAAGGTCGCGATATTAGATTGGACGTCAAGACTTCTCATGTATTAAACTAAAATCTTTCCTTTTGATTTTAATTCATGCTTATAAAAGTAATTTAAAAAGCTTTATAGTATTATTATTTTTACTATACCAATTTTCTTATAGTTTTTTAACAAATCTTGAATGATGTCTTTATAATTAAGGCTCCTGAAATTGCCCAGAAAGCTCGATAAAACCAAACCAAATGACTTCCATGCCTTTCATTCATCTTCAGACAACATCGCATCAAATTTGGAATCTTTCAGTAGATTTGTAATTTGTGGACACACAAAAACACCTTTTTAATTTTGGCATCTGATACGATGGGAACAACGGTTTTCTGGTATTCAAATGTTTCCTTTTTTTTTAGCAAAGCATTCACGACATTTTCGAATAAGCCAAGTTTAATATGTAAAGGTGGCAAAATAATCTTTTCCTTTTTTACGAGAGCTTTGTATTACTCTATCCGGCCAATCGTTTCGGACATAGTGTTTTGATTGTTCTTGCAGATAAATGCACGTTTTGCACTATGCATTTTGTTCTTCTTTATACGTCTTCTGCGTTTCAAGAAAATCAAAACTTTTAGCAACCAATTTGAAATTGTGAAATGTCAATAAAACAAACCTGTCAGCTGAAGCGATGTTGTCAAAACTCTTTAATGAATACTCCTTACCCTTTCCCATTCTCAAAAATATTTTCACCCGCATTATACCCTTCACCACAGATGGAAAGGGTATTTGTATAAAAGTTTGTCTTAGACCGTATAAAGTATATCTATTCTGGGTCCTTATGAGGAGCGAAGTTGATTTAACGATGTCAGTCTGTATGTTGAAATGGGTTTTCCGAAGACCCCAGATATAATGGGGGCTAGGTTGTTATATATTTTTGTCAGATAGGCTTCGCTAAATTTCGCGATTGAAATTCTACCCGATTGGTCAACAAATGGTTGAGATATGAGCAAAACACCACGACTGTCTTATTTTTTTCATTAAATCCCATGTTATTTTTTTTATACCCATCAATCTTTGTTATCAATACACAACCTCTTTAAAATTATGGGCGTGGCACAAAATAGATTTATTTATATCTAAAGAACGGTATTTATATAATTTTTGTTTACAAAATTCAATTTTTTTTTTTATATTTACAGCGTTCGTTTTTTTTTGAATTCTGCGTATTTATTTCGTTGGGGTTTTTGATTTGATAAAAATCAAGCAAATTGTTCGTATTGAAATAAACGAATGTCTTAAGTAATAAAACATTAAAGTTTTTAATTGTTTGGCTTAAAAAAATAACTTGAAAAAAGCAAAATTGCAAAAATCATCAAATTTTTCAGGAAGTTTGAACTTTTGTCCACTGTAACTCTGTCATTTCTTGACCGATTTTTACAAACAACCCATGGTTATGTTAGTAATTTTATCTTTTTAATCTTATTTAAAAAAAAAGAAATACATAATCCGTTTAATATATATGAAAATATTTGCATTTAAGTGACATCACCTTTCTGTTCTACTTTTGACCATTCAGACCTCATATTCTGGTTCAGCGGACAATTTTTCAATTTTAATAAAGGGCTACATGAATAACTCCATTCATGAACATACTGAAATGTTTATTCAATGAAGTTCGTATTTAATTAAAATTCAGATTAATGAACAAACTGTTGTTTTATTCATGCTACTAGCAAACACATTTCGTTTCATATGGCAAACACAAAGAAGTTGTTCAATGAAACCGTTTTTGTTTGGCAGTTTTCATTCTCTCATTTTTTTTTTTTTTAAATACAGCAATGTTTCCACTTTAGTAAATTTATGTTATTTTTTTCTCTTTTGTTTACAATAATATATGCAATTTGTAAAGCATTGTGAATTTTTTGTCTAGCTACTTATTTATGTACTTCCAAGCAGAACATATTGCTGAAAAATGTTTTTGAAGTTAGTGAATGTTTTTGAAAATAAAATAAAATAAAATTTTTTGAAATTTTAAAATTTACAATGAAAACAAAGTAAATTTTTTTTTGTTATCTTAATATTAATGTACTTCATTATATTGTTGCTTTTACTCTTCATTGTTGTTATTATTGTTTTCTTTTTGTCTTTTGTAATATTTTTCTTTTCCTTCAACCGGCAATACTGACTTTTAAATCAATGTATTTTTCCATGAACTTATTCGACATTTATTCGGTGGTTGTTTTGTTTCAGAGTTGTTAGTATTAATATTCTCTTGTTTAAGTAAACAAAAAAATTGCATCTTATTCGTCTCTTAAATTTCGTGTGCTTGTTGCTTTCATTTAGTAGTTATTCATTTTATTGAATACAAACGAAAATTATAATGAAAGTTTTATGAACATCATTTGTTATATACACATGGACGAATCTGGCAACCATTAACATGGTAATCGAGATGGCAACACAGTGGTGAAAGACGATTGTATTATACATACACAACGAGGATTGGCATTCTAAAAAACTTTACTAATGTAACACACATGTGTATCACTACTTAAAACAATAAAGCATTTTATTATTTATGGGAATCTTTCTGGGCTTTTATTGTAAATAATACATGGTGTCAGGTGTTCGTTTGGACTCAACTAGTTGAAAATGGCTGATCAGGAGTTTTTTAAAAACCAAATGTTGCTGATGCAACAAATGATGGAGCAATTGACCACGTTACAGCAAAATGCTGTTAGTCCCACAGAGGCGCAAGTGCCATTCCCAAGACCTTTGCAAGTCAATGGAAATATGAGTGATAATTTTTAGCTTTTTAAAAACAACTGGATAGCATATGCAGAGGCAACTGGCGCTGCAAAATGGCCTGCACAAAACGAGGCGAAGAAAGTTAACATTTTGTGGTCATTAATAGGCGATGAAGCTAAGTTTAGGTATGACAATTTTGGTGTACAGGATGAAGACAAAAGCTCGTGCGAGGTGTTGCTTATGAAAATAGAATTGTGTGTCACAGTGAGTAAGCACACTCTGTTTGAAAGGCGGGCCTTCCACACATGTAACCAGGTAGAGACAGAGACGTTCGAAGAATATTTGCGGCGATTAAATAAGCTGGCAGAATGTTGCGATTTTGACACTATTACACAAAACACGGTTAAGAGAGTTATGATCCGCGATAGATTGATATTTGGCATACGGGATGAAAACTTGAAGAAGCAGTTTTTGAAGGAGGATCTTAAAAAAGTTAACTTTTGAGGATGTTGTTAACAGATGCAAAATAAACGAAGTCACTGAGGACAGATACGGTGAGATGGTAAACGAAAGTAATAACGCGGTGCATAAAATGGGATTAACAACGCCGCTAAGGAAAAAATATAAGTTTTGTGGCAACACGCATCCATTTGCAAGTGGCGGCTGCCCAGCGTTTGATAAAACTTGTAATATTTGCAAGAAAAAGGGGCATTTTGCCAAATGCTGATATACAAAATATAGTTCTAACAAGCAAAGGAAAATGCACTCCATTGAAGTCAAAGCGGAGGATGATGAGGTTTCAAGCTCGGATGCATCTATATACAAAATAGAAATTGGAAACGGTCGTAAAGGTGTGAAGGCCGTGTTAAAATTGATGATTTGTGGACGTTGGGGTGAATATGAGTGTGATATGGATAGTGAAGCTGACGTCTGTGTGGTGGGGTATGGCAGTTTGTGCAAACTATGTGGGAATGAGCAACCCGAGTTACAGCAGTCAGGTTGTAGAATAAGGGCATTTGGCGGCACTGATATCAAGGTGTTGGGGAAAATTAGAGTTCCTTGTCGCTATAAGGGCCGGAAAAATAATATCAATTTTCAAGTTGTGGACGTAGAGCACGGGTTTTTGCTGTCGGAAGGTGCCTGTATATCTTTGGCTTGATAAAATATTGCTACTCAATCGGGACCACAAATGGTGACTGCAAGAGTAAGGGATCTCAGAATGGAGGCTGGTAGGATAATCGATCAGTTTAGTAATGTGTTTGAGGGTCATGGACGATTTCCGGGGAAAGTTAAATTAGAAATCGACTCGTCTGTGCGGCCAGTGATTCAGAAACCCCGGCGAATACCATTGGCGCTAAGAGGTAAATTGAAGGAGGAGCTAAATCGGCTAGCGAATGATGATATATTGGCTAAAGTTGAAACCCACACAGGTTGGGTAAGTAACATCTTATTGGTACAAAAGGCTGACTCTTTCCGCATATGTATTGACCCTATTCCGCTTAATAAGGCCCTTAAGAGACCTAATTTACAGTTCACAACGATGGACGAAGTGTTACCTGAGTTGTCAAATGCTAAAGTTTTTTCAACGCTAGATGCAAAAAAAGGGTTTTGGCAACTTGAATTGGAAGATGAAAGCAGTTACTTGACCACGTTCTGGACTCCATTTGGAAGATACCGTTGGAAACGTTTGCCCTTTGGTGTCTCGCCAGCTCCGGAATTGTTTCAATTGAAAGTTCGTGAAATGACAGAAGATCTAAAAAGAGTGGAAATTATGGCTGATGATATGTTGGTTTACGGCTGTGGTGAGACGGTAGAGCAGGCAATGATGGATCACAACAGAAAGTTAAAACTGCTACTCGGGCGATGCAGCGAGTGGAATTGTAAGTTGAACAAATTTAAAATGAAGCTGTGTGAATCTAGTGTTAAATTTTATGGTCATGTTTTATCTGAACAAGGTTTTAAGCCGGATTACTCAAAGATTGAAGCTATATCTCAATTTCCGCTCCCAACGAATAAAGCTGAACTCTAAAGATTTCTTGGAATGGTGAATTATTTAAGCCGTTTTATTCCAAATCTAACCATGAAAAATGTTGAACTGAGAAAACTTCTTTTGGAAAAAACTCCATGGGTATGGTCGGAGATGGCAGAATCCGAATTTAGGGCATTACAGCAGATTATAACAAATACCGAAGGTCTACAATATTACAGGGTCGGAGAACGCATTGAGATTCAATGTGTTGCATCTTCTATTGGCATAGGCGCAGCAGTGTTTCAGAATAATAAGCCGGTTGCATTTGCCTCTAGACAGTTGACAAGAGCAGAACAAAATTACGCCATGATAGAAAAGGAGCTTTTGGCTATGGTGTTCGCGTGTGTTCGGTTTGATCGGCTCATCGTGGGAAATCCGTTAGTTACTTTAGTAACAGATCACAAACCTTTACTGAATATTTTTAAAAAACCTTTGCTAAAGGCGCCAAAAAGGTTGCAGTTGATGCTTATGATACTACAAAGATACTCGTTTGATGTAAAGTTTGTGCATAGTAAAGAAAACACCGTTGCAGACACGCTTTCAAGAGCCGCTATGAAATTGAAGGATGACGAGCTTAATAAACAGATGATAAAAAACAACATTTTCTCTATTAAAACCATAAGCAAACAAAAACTTATCAGGGATGTGAGCATTTCAGATAGTTCGTTAGAAACACTACGGCATGAAACGGAAAAGGATGAACTATTTCGGATTCTGAAATTATATATTACTGAAGGGTGGCCATCGTACATACAGGATGTCAATAATCATCTGAAATGTTTCTTCAAATTCAAACATGAGCTAACGTACCAGGATGGGTTAATTTTTCGTCTGCAGCAAGTGGTAATACCTCAAAGTTTACGTAAATCAATGATCGATAGGTCTCACACCAGTCACTCTGGCATTGAAAACTCTATAAGATTTGCAAAGGAGAATATATTTTGGCCAGGAATGTCACAGCAAATAGAGGAAAAAGTTCGAAACTGTGGAATATGTGCTGAATTTGCAGATTTACAACAAAAACTACCAATGAGATCACATGAGAAACCTATTTATGCATGGCAGATAGTCTCAATGGACCTATTGTTTGTTAAGTATAAAGGTAAACAAGGAAAAATGCTTGTGATTGTCGACCATTTTTCGGATTTTTTCGAGTGAATATGAAGGAACAATTCGCCAGATACGGGGTACCGGAAAAAGTGATTTCCGATAACGGCACTCATTTTATAAACAGAGAAATTAAGCTTTTCGCCTTAAAATATGGCTTTAGACATATAACTTCGTCGCCTTATCACCAGCAAGGCAACGGCAAAGCAGAATCGGCAGTTAAAGTGGCTAAGAGAATTATAACCAAAGCTGACAAGGAGAATGAGGATATGTGGTGGTCATTATTACACTGGCGTAACACACCGAACAAGGTCGGAAGTACCCCAGCTCAGAGACTTCTGTCAAGAAAGACAAGATGCAGCAGATAGCTTTAAGTCCGTGGTTATTGAGAACGGTCGTGATAAAATAGAGATGGAGAGGAAGAAAAGTAAATATTACTACGATCGAACTACAAAGGCGTTACCAGACATGGAGGTTGGTCAAGGTGTTAGAGTACAGCTTAGGCCTGATACGGTAAAAACATGGTCTAAGGGTGTCATAAGAGATAAGTTATCGGATCGTTCATACGTCGTTGATGTAAACGGTACTCCATATAGACGGGATCGGGTACATATAAAACCGTCGCCACCTCCTAAACCCTCGGGGGCTGATTTGGATTATGAAACAGATAATTTACCTGAAGCTACTGCTACAACATATCCTACAAATAACTTTCCAGATGCCAACACAGATGAGACTACTTCAAGACAGTTATCTACAGGGGAAAATACTCTGCGAAATGGTCATCCAGAAAGACCGAAGAGGAAGGTCGGACCGCCAGTACGACTAGCAGACTATGACTGCTCGGGGGTCTAATATTTCGGGTTTGAAAGGGGGAGAATGTTATATATACATGGACGAATCTGGCAACCATTAACATGGTAATCGAGATGGCAACACAGTGGTGAAAGACGTTTGTATTATACATACACAACGAGGATTGGCATTCTAAAAAACTTTACTAATGTAACACACATGTGTATCACTACTTAAAACAATAAAGCATTTTATTATTTGTGGGAATCTTTCTGGGCTTTTATTGTAAATAATACATAATTATTAAGTTTCATGCAGATGTTTATTACATAAATATAGGGTGTCAGATCGTTGTAAGAAACATTTTTAGGATTTTTTTTTGCAAAATAGATATGTTATGAAGTAAAATTAAAAACATATATTTAGGAAGTTCAAAAAGGGTGTGGTAAAAAATAGGTTTTCTTGTTACTTTTTCTGAAAACACGCCTTTCATCTAAATAATTCAATAGAAATTTCGAAAATATAATTGGAGCATACTCGAATTAAAGGCAATACATACCCAGCAAGCATAGGCTATTTGTTCGACGATTGTGTTTAATATACTCCTAAAACTCCTAAAAGAATCTTCTCATTATGATCGGACGAGTTACAATAATACAAACATTTACAATTTTTTTAACGTATTAGTTTTTTATACATTTTCTGACACGCTCGTCTTTTAATCTTGGAATGTTTACCACCATGCAGGTCCTAACGCAATCCTTTAATGATTATTTCAAGAGTATAAAAACAACATAAACAAAGTATATTACATATTCTACGATTAAAAAATGCGCTATTCGACGATCAATAACGCTCTTAATGAAATTCCCAAAAGAGCCTTACACAATTGACAATGCTAGCTAGGTAGTTTAATTACACAGTGATACAAAATCGAATTTTCCGAATATGAATGGGATGAAACCAAAAGAGTGATGTTAAATCACGTGTTTTGAAAATCACAACGTTTTTGTGTGTCTCAGTGTGCTTGGGGAAATTGAAAATCACGCCGAACAACTTAAGAACTAAACACTACTATAGCGTGCGTGTGATTTGCGAAACTATTAAGAACAAATGAGGGGCTTTAAGCACAAGGGTGTTAAGTGTCTTTTTTAAAGAATTGAGATACAAGTGCTTATATACATACGACTTGTGCTCCAAACGAAACTGCCATTTTAATGACAACTGCCATATCTCGCTACCGGATTATATTCCACATTCACCTCTTATGCTCTGAACTTCACCTACTAATACCATATGCAATCTCAATTTAAAAAAAAATAGTAACGTTATAAAAAGTGCTAACAAAAAAAAAATAAAACGAACAATTTTATTTTTATAGCTTGAGGCTTGCAACGAAAAACGTTACGTCTAAACGTGTACGAGTTTCAAAAAGACACCAAATGAAAATACGAATATTGTTAAATGGTTATGCCGTCATAAAGAAATCTTAATAATAATACCTTCTTCCAAGTTTCAGGATGTTAAAAGAAAAGTTTGAGCTATTATATAAAAAACAAATAAGCCAATAAGAAACAAATAGATTTTCGACTTAGTCCATTTTTAAAATTTAATATATTGTTTGCAGCCCAAGTATTCTCTTTAAAATTACATACAAATCATCTTCGTATGTGAAGTAGTTTTTGATATATAGAAAAAATAAACTCAACACATTCGGCTAAGTCTGAAACAGATATAATAATTTATTTATTTTTATCAAGAAACATCATCAAGAACATAAAATAGAAGAAAAAAACTAATTTAAAAAGGAAGAAGGGGTGTAAAATTAACTTTTGGTACCATTATGTAAACACGTCTTTCATCAAAATTATTTGGCGAAAACTTTAAATAATAATGCAATGCAATCATAATTCTAACATATATTTAAAGTACTTTAGAGCGAAAAGCTGCCTTATAGAATAAAAAGGGCTAAATAGAGTAAAACGGAAATTTCCTTTTTATCAAAACTAAGATTCCAACTTGAAATCTTTGGAGCAAAAAGAATAATTGTAGGGTAAAAAAAAACCATAAACAGCATCAATAATGCACTTATATAATAATGGGTTAATTTGCTTTATGCATATTTCAGCTTTCTTGTTATAGAACTTTAACAAGGTGTTTAAAGAAAGGAAATAATCTTATGGTTCTACATGTATTAAAGTCCAAGATAGTTTGACCCCGGGTCAAAAGCCGGTTTTAAAAGCTAGTTTGAAATAAATTTAAAATAAATAAAGTTATTTACTGTTTCATTATTTTTATTTTACAGAATCCTTAAGTTCTAATTCATATCTAACATTGTTGGCATGTATAAGTCCCCATCGTGAAGATTTAAGTGAAACCTTGTCGACATTGAGATTTGCACAAAATGCCAAACAGTTGAAAAATACACCAGAAATAAACAATATTATAGCAGATATTAGGGTAAGTAATGTCTAGCAACCTAGTTTATTTTTATTTTATTATTAAAACGTTAAATTAAATTCCAATCGACTGTATCCATTATTATACCACTCATTCTTTCATTAAAAAGTGTGGATTTTGTTCCCACGAAGCCGGCTTCCATAGCGTCCGTTGATTGTCCTGCGGAAACTTTTTCACTCAGCTTTTCTAAGTCTGGAACATCTTCACTTTTAGTTGTAAGCATAGGCAATACAATCATACTAAAGAGAAGACCAACTGCACCTTTCTGTTTTAATTCTCTGTTAAAAGCTGAGCGAGGGTATACCTTTTCTGGATCCGAACCCAACCTATTAAATAATAATCAAATCAACAAAACTACCCCCTTAATAAAAAATATTTTGGATTTATAAAAGGCTTACCCCCATATTCATAAAAATATTTTGGGTTTATAGCAGTTTTATGAAACAAATTTTCTATGAAAATTTGTTCAATAAACCTTTTATTAAACAAACTTTCATAGAAAATTCTTTTTTAAAACCCTCCATAAACCTAAAATATTTTTCTTTTTTTAGAATTAAGACTTCTATTTCTATTTTAAGGCATTTTGAATTTACTTTTTGATGTGTTCTTTAGCAGCGTTGTGGTAAACATCGATAATTTCATTAAAATATTTCTGCCGAAATTCCCTGGTAGTACTGGACATTAAAAAGTACAAAAGGTCAGTAATGGGTGAGGAATAACGCATTATTTGCCAATCAATAAGCCGAATATCAACCACTTTTTCATTCTATGGAAGAAAAATTAGTTTAAAATGTTGATTTTTATTAGCGTATAAAAATTACCTCTTGTTTAAACATGACATTATTAATCCAACAATCACCATGACATATAACAGAATACGGTTCACTTGATTTTGAATCCAATAAAGTTAGCATCAAGTTATAAAATGTATTGCTGTTAAAATACTCATTAAATTTTTCCCAATATACTCGATTGTTTTCCCTGTCTATACTCCCCAACGCACTTCGTTTAAGACTCTCAAAGTAATAATTTAACTGAACGTCGTCTTTGCGTTGTACAAATATATCGGAAATAATTTTAAGTCTACTTAATTTATCAGGCACTTGGTCTTTAATAGCTAGTGACGTTGCATGTAATTTTGCATATACCTTCATTACGTAAGTAACTTGATCAAGTGTAACAGGTTCAAATCTATTATGCATGAAAAAATCGTCAACTTGCAAATCACTCAAACAAATGGTTTCGTTCATATCTTCTGTTGACGCAAAGTAATACTGGGGATATTCAAAAAAAGTATCGTTGACATTAAGACCCTTTGATTTTTGGAAATCATCAACTAAAGGCAGAAACTATTAAAATAGAAATAAATTAGTAAATACATAGGAAGCCAGTCTTATATAGTGGGATTATATTCAAAACGTCTTATCTGCACAAATTAAATTATATTTATTTGAAGAAAAAAACTAATATAAATATTCTTAGAATATCTAAGTTTATGCTAATATATATATTATATGTATACTCGTATAATGTGAAAAATTTTAGCAACTACGATGGAAAGCACACTGCATACTATAGAGTATGCCTCTTATATTCTTTGTCAAACTACGGTTCGACAGAGATATACCCCCATTAATGCCGTCGACAAATCAATTAGATTCTTATTACCCTCAAATACAGTAGCATATTAATATCGAAAACTAAACCAAATCCTATCTTGTATTCTCGATTCTAGGGATCAAACTCATACCAACAAGAAACATAAAAATTATGGTTCGGCCATTTTGATGAAAGCTCTACTCATACACTACTTAATGTGTGATCTTTGTAAAGATTCTCTTTAAGCAACTAATATTTGCATCAAATATGCGTAGTGATTTCATCGTTATACTTCCTGCCTAGTTTTCAATTTCGAAAAGTCTATATTATTTATATTAAAAATAAATAGTCCTACGTTTTCTGGCTGCTGGCGATTACAACGCTAAGCATAGTTTTCGTGTTTGGATTAGTATACTTTCTTTTTGGCTTTCTGATCAGCAAAAAGTTCCAGATGTTATCGACTTAAGCGTGGTTATCCATTATCCATGAAGCTTTTCTAAAAATATCTTACGATCACACATCTACAATTGTTACTTTAATAAACCCTAATAGAATTATATACCCGAGAGGTTGCTTAGCGACGTCTGGCACCAGCAAAAAAAAGTCGGGAAAAGTAATATTTTATACATTTTTTTTACAATAGATAATTTAAAAGAAATATATACTCGTAAAAAAGCACGCGTATGACTTACAACTTAAGGGTATTGCAAAGTAAAAAAGGGCAGATAGAACTAATTTAATATAAACCCACGATATGTAATTATAATAAACAACACTTACCTCTTCATACGCTAAGGCTTCTCTTAAGAAACCTTCCCTTGCAAAAAATTGTTTTCTTTGTTGTGGATTATTCGGAGGAACCTTAAGTATAACACTCTCCTCATTTTTTCTGTTATTGAGTGGTGCAGTCTTCACCCGATAAACAACACCCATATAGTTGTCACCTTTTTTGGCAGCTCCTTGTATTTTGTATTTATATTCTCGTTGACCATATTTTCCATCTAAAAAATTTTCAAGAATTTTAATTACGGCCGGAGAAATTTCACAAGAAGCGTTCTCTTCTGAACGTTCCATTGTTTTAACTAAATAAATAAAAATGTATTGTTATTTAAATAACGATTTAATATTGTATGAAATTTAAAACTAACCACAATGTTTTTTAATATATATGTATACATATATATATTTGTTATTATTATTTATTTTTTTTTATTTTAGAAAAATGCCAAAATAAAACCAACACCTTATAAAGCGAAACCTATGCAAAGGAATAACGCAAGAGTTACACCTTTAAATCGTCCCACCTTTTATAACATACAAGCAAAATCGGCCGTAAAAAGCAATACGTTTTGTACTCCTAAAAAGCAAAAAATCGAAGTAAACAAATGCAACCAAACTGAAATATCCAACAATTATAACAGGTAACAAAACTTCTGCAGTTCGTCCAACCATTATTGGTTTGGCCTTCTGACAATTTTTAAAAAAAAATTAGTTAGGTATGGGGTACATATGTTTTGAATACCGACTTTCTGAATCCAAAAACTGTTTCATGAAATTTTTAATGGTTTCTAATTAAGCATAAGTTTTGCTCAATATCAACTATTATTTTAAAGTTTATTAAGTATTGTTTTGCTCTACACTCCACTGTTTGCCGAATGCTGCAAATTCCTCATATAAAAAAGAAATTTCACTCTTGCTTTGCTTCATTGCCATAAGAAAAACAAGTAAAAGCGAAAGCAAAATAAAATGACAACAAGGAAATAAATTTTACTCTTGCTTCGCTTCATTGCCGTAAATAAAATAAAATGTCAACAACTCAATACACAACAGTAACTAAACATATGCAGCACAAAAAGCTACTTTTTAGAAATAAATTTAGAAAAGTGGCGTACGCGGCACAAAACAATAATTTTCACTTTCAATAAAATACTATTAACTTCTCAGTTCGATAGTGAACGTTCACAAAAATTTACATTTTTCTTCAAAACATATGCCAAGAGCAGTGGTGGAAATACAAAAAAATTCTATCGGATATATTTTGCCAAAACTTCATGTAAACCTTCATTGTCGTTTTTCTCCACTACGACTTTTTGGTAAATGCGCTAACGAGTGTCAGTATAGAAAGTACATATCATCATATGATTTTAAAAAAGTTACAAAAAGTTCAAAATCCACTTTTTTTTTTATTATTCTTTTTTTTGACTTTATATAATTATTTCGTCGTTTTAAACGGTTTTAAACGTTGGCATCACTACTTAATACCTATTAATTTTCAAAATTTGAAACCTATTTGAAATTGTACTTTAACGATATGTACGCGATGTGTGTGTTTGATTTGACAAATTAAATCCCAAATATTTGGCAGAATTGTTCGCGGATATTATTTTTAGTGACGGTGAAATTTTTAATAGCATCACTACAGAAAATGATGAAAATCCAGAAAGTGATTGCGACGAAGAATTTATAGTGGTTGAAAAAATTCTTTAGACAGCGAATGAGTAGCAAAACAAATCCTTCTGTACGAACCAGATACTGAAAACGCCATAAATTTTCTTACCAATTTTTTTTTAAATCGGTTTATATTTAACCACACCTCCCATACAAATATCACTTCCGAAAAAAGCTTTAAGTGCAACAACTTCCTTATAAATATCCGTATTAATATACAATTTGTAACGATAGCTAGCTTCTAGTGGTCTGCATCGAATAAGTTTTTGCAGTACACGAGAAGCTAATTTTTTTCGAGAAAGTACATACTTCTTTCTCATCATTCAAACCATAGTATACAACTAGTATGCCGACTCTTTGACAGGTACATAACTCAACTGTCAGTGGTACATTTTTATGTTTGTATTAGTAAGATTTTTTTCAAATGTATTGGTGTATAAAACTATTTCCACCACTAAACATAGTTGCATAAAATCGTATAGAATGTGGCAACAATTTTTTTTTCCAAAATAAAATTTTCTTAGTTCAATAAATTTTCAATTTATTGAATGCTGGCTGCATTTATAAACTTTTAAAAGCCATGTTTGCTAAATTTTTATTCTGCAATATCGGATAATATATAAATAATTAATGATTTCAAATATTATATTTATACCACAAAATGCTACTCTGCTGGCTTTAATAATATTAACAACAGAAAAAATTTAGTGTCAAAAAAATTTATTTAAAAATTTTTAGTTTGTGAAAAATAAAAACATTTTGTAAAAGCAAATTAGCAAAATGTATTGAAAAAAATTATTAATTATGTGTTTAAGTCATAAAATTAAACATGAAGTGTTATATTGTGAAAAATTTTAAATTAAAAAATTTCAAATTTTGTTTTGTTTTTGTTGTTCTTAAGTGTGTTGAATTCACATAGAACCTATATGTGTGATGAGAGTTATAAAAAAAAAGAACGTTCTCACCAGTCGGCATACTACTTATCATAGTATATAAGTAGTATGCCGACTGGTGAGAACGTTCTTTTTTTTTTATAACTCTCATCACACATATAGGTTCTATGTGAATTCAACACACTTAAGAACAACAAAAACAAAACAAAATTTGAAATTTTTTAATTTAAAATTTTTCACAATATAACACTTCATGTTTAATTTTATGACTTAAACACATAATTAATAATTTTTTTCAATACATTTTGCTAATTTGCTTTTACAAAATGTTTTTATTTTTCACAAACTAAAAATTTTTAAATAAATTTTTTTGACACTAAATTTTTTCTGTTGTTAATATTATTAAAGCCAGCAGAGTAGCATTTTGTGGTATAAATATAATATTTGAAATCATTAATTATTTATATATTATCCGATATTGCAGAATAAAAATTTAGCAAACATGGCTTTTAAAAGTTTATAAATGCAGCCAGCATTCAATAAATTGAAAATTTATTGAACTAAGAAAATTTTATTTTGGAAAAAAAAATTGTTGCCACATTCTATACGATTTTATGCAACTATGTTTAGTGGTGGAAATAGTTTTATACACCAATACATTTGAAAAAAATCTTACTAATACAAACATAAAAATGTACCACTGACAGTTGAGTTATGTACCTGTCAAAGAGTCGGCATACTAGTTGTATACTATGCTACTTATATACTATGATTCAAACAATGAAGAAAACTCAATTGTTATTTGTCAATTTTTTTCAATATTTCAATATGTTTTTTAAAAAATGTAGCTTATAAAAATGTGAACGTATGTACATACATACATATGTATGTATGTATATGTAAATAAATAAATGAACTCAATAAAACAAGCGCTGCAAAGATTATACGCGATTCATAAGACAAAACTATGTTGTTTTTGTTGTATTTACCATCTCTTTGTAATACTTCTTTTGTCACGACATACGAACTTCGACCCAAATAGGGCCTACTCTTAAAAATTTGTCTCTAAATAGTGTGGCGTGGGAAACATATGGTCGTGGTTCACCGGCTATACTTTCTTACTTGTATGTATGTATGTATATATGTATGTAGGTTTTGCCGAAGCGATTTCACACGCTTATTACAAAGGTGTTCACATTTTATTCACGTCTATCGTGAATAAAATGTGAACAATATTTTCCTTCCAAAATTTGCTTTGTACGAACTAAACTCTATGTTTGCGACCTTGATGAAATAAACAGGTGGCATTACTGCGCAAGAAGGAGTTTTATTTATGTTTACAATAAGGTTACGATTTTGTTGTGACTAGAGTATTTGAAATTTAAGTACATACATATGTATGTATTTAACATTATGAAATTAAAATTTGCTAAACATTTATGTATTTCTACACGTTAATCGCTACAATTTGATTTTTGTTTAAAATAATTTATGACGAGATCGTAGATAAATTTCCATTTTTGTTGTAATATTGTATACCCGTGTGCTGCCACCTGTATTATTTCATCATGTTTGCGACACACCTATATATTTGCCAAATTTTAAAGCTTTTGATTGGGCCCTTTTTCTAGAGGATATTAATATGGGGCATCAAATCCTTTACCAGATTTTCTGTAAAAAGCAACAACAAAATTATTAAATATTTTTGACTTTGTATTTGCTTTCAATGTAATTTTTGGCGTTGCGTTGCGTTTTATACAATTAGGGCCTTATATTATAATGCCATAATATATGTTTTTTATATGCTCCTATACCAATAATTATTTATGTGATACATAAAAGATGATGATTACAATAATCGGTTTTATCATCGATGGTAAAATATGGTTTCAGAGTGGAGGGCATTGGTCTTTAGGTAAAGATGTAAAGTGTTAAATGTAAAACCTACCAACCTTGCTGCCTACCTTATTATTATGGTAAAGATTTAAGAATATACAGAAAGTGCTAAGATTAAATTATATATTTCGGGGACTAGAAATTGGAAAACACGTATTTTTACGTTTTTTCGGATTGGTACAATTATGAATATTTATTTGCTACTCACTGATAATACATACGTGTACATTAAGTAAGTAAATAATATTGGTAGAGATTTCTTCCTAAACCCTGCCACTTTGTGTTCTACATGAGGTTGCGTTTTTATATTAAGAAAATTCACGTCACAAGTTGCACCCTTGCGAAGAAGCAAAAGTGCAAAAACATAATAACTGTCTATGTGGTTTTTGTTATCTTTTTGCGCTTTTGCTTTTTCGTGCGACTTGTGAGGTCTTATTGTATAATTCTCGATAATCAACTAATGTAATGCCGTTACAACATTTTTAGGGCAAAACTATCAAATGTGGCAATAAATTTGCCAAAACTGGACCAATTAGAATCAACAAGTAATCGCGAAACTATGTTTAACAGAAGTTTGGATTCAAATGGTTCTTTGCTAAGCTTAAATATGTCATCATCGACTGCCATCGAAGGACATTTTCAAAAAAGGAATACAACGTTAGTATATTTAAAATATCGGAATCACTAAAAGGGTTATTTTAATTAATTTTATTTAGCTTCAGTCCAATTATCCGCAAATGCATGGCAGATTTGGAGAACAACCTCTTAAAAATGTGGGAAAAAAATCTAAAAGCATTAGTGCCTCAAACACCAGCAGCTGTACCTACTCCACAAAATCAAACTGTGCTACCATCTACTATACGCCAAGAACTAAAAAATATTTTGCAAGAAGTCTTATTTGAAAAAAATATTCTTAACAGCAATGGTGAAGATGTAAACAAAAATCAACAACACACAACATTTACAAGCCCTCTAAAGACACACGCAAAGTGCAAATTAGTAAGTTCCTTCATCTAAATAAAGTAGAAAAAAAATTAAATTTTAAATCTCTTTTTTTTTAAGTTTAATAGTTGTGATGAACTGTTTAAAATTCCCGAAATTCCTGTAGGATTTCACGCCCCAAAAACGTCAAGCCCAATTAATAAAATTCAAGATTCTTCCAGAGCATTGACATCCTTTTCACAAACATTTTTTGCTGGCGCTACAAACTACAATGAAACCGTTTTAAATAAATCTATAAGACGTTCATCCCGGATCTTGGAGAAGTCGAAAAATGAACAATCCAGATGCAATGATGAATCTTTATTGTCTAATGTCAATCAATCATTGCGTCGAAGTTCTCGCAAATCTGTTTTACAAATGTACCAAAGTAAACGCCAGAGCGTACGTTTAGCTGCACATAATAATCAAAGTCATCTAATCGAAGAAAGAGAAGAAAATGTGGAAGCTACCAAGACTGTCAGAAAATTGAATAAAAGCACCAATAAAAAAAATCCAATAAATAACATTATCGATGATTATTTAATCGGGTCAACATCGACAAGTACTAAAATAAGCTTAAGTAAACATCGTAAAGGTATTCTAGATCTTCTCAATAAAGGATCTATGAAAGAATTAAAACTCTTACCCTACGTTGGACAAAAAACAGCTTATCTGATTGTTACTCAAAGGTAGGTTCTTATAATTTAAAATATTTTTCAAATATTCTTCAAATTAAAATTTATAAAGATCTTGTAGTAAAGGTTGGCTTAAGCAAAATAATGTAAAATATTGAAGTAGGAGACATGTAAACAAGAGCTTTATAAAATTTAGTTTGACAAAATAAAAAAAAACTCAAAAAATTTTTAACATAATTAGGTATGTGATGAAAATCGATCGATTTTAAAACGATCGTATTTAAAAGGCGTGATGAATTTTAAACGATTTTAAAATATATATCTGAATTAAGCTCTTAATTTTTTGTATCAAATTACAGTTCAGTGAACATATCTAATACATTAAAATTAATATTTGTGTGTTCGTATTTTATGCAAGGCCAAACCGCTTACCCGATCGCGATAAAAATTTTTTTAACCTCCTGAAGGGTTACAGGCTATACATTCTTCGAAAAATTCAAGTGGGAGTAGAATCTCCCACACAAAGATAACAAAGATTTCTTTATATCTGGAGAACGAAAAGAGCTAAAGTTCCCCTACAAATACAAAATAGATTTCTATATAGCTAAATAATCGGAGCAGTAAGAGTTTCCAAATTTGGTAAAAAATAGCTTTGACATCGATGCATGACATCTTGAAAAAGTGGACGGGGCTGGTTAAGGGGGCGTGGCACAAAAAATATTTCTTTATATCATACATACACAATATACACAAAATCCTTTGAAAGTTGTGTGTTTTTTGATAAATGGGCGTGACACCTCCCATAAAAAGTCAAAATGGTTTCCGTTTACCTGGAGAACGGCTACAGCTACCATTAAACATTTGGTATAAATTTCTTGAATATCAATGCACAACATCTGTCACAAAGTGAGTGAAATCAGAGAAGTGAGCGAGGTGCAAAAGAAAATTCATTATTTCTGGAGAAAGGTAATAGGTAGTTATCAAATTTGGTACAATTAGTTTAATTATGCGCAACAATTGTCAAAGAGTGGACGGGATATGAAAAGTGGGCGTGTCACAAAATAGAATTCAGTATATCTTAAGAACGGTAAATGTAAAATAGTTTGTAGTTGGTACAAATATAATTGTAATCAATCAATATACAAAATCTGTCAAAAAAAGGGCTTAATTTTAGAAGTTGGCGAAGCACCTCCCATAAAAATACAATATAAATTTCTATATCTCTTAAAAACGATTGCATTAAAAGTTGCCAATTTGGTACAAATTTCTTCTTTATCAAACGAGATCTGTATTAAAAACATTTAACTAACTTTATTTCAATGAGGGTAGCGATTATATAAAATGAAGAATAATAAAAAAATTTATAAAAAATAATTATTTCGTTTTCAAAATCAATTTTCATAACATACTTCATAAAAAAGAAAGAAAAATTCTCGCAGCGGTTTTCATCCTTGATAGTAAAGTACCTTGTAGACCTTGTTAACCTTAATAATTTAATAAAAGTGTTAACATTTACAACACTGCAACAACAAAATACATTACACTAAAATGTACTACGCTGTGGTTGAAAAACCCAACAAAAAGCTATAGTAAACACGTTTATTAATTTACCAGAGCAAAACAGTCGACGACACTCTCTGTTTCTTTCTCTCACTCAGCAAATTTATTAGTATGAACCTTTACCAATAGTACTACTATTATCAACTTTTACTACTAAAGGTATGTTCAGACCTAACAAATATTTAATGAAAAAATCGAAAAAAGTGCGACCAGTAAATTGATTAAACTTTAGCTTTGTTTGTATCAATTTCTTTTGATTAACCAAACTTTATTTGTAAGAAGATAATTGTATAATGTAATGTATAAACTGCAAAAGCAAATATCTTTTAAATAAAATTAGTGGTTACGTGTAGTACGTCAAATACTTAATAAGTGTGAACATAGCTTAAGTAAATTTATACAATATTGAGAAGTATGTATAACAAAAACAAAATTTGATATTGCATTCCAATAATGTAATAACATTCTTTTAATTGTGGTTAATTTTGTGTGCAAAAAATTGTTCAAACGGTACTATTTGCTTCAATAACACAATTCAACACCAATAATGTTGGTGTAATATTTTAATATTTACACTATTCTACACTTATTTATATTTTAATATGTAGAATAAGATTTGTTCAATACATGTGAGGAGCCGCAGAACATATCGAAATGTATAAAGAAAAAGAAGAATAGAGAAAAAGAGGAATTTTACACATGGGGCATTATTTGCGAAGCGGCCAACCCAAAAAATTTTTTTGTTGGAATTCCTTTATATATGGTACTATAGTTCTAGTAGATATGAATAAGTGTGCGAAATATTATTTCTATGATGTTTATTTGTCGAGTTAATCAAACAAAAAAAAAAAATTTAAGTGATTCTTATTGGAAATTGCTTTTATTAATTAAAAAAAAAAATTATTAGAAAAACAATTTTTTTTTCATCTGCAAAACCGGAAATGACCAATTTAAATCAAAATTTTTCTAACTTAGTATTAATTTTTTTTTAACCGAAATTAGCTTATAGTGTCCTTATTATATTGTAAAAGTTTTATTGTGGGACATCTATTAGTTTAAAAGTTATGCAAATTTCTTTACACTCGTACATGAGTTATTGCAATGTTGTACCGTAAAAGACAAGAAAGAAAGAATTTAAATTTAAATTTTTCTCAAACATATTTTTGGAAATACAAAATTTTTTATTAATAAGATTTTCTTGACGTGCTAAATAAAAATAAAAATATGATTGGTGGTAGCCATTAGAGGTCTGCACAAATGTATTTGCTAGCCAAATGATTGTTGTGTGTGTATTTGATATTCAAATCAAATGTGTAAACAAATGAGAGCTAGTCATTCACGCTCAATCATTTTAAATGAGAGATCAACACAACACCGTTCATTAAAAAGTGACCCTGTAGTTCATGTGGCTGTCTTCGAGCTGGTTATAATACTAGCCCCTTTATGACACAACCAGTCCGAATGCTAGCCATGTGACTGGCCACTTTACCAAGGGGATGTCGTACGAGGGGGTAAATTGTCACCAAGAGGCCACAAAAAGACAGTTCATAAGCCGGTTCTTCTTGGCTTACCCTTAACTGTCTCCTTATACCTGCCAATCCACTCCCTTAAAAAAACCCCAAATCATTCCCTATTTTTTATGAAATAAAAGTCATTTTATAATTTATTTAACTTAAACAAAAAATTATTTCGTTAAAAAAACACATAACAAATTCATTTATTAATTAAAAAAAAAAGAAACATAATTGTACCAACTTGTTTGTTTGATCAGTACTTAAAACCCAACTGAAGCGCTGTCAACTGTTTCCAAAAAACTCCCTTGTTGTTTCTGCTCTTTTATAAAACGGTATTTTTCTCGTGTTTTTTTCTTGCATGTCTTCTTTTGACTCACACATTCTTTTTCAATTTGTTTTCGCTTAAGGTTAAAAATATTTGCATTCAACTATTGTTGTTGCTTTTCTGATTGTGTTGTCATACGTTCTGTTTCTCTCCCTCTCACATAAAATGAACGAAATGCTCAATGACATACATTTTTTACTATCCACCATCTGCGACACAAAAAGACAGCTAAGTGCCAGCACAAAGTGACAGTAAAATTTTCCACAGTTTTTGAACCAATCTTCCGAGTATAGGATCAATGTGAATAGTTTTATAACCAGTCTACAGTGTATAGTACTGCCACTTTTGGGGTAAATTGATACGAAAAAACTACAGGTGAGCCACATACACTAACACTAATTGTGTGTGTGTCCATATTATTGTTTATTGTTTGACCCTGCAAACAATTTCGATCGAAAAATAATCTAAATAGTTTCCCCATTTAGCAAAAACCTATCGCTTTTGCTATTAAATTCTTATTGATGTAGTTACATCGTTCGGGAAGAAGTGTCCCACTATGGTAATATTAACTTCAAGAATCCACTTAGTGTCTACATTTTATGACGAATTAGTGCGCATTGGGAGTTTAATATCAATTAAATTTAGTAGTATCGCTTTTGGCTCCAAAAAGCACTCTTTTGAAGTTACATTTTCTCTTATTGTCCTTTATAATAAAAAGTGGGCCATTTTACTGTTTATCTTTGTTTGATTTTGTAAGGGTAATCTTAGTAAAATATAAAATAAATGAGCTCAAAGTTAAACAAATACTAAAAAAATTTACAGTACATTTAATCAAAGTAGCTGTTAATGCTTTAAAATTAAAAACCTAATGTGGACAAATTTTGTTAAAGGAATTTACAGAAAATCACAAATTTGTTCAAACACTAACTTTAAACCTTCATCATATTACAACAAGCATATCTTTTTATTGCCTTACAAATTTTATTTTACAAATTTTCTTCACTAATAACGTTGATCTTCACTAGAAAAATTAAACAAAAACACTAAATTTCACACAAAAATTTTTAAAGTCATTAAATAAACAAACAGTTTAAAAAATCGCTAATATACTTTAAAAAAAAATAATTATCAAATTATTTTTTTAATTTCATTTTCATTTGCTCTAAAAAAATATGTATGAGAAATTATTAAAACTTCACCCAATCTAACCGAAGAATAAGTTTGGGCTGTTTTGTGCACTCATTTATACAACTTTCGTGAACTAGAACGCTTTTCGGTAACATTTGGATTCCGCGGAGTCCTAATTTTAAGTACACACGGTACTATAACTATTTCATTTTTCAAGTATTAAAAATTCCACTTTATTTTACATAATTTTATAAATTTATATTATTTCACACGCACGTAGCACCGATCACATGGCAACTTAAATACAAACTATGCTCTTTTACGCATTTTCCTTTTGTAGTATTCACTATTAAACAGCAAATCGTTGCAAAGAAGTCAATATAGTATGGGAATTGTTCAGTTGTGCTATTGTTGTAATTATATAACTGTTACAATTATCTGAACAACTCATTAAAGTGACGAAAAAGTATAATTTGAGAACTCATAATTCGATTCTAACGTATTTTGTTGTTAAATTCCGAAAAATCTACTGTTTAACTATCAAATGTGACGAAGTAGTTAAAATTCGTAGACAGTCGAAAAACACTCTACCAGTTGCTTGGAGGAGATGAACTCAAATTCATACATCTTACAATACAAAAACCTGAGTAAAGTTTAAAACAGAGGTAATCACAAAGAGAGGCGGCTAAAAATGTGTTTGTAGTGGTGAGTGTATTTTGGGTGCACTGAAAGAAATTTCTAGATAAACATGTCGAAACCAATTTTGTGTGTATTAAACATATTTTTTGTTATATAAATACATGTATGCAGTCATTTTTTTTTTATTTCTGATTGTATGCAAGGCATGCTTTATTCAAAATATTAGATGAAAATTAAAACTTTTTCCCCACTATATTTTCCACATTTTAATAAACACATACAATAGTAGAAAAATATTCAAAGTGTACTGAAAATATTTGAAATTCTGAAAAAGAGAGCCAAAAAAGTACTCAGTTAAGATATTAACTATGTGTTTTGTTTTTGTTTTTAAATAACAAAAGCGACGGCGACCTCCTTGTTTCAAAGCTAGCACACAACTGCATGAAATTATAGTATTTAGTAAAAACTATGCAGTTTTAAAATCAGCGACATTGAATTGGTAAAGAACTGCTACAAATTTTCTATCAACACAAAAAATGTTTAATTTTGTTCCCTTGTGTTATACAACTTATAAAATAAAATCTTCTAAATTTATACTTTTATGGCAGTTTCGTAATAGTAGAATGCTTTTCAAATGGGATGAACTTAATTTATTACGTTGCTTGGAACAAATTAATTTTAAATCCGAAAAAATTTGTTCGCATAGGTAAGTAGTGCCGAATAAAGAGAGGCACTAAAATGAATTTTTTTTTAGTTCAGGATAGAACTCGCCATCCAAATCTTTCCAGAACTCTACAATATTATTTTCGTCTGGAGCATTTACTTCGCTTTGTAGTATGATTAGTTCTGATTGAATATCAAATTCGTAGTTGCTTACATCGCAACGAAAAGGGTTTTCGAAAAGATCTAATAGCGGTTGTAAAATTACAAAATCTTGAAACCTGTCTTGAAAATTATTGAAAAGTGTTTCAAATATTTCGGCATATTCATATCTTTTGTCGATTTCGAGATTTCTATAAACAAGTGAAGTTTTTGGAAAATTGGAAAAATCACCACTTTTAATTTGGGAAATAATTAGAAAAAGTTTTGTTTTAAAATTGTGAATGATTTTTGACAAGTCGCATATATTGCGTTCCTCTCCTTGCAATTCCAAATTAAGTTCATTTAACATACTTGTCGTATCTGCCAAAAAAGCTAAGTCTAAAATAAAATTATTGTCTTTTAAACACTGTACTAAAACTTTTTCTATTTTCTCAGTTTCTAGGAACTGAAGAACTTCTTATCTTAATTCATAAAGTCTATTCAGGCAATCACCGCGACTTAGCCACCGAACTTCTGTAAACATCGGTGGGTAAGCGCTTGATGTCCGCCTCGAATTTTATTTATTATATCCTCCGCTGTCTTCATAGCTGGGGTATCATTTATGAATTTCGATGCAAGAGCGGTCTGATGAATTATGCAGTGAAAATTATGAACTGCAAATTCGTGTTTTTTGAATTGGCCTATTGGCCCAACATTACATTGGCTCCATCTGTGCAGACTCCAGCAAATTTGTTTATGTCGACAATGGAAAGAAGCTTTTCTGTGACAACATCGTACCAGTTACATTTCCATAAAATGTTTATTAAGTAAACATTGACTCAAAAATAGTGTATTCGTTGTCTACGCATCGAATACAAATTACAAGTTCACACAGATCATTTATGTCAGTGCTTTCGTCTAAACAAATTGAAAAAAATTCGCAATTAATTACTTTTTCCCTAATTGCAGATTCTACACATGTTCCTAATTGAACAGCACGACGGCCTACAGTTTGACTGCACAGGGGAAGAGACTATAAATTTAGTATTAAAATTAAGCCTTTCCCAATTTTTTTTTAGCAATTGCTTGATAAAAACACCATCCCACAATGGTCTTGCTTTCTTAACAATTTCCAATATTACTAAACTTGAAATCTCCTTTTTCAATTTGGGAACTGATTTTGGTTCATAAATTTCCTCTTCTAATAACCATTTTTTCAATTTTTCTAAAAAAATTGTTTTATTTTTATAAAACAGGTCTTCTCTTTCCTTATCATTTAAATTATTTATATTATTATGAAAACGATCGCAATGCCGTTTAATAACAAATTCCGTTCCTTCCTTAAATGTTGCATAGCATATAAGGCATTGGATGTTACCAAAAGCGTTTTTGACCGCACAATATTTTTTAAGTGCCATCATAAAGTTTTTTCTGTTAACCTGAAACAAAAATATGTATTAGTAGTGGTAAACACAATTGTGCATAGAAATGGATTTCCCTGGTCTATTTATTCAAAAATAAAATAAATTACATGAGAATTATAACGTGAAAAAGTTATTTTAGTAAAAAGTTAGGGTATTCATAGTGGTAAGTAAAATAGAAAGGGTACTCACGTTGTTGGGTTACTCATACTTCAAACATCTGTGCATACATTTTAATTCTAGCTAATGGTATATCATAACTTTTTACAAAATACCAAATGCGCACCTGAGTTTGCCTGCAAAAATGTATAAAATCATTATAACAGGTCAAAGTTACGTTAAATAAATACCATAAATTAGTAAGGTTAACTCTTTGGACTCGGTCATATAACTGTAGCATAAAAAAGTAAGCAATAAATATAGTGCGAAACAATAAAGTTTCATTAATACATCAATAAAACACATCTTCTTACCCAAAATTTTTACCTGATTTACACATAAATTGTAAGAAAACAAGACTTTTTTAACTTGTTTTTTAAATATTTTTACTTACTTCAGAAAAGTGTTTTCAAAGAAAAAAAAAACCCCCCACCGACGCGATTGGTACAGAAACAAAAATATTTTTACAAGCACAAAATACCAACAAATTCTTGTGGCTATTTTTTTCTTAATAATTTCCCTTTTACAGACATCAAAGAATTTTTTTCACAAACAAAACGCATATCGTTAGCTTAAATACAAAACAATGTAGATATTATTTGAAAATTTGAAATTTTTGTTGATGAGGATTCACGTTACATATCGCAATTAATCAACAAGAGGGTATTATCTCAAAATTTTTATTTTTCCACTTTTTTGAAAAAATCTACACGCTATATTCATATCTGCCCGCTGTAAAAATATCTTGCTATTTTGTATACTTTTTGGTAATGAAACGGTTGGTTTAAAAATTCATTTCCATATGCCTTCAATGTTAATTAAAAATTGTTTTGCTTCTACTGAAAATGTTTAAATTTTGAGTTAATACCCTCTTGTTGAATAAGTGCGATATGTAATTTTATATAATTTTAAGTTATTTACAAAATTAAAAATGACGTATCATCAAATACATATATAATTTTTTTAACAGCATAATGTATAATCACACTCAAGAAAAAAATTAGCAGAGTTCTTAATTCTTTTTATAAGAACCCATTAATATTTTTAAACACCAAAACTGGGTAATCTGTTTTATAACTATTACCACGGTGTTAGTGGAATTAGTGATCAGATAATAATTTATAATAATAATTTTTAGTATTGCATAAGAAAAAATAAAAAAGTGCTGTAAAATTATAAGAACCGAATCCATATACGTATGTTAAATAAAACCTTTAATAAATGTGACTATCAGCTTCTTTCACATAGGACTGTTAGACATTTTGAAATTTTTTATCTGAAATATTAAAAATTGCTTTTAAATCTCAAATAATTACCATTTTACAAAGTTCTTTGCTTTGCATGTAAACTGTTGAAATGTTACATTATTCTACATTTAAGTCTTAACATTTAAACTCTAAATACAAATTTCACGCAAGGCATTGGATGTTACCAAAAGCATTTTTGACCGCACAATATTTTTTGAGTGTAAGCTGAAACAAAATAACATAGCATCCGCTAGTAGGGATGCAACATCGTTCCGAAAAACATCGATATTTAAAAACATCGATGTTTCCACGATAAGTATCGATGTTAAAAAACATCGGTACAAACACGATACATCGATGTTTTAATTTTTTTTCTTATTATAATTGAAAGATTTCATATGTGCCCAACAAAGAAATCAGTTAAGTAACCTTTGGAGGAATTTTCTTGACAAAATGACATGAAATGCAAAGTATTTTAAAATAAATATTATATAATTTCAGTAAAAAAAAAATATAAAAACATTTTAATTAAAGACTTCATGGAACTTAGCGCGTGTGCTTTTTTAACAATAGCAAAAAACTAAAAATGCAATTCTTAATATTTTTCATTGCCCTACACGATTTTACCTTGGGAAAACTGATATTTGCAAAGAATTAAAAAAGTTATAACCCTATTACACAGTCTCAAAAATTGTTTTAACATTTCTTTAGTTTATAAAATGAGAACCACATATGTATACATATCGATGCCTTACTTTCTCAACCTCGTATCTTAAAAAAATACGGTTTTGACTTTTTCATGTCAAACGATTAATATTTTTGTGTTCTATTACTGCAACAACTTATTAGTTCAATACTTTGTCTCAATTCTGTAAATATTAATAAATTATTGAAATAATAAGTTGTTGCAGTAATAGAACACAAAAATATCAATCGTTTGACATGAAAAAGTCAAAACCGTATTTTTTTAAGATACGAGGTTGAGAAAGTAAGGCATCGATATGTAGTTATACAATTCATATTATGCAGGTATGTACATACATACATATGTACGTACTTTGTTCACGCCGAGAAAATACATGTTTCAATATGGTCACCTTCAACAAAACTATTTTTAAATAAAATTGTAAACATATATGGTTAATTTTACCATATTATTGACACCGACAACCATATTATTGTTTAATTAGTCCTCCATCAAGAACCTTCATTGTTGTTGTACTTCGTTGTGTATTGGTTGTCGATGACAATAATTTGGTTAAATTAACCATATATGTTTACAATTTTATTTAAAAATAGTTTTGTTGAAGGTGACCATATTTAAACATGTTTTTTCTCTAGGTGTACGGCTATACTTTGAAATACACTTTTTCATATTTTTAAATAAAGGGTTTAATTGAAAAAATAAAAATTTAAAATGGTAAAAATATTATGAAAAAAATTTAAATGAATGAAAATATTAAATAGACGATGTTGATGTTTTTTAGTTTTGACGGTGATGTATCGTCCATCAAAACATCGATGTTAACATCGGTGCTTATGAACAATACATCGATGTTTTCTAAACATCGATGTATCGTTTGCATCCCTATCCGCTAGACATGTATAATTGTCGAAGTCACATCGACGACTGAATTGAAGAGTATAAAAATATGTGTTAGTAGTGGTGTACACAATTGTGCAAAGAAATGGAAATCCCTGCATTAAACACATTCGAGACAGCAGGCAACACGAAGGCACGACTACAAATGCTGCTGGCTGCAATTGTAGTCGCGTAATCAGCTACTGAATTGTTTTGAAGACGACAGCTAACATTGAAAAAATATAAACAGCTGTGTTTTTTATTATGTATTTACATTTCAGTGGTGCCACTATCATTTTTAATTTTTGTAAATTTAACAACATGCATAATTGCAGACTCGTACACAAACTTAATTCAAGCCTATAAAATATAAATACTTATTTATGATAAATTTTTTAACGTAAAAACAAATGAATTTATTAAAAAACATTTAAAATATTTTAATTTTATTGTTTTTGGAACTCATAAAGAATATCATCTTCATGGCAGGTTGAATAAAAAAATCCTAATATTCAGTATAATCGCGAAAAAGTAAACTGAAATGTCCTAAGGGTTGTTAACTTTTTCGTCTTATTTATTACCTTTCCTAAATTGTAAAAAAATGCAATAATAAACATACATATGTACCTATATTTTTTTCAATGACTTAGTTTTCATCTGTACAAAAAAGAAACTTAGATCTAATTTGTACCGGCTACAATTTATAATTAATAATTATACAATCAGTCATGTATTATGTGTTAGGTGCTACATATGACGTTTGTCAGAAAATTAGTTCTTCAAAAATTTTCAGATAGCGAATTCTGGGCATTTTCTAAACATTTGCCAGCCATCCATTACTGACATTATTGTCTTTTCAGGTTGCAGTTACACGAACTCGCGCTTAGCTATTGATATTGAAATTAGAACAGTGATTGCGCAATTACGTTTTCGATGCTTCAAGAAAACATTTGTACAAACTTGCTTTAAGATCGGCATATTTTGGTCTATGTTATGTTTTCCTGTATGCTTTTTCCTATGTATTCTTCAAAGCCTCGAAAATTTTGTGACGTTTCGTTTTTATTTTTGAGATGGAAACTTCAGATATACAATAACACAACGCCGATAGTTTTTCTTTAATGTATTTCTCAATTTTGTTTAAACTCTCAACTTTCAGCTTAAAATTTAATCTAATTTGTTATCGTTTGTACAAATCAGTACTTTTACTAATACGATCTGAAAAGTTAACTTAGAGTTAACATTTAGAGCGGCACAGAAGCGCTAAAATTCGGTTAACTTGACCGCAAGATTAACTGTATCGCGATTCTACTGAAATTTTTTGGTTCAACGCACTAAGTTTATGAATTATAGGTCGTAAAGGCTTCAGAGCACTTTATTAATAGTATAGGAAGAAAAATATAATGTGAATCTTTAAAGTATTGGTATCATAATAAAGTCTTTCGAAACACATTTCATATGATGTGTTAAATATACCGATTTATTAACCCCTTAAGAGGATTTATCTTAAAATTTTGTCGATATGTATAATAATATTTCCTCAAAAATAATATGTTATAGAGAACACCCCAAGTTTTAGTATGCTATATTTTTAGAAACTCCATCATATAAAATTTTAAAGTTTTTAGGGTTAAAAAAATTTTATTTTGGAAAACTTCACAATTTATTTATAAGTTTGAGTTCAAATATAAAGTGGTAATAGTTTATGCACTTGTTACATATTGAAATATAGTAATATGTAAATATTTGAAAAGTGTTCTGGAAGGCTGAAAACCCGCAATACAGAAAAACTTTATTAATCAAAGTCCTAATAACTTTGGTAACATGTGTATATTATTGTTAAATAATTATTATTTTATCGACATAATTTAAAGATAAAGCAAATTTAGTATAAAAGTCAGTCAAGAAGTATGAGCTTTTGAAATGGGCTCTTAATGGGTTAATAAATCGGTGTGCTTTAAACACCATGTGAAAAGCACTTTCAATTTTTCAATGATACCCATACTGCTAAAACTAAGAGCGTTGGCATGACAAACATCTTCCTATATAACTTCTATTAAGGATACTAAAAAGTAATAATAATATATATTTGGTGGTGAGCCGCGCTTATATTCTTGTTTCAATCCGGTTCTTTGCTGTTTAACCAAAAAATTATTATTATATATTATAAGCACTAGTTCTTCTAATTTTTGATTATATTAGCAGCACTTTTTCTGTTTTGTAGCGTACAAAAATAGAAATTAGTTTAATTTGACTACAACGACACAATTAGCATAGACAACAACCTGCAGCCATTTAGCCGTGTCGTCGTTAAAATAATCATTTCCATATACACACATGTATTCTATTGTTGACATATTGAAGTCGGTAGTCTGCTGTCTCGAATGTGTTTAAAGCATTATGCATTAAACACATTCGAGACAGCAGGCAACACGAAGGCACGACTACAAATGCTGCAGGTTGTAATTGTAGTCACGTAATCAGCTACTGAATTATTTTGAAGACGACAGCTACAATTGAAAAAATATAAACAGCTGTGTTTTTTATTATGTATTTACATTTCAGTGGTGCCACTATCATTTTTAATTTTATAAATTTAACAACATGCATAATCGCAGACTCGCACACAAACCTAATTTAAGCCTACAAAAATATAAATACTTATTTATGATAAATTTCTTAACGCAAAAACAAACGAATTTATTAAAAAACATTTAAAATATTTTAATTTTATTGTTTTTGGAACTCATGAAGAATATTATCTTTATGGCAGGTTGAATAAAAAAAACTTCCTAATATACAGTATAATCGCGAAAAAGTAAACTGAAATGTCCTAAGGGTTGTTAACTTTTTCGTCTTATTTATTAACTTTCCTAAATTGTAAAAAATGCAATAATAAACATATGTACTATATTTTTTTTAATGACTTAGTTGTCATCTGTACAAAAAAGAAACTTAGATCTAATTTGTACCGGCTACAATTTATAATTAATAATTATACAATCAGTCATGTATTATGTGTTAGGTGCTACATATGACGTTTGTCAGAAAATTAGTTCTTCAAAAATTTTCAGATAGCGAATTCTGGGTATTTTCTAAACATTTGCCAGCCATCCATTACTGACATTATTGTCTTTTCAGGTTGCAGTTACACGAACTCGCGCTTAGCTATTGATATTGAAATTAGAACAGTGATTGCGCAATTACGTTTTCGATGCTTCAAGAAAACATTTGTACAAACTTGCTTTAAGATCGGCATATTTGGGTCTATGTTATGTTTTCCTGTATGCTTTTTCCTATGTATTCTTCAAAGCCTCGAAAATTTTGTGACGTTTCGTTTTTATTTTTGAGATGGAAACTTCAGATATACAATAACACAACGCCGATAGTTTTTCTTTAATGTATTTCTCAATTTTGTATAAACTCTCAACTTTCAGCTTAAAATTTAATCTAATTTGTTATCGTTTGTACAAATCAGTACTTTTACTAATACGATCTGAAAAGTTAACTTAGAGTTAACATTTAGAGCGGCACAGAAGCGCTAAAATTCGGTTAACTTGACCGCAAGATTAACTGTATCGCGATTCTACTGAAATTTTTTGGTTCAACGCACTAAGTTTATGAATTATAGGTCGTAAAGGTTTCAGAGCACTTTATCAATAGTATAGGAAGAAAAATATAATCTGAATCTTTAAAGTATTGGTATCATAATAAAGTCTTTCGAAACACATTTCATATTATGTATTAAATATACCGATTTATTAACCCCTTAAGAGGATTTATCTTAAAATTTTGTCGATATGTATAATAATATTTCCTCAATTATAATATGTTATAGAGAACACCCCAAGTTTTTGTATGCTATATTTTTAGAAACTCCATCATATAAAATTTTAAAGTTATTAGGGTTAAACAAAATTTATTTTGGAAAACTTCACAATTTATTTATAAGTTTGAGTTAAAATATATAGTGGTAATAGTTTATGCACTTGTTACATATTGAAATATAGTAATATGTAAATATTTGAAAAGTGTTCTGGAAGGCTGAAAACCCGCAATACAGAAAAACTTTATTAATCAAAGTCCTAATAACCTTGGTAACATGTGTATATTATTATTAAATAATTATTATTATATCGACATAATTTAAAGATAAAGCAAATTTAGTAAAAAAAAGTCAGTCAAGAAGTATGAGCATTTGAAATGGGCTCTTAATGGGTTAATAAATCGGTGTGCTTTAAGCACCGTGTGAAAAGCACTTTCAATTTTTCAATGATACCCATACTGCTAAAACTAAGAGCGTTGGCGTGACAAACATCTTCCTATATAACTTCTTTTAAGGATACTAAAAAGTAATAATAATATAGATTTGGTGGTGAGCCGCGCTTATATTCTTGTTTCAATCCGGTTCTTTGCTGTTTAACCAAAAAATTATTATTATATATTATAAGCACTAATTCTTCTAATTATTTATTATATTAGCAGCACTTTTTCTGTTTTGTAGCGTACAAAAATAGAAATTAGTTTAATTTGACTACAACGACAAAATTAGCATAGACAACAACCTGCAGCCATTTAGCCGTGTCGTCGTTAAAATAATCATTTCCATATACACACATGTATTCTATTGTTGACATATTGAAGTCGGTAGTCTGCTGTCTCGAATGTGTTTAAAGCATAATTGTTAAACATACTCAGTGTAGTTTTGGATGCGGAAACGTGAAGAGCTATTGCTCCTTTTTTTGTAGTTTATGTAAATTTTCATGTGAGTGCTATGTTTTCGTCGATCTACATTACATGTGTTATGTATATTTTATTTTTACTATTTTTTATAATATTTTGATCTGTTTTATATTGAGTATTTTTGTATTGTTTTGTTATTGTTAAATTTTAGTAACCATTCCCTGATGATGATATTCAAAGAATATCGAAATATTGGAAGCAAATAAAGAACATTTTACATTCAACTGACCTCGAGCTTGAGTATTTTCATATAATATATAATTTTTGTTTTATTGAAAAATCATGCTAAATTAACAGGAAACGCTAATCAAGCAAAATCATTATTAAAAAATGTAAATTTAATCTTGTTTTTATTGATTTTAGAATGATTTTTTTCTGTGTGTGTGAACTAGCACTTATATTATTAGAAATATTATAACATGCCGCACTTGTTCAACAATACTGAATTAACTCAAAATTTAAAAAATTTCAGTAGAAGCAAAATTGATTTTTTTTTTAAATTAAAAACTTTTTTTTTTTTAATTGGTACTTTTTTTGGCGCAAAAGAAAGCTTAGGTCTTTTTATATAAGGTAGTTTTGGTCGCTTAGTGGGATGCGAGTGGGATATGTATAAAAAAATAATTTCTTCTCAAGACGAGAGGTTTTCAATGTTTAGCATATCGAGGTCCTATATTCAAAATCCTCTATCTTAAAAAACACAACTTTTCAGGAGAGCCAAAAAACTACTTTTTCGCGTATTACTTGAGTTATTAAAATTCGGTATTCTACAATATTTTTTAAATCAACTACTGAATCCCACAGATAATTGGTTCATAAAATTTTGCATTATTGGGGACTTTATGCGAGATAGAGGGGTTTGCTTCTCAAAAATATTCAATATGTATGCATGAAAATGAAAAGATAGAGGGGTTTGCATTTTATTAAAACTAAATTATTTTGATTTTATTTATGCCATCTGTCGGTGTTAAACGTGGTATATATAAGATAAAGGCTAATAATACAACATAAGATAAAAAAATTAACAATTAACCATTAACTGTTACAAAAGTTTATTAATAAAATCTTATTATTAAACTAAATTTTAAACTTACTATTATATAAGTTTATTACACGATAATAATATTTTAATTACATACGATTTTAAATATCCTATAAATTACTAATTTTTATATAGCTGCGTTCGAGAACACAAAAGTTTTTACTGAACTTTACTGCATTTTACTGAATTGCGTTCGCGTACACAAAATACAGTACGTAAAGTGACAGTTCTTGACTGAGTACTTACAAATTTTTACTGCAGAAATTTTTGCAGTAAAATTTAGTAAAACAAAAAAACATACATATGTTTCAAAAGGTAAACAAACAAAAGGCATACAAATTGTGAAAAAATTGTTTAAAAAAAAAGAAAAGTTGAAATAACACTAAAATAAAAACAAAAAATGAATTAATATTAATTAACTAAACTTGTTTGTGAAGAATTTATATGGCTAAATACCAACTTTTTAAGCTTTGTTTTGTTATGTTAATTTTTTGGAGTTGTAAAAGTGTCAAGTACTCGGGTACTTAGAACAGCCCTTCTTTTTAAAGTTATCAATAGTAAAAAAAAGTATTCGTGTACTATTGATCAAATTTAGCCGGACACAAATTAGCAAATTCAAATAAAATAAAAAACAAACAAATATGAAAGATTACATAAAATAATTTGTTTGTATTTTCCAAAAATATTCGTGTTATAAAAAGTATTTAATCGAGTACCGATAAGAAAACGAGTTAAGTAGTCAAAAGTGTACACATTTTTCAACACTTCAATTATTTGCCATCAGCTGTTGCCTTTATTTTACGAATTTTTACAAATTTTGCGTTCGCGTACTTTTCTGGACAACAGCTTTTTGTGAGAGAAAATTTTTAAGTTTACTCATTTACCGCATTTTACTGTAAAAGTACTCGAACGCACCTAATATCATAAATTACACTTTAAAAGAAGACACTTTTTTAAGCAAATTCTAACTTTAACCATTTATTTTTATGCCATGGACATTATATTTTCCAAAAACAAGCATGTAAAATATTTTCATGGTAATTCAGTTCAGAATCGGCTTTCGCTATTTTGATAAACCATTAAAAATGTCAAATTCATGTTCAGCTTGCAAAAAATAGTAAAAAAGAACGTGTATTGTAAGAACATGTTATTCCAAAAATATTTGGAAATTAAATTATTAATTGGAATTTTGTGAAAATCAAAGATAGAGGGTTTTGAATATAGGCCCTCGATATGCACTATTTTCCTATTTGCGTGTAAGTATTTCTAAAACCTTAAAAATTAAACTTATGCTGAGAAACTACGAGTAAATAAAGCCAAAAAATAAAACAGAAGCGAAATCAACAGCTGAACCAGCACCGACCAAGGATTATCAACTCAGCAGTACCTGTTCTACAGGTCTCGCTGCTACAACAACAGCAACAGCTGAACAAGAAAGGATTGCAGGAAAGCAGAAAATAAAGGCGATAAATAGGGAGGATGAAATACTGGATAGTTGAAAATTTGTAAAACTTAAACACTTCATCAGTTAATATATGTAAGTATATCCCTTTAAATAAATTTAAATACAGTCGAACTTCCCTATGATGAATCTGCATGGGACCAGAAATTCCTTCATCATTTAGAATGTTCATAATACAAAAAACATATTGTTTCTACGTTAATTTATAATAATCTGGTAATTTTTTTGGCATTCTTTCAAGAAGCCCTTCATCAATATCCTCAAAAAGACTGTTATAAAGCCTTTTACGTTCAGTAATGAATTGCTTGTCTTTAACATTTTTTGTATAACTGCCCTTTTTAATTTTTTTATAGATCTGGAAAATAAACTGCTAAACTGCTATTTTGCGTTAATCTTTCTAAGGCTTTATAAAATACTAAGAAGATAGAGTGCTATATTCGGCTGTGCCGAATCTTTGATACCCTCCACCGACAGGAGTCGGGTCTATATGATAAATACATATATATTATTAACTAAGCTTCATAAAAACGAACGTCAGCATTAAAATTGGTTGCGGTTTAGACCTATATTAAATTATTGACCGACAATAAGAAAGTTTAATGCGTTTCTTGTTAGAACTTTGAACTGTCTTGAGCAAAATATCATGATTCGTAACAGTTTTAGCCGAACTAAAATGATTTTTATGAGGGTAACTTGTATTGGACCTATGGTAAATTATGGACCAATCATCCCAAATCTCTGACGACAGATTTTTGGTATTACAAAAAATAAATTAGAATAAATTTCAATACAGCAGTGTAATTAGTTTAAGCGTTAACAGCTAATTTCATACTCCCCCGGTCGAGGATATCGGGGGGATCGATGCGGCAGTGGGTCTACTTACAGACTCACTGCAGTTGGCGACTTCCTTGGCGTGCAAGCCAATGGTGCATAGGGGTAGGAATCGTCCACCGTGGTGGGATCCTAATATTGCGCAGGCAGGAAGAGA
Source organism: Pollenia amentaria (assembly GCA_943735925.1). Taxonomy (NCBI): domain Eukaryota; kingdom Metazoa; phylum Arthropoda; class Insecta; order Diptera; family Polleniidae; genus Pollenia; species Pollenia amentaria. Next base: position 61,859,272 of record OX031008.1, on the reverse strand, counting down.
CTGTCGTAGGTTGTTCAATATGGCTAAGCGTCATGGTAATTGGGCGGAATACAAGTCTTCATTGAATAGATTCAGAAATTTGGTAAGATCGGCGAAAAGGAATGCTTGGAGGAACTTCTGTATCGGCGTGGAGGGATCCTCTGAGACAAACTGTTTACGTATAATAATGGCTTCGAGCGAAGGATTACAGACCGATTAGTCTTGCATCCTTTCTTCTCAAGACTCTTGAAAGAGTTATCGACATTCACTTGAGGACGACCATCCCAAGGTGATTACTCTCCACCTCTCATCATGCCTACACAAAGGGTAGGTTTGTTGAGTGTGCTCTGGTGGCCTTTCTCGAAATTTAAAGGGGCCTTCAACAACGTCGATCCCGACTATTGTTGCATCTATGAGGAGTCTGGAGGTTGATGATGGCATATGTAGATTTGTAGATAATCTACTCAGGAATAGGGTTATTTGTTCCACGATAGGTGAAACCAGCGTTCAGAGACTGGTAAACAGTGGTATTCCCCAAGGGAAAGTATTATCCCCACTATTGTGGAACCTGACTATGACCACCATGTTAACGAAGATGGACGACATGAGGATTAAAACTGTTGCAGTGGCCATTACGGGGAAGCATTTTAATATAATGTCTCAGTGTATGGATGCTGCATTAAAGGTACTTAAGTTCTCTCATAGCGCCAAGTATCTGGGCGTAATCTTGGACAGTAAGCTGTCGTGGGGTTGAACATCCGGACGAGGATGGAAAAGGCAATTGTTGCTATATATGCGTGCAGAGGTGCAATCGGCAGGAACTGGGGTATGGACCCGATGTGTGTCAATTGGATCTTTGAGGCTGTAGTAAAGCCGACTCTGTATTACGATGTTGTTGTATGGTGGACTGCGCTGAACAAGGGCAGGTACCGTGCGATGCTTGAGAAGGTACACAGACTGGTCACATTGATGATCACGGAATCAATGCGCTCCACTCCCACCAGGGCGCTGTTTACAATGCTAAACTGGCTCCCGGTGGACATCACGGCCCGACAAATGGCTCTATGCTCGGCGACACGGTTGAACGCGGCATACGGCTGGTCGACCCGTGACTATGGCCACTTCAAGATAATTGGATTCTCGATTGTCCCTGAGGGAGTGGACTACTCCACCCCGGAGCCTTTCTTTGGTGCGAGGTACGCGACACATATAGCGCACGGAAGTGCGCTGTCGGTCATGGGCACCTTCCGTGAACCAGCCCTGGGGGTATACGCTGATGGTTCAAGGAAGGGGGAAAGAGTTGGCGGAGATTTCAACATAGAGGAACAGGGCGTAAAAGTTTCCTTTCGTCTGCCGGATGGATGTAGTGTCCTACAGGCGGAAATCTCGGCTAAGCGGGCAGCCAACTGGCTAAAGTATTATCGCGTATCGGGAGATATACGTATATTTACTGATAGCAAGGCTGCCATTGCCTCTCTTGCGGGTGTCTATACGACATCTAGGTTAACTGGAATGCCGGATGTCTTTGAATGAGATTGCTGAGCATTCAGGGTTAACGCTTATATGGAGACCAGGGCACTCAGACTGCCCGGGAAACCAGGTGGCAGATGAGCTGGCCAAGGAAGGTGGTGGCATGGACGACACATTCATTGATTAATTCATTGGCCTTCCAATGGGTCACTGTAAGTCACTCATTCGGCGGGAGTATTATAGAATTGCGCAAGAGGACTTGTGCCACTATGGTAAAAAGGCCCTAGAGAAGTGTTCAAACCATAATGTATACCTGTATTTGTGGTGTTGCTGAGGTGAAAATTCTTGGTCGTAGTCCGGAGGGCTCCGATTCTTTCCGGTGCGTGGAACCGATTGTCGTGGGAACGTGGGAACAACATTCATGAACTATGCGGTAAGGTGAACCACTACTCGGTACACTTACGAGCTTCTTCTCTGATAGGAACATGAAACTGTCACCCGCGACTCTTTTAATCACATGGACGAACGTGGTATGGCTGGAACTGGGTGTTATAGTCGATGGCCTAAAAATTCCGACACTGAGCACCCCAAGATTCTGGGGTTTACATTCTGCAGCCTCTTCCGTCCTCTGCGCATACCACTGCAATTTGCAATAAATTGCGAAGTAGGAACAAGGTCGTCAAGTCATTAGCCGGTAGTACTTGGGGTACTAAAAGTACGGTGTGCCAACATGGCCTCCGAGTGAAAGTGACAATAAGTGGGAGAAGCTCCAGAGCTGCCAGAACGTAGCACTCAGAACAATTACCGGCTGCGTTCAAATGTCCTCAGATTGCTATCTACAGGAGGAAACGAAGATTCTGAAGGTAAAGGAACAAAGTAACCTACTGGCGAAACAGTTCCTGCTGGGATGCCATCGAAGGGGATATCCCAACCACTATCTAACGGAATAAGACCCCCCATGTCAGAAACGACAACCAAAATAAGGCTGAATATGCAGTTCGGCCTGCGCTGCATTAGAATAGCAATGTTGTTTCATCATGCTGAAGCAAACCTAATGATGCTACATATATATTATGCGATTTTCATTTTTACAAACTGTGTTTGATTTTACTCGCAAAGACAATAAAATACTTTTCAACAGTTGATATTTGTTTTCACAGTAGTAGCGAAAGCAAGAGCGAACTTTTTGTCTTCAGTTTTTAAAGACTGTGAACCAGTGCTACCACCAGTAATATTCAAAATTATACTTGAGATAAAGCAAAATTACCCGATTTAAATGAAATTACACCTGATAATTTTACATTAACGTTTAATTAAAAAAAAAAACCGAAAAAATTTTTTTTAAACGAGATCAATATTAATTAATGTTATAATTACGGTGACCATCCGTCTTTTTTAAGAGGACAGTACTTTTCTTTAATACGATGTCCTTATAGATTTGTTCAAAAAAGAGGAATTCTCCTTTTGTTAGATTATGACTTTAAACTTAAAAACTATAAGTTTTATTTTCCCGAAACTCCAAAATGTCAACATTTCAACTGCAAAACACGCTGTTTAACATTAATGCTATCGTTAGATCGAATTCTACAATTGTTCGTGCCATTGAAAGAATATTTTATCTTTCAACAAAGGAGCCCGAAAATATTGCAAACATTATTTTGAGGGTCCATGTGCTGAATTGTGGTTACTGTTACCACATAGCCAAGCCTTTATATTCCATAAATATATTTGTCGTCTAGTGTCAGAACAAATTTTAATGCCTGAGGCTGCTCTTACTTTAAAGGACTTTAAATGAAAATGAATTGCAAGCAAAGAAGATTTGTTTTTACCATTGGTTATGAAAACCATTTTGGCAACCTGACTTGGCTGGTAGTATTCTGTATTGACGATTTAAATTAATGGACTACAGTGTTTGCAAAAATTCAACGTTTTGCTTGCTAATAATTTTTGGATTATCGGTAAAGTCCCAATTAAAAGTGGTTACTTAAGAATCACTTTTAAGGCTAGTTTACACGGTAATACAATGTGTTACGACATGTCAAAAAATTATGTAGAATGAGAAAGATCTTATCATATAAAAGCAAATTGCATTGAGTAAGAGAGAATACGGATAAAAATATGACAATCGGTCGGTAAATGTTCATTTTCTAAACCATTTTAGTAACTTATGTATTCCCATCACACCAGAGTCGCATTTTAATAGTATATATTAAAGGTGGTAACATTTTTATAAAATTACAAAAACAAGCAGAATCAACCCAGGACTTGTTCATGTTGTTTTTGTAAATATTGTAAAACTGCAACCATCTGCTTTTTTGTTATTAACTCACTTTGCTTTTATTTTACTTAAACTATCCGTGTAAACATAAAAAATACTTACCAACAGATTTCATTTTTCTATTTTAAACACGGAGAGAATTTCATAATATTTTGATTCCACAAAGTCGTAATACATTGTATTACCGTGTAAACTAGCCTTTAATAACACAGTTCAATTTTCCAATCGACTGTGCAGAATTTAAATGATTTTTATTTAAAAACAGTAGTATTTAAAAAATTAAAAAAATACATTCTACAGAAATAGGTATATCAATTATTTTTAATTATAAAATTTTTTGTTTTAAAGACTTTTACATATTTTTATACCCTCCACCACCACTCTGCTGAATGAGGGCAGTGTTTAAAAACACCCATAAGCTAGATGCTTTTTATTTTTGCTTTTGCCACTGCCACTGCCATTGAAATTTTGAATTTTTTATCAACAGCCAATGTTTTGTTTTTCGTTTGTGCAAAAAAAGCAAATCTCCTATTTTGTATATTTTTATTTTTTGACAATTGCTTTTTTACCAGCTAGCGACAAGAAGTGCCAGCCACATAAAAAGCAAAAGTTAAAAATGATTCTTTTGCCTTTTCTTTTTTTTACTTTGCCCTAAAAGAAGAGCTAGTTAAAAAAGACAAAACTAAAAAATCTAAAGAAAAAATTCTTCTCTGGCTGGTAATAGGTCTGTCTGGGTACTTTTCCAGTAGCAAATACTCAGTTAATTTTTTTGGGAGAGTAAAACAAATTTTACTCTTTCGGCTGAAAATATCTCAAAAAGTACGCAGACAGTATCCAGTGAAATCTTGCAAGAAAACAGCTGATCGGATTTGGGAATTTAAAAACCGGGAAACCAAAATACCCAAATAATGGGTATTTGCAGTATAAACAAAAAGTTAGCGTCGAATTTAGGAATTTAAAAAGGCGAAGTAAAAATATATTTATATATTTAATAAAAATACTAAAAATATTTACCACAGGCTTTTGCACGGTATAAACTGTATATTTTCTGAAAGTAAATAGTTTTCTGGACAAAATGAGCGATGCGTGCAAAAAATCGTTCGGACAGTTTCCGAGAAATCTGGGTTCATCCAAAATGGTCAGTAAAAATCTTTACTGATTTATGCCATGGACCACAGGCTTTTGCTCGGTATAAACTATATATTTTTTGCACGCATCGTTAATTTTGTCCCGAAAACTAATTACTTTCAGAAAATATACAGTTTATACCGTGCAAAAGCCTGTGGTAAATATTTTTAGTATTTTTATTAAATATATAAATATATTTTTACTTCCCCTTTTTAAATTCCTAAATTCGACGCTAACTTTTTGTTCATATACTGTAGATCCCCATTATTTGGGTATTTTGGTTTCGCGGTTTTTAAATTCCCAAATTCGACGCTATTTCGTCGACGCTATCTTGGCACACGTAAACTCTTTCATTCAAACAGTATATAAAAACAGCTGTTCAAACTAGTTGCAAAATCTTACCAGAGGAAATATCTCCAGTAACATTTTGCAAGTTCTCTAACTTTCAACTGTCAAAAAATTCTCTTTTTGGCTCTCACGCTGTAAGAGATTTGGAGTACGCAGACAACATTTTGCAAGATTTTGCGACATTTTGTACAAAATTATGCAAAATATGTGTACGCAGACAGACCTAATAACAAAAAGCCGATTCAATAAAATGAAAAGTAGCCGAAGCGTGTCCTAAAAGCAGCCTGAGCAGAGCTATTAGCTCTGCAAAAAGGCAAATTACAACGATAAAATACTGATCAATGTACAAGTAGCATGTTTTTTTTTACTTATATATGTATTAGGGAGATCGGACGGTTATTATTCGACCGGTTTTAACCGGTTATTTTAGCTTTGACCAAGTCGGTTATTTTAAAATATCCATTTTTAATAAACCGGCTATTTTAATAATGTGTAATTTATATACATTTTACTTACTCTTGTTGCAAATGTACCCGTAGTTTAAGTATTTTTCTAATAGAATAGGTATTGGACAAACTTGAACTTTTTTTAAAAAGAATGTCAAAACAAAATATAACAGAAGTAAAAAACATTCTGAAAAATGTCAATACAAACCTCTTATAAAGGTGAATGTTTTTGTTAGTCAAAAAGTAAATAGTAATTTGTGCGAGAGTATTTTAAATATTAAATATATTTTTATGTAGTATTATCTCTAGAGATATTTTGAACGGAATTAAAAAGACAAAGTTAAGTGCTTGAAGTACCTGAACATTTATGTTGTAAAGGGGTTTCCACGTCACGATTTATTAATCACCTGTAATTAGTCCGCCTGCTTGACATTAATGTACTCCAAATAAAAATTAACTTCTTTCGAAGTAGTTCTAAAGAGACAACAAATAATACTTTACTTAAAGACGCTGACGAAAATGAATAATTGGGTGAAATATTAGCCCGTTGTGTTGTCGAGGACGGAATGCCTGTAAAGGCACTAATAAGTCTAAATAAGGTCTGTCATATCTTCATTCTTAAAACTACAACATTCCGGCCGAATCAACGATATTGAACAAATTCATCAGTGTTGTTTATTAAAACACCAAGAGCTAAAAAACTAAATTTAAGAAATCAAACAATGTCATGGAAGGTCTGAAATTGTGGTTGACGAATAGGCAAATATTTCATACAAATAGCATGTTCATATTACTATTCGTCTTTCTAATTCTTTCAAAATAATTTAAAATATATATAACCCTGGCTAAGAGATTTTTTTTGCAACTTTCCAATCCTACTGATTCATATAAACATGCTTAACTCCCAACAAATTAAAACTCATTTAAAATAAAATTGGTAGAAACTTGTAAACCGTTTTAAGGCCCATAGGTTAGGTTACTGAAATTTGTATTTAAATTTATTAAATTCCTATAATTTTTTATATGCTTTTGGAAAACGTTTGTCTATATCAAACAACATTTAATAGTTTTTAAATTACATTATACAATTATCTTGTTACAAAAAAAGTTTAGTAAATAAATAGAAATTGTTAAAAAAAAGTTTAATGTTTGATCAATTTACTGGCAATACTTTTCTTGGATTTTATCATCAAATAATTGTTAGGTCTGAACATATCTAAAGGCATATCTATGTATTTTGTTGGTTCCGCACCTTTTAAAATTGTTTTGTTTTTATTCAAATAAACGTTTTATTACAAACACTTATTTGATTTTAGTGTTTTTATGTATTCGAATTAAAACCGGTTAACCGGTTATTTTAAAAATGTTTAACCGAAAACCGGGTTTTTTTAAATAGCAACTATTCGTAATATTCGAAAACCGGTTGTTGAAAAAAGTCGAATAATCGATCTCCCTAATATGTATGTATGTATGGCAATAAGGTTGAAATGTCAACATTACTTACATTGCAAATAAGAACAGAATTACAAATATTTAAAAATTTGTTTTACTTTTCATACGAATACCGTTACCGCTTGCAAAAGGCAAAGCACACAAATTGTGACGTTGATTTGATTTTTTTATTGTGTAGAAAACAAAATTAATTTTTGTTGTGTTTGTTTTGCATGAAAAATATCACTTGTAGTTGTCGAGTATTTCTTCGCCTTTTAGGAACCTTTTGTGCTGCTTTTATCTCCTATTTTGCGGCTATTAGCACACATTGGTTTTTGATTTGGCGCCTGACAGACAGAAGCTCTTTGTTTCATTATTTTTCCTACTTGTTTTTTCCTACAACATAAAAGTAATTGCATTTGCTTTTTGAGTTCCATCAAATAGGAAAATTTTGCTTTTGTTAAAAAAACAAAAGCTGACAGAAGCCAGTGCCCTTTAAAATGTTACTTTTCAAAAACAGTGTGTTTATTTTGCTGCTGCTTTTGAAAAGTGTGGGCTTTTTTAGTATTGGAACTTGTCGGCTTTTTTATTTTGATTTTTTTTTTAATTACGAAAAAGGCAAAATTTGGTTGCTTTTGCTAATATGGCGATAGCATTTTAAACACTGAATGAGGGTATACTAAGTTTGTCATTCCGTGTAAAACTTTTTTTGAAAACACGCGCACTTTCGAAAAACGCAAAATAAAAGAACAAACTTGGTCTCAAATTGCTTGTAGTTATCTTAACAGTTTGGGATTGAAATCCAGCAACATCGGTTCAGTAGGATCAGAACTATGAATCAAAATGTGGAACCACCACCCTAAAAAAATTGTTTTGATAGGTACAAAAACTAACATAAATAGTAGAATAATGCACGAAATGACAATACGACTGCAAATCATACTGTTAAATTTCGTGATGATCGGTCCATAATTGACCATATGCCCCATATAAACCCTTCTCGCGGAAAACAGCTTAGGACCACAAATCACCGTGTAAAATTTTTTGAAAATCGGTCCATAATTTATACTATGCCCCATATTAACCCTACTCTTGGAAAACAGTTTATTGCGCCTAAAACCATAATAAAGCTCACTTTGGGACAATATAAGATAAAGTTTCTTACTTAAATTCATATGGCCAGAAAAAATATCATGCAATTTTGTGAAATTCACTGTTAACGCTAAAACTAATTACACTGCTGTATTGAAATTTATTCTAATTTATTTTTTGTAATACCAGAAATCAGTCTTCAGAATTTTGGGATGATTGGTCCATAATTTACCATAGGTCCAATACAAATTACCCTCCTAAAAATTATTTTAGTTCGGCTAAAACTTTTACGAATCATGATATTTTACTCAAGCCAGTTTAAAGTTGTAAGAATAAACGCATAAACATTCTTATTGTCGGTCAATACATTGCATCCAGAAAAATGCACAGTTTGGTGCATTTTTCACGCGCATCATCGGTCCTTATTTCTTTAAAAAATTAGCCAATATGTTGATTTCGTGATAAGTCTCTATCTATTAGCTACCAAGGCCGCTCGATGTAACACCGATTATTTCCCGTGGGGCTACGAAAATCACTAGCTTGTGATGATAAACCAGCAACAATTGACGTTCTTGGAGGCCAACATTGTTTGTGTAATTCGTGACAATTTATTGTCGTTCATAGTATGTATGTATGTATGTGTGTATTTTTTTGCTAGTAAACTTGCTATGTGTACAAAAACAAGAGTGCATGCCATTATACGAGTAATATGAAGAAAAACTTAAGCAATTCAGTTTGCGATAACACATAACGCGTTTCCCTTTATTTATTTATTTTCTCTTTGAGAATTGTTCCTATTTAAGAATATTTTCTGCTAGAATTACCTCCAAACTCGGCAAGTTGTTGCGCAAGTCACTTGCCGAGTACAACAAAGAATGTTCTAAATTTTTTTTTTCTTTAACCCGACATTACCGCTGACATCTACAAACTAAGAGTTGCGCAAGAGACTTGCGCAATCTTAGATCTTAGCAGATTGCGTTAGAGATTGCATTTTTTGTTATATGCTAACTACTTTTTAGCATATTTCCTTGTTCAGAAAAAGGTTTTTTTTTTAGCATATTTTTACTTGTTAGAAAAGCAGATTTTTTTTAACGACTTACTATACTTTTTTCAAAATATCATATTAAAGTTTTTACCACTTCTTCGTTTGTCACATAATTTATCTAATATTTAAAAAAAAAAATTATTATGAAATATATTTACATTAAAATTACTTTTTATTTAACAGAATTTTTTTCTTTAAATTTCAGAAGATCTTTTTGTATCGTTTACCATAATTTAGCATATTTTTATCAAAATTAAAATATTAAAAGTTTTACGTTTTAATCTTATCAGATTTTTAGCATATTTTCTTCACTTTAATATAGCAGATTTTTTTAAAGTTTTGGCATATTCTCATCAAAAAGTTAAGGCAACACTGTTTTTTAGAACCTATCAAAACAATTTTCTAACAAGTACTTAATAAATTGTATGCCTGGGTGCATATACATGAGCATGGATGCGTTGCTCATTCCATGTGTCACTCACGAACTGCGTAACAACAAAATGCGCGTACGCGTGAGTGGGTAAGAGACCAGTGTGGCTATTTTTACAGCAAAATCTGCTATTAGAGAGGGTCAAAAAATCCTAAAAATAATTTTTAAAAATGCTAAAAATGTTTAAAGAATTTTGTTAAAAATTTATTACCAGTATGAAATTTTATTCGAAACTAATTACATTTTAGTGCCTAATTTTTGAACGAAATTAAAATAAATGGTTATATTTAAGCAAATGGCTAGATTTTGGTAAAGCATGTGATACAAATAAAAGTGTAGCACAGGGAGTTAAGATTAATGTTAAATTTAGTGGGCCTGCAAACCTCTGATATATCATAAATTTAAACGGTTTATTTATACAATATACACAATTTTAAGATCATTTTATTTTTTATAGTACATATAAGAAAAGTTAAAGCTTTAAAATAATTTTTTTCAGCAGTTTGGAGCAAACAATTTTTTCAAACTTTTACACTATTGAATTCTTATCTAAATAGAAAGTGAAATTTTCTTGTACTTTTATATCGTAATATCAAAGGGCAAATAATATTTACAATCAACATTAAATATCTGCATTAAAATTAATAATGATGTTCATGAAACTTTCATTATAATTTTGTATTTGCTTCGTTTATATTCAGTACAATGAATAACTACGAAATGAAAGCAACAAACACACGAAATTTAAGAGACGAATAAGATGCAGTGTTTTATTTATTTATAGCATTAGAAAATAATTACAAATTATAGACTAATGAATAACGAGGCCATGGCTACAAGGCCTTAGGCTCTACAAGACAATTATACAGTTCTTTTTTATTCTAATGTTTACATTTTAGTTTTATATAAGGTTATATATTTTACAATCTTTTAAAAATGATATTATATTCAGAATGGATTCAGGCGTAGGATTGGAGATTGATGACAAAGCATCTGATGGGGGTTTTAGGTAGCGATCTCGTTGAGTTTAAAAATTGGGACATGAAGTAAGTATGTGTTTAAGCATTTTGGTTGACTGAATGTCGCAATTGCAGATTTGTGGGGTTGATAACTTAATTAGGTGACCGTGTGAGAGATTAGAATGTCCTAAACGGATTCGTTCGAATTTTATGCAATCTTTTCTGATAAAAGCATCCCTTTTATTTTTCAGAAAATTTTTAATGGTTAATTTGTCAATGTTAATTGTTTTGTACCAATCAGATGTTAAGTTAAAGACATTATGTTTTTGAAGATGGTGAGATTTTGAGAACCCATTCAAGTTGTTAATGTTAAAGTTGGTGGATGTTAAGAGTGGATATCTATGGGCTTCTTTTGCTAATTTGTCGGCGAGCTCATTACCTTCGATCCCACAGTGACCTGGGGTCCATATTAATATTACGTTTGGGAAGTTTTCGATAAGGAAATTTCGTATGAAAGATACATAGGTATTATTGTTGCATAAATTGGATATTGCTTTTAGAGAAGATAGAGAGTCACTACATAATGCGAAATAGCCGTTTTTGGACTTAATGGAATTAATAGCTTCTATGATGGCAATAATTTCTGCTGTAAATATGGTTGTGTATCTTGGGAGCACTGCAGTTTTGATAAGTTTACTGTTTGATACTATAGCATAGCTAACTAGGTCGTGGGATTTAGAAGCTTCTGTGTATATAAAAGAGTATTTGTTGTATTTGTTGCGAATTTCTAGGAGCAATTTCTTAAATATTAATGTATCAGTTGATGGTTTTGAAAAATTACTTAGACTAAAGTCTATGGATTTCTGTTTAAAGTGCCACAGGGGTTGTGTTTTTTGTTTAAGTAATGACGTTTTAGTTGGTAAGTCTAATGAATTTGCCAATTCGATTATTTTATAGAGTACCGATTGAATTTTTGGGACTTTTTTTTGCTATTAATACATTTTTTAGTAATCGCATTAAGGGGTGTGTCCTGATTATTATAAATGGTTTTAATTAGACGCGATGTTAACAAATCTCGTTGCTGTTCTAAAGGAATTATATTAGATTCGAATAACATATTGGTTATGGGCGTTGTCCGGAACGCTCCAAGAGCCATTCTTATCGCAGATGATACTTTTGTTTTTATTTTCCTTAAAGAGTATTTTGATGAGTATCCAAAAAAGGGCAAAGAGTAATTAATTTTTGATATTAGAAGAGCTTTGATTATAGAGATCAATGTATATGTGTTGCAGTTAAACTTGTAACTTGATAGTCATTTAATAATATTCAACTGTTTCGTGAGAGAATCTGATAAAATTTATATTTGGCTGTTCCAATCATGTCTTTTGTTTATGACCAAACAAAGTATTTTTAAAGTTTCGACCTGTGTAATGGAGATGTTATTATCGCTCGGTACGGAAACTGTACAATTTCTTTTCCTGCATATATGAACGCATTTGCATTTTGCGCTTGATAGAACTGCACCGGAGTAGATGCACCATTGGTTGATATCTCTAAAAAGGCCTTGAACATTTATGATTGGGTTCTTCTCATGTCCGGATTTTATAATAAGGTGGAAATCATCAGCATATGCAATATAGTCCATCTCTTTATAAAAGGATATTTTTACAAAGTTTATTGTACGCTATGAGGAATATAATTAATGACAGCGGGGAAGCCTGGGGAATTCAATTTTGGAGCGGCCGGCAATGGGAATAGCGTTTACCCACTCGTACCAAAATATTCCTATTGGTCATAAAGTTTCTAATGTATTTTATAATTTTTTGCCCAACCTTCCAAGCCATTAGTTGGTCAACGACCACGTGTATTCCGATTTTGTCGAACGCTTTCTCGAAGTCCACAGATATTACTGTTAGGTGTTTTTTTAAGGAAAGGCAGTCAGCAATTTGATGATCTACGTACAGTAGAGCATCAATTGTCGATTTGCCTCTCTTAAATCCAAATTGACGACTATCGAGAAGCTTGTTGGCCGTCACAAGCCACCATAGCCTGTTTGCTATGATTTTGTCCAAAACTTTTGATAGGCACGGGTTTAATGAAATTGGTCGGTATGAATTTGGTAATGTTTTGTTGGCTTTTGGTTTTAGTACCGGAATGACAGCGCTCATTTTGAATTGCTGTGGTATATAATGCATAAATATATTATTGAAAAGATTCAAAATCCTGAGTTTCATAGTGTTCGGTAATTGTTTTAGCATTAAATATGATATCCTGTCAAAACCAGGTGTTTTACCCTTTAAACTGTCAAGAACCCAGGAGAGTTCTGTTCTATTGTTAGTGCTGTGGATGTAGGTAGTGTTGGTGGAATAATTCTTGTGGAATTGTTTTTATTATTTCTAAAGTTCTGAGTAAAGTTATTATCTGATGCGTTTTAGACCAAAATTCACATATAAGATGCAGTGTTTTTGTTTACCTAAGCAAGAGAATATGATTACAAACAACTCTGAAACAAAACAACCACTGAATAAATGTCTAATAAGTTAATGGAATAACACATTTATTTTAAAGTCAGCATTGCCAGTTGAAAGAAATGAAAAACATTAGGAAAAATAAAAAAAAAAAAACAAAAATAACCATGAAGAGTAAAAGCAACAAGATAAGGAAGTACATTAATATTAAAATAATAAAAATAATACAAATTTGACTTTGTTTTCAATGTAAATTAATTGTTTTTAATGTAAATTTTTAAACTTCAAAAAAATTTCATTTTATTTTCAAAAACATTTTAAGTAATGTGTTTTGCTTAAAATACATAATAAAGTTGTTAGAAAAAAAAATTTAAATTTAATTTAAAAAATGCTTTACAAATTACATATATTATTGAAAAGGTAACAAAAAAGAAAAAATTACAAAAATTTACTAAGTGGCAACATTGCTATTGAGTATTTATATAAAAAAAAAAATGAGAGAGAGTTAAAACTGTAAAACAAAAGTCGTTTCATTGAACAAAGTCTTTGTGTTTGCTATATGAAACGAAATGTGTTTGCTAGTAGCATTAATAAAACAACAGTTTGTTCAGTGGTATGTGCCCATATTCTGTAACTCTCGCGTCGAAAAACTATTCGATTGAAATGTAAGAAATGAAACAAAAATGACATAAATTGAAACAAACAGCTGGTTTTCTCACTTAACTGCGTCTGTAACATTGTTGGCGAGTAATAACTGTCACGTAAGGAAATTTCTCGACAATATACTGAAAAAGTGTGTCTATAAAATTTTTGTGAGAATGTTCCCGCTTTGAACTGTCAAATAAACTCACTCGTAAAAACGGAGTGAGAAAAATTTTTAACACTTAAAAATAAATTAAAAATTCAAAACGCAATGAATATTAACACGGAAGAGATAAGTTTTACGTTCTTGGCAAATTTTTTCATTGCTTAATTATATTGCTTTTAACATTTTTTAAAAATATAGGAATGTTTTCAAAAGCAATTTCTTCATCAACAAACATTAATGTCGCACTTTACATTTTTTGGTATAGCCGACGGTTATATTTTCGCCGCCGTCGTTGAAAATTTTTCAATTTTAGTCAAATTTGATCGCCGTCAACGATATGTTTGACTGGCGTTCTCAAAATCTGCAATTTCATATCGGCTTCGAGTGACATTTATAACGTAACGACGTAATTTATTTTGATAGTTTACGACATGAGTTACAGACACACTTTTTTCTTACTTTTCGAGAAACGATGGAATATTTTGTTTCACATGTTTTCGATGCGAGAAGTTCTCACCAAAGTTACAGAACATGGGTACTGAAGTTTGTTTGAATACGAACTTCATTGAATAAACATATCAGTATGTTTATGAATGAAGTTATTCATGCAGCCCTTTAATCAACATGATAAGGGCATTTCTTATAGTATGTATTCCCTGAATATTTAATTTTTTAACAAGGCAGGTAAGATGTTTCTTAACTTAAGAGTTATCCATTTTCATACGAAATTTTATTTTGAGTACAACTATTTTTAGTCAAAATTTATTATAATTTATAATTTTTTTTAGCAAAATCAATTAAACTATTTGTAAAAATTTTTAATATAAATAATCCTAAAAAAGCTAAAAACATTTTCCAAAAATTCCAAGTGCTAGATGAAAATTTTGCAGCTAAATAAAAATTTTTAATGCTAAATTTAGCTGCAAAAATGGCCACACTGTAAGAGACAACTATAAAAGATCGCTCTTACACATGTGCATGCGCTGGCTTTGAGTTTTTTTTTTATGGCTAATGCGCATGAGTGTGCAATGCGTGCGCTAATGAGAACTCTGTTCAATATGAAAATTATGCGTACACACATGGCTGTTTATTTGCGTGCGGAATTTACTTGTAAAGTCCCCTTTTACAACGTGGCAAGTGGAAGGCAGACATGCGAAGTTTGTTGGCGAGGGGTTGTAGAGGTAGAGTGTGTAATAACATGGCTGTCTGTACTAGTCATTTTTGTCTTTCTATCTCACTGTTCGCAATTTTCATGTTGTTGCTTCATATCATTTTTCTCACACCGATGTAATTTAAGTATCAATGCCTTGAAAATGTTCATCTCCGTCAACAGCGAAAAAGAACGAAAAAAAGACTAATAATTTCTGTCTGTCTATTAATTTCGCGATTGTGAAAGGTGTAGGCATATTCAAAAGAGAATAAGAAAAATGTCTGCTTTTCAATTTAACATTGTAAATTGGGACAAAGGGCCAAATAAACCACAGAAATGGCGTGGCAAACACAAAGTTTGTATCCGTTTTGTGTTCGCCAATAAACAACACAAACAAACGACGATAGTGCTGCGGCAAAGTTTTTGCTGAAATAAATACATTTAGCACTAGACACCACAAAAAGTTTGACAAATATTTAATGTGTCTACTAAACATTAAAATTTTTAAATATTTCTACAAACATGCATCAAATATTTGTCTAAACAGCTAATTTTGACATGTTTGCTAAGCAATTTGTGTGGCTTTTTTTGCCCCTAACATAATAACACGGTGCTGCCAGGTATACGTTCACAGTATTGCAATACACGTAAAAATTACTAATATACCGAAATTTTCACGCATTATATTTTTTAAAATTGTGTAAATTTTTGTAACAAAAGCAAAAGGCTGAATAAATATTTGGAAAATGCTTAAGCAACAAAATTAATGCTGAATTTCATAAATTTTGTAAACAGAAAATTGAAAACAAGAGACAATAAGAAATTAAAACAATAAAATGAGAGAGAATTTGAAGTTACTGCCGACGTTTTAATTATGGGCCTTTTTGCCTGAAGTTGAAGACTCAATTCTATTTGAACACTTATTTAAAAAGTATATTTTAATAATAATAAATAAATAAATTAATAAGAATATAATTTTATTTGTGATAATTGAGAATTTCAAATGTTTTTTTTATTTTAAGAACGCTAAATGGAAAATTCAAAAGCTTGGCTCAAGTTGAAAAGCTTCCCATCTGGCGTGGGAACGCTTGGGAGAGATTCGCTCAGGTATGTAAAAAGAATCTATTTTCTTGTCCTATTCGAAATGAAAATTTTAAATTTATAGGTTTATAAGAAAGCCCTTATAGATATGTCGATATATGTATAACATAATTTATTTTTGTTTTAGGCAAACATGTTAATATAACCATAGGATGTTACAAATGATAATTGCTGCAATACCTATATCCATTTAAAACATATTTTTTAACAGAATAATTTAGCAATTCAAACGGTATGCTATCAAGTCATATTGTCGTAATATCCAAATCGTTTGCAATAATTTAAAAATTTTGTTGTTGTGTTTCAAAAAAAAAAAAAAAAAAATTCCTAAAATAATAAGTCTTTTAAAGTTGTGTTTATTGTTTTGTCATTTCAAGTACCACACTCACAAATTGTAATATAAAATAAATGAAAACTCAGTTAAAATCCGGTCTACTTATTTTTCATTTACATATGTTTAACGAAAGGTCCATTTAATTTTTATTGTCAAAAATTCACCCGCGAATTCCGTAAAAACAAATGCATTTTCAGTTATTTTATGTAATTCAGTTATTTTTAATACAAGTTTTACTCTAATTTCTAAAAAATACCAGACACCTGTCCGATTGTTTTTATAACACTGTACAACAAAATCAAATTTTTTCCAAAATTACAAGGTCCGGGCTATAAATTTTGATAGAGGAGACAAAAAAAAAGAAGACACGTGTATCGGCGTTTTGAAAGTTTACATCTGAATTTCATTTGAGGGGGGTTAAAGTTTCCCAGCTCTGGCACATTCTTATTGTTAATCGGCATAAGAAACCATGTGACCCTTATATTTTAGGTATAAAATGTGTTCAGCAAATTTATGTAGAATGTTACGGAGAACATTTTTGTAGAATATGTTAACCCTCTAACTCCTCAAGGTATGGGTCTTTTTTGTCCTTCCTTAAAAAAGAGCAAAAAACACAATTAAAACAGGGATTAAAGGGGTTAACATGTTCCGGAAAAATATTTGTCGTGAAATTTTACTATAAGTCCCTGAAACATCAAAACGAAAAATTCATCCAGAAAGTCAGAAATAAGACACAACAAAAGAGAGCTTAGGGTTAATTACGCATTTTTTAAAAATTTTATTTTAAAGTATCCCAAAAATTTAGCATGAAAAAACAAACAGTTCAAATTTGATTAAAAATCACTAATATCTCTATTATTTTACCTTCGATAACAAATTTGGATAGGAAGTATTCATTAATTATATTTTTTAGATCTATGAATCTAATGAATGCTTTTGCCCTTATAGCGTTCTTCAATGGGTGCGCATGTCTGATGAAATTTTTCACCATGCTCATCATATTCTGTTGACAACTGGTTCTCAAAGTAATCCATATGGGAATTTAAAAATTGAATTTTTGTTGACATATGAACGCCTAGTTTTTCAAAAGCTCTAAGCATGGTGTCTACGTATATTCGAGCAGTAGGAGAACGATTTTTGCCTAAGACATTGTATATCACTTCCTTAATTCTTTTTCACGCATCAAGCTCAATTGGTGAGATCATTTCGTCTAAGTCAGCGTTTTGCATTAGCTTATATCTGGACCAACAAAAACACCTGTTGGTATGAAACCAATTTTAAGGCTTTCAACAAAAACAACGACTTGAAGAACATATACATACATACCTTCTGTAATCTTTGCTTCGCTTAATTTTGGAAACATTGTTGAATGCTGATTTATTTGTATTCAGACATTTAACAAAGTTTTTTTACAACACCAAGTTTGATATGCAATGGGGTAAGAGAATTTTTTCAGTTGGTAGGTACCAATGCTTGATGACCGATATTGTGCTCTCCTAATATTCCCTCAGCTCTCAACTTCCATTGTTTTTTTGAATATTGGTCGCCTTTCCATCTGCTATCCCAAGTGCATAAAAAGCATCCGTACTTAACGTATGCAGTCTGCATACCTGAAGGGAAACTAACGACTTTTAAGTCACAACAGATCCGCCACTTATGGTCTTCATATTTTACGGAGTCCAGTATTAATTTTATAGAATCATAGCTTTCTTTAATATTCATTCCATAGGCAATTTGAATAGGATTTTTGGTATTATCGTAATACAGAAGTACAGCTTTTAGACTCTTCTTAGATGAATCAATATATACGCCAGTTCTCGTGGTTATACTCAAAATGCATTGCATTCATTATTCCTTTAATGTCGTTGCAATAAGCAAACGTATTATCATCGTTTACTGGAAAGAACGGCAGAAAACTGTCATGACGCTTACGAAAGCTGGTAACATTGACACCAGGTTCAAGTAGATGAAGACTTTTTAAGTCTGCAGCTAAAATTTCTGATTTGGTTTTAGACAGATTCAGTCTCCGAGCCAATGCATTTAAATGCTCTTGTGATAACTTCAATTCCTGTGTAATCACTACCTGTGCAATGAAAGGTTCCTGTTTCAGCGATTGTTCCATCAACATAATGACTAGGACTGCGAAGTGGTAGCACAGGTACTGGGAGATCGTCAGAATGCGATACTGGGAGCATGGCTGATGGTACAGCTTTGTATACAAAACTCTTTCGCCTATATCTATTCAACTTTAATATAGGACTATTTTGGCACAAGTAGCCTCATTATGTTCACCTGGATCTAACCACCGCATAGGAATACCAAACTGCATTGAATTTCGTTGACCTTCAGCGAGAGTTCAAAAATAAAACTATAGTTTTAGAACAAAAAAAAAATTAATTACCTTTGTACCATAAAATTAAGCCATTATAACAAATGCGACAGCAATGCTTCGGCGTCCACAGTTCATCAGAAAAAACTTCTAGCTCAAAATACCTTTTATAGATGTCTTCAACTTTACTATTGAAAAACGCAACTTTATATTTCGGTATAGTATGCTTACCGCAGATATAGCAAAACAAATCAAATTTTTCCAAATAATTGGACATTTTTGGCAAAACAAATCTTACACCTTATTTTGAGTAGCACTTTATTTTACATACTAAATATTATTCTTTCGAATTCGTCCTTAAATACTATTTACAAAATTCTTAAAACTATCTAGCAGGCATGCGTTCGTGACCATGCGCACATATCTTATCTTTTATTTTGAGCTACCTACAAACTGCTAATGAGTTTTTATTATCATAAAATATATGTATAAGGGTGGTTTTCCCATGTACGTGTGGCTAAACATAAAATGTAATAAAAATGTAATAAACATAAATGTAATTTTTGCGGAACATTTTAACCCCTTAATACCTGTTTTAATGGTGTTTTTTGCTCTTTTTTAAAAGAAGTACAAAAAAGACCCATACCTTGAGGAGTTAGAGGGTTAACATATTCTACAAAAATGTTCATTCTACATAAATTTGCTGAACATATTTTATACTTAAAATGTAAGGGTCACATGGTTTCTTATGCCGATTAACAAGAATGTGGCAGAGCTGGGAAACTTTAACCCCCCTTCAAATGAAATTCAGATGTAAACTTTCAAAACGCCGATACACGTGTCTTTTTTTTTTGTCTCCTCTATCATAATTTATAGGCCGGACCTTGTAACTTTTTTTGTGTTGTACAGTGTAATAAGAGAGAGATAGTATATTATTATTTAATTACCCCGTTATACATGTTTGTTTTACTTTTGTTGTACTCACCACTTTGTTTACAAAACAACTCTTAATTATAAGAAACAAGCAGCATGACCGATATGGTGTTCGCAATCATTTTACTTTAAAAATTTTATGTATATAACTAAATAATTTTAACAAATAGATTATGGGAATTTTCTATACAAAACAAGCAAATCGTTTATTACGTTTACTTTTACTTTTTACCACAGATCTATAAATAGATACATAAAAATTAATTTTTTGGTAGTTAAATTATATAAAATAACTGAAAATTCATTTGTTTTTACGAAATTTGTTGGTTATTTTTTTGAAAGTTAAATTATATAAAATAATTAAAAATTCATTTGTTTTACGGAATTTGTGTTTAATTTTTTACGGTTGTATTTTTGACAGTAAAAAATTAAATGAACTTTTCTTTAAAATTAAATGCAAAATAAGTACCTACATATATCGGGTTTTAAGTAAATTTACATTATTAAAAACAACCGAAAATCCGTATTAATGTGCACTTAGTTGTTTGAATAAATGTTAGAATCAGTTAAAAATAAATTTGCTTGGAATTTGAACAGCCGTATTCATATAAAAGGGTAGCCACAGTTTGTACACTACTTACAACGAGCTGCCTACCTAGAATGCCGATTAAGCTTAGTAGCTTGTTAACACAGAGTTTATTCATAACAAATTTTATCCGTCGGCTAACTTTTTATAAATCAACTAAGAAAATAATGATTAAATTGCTCAAAAATTCAACAAGTTTTGCATTAATCATCGCTGGTTTTATCATTTCATTTTATATATTTTTTTTGGTTTTTAAATTAAAATAAAGGCAGTGAAATAAAAAACAATCAAAATTATTCAACATTAACCGCCTGCTTTACACAAGTTGGCAAACGTTTAGCAGCTCGTTAACAAGAGTTTAGCAAATCGTTAGCCAGAGTTTGGTAAGTGTATTATGAATGAACTTTGTGCTAACTTTATGCCAAATTTTCGTTATGAATACGGCTGAAAATGTTTATTTATTTAAAATAACTGAACGGAATATTTCTTAAGTCACCTACATTTCGTTACAGTAATAATATTGTGAGTCCATAGATGGGGGAGTGCACTAATTTTGCAGTTTCAACTCACTTTGTTCATTTTCTTGACTGTTGGATTAAAATAGTTTGACTCAAAAAAAAATTAAAGTTAACGCTAAAAGTTATTCCGTTACTGACAAAATCTTATATAGGTAGTTCCATTTCATTTGCTTATGCATATCATCACAAAAATCCAAAAGCATGTACATAAATAAAAAATTACATTTTTTAAATTTGATTGAGTTATGTTTAATTAGGAATGTAACGAATACCGATACCGATATATCGGCAAATGTTATATATATCGGTATCGGCGATATTTTACTGTCGATATGCCGATACTTTTTTATAGTTTTCTGAACAAATAATTTAATTTTCAATGATTATTTTGTGCATAACAACTATGAGCAAAAATCAAACAGAAATTGTTTCTTTTAATTCTTAAGCTGGAGGTCGATCCACACCATGCGTATGTTTCTTTTTTGGCCTTTTTTCGAGATGCATGCTAAAGTAATACTACATACTTCATGGTTTCGATACATATATGCATTTTACGCGTTTGCTGTGTAACTTGTCAATACAATTTTACACCATGACAATTTTTAATGAGTTTTGTGAAAATAAACATCACTTCGCTAAAACATTTATGTTACTTCGAAGATACCACAAAATCCATAAGCAAAGACACTGCTACATTATTTGACGCTATTTCGCTAGTAAACAGTCTTTCAACATTATTAGAAAATACGATAAATGAATAAACTAAAGCCTATAGTACACGGCATGTAAAAAGACACATGCGCATGTGGTTCTGACGTAATTTTGACGTCATCACACAACACGCAATGTTTAGTGTGGCTTTGCATTGACGTCAAAATTACGTCAGAACCACATGCGCATGTGTATTTTTACATGCCGTGTACTATGGGCTTAAGATGCAGAATAATTTAGAGTCCCAAAAATTGGCGATTTATGTAGCAATAGCACCGAATGAAAGATTTGAGTGTTAAGATAATAATGAAATCTATTGCTTATCTACAATTCTTTACCTTCGATACAAAGCAAGAAAATTTCAAAGATAATAGATCAAAAAACGTCTTATCGAGCTTCTCCACATGGCTCTACATTCCGACAGTGTTGAAGACACGGTCACCCCTACACCTAGTAAAAGTTCTGATAAGTCTACAAGAACTGACCTTTGGAGCGTTTGTGCAAAACTTAAAAGAAAGTTTGGAGTAGGATTATCCTCAGCCAATCCAACGCTGTGGCTCAACTAATGAAGAAGTCTAGATATAGCTTAGATTTTCTAATTTATTCTAATCTAGAGGCTCAGATCCGCTTATTTACTGGCGCAATTAAATGTTATACTCAAATTTTAAGACCATGGCGCAGAAATAATTAAGTTGTCAATTGAGTTCAGTCACATCTGATATGCGATTTTTTACTGCATGTCTGCTTCAAACGCAGTTGCGAAATTATCTCCGCAAAACTTGAGTTGAGAATACTTTGTTTCTTTTTTTTTAAATCTTATATGAATTTTTAATACTTACACTGAAAAAGTTAAAAATTGTCTCTAATCATCAATTTCATAGAATCAAGCAAGCAACATATGTTGATTCTGCACCTATTATCAAAATGACTTTATAGATTACTAAAAGTCTTAAAAACTGAAAGTTGGGAATATTTTTTTTCAATAAATGAAATTTTTAATTCTAATTAAAAAATGATCAAACAACTTTACCGTTTCAAATATTGTGTTAATTGATTTAATTAAATATAGCTCGGGTTTTGACAATTCCCAACAACAAATCGACCATTTTAAATTATTTTATTTTAAACGAAAAAAATCAATTAAGATATTTTGATATTTTATTAATATTTTAATTAAAAATTTATTTCAAAACAACTAAAATGTGAATTAAATCAAAATTGCATTTTTAATTTTGTTTCAACTAAAAATAATTGATTCAATTATCACATTAATTAAATTGAAATACTTTGTAAACAATTTTTTTAATTGATAAAACTACTGATGGGAGATTCCATTCTGACGGGTACAATATTTAGACGCTTTAAACGTCTTTTACTAATAGAAAGAAACACATTTTCAATTAAGTTATTTCTAGAAGGGGTAACATTTTTTTATATACTATTGTTATCTATTTACAAAAATTTATATGAAACGATAAAATAGCCACGAGAGAACTTTAAAGTGCATGACGGGTGCAACCAAATTGGCCAACTTTCATAAGATCATACCACAAAAACACAAAACTCTGTTAATTTTTAAACTTTTATTGTATTATTCTTTTTTATTGTGAAAGATGAGATATCAGACGATGATTATCAAATCAAACATCGTAGAGAAATATAATCCAATAATAATAAATTTGCTCTTTAAGCCATGACGGATGCAACATGCAATTATGACGGGTGCAACGCGTCTAAAATAACTAAACAAAAATTCATTTTTTTTCTTCTTCATTTTCACATAATTATTCAAAATATTGTTATTTATTAATCAACAAATAAAAATACACAATAAAAAACTCATTTGTCATTAATTAAAAATCAACAAAAACTCAATTAATTAATTTTTTCAAATATTTTAAAATTATAAAGAAAAGGTAAAAATAAACAATAAAAAATTCACTTTACAATACGAAAATTATAGCGGTTACACCGCATCTAAGTTATTTCAATAGATACATCAGTATGTTGATGAATCAAGCATGAAATCGGTTTCAAATCGTCCTCATCCCAACTATTTTTTGCTTCGTTTGGGGTTTTGAAAACCAACGTGCTTCTTATGTTGGACTTGGAAGTTCGCCCCATGGAAACTCGATTGCCCTCTTCAAATTGGAATGTGTGTTTTCCTTGAAGTCATCGAATGTTTTTCAACATTTTCCATTCATCATCTAAAACACTCTTCACTGCGTCAATATCTTCCTTTGGTATGAAAATAAAAAAGATGTTTGTACAAAGACTGCGCGCGACATCAAAAAAATCTTGAGCACTGTTAACATGGGCTTGTCGGGACTTTACAGCGGTCCACACTGTTCTTTTTATACTTCCACCCAGTCCATCAACCGCCCTTTGCCATGTGAAGCAGCAAAAAAGTTCCATTCAAGATGTTTTACCCCGTATTCAAGTTTGAGTGCATTAATGCTTCCTATTACATAACGATTCTTGAATTGAGCTGCACAATTGTCGCTGAAGATGTATTACATATAATATTTTCATTGATAGACTTTATGTACTGCAGAATTTTTTGCAGAAAGAGATGCACAGCGTATTTACTGCGTTTTAATTCGTCACTTATTATAATAACGGAATGGAGATTGTCCTTCATCCAAATACAGCAGGTGAAAAGAGTTACTTGTCCATGACACCAATGTACTGACTGAATTTCATCTTGACTGATGAGCCCATAATTCTCGGCAAAGTCTATTTGTACAATAGCTTTCTCATCAGTTAAGTTTTGTTTTTCAGTTTGAAAGTAGTCTGACTGTACTCAGTGTTGTCATGTAATTCATTTATCGCTTCATCTAAAGGTTTGCTGACCATGATCTGTTTTGGTCTCTTTTGCTGACAAATCCAGGTCTTCCAACGCACAATGGGATTTTAATCTAGGGCAATTTCCCAAATATTTGATTCTTGCACTCTTCACAATTGCTTGACATGCAATCTTCGTTATTAGTATTACACGATATTTTGTTAAGAAACTCTCTATGCGATTGTGGAAAATCCGAATTCTTCGAAATAATTTCAAGAAGCGCCATAAAGATTAAGTGTGTTATACATACACAAACATTATGAGGAGTATGGCTCTCAGGCCTCTCTTTATAAAAAAGGCTCATACATATAGATGTTTAGGCGTACAAAGTTTTAAAAATTTCATACGCTTCATAATCATCGTTCTCTTCTGCATTTTCTCCTTTGTTCCCACATTTAACTTAAACGATTTTACATCCTTCATTCCAGGCATTTGTCTGCTAATATCATCCCTGTTAAAGAAATCAGAAATCTGTTGTGAGTTTCCAAGGCATTGCGTTAGCCGACACAATTTCAGAAGGTACAGCAATTTGGAATTAACCAGCTATTTTTTTTACAACAGCTTTAGCTTTAGTGGGACTAGTAGGCAGGTTACGCTTCACTTTTGCCACTGCCTTACCCAATGTGCGGCAACTCTTGTAACTAGTGCTCGCTTTTTCTATGTCTTTTTCTTAACGCCGCTTTCTAGTTGCCTGCATTTTTTCCTTAGACTTTTTTCTCCAATTTCTTGAAATCTTCATCCGACTCCATTTAAATTTTCATGGCTGCTCTCCGCTTGGAGTCACGAGCACTTTCCCTTTGCAAATGTTCTGCACACTTTTCAGGATTTTGTTTTAGCATCCGTCTGCACTTTTGTTGAACAGTCTCCATATTTGCCTATATGATCAATATGAAAATTAAAATGAAAATATGAAATATGATCAATTATACAATAAAGCTAAAAGTCATTTCCGTTGCACCCATTTTGAATTAACGTTAATTTCAACTCTAACCAGAATATACACTTCACTTTAATAAATTTCTATTTGTCTCTGACTTTTTCTTACTTTCACAAAGTTTCAAAACATTGGCATTTCATTTCTATGAAAAAAGTAGACTTTAAAACGTTTTGCATGACGGGTGCAACGTATTAACATTGGATTTTTAATATAAATAATTCTGATGAACTAAAAACAATTACTTATTTTTTTTATATCGCTGATTGATAAATGTTTGCAGTTCAATATACAAAATAAAAATATGATCACAATCTGGCAATAACAGCTGTTTTGAACAAGTGTTACCATGTGTGAATTTTCTGTTCGCGCCAAATCTATGAATCTTAATGCTTCGAAGTGCACAACAAATTTATATATAAGCTTACGTCTAAAAAAATTATATTATTATAAAATATAGATATTTTACTTTAAATTGGCATCAAAAAAAGTATCAAATAGTGTGATTTGAAGATTGATGTTAAAAGTTGTCTAGAATAGAATCGCCCTGATCATTTTTTCTGTGTATCATCTCTTACACTGTTTTTTTCTTTTTTTTTTTTTGTTTAAAAAATTATTTAATTTAAATTCATTTCATTGTTTTTAAAATCTTATTAAATATAATTAATAATTAAAAAAATAATTAATAATCTCTTACACTGTAAATTAGTATAATAAAGAAATTACTTTACTTGAGTTTTGTTATTTTTACCTTGAATTTAATTATATATTGTTATCGGTATCGGCGATATTTTGTTCTTGAATATCGATTTCGTATCAGCAATAACGCGTATCGCTACATCCCTAGCTTAAATGCACCTTTTTTTGATTGCAAGTTCAAATTTTGCAATAATTGAATTGAGTGCATTTTTTGCGTTCACTATGCTGGTAAAAAATAGTACAAACTCATTTTTTTGCAGTTTTATTTAATTATAGAGCAATGATGATTTTAATCAATATTTTTGCACTTCCCCTAACTATATAACTACACAGTAGACATCTAAACTTGCTTACAACAATCTTATTTTTTCGTATTGTTATTTTAAGACATATGACTACTAATTATATATTTTATTTAAGTTTACTAATTTCTAATTTTAATGTGATGAAAACATATTTTTTTACCATTTCTATAAAAAAGTTTAATAAAATTATGATAAAAAAAATAGTGTCTTATTTTTATTAAAATTTTACGTTAGGAATTCTCGGCAATTCCACTTTTGCCATTTTCAGATTCCACGTTCGTTCACAAAAGGAGATACATATATACACAGCGTGTCAAATTTGCGATTTATTGTTATAGTAAAGCCCCTTAATGTAATATAAAATACTTTCGGAATGACCCTAATAATACCTTTATAGCGAATTTACACTACAACGAAATCTAGTACTTTCGAGATTTCGAGCAAAATCTAGTTGTTTTTGGCTAGATTTCCCGTACAAAACAAAATCTACTCCGTAACTAGATTTTGACGAAATCTATTCGAAATCTAGTAGTACTTATTGATGCAACTATGTTTTTCCCCATATAGCACTAAAAACTACTTCCCTGCACAAGAAAAAAATTACATTTTAACAAAAAACAAAACAAAAATAGCTGCTTGTTAAAATTGTTAAAAAAATTTCAAAAATTTTGTGAAATAGTAAAAAAATGCAAATGACAAATAATATTGATAAAATAAATGAAGTTGATTATAAAGAAAATGTAATGCAAATTTTTAAATGCCTATTTCTTTATATGTAAGTATGTGTTACACAAAAAACTTTCAGTCGGCGGTTTTTGTTGTGAAAACCAAATCTCGCTAATGTCAAACAAGAAGATTTGGAGGAAGCTTTCAAATGAAATCTACTAGATTTCGATGTAATATAAATGCCATATAAAAGAAATGACAATAATTTCCTAAATAATTTGTGTTTTATTTAAAATCAACATCGGCCCTTAAATTATTCATTACTCCCATAAAATCGGAAATTAAAAATCTCCATCCAATGGTCCAAATTTTCGATGACGCTGAGGCATAATTGAGGTTCTATACGGTTAATGTGCCGAATTATCTCATACTTAAGCATTTAAATTATTGCTGGCTTATCGACGTACACCTTTTCTTTCAAATAACCCCCAAGAAAGAAGTCCAACGGTGTCAAACCACGTGATCTTGGCGGCCAGTTGACATGGCTACCAGGTGAGATAACACGGCCATTGAATTTGTCGCGCAAAACAGCCATTGTTTCGTTAGCTGTGTGGCAAGTGGCACCGTCCTGATTAAACCACATATCGTCCACATCCATAACTTCCAATTCGAGCCATAAAAAGTTCGTTATCATCTCACGATAGCGAACACCATTCACAGTAACTGCCTGACCGGCCTCATTTTGGAAAAAATACGGCCCGATGATGCCGCTTTGTGGGTGCATTGGTTTTTCGACAATCACTCTTGGATTATCATTCGCCCAAATGCAGCAATTCTGCTTATTGACGTATCACTGAAGATGATTTTCACGATATGCATTTTGATTTGAACGCCCATTTTCATACTAAGCCTGAATAACTTTAACGCGTTGCTCGATTGTGTATCTTTCCATGGTTCAAATTGAGTTAGTCTGAAATTGAAAAAATGGCAAATGAAATGCAGAAAAAACTTGAAGTTTAGGTGGGGTTCACATTCAACATCGGCCCTTAAAATTTAACAGATAAATAACGTAATCTGCATTTTGCAGTATATTTTCCCATAAATTGTGCAGTTTTTTACCTTTACTTATTTTACTTTTAACTTTGATATAATGATCGTATATTTTTATTTAAGCTCTAGGTATTTTTTATGAAAAAAAAAAAAAAAAAAAAAAAAAAAAAACAAAATTATATATTTTTTTAATTATTTTCAATATTTCGATAACCGTCATACTCGGATTTCTCATAAAATTCAGAAAAACTTATTAACATAAATACAAATAGTATTGTGGTTAACTTAATGAACTGTTTATGGATTTTAATCCAAATTTTCGCATTTTAATCAGGCTAAAGTTCATTAAATTCAATTTTCATTAAATTATTTTTATGAAGATAGGCAAACATTTCTGAGGAGATAGTGTGGTTACTATTAACAAACGTCAAATCAACCACTCCGTGAACGTGGATTCAATTCCCACTCAGCCAAGAACGAAAAATTATCAATAAATTTCATGTTGTAAAATTCCTTTCCTAATAAAAATAATTTAATAATTACATACGAATGCAAAGGAAAATGTGTAAGATTATTGGTGTTTGTTTCGTAGTGAATCAAAGATGAAGCGGAAAGTGTTAACCTTATCAACAAAAAGTGACATTTTATGTAGCTGGCTTGGATAAAGGTTTAAGCGTTACTTCTCTTGCATATAAATATGAAGTGCCCAATTCAACAAATGGTGCTACATATTAAAAAAAAAATAAAAAGATTATTTTGGAAATGGCTACAAGTGATGGGTGGCTGCAAAAATGTGGAAAACAATCATCCAATCCAGAATTGGTTGAATGTTTTTAAAAAGAATTTTTTTCTAAAATAACAAAACACAATTTGACACATGATCAAATATACAATGAGCACGAAACTGTTGGTTTTTTTGAAACCGCTTCCAACCAAAACCTACGTTTTAAAAAGTGAAAAAATTAATAACATATGAAAAAATGATTTGAAATACTTATTTCATATTCTCTCGATTATGTGAACTTCTTTATTTAGTGAAAATGCCTGTCTGAATTAGTTCATATAACCGAGCGGCTGTAAAAAACATATCGCACTACTTCCTCTAAAGAGAGTCAACTGAAAATTTTTCAATTTCCACTTTATGCAAGAAATCGATTTTCAGTGGTCATATCTCATATCCCACTGTAAAAATCTTACATCATTTTTTCTTGTATTTTGTCAAAAAAATGCAATTGTATCTTCCTTTGTAATATTAATATTAAAAAAAAAAGAAAACAGTTTTTGTCTCTACTGAAAATTTATAAATTTTGATTTAACCCCCTTTAGAGGAACCAGTGCAATATGCATATGAACATAAGTATACAAAACTCCTGCACAAATGCATTTGAATGCCGCTTGAAGACATTCGTTTGTTTTTTAAATACTAATTGTCGATTAATCTTGACTAACAAATCAAATACTATATTGCGCAAAAAACATATGCACATACAAAATATAAAAGGGTAATTCATGGTGATGTTTGATTTTCAATATAATTTTTTTATAGATTACGCGTGACTCGTATTAAACTGCTTTGTCATTTTCGCTGTAAAGTCATCGTGGAAATACTCACACCACAACAGCGCACACAGGGGCCAAAGGCGGTGATTTCACGGATTAATTAAAAAAAGTTCAAGAACCGTGCAAACAAAAAGTACTCGGTTAAAGTGCACAAAAATCTACATCATTAGGCAAAACCAAAAAAAAAAATTTCAGTTATGTAACGGTGTTTTTGTAGTGACGCGCTGAAACTAAACATTGTAAGAAAAAACAAAAATAGTTTAAAACTTTTTGTAATAAAATCCATTTAACCGAAAGTAATTTAAATAAGTATTAAATAAGTATGTCATTCTGTCTGTCGCGCTCGTTGAAGATAGACGTGTTTTATAAGCTCGGCATACGGTTTATTTTTTTACGTGAACAAATAAAGTATAAAAAAAAAAGTAAATAAAAGAAAAGAAAAAAATACATGTATGTACATACATACATAAACATACACATTTTTTATTCTCGGTGTTGATAAACAATAACAAATAAGAAGAGCACAACTGTAAACAGTAAAAAAAAAAAACTCTTATGAGTGCAAACAGTGCAAAAACAATTAAGCATAATGATAGAAATGCATATATCACAGTGAGTGTTAACGAAACAAATGCAGAAATAAAAAAAAGAGTCGATGATAGCAAATACCTAACGGCTAAACCTATTACTCGTACGCGATCCCTCTCACCATCTGTTTTTAATAATACGGTTGATACACTAACAAATATAAAACCTTCAAGCATTGCCTCAACGGCAAAAACAATTTTAATAAGTGATAAAAATATTAACCCTCAATCAGGCACAATAGAAAACTCTGTATCACCTTCGGTGTCTAATAATACGGTTGATTCGAATACAATAAAAAATATAAAACCTGCAAGCGGTGCCTCAGCGGCAGAAACGATTTTAACAAGTGATGAAAAGATTACCCCCAAATCAGGCATGATGGAAAACTCAGTATCACAGGTGAAAAGCGGTCAAAAGCCTCAAGTACAATTTGGAATGGATAGGTACATAACAGTGCTAAAACGGGGTCGCAGCCCAACTTCTTCTGCAGTTGCTTCTGTCCCAAAAGTTTTAAAAGAGGGTACAGCTGATAGAATAAGTTCTCAAAATCGGTTTGCAATTTTGGAAGAGGAATCCTCGGAAGCACAAAACGTTACAAAATCTTCTAAGCCACCCCCGATATATCTTAGAGAGCAAAACTCAAGTGATTTAATAAAGAATTTGATCTCGGTAATAGGTGAAAATTCTTTTTATGTAGCTGCAATAAAACGTGGTAGTATAAATGAAACTAAAATACAAGTTAATCGTGAAGATGATTTTCGTAAAGTAATAACTAAATTAGAAGCACTAAAAAAAAACTTTTATACATACCAACTGAAGAGCAGTAAAGGTCTTCAGGTAGTGATAAAGGGCATTGATTCATGCGTAGACCCAGGTGAAATAAAAACGTTTTTAGAAGAGAAGGGCTTTAAAATTAAAAATGTAGTTAATATTAAAAATAGAGAAAAAAATCCCCAGCCACTATTTCGTGTGGAGTTAGAACCCGGCGACGTTAAGCTTAAAAAAAATGAAACTCATCCCATTTACAGTCTGAGATATATCCTGTATAGGAAAATAACGATAGAGGAGCCGCATAAAAGGAACGGTCCCGTGCAATGTTTAAACTGCCAAGAATTTGGTCACACTAAGGCATACTGCCATTTAACACCTGTTTGCGTTGTATGTGGAGAATTGCATGGCACAGCTCTCTGCGATAAGTCTAAAAACGACCCCAATGTAAAAAAATGCAGCAACTGTGGTGGTAATCACACTGCCAACTATAGAGGATGCCCTGTATACTCTATCGTCAAGCGCTCGGTTGGACCGAAACCTAATCCACCTCAAATTCAGGAAACACATCAAAATAATACTAATGACATTCATGTACCGCAGCCTAGTAATAACAGAACATCCTACGCTAACGTCCTAAAATCAAACCATATGCCAATGCAAGGTGATTTGCCAAATAATGATGAGACCCCAGTTTCTAATTTAAGTCGTCTAGAAAAAACCATGGAAACACTAGTACAAACAGTAACAAACTTTACGAATACAATGGGTAATATGATGCAGGAAATGTTAAGAATGCAATCGATGTTATTGCAAGCTGTACTTAACAAGCCATGAATTGTTTAAAAATTTGTTTTTGGAACGCAAACGGCATTCGCCAACATAAAAATGAACTAGAATATTTTCTTAAAAGTAAACAAATTGATGTAATGATGGTTTCTGAAACTCATTTGACCTCAAGAAATACGTTTAAAATTAATGGTTATTTATTATATGATACCAAGGACCCTCGAGATAGAGCTTGTGGAGGTTCTGCTATTTTGATAAAAACCCGAATCAAACACTACTTAATGTGTGATCATCGTGAAGATTATCTGCAAGCAACGAATATTTGTGTTGAAGAGCTAAATCGAAACGTTGTACTTTCATCTTTATACTCTCCACCTAGATTTTCAATATCAGAAAGCCAATATTATAAATATTTTAAATCATTAGGACCCTGTTTCCTAGCCGCTGGCGATTACAACGCTAAACATACCTTCTGGGGTTCACGGCTCATTACACCAAAGGGTCGTGTTTTGTATAATACAATGTCTAAAATGGATTTAAATGTGGTCGCGAGTGGACAACCAACTTATTGGCCTACTGATCAGCAAAAAATTCCAGATGTCATCGATTTTGGCGTGGTTAAAAACATCCCCGCAGAAACGATTCACGTTGAAGCTTCTTTAGAATTATCTTCTGATCACACACCTACAATTCTTACCATATCAAACCCTTATAGAATTGTATCTCCGTCTGGTTACTTAGTGACGTCAGCCACACAAATAAATTGGTTAAAATATAAAAAATATCTCAGTACCCACTGCACTGAAAATATTCCGCTTAGAACACCGGAGAATGTGAATCTTTCTATTGTAAATTTTGACAATTATCTCAAACTAGCTGTTCAACATTCTAGCATAGCCCGCAAAAATATCAAAAATAGTAAAATATATTCTACTGATGTCGAGCGTCTCTTGACTGAAAAAAGGAGAGTTCGAAGAGAGTGGCAATTGCACAGATCCCCTTAACTTAAAAATTTACTAAAAGAGTGCACAAAAAGGCTAAGAAACTTACTGCAGTCTCAAAAAACGGCTTCTCTGGAAAAATATCTTAAGGAACTTGATGCAACTCCTCAATCTGATTACTCATTATGGCGTGCAGCTAGAAATCTTAAAAGACCAGTTATCACTAAACCACCATTAAGAAACTTAAATGGACGTTGGGCACGAAATGACATAGAAAAAGGTAATATTTTCGTTAATCATTTGAAAACCGTATTTACCCCTCATACATCTTTCGATACTGCGGTCGAGTTACCACCTGTTGCTGTTAGATCAGCTGTTCCACTAAGGTTTGAAGTAAGAGAAATCGAGAAGGCTATTCATGATTTAAACCCCAAGAAAGCCCCTGGTTTTGATAAGATCAGTAACAAAATGCTTTTGGAGCTACCCAGCATAGCAAAGAAAATTATTCTACTAATTTTTAATGCTATTTTACGCCTTGAATACTACCCACAAGAGTGGAAAGTATCCTTAGTTACCATGATACCTAAACCAGGAAAGGATCCCACAAAAGTTGAGTCATATAGACCTATAAGCTTATTGTCTAATATATCAAAGCTTTTTGAGAAACTTCTAGTGTCTAAATTAACGCCGATTTTAAATGGTAACAGATGTATTCCCAACCATCAATTCGGTTTTAGAAGAAAACACAGCACAATTGAACAAACTCATCGAATAGTAAATGTCATAAGAAAAGCCTTTGAAGAAAAAAAATATTGCTCAGCACTCTTCATCGATGTGTCTCAAGCTTTTGATAAAGTCTGGCATGAAGGTTTACTACTGAAATTGCAGCAAAACTTACCAGCAAATATACACAAGCTGTTACAAAGCTACTTAGTCGGTCGTCAATTTATTATAAAAGAAGGCGAATTTTTAAGTCCTCCACAGCCAATTAGCGCTGGAGTCCCACAAGGCAGCATCCTGGGCCCTCTATTATACTTAATTTATACTTCGGACTTGCCAACAAACAGCTACACCCATACCTCAACATTTGCGGACGACACAGCTTTTCTAAGCGTACACGCAAACTGTCAAGAAGCATCTCGTTATCTACAGGATCATATATTTGAACTAGAAAGGTGGTTAAAAAAATGGAGGATAAAGATCAATGAGCAAAAATGCGCACATATAACATTCACATTGCGTCGGGAAACATGCCCTCCTATTAAAATAAATAATCAAATAATACCCCAACACTCGCATGTAAAATACCTCGGTATACATCTAGATCGGCGTTTAACGTGGAAATGGCATATAGAAGCGAAATTAACTCAAATGAAACTAAAAGCAATTCAAATTAATTGGCTCATTGGAAGAAATTCTGTTCTTAGTCTCGATTGCAAACTTCTACTCTACAACTCTATCTTAAAGCCAATTTGGTGCTACGGTATTCAGTTATGGGGCACTGCCTCGGCTTCTAACATCGAAAAAATTCAAAGGCGCCAAAATAAACTTCTTCGAATAATCACAGCCGCTCCCTGGTACGTCAAAAACTCAAATATCCACAAGGATCTCAATGTGCCATTAGTAAAAACTATGATAACGAAATATGCAGTAAAATATTTAAAAAGGCTGGAACTGCACCCAAATCCATTAGCTAGAAATATTTTAAATTATGGCGGCCACACTCGCTTAAGAAGAAGAGACACTGCAGCACTCACCCAATCAGATGAGCGATAAACACCTATATATGTAAACAGAAACCGTGATGACTAAATCTTTTGTGTTTGGCACTGGCAGGACATAAAGCAAATATTAGGATAAGATTTGATTAATTATTGTTAGTTCATATTTAATATATGAAGATTCAATAAATAAATAATGAAAGAAAAAAAAAAAAAAAAAAAAAAATAAGTATGTAATAAATGTAACCATGCAACCATCAAGCTCATTATTTATATAAATGTTTTGCTTAAATTTGTAAAAAATTATTTGTGGTAGTGCTTTTATTTTTTATGTTTATATGCAAAAAAAAAAAAAAAAATGGTGTTTCTCGGTTTAAGTGGACATAAAGTTATTAATTGGGCTCAATTAAGCAGAGATTTGACCTTTATTTTAAAGGTCAAATAAATTTAGATTTTTGCAAAAATATAAAATCAAAGTATGCTCTATGAAAAATGTCATGCATAAAAACAAAGATTAATGGCGATTTCTTTTCTGAGAAATATGTTGCATAAATGGTACATGCTCTATCTCTTTTGTGTAGAGCATGTACCATTTATGCAACATTTTTCTCAGAAAAGAAATCGTCATAAGTTTATCAGTTCTTAATATCGTTGGGTTAAAGCTAAAAAAAAAAATTTGAATAATTGTTCATTGTGTCGTGATTAAAATGCCGTTCACGTTAGTTGAATTAAACCGTAATAGATTACCGACAAACCGCGATGTGACACAACATTTATTATTTTTGCGCGCTAGAAACAAAAATCTCAGATTCGATCTTCCCAAATTTTTCAGCTGTGCAATTAATGACATTGCAAAAGTATGGCAAAGTGCACATATTCCTACAATAAACAAAATAAAATATGCCGCCAAAAAGTCGTGGATCATTTATTTTTTTCTTTTTTTAGCCCAATCTTTATCCATACATGATCTAGAAACTAAATCCGCTATCATATTAGAGTTGTCACAAAATTTCATTTACTATATATATTCCAGAGCACCGTGTAAAATGCATTAATATGCAAAAATCTAAATTATTTACATACAAAGATGATGTACTTGGCAAAAAAGAAAATTTGATACCCATATTGCCTTATTTAAAACGAAGGGTTACCACCCCATTGCTAGTCTACCATTGAGCTAGTCTACCAGTACCGGGGTTGCGGGTTCGATTCCCGCCAGAGACTCTGGTATCCTGCAGAAAAGCAAAAAGCTTCGCGGGATTTAGTGTAGGAATAATAATAAAAAAAAAAAAATTAATTAAATCGACTAAAGATTAAAATATGTTAATTTGGCATTTTTATTACAAACAACCCCGAACAAAAAATTCAAAAACCATTCTTTTTTACCTTTCTTATGAAACGCATATTGTATATGTTGATAAGGCCCCTTTCAGACAAGCAAAGTTTACTTTGCAAAGTCTTGAGTTTATAGAAGAGAAGGGAAAAGAGCATAGCGGGGAAGTACTCACAAATTCGTTTTGTTTTTCGTTCGTAGATTATACCTGAAGTTGGCTGCAACTTTATATTTATATACAGCGTTACAGCGTTGTGAAAACAGCACATAATATTATTCCTGCATTTCATGTTCAAATCGTCTGAGATACGTTAATGGACTGGGGAAATTTTAATAACTTTAAAATTTTTAAACCAAATTTTGTCTTTTATATATCATTAAATTTTTGCATTTAATTGCAAAAGTAATTATTTAATGGGAAAATTTTTACAAAAACTGAAAAAAATTTAAGAAAAATATACAGAGGTATTTACCCACGCTTTTCGTCATGTACGCACATACTTATAGCACAAATAATAACAACAGCTGTGGTTATGCGTTGCAAAAAGTATGTTTGTGTATTAGAGCGACTCTCCAAAAAAAGTGCTCGATGTACCCTCCTATAAATGAACCTTGGACTTCTTTAAGATGACATTTAAAATATTTTGGCTCCA
This sequence comes from Pollenia amentaria, assembly GCA_943735925.1. NCBI lineage: Eukaryota > Metazoa > Arthropoda > Insecta > Diptera > Polleniidae > Pollenia > Pollenia amentaria. The sequence continues at coordinate 61,822,876 of OX031008.1, read as the reverse complement.
GCTTTGACCTCTCGTGAGCTGGACCATTGTGAAATAGGGTATATTTTCGCATGTTTTGTTAATTTGAGAATCTGTTTCCTTGGTCCCCTTTTAGACAGGCAAAGTTTACTTTGACAAAGTCTGTTGAATTCTCTTTTAAACTTTGTTTGGTGCTCAGACACACAATGTTTAATTTGACAAATTTTTCTTTTCTCTTGTTTGAATATAATATATAAACAGCTTTGCCAGAATGATGATTTTATCATATATTGGATTATTTTTTTAAACAAAAATATGATTAAAGATTTTTTTCTCAAATGATAATTTTTTATTTTTAGAAAGTACACGATTATTTAAACAGTCACTTTTTAAAATAATAAAGTTTTGCATCAGCTTGATGCGCATTGGTGCTGCACACTTTTGTAGAAAGTATCTAGAATACACAAAATTGCATCAATATTTCTGGACATAAAAATATTAAAAAAAGGCATATTATAACCTATTTCCAATGTGCGAAAGAATTCCTTCTTTCGAACAACTACATTTAAAACAAAAACAAATTCTAAAAACTTTGTTTTTATTTTAAATGTATTTGTACGAAGTAAATAATTCTTTCGCACATCGGAAATAGGCAGTTAGAATATTGATAAAAAAAATATTTGTGAAAAGAAAAAATGTATTTTTATAAAGTTTCATATACTGACGAATTATGTTTTTATGTACATATTTCAATTTAAATAATAAGAAGTATGTTTTTATAAAAAATTAATAATTCTTACTATTTTTCCCTTGTTTTAAAAAATTTAAATTAAGAAAAAAAAAATTTAAGATTTTCCTCTTCAAAATATGATTTCTTTCGCCACATGATAATTTTCATTCCAATATCGTGAAGGTCGAAAGTAAAATTTGAAATACTTGCAATTTCTGAAGGAAAGATAGCGAAATATTCAGGCCTGTCACAGAAATCAATTCCGATCGAAAGTGGAAGTGATTTCCTATCTTGATTCCACAAAAACGAAACCACTTTCGATCGGAATTGATTTCTGTGACAGGGCTGATTGTATACTTTTGTGTCGATTTTCATGAAACTAGAAAAATATACGAAGACAAAAGAGTGCAAAATGGAGATTAAGTCTTATGGCGATTTCTTTTCTGAGAAAAATGTTGCATAAATGGTACATGCTCTACACAAAAGAGATAGAGCATGTACCATTTATGCAACATATTTCTCAGAAAAGAAATCGCCATTAAATGCACTTGGGGTCAAGTTGTGCTAAAAAGGTCAACGGAAAAAAGAAAGACAAAAAACAGAAAAATGTACTTTGGACTTCAAGAAGAATTCTTGATAAAAAGTATGGAAAAACAGATGTAAGGAAGAACACTTAATTCAATTAAATAGATAACACTATGCAACAAGCAAAAATTCCTTGAATAACCACTATATTTTTTTGATCCGCTATAGTCATCTAACTACAAAAATCATCATTATTTCAAATTCTATGGTAAGATTTTTTTTAAAAAATGAGGTTTTTGAAAAGGCTGCTCCTTACATCTTATCGTAACTTTGGAACGACGTACCTGATTTTGTTACGCAATCCATCAAAACATTTTAAATTACGCCAGATTTAAGTTTCTCTAATATCATTTTTTAATTTAGCCATTATTTTTGGAGTTAATGAGGCCGAAGTGGCAAAAGAAATATTTTTTTTTTGTTTTTTTGTAAAATTTTTGAATTCAAAAAATTAATAAATATTTAAATCAACAAATACTTACCAGTTGTAGTACTTAAGCTCAAAGCTGCATGTATTAGAAGTAAAATAAATTTTATTTCATGAAAATCCATGGATCCATGGTCTTTAATACTATTTATTTAAATATATTTTAAATCCCCATATGTCTTATTTTTATATTGTTTAAAAATTACTTGTATTATTTGTTTAATTGTAATAGCTCATGTTTAGTTGTTGACAATGCAACTGAAGTTCGGTTGCCATCCATAATCGATACATTAATATATTGTCTGTTATTTATTTGATAATAAAATGTAATACACACAATAATATAAAACTGTTTAATATTTTACTTAGCGTTTTTATATTATGTTTGTGTTAGTTAGCAATATTTTAGCAAAGTGTTCAATTCAAACAACAGAGTTGATTGATTCAATTAAACATTTACTTAAAAATAATGTAAAAATCAAGTAAAATGTTAATTAAAAAAATATTCTGTTTTAATTGAATTAATTGACAACGTAATTAAATTTATTCTAAAATTAAAAAACCACTATTAATTGAAAATAAACCGGGAATAATAATTTTTTCTATTAAAAACACTAAGAACCTAATTGTGTAAAACGCAACGCAACGCAATTTGTTATTATTATTATTTTTATTTATTTCTACAATTATTATTATTGTTACTTTACTGCCTTTTCAATAACGTTTCTGGTTTATTTCCTTTATAATAAACCTCTTGAGTTCTTTTATTGCAACTTTAATAAAATAAATAAAACACTTTACTTTATAGCTGTACTATAAACTATTCACGCCACTTTATTTAGAACTTAGTCAATTTTACCACTTATAATTGCGATTTGCACACTTAAATAATCGTACTAATACTGATTATCGATGCCAACCTTCGCGAGTATTTATACTCTGTTCGCTGACATCTAGATGTCTCTAGATCATTCTACTCGGCGAAATGTCTGTAACATTTTCGACATTTCTGGGCGAATCGAGATTTTATTATCTTACAGCGAATATCATTATGCATTAACACTGTGGCTGAATTTAAATTGATTTATACATCAATAAACTAAAGCATACTTTATGGGTTAAAGATAATCTCAACACTATTATGGTAAACATTTATCTATAACAATCATAACATTACATTTGTACTAGAAAATTCTGTACAGTGGGTTTACATTAAAAATATGCGAAACTTATACAATAACATTTTAAACTAATAAAATTACTAATAAACTAAACTTATTCTTAACTAAAGTTACTTCCGTAACATTATTATTTTTATTTCTCATTTCTTCTATTATCATTATTTATTATTTATTGGAAAATAAAATATTTCTTATAATAAACTTTTCTAAAAAAATAAAACATTTTGTTTAGTTGTTCGACAAAAAGATGGACTCAGAAAGGCTTTTTTACAATACAATACAATAAGTAAGCAATTTTTTGTTATAAATTTTATATAAAAATTAAAAAAAACTTTCTTACTCAAATTATGGCTAATTATTCTTATGAAAATAACTACCAATTTTCTTGACATCATAACTACCTTCCGCCACAACCTAATATACCGAAATAAGGGTAAGTCACATATGAAACAAAAAACCGCATTAACAAATTCTGCTTGTGTCAAAAGTTATAGACTTTTGACCGCTATTTTTAAATTTCCCACACTGTGCGGCTTTTTGCTTGTATTACATAGGGTATCCACCTGAGATAATATCTGATATAATATCTGAGAGAACGTCGACAGAATGAGAGAACACATTTTCTTTTGTTAATCTTAATATTAAACAAGGGGAACACGTATCTTATAAGATTTCATAATCGACGATTCTCGTACAGGTAATTTTTATCGTTTTAATTCTTTTGTTTTAGTTTTTTGATTTTTTAATTTAAAATATTGTTTTTTTTTAACACTTTTTACAAGATTGGCACTATTTGCATTAATAAATTACACATTTTAATAATGGTGGCTTATTATTGTTTAAATGTATGTATGTATGTGAATTTTTGACAGCTCATCTTATAATATAGTTGTTATAAGATTTCTTATAACAACTGTCTCATAACATTCATTATAATATTAATATTAATACTAATACTATTTGAGAGTCCACACGTAAGATAATTCTCTCTGCGATTGAATTTGACGTTTGCTAATATAAAAATCTTATATCTTATCTCATTTTAAATTTTAAACCAAAAGAGAGTTTAACTTGCTCTGATTTATTTGCCCTATGTAAATTTTAACTTTTTTCTATTTCTTGCAAAATTAATATTATTTTTTAATATTAAGGGAAACGGTAAAGGCGTCCCCATATTTTATAAAAAAAAAATTAGTATCAGTATTTAAGTGGTATCAGTGTTAATAACGATATCAGTTAAGAGTTTTAGAATAAATATATGTAGGTACTTTTAAATTGGACTTTAATATGAAATGACCCTTATAAAGAGTGAAACATTATTTATTTCTACTTCAACATTCAACTCATTATCGAACCATTTGTATTTATAACGTGATTTCTTGAGTAACTTTAGTCAGTTTCATTAAATGTGTTAGTTTGTTCGCAAGTCAAGTTTGAGGACGGGGAGTGGAGAGGAGCATATGTATACAAAACAACGAATGTTATAAACAAAACAAAAAATAAATACAAATAACCAAATACTTATATGTACATATCTATGTACATACGTACATATATATGTCAATATAAATATGTATGTATTTTTAAATAAAAACAAACGATTAATAAAATTCGTATTATGTACACACATATCGCTGCCTGAAAAGTAAAAAAGGTGTTTTTAAAGTTTTAAAAGAAGAAATTTCATATATGTAGGTATTTTTGTTTCACTGAATCATGACATTTTTTAAAATTTTTTTTCTAATATCCGACGAAGGTTCGGGTTCGCTTACATAGTTCTACAAAAAAGCATGTTCGGCCTTTTTAATGAAATTAAATAGCTATTATCCACGAGTGTTTATGAAAACAACAAGAAAGCACCACACGTAGAAGTCCAAGAAGAACAGGACGAAAATTTTGTTGTCAAAGAAATCAAAATGTATTTGATTGAATCTTTAAGTCCTCGAAATACAGATATACATATTTCAATAATAGAACTCCAGTCCATTTATAAATCTAAAGGCTGTGACCAGAAAGAACCTTTTAGCACCACCAAACAGCGTTGCTAGTGAACAGCTATTTAGTGGTGCTGGACAACTTCATCCAGACCGAAGATACATAGCACAAATGCAGAAAAATTGCTTTTTAGGCATTATCGCACTTAATCAACAAGATCGTATTAACACTAAATTTTTGTCACTTTTTTGAAAAAAAAAAAAAAAAAAAAAAACACGTAATAAACATGTTTACCCGCTGTAAAAATATCTCATTTTTGGTAATGAAACGGTTGGTTTAAAAATTCTGTTTAATTTGCCTTTAATATTTAATCCAAAATTGTTTTGCTTCTGCTGAAATTAAATTAAATTTTGAGTTAATACCGATATGCATTCTATATTAAACTTCTGCCGTGCTTAAGGTGCCCGTAGACGACATGTTTTTTACATCTGATTTGTCAAATTTCCCACTGTAATATACTTACATGTCATGTGCTACCTTTAAAACATTGCATCTGTAAAAGTCAGACGCTAAGTCATCTGACAAAATTTCAATTAGAGCGTGCCCTATTTTCTTCTGACAAACCAACTGACATCAGCTGAAGAAATCTATGCAGGAAAGAAACCGTGCAGCGGCGGTGCACTATTGACGGAATCATTAGCCGGCTGAAGTTAATACTTTACACTACCGATATACATATGTATAATAATTTCACCATTGAATATAAATTAAGTTCATATATATATGTATATAAAAAAAAACGTTTCATTATAATATCCCAATTTGGTTTCTTTGAATTTAAAGAAAAAAATGTTAAGATGGCTGAACTCTTTTACGGCGCGAATAAAAATTTTTGTGGCGGCATCACGCTATTTTCAAACCGAGAACTACTTTGGTTTCTGCAATAACTATGAGAAACAAACAAAGGCAATGTCAGAAGCAAATTACATGTATGTACGTGTGTCTGAACACCTACAAACAATATCATGTGTTATTTCTCATATGACATTTTTGTTTTAGAACGAGTTCTATTTTCAAGTGACAAAGCAGCTGGTTCTTACTTACAAAATTGTTTGTGGCGGCAAAAATTAATTGAAATTTTATCAAATATAAATAATAATAGTAAATAAATAATAAAAAAAAATAAAAATACACAAATAATTATTAATTTTTGTACATATAGCCAGTCAGCTGTTTTAAGATGGTTTTTCTTGATAGGTTATGTCAAATTTACTTTACATACTAACATTTCAACATGAAAATTATAAACCTTATGTACTACTTAAATTTTGGCATACGCATGAATTAACATGTATGTAGAAAAGTGACATTCCACATGACAAATACACATAATGTGAACATAGCTCAAAAAAGCAATTTTGACAGACATGCACAATTACATGTGACTTGACCAAAAAAAAATTATGTTTCTAAAACGACTGCGGATATTAGAAAGAGGTCTTACTTTTCTTAAAGGAAATTTTATTGCGGAATTTCGGTTTTTTAAGTTTTTTCATAAGCTAAAGCGTTTTTGAGTTATGCGAACATATGTTGTGCAACCTCCTCCATTTTCGAAATAACGGTATATCTCGAAAACCAGAGCCAATCTTAAAAAACCGCGGGCACCACTGGATTCAGCGTACCCGAATTATGTTAAAACGATAGGTGCCCAGCTTGTCACGAAAAAAAAGTGTCAATTTCGTGCACAGTGTAATTGAAGATTCACCTAATTTTTCCATATTATGTATGTATATTTAATTAAAGGATTCTGGACTTTCTTTCCTTTTTATCTTATTCTCCCTGTCGTTGTTAGCTAGTTAATATTTGGCCAAAAATGAATTAATAAAAAAATAGTAAAAATTAAATAGCTGTAGTTTTTTTAATGATGAAAGGCCAAACAAAACTTTTTACATATGTATGTATGTAAGAACATATTCTTGACATACTGTATATACATACATATGTACATATGTATATTCGGAATAAAACTTTTATTAGTTTTATATAAAAACTTAATGAGTTTATTTATTTTAGCTGACGATATGTGCAAACTTCAAATAATAGATCGACCGGCTTTTTATTGGAAATACTGATAAAGCAGCAAAACAAAATAAAAATAAGTAAAACAAAATACCACAACAACAAATCTTAATTGTTGTACTAAAATCACATGCATTTCTTTGTGTGCGCACCAGTGATGGAAATCATGATACAATTTTAGTTTTTTGTTTGTTTTTTTTTTTTTTTTTTTTTTTTTTTGGGTAAATTTTGATTTGATTTGACACACGCGAGTGAGCCTTATATGGACCCTATGGCATATTGTCAACCAATTTTCAGGAATTTTGCCAGTGGGATTTCTAATTTTAGCCACACACAATTTTTCTAAAACTGCATTATTCGGTTAACTTTTACGCCTACTAAAGTGTGGGCTTTAAAAGGGCTTATTTTGTAGTGTGATTTTTGGCCATATAAAACGAGTTTGTGGTACAATCATTTTACAAAAGTTTCATCGGAATTTATTTCACTGAAAACGTTGATTTTCATCCAAAACACTTATTCTACACAAAAACATTTTTGAACAATTCCACTAAAAATCATTAATTTCATTTACAAAGAAATTACAAAATTTATTAATTAATTTTTTTAAATCCACTTTTATTTGTCCAAAAAAATGTATAAGAAATTATTGACAATTTACCCAATCTACGCGAAGAAAAAGTTTGTGCTTTCCTTTATATAATTTTAAAGTACGGGAACGCTTTTCGGTAACATTGGGAGTTAGCGGTGTCCTAACACAGGGTCTCCACCTGAGATAATACCTGATATTATATCTGAGAGAACGTCGACAGAATGAGAGAACACATTTCTTCATGTTAATCTAATCTAATATTAAACAAGGGGAACACGTATCTTATAACATTTCGTATCAACTGATTCTCGTACAGTAAACTTGTATCGTTTTTATTCTTTTGTTTAGTTTTTTGATTTTTTAGCTTAAAATATTGTTTTTAACACTTTTCACAAGATTGGCACTATTTGCATTAATAAATTACACATTTTAATAATGGTGGCCTATTATTGTTTTATGTGTGTATGTATGTGTATTTTTGACAGCTGATCTTAGTAAATAGTTGTTATAAGATTTCTTATAACAGCTGTCTCATAACATTTATTATAATATTAATACTAACACTATTTGGGAGTCCACACGTAAGATAATACTCTCTGAGATTGAATTTGACGTTTGCTGATATAAAAATATTATATATTATCCCAGGTGGAGACCCTGTGAAATGAAAGTACGGAACTAAAACTATTTTTAAACAATAATATAACTAAACATTATTTTACAAATTTATTTCATTTCCAGTGTTGCCAATGAAGAATTCGGAAATTACACATGACTGTTTCCAAAATTACACATTTGAAGCAAAACGCAAAATTTGCTTTGAGGGAATGAATTCGCCCTTGTTTAAAATAAATGCGTATGCTTACAAAAAAAGGCAAAGCATACCGATTCCTGAAGTAAAGCCCAAACAGATGCACATTTTTAACTGCACGTCGCGAACATAAGCAATAACGTAGGTTCAAGCTTAAAGGTATGTTCAGACCTAACAAAAATTTGACGAAAAAATCCAAAAAACGTGGCCAGTAAATTGATAAAACTTTAGCTTTATTTTTTTTAACAATTTCTATTGATTCACTAAACTTTATTTGTAAGAAGATTATTGTATAATGTAATTTAGAAACTATTATATATTTTGAGTCTTGTGAAATTAGATTATTCTAAATTGCACCACAAAAGCATTATTCGTTGCGCTTTCAGCCATACTTACATGACCTCTGAGAGTTGTCTTAAGATATGGCCGTAGGGAAATTATGGACCAACCTTTACGAAATTTGGTAACATACACCCAGAGAAAAAATATATATAAATTTGGTCACCTCCAACAAAACTATTTTTAAAGAGAATTGCAAACATATTATGTTTAAATTTAACTATACTATTGTCACCGACAAACATATTATTGTTAAATTAGTCCTCCATCAAGAATATGGTTGTGCCCATATTATGGCTGCCTCCGAACATCTTTTGGTTAGTAATAACTAAAATATGTTTAACATTTATAATAGCATGGTTGATTTTCAACCAAAGCATGTTGCTCTTAGAAAAGAGGAAAATACTATTGTTAATTTAAAAAACAAATTATTGTCATATTTAACCATAACATGTTTAGAGGCAACCATTGTATGGTTGTTGCTTCTTGATGGAGGACTAATTTAACAATTATATGTTTGTCGGTGACAATAATATGGTTAAATTTAAACATTATATGTTTTAAATTTTGTATAAAAATAGTTTTGTTGGAGGTGACCATATCTAAACATATTTTTTCTCTACGTGTATAAAAGCAGTTTGTTGAAAACTAATGACAATCGGTGCATTTCGCCACCAATTCGTTATTTTTTGTCAAGTTTTTAGGGAGGTAGTTCTACATTTGGGTACATAACTCTTGTCCTACTGAAGCGATTCTGTTGGAATTCAATTCCAAACATCCTTGAAGAACTAGAAACAAAACCCAAATAGCTAAATCGATTTAACGAATTCTCGAAGAATGAAGTCACACATTTGCAAGAAAGGTCTGATTCAGACAACGGCGGAGTATTTTACTGTCTGGGTTATTGATGAATGAACATACTTACATATGTATGTATGTACATACGTAAATTTTACAGCCTTTTAACCCAAAGCCATAAACAGGTTATAAGTAGTTTAATGTGATAAACAGGTTTATTTTCTGGTTTTTAACATATTTTTTTTACATATATTAGAAACCAGTTAAAAATTTTTTTATAACGACCTTTTATCGGTTAATTTTGCATGCCTACCTTTGCTTTTTCTATATTTGTCTGGCATTTATGTGCTGTTTCCACAATACAAGTGACCGAACGTGTAGAAAAAGTTATATGAAAAGTACTCAAAAAACTGAGTGCTTTTTATATAAATTTTACTACACGTTCAACCACATGTTTTGTGGAAATCGGATATTAATTTTTTCGTATTTATTTATTGACCCTTCATTTATATGTATGTATATATGTATATTGGAATATGAAGGAACAATAATATATTAAATTTTAAATTTATGTGCTTTTTTCACAACACAAGTGATTGAACGTGTAGTAAAATTTATATGAAAAACACTTAAAAACTGAGTGCTTTTCATATAAATTTTACTACACGCTTAATCACTTGTGTTGTAAAAACAGCACATTATTCTTATTTTACGTTCTGCCATTGCCGAACGAATATTCTCCTAATCATGGTTCCCGTTCACTTAAGTAGGTGTTTAGCGCTCTTCCGATCGAATAAGTGCTGCAGTTTATTTTCTCCTTAAGAGAGTATGGCCGCCATCATTTAATATATTTCGAGTTAGTGGATTTGGGTGCGATTGAAGTATTTTAAAATATGTATTTAATTGCATAATTTGTGATCATAGTTTTTCCTGAAGGCACATTGAGGTCATTGTGAGCGTTCGAGTTTTTTTTATATACAAAGGTGCGGATGTGATGATGCAAATAATTTTGATTTGGCGGCTTTGGATTTTCTCTTTGTTGGAGGCACCATTTTGGCTTTAAAAAAGAAAATATTTGTTCTTAAAGTTTTCAAAATTTTTTCTACTATTATTTTTATCCTTTTTTTTATAGTAATTTAAGTTTTTGATTGCAATTTCATCAAAAATTTGAGTTTTCATATACTTAATTAATGGATTGGCAGAGTTGTTTAACCCGTATCATCGTAGTGTTCCATTTTTTTTGTGCAGTTACTTTTATAGTGTTCATATTTTTTTCTCCTCTCTCTCCTAAAAACTCAAGACTTGACGGCTTAGACTTGAAGAGTGTGCATCAGCACTAAGTCATCGGCCAGACTTGCAATTTTTGTTGCAGCAATTCTTTAGTTTATTGGTGAGAGTTGTACTTTGCAATTTTGTTTATTTTGTTATTTCAAAGTTTTTAACTTAAAGTTGGCTGTAGTTGTATTTGTCTTTATATACAAACTATAAAAAGGAGAAGAGAAAATGCAAGATAAAACTTCAAAAATTGCAAAACTAGGTATAATTTCGTTATCACTAACTCTAATGCAATTTGAAAGCAGAATTTTTAAAATTGCAACAACAAAAATTGCAAGTCTGGACGATTATTTTTTCAGTACTTAATTATTGTTTTGTTGTTTATTTAAGTTTTTTGAAAAAAAAAATGTATACGCAAAATGTAAGCTATTTTGTGATTGGTCGCAATGTAAACGAATATTTTTTTAAAACTCATAAATTTATAATTGATACATATGAACATATGCATATAAAAAAGTTATAAAACAAAACAAAATTTTAACTGCCTGGCCCACTATGTCGACAAGAACATTTCTTTCTTATATTTATATTGAAAACAAAAACAAATTAAAAATTTTTATTATTGTTTTCTATATAAAAATGCGAAAGAAATGTTCTTGTCGACATTGTGGGCCTCGCAGTAACTGCCAGGCCCACAATGTCGACAAGAACATTTCTTTCGCATTTTTATATAGAAAACAATAATAAAAATTTTTAATTTGTTTTTGTTTTCAATATAAATATAAGAAAGAAATGTTCTTGTCGACATTGTGGGCCAGGCAGTAAGTTTTTTTTGGTTTTGTTTTTTCAGAGTACCGAAACGCTCGCTCATTCTTCATGAAGAATGAGAAAATTAAAAAAGCAAAAACAAGAAATTCATATGTGATTTTTCAGAAATGATACGACAAAACCAGCGATGATTAATGCAAAACGTGTTGCAGTTTTGAGTATTATAATGAGGCTTCATTAATATTCAGAGTTGATGTATTAAAAGTTAGCAGACGGATAAAATTTGTTATTAATAAACTCTGTGCTTACAAGCTGCTAAGCTTAATCGGCATTCTAATTAGCAGCTCGTTGTACGTAGTGTACAAACTGTGGCTAACTTTTTGTAATGAATACGGCTGTAAATATTTCTGTTAAAATACAGGTATAATATGATATAAAGATAATGTACATGGTTATAAATGCAATACTGCGTTTAAACAATAAATTTAAATATGCAGGGTTGTTCTGGAAATCGAAAACGCAAAACGCAAGAATTTTGAAGTTATTTTATATTCATATACTATTAATCCAATTTTTTACAATTCTCTTATAGAATTCTGTTTAATAGAGAAATACTTGTATTGCATTTTTTTGTATATTTACTACAAAAATGGTTTAAAAAAAAACGAGTTTTAAATTCTTGCATTTTGTGTTTTCGATTTCCAGAACACCCCAGATAGTAAGATGCACATATAAAAATGAAAATCACCTAATTAATATGTAGCATCATTAGGTTTGAGTTGACATGGTGAAACAAGTTTGATTTTCTGATTCAGCGCAGGCAGTTCTGCATTTGAGAACGTAGAGATGTTATATTATTAGAGATATTATTATGACATATTATTTATTTTTTTTTATTTATTTATTTATTAAAAATTCAAATTGATTACAAGCCTATAAGGCCTAATTAATCTAGAAATTCACTATGATTATACATTATAAATTTTATAAAATAATTTCATTTTTTAAAAATATTATACAATTTCTTAAAACAGAAAGTATTTCTATATTTGCCCCCCTTTTTGCACAACTATTGAAGCTAAGTAGCATCAAATGTTATAAATTGCTTATATAATTTGCAGTTCTTTGTTGAGTTAGTAACAGCAAATACAAAACGTTACAAATATTGCTTTACAGTCTTCTTAAATTCCTTAATAGATTTAGTAAAATTCCTCTCATTATTTGGAAGGCAGTTGTTCCATATTCTAGCAACTCTAACTAGGAAAAACCTTGCCACTATACATATTTATAGTTCTTTATTTCTAATAAGAAGTGGATTAAACTAAAAAATGTACTTCATTAAATTTAACTATAAATTGATTTTAAAAAGCCAACTTTTTCATTATAAATAACATATATTTTGACTCCTTATAATGAATTTTCTCAATAGAATTTTTCTTTACAATAAACAAATTTTGTAAACAGAAATTTGACTCATATACATACATGTATATTTTTCTCCATATATGGAATTATTTAAAAAAAAAAAACTTCTGTAGCCCATACTTATAACGCTATATACGGAGCAAAAAGTAAATTTTAATTAGTTAATTTCTGAAAAATTAAAATAAGAAGAATGAAAGAGTTTTTCAATTAAGAGCAGTATTGATAGCAGCCCCCGTATTCAGTGAACGAAAATGTTGTACAACGAAGCACTTATCCTAAAAAAAATTCTATTAGTATTTAATAAAGCCGTGATAGGATTTACACAAACTATAGCTAAACAATTTATATTCCAGCACTTTATAAAAAATGCTATTATTCAAAAGATGTAGAGGACAAGTAATTTATTATTTAACACAAAAGGCATTATAACAGTCTTTTTGAGGATATTGATGAAGGACTTCTTGAAAGAATGAAATCCTAACAAAAATACCAGATTATTTTAAATATACGTGGAAAAAATATTCTATTGTATTATAAACATTCTATATTAATAATGAAGAAATATTCTGGTCCAATAGTAACAGATTCATTATAGGAAACTCGACTGTATTAAAATTTTTAAAAAAGTATATATGTACATACGAGTATATTAACTCATAAGATTAGAAACGAAACAAATGATGAAAAAACCAAAATAATGGCAGTCTGCTGGAAGAAAAAAAACTAAGGACCTGCAGATGGTGCTATTTATTCTTGGAAATTCTTAGCGTATAGGAGTGCAATGGGTTAAGCTGTGAAATTTCTAACAGTCCAATGTTGAAGAAGGTTTTGACTTTTTTACTTTAATTTCAAATATTTGTTACCTACTTAAGAAAAAATTCATGAATGGCTAAATATGAGCGATCATATATGAATTTTTCGGAACTCTGGTTTTTTTCACATAAATGCACTAGAACAGTAGCACAATATACGAGTACTTATGTGAAGAAAAGTAAAACTTTACCACGTAAAATATTGTGTTTGTACTTGTTTTGCTCAACAATTTTATTATTACAGTCGAACTTCCCCATAATGAATCTGCAGGGACCATAAACTTACTTCATTGTATAGAAACTTCATTATAAAGAAATTATATTTTTTCAATTTTTATTTAAAATAATCAGGAGCTTTTGTTTGGATTACACTCTTTAACGGGCGGCTGTTATCCATTTTAACATTGCTTCTCAAAATCCTCAAAAAAGCAGGAATGGAGCCTTTTGTGTTTAGTGCTTAACAGCTTGTCCTCTGCATTTTTAGAATAACTGCATTTTTTTTGTGTTTGATAAAGAGCTGGGAAGAATCCCAAACTGCTTGGCTCTATTTTGTTTTTGGTGTTCATTCTTCAACCTTATTAAATACTACTAATTTTTTTAAAGAGATATGCTACTTTGGTGCGAAGTTATAGTTCACTTAGTACAGCGGATCGCTGTTAAAACTGTTTGAACTAATTCATTATGTTGAAACAAAAATGCATGAAAGCTAAATTTATATTTAAAAAAATTTTTCGCTGTTAAGAAAAATTTACTGTATGGAAATTCATTTTAAAGGGATCAAAATACACTTAAATTTAAATGAAAAATCTGTGTTCTTAAAATTAATTCATAAAAAGGAGAGCTTCATTGTATAAAAGTTCACTTAAGTTCAGAGAAGTTCAACTGTATAAATAAGATTAATAAATATTATAGTTTAGGAGGGTATTACCATTCCATCTTACAATTTTTATTAAAATCTAACGACTAGAAGATCGCTTGGGATAATTATTCTACTATGAGGGTTTTTGTTTAGTCTTTCCAACTTTGCTGCTAAGCAATACGTTGTAGCCCAGGCTAACTAACATATTGTTACATGTCGATCGTAGAATAAACATCGATACATATGAACGTCACTCTTAAGCTATGTTCACATTATGTCAGATGGTTTGTTAGTTCAATAGAACAGGCTCTAATTGAAAAATTTTACACTGCTAATTCGAGCTGACATTACAGAAGCAGTTTTTTTTTTTTTTGCTTTTACACGACATGAATGCATTTTGCAGTGGGAAATTTGACAAGTACACTGCTAAATACATATCGTGTAAAAGTGCCATAAGTAGTTGCCTAGTGATCTACCAATGCCATATTCTCATTTCATACAATATATGATGTTGCTAGGAAATTATATTAACCAAGAGAAAAAAACAATAAAGCGAGACTAACATTTGCTTTAATAAATAAAAGTTTAATAATAATAAAAAAAACAATAACAAATGTTTTTGGAATTTTGTATCACACATTTCTTTAGTAAGTCTAAATAATTGTTGTTAATTATTACAATTGGGGATGTAGATACACAACAATTGTAAGGTAATTGTTAGATAAAAGAAAAGACCTATAGATAAAAAAGAAACCTATAGTTAGCCATTAAGGAAAAATATTACGATCGAAACTTGTCTAGAAGTATTTTCCCAGTTGTAAGCTCACTGATATAGCAATTTCAATAGCAATTTAAATTATGAACTATGTATAGTAAACTCCAGTTGCTTGTAGCTAACGACGAATAAGTTGTGATGTAATGGTGACAATATTCTACACCACGATATGTTCCAACTGAGGTGTTATGGGAAACCTTTTGTTAAAGAAAAATTATTTTCCGGTTCACTGCTAATACAGTCACAACTTAAAGAAAAGCGCTCTATATCAAGTACAATATTCATAACATTGTACATTCATAATAACTTTTAGAAGAACAAGTAATTTTTATAAGTCCCACAAAATGCTTTCATTGCATTTTTTGAAATTTTAAGATAAATAGTGTTAATATATTTTTTGTCTTATGAAAATGGTTATAAAGAAATCTGTGTATTTCCCAATAGTAAACAATTTAATCTCTGGTAAAAATACTAATTTCTAGCTTTGGGTATCCCTTTGCAAACACGTACAAATTTACTTTTTCTCATCCAGTCAACAAACATTCATAATCAGGCACTGCAATTAAACAGTTCAACACGAAAAATTACGGGGTTCCGACAACAGATTCAGGTAGTGGAGACCCAAAAAATTTACGTGTGTCGGCGTTTTGAAAGATCACATATGAATTTTATTTTAGAGGCGGTTAAAGTTTCCCAGCTTTGGCCTGTTCTTGCAGCATATAGATATATAAAACTATGCTATATATGTACATATGTATGTCGGAACACACCAAAGCCCAATACTTAACACACATATAAAAAACCAGGCAAATTCAAGATTGCCCATTAAGGGTTTATTTAGGTATTATTTAGAGTTAGTACCTGAAAGTCTTTCAAACATTGATATTTAGGGTTTGATGTTTATGAACAAATTATTTTATATTAAATTTCACTTTAGATCTACTAACTAAAAACGCTTTTAATGAAGCATATACAAAAAGAAATACTTAGTAAATATAAGTATATGTAAGTTCATTTGTTTTAAAATCACTTTCTTTTCCGCTCTTGGAAATTGGACATCTTTAACGAACAATGTCCGTTCTTCTATAGGAAGACAAACCAGATTCCGCTGACAACTGGTTTTCAAAAAAGTCCATATGTGAGTTCCAAAAGTGGATTTTGGTTCACATGTGAACCCCTAATTTTTCGAACTCTTGTAGCATGGTGTTCGTGTATGTTTGAGCAGAAGGAGATCAACATTTTCCAAGAACATTTGATATTACGTTTTTAATGCTTTTCCATGCAGTCAGTTCATTTGGGGAGAGATTATTCGAATTGAGCATTTTGCATAGGCTTCCGTATATCAGGCCCAACAAAAAAACAACCTGTTGGATTGAAGACAAAATAAACGCATTTTCATAATGTAACAAACATTTTTTTACTACAAGCTGAATTATACCTTTTTTAATCTTTGCTTCACAAAGTTTCGGAGAAAATGACTGCAAAAACTCTAAAGCTGGCCCATTTTTGACTTAAGTTTTTACAAAATTCTTCACCACACCAAGTTTTATATGTAGTAGTGGCAGAAGCATTTGTTCTGTTGGTACTAAGGGTGGTTGAATGATGTTTTGTTCGCCTAACTTCCCGTGAGTTCTGGACTCACAACTCTTTTTGGCATACTCGCTGCCACGCCATTCACTATCCCATTTGCATAAAAAGCATGGATACTTTACATATCCAAACTGCATTTCAAAGAGAAAGGCAACTTATTTTAAATCGCAACAAGCACGCCAATTATGCTCCTCGTATTTCACTACGTCTAATATATATTTGATAGAATCATAAGACTTTTTTATGTTGACACTAGGGATGCTAATCCCGATCCCGAAAATCCCGGGATTTGAATGTTTTAATCCCGGGATTTTCGGATTTAGTCAATTCTCAATCAATCTTTAAACTAATTTTTTGTTTTACCTTTTTTTATAAAAATAAATTCATCATGACATTCTACCTTGAGAGGAAAGGGAACCCAATGTTGATATATTATATTTATTTGATTATCTCCGTGAATACTGTCATTGAAAACGAAAGAAAAAGTTAAACTTTTTTAATTCTTTTTAAGCGTGTCCAACAATTATAAATATGAAAAGTGCTGAAAATATGTATATGAATGCGAAAACAGATTCTGTTTTAACTGGAATATTTCCAGCAATTAAGTGTTAATGCAAGCGAAACGTCAACGAAAGAAATAAATATAATAAAACTAAAAAAATTTTAAACGACAAAATATAATAATTGTGTATTATTTGTTTTCATCATTTAAATTCTTCAATCATCATTTAAATTCTTTCTATTCAAATTCAAGAAAATAATTTTCAAACACATTCTTGTTTACATATGTATGTACATACATGGGTATATGTATACAATAATTTTTGTCGGATAATTTGTGCTTCATATTTATTTAATTTATTAAATGTATATTTTTATATCTTTTGAAATATATGGGTCGATTAAGGATGACAACACAACGGAAAATTTCAGGCCCCTATACGGTTTACAACTCAACTGATTAAAATAACTGGTTGTGATGAGTTGTAATTTTTTGATATTTTTGTTCGCCGCAATATAGCAAAGATGTAAACCATAATACAAAAACTATGAAATTAAACCGTATAAAAAAGTACACAAGAGTTATTTACATATGTGCTGTTTTCATAACACAAGTGATTGAACGTGTATTAAAATTTATATGAAAAGCACTCAGTGTTTTGAGTGTTTTTCATACAAATTTTTCTAGACGTGCAATCACTTGCGTTGTGAAAACAGCACATTAATCTTTCTTAAAATTTGCTATATATGCCCTTTTCTTAGTAATGTGCTTATATTGTAGTATTTTAGACGTTCAAAAATATATATCTTTACACTTAGTATGGGGATTTCATGTCAAGTGACCCAACTTCTAAAGCCGATGTATTCCGGTCGGGATGAAATTTGTCCCAAATAGTTAAGATACATAGCTGTTTTTTTCAGTCTTTCGAAAAATAATTGTTTGCCCATTTTGAAACAGTTTTCAACTATTTTTTGCCCAGTATACATTATTATTTTTAAATTTCTTAAAATTCAGTTTTTTATGCAATCGAAAACGATTCAGTTTTAGAATTTATTTTCCAAAATAAATTATAAATTGACTAGTTTTTCGGCAAAGGTCCGATGATTGTTAGAAAATGATATTAAATTGAAATGTTGCTACTGTGTGTATTTATTTTAATATTTGACCAAACAATAACTACTTATAAAGACAATGTCTGAAAATCTAAGGAAAGCTTGAACTTTAATCCAGATTTTTATAGCAAAAATTTTTTAATGTTTTGCAGATTTATATCTGGCAATACTATCAATTTATCATCTGAAACAATCGCATTCGTATTGCGATTTTAAAATTTGTTAAAAATTCAAAAAAACTTTACCCGTGCTCATAAAATGTTTTATATAAATAAGAAAAATGGTAAAAGGTGTTTTAGAAATAGCCAAAATAATCGCCAACTTTTTTATAAGTCGCCAAACACAAAATATTATGGCCAAAGTGGCTCAGAAATCGCCACGTTTGGCGATAAATCGCCACATCTGACATCCCTGATTGTGACGGAAACACTTTTTCTCACATCCTTTTAATAATTGCTGAACAATTATTTAAATGACAAAAAATTCTCGCAAAGTAAAGACACTTGTGTTAGAAAAACCATTTTTTTTTCATTTTGCATTCTTTTTGATACAATTAAAAAAAAACTGGCTACTGGCATCTCTATGAATTGAAAATTTGTTAAATTTAAAAAAATGGAAAGGTGAACTATATTGTTTTCAAACTACCTTCATATGTACATTAGGATAATTACTTTTAATTTTTTTTGCAAATATTAAATTGTTCATGCCATATAGAGTTTTTTTATTCCCGCACTTATTGGATTCCCGGGAAAGCGGGAAATTAAAATCCGATTCCCGGGATCCCGGGATTCCCGCCCAAAATTTTGTATTTATGTATTTACTTATTTCTCCAATGAAACTAATATTTCTTATAGGCTATTACGCTTAAAAAAATTAAATCTAGTATCTATTATATAACAAGAACGTAAAAAATTTAAGATTAAAATTATTTTAAGACACTTAAGAGGTTATATTGATGCCAATAGGATAAAAGAAATCAATATACGTAAAAATATTATCAAGTTTAGAGCTTATTTGGATAATTAGAATGAAAGTATTAGTCTTACGCGGATAAAAATTCTGGAAGGGTGATTAGAAACAATTTTACCGTTTAACAAAGCAGAAAGAAGAAATTTTATTTACTACATATATTTAATAACATATTTTTTTTACAATTTTATAGCCCTTAATCAGCAATGGTGTATGAAGGTATAACAAGTTTTTCATTCCATGTGATATTAAGGTCCCATAAAGCATTTTTAATATTAGTCTCTTATTAATTCTAAGCCGATTTTGCCATTTGGATGTCAAATTGTTTCTAGATCTTCTAGGCTCTTTGGGATTGAATTCCAGCAGAATCGCTTCAGTAGGAAAAGAGTTATGCACTCAAATGTGGAACTCCCTAAAAACTCACCAAAAATTAACATAAATTTGTGGCGAAATGCTCACAAATTTCTGCTTTCTACTTTTATAAGACTCAAAATCACTTGAAATGCCGAATATGAAACACAATCTAGGAAAACAATTTACTACGCCCTTAACCGCAAAGCTTTATAATAATGTTGTAAAATTTACACTTCAATTTGCTAGGACAAGAAATATAATTTCGTGATTAAAGGTCTATAATTTTTCATAGGCCCAATATAAAGCTTTCTCAAAAATTTGTTTAAAAGCCTTAAACTGTAGAAAATTTATATATTGTGGTGAAATTAAGTTGGATAAAACAACTAAAGACACAAGTCTGTTATAAATTTACTAAAGTTTTAAAAAAAGATTTTCTTCAAAATTTCCCGGGAATCCCGCAATAAATTCCCGGGAAAGCGGGAATTGAAAACACCTGAAAATCCCGGGAATTCCCGGGACGAGAAATCCCGGGAACAAACTCTAATGCCATAGCCAAAGTGTCCATAAAAAAATATTGACAAACGCCATCTCTCTTTTTCACTGCTTAAAAAAAGGTACCGCACCAATCGAGATGAAATTTGTTTTATATTAAAAATAGATAAGATATTAAATTTAACATTGTCACAATTTTAAACGGCTAAAGTATATCGTAGCTCTTTTAAGAAATCTAACGGCAACTTTTTATATTTTGTTTTTAGATTTAACAGAAGAGCTACGATTTTTTAAATTTGCTCTTTCCGAAAACCGCTAATGTATTCATAAAAAAATATGTGGTAATTTTTAGAAATTGCATTTGGTGCGGAAGGTTTTTATGCCAAAATTACCAGTAAAAACGATTTGTATTACTTATTTAGTATTGGCTATCACGTGGCGATAGGTAAATTTTTTGTAAAAAATTAGTTACCCCCCTAATGTACATACAAACATAGTTTAGGAATTTTCATGTAAATAGGCGATTACGTGAAAATAAGATAACATGTCTTAAAAAGTATAAAATAGCGGTCTGATTGTGGGGTTAAGGCAATAAATTCTCAATATAGAGGTCTGATGTGATAAAACTAAAAATCAGTTTTGTTACCCGATATTTAAAAAAATAATAAAAACTAAAAAAGTACCTATTCAAAAGTTGGTATACAATTAGAAATTTCATTTTCCATCCCTGACGTGCATAGTACATACTAAATTAACTTGTTTCCACGATCGGATGTGTTTATGTTACAATCAATGAGCTTAGGAGAAGAGAAAACAAAAACATTTAAAAAATACTCATATACAAATGAATACATACATATATATACACATATTTATGTGTGTACAAGTATTATGTGCTGTTTCCACAACACAAGTGACAATACAAGTACTCAAACAACTGAGTGCTTTTTATATACATTTTACTACATGTCAACCACTTGTATTGTGGAATCCACACATTAGTGAATTTTACTCAAAATACCAAAAATTAATAGGTGATAATGGAGATAACCAGTGTTGCCAAATTTTTTTTCTTCAAAAACAGGCAATTTCCAACCAAAAATCTGTTATTATGAAAAAAACTGGTCCATTTAATAACACTGTGCAAGAAATTGACACTTTTTTTCGTGACAAGCTGGGCACCTGACGTTTTAACATAATTCGGGTACGCTGAATCCAGTGGTGGCCGCGGTTTTTTAAGATTGGCTCTGGTTTTTGGAGATATACCGTTATTTCGAAAATGGAGGAGGTTGCACAACATATGTTCGCATAACTCAAAAACGCTTCAGCTTATTGAAAAAAACTTAAAAAACCAAAATTTATTTTCCATTCCCATCATTTGTTTCTAAGGCCTAGGATTCACTCCTAGGGGGATAAATTGTATGACCGACCTCCAATGTTTATTGTTCTTAACATTTTTTTAAAACGTTGCTATATACATATCTCCAACCGCGGGCACCACTGGATTCAGCGTACCCGAATTATGTTAAAATGCCATGTGCCCAGCTTGTCTGTTTTTTCAACTAGCATAGTGTAATTGGAAAAAATGAGAAAACCACCAATTTTTTTATTATCATTTATGTGATGGAAATCGATTTGAACCCGAAACGATTCAAAACCTATAATATCGTATTCAGTATCTCTAAAAATTTCTAATACATTGTCCTCTTGTATATTTATTTAAACTTATTATTATTATATATTTTAATTGAACTGTATTTTGAACAAAAATTTACGACATTATCTGAGAAATGGATTTTAAAGTCGCTCGAAATTCCTCATACATTTGAAATCCATCGACTTTCATCACATACTTCATTCTTCTTAAATTTAATATCCATATCTTTTGTTGAATTATTATATATGTACATACATGCTATAACATTGTAACATTAGAATAATTATTTGTTAATTATTTTGTAATTGACTGTTTCTTTGTATTATTCGAAAAACTACAAAAGAAACCTGCAGTTATTTTAGAAAACTGTTTTTTTTTTAATTTAAAATCTGCAGGAGTGTTTTGCACTTCAAGAAACTGCAGAACACAGACAAATCTGCACATTTGGCAACGCTGGAGACAACTGCAAATATACTCAAAACCACAGCCCACCAAATCCACCGACAAACATATTAACTGATATTCATCGACAAACTAAGCACAGTTTAGTGTTAACTGTATCCCAGTGAAGATTCGAAAAATATTCTGTGATTAAAAACGAATACATACCTACATATTTATTTTTTGTTTGTACATATTTACTAATAATTTTACTTGTCAAGAAATAAAAAATATAATTAAATAAAAAATGCCATTGCAACCAATTAAATTTTACTACGATTTTATAAATCAGTCCAGTCGAGCTTTATACATACTTTTGGAGGCCTCTAAGATCCCATATGAAGCAGTTTCAATATCTGTTTTAAAAGGTACGTTGAGAATTTTAAAGTGACAAGAATGTTTAACACCATTCGCGATTTTTACCTACATTTTAAAAATCAAAATAGCTACGAACTCTAACGGATCTGTAAAAAATAAAGTGTGCAGTTGAAAAATAAAATATATGTAAAATATGGAGGCAAATGCCTCCGTATAGTCAGAAAACATTATAGGTTAAGTGATTCTTTTAATCTTAAAAGATAAAACAGTCAATCCATTTAACCTTTTACGTACCTTTTTATAAATAAATTAAACTGTGTACGAATATTGTTTTGAGCCATACTTATACATCTTCAAAATTATAAAATTAATTTAAAATCACTTAAGTTAAAAGATTAACCCTCTTATTTAATAAAGATTATTTAATTTAACAAACGCTTATTAAGTAAAAATTTCAATAGAATAAAAATTGGGAATTAAGCACAACAAACAAAATCTTTTTAATGAAAAATTATTTATTCCCAAAAATAACTTTGAATATTTAACAAATCAATAATATTTGCATTAATAAAAACAAGTAAAATTATAATCCGTTAAGCCCATACACCGTAGTGTTTACAGACGAATTTTCAAAATTGTATCCTTTATGGAACCGAGGTTAAAATTCGTATGAGCTGGTAGTGCCAAAAACTTTCTAGATACATCATTTTGAAACGGTCGCTGAATTTTATATTAATATTCTTAAAGGAGTAGTTAAAGCAAATGTGAACCTATTCCAAAAAAATTTAATTTGCACTAAAGATTTTTAAGGCGAATTGAAAATAAATACGAAAACAATGAGATAGTTTATGGACACAAGGAGTCTATTTCGGAAAGAAGTTTTTATGGGGACCATGTTTAATTATATACGGACTATTTCTATTGACAGGACGAAGCCTAGTCCTTATGACAACTAAGATTTATTTACCAAATTTGATCAAACTTGTATCTACAAAATTGCTGATTGTACTTTGCGCACAAGGTTCAAATGGACAGACAGACGGACATGGAAATATCACTTTAAAAAGTGTTTCTGAGTGGATTGGTATACTAAAAAATGGGTCTATATATCTGTTTAAAATACACATCAGACCAAACGTATTTAATTTGATTGCTTTTTACTTAATTTTTGCTAATACAATTTTACAGTTTGGAATATGGGCGAAATTGAAGCAACGCGTTGTGTATACAGATAGATATTTAAAAAAGAAAATCAGAATTAAAAAAAAAATTGTTTTTTTTGATTCGCTGCGAAGCACTTACAGGCATCTAAAAAAGTTGAACAGGTGAAATGTGCGCTATAAATTAAAAAAATGCTGCAAAAGTTTTCTGTTGACTTAATTATGTAAACAAGTGCTGCAAAGGGTTAAATGTGCGAAAATAAGCACTAAAAAATCGATGCCAAAATTTATTAAAAGCTCTTAAATGGATGAATGAATACATATGTATATTATTCCTGCCTTTACCTTTTTAAGAAATCATTTTGGTGAGCACTTAATTTCACGATTTGTGCGATATCACACCGTTAAATTATTTTCAACATTACTCGTGTTATTCGCGAGATACAAGTCGCTATGCTCGAACGAGTCGCCCAAAAAAACGTATTCATGGACAACATATACATGTTATCATTTTAATTTTCAAATAGTAGATAAATGCCATCAATTGTTCTTTTAACCGATAATAAAAAAGTTAAGTACACGTTCAAATTTATGTGTTTTATTTTACATTATAAATCAAACCTCACAATTAATCACCCTTTATTAACTGGCTGCCCGCTGTTGCCAACGCTTTTCCAAAGAATATTGCTAAATCAGAATGAAAACTAGCTATAAAATAGCTAAATTTTTATATTTTTTTTTAAATATTAAAATATAGGCACAAACACTATTCCGGAATGAAGTTTTTATAGGGGCTATGTGAAATTATGAACCGATTCCCACCATTTTCAGTAGGCTTCGTTCTCATGAATTGAAATAATATAAAAATTTATCACTTTTTCAAAATGAATAGCTTCTTTCAGTCATTATGTAGTAGCTTTCTTCGCTACTATTTGCGTTACGTAGTAGCAATAACATAACTACTTCTTATAACGAATTTTATGTATGTATAAGTCATTATTATAATGAATGAAATAATCACTTAAATGTAATGATTTACAAACGTTATTCGTTATTTTTTTCGACTTTTTATAAGTGCCCCCTTTCAGACTAGGCAAGTTACTTGCGCAACTCTTGATTTGTTGATGTCAGGGGTAAGGTCGCGGTAAGGGGGAAAAAATTGAGTACATGCTTTGTTGTACTCGGCAAGTTACTTGCGCAACTAACTTGCCGAGACTGAAAGGGAGCTTACTTTCGTATGCCTGTAGGCAAAAATACACACATTTGCACAACACAACAACAAAATGTACGTATTTGAAATTTGCTTCATTTTACTTCGTTTGCACTAAAAAAACTTGAGCAAAAATAGTAGTGCATATTTGCTCAGTTGCATACAAAAGCAAAACACAACTTTTGATATACGGGCCGCCATATTTTTTTATCTGTAAAAAAGAAAATTATTTTTCATCGATTTTAGGTTTTTAACAAATAAGAATTTGTTAAAAACCTTATATTAATACCTATGCTTGTACATAATTGTAAACAAGTAAAGATTTTTGACAACTTATGATAGTGCTACCAGAAGTTTTTTGTGTTGCCAGAATGAATTTTTTGAAAAATATAATTTGCACCAAAAATATAGGTGGCACGCTCACGATCAATCATAATATGCACCAAGGCCTATCCAATAGGTCTGCTTACCGCTACAGCAATACAAAAAACAACAGGCATTTTGCATGTGACAAAAACAACCGGCATTTTGTTTGTGACAAATTCCTCACGGTTGTCAAAATCTTACTACTACATAGGGAAAACAAAAGGAATAACGTGTTTTGTGTGCATGTATGTGTGACAAAAAACAATTGTTTCTAAAGAAACGTAAACAAATATATACATGTATAAGCAAAATTTAAACAGCTCTTGACAACCTTACGGAAAAAACCAAATAAACATCTGTCTCTTTGCTCAAACCAATTGCATAGGCCATGATATGCACTGAAAATACACAAAGTGCAAATTTGCACAATGACCATCTTGATTACATTTATTATTTTGTGAGCGAAGTTTTTACTGGGCAGATTGTGGCAAAAATTTCTCCATTTCTCTTTTTTTTATCAAAGGCAGACAAAAGTGTACACAGTGCCACCAAAACAATCAACAAAAGTGGCGGTTTGGAGACACTTGATCCCTGGCTTCTTACAGGAATATGCTTATGTATGAACTTAATATGTTAGTTCAAAGGTATGTTCACATTTAACAAATATTTGACGAACAAATTAAAAAAATTGATTTACTTTTAACTTTCCTTTTAATAATTTTTGTTTATATACTAAACTTTATTACTGAAAAAGGTGAACAAATAATGAAATTAATAACATTTTAAATGATAAATGATCTAGTAAACGTTACGCAAAATCAATCAAATGTTTAATAAAAATAGTGGTTACGTGTGGGACTTCAAATGTTTATTAAAGGCCGGTATTCACTATCCTACATAATCGTACGATTCATGCACACGAAAACCTGACGGAGTTCTATCTGACATAAAAAAATGGCTGCAAAATCTGCTGTCAATGCCACACTATCCCACAAAAAAGATTCAAACTTAAATGACTCATCTACTCTACAAGAAAATGCAACTCTGATCGCAAATAATCTATAATTTTATGAAAATTTTCATTAACATTTGCTAGCCGGACAGACTTGTCAAAAAAATCTGTCACTCAATTCATTTTTAAGCCACACTGTCATATATTACGAGCACACTCGATTTTTTTTTGTGGGTATTTTTGAAATTTTACCAAAATAGGAAGAATTCTACCAGTGTACCAATAAAGTTTTGATTATACCAAATTTGGTGCAATTGTACCGCAAATCTTATCAGCGATTCAAGTACGGATTATTTAAGTGCGAAATACTTAACTTATCCATATTTAGTCCCGAATTCATACTTGAAATAATCCGAAAATTAGATTTATTTTAATAAAACTAAGATTGAATAAATCTCAAAATGCGCTTAATTTAAATATTATAAAAAGCCGCGAGACACATCCGGTACGGTGAAATATCTGGAAGGGATATTCACATTATTACCGATAGCAAGGCGGCCATAAGATCCCTGGAGAATGTGTTCATCACATCGAGAATTGTCCGAGAATGCCGGATGTCTCTGGAGGAGATAGCGAGACATTCACTGGTCACCCTTAATTGGGTCCCCGGACACGAGGTCATACATGGGAACTGCATGGCGGATTCGTTGGCGTATGCAGGTACTACCTTGAATCGGGACGGTTCCAAACATTATGTAGGTGCTTCACTCCCAAGGTGTAAGCAACTTATAGCGCACAAGTCTCATCTTATCGCCAGTCAGAGGTGGCACGATGAAACCACCTGTGGGGAAACCAGGAAAATCTGGCCCATCATAGATGGAAAAAGGACACGGCGGGCATTACAGCTGTCCAGACATCATCTAAGAAACCTAATTGCGGTTATAACTGGCCACTGGCCCATTGGAAGGCACACCCAGAGGCTGGGGCTCCCTTATAATGACTTGTGTAGAAGTTGCGGCGATGAGGAGAAGGAAGAGTTAACGGAACATCTTCTCTGTAATTGCCCGGCATTCGGAGACTTAAGACTCGAAATGTTTGGTCGAAGAGCCCTTGGGGACAAAACTTGTCTCTCTGATGTTGATGTAAACAGGATCCACTCCTTTATTGAATCGACCGGTTGGCTGCATGGGAATACTAGCAGCCAGATTTCATAGGACCCATGGGAGACGGCGTGATATGGTAACACAACGGGAACTAACTAACGGACACACGTGAGCTGTGCTTGGTCACGGCTGCCAATGGAACCTAACCTAACCTAAATATTATAAAGTTGATTTAATCCCGAATTCGTACTTGAAATAATCCGAAAATTAAACTAAAATGATTTCAACAGATAACCAGAGACAGAAGGAGAATACTATTATGATTGATTTACTTAACCGTTTTACAGAATTTCAATTAAAAAACACCAGCATCAGCGTTACCGTTCAAAATTTCCAAATAGGGGCACAATAAGGGGATTTTCAAAATAAAAGTGTCACAAAAAGGGGAATTCTGAGCAAAAAAGGGGCAACTTTAAAAACAAATATATTTATTAAATTATTTTCATTAAAAACATAAACATAAAAAAATTAACTCCTTATATATTTAAAATGCGTAATCACCCATGTCACGGAGTACAATTCTGTTCTGTTGGTGCTTCAGAAAATTAAGAAAAAATTTTGCGGAATGAAACCATTGTCGTTTTCATGAACGGAATGGGAGTTTTCTGTATCTTAAAGGCCAAAAAACTATCATAATATACTTTCTATCAATAAATAAATATGTTTTCTTCAATTCCGAACGGAATTTTACTCTGTGACATGGCTGAATATATCGCACTTTTTCAACAATAGTGTATTAACTCAATATTGTAATTTCTTCCCTTTTTGGAAAAAATCCAAAAATGTTCCAAAAAATTAAAAAATAAATATTTCGAGGCAATACATTATTAATGAACAAATGCGATATATGTATGCATTTGCAAGTAAACGTTTATGAACTGTTACATATAATTCTTATTTAATCATTTTTACAAAAGCACTTGCTCACATGTAAATAGGACGATCTTAAAAGTAATAGTATAACGTTACTTACAAAAAAAAAAAAAAAAATATAATAGTATGATTTGATAAAAAAAACTTAAAAATCTATGTATATCAAATCTGTTTGCCTTAAAATGATCTTGGAGATCGTGTTTATATGGGGCGTATGCTCAATACCATAAATAAAATTTTATTACAATAGGTCCATATTTGACCAGATACTTGATTACATAAATTAGGTAGCAATAAATTTTAATTTTTAAACCGAATTTAATCTATATACCAACAAAATTATACGTTTATTGTCGACAAAGACTCTATTCTCAAACGAAGTTTGTATGTGACATATGTGCAATTATGGACCTATTCTTACCAATATGACAATTAAAATGTAAGTAATAAATTAAGAAAAGCGTCTCAACAACCAACCAGTCTGACTTACATAGTTAAATCCATTCAATAGTCTCTTCTCGTACATACTAGGGATGCCAAACGGGGAATCCCGCATCCCGAAATTTATCGGGATTGACAAATCCCGAATCCCGGGATTTATTTTTATGATTCCCGGGATTTTTAACATATCAACTTTTATGTACAAAACTCTTCGTTTTTATTGAATTTGTATACTCTATACAAAAAAATTATTAAAAATTACATTTGAGTTATATTTTTTATTGCAAATAATTCTTATTTTTGAGTTTAATTTTTGTTTTTGGCACACAACGAGTATTTAAAATTTTTATTTTTTGCTTGATATATGACGACTATTTCTGGATTTTTGTATTTTGCTTAATAAAAACCATTATTTTAAGTAGAAACGATATTTGAAGATTAACATCTCAAGCCTTTTTTACAATTACGTTTAGCAAGTTCAGCTTTGGCTTAGGACAAAAAAATATATGTGGCAAATAATACCAAAAATGATTATTTTTGTGCAAAATATAGAAGTCAAGAATTAATTGTTATATATCAAGCAAAAAATAAAAACTATTCACGAACCAATTAAAGTTTTTTTCAGAAACTAAAGAATAAAAGTTGATATAATTATAACAATTAAGTCGTAATATTGATGAAATAGCTCATATTCCTTCCGGTCCAATAATAATAAAAAATTTGCTTAAAAAACATACGGTAAATAAAATAATTTTTATAAATAAATACTATTTGACGTATTCATAAATAAATTATTTGAACTTGAAATCTGTTTTAAGAAACATTTGTAAAAACATTTTGTTTTAAAATAAATTTCAAACGTATTTAAATTATTGATTATAAATCTCGCCCTCACCCTGGAGGTGTGCTACACTGCATTCGACATAGTTTTACAGTTTTTAACTCAGCTATCGAGATCGATGAGGGACTACACTTTGCAGTGTATTAATGTCGTCACAACTTAATTCACATTTAAAATTGAATTGCAGTCAAAAAATCGAAATGAATTGATATAGAAAAACTAAGAGATACGTATATTTTTTTAAGCTTTTTTAAGAATCTGATCAGTTTGATCATGGGTGAGGCCAGTGTTATAAGCATATGTATAAAATAAATTGTTTTGTGGTTTTAATTTTTAAAAATTTATGTTACGTATATAAAACCTTTTGAATATTCAAAAAGTGTTGTTTATTAAAAAAAAGTAGCATCTTAAAGAAACACATTGATCCCGAAAACCGAAATCCCGGAAAATCCCGGTATCCCGAATCCCGGGATTTTCAAAAATCAGTCCCGATTGACATCCCTAGTACATACGTATATTGTTGTACAGTATAAAAAAACTATTTTATGTTAAGCAAAAACACAGGTTTTAAAAAAAAATTTTTTTCATACCTATTTAGATTTATGATACGGCACTTTGTTTTAGGAAATAACAATTCTAAATAACGTAATCCACACAGCATTAAAGATATTAAAAAAACAGATTTTTTCATCCGATATATATTTCTTGTTTCTTTTTAATCCTGATTTAAAATTTTTGTTTAAAAATTGCAAATACCCATTTTACAGCATTTTTTCCTTCACTTGTCAACTTTTGAAAATAAGTTGTTAAGGATTTTAAGTGACGATATCTAAATGTTCATAAATACTTTGGCACTTGGTTTATTTTACTTTTTACCCCAAAAAATAATATTACAAAAATTTTTAAGAAAAAATCATATAGAAGTATATTGATTAAACTAAACTGACTTATTTTGTTATGCATTGCAGTGTTACCTTGTTTTTTGAGTTATTAAATAACAATTTTTTTTTTTTTTTTTTTGAAAATGTCATAATATTTCGCACTGGTTCCTCTTAAGGGGTGAACTCAAAATTTATAAATTTTCAGTAGAGACAAAAAGCTGGTTTCTTTTTATATGTACTCTTATATCATAAAGAGGAATACAATTTGCATTTTTTTATTAGCGAAAATAATGTAAGATTTTTACAGTGGGTAGATATGACCACTGTAAATCGATTTCTTGCATAATGTGAAAATTTAAAAAATTTTGAGTTGGCTCTCTTTAGAGGAACTAGTGCGATAATTAATTAGTTTATAACTTGGAATCTAATGTTCCAAGTCACTTTAACGAATTCGTAATTCTCGTTTTAAAGCTAAGAAATATTAACGAAAAATATCGGTAAAAATGTAAAAACGTCAAAGTTTAACTGATCGTTCGCCGATATCGAACGTTAACGTTCGCATAGTAAATGACATTTAAAACAAAAACAAAATTTCAAAAATTGTTTTTGCTTCAATTGTAATTTTCTATGCGAACGATAACGTTCGATATCGGCGAACGGGCAGTAAATATTTTTAAAAATGGTTAATATAATAAAAAATTAAAAGGAAATAATTATCACATTATATTTGTTAAAAAAAATTATAAAATAAATTTGCTTTAAAGAATTTTAATACATTTTCCTCCGTTTTCCTGTATACATATATTCTTCTTAATTGTTTTATATATATGGGGGATTTCATGTCAAGTGACCCAACTTTTGAAATCGATGTCTTCCGATTTGGATGAAAATTGCACCAAGGTTAGTCCTATTGGATAGTAGCTTACACAAATTTTCAACAAGATCGGTCAAAAAGTTTCTGAGTTAGAGGGGGTCAAAATTTGACATTTTGGCCAAAGCGGCGTTCTTTCTCATCCTTGCAACTTATTATCTATTGGTGTTAGCAAAATTTGTCCCAAACAAATTAGATAGCTATTTCTTCAAGCTTACGGAAAAATTTTTTTTGATTTTTTAAAATTTTTTAAAATTTTTTTTTTTTAATTTAAAACTTATTTTTTATTATTTTTTTTTTTTTTTTTGCTCAAAAGAAAGCTTATATCTTTTCCTTTAAGTTAGTTCTGGCAGCTATTTGGGCCGCGAGTGGGTTATGTATAAAAAAAAAAAGTAATTTCTAAGTCAAGACGAGCATTTTTCCATTTTTAGCATATGCACTATTTTGAATTTTTTCCTATTTGTGTGTAAGTGTTTCTAAAATCTATTAGGCAATTATTAACCTGTTTTATTTTTTATAACTAAGGCCGTTAATATATCCCGAGTGTCTTTCTTTCTGTGTATGTATATTATTTTTAATACATACTGCTAAAATTTTTATTTAAAACTTATAAAATTTTGCATAAACGTCTTTTAGAACTTCATAAAAATTGTTGCTGTATAAAAAGGAGATGAAATTTTTGAACAAAACTTTTGTATCATTTTTGTATTTAAAATAAAAATAATTTATATGAAATACCTGGATAAAGAAAGAGACACATGAAAAACAAATGTCAATATTTTTTTTTAGATATAAGAAGTTAACATATGAATAACTATGAATTGTATTTACATTTTAAGTTCTTAGCGAGGCGAATTCAAATATCAGGTGGCGGCAATTGTACAACAACTACAATATTAAAAAACAAATGTAGCTCACCTGTGTTTTTAAACACCACCTGCAAAGTGAGTCCGCCTTGCTTTTTAAGGGCCAAATAAACGACACAAACTGTTTGATAACAACAATACACCAAACATTTTTCATATGTTTGTGTAACCGTCCTACGGTAAATTGTGGACCAGTTATCACAAAACTGCATTGTGTTATTTCTGGCTTTATAAAGCTAAATTAGACCAAATTTTAGTACAACATTTATATGTTAGGCGTATAGTCCGTAACAGACCGATCTTCATGAAATTTGACAGTATGATTTCTGTGACACACCAAATTTGATTACAATATAATGATTCGTTAGGGCGCTTATTCGTACTTAATTGTTTTTCTAGGGTAGGATTTATATGGGGCTCTTTTGTGGTTCTTTTCTTTAGAGTTGTTCGAAAGTGAGCGTGTTTTCGACAGACGAATATGGCTAAATCGACTTTGAAAAGTTTCACACGCAATGCCAAACTTAGTATCCAATATATTGAGCATTTGATTTTATCCAATATATACACAACAATGTTGGCAATGAAGAATTCAGAAATTACTCATGACTGTGTCGCAAATTACACATTTGAATAAAAATTACACTTGATATTGTTGTTTTTTTGGTTTAAAATAATAAGTATACCAACTAAATTATATATCAAATCTTTTTTAAAATTAAAATTTTTGTTGAAAACTTTTGAAAATGGCAATCTAATTTCTTCTTTTTGAAAATTTCGGATTTCAAGCAAAAAAAAAAAAAAACAACCACATGAACTGCAAGTTAGAAGAGTATCAAGGATGGATTTGCGGATAATCGAAAAAGAACATGAACGATCTTAGAACGGGATACAAAACCATAGTGTTCAATGGGGCTTTTTGCAAAATAATGTTTAAAAACTTCTTGGAAATTAAACACCTCAGCACTTAATTTTTTTTTATTTTAAAATTGATAATTCTTATTTCTTTGGAGTCGAAAAGAGTGTCTATGAATTTGAAAATAAATTTAGTCTATAGAAAGATTTTTTACACTTTTTAAGTTATTGTTCCTTTTAATTTAAAACAAAAACTATTTTTTTTGTGAAAGTTTTTAGTAATGACAAAAGTCCGATAAAATAAGAATGTATCACTTAGTTATTCCATTAAATACAGTATAAATACAGAACATTTAATTAAAAACGGAACAATTAAAAGTTTTTAATATAACATAGTTTACACAGAATAAAGCTGTCAAATACAGTACTGTTCTATATAATATAGAACGGATAATCACCGTATGTTCATACATATAAATTATGTATAAGATACAGTATTACGCAAAAGAAATTTTTTCATACTTTTAATTAACTAAAGTGAACCAATTGTAAAAAATGCTTTTAAATAAAGCAACGGAAAAACCCGGTATACACATTAATATAACAAATACAATTCAGTTTGTTACATAAACTATTAGCTTTAACCTAGCAAGATTTAACCATTTGACTGTCCAATGTATCACATATGATGCACAGGTGTCACAGGTATCATATGTGATACACAATTTGTCTTATTTACTTTAACAAAGTTTTGTATGAACTTATGAAAAGTAAAGTTATTCAACGCTCTGGGCGTGTAGACAATGTTTTTTTTTAGATAAGAATATTTGTATGGAAGAACACTGCAAATTTCCAGGATAAAAATATTTTTTTTTTTTGCAAAGAAAATAAACTTTATTCATGTTGAAAAACGTTAAAAATGTAACAAAAAAATAAAACTTAAAATAATTTCATTATATAGTTATAAAGGAACTTAGGAAGGTTAATTTTTATAGTAAATAATAAAAAGGGCACGAATCGTATGCGATGCATAGAACGCTTCAATAATAAATAGTTGAAATATTGGTCCGTGTATCATATGTGATGCATGTCATTTTTACTAGATTATGTACGTAGTCGTACGCTATAAAACAATTTTTTGTTTGGGGACAGTCAAAGGGTTAAAGAAAATAATTTCAATAAAAATAATTTAATGAAAATTAATTTGCTGAACTTAAGCCTAATTAAAATATCAAAAACAAAATTGTTAGAAAAGGGTTTATGCTATAAAAAATTTACAGAAATTTGTTTTAAAATAATCAATAAGCAACATTCTACGAATTATTATTGTTCGTCAACACATACTCATACGTTTTGAGCCCTCGCACAGTGGGAAATTTTACGAGAAGGCGGTCAAAATTCCGTAACTTTTGACTGGATCGGTATTTTTTCTGCGATTTTTTTTGCTCGATAGGTGCGATATTAGTCTTCAATTTGCGCTATAAAACGTAAAATTTGACTGATAGAAAGTTATGGGGAGTTCAAAATGCATTTTAATTTTTTTTTTGTTGAGTTTCGGTGTAAAAGTTGAATATTTCAAATATATTTGTTTTATAATTTATCATTATGTCTCTTGTATTTTACAACTGATTCTTATTTTTTTAGTCCCAATATTCACAGGGGCCAAATGTTGGCTTTTTTGGGACGAGACGAGTTGTTAAAGGGATAAAACTGAAAAGGAACATTTTGAAAAATGCCCAAATAGCATTCTTGGCTATCGATAAAATTTTAAGTAGTTCGACGCTTATTTTTGTTTTGATATGTATATGTATTTTATTTTTATATATTTATACATATACATATGTATATACTAAAATCAAAAACATATTATAATCTATAAACTATTTTAAACTATACAATATTAGTAAACATTTCTTCTAAATAGCTTTGGGTTTGTTTCATTTTCCAGAAGTGGTTTAGCTTCTGCCTTTAATTCGATTGAGGTTGATTTCCATTTTTGTCGAATACTGGACATATATGGATCTGGTTTGTACAACAAAATAGTAATAAGATCGTCATTAGTATAATACCTGGACCTTTTTCTTGTATTATGCTCGCGGAAGAATCTGAAGTTTTTGTTCCCTTTTTCTTGCACTTCTTCAGATAGATCTCCAATTGGTAGCATATTGTGTTGAACTTTTTGTTCCTAATGGTACAAAATCTAATGAACTGTGATTGGCCTATGTCTCCAAGAGTATTTTTGTTATAAAGAATCGCTGTTTCATTTGCATACTGGCCAAATTTTTTTGCATTTATCTTTCTGCTACATGCTATAACTTGTAAAATGATCTGTAGCCCGTTTCTGTATTTCTCGCATCGTAAAATTTCCCGCATGAAACAAGTGAATTATGACAAAAACAGTGCAATATGAAACAAAAAATGGTTTTTCTCACATAAGTGTTTCTGTACTTTTACTTTGCGAGAATTATCTGTCATTTAAATAATTTTCCAGCAATTATTGGAAGGATGTGAGAACAAGTGTTTCTGTAACAATATTTTGCAAAAAGTTTCTCACAAGAACTGTCAAAATAAGTCATATTTGAAATTGATGCGAGAAAACAAAATTTAAAAAAAGGGAGCCCAAATTATGTATGTATGTACACAAGAATGTGTATATTTTATTTTAAAAGAAAGAATTTAAATGATGAAAATAAGTATATAAAACACAATTGTTATATTTTGTTATTTAAATTTTTTTGGCCTTTCATTGTATTGTGTTTGTTTTATGCAGGGCTGCCAGATAATTTTTTGAAAAAAACGTCAATATCCTAAGAAAAAATTAATTTAAAATTAATTTTGACGAATTTGGTTCGATTTTTATCATATAATCACAAATTTTTATCATATAAACACATAATCAAAAAAAAAAAAAAAAAAAAAAAAAAAAAAAAAAAAAAAAAAACCTTAAGTTCATGGGTAAAATACATATTTTATACATACATAAGCTTGAGGTCTATTTAAATAAAATTATTTATTTTATTTTCCTTAATCCGATAAGAGTTTAAAATTTCAGATTGTTATTTTTCCCTGCAGAAATCACACAAAGAAGTGACAAAATATCATATTGAAATAAAATAAACACCTTTGGACAAAGTAAAAGGCAAACATTTCCTAAAGTGCATTGACTGAAAAATGCGGTAATAGTTTAATCTTTTGATCACACAAACAAATGTATTAAATAATCCAAGCAAATAAAAATTAAACAGTTTCCGTTCGAAATTTTGCTTTTGCCGATACATTTTTTAATCTGCCTTGTTTTTAAAGATATCGGTTTTCTGTGGTGCCTAATACACAAACATATAAAACTATTTAAAATTGTTTTATTTCAAAGACTGAATCGTCACTAGAAAAAAATCAGCAAATTGTCACTTTGCCAATTTTGGAACAAAAAAAATCGTCAAAATGTCGATAAATCTTTAAATCTGGCAGCCTTATTTTTATTATATATATTTCTTTCGTTGACGTTTCGCTTGCATTTGACACTTAATGACTGGAAGTATTCCAGTTAAAACAGAATCTGTGTTGTCTGTTCTCGCATTTAAATACAGAAACACTTTTTTCTCACAAATCGAGAAACGATGGAATTTTTTGTTTCACACTTAATATGAGAAAATTTGCGATGCGAGAAATACAGAAACGAGCTACTGGACTCGTCTTATTAATTCAAAATGTACTCCTGTGATAGATGCTGCAGTTTCTGGATCGGAAAAGAATCTCCTTGCAGTGTTTCCATCATTTGAATTTCCTTCTTCTTTTTGAATTTCCTGATCAATTATAAGGCCTAGCAGAAGGTATTTTTTCTTGAATTTGTTTTTTATTTTGCTTCCTTTTTTCCACATTTTCTTTGTTTTTTCTCACTGTTTCGCCTAACGGGCCAAATTCCAAACCATTCCAAATTCTTATGCTTCATTGAAACTATTATCTTGTGATGGAGGTTGGCTTAATTGACTTGATGTCTTCTGGCTTATGGTGCAGCTTGACGAAGACTTTGTTTCGGTTAATGCTTGTGCAACTTTTCCATCGATCATTGTTAAGAACATTTGAAAATTAATTTCAATGCATTGGTCATCAAATTTAAATATTGCCGGTTGAAGTTCTTTAATTTGACCTTTTATTTTTCGAACTTCTTCAGTTATGACATCTTTAGTTTCTTTTTTGTAAACAAGCTTTATTGGTCTGCAATACTTTGTTGAGAAAGGAATTTCATTGGTTCTTATTGGCTCTAAGCAAAATATAAGTTTTTCTTAAACGTAATAGAACGAAAGATTCAATGAATAAGTTAGCATCCAATGAATTTTCTGAATTACATTCCTTGTGTTGCTTCTGACCAGAGCTTCCATCACATCCCCATTTATAAATTAAAGTGATGCTGCAATTTTTAAGTTTTTTTTAAACAGCCAGCAGCAAGTGTATTTAATAATCGTACTGCAGTGTGTTCGAGAAGATCCTGCAATTTTACATTTGCTGAACCTGATGTTACACTAATAGCCGTTTGTAAAGGAAAGCACTCTGTTTTTGATAGAAACTAAATCTCGATATGCAGGAAAGAATCCACAATTTTTTCATTGGTTCGCTTTCGCAGTTCTGTATGGTTTTTAGTCAGTTTTAAGTCCAACAAAAGTCCAAAAGCTTCTTCTGGAGTAAATTTAATTTCTTCTGTTGGTGTAGGCATACTTTTTACAATCGTCATTGTGCGTCTAGGGCTCGCTCCCACTATTTTTTCAATTATTGCGAAATTTCTTCATTGATATTTGTAAGCTTGTGTCTTCGTGATCTTTCACTGCAATTGTCAATCAGTTTTGCGGGTCGACCCACTTTTCCAGTTTCCTTAGAGGTTATCGACGGCTTCTTAAAAATCAGATCATTTGTTAGCCATTGTTTAAACAATAATGAAGAAAAAATTATGAATTAATGCATTTTTATACTCTAGATAGAATTTTTTTTAAATTATCTTTTATTACCACTTCTTTGAAACAAAAAATCCCCTTTTAAATACATTAAAAGGATAACATACCGGCAGTAAATTAACAGGTAACATGTAGCTAATTTTCACTTAATATATAACTGCGTGCTAGTTTTTTACCATTTACCTGCTCTTCCACTTTTTAAAATTAAGTTGCAATTTAAAGGTAATAAAACTATGTAGTTTATGTTGCGGCTATTTACTTTCACATGAATAAAAAATATTCAAAATCGGAGAACATAAAAAAATAGTTTTGGCCGCCTTCTCAAAATATGACTAAACTAACAAACATACAAACTTTCATATTACAATATTAGTAGGATTTTTTTTAACATAATGTATGCGCGTACTGGTTTTCAATTAGATTTCTATAACAGAATTACAATTTTGATAATAAATTATTTGGTATATTTACATCATAATTAATTTTGCAAAAAAAAATTGCAATTTTGTAAGTTTAATAAGCCCTTTTTTTTGGATTAAGCTGCAAATTGTTGCGGTTTTTATTCTGGTTTTCTATTTTGTTTTGATAATATTTTGGTTAGAAATGATCCTTTCCACATTTGCAGATGAATGCGGAATTGATAATATTCCGTTGTTTGATTTTATTATTTTAATGTCAGCAAGATCTCTTAATTGCGAATTTATGTCATCAAAATGTTGGTATCTTTTGCAAATATTTTTTTTACTAATAGTGGTTATATACTATTAGTTTTTCCATTGATTAAATTTTCTGGACGAAATTTACCAAATTATTTCATTTGAATTTTTTTCGTAATACTTATTTTCATAACACATTTTGCATTCTCACTATCACACTTTTACATATTACTTGAGTTTTTCACATGTATTAATAATAATAGCATTTAATTGTACTAAATTAGCTATTGGTGTAACATTGCACTTTTTAAGTTTTAATTGTACCAAAAAAAGTAGGATTGTAGCAATTTTGCCATCCTCGTTGTATAATATTGCAAATGCGTGGGCTCATTTAGTCATCGTCCAGATTTGGTGCAGTTTTTTAAAATTCTTCTTTGAATTTGCATTAGTGTTCAGATTATGAAATTGTAGTTTAACAATTCTTTTCCTATTTATATTTTATAAATAAACACAAATACACCTACAGAAAACTTCAAGTTGAAAAGTGTGAGAATCACAAAACAAAACAAAATTGAAGAGTACATGAAACTGAGTACCCCTCCCCTATCTTCTTACCTCTCTCACCAACAAACTCAAGAGATACTGCAACAAAAATTGCGGTTCTGGACGATGACTTAGATCACCTGATAAAATTATTCGGAGTATACTGA
Source organism: Pollenia amentaria (assembly GCA_943735925.1). Taxonomy (NCBI): domain Eukaryota; kingdom Metazoa; phylum Arthropoda; class Insecta; order Diptera; family Polleniidae; genus Pollenia; species Pollenia amentaria. The sequence continues at coordinate 61,783,310 of OX031008.1, read as the reverse complement.
TTGGTATACTAAAATATTGGTGTACGGTAAAAATAGCTTTTTTTGTAAGTCCCTGAGCCTTAAAGGAACTATATGTTTTTAATAATAAATTGAACATATTTTCATCTGCCTATAACTTTTTATAACGAAATGACTATTAATCCTTTTTTTAATATATAAGAAATTAGTTTTCAACCAACAATTTGTTTGTTGCCATAAACTGAAAATCTGAGCAACGTCGATCCAATTTAAATTTCAAAATTTCTTTCAAACGGATAGTACTATTGCCCAAAACAAGACAGTGGGATCTTCTTCAATTTGCGTATACCCAAGGTCCTACTTTACATCCTTTTAGTTTCATCTCCATTATTCATACATAGTTGAAATTTCATCAAAATCAAACCATTCGTTAGAATCTGTTGATTTTTTTTTTATATTTTTTATCGCTTACTGTGAAGCAAACAATGTTTTATCAAATCAACCGTAACTTAATAATTCAAATAAGTGTTAAAATTCTCGCATCCATATGTTAATTAAATGATCGCAAAAAACTTCACATAACAAATATTTTTAAAATCTGCAATTAATTTTCATTTGCATTTTTTGCAAAATTTAGCATATTTATGTTAATCATTATAAATATAAACTTTATTTAAATCGAACAAAAACAGATTTAACAAGAAAGAAAGTATAGTCGGTCAAGCCCGACCCTACACCACAGTATATTTGAATAAGTTTATGCATGTGTAAATATTTGGGACCAGGTTTTAAAAAAAGTGGCTATATAAATAGGGATCAATCTATGTTTTAAATTTCATTAAATTCGGTTTGATAATTTCTGAGAGGCAGAAAATGCATAGCCTATGTGTCCATATAAATATGGACATATCTATGTTTTAAATTTTATTAAAATTGGTTTGATAGTGGGCATAAAGTCCCTATTCCGGAAAGCAGCTTGTATGGGGGCTATATGAATTAATGGACCGATTCTTCTCATTTTCAATAGACTTATCCTTGCACCAATTAGAACCTACGTAATAAATTTACAATACATGGACAGCTCAGTCGATCGGTATACTTTGAGGTGGATCTGGGACCAATATTTTAAGGTGTTACACAAATCAGCACAAATGCATAATACCCTCTCCACTATTGTGGTGTGGGTATAATAAGTAGAAGCGAAAACGGGTATTTCAATACAGTCGTGAAATTTGTTATGGCGATTTTAAGTGGTTTTCAGTAGGCTGCTAAATATCGGAACTTAGATAATTTATGGACCGATATTTACAAAATTGCATGGTATTATTTCTGGCCATGTGAACACGCGAAGAAAAAATATGCATTATAAGCTTTTTTATGTAAACTGGCTTTGAAAATTTAATTTTTGTTTTGATCATTTTAAAATTTTGTACATAAGTATTACATGATCCTGATTCATAAACCATTAATTATGGTGGTAGTAACAAAACTAAAATGACCAACATTTTTGCTACACCGTAATAATTTTTACATTCTTGAAGCAAAATAATACTTGCAATCATAGTAATGTGTAGATCGTTTAAACGCTTTAAACAAGTGTAAAAAAGAAAAAGAATTAAAAATATTTTTTAAAAGTGAAAATAAATAACTAAGAAAATTTTTAGAAAGTGAAAATAATTATTTGATATATCAATTTTTGTGACGAATATATCTATATGTGAGTATGTATTTAGTTACATACTTATGAAACTTAATAATGATATTCATGAAACTTTCATTATAATTCTGTATTTGCTTCGTTTGTATTCAATATAATGAATAACTACGAAATTAAAGCAACAAACACACGAAATTTAAGAGATGAATTGTTTACTTAAGCAAAAGAATATGAATACAAATAACTCTGAAACAAAACAACCACTGAATAAATGTCGAATAAGTTCATGGAATAACAAATTTATTTTAAAGTCAGTATTGCCAGTTGAAAGAAATTAAAAACATTAGGAAAAATAAAAAAAAAAAACAAAAATAACCATGAAGAGTAAAAGCAACAAGATAAGGAGGTACATTAACATTTAAATAATACAAATTTGACTTTGTTTTCAATGTAAATTAATTGTTTTTAATGTAAATTTTAAAACTTCAAAAAAATTTCATTTTATTTTTAAAAACACTTTTAGCAATGTGTTTTGCTTGGAAGTACATAAAAAAGTTGTTAGGAAAAAAATTTTAATTTAATTTAAAAAATGCTTTACAAATTACATATATTATTGTAAAGGTAACAAAACGGATAAAATTACATAAATTTACTAAGTGGCAACATTGCTTTTGAGTATTTTTATGAAATGTTTTTAATTAAAAAATTAATATTTAAGAACTTAAACTTAGCTCATATCATCCAGGGTTGGAAAACAGATCTTTTCTTATCACCAGGTTATTATAATTCAAAAATAAAACAATTTGATACCCATATTGCCTATATGTATATGAATATAAAATAAATAAAATATGTCGCGATTTTCGCGTTTTATGTGAATAATTACAAAAAAAAAATAAATTAACATTATTTTAAAACAGATTCAATTTGAAAAGCAGGATATTACTTCCACATATGTACGTAGAATTTGTATGAAAACCCGAAACGAAAATATGTATTTAGTTAAATATCTCACTTAGTAGTTCGCAAGCGGTCAAGTTTTATATACCATTGGATGCTGCTTCAAAAATTCTTTTCGATGATACCAAATTTTATTTATGTCGTCTTGGAGCAAAGTACAAAAAAATTCGAAAAACTGAAATAAGACCTTTTTTAAAAATGGTCCAGCTCACGGATGGTCAACGCTAGAACCAAAATATTTTGGGAATCATCATAAAACATATCAAGCTTTATTTTCAGAGGGGTAACTAAAACACTTTTTTCGGCTCCATACAACTTGAGTCGGTCTAATATACATACATATGTATATTGCAACCAAAAAAATTCACTTAAATATACAAAAATATTTGAGAAAAAAAATTCTGTATGTTCGAAAGGTGTTGTGTCCTAAATAAAAGTCCACCAAAATATTAATATGAACATGAAAAGTTTATTTGAAAATATTGCAAATTAAAATTTGTTATTAACATGGAAATATTTGTGTAAAAATTATTTTTAATAAAGATACATTTATTCACAATTTATAAAGACACGATTATAAATACAAACGAAAATTTTTCTCATCAAACTTGTAATCAACTGTTTTCTTTAACGTAAATTGATACACTCACTTGAAAGAGAATTTTAGAGGCAAGTTCGCTTCAACTTTTAAAAGTATTAGTGTATTGGTAAACAAGTGTGAGTGTATTTAAACTTGATAGACAAAACTTGATCGTGTAACCTTCAAGTAAAATAAACTTAGTCACACAAATTAAGAAATTTCACGGCGCTGCTGCTGTCATCGGCGGCTTTAATTGAGCCGTCTAAGCCGAGTAAGTCGGCGGCGGCGCGGTTTGGAGGCTTGTTACGTCAAACATATATTGTTTGTGTTTTTAAAATACGTAAGATCATATGAAGATGCCGCATTTGTTTTTTGTCCGCTACGATCCTTCTTTTTGACTTTTTTAAGAGCATTCTTCTCAATTTTATACATACAAACATATTATATTTTGAGAGACCGTAAACAGCTTCTCTATGCCACGTTCATTCAAATTTTTGCAAGCTTCATTAACTAAGAGATTTTAATTATGAAAGTGGTGGAAATTAAAAATAAAATATGAAAGGAATAGTGTTCAGATAATAATTTTAATTGTTATAAAGCTGGAGGTCCACACCACGCGTTTTAGCCTCCACGCATTGCATGAGTTTTATACCTTACTTGCGTTCTACGTTTCAAGTTACATGCAACGCCTCTGATGCGGCATCACCACAAGTAAAAATAATATTTTATTTGTCAAAATCAGCTGATTTATTCGAACACTGCTTGTGACGCTTACAAAAGTAGAACTTAATGCATCCTAGGCTATTGTGCATGAAACTTGTTACATACAACTATACAGATTATACTTTTTTGACAGCTGCGAAGACTGCGAGAAGGCGTGTAACGCGTAGTGTGGAACTCCAGTTTAAGTTTATTGAAGCGAGGAAATACATACATACATATCGTCGGTAGATAATTTAAATGTCGTATGTGGATTTGTTTTTCGATACCTCATACGGTTTTCGTGATATGGAGTGTTGAGTTTGTCGTATGTGGTATTTGCAATTTTCAAATTAAATGTGTTCAAACTCAATTTACTCGAAACTATCGGAATCCACATACGACAATTAAATTATCAGCCGACGATATGTAAAAGTTTTGTTTTATTTATTATAAGTAGGTATCACCTATAAAATTATTATTTTTGCAGTGAAGCTTGTATATGATCTGTCAGCAAACACAAATATGGAAATTTCTACCAAGAACTTCACAAATCATGGTTTCGATGCTCATCACCACGCATTTCGTATTGAATGTGAGAATTTTTTTTATCTGTTCCAATAAAATCATTAGATTCTTGTGGTGCTTTTGGATGCCTCGAAACGCCAAAATTGTATCGTTAGTGCCAAACTAAGAAAAGGCACTAGTTTGGTGCTTTTTAAATTTTTTGTTAGTGCCTTTAGTGCTTTTTACAATTTTTATTTTTTTCTACCATTTTGTAATTAATAATGCAGTAACAATTATGTTAAGTGTAAAAACATTATTTTAGTATGCCAACAAGAAAGTCATCGCCCAGACTTGCAATTTTTGTTGCAGCAATTCTTGAGTTTATTGGTTAGAGATGTGAGAAGACTGGAGAGGTGTACTCAGTTGCATGTACTCTGCAACTCTGTTTTGTTTTGTTAATCTCACACTTTTCAATTTGAAGTTGGCTGTTGGTGTATTTGTATTTATATATAAAAAATAAAAAGAACAAGATAAAAATACAAAAATCGCCACCCTAGAATTTCATTATCTGGACACTAGTGGAATTTCAAAGCAAAATTTAAAAAAATTGCTGCAACAAGTCTGGACGATGACAAAATGATATTCTTATATACATTGTGTTTTATTGTGATACAACATTCAACGCTTGGTAATCTTTATAAAAACGGTGTGATTATTTTCATTGAACAATTTATTAACGATGTAGACACTGTTTCAAAAATATAAAATTGCTTGGAAAATATTAAGAATTTTGAATGGAAAAATAAACAACGAGCAGACCTTTTTGGATAGAAGTTAACGATTTTAAAGATTCAATACTGACGCAAAAGAACATTTTGTACGATGAAAAACAGTTAATCAAAAATTAGAAATTAGAAATATATTGGATGCAATTTGTTTTGTATTCAATTATCGATTAATATTGAAAAAATGGCATAGTGTTTTTTACGCTTTTTTTCTCGAAATAGTGCTTGTTTTTAACTCTAAAGTGCTTTTTGTTTTAAAAAGTTGGCATCACTGGTTTTATTATTAGGATTATACTGTAGTACTTACAATTTAGTTTTGACAAACGCAATATTATAAATTTTTGGAAAAATAATATGTTTGAGTAGATAATTGTGTAGTTAGTTGTAGCAATCATATTGTGGTCTTAACTCTCAGATATATTATATCATTGGAACAAATATAAAAACCTATCATTAATGATAGTTTTCGATTCTGATCCTACCAATCATATTTTTTCTTTGCGTGAAGCTAGAAAAACATTATTCGTACTAAATAGTTTTCCGAGGGTAGGATTTTTATGGGACCTATGGTAAATTATGGACCGATCTTTACATCCTTCAGAACTGTGACGTACAAAATTGTATTAAAGTAGCGTTATTTGTTACGGTCTTAGGCATACTAAACGCTTTTCCACTTCAAGTCTTATAAAACTGTGACGTACCAATTTATATTATAATAGCGTAATTTATTACGTTTCTAGGCGTACTAAACTGTTTTCCGGGAGTAGGGTTTGAATGGGGGCCTAGTGTAAAGTATGGGCCGATTCTCAAGAAATTTGACGGGGCGATTTCTAGTCTAATAAAACTGTGACGTACGAAATTTTATTATGATGGCGTTATTTATTACGAACCTACTAAACAAAACTTAAAAATTAAAGTTGAGAAAAAGTAAAAAATTGAAATTTGGGGGCCTCGATTGATACACTATTTTGGACAATTTTGACTAAATCGGTCACAAAAAATTTTTGGTAAAAAAGTTTCTAATAAAAAAATAACAACAATAAAAAAGTACAAACTGCATATTTTTTATGAGTTAAAGGGGTTCGCCATAGAGTTGTACATAGGCTCAAAAGTAAGTGCTTTGAGTTTAACAACCAAGTTAGGCCAAGTTTTTTAACTTTTATTTAGTGATCCATATTATAAGAAATTTAAAACTTTTCAATGTGTGAAAAGCACATAAGAGTGCTATATTCGACTATGCCTAATCTTATATACCCTTCATCAGGGTGCGATAAGAAGAGAATGTTATAAAAATACCATTATTGAGATATACGTAAATAAATCTATTTTGTGCAACGCCCCTTTTCTCCAATACCGTCTAGATTTTGTCGGATGTTGTGTATTGATAACCAAGTTGCTTGTTCCGATTTTGAAAACTTTGGCTCCTGCCGCTCTCCAGATATACAAAAAAAAAAAACAAGGAATTTATGGGTAAAATTACAGACTGTCGCTGTTTTTTGCTCATATCTTAGCTATTTGTGGACTGATCAGGCTAAATGTTAATTGGTAAAATTTAACGGATCATATGTGACTTAAATATATGCCAACCAAATCAACATCTTTTCTGAGGTTTCGGAATACCAATTTCAACGGACAAAGTGACATCGTTAAATCAACTGCTCTTCTCAAAAAGACTCAGAATAAATATATACTCTATAAGGTCTCAGAAAAATATTGTAGAAGTTACAAGCGGAATGACAAACTTATGTATGACCCTTCGGTGAAGGGTACAATAAGCAGAAATTATGAAATATAAACCGTTAGACCGCAATAAGATAATCCAATTTACGCCGAATTTTTTCTCTATTCTCTTTTAAAATTTCTTCGAAACTCCACAGAAAAAATTAAAAATTGTCTCTAATCAACAAATTTATACCAAATTCATAATATTGTTACGAAATTAGATTTGTCTAAGAATTATTTATGGTTTTAGTTATAAGTTATCTTGTTAATTATAGTTTTATGTCATATAAGTTACTATTTTTATGAACGCCACTGTAACTAAATTTTCTAGCAATTGTAATTGTAGACTTTAGATTTAAAATAACTACTAGACAGTTCTTGAACCAACTAGGAATAGTTTTAAGCTATAAATACAGGCTAACTCATAAAAGTTTAGTTTAGTTTGATTATAGACATTAAACGGTTCTGATCGTTACTTACAATAGTGGTTAAATTTTGTGAATTTCAATAAAGTTTGTTAAGTTGAATTCGTGTGTGTATTTATTTTGATTTGCAATTAAAAGAACTCAAAGGTTAAAAACCTTAACGCGTTTTATAAAGTAAAAACGTAACAATATCAAGCAAACAAGTTGTTGATTTTGAACCTATTACCAAAATGATTATATTGATTACTAAAAATTGTAAAATTGTGAATATTTTTTTTTCAGTAAATGATATTTTTAATTAAAAAAATAATCAAGAAACTTTGCCATTTCAAACAATGTGTTAATATATTTAATTAAATATTGAGAATTCCCAACAACAATTCTACAAGTTTAAATTATTTTATTTTAAACGAAAAAAAATCAATTAATATTTTCTGATATTTAATTAATATTTTAATTAAAAATTTATTTCAAACCAACTAAAATGTTAATTAAATCAAAATTATATTTTGAATTTTCTTTCAACTAAACAAATAATTGATTCAATTATTTCATTAATTAAATTTAAATACTTTTTAAACCATTTTTTTTATTGATAAAAAACTTTTTTGTGTCTTTTCACACTTACATTTAAATTTTTTTCAAGCATTTTTCAACAAATGTAAACAAAACAACTGTGTTGTCAACCAGACATTTTCTATCATTACTAAGCGATTAAAAATTCTTACAGAAACAAATAAAAAAAAAAAAATGTGTCAATCGCAACTTTTTAATACGTAATATTCTATTATTATACAAATACATAAGTATGTACATATGTATATATAATTCAGATTGAAAACAATCTCTATAACTAATATTAAGTTATAATTATTTTGCATACACAAGACAAGGTGTTGGTATCATTTTAAACCTTGATATCATTTAAAACCTTTTATATATATATATATATATATATCAGATTTTTTATTAACAAAAAATTCAAAACTGATGCTTTTATTACCAAAAAAAAAAAAAAAACGTAACTACAAGTGTGTTTATTTGATAAATGCAAAGGGATGTAATTACAATTTTTTTCTAACAAAATATAATGAAATGGGTTTCTTTGAAAATTGTTTAAAAAATTTCATAGACGACTTAGCAAAGCATGTTTTCCTGGCGTGAGAGCTACAAAGGTTCTTGTTCTCTTGTAAAATTATAATTTTGTTAGTTACGCCTTTTTGCATTTTAGCTAACGATGTACATTTGTTATAACTTATTTTGTCAAAGTTAGCTTTTCTAAAGTCTTTGGAAAAAGCTTCCTGACGAGCTGGCCTAAGCAACCAGCGAAATGCGCACAGAAACTTGCTTTCCCACAACAATAAATTTCAGTGTTTTTATCAAAAATAAAAATTGGGAATTTAGCACGTCATTAATCAATGAATTATAATTAATAATAAATTTTGTATTCCCGAAAATAGCTTTTAATAGTCCACAGACATTATTACTGCAAAAAGTAACAAAAAAAAAAAAGAGTGAATACACTCTCACTCCATTAAAATATAGAACATGTCCGTCCTATGATTGTAAATAATTATTTTATTGTATCCTGCAAATGAATTAAATAATTCATCCTTTATAACACAAATTTGTAGGCGGTAGAGAGATCGGACTTTTATTATTCGACCGGTTTTAACCAGTTATTTTAGTTTTGCCCAAGGTTATTTCAAAATGCCCATTTTTCGAATATCGAATAAACCGGCTATTTTGGTATAACACAGAAAAAGTTTCAGTTAAAAAAGTAATTTTTGTGAGAGTATTCTAAATATTTAATATATTTTTATGCAGATTTTATCACTAGGGTTATTTTGATTATTGATATGGGGAAAAGTCACCAGTAATTTATTAAAACACCAGGAACTTAAAATTGAAGAAATCAAACAATGTCATGAAAGGTTTTAAATTGTGGTCGACTACTGGACAGATATATCAAACAAAAAACATGTTCATATTATTATTAGTTTCTATACTTCTAAAACAAAATCATTTGAAATATGTATATAATCTTGGCTAAGAGGTTTTGCTTGTAACTTTTCAAAAATATGGTTGAAGTCTACTGATTATTATAGACATGATTGATCACCAACAAATTAAAACTTATTTAAAACAAAATTGGGATAATATCTTAAATAATAAATTTATCATGAGAAATATTTAGGGTAAATACGTTTTTCAATTAACAAACAGATTTCCTTTTTCAGCATAATTTCTTGCCCTACTTCCATTAAAGTTTCTTAATTGTGGATTAGAGACAACTGGCCTGGAGGGTTATGCTGGAATGTTGAACAGCTAGTTTAAGATTACTACCAAAATGAAAAATAGACCTTTAAGCGGAAAACTGTCTGTGCAATGGGTGCGGAGATATTTTTTATATTTTAACCAATTTATTTGTGTGGCTGATGTCGCTAAAGGCTAGTTTACACGGTAATACAATGTGTTACGACATGTCAAAAAATGATGTAGAACGAGAAAAATCTTATCATGTAAAAGCAAAATGCATTGAGTAAGAGAGAATACGGATAAAAATATGACAATCGTTCGATAAATGTTCATTTTCTAAACCATTTTAGAAACTTATGTATTCTCATCACACCAGAGTCGCATTTTAACAGAGTATATTGAAGGTGGTAACATTTTTATAAAATTACAAAAACAAGCAGAATCAACTCAGGAAATGTTCATGTTGTTTTTGTAAATATTGTAAAACTGCAACCATCTGCTTTTTTGTTTTTAACTCACTTTGCTTTTATTTTACTTAAACCATCCGTGTAAACATGAAAAATACTTACCAACAGATTTTTATTGTTTTATTTTAAACACGGAGAGAATTTCATAATATTTTGATTCCACAAAGTCGTAATACATTGTATTACCATGTAAACTAGCCTTAAGTAACCAGACGGAGATACAATTTTATTTTGGGTCATTTTAGTAATAGTTGTAGGTGTATGATCGGAAGATAATTCTAAAGAAGCTTCAACATGAATCGTTTCTGTGGGATATTTTTAACCACGCCAAAATCGATGACATCTGGAATTTTTGCTGATCAGTAGGCCAATAAGTATGTTGTCCGCTCACAACCACATTTAAATCCATGTTAGAGATAATATTAAAAAAACTCGACCATTTGGTGTTATACGTTGTGACCCCAGAAGGTTGTTTAGTGTTATAATTGCCAGCGGCCAGGAAATAGGGTCCTAATGATTTGTAGTATTTATAACATTGGCTCTTGATATTGAAAATCTAGGTGGAGAGTATAAAGATGAAAGTACTATGTTTCGATTTAGCTCTTCAACACTAATGTTCTTTGCTTGCAGATAATCTTCACAATGATCGCACATTAAGTAGTGTTTGAAATCATATAATATATAACCATTGATTTCAAACGTATTTCTTGAGGTCAGATGAGTTTCAGAAACCATCATAACATCAATTTGGTTATTTTTAAGAAAGTATTCTGGTTCATTTTCTTGTTGGCGAATGCCGTTTGCGTTCCAAAAACAAATTTAAACAGTTCATGGCTTGTTAAGTACAGCTTGCAATTGAATGATTTTGGGTCGTTAGGTTCTATTATTTCTAGGCTGTGGTACCTGAACGCCATTAGCATTTCCTTGACTTGTTACCTGCGTTTGAGGGGGATTAGGTTTCGGTCCAACCGAACGCTTGACGATAGAGTATACAGGGTATCTTCTGTAGTTGGCAGTGTGATTTAACGCCACAGTTGCTAAATTTTTTACGTTGCGGTCGTTTTGAGACTTATTGCAACGAACTATAATTCATCACATCCAACGAAAACAGGGGATAAATAGCAGAATGCATTAGTATGACCAAATTCTTGGCAGTTTAACCCAGGGCTATATTTTACAACATTTTTTTAAATTTGTTATGCCGAAAACTTTTGGAGTCGGAGTCGCGAGTTTTTGTGTGTACTTCGACTCCGACTGCGGTACAAAAACCTCAACTCTGACTCTTCAACTCCACTCTGACTCCACATTCCTGATTTAAACATTGAACGGGACCATTTCTTTTGTGAGGCTCCTCTATAGTTATTATTCTGTACAGAATATATTTCAAAGAGTATATGGAATGCGTTTTGTTTTTTTTTATGATTAACAATATGTATTTAAGGTACATAAGACGTATCCATAGGTCACCAGAGTCGTAAAATATAAGTTTTTATAAAAATGTCAATGTTTGAAGTATTTTGGTTTTTTTTGACAAACTTATATACCGACGTGTTTAAGAAGAAATTTGCCAATTACCTGGGTTATAAAGCTTGGACTCGGGAATACCTACGGTTTCCGAAAATGGGTATTTTTCAATAATATATTGTGCTAAAAAGTTCCGAAATTTTGGTATATATATATAAAACGAATCCATAGGTCATACTTGAGCCTTTAAATTTATATTTTTGCATGACATACTTCGTACGTTGAGAGGGAGAACTAAAATCAAAATCTTTTTATATTCAACATACCAAACTGACATAAAAGAATTATATCAATTTAAAAAAGGTTGATGTTTTCTAGACCACTTTTGTAATATTTTGGTCATAGCTCGAATATTTTTTAACCGATTTGATAGATTTATGTATATATCGTCGCGCACTTCACCATTCCCTCCCACATTTTTTTGGATGTTGTGTATTGAAAACTAAGATGCTTGTACCTTATTTGGAAACTTTGGCTCTTGTCGTTCTCGAGATAATTAAAAGATCTATAATGTCTTTGTATAAAAGGTTCCACTCCCACTTCTACAATCCCGCCCCACATTTTGTCGGATATTGTGTACTCATAACCAAGATGCTTGTACCTTATCTACAGATATACAAAAATCTCTAATGTCTGTGTACTGGTGGTTCCACGCCCACTTCTCCAATCCCGCTCATATTTTAAGAGAAGTTGTGTATTGACATTCCAGATATGTATGTGTATAAATTTTTTTTTTAGTCGTTCTTGAGATAAAGAAAGAAAACTATTTTGTGCCACGCGCACTTTTCGCATCCAACCCACATTATTTGAGATACTGTTTATTGATAACCGAGATGTTTGTACCAAATTTGGGACTTTTATCTCCTTCTATTCGGTGAAGGGTATACAAACAACAACAAGGGATTTTCGAGTCAGATTAGAGGCAGTCGTAGTTTTTTTGCTCATATCTCAGTCATTTATGGACAGATCTGACTAAATTTAATTAGCAATCTCTAACGGAGTATATGTGACATAAAGTATACTATGTGCCTAAAAAATCGAGTGAAATTAGAAATAAATTCTAATGATATTAACAGCGAGCTTCAAACAAAAAAAGAGTCGTTAAAAAATTCCATTCCAATAAAAAGTTACACTCTTTTAAAAATGAGCAATTTCATGTGTTTTTGTGGTTTTTAATTCACTCAAAATAATTCAAGTTTAAAGTAACGTTATATTGTTTTTGTTGACAAATTAGGCAAAGTTTTTTTTTGCATTTTCCTATTTTATAACAAGTGCTCTTTCATATTCGATAAATATACATATTTACTCAAAAAAAAAAGCAAAATCTTACACTGCAATGTAAGCACGACTTGAAGATGGTATTGTTGACGAGTTTTGGACTTTTGCTAACTGAATATGGTAAACCGTTTTCAAGTTATTCCAATATATGTAGTGGAAGTGCCTTAATTTTGGACATATGTACATAACTGTACATCGCGAGCAGATAAAAAAATATCAAGTGGATTAAGCATCCCAAATAACCTTAAAAACAACATTCAGATTTTAATAAACAAAAACCCCGTTCCCTTGTGCCATCTATGTATATATGTACATACTCGTACATATATAAATATACATATGTATGTATGTTTATTAAGTTGTTTGTTTTTGTGTACCTTATAGCCGCCTTAACGGCAGAACCGAAACTTTCACAGTATATTTACAGTACTGATGTACTGATGGTCTGGAAGAAGCTCTAGACTCTATATTTTTGTTGGAAATTTTAAGTGGGCGTTGCACCTCCCATACAAAGACAATAAAGTTTTCTTTACATCTGGAGAACGGAAAGAGCTCAAGTTTCCAAATTAGGTAGAAACATCTTTGTTAACAATACACAACATCCGATAAGATCTGGGCGGAATTGAACAAGTAGGCGTGGCCTAAAATAAATATACATATTTTAAAAACTAAAGAACGGTAAATAAAAGTTGTCCAAATTTGGTACACATAGCTGGGTTATCAATACACAACATCTGTCAAATAGTACGTGGGAGTGGATAAAGGCATACCTATAAAAAGAACGGTAACAGGTAAATTTTCCAAATTTGGTGCAAATAGCTCGGTAATCAATACGAAAAATCAGTCAAAAATAGAATTCCGTATATCTGAAGAACGGTAAGGGTTAAAATGTCAAAATTTGGTACAATTAGAATGGTTGTTTATACACAGCATCTGTAAAAAATTGTCTGATCGGAGAAGTGGGCATGGCACAAACTAGAATTTGATATATCTAGAGAGGGGGAACAGCTATAAATTCCAAATTTGGTACAAATAACATCGTATTAAATGAACAATATATGTAAAAAAGTGGTCCTTATTGTAGACATAGCGGAGTACCTTCAATACAAATACCATATAGATTTCTGTGTAGCTCGTAAATGGTAACAGCAAGAGTATTAAAACTTGTTACAAATAGCTTCGTAAATAATGCACGAGATATGTATTAAAAAAGTAACTTATTTTATTTTAATGATCAGGAAAATGTGAAAAAAGTTCTAAAGAGTTATGAATTATATTATAAGGAATATTTTAAGGAATATTTTAATTGCAGTCTATAGCTGCAATTAAGGAGAAGACAGGAACACTAAATTTCAATTGTTTTCCGAGATATAGCCGTGATAAAAATTGCATGTTCTTCAGAAAATGTAAGTTTTAGCCAAAATATACATGAGGTCATAACATTCGAAGAGCAACTAAACTAGCTAAACCCAAATATGGCATGTAAGTTTCAATAAGTACTTCAAGAAATTCTATCCAAGAAGGAGCTTGCACTCGATGACTTAAAAAATGTTGAAGAGTGTTATATAAATTTTTATTTTTTAAACACATCACCACAAGTGTTCTCCTGAATTGAAAATATGAAATGAAAATATGACTGCAAGGTATTTTGGTTTTTGTAAAATGTGCAAAATCTTTATTTTTTATTTAAGAAGTGATGCTTGGCCACTTCCATCTCTCAAAATCTTTTAAATGCTTGCGGGGTTGTACTCGTATTGTATATACATATGTATGTATGTATGTTGATGCTTTGCATTTATTTGTGTGATTGAGGTATAAGTTACAACTATGTTCACCTTCAAATCGCTTATTGGATCTAAGAGTTTTTTGAACTTTAAATTTTCAAACTGTGTTAAAGTGTTCAGTTTAATAAAAAAAAAAAACAAATAGAATTTTTTATTTGCATTTTATACAATATTTTTTGTGTAATTAAAAAACTAAAAGTGGATTGTGAAATAAATTTGTAACACCCAATTTTCACGATAATTTAAAAGACATGTTTTTTGTATTTCTTTTTAAAGAAACTTTCAAAAACTTGGTTAATTTTCACCATGTTTCTTTTTTTCACTCAGAATTAATTTTTTCTGATTTCCTTAGTTGCTTATTCGTATAAAAATATTTAACATTTCGTTATTCCACATAATTTTGATATGTTTCGAATTTTTTTTCTATATTTTAATAAGCACTTGTCACTTTGCAATAAGAATAAAACATAAATTAAAAAACACAAATAAGTTCAAAGAGGAATGTCAAAAAAGAAACAGAGAAAATACGATTCATGTCCATTTTTTCTGCCCTGCTTACTTCTCTACCTCGCTCGCTTTCAAACGAAAAAATACATGATTTAAAAATAGGGGGAAAAAACCTCGTAAAAATTAGGTGTAACAACATTTTTTGTTCAAATAAATTTGAACTAGTTAAGCATCGAAAAATTAGAAAAATTTTTTTTCCCAAGTTTGAATTATGTATATATAAACCTATTTAATCGAACTCCGAAACTATAAAACTTTATTAATATTTTTTAAAAAAAGTAATGCGAATTAACAACATACAGTTTCATAA
Organism: Pollenia amentaria; assembly: GCA_943735925.1. NCBI lineage: Eukaryota > Metazoa > Arthropoda > Insecta > Diptera > Polleniidae > Pollenia > Pollenia amentaria. The sequence goes on along the minus strand of OX031008.1, from coordinate 61,767,888 downwards.
AAATCTAATTACATAAAAGCAAAAAAAAAAACAACAAGGAATTTTATGGGTAAAAATTAGAGGCATTCGTTTTGATTTTGATTCCGGTAGAGGGGACAAGAAAATACCTGTATCGGCATTCTGAAAGTTTATGTTGGGAAAGGTTAATCTTAAGCAAAATTTAGAAAATACAAAATAGAAGGAGTTGACGCAGACTTCTAAAATTTCGTACAGTATTTAAATTTACTTTAGCAAAGAAAGTTCAAGGCTTGACAAAAATCGGACCAAAAACACGCCCATTTAAGAGAGAGTAAAAAAAATTATATTTACTTTATAATTGAAAATAAAAACGATCAGCATTCCTAATCTTAGCCCTATTAAAAAAAATTTTATTTCTAAAATATACTAGTTGAGTTCTACAAAAAACTTATCGACAGACATTAAATTGAGGAAATATAAAACTTGCTGTTTTCGACCTACCTTGGTTAAGTATTTTGCAAATGGATGACTCAAATTTATAATGATATTTTTATGTGAATAATCAGAAAATCGATAAATATTAAAAAAAATCTTTTGTGATTAAAAAGTTATATGTACGCATTTGAAGTTAAAGTGCTAAAAAAAAGTTGGAATTAGACCAATTTGTTATACAAGTTTCCACTTTATTCCATATTTTCAGCAATCGCAAAGCTAGAATCAAAAATGTTAAGCACTTATTGTATGGCCCAATTTGTTTCTAATAGCTGTGTAGTAGGAACTCTCTACTCGTTCCTGCTAGCAACAAATATTCCCAAAGATCTAAAAGAATAAATTATTGGTTATTTTCAGAAGTTTTTTTGGTAATTATGGGATTCCTTTTGAAATTTCCAAAGAAATTTTAGTCGCTTCGTATTAAGCGTTGAAATTGTAAAATTTCATTAGGAAGTTGTAATTAATAAAATTTTATTGCATAACTAAAAATTAATTTTTCGGTCAAAGACTAAACAGAACTATTTTTCGCAGTTCTTTTGCAAGATGTTATAAATTTAATGAATTTTACAAATTGTTTAATATTTTATTATTTTTTCAAAACTAGAAACCATTCCATACTCATTGGTGTAATATGTATATACATATTTCCCTTTTATACACTATATTAATGAATTAAGAAATTTTTCCCACTACTTACTACAGTCATGTGGTGTTAACATTCTTTAAACACTCAATTTTTGGGAATCGAATCTAGATCCAATACTACAATACTACTTAAAAAATTTACAACTGAATAGTTTTTAAAATTTGAATACAATCCAAGCAAAATTTCTTTTAAAATTTCAAAAGTAATCTTACAACTCCCAAAAAAAGTCCAAAAATCCCTAAAAATTAGTTTTCCAGTTTTTGGAAAAAAATTTTCCTACCAGGAAAGAGTTTTAAGATTCATATTACACAGCTATAAGAAACATATTGTGACAAAAAAATCAGTGCTTAAAAATTTGGATTCTTGCTATGCGATGGCAGAAAATATGGAATAATATGGAAATTTATAAAAAAAATTTGTCTAATTCGGAAGAACCTGGAGCGCGTAGCAATTACAACTTTCAAAAATTACTTACATAGAACTATTACAAATGAAGTTACCTTTAAAAAATTATGTATATGTTACAACACTATGTTTTTTTGAATAAAACAGAGTGAATATACTTTTTTAATCAAAATTTTTTATATTTTAGAGTTCATTGAATTTAATTTTCATTAAATTATTTTTATGAAGAAAGTAATTTTACAACTTGAAATTAATTAAAATTTATTGATAATTTGTCATTCTTGACTGAGCTGGGAATTGAACCCAGGTTTTCACGGACAGGTTGCCCTGACATGTTTCGATTGTAAAGGGCATAATAAACCACACAAATTGCTTGGCAAACATGTACTTTGTTTTTGCTTCTGTTTGCCAATAAACAACACAATCATATTTCGTACAAACATAAATTTTTCATTTTTGTTTTATTTTCAATGAATGCAGACGACGATTGTGTTGCGGCAATTTGGCTCGCTGTTTGTTTAAAACGGAGAAAAAATATAAATGAAAAAAAAAAAATAATTTTGTAGTAAAGAGTACTCTAACAACGAGCTGTTTTGGGGCAAACAATGCTATTAAAAATTACAATTTACGCTGAAAATGATTTCATGCTTCTTCTTCTACGTCTTTACTCTGCAAAGTTTTCGCTGAAATGATTACTTTTAGCACTAGACTCAACAAAAAGTTTGACAAATATCCAACATGTCTGCCAAATATTAAAAATTTTTAATATTTCTACAAACATTGCTTCAAATGTTTGTCCAAACAGCAAACACCCCAATTAACAACACAAAATATTTGTACAAACGTAAAATTGTGACATGTTTGCCAAGCTATTTGGGTGGTTTATTACGCCCTTAACCACAATAGTCAAACATCAATATTTAAACCAAATTGTATTTTAACTTTGGTAGATTTGTTTTGAATGATTATCTATTTTAATTGATTTACATGTTCTTCCTTACTTCTGTTTTTCGTACTTTTTGTCAAGAATTCTTCTTGAATTCTAAAGTACATTTTTCTGTTTTTCATGTTTTTTGTCTTTCTTTTTCTCGTTGACCTTTTTCAGCACAACTGTAAATATATAGCTGGTGTTTAACTTCAAATGCATATAAAAATATAAAAAAAAAAAACAAAATAAATATAGTTCAAAAATAACCAATTTTAATGTCGAATATTTCCTAAACTATAAGAGATAAACTGCACGGAAAAAGTTTATTTTTTAAAGTAATACATTTCGTTTTTTAAAACAAGAAAATCCAAAAAAACATTCTTGATTTTAACTTATTTCGTCGTATTCAGTGAAATTTTCGTAAATAAAGAAATATTTTCTCATGATCAAAAAAATTCACGTTTTCTGGCATATGATCAAAAATGTCTTTTAACAAGAAATACAAAAGTATTAGTCTGGTTTTCTTGATTTTGAAATAGAATCGAATTTCTTGCAACAATAAACAAATGCTAGAGTGTTTTGGCTTGATTCAAATCATTTTTATTGGAATAGACATATCAAGCAAATCAATCAAAAGTTCCTTAATCCATATTAAGAAGTCTATAAGTAACTAATACTGCACGTTTTTTGTGTTTTTTTTTTTTTTTTTTTGGTTAAAAAGTAAAATAAGCAAAAGTTCCCATTTAGTTAATATTTAGTTAAATGTAAGTTAAGTATTTCACGCTTAAATCAATCTTTCAGTACTCAAGAATATCCTTACTTACCGTACTACTGTGGTGCGATTAGGGTGTTCAGCCGATTTATTCTTGTTCGATCCGTGAAGTAAATTTTAAAAATGCCCTCGATGAAGAAACAACTCAAAATAGTAGCATGACTTAAAGTATTTTGTAAAAGAACACAATTTTTATTTTAATAAAGCACATTTATTTTTTATAACGAAAGCGCCAAAGTTAATTTGTGGTCAGTTGTTAAATTAAACGCAAAATTTGCAAACAAATAGAAATGTTAAATTGAGAGCAATCTCGTGGTCAATTTAAAAAGTTTGAGTGCGTTAGTAAAAAAAGTGAGAGAGTGTAGCAAATTAAAAGGAAAGACAAAACTTGATCGTGTGGCTTCCAAGTAAAGCAAAATATTTAAACAACATTTTATATTTAAAAGATGATTTTAAAAGATCTGTTTAATTGCTTAAACATTTAAAATTATATTATATCAACAAATGTTTTATTTATTTATCGTTGTAAAGGTTTTATCAATTAGTATGAATTGTTAGTTTGTCTTCTTTTTTGTGTATAAAATATTGAAATGTAATTTATATTTATTTACTTAAGTACCATTTTTTTTCTTAAATTATCGAAACAAAATTATTTGAACACCCTAGGTGCGATTAACTAACTTCTAACGAACCGATAATCAAAATTTTTGTCGACATATATTTTCGCTTGCAGTAACGATAGTGTGATTTTGTAATTAATTTTTTTAACGATTGTAAACAGCTGTAGTTTTTGTAACATATCTGTCTACGAAATGTTAAAATAAACAAAAAACGCAAAAGGGAAGAAAGAAAAACAAATAATATTGTGCTTAATTTACTGCTTTTATATTTTTTTGTGAATTTTACATTTAGGATTTTTGTTTTTGTTCACAATTGGCATTTTTTGTACATTTTGAACTTAGAATTTTTTTTTTGTTCATACATATACATATGTATCTGGCATTAGACATGGCCAAAAAATGCTAAAAATTAATTTAAAATATGCTAAAAATAATGCTAAAATTTTTGAAAGATTTAGGTTAAAAATTTATTAACAGTAAGAAATTTTAATGGAAATGTAAATACATTTTAGTGATTTATTTTTTAACGAAATTGATAAAAAAAAAATAAAAACAAAATTCTGATAATGCAGAGAAAATATTCCTGGGAAATATTGAAGGAATAAGTCTATTAAAGTTTGAAAGCTTTATAAATTGTTATTTGACTTAGAATACACATTCGAATTAATATGACAATTTATAAATGGTTATATATAAACAAGTGGGTAGATATTAGTAAAACATCAGAAACATATAAATATGAGGGGTGCCAATCCCGATCCCGGTTTAAATTCCGGTATTTTCGGGATTTAGTCAATCCCGAAATCGTTAACTTTATTTTTTGTTTTAAATTTTTTTATAAAAAGAAATTCATCATGACATTCTCCCTTGAGAGGATAGGGAACACAACATTGATCTTTAATGTGAGAAGTGCTAAAAGTAATTAAAGAAGAAAGTTAATTTAAAAAATAACCGTGAGGTTTTATTATCTAATTGATTCCATTGGTTCACCAAATGCAATATTTAGACTTTACTCATTGCATGCTTAGGCTTATTAAAGTGTTTTCCGAGAGTGGGCGTGGGACCGAAGGTAATTAATGGAGCAATTTTACGAAATTAAGTAGTGTAATTTATACACTACATAATTCATACCACCAGTAGTGGTGGGTATAAAAATGTTTTTTTGTTAAAATAAGATTTTTATGGTTACCTAAAAAAATTGGTTTTGTTTATTAATTTATAATTAAAATTTCAATTATTCATCTTAATTCATTTAATAAAAACATTAATGGAATCTTACAAATAAATCAATTACTAGTTTGCTCTATTCAATTAATATATTAATTATTTTTTCAATTAACTTTGAAACAACTGAGGCAATTGAGTAAAATATAGATTTTATGTTTATTAATTACACATTGTTGGAAATCGTACGTTGTTTTTTTTTTGTCATATTTTTAATTAAATTTATTTTGAATTAAGAAAAAATCACACTTTTAATGTTTTTAAAATTTTAGTAATTAATATAATTATTAAACAACTTTGTAATATTAAATGTATTATAAAACTTTTTTTTTTTGTAAAAATCTTTTAAAGACGTTTTTTTAAATTAATATCTATAAAAATCATTTAACTTTTGACTTTCAAAAATCCGAATCCCGAAAAATTCCGATATCCCAAAAAAATCCCGTTATTTGCGAAAACTTGTCCCGATTGGCATCCCTAATAAATATGTAGCAGGTAGTTGAGATTCAATTTTAAATTTAGTGAGCTCGCAAGCCCCTGATACATGCAAAATTTAAACGATTTTATTTCTATGCTATACACAATTTTTTGATCATCTTAATATATAAAAAATCCGTGTCACTGTGTATGTTTCGAATAAACTCAAAAACGAGTCAACTGATATTCATGAAAATTGGCATATATATGTAATTTGGTCCAACTTAGATGATAGGATAGTTATTATTTAAATTAATGGCCTGGGGGCGGAGGGGCGTGGCAAAATCCATAACTTGAGAACGGCTTGACCGATTTGAACGATTTTTTCTTTAAAATGATCGCCATGGTCCAACTTAGGTTTTTACGGAAAGACAATTTTGCCCCGCCCACTTTTACGCCCACTTTTTTCGATTTACCTAAAATCAGAAAACGGCTCCATCGAGTTGACTTATTTTTCTTTCAAAATTCGTATTAATCAACTTTAAGTTTTCATCGAAAGAAAAATTTACCACGCCTACATTTACGCCCACTTATTCTATTAAGCGCATAACTGGAGAACGGCTTGACCGATTTGGACGATTTTTTCTTTAAAATGATCGCCATGGTCCAACTTAGGTTTTTACGGAAAGAAAATTTTGCCCCGCCCACTTTTACGCCCATTTTTCGTAAGAAAAACTTTATGATAGGTATTTCATGGATTTTTATTTAAAGGCCATAAATTTCGTTTAAAGATCAATTTAAGTCGTCTGGTAATACAACACTAATGTTTGCTTAGGGGCAGCAACGCGGACCGGGTCAGCTAGTTTTATTTATATATTATATTATATATAGAATTTGTATCTTAATAAAAAGCGAAATTTCTTTGTACTTTTATATCGATATATCAAAGGGCAAATAGTATTTTCAATCAACACGATGAGGGCATTTCTAATTCCATCTATTCCATGAATATTTTATTTTTCTTATTAAAGTTGTTTTTGGGAATACGATTATTCATTAAAAGATATTATTTGTTGTGTTAATTCCCTATTTTAATTCTTGGGAAAACACTCAAAATTTATTTTCGGAGGATAAGCTGTTTCTATGCGCATTTCACTGGTTGCTTTGGCCAGATCATCGGGAAACGGTTGTCCCAAACAATTTTAGAAAAGTAAAAAATATCAGTTAATAAGACTTCAGAGATACTGAGAATTACAAACACTCAAAAAGTCTTATTTGCAACGATATCAAAGCTTAAACAAAATTCCAACAATAAAACAGTTATCATTAGGGAAAAAATTTGCGTTACCAATAAATAAACAGGGTTTTTCGCCACTGAAAATCATAGCAGATGTAGAACAGTGCATTCAGAAAATTGTAGAGATTACCCATGGGGAAAAGGATGAGACAAGGACTAGATTAGCAAATAGAATTACACTTTTTAAGAGGAACATACGGAATACACCTAAAGAGAAATTAATTTTAGCCATTTATGAGAAAACTCACACATTTTTGAAGAGACATAAGGACCTAATTATACTACAATAGGATAAAGGAAACAAAATGGTTGCAATCTACAAGAAAGAATATGAAAGGAAAATGGAAAAACTACTTGAGGACAAAAATACTTACCAAGTTATGAATACGGACCCGACCAGCAAATTAGTCAGAACTAATAACAGCATTATTAGTCAATTATACAGGGATAAATATATAGATACTTGGCAAAAACATAGGCTCATTTGTTCGGCTGCAACGGCACCTAGAATTTACGGGTTACCTAAAACACATAAATGTGGGATACCTTTACGACCCATAGTATCATCTATTCAAGTCCCGTGCTATCAGTTAAGCAAACACATAGGACTCATACTCAAAAATATCATCTCCGAAAAATATAATGTTAAAAACTCTTTGGAACTAAAAAAACAGCTAAAGGACATCACCCTTGATGAGAATGACACATTGGTTTCTTTTGACGTCGTTTCCCTTTTCACCAATGTTCCTGTTTACACAGCTATAAAAAATATTATGGACCAATGGGACACTATTAAAACGAAAACAAGCATACCAAAATCAAAATTCTTGGAAATACTGAAATTCTGTTTAAATGACAACAACTACTTTGCATACAATAACAAGGTATACAAACAGATTTTCGGTATGCCAATGGGAAATCCTCTTTCCCCTACTATTGCTGATATTGTTTTGGATAATTTACTTGACGTAGCCTTGGCAGAATTACACAAAAAGAACGTTAACATTAAATATGTGGCAAAGTACGTAGATGACATACTGGCTGTAATAGACATTAATGACAAAGACGATATACTTAAAGCACTCAATGGGTATCACCCGAAAATTAAATTCACCGTTGAAGTTGAAAAGAACAGAGAAATAGCATACCTTGACACAAAATTACATAGAGGGGACAATGAAATAACGTTTGATTGGTATGCAAAAAATACATCGTCTGGCAGAATTATTAATTTCAACGCTACTCAACAAAAATCCCAAATAGTAAATACTGCAAAAAATTTTATACGTAGAGTTCTTGATATTAGTGATGAACAATACCATAACAAAAATAAACATGTAATCACGAAAGTACTTAAAGTTAATGCTTTTCCCACAAATTTAATTAAAAATCTAATATCTGCCTATAAACCTATAATAACAAACATAAATGGAAACATTGATAAGGAGGAAAAATATTTTTACAGTGTAAAATACATACCGGGCCTCACGGACAATAAAAACATAAAAAACGCAATAGATAATAATGACATGAGCTTTGCTTACAAACCAAACAAAACATTAAGTGCAATATTTACAAATACAAAAACGCCAATAAACAAACTACAACAAAATAATGTAGTGTATGAAATACCATGCAAGGGAGACAACAACAACAGCTGTGATTTAGTTTACATTGGGACGACAAAGAGAAATCTGGAGACAAGAATGGGAGAACACAAATCAGACATAAACAAAAACAAAGAAAGCACTGCATTATCACAACACATATTACAAACAAAACATAAACCTGATTTTGACAACATAAGAATACTAGACAAGGAAAATAACGTGAGGAAAAGATATACTACAGAAAGCTTAAGAATTCAACAGAAAATAAACAGAACAATGAATAAAAAAGAAGACACTGACAATTTAAGCGCCTGTTACAGAGTTGTTTTGAAAAACAGTAGATGACGACACTAGCTGTGATTTTTATTATTTAAAAATTTATTAATTTAATACAAAATTGTTTTTTCAATGTAAGTTAGTTACATTCAATTTATTGTATTATTAAATGTTGATGTTTTTATTTTATAATAATAGACGAATCCCCTGAAGAAGTGAACATAAAATTCACGAAACGTCGGGAAAAATGGAATAAAAAATTTTGCATTTTTATTTTCACAAATGGAGTTAGGCCTCACCAGCTAAGTATATATAAGCAAATATACAAATATAAATAAAACAGTGTGTTTATATTTTCTTACATTTTTTTAACAAGGGAGGTAAGATTTTTCTTAACATAATTATTTTCGATTTTTAATTTAGGTTCAACTATTTTTAGTCAAAATTTATTGTTATTTATAAGAAAATTCAAGTAAAATCGATTAAACTATTCGTCCAAATTTTTAAAATAACTCTTACAAAAGCTTAAAGCATTTTCTAAAAATGCTTATTAAAATGCCAAGTGCTAAATGAAAATTTTGCAGCTTAAGAAAAATTTATAATGCTAAATTTAGCTGCAAAAATGGCAAAATGGCCACACTGGTATGTAGTATGTATATAATAAGTCGGGCCTCAGCCACTTTAAAAGTAATATTTAAGCAATAAGACAAACATTATGTGAACGATTCAAAAGGAAAAACATGTGATTAGTTTATCAGTAAGACTTCCAACGTATGAATTGGGACTTTAGAATTTTGTTTTTGTTTATATATTGCTTTTTTTTTGAACATTTTGAACTTATTATTTGGTTTTTGTTCATACATATGTATATATATGTATGCCGTATGTTCATATGTAAGAAGTCGGGCCTATATCGTTTAAATAAACACAACGTAAGTTATTGTCGCCTAAATAAAGAAAAATAAACTTCTTACAGTAACAGCTGACTTTAAAGCGAATATCGTTAAAAATGTTACTAAATAGTAAATGCGATACATTTTCTTTATATTTATTATAACGATATGATTATCGTAAAAAGTTAGTGAATCGCACTACTGATACCGCTACGGATTGATTTAAGTATGGCTGGATTGATTTTTCTTTTGAGTAAACATGTATTTGAATTGAAAAAGGAATTTTTACTTTTTTAAGAAAGTTTTAAGCCTATAGTATAGTACACGGAATGTAAAAAGCCACATGCGCATGTGGTTCTGACGTAGTTTTGACGTCAATGCAAAGCCACAATAAACATTGCGTGTTGTGTGATGACGGCAGAATTACGTCAGAACCACATACGCATGTGGCTTTTTACATTCCGTGTACTATAGGCTTTATTATTTCAAGAAAAAATGTTCTTGTTACTAGATTCTGTTGTTTAGGATAAGAATATTTTTAAATTTGAATCGAGTAAGTATTGTTTGCTTTTTGTTCTCAAGAAATATTTTCCTAAAGCAATTTACTTAGGTGTATTAAGAGAAACTTTTGATTGAAAATTTATTGCATTACCTTTAACTTTATTCGATTCAAGAAAAGATTTCTGCAAGTGCAAAAAAATTGTTCTAATTCTAGAAACGGATGGTTTGAATGAAGCAGGCTTTTCTTGCTATTTTGTAAAATATATAGCAACGAACTTGATTTAAGTAACCATAGAATTAAAATAATTTTTTTTTTTTGCTGTATTCGACTGCATTTTTGTTCGCTTTCAGTAATAACTTTTTGCTTAAACAAAGCCATACATATATAGAATAAGAAATTGTTGGCTTGGTTCAAGCCATATTTTCTGACGATTAAGTAAAAAATTATTTCCGTGTCGCTAAGATTTTTGTACAAGTCGACTAATATATTTCATTTATCTTGTGCCAATAATTCTGATTTTTTTTTTATTTTTGTTTTCGATTTCAAGCTTGTTTCACACATATTTTTAAGAGTGTATTATAAGAATTTTTTGTAAATATACTTTTAGCTATAAAAATGTGAAAAACAGAAATTTGTTTTTTTTTTGATAGTTAAAATTTCAAAGCAAAAGTTAAAATTAGCTGAAGCGTGAAACAAGCTTGAAATCGAAAACAAAAATAAAAAAATGCATAATTATTAATACTAATGTACTCGTATGTATGTAAGTTTTTAAACAAAGTTAAGTTCATATTAAATTAACTTATTTAAATAGCAGATAGCCCAAGTAGCTAGTGCTATATGTGTACTTATGTATACATATTAGTCTTGCATTTAAATGAGGTAATTATCATTATAAGCAAATAATAAATAAGTTATTTAAATAGATTTAACATAAATATGTACATACTCGTATGAATGTGTTAAAATATTTAAATTTTCAAATTATTGCTGGTTTTCAAAAAACGATGTTATATTTTTTAAGGAGTTCCCTGAGTAATCGCCTTCTAAATGAATATCAAATCAAATTTCCTGCATAAATAACGAAAAGTTAGTGCAGTTGCTGCTGATGTATTTAAAAAGTTAATATTTATTTAACATCAATAATTGGAAACATACCTTAAACAACTGGAACAACATATGAGAAGTTATTACTATCAGTGTTTTGTAAGATCGATAATGATCTACTTTCAGGCTCATCGGATTAGTTATTGCGGGGTGTTTCACCAGTTTTGCCAATTTTTTTGGAGCAAAAAGCACTGTAGAATTTAAAAAAAGCACTATATCAAGCAAAAAAAAGCACTAAGCCATTTGTTTCAATTTAATCGATGAACACAAAACAAGTTACCAAATATTTTTAAAAAATGGCGACGGCGATGCTGGAGGACCATTTTCGTACATTACTTTAATTTGGATCATCACAAGTTGAGTTTGAATTGGGTCATTAAACAGTTGTTAAGTAATATATTGATTTTTGTACATTTCATTGGAAAATATATCACTGCAGACACTAGGTGGTAGAGTGTAATCATAACAGCATGCATTATGTCGACAAAGTTCATACTTAATGTGAGGAATTGAGTTAATAGAGTTCAAGGATAATCAGATTCTAATTTTGGATTTTTATCGAACTAAATGTTATTTCAACTTCCGCGTTAGAGTATGACAAGCTTAAAATTCTTAATACAAAATAAGACAATTCTAAGAATGAATTTTGTCCTATTGAATCTTTAAAACCGTTGACTTCTGTCCAAAAAGATCTGTTCGTTTTTGATAAGGAAAACAATTACATCGTTTTTATTGCGATTAACAACCGATGTGAGATTTACAAAACAAAGCAGGCTTACAGAGTACATGAAACTGAGTACTCCTCCTCAATCTTCTCACCCCTCTCACCAATAAACTCAAGAATTGCTGCAACAAAAACTGCAAGTCTGGGCGATGCCTTTGTAGTCAGCTTCTTAGTAAACAGTTGCCTTACTAAAATAATATTTTTACACTTAACAAAATTGTAACTCCATAATTAATTTAAAAATTGTAGAAACAACTAAAAATTGCAAAAAAGCACTAAAGTTACTAGCATAAAATTGAAAAAGCACCAAGTTAGGGCGTTTCTTAGTCTCAATTTACACGTTTCATCTTTTTATGCTCAATTTGTTTTCAATTCTCTTTTGAAGATGCCATTATGTTCACACGCAGCAACCGGTTTCAACTTTTTTTGCTTCAAAACAACAACACTTTTATTCAAAGCGAACCAAAGAGAAAAAGAAAAGAAAATTATTTACATGCAGCCATTGTTGTGCATGGACCTACGAATGAGAACACAAAGCGTACTGCCCGAGTACAGGCATCTCCGTACCAACCCCTTTTCTTCTTGCTTCCCTCTCCTTAAAACACAAGAGTTGAGCATCAAAAGATGAAACGTGTGAATGTAGACTTTGTTTGGCACTAAAGATAAAGTTTGGGCATTTCGAGGCATCAAAAAGCATCATAAATAGTCCCAAAAGCTTTGAGTTGACATCACTGTGTTTCATTGCCATTTTCAAGAATATTGGCTACAGTTTTTTAAAACTTCCATTGTGTAAGTTTCTGACCGTTAGTTAATGAAGTAATGTTAAATGGAAATCCATCTAAATCGTTTATCGGATCTATAAATATTGAATATTTTTCGAAAGGTTGAACTAAGATGAAGTTGGCTTTAAAATATAATTGCCGTTCAATTATTATAATAGTGAGTTATATACACGGTTTTATTTATGATCGAAGCTTATGGAATGTGGCAGACAGAAAAAAAATGATGACAGAACAAAACAATTAAGAGTGCTATGAGAAAGTGCTTGTGTCACGCCCAGTTCTCTAATCCCGCCAAAAATTTTTCAGATGATGTGTATGGATAACCAATATGTTTGTACCTAATTTAGCTCTTGCCGTTCTCCAGATATTCACTTCTCCAATCCCGCCTACATTTTGTCGACTGTTGTATATCTACAACCAAGATGCGCGTACCTAACACTTTCTTTATTTTTTAATGTGAGTTTTGTGATATGTGTGAAATAAGGTAAGTTTTAGTTGGTTAGTGGTGAAAGAAAGAAGATTATTAACAAGCCATCGATACGATTAATTTACAAAAGTGAATTAAATAAATGTCATAAACATCTTAAATCTTCAGGTGCAAAACAAGAATAACCCAAATTTTGCTTAATTTACACAAGTGTATTTCCATATTTATTGTTGTTTTTTTTTATAAGCCAGTCAATTTGAAAGAATGAAATGTGTGACACAATTTTATTTATTCTTCTTAATATCTTCTTAAAATGAAAAGAATAAATAAACCTATATGCATGTACATATATATATATAGTATGTATGTATGTATGCATGAATGTATTATTAAAGTTACGAATATTCGTATCGCCAAATATTAGCCTATTTCATGACATAAATAAAGTTAAGAAAAATATAGAAAAAACATGCAGCATCTGGAAAATATATTTTCCAAAACAACATTGAATTACTTAGTGAAAGCGCAAAAGAGTGAGAAAAACGAAATCTGAAAGTATGTACATAAGAATATGTATGCAAGCACAATCAAGTTCCTTGGAGTTATCTAAATGACTTAAGGTGTAGTAGAACTGTTTACGCGCACCGTGTAGCTATCAACTGATTACTGTTCAGTGGCAGTTTCATTGTTCACTCATTCTCTTTTATATTCTAAATCATTTACTCTTGTAAACCGCAATCGTACGGTACGGTACGTTGAATCCAGGTTAGCTCTTTTCGAGATAAATCGTTATATCTACTTATGTATTTAAGTTGAGAAATTTGTTTAAAATATACACAGACAAAAATAACAACAGTTATTGAGTAATTAATGCAAATTTTTCAAGTATGGATACCTATTTAACAATTTTCTTAATTAACATGTTTGTAAATTGTCATATTAACAATTTGTTTCAGTTAAAAAATAAATACAGTAAAAATTATTTCGTGTCAAAAAAAAAATATTAAATACAAAAAAAATCTAAATATTTTGGTTTAAATCACTTAAAGGCCCAACGATGGGCAGATTATTCAAAAATTGGATCAATGTTTAGGGGAAATTTTGTGGCATGATTTCTAGCCATATACATATCGAATTTGTGGGAAATCTTTTGTCAATATGTACATTCCGCCCCAATTTATGCTAGATTTTGTTACAAAAGTATAAATTTTTTAGGGTGGATGTTTTACAATTAGATTCATAACTTTTTTTGTACTGAACCGATTTTGCGGGATTTCAATTCGAAATTGCTTACGAGAAATAGAAACAATTTGACACCAACATTGTTCTTTTCGTTTGAAAGTGAGCGTGTTTTCAACAGGCGGACATGCATAAATCGAGAATTACTCAAGAACCCAGAATATATACTTTATGGGGTCTTAAATGAATATTAAAAAAGTTTCACACGGAATGACAAACTAAGTATACCCTCAGCACATCTAGTTGTAGAGGGCATAAAAAAAAATTATGAAAAACATTTCAGGTTTAAAAAAATTGCTATTTGCAGCCAGCGCTGCCCGATGAATGTAGTTTGTTTTTTGGTACTAAAATATCGGACAGATTTTTTATATTCCCCCAAAATGCAGGTATTTTTTCTAATATGCTAAAAGAAAGTATTTAGTAGTAGAAAGAAAGCAATAGTGGAGAGGGTATTATGAATTTGTGCTGCTGTTTGTCGATCTACTGATGTCCGACCTGCTGGCTGTCTTGCTGTCCATGTAAACCTTGTGCGCAAAGTACAGGTCGCAATTTGATAAAATTTTCTACATTAATTGTATATAAATTGGCACAAGGATCTGTTGAAAATAGGGCGAATTGGTCTATAATTTCACATAGCTCCCATACAAGCTTCTTTCCTGAAAAAGAGTTTTGTGAACATAAATCATCTTATTATGTTGATATTTAGATTAAATTTGGTTATTGGAATCAAAATCATCCTACCAAATTTTATTGGAATCGTTCCATATTCGACCATAGCTCCCATACAAATACTACTCCCGAAAATAGCTGTTCATACAATAAGTTCCTTAAACATAAAAATTTTCGATAATAACTTTTACGATAGCTACTATGTCATTACAAAATGCTGTCCTGGAACGTCCAAGGTTAAGCATATAAATCCCCTTCCTAAAATCTCATATAGATGAAGTTATCTAAATAATATTCGGCACAAAGAACTTTTACATGAATCTTAACCTCATAACATAATTTTGTTTAGGCGGGTCCATGGGTACCAAATAGGGTAAACTAGCAAATCTTGTTTTTGTATACTGTGGTGTAGGTTATCATACGGTCGGGCTTCACTGATTATACTTTCTTTCTTGTTAATAATAGTTTTTGTTCTGAACGCTTAAAAATTGTTATATTCCCAAAAATGATGAATGACGAGGTTGTATTTCCAAATTTATCGAACCTGGTACGGATTTTGATTGCTTAAAGGTAGAATTAGTTATGAATCAGCTGTTTTGTTTTTGTTCAATTGAAAGTCTCTGTGTGTGGTTTGTTTTGTCTTTTTCGTTCTGTTCTGTTGCGGACAAATCTGTTGCAAATAGAATTCAACGTTAAGTAAAGGCCAAAGTGTGTATATGTATATTAGTATTTTGTGATATAAAAAAAATTTAAATTTTTTGTTTAAAGCTAGAAAAATTTGTTTTAATTAATGATTTTTTCAAAAGTAAAGTATTTTTGATATATTAAACATACATATTCATTATTTATTTTTTACGAAAAGTTGATACAAGGCGAATTCATTACAGGTGATCCTAAAAGCCCTGCAGATAACTTTTATTTCTTTAGCTTTAAGGCCGTGTCAGATACAACTTTGTCGCTTTGCGTGACGTTTCTACCTTCGGCAGAAAAACGCAAAGCAAAAGGTGTATGCCACAATGAAAACTTTGACAACACTCACGCATTGCTTGTTTACTTATAAAAGCGGTTGGTAATTTGTACATTTAATTATTTGTTACAAAAATTAAAGTTAAAAATTTAATTGGACGGTTTTTTGGAATTGAATTTGGCAAAAAAAAAATTAAAAAAAAAAGAAAATTATACTAGCCAATTGTCAAAGCGCGCAAAAAGATGAGAGTTGGCTAACTTTTTGCTTCGCTCCGCTTTGAAAGTACTTTATGTGACATGTTTCGTATAAGTATGTATATTTTATCTTAGATGTCAAAGCGAATCGGTAACGCAACGCGAAGCAAAAGTTTTATCTGACATGGCCTTTATAATTGTTGGATGTCAAAATTTTGTTTATTATCTTTGTTTCTGTTTTGATTTGTATTGGTTTTTGACCTTGAGTTAATATTACAATTTCAATGTTTTTCTTTTTAAAAGTTGCTGATTCCTTACACAGAAAAAGTAATTACAAAATATTTGTTATTGAAAGAAACGAAACAGAACGGCAACAGAAAGTAAAAACTTATGAGACATTTAACCCTTGCAAATGCCGATGCAGGGGATTCACCATTCTACACAATTGAACGATTCATTCACACGAAAATCTGACAGCATTCTATGTAAAAAGGACTGATTGAAACGATTTTAATTTAGGGACTATTCCAAAATGTGGAAAAACTAAATATATTTGTCAATCTTTTTCGATTTGTGACAACATACTAATAAAATTGTTAATGCGACAACATTACAAATTATTAAAATACTTTGAATAATCGCTTGTCGCGGCTAAAACTTTCATTTCAGGGTAAATTTGTTAAACTCTTTGTAGCAAGAATTATATTTTCCAGATAAATAAATAGATAACTTGTTAAAGATGGGCATTAAAAACTTATGGAGAAAAGTCACCAAAATGAAAAAATTTAATGAAAATTGTCTTTTCCCCTTTAGTCGAAATAAGCTCTCTCTGATTTATTACTGCAACATGCCAATACAGATAGCAAAAGATTTTTTTCTATTATTACAGTTCGCACTAAAGGCCCAAATACACACCCGTCAGCATGAGGAAGATCGAATCACCAATCTGAGTCTTTTAAGACTACCATAGAGGATCCGAAACTGATAAATCAGTTCTGCGCTTTAAACAAGACTCGAAATTTATACCCAGAAATGTTTAGAAAGTGACTTGCCTTAAAAACAAAAACCAAATGTACAGAATGTTCACAATCATAAATTGATCATGCAGATGATCGAAATGTGACTGACTGTCTTACAGCCGTACCTAACTTATCATTTACACATGCCACTGCCAGTTCGAAAAACTCAATACACTCACGATTTTTTACTAATACACTCACATTTTTCGCAATGGCAGCTCCAGTGGCAGCAAAAATTGCATGCGAGTGGAAATTTGGCACTTGCATGCCACTAAATGTCAAAACGATTAGCAATGTTACCCTGTTCAAAATTTAATGTAAATCGACTTGATTATTGTCAAACTGTTATTAAAGTTTTAACTGTTAAATGCATTTTTATGATTAATTTGTAGTAACGGGCGTTAAAATAAGTAAGTTTCCTAATTATAGAGCATTAATTTTGCTAAAATAATGCTAATATAAATAAATGTAAACTATTTCCCCAAAACTAAAACTATGTGATGAGTCGGTAACTGTTTTTTGTTTTCTGGTACTTTTTTTTAATTTGAGAAGTAAACAAATTATCTCAAGTTGACGCTTCGACGACATTTTGAAAATGAACTGGCAGTGGCATGTGTAAACAGAAAAGCAAATGGCATGAGATTCGACTATTTCGAACACTTTTTCGTTGATAATATGTATAGAACAGTGGCATGCCACTACTTGCATGTGTAAAGGCAACGTAAACAAGAGCGGAAGGCGGAACGTTTTCTTCAGCGTAGCTTTTACGCTGATATGCCATACCTAAATAAGAGCGTCAGCGTTGTGCCACAAACAGTAGTGTTAAGGCCCAACCATAATGTGCTTAAGTTGGCTTCAGCAAATGTGTGAACACATGTAAATCATATGAGGCAAACTATATTGAACTTAAGGAAACGTTTTGTTAAGTTTTATGAAATTGTCATTTGCTTAAGCAAAGTGCGAAGCTGATCGCACATTCCGTACGGAATCAAATGTTTTTTTTTTTGTTTTTGTTTTTTCAAAACAATAAATATAGCAGCCCTGTTTATTTTAACGCGCTGTCAAAATCGGATTTTCCAATTGCAAAGCGTTGACGCGGCGCTATTTAGAGATGCTTCATACAAGTTGTATGGGCATGAGGATTTTTTACAGCTAGAAAACTCGTTCCGCTCTTGTTTAGGTATGGCTGTATGTTCGTGCTGTAAGGAATAAAAGTAATATAAAATTGAATGTGATTTGATAGTGATTTTATGTAAAAATTTTAAATAAAAAAAGTAATATCAAAATTAGTCATAATTGAACAGAAACGCAAGTAATAAAAAATCGTTCAGATGAGTCACGGGTGGCTGAAAAATTACTCGAAAATGAATCTTAATTGATTGTAAGTACTAGCACCAAATGACTCGAAAATAAGTCGTAATCAGAACCGCGAGTCGTAAGAGACTCTTTCGAAAAAGTTGCGGATGAGGACAATTTTCTCCCAAATGAACAGTCATTTTCGACTCAAAAACGAGCGCATTTCTTGCAAATATTTGACTTCATTCCTAGAGACTTCGTTTAGAAATCTGTCAGACAATGATAATACATACTGTCTGGTCGTTTTCTAATTGATTTCGCATGGATATATCGGAGGGAATTTATGTACCGATATGTCTAATAGATTTCTAAATGAATTCATATAGATGTGTCTAAGTTGTTGTGTGTTTCTTCTTTTTAAATAATTACAATTCGCATTAAGTTAAAATATTTTTATTTTATATATTTAATTGTTTAAAAAAGATAAAAAAAATGTTATGTATGGATATATGTATGTAACATTTTTATAGCCTCCACCACAACTACTGGTGAATGAGGGTATGCTAAGCTGTCCATTCCGTGTGAAACTTTTTTATTATATATCTAACACTCCATAAAGTACATATATTCTGGCTCCTTGAGTAATTCTAAATCGATTAAGTCATGTCCGTCTGTCCATCTGTTGAAAACACGCTCATTTTCGAAAAACGCAAAAAAAAAAGAACAAACTTGGTCTCAAATTGCTTGTAGTTATCCTAAGCATTTTGGATTGAAATTCAGCAACATCGGTTCCTTGGGATCAGAACTGTGAATCAAAATGTGGAACCACCACCCAAAAAAATTTATAATTTTGATACAAAAACTAACGTGAATGGTGGAATAATGCACGGAATGATATACAATTTCGCACGAATTTGCTTTATTCGACTGGAAATCATACTGCTAAATTTCGTAAAGGTCGGTCAATAATTGATAATAGTCCCCATAAAAGCCCTACTCGCGGAAAACAGCTTAGTACGCCTAAAACCGTAATAAATAACGCTATCATACTAAAATTTGGTACGTCACAGTTTTATACGACCAGAAAAGACACTGTATAATATTTTGAAGATCGGTCCATAATTTACAATAGGCCCTACATAAACCCAACTTCAGGAAAACCGTTTAGTACGCCGAAAACCGTAATAAATAATGCTATCATAATGAAATTCGGTAAGTCACAGTAATATAGGACGAGAAATCACACTGCCAAAATTCGTTATGATCGGTCCGTAATATACCCTAGGCCCCATATAAACCCTACTCTCGGAAAATAGTTTATTGCGCCTAAAACCAAATACAGCCCACTTTGGGAAAATAATTAAATTCTCCTAAAACCATAACAAATAGATATTGCGGTAAAATTTCTCCCATCTTAGATTCATATGGCCAGAAAAATTATCATGCAATTTTGTGAAAATCACTGTTAACTCTAAAAACAACTGTGTTTTTTCCGAAACCCAGATTGTGCATCATAAATAGCTGCTTTACACTATCACAAGAGTCTTACGTATTTAAAAAAAATACAAACCTGTCATGATAAGCTGTTATTGTTTTTTGAAAATTTTCAAACAATAATTAGATTAGGGAAGCATATTCGAAAAATACTTAAGATTTTGTGGGATAATGTATAACGGCCCTAAGCAAATTATGATCATTTACGAAAAGCGATATCTGTCTATGAATTATCCTCTCAAATATTTTTGGCCTATATTCTGATTTAGTTATGGGTATTGGTATTATTTTAGATTAGATTAAAAATGTTTAGTGGTAATTATAGTGTTAAATATATGTGACAAAGGGCAATATTATTGGAAGAATTATTTTAAAAGCTCTTGGGTGGATTTCGTTCACGCCAACTGCATTTGATTTAATTAACATCCTATGATGTCAAACTGGTCTACGCAATTAAAAGAGAAGTTATAATGGGGTTGACGATTGTCATGGTTATGATTGTAAAAATTAATGTCTGCTTCTACCATAGGAATATTTAATAAATTTTTAATTAATAACATCTGGATCAATAATAACAGGGTCATTATTTCCAGATTTACCTATACCGTTTTCTCTAACAGTCTTCCATGTTTTTTTTGATCCCAGAGCCGAGGAAAACTTTTCTGTGTAAAATTTAGATTTTACTTGCTTTTTAATTTTGTGTACTGTTTTTCTTGCCACACAATATTTAACATGTAGATCGTTGGTTTTAAACCGCTTCCAACGTAAAAATGCAAGGTCTCTTTGATTGATAGCTTGTTTAATATTTGATGAGAACCATGGTCTCTTTATTGGACCAACTACTTTGGTTTTTAATGGGACAGCTTGATCAAACAAATATGATATATTACGTTCAAGAAAGGCTTTTGAAACCATATAATAGATTCCATTCCAATCAATTCTAAGTAGTTCTAATTCCAGTGTGGCGTAATTAATATTTTAGAAATCACTCAAAGTTATCGAAAAAGGTGGAATTTGCAAGTCAAAATTTTCTTGGAAACGTTTAAATGAAGAGCCGAACAATTTGTATGAACAAAGTTCGTTAGTTGCGTTATACAAAAAATTGTAATGAAATACAATACAAAACGTCTTTATATAAATGACTCCTTTAAAATCTTAAGGGTGGGCAAAAAAGGTGTAAGCGGGCTTAATGGAATACAAATAATAGCAGATTTGCCACGATAAAAAGAGATCTTATGGACCTGAAACAGTTTATAAACCCACAAGTTCATTAATTTTACAACAATTTGTCAACAAGTACGTAACAGTCAAATACCTATCCTTATTTGACAGAGTATGACAGTTAAGAAAGTATTTAAATAAAAATGAAATATGGAGTCAAAGGCCATAGTCGCTAGCACTCCTTATCTATATTATATAGTATTATAATATATAATATTAATACAAAATAAAATAAATAAAATATTAAATATAATTGTAAAAACTTTTCAAATTTAACAAAATGGATTTCGTTAATAAAATATCGAATTTTCTGTATTTATTTTTATTTATATTTATATTATATTTTTATTCTCCAGACACAACAATTCTTAGAACATTGAAAGTAAAAATGTAAGGAATAACGACCTAACTCAACATGAAAGATCGAATCTGAAAAATTTTGGCAAAGAATAACAATTTATGTCAATTTAGGCGCACTTAAAGTTTCTTATTTTATCTGGTATTATAGCCAAACTCAACTTTAACTTTTTGACTTCCCTGCAAGAAGACTACCGGCCTTTTTATTTTTCAATTAATTTTAAACAACTTCGTGTTTTATGTTGTAAAACTTGTGTGTTTTTATTATAAAATGTAAATATAACAAAGATTGAATGTAAGTTTGGTTATTGTAATGTGGAACTTTATTTTAGTTGTTCCTAATTATTATTTTATTTTTGTTTTGTGTCGTTGCCAGATTTAATAAACTGAAAATCCCAGATGAAGTTTGAAAATACAAACGGAACGTAGGATGAAAATATAAATAAATAATCTCTTATTTAAATACAAATGACCTTGAAAGCCTGTTTAGATAAATTCTAGGAAAATAATAACAAATTCAAGAAAAAGGTCGATTAATAAGTAATATTTATGAGAAATTAATGTTTGTAGGAAATATGTTTGTTCTCTGCTAAACGTTTGTTCTCTTATTTTACACAAAATTTATTTTAGTTCAGGCGCAAATTTGTTATTTGCGAAGTGTACAAACAAGAAATATTGCTGCAATAAAAATTTCACAATCTAAATTTAAATGCAACTTTAAAAAAGGAACAAAAAAAAACATCAGCGACAAAAATTACACAATGTAAAATGGGACATAATTACATTTTCAAAAGTAAAAGCCAAATAAACTACACAAATGGATTGGCAAACATGTCAAAACTGTACATTTGCACAAACCATTTTCGTTATTAATTGGTGTATTTGACAAGCAATTAAAGAAAAATTGAAAGTGTTTGCTTTCGTACAAACATGTGCTAAATTTAATGCGCTAAATTTAATCATTTTAGTTAAAATTTTGCAGAGTAAAGAAAAAGAAAATTTTTAACAAGTGGAATGCAGGAATTATTTCTTTTTCGTAATATATTTTAAAATATATATATAAAAGATTTATTCGAATGTGCTTCTATTAGTTATTAATTGTTTTATTACGTTTTTTCATAAGAATTCCTTAAAATTAAAATTAATAAAGCTATAGAGCAATTCCATATGAAAACGATCAAAATTGGCAAATTTTTGGACGACCCCTCTCCGATTTTAAAATAAATAGTCTCAATCGTTTGCCCAGCAAAAAATAATGTACCTACATATTTTTGTTTTTTTTTATAGTGACTGGTTTAGTGGTGGTGTACACCACTGTCATGTGACAAAATTGAAGAATTCTTCATAAGGGACCTCATTGAAAGTTGTTTAAAAAAAAAACTACTAAAGCGATCGCAACGAGTGATAGCTCGTTGGAAAGGTATTGAATCAGGCTTTAATTGAAAAATAAAGTTTTTCTAATTTTTCTTAGAAATTTACCTTTAAATTTTCCCAAGAAAATTAAATTTTCCGATTTTCCACAGAAGCTCCTAAATTTTCCGGCTAATTTTTTTTTTTTTGGATTCCTCATAATTTTTGCTTTAAGAATCAGCAATAAAAAAATGGGCCCCGACTCCTTGTTTGGACAGGAGAAGAGCATTTAAGAGACCACCTTGTTAAAAATACATTTTAAAAATTATTTTACAGTTAAAAATACATTTATGAAGAAAAAATCAATTTTTTTTTTAAGAGCCCCAAGTTGAGTGTGTAGTGAATATGGTCTGCCTGCCTTCACAAGATCGGCCATAAATCCATGGATAATAGCAGCAGTGGCATGTAATGGCACACCAAACCCGACTGAGGCTACAGGTCATAAAATGTTTTGTAAATTTTTTAAATTACCAGGTAATAAATATTTCGCCTAAAATGACACGTGCAGAAACAGGTCATAAAACACGGATTTTCCATAAATATGGCAAAATATTTATTACCTGGTAATTTAAAAAATTTGCAAAACATTTTATGACCTGTGGTCGGCTTATTGGCAGTAACCAATTAAGTCCCTTTTAAAAAACATTTTATGACCAGTAGTTCACGCAAATTTTCCTATTAAAGAAAAGCAAATATCGCTTATTTTTTTACCTATTTTTTTTACCAAAAAATAAATATAAATACTTCACACACTCTGAGTCAAATTTCAGTTGAATACTAAACGTGAAAGTGTTAAAGTGTTTTTTTTGTAAAGTAAAGAGTGAAGCTGTAAAGACAATTTAAAGTAAAATGAATAAATTTTGCTGCAATCCGTTTAACAAGAGTGGACATCGTTCGAAAAAGAAAAAAAGTATTAAAATTAACTGGTGTTTCGAAGCGATACATGAATGAATTAAATATACAATACGGTGAAGAAGCAGAATTCATTTGCCCCAAGTGTAAAATCGATTTGTCTCAACAAGCAAATGCATTGAAACAAATGCAGCCACAATCCGAGAGTGAAATGACAAGTGAACAAAATGTTTCATCTGATAGTGAGGCAGACATTCCGATGGTCAATATGTCTTTGAGTCCTTTGAATGAGGCTATTACCACTTTAGGTGAAACGCCTATTAGAAAAAGAAAGTTGCGAAGTGAAACATACAGGAAAGAGAAAAAAGGCAAGGTTATGAGTGCAATCGCGACAATATTTGATGAAGGCTCTGATAACGAATGCAGTCAAGCAGATGACGGCAAACAAATGATTGAGCAGTTGAAAAGAAAATTCCATTTAGCGACCACTTTTCCGGAGAAATATCTCAGTTTATCTGTGCTGCCTCAATCATGGTCTATACGCAAGATTTCTGAACAGTTTCAAACATCTTTTTACATCGCGAGAAGAAGCAAAGAATTAGTTCGACAGAAGGGCATATTGGCGACTCCCACCAAGAAATTTGGCTCAAGGACCCTCAGCGAAGCAACGGTGAAATTGATTCAAGATTTTTACTGCAATGATGACAACAGCCGCGCCTGCCCAGGTGACTATGTTATCACACGTGAAGATGGAGAAAAAGTACACAAGCAGCGCAGATTATTATTATGTAATCTATCCGAAGCATACCATCAGTTCAATGAGAAATACCCAGCAGAAAAAGTGGGATTTTCTAAGTTTGCCATCCTACGACCAAAAGAATGCGTGCTGGCATTAGACAGGCACGGAACGCATTCAGTCTGCGTTTGCATGTTTCATCAAAACATCAAATTAATTTTCTTTCCATGCAAGAAATTGAAAGTATTTCACGGTGAAATTGAAACATATAGGGACCTCCTGTCGAAGTCGTTGTGCGCATACCCCACGGAAAATTGTCATCTGCCCAAATGCGACAATTGTCCGAAGATTGACGAGCTAGAGCAATATTTGGCGGAAAAGTTTGAACAGCTGTTAATTCAGGAGGTGCATTTCAAACATTGGATAATTAGCAGCGGCAGATGTTCCCTTGAGACCGTGGTAAAGCAGATTCCGGAATTCATCGAGGAATTCGGATTCAAGTTGAATGAACTGAAGGCGCACCATTTCATATCCGAGATGCAATCGAAATTTCTAAAGGAAAGTAAGGAGAAATTAGCCCAAAATGAATTCATTGTGATAAGCGACTTTGCCGAGAATTACACTTTTCTCGTTCAGGATGAAATTCAGGCTTATCACTGGGCAAACGACCAGTGCACGGTGCATCCTTTTTGCATTTATTTCAAAAACGAAGATAACGAACTACAGACCGTAAGCCTTGTTGTTGTCGCGGAGAGTTTAGCTCATAATTATGTGTCCGTTTATTTATTTCAAATGAAACTGTTTGAATTCTTAAGATCAAAATTCGATGCAATCGACAAAGTAACGTTTTTCTCAGACGGCGCGGCTTCTCAGTACAAGAATAAAAAAAATTTTTACAATCTTTGCATAATTGAAGAAGAACAAAACTGCAAGGTCGAGTGGCACTTTTTCGCGACGTCCCACGGTAAGGGCCCATGCGATGCGTTAGGGGGAACCCTAAAACGCATGGCGACTAAGGCAAGTTTGCAAAGGCCATATACTGACCAGATCTTAAATGTACAACATTTGTTTTCGTGGATTCAAAGCAAGGAAATTGCCATTAACACAGTTTTATGCACTCAAAAAGAACACGATGCCATGGAGCGACGAATTCAAAACAGATATAATAATGTCAAAACTATAACTGGAACGCAAAAGTTTCATTGCTTCATACCAAATATTTCTGGTATGTCAATTAATGTAAAGCGGTACTCTTCGTCTGCCGACGTGCTAAATTTAAAGTTACTTTAATTTTATAATGATGCCAAGACAATTGAAATTTTTAATAAATATTGTAATTAAGTATAAGCAGCAAAATAAGAAAGATTTTTTCTTCATAAATGTATTTTTAACTGTAAAATAATTTTTAATATGTATTTTTAACAAGGTGGTCTCTTAAATGCTCTTCTCCTGTCCAAACAAGGAGTCGGGGCCCATTTTTTTATTGCTGATTCTTAAAAAAATTATGAGGAATCCAAAAAAATTAGCCGGAAAATTTAGGAGCTTCTGTGGAAAATCGGAAAATTTAATTTTCTTGGGAAAATTTAAAGGTAAATTTCTAAGAAAAATTAGGAAAACTTTATTTTTCAATTAAAGCCTGATTCAATACCTTTCCAACGAGCTATCACTCGTTGCGATCGCTTTAGTAGTTTTTTTTTTAAACAACTTTCAATGAGGTCCCTTATGAAGAATTCTTCAATTTTGTCACATGACAGTGGTGTACACCACCACTAAACCAGTCACTATAAAAAAAAAAAAAATATGTAGGTACATTATTTTTTGCTGGGCAATCGATTGAGACTATTTATTTTAAAATCGGAGAGGGGTCGTCCAAAAGGTGATCGCTTTCATATGGAATTGCTCTATAAACAATTATGTAATTATAACTTCAGTCGTAATTAATATAACAAAAAACTAGAACTTATTTTTTAAAAAATAAGTATTTTTATAAAATTCTTAATAATTTTAAAATATACATATGCGATTTTATTGCTGCTTTTTGTGTAGAAGTTGATGATGATGACATTTTTTGCATAGAAAAAAAAATTAAATTTTTTTTTAAAATAATTGAAAGCCATATGGTATGTTTGTATGTACATATTAAAATAAAATAAATATATACAATAATTTTTCAAAAATGTTGTGCAGTAAAATCTTAAGACACATTAATTTTTGATAACAGCGATTTCCACTATGTTGCTTTTGACCAAATTTTGGTATGTGATAGTAGACGTCCTAACGGATTTCTTAATAAGATATAGATGATATAAATGAGTACATGTAATTAAAAATTTCATGATAGATCAAAAATTAAATATTTTTTTGTAGCACTTGATGTTTTTGCCATAAGCCCTTCAAACAGTCTTGCCTGTAGATTTTTTGCAAAAATCTTACTCGTTTTAGTCATTGGAATCTAAGAAAACCCATGATTATACAAATTAATTTTATTCACATATATGTACATATATGTTGATTTAAGCTTTAATAACAAAAAGTAATTTAACTAAAAATAATTGTTTAATTAAATTTTATTACAAAAGAACAGGAAGTTTTTTAAAATTAATATGTATATGTATAATATGGTCTTTTTAAATAAATTTTTAAACTATAATCTTAATTAAATTTAGGTGCGAAAACAACAGGTTTCTTCATAATAAATATAATTCCTTTAAACTGATTTTTTAAAATGAATGTACTAACATTCGAAATTACTGCAGTAAGTTCTATTGTTCTGCAGAAATTATCTTATAAAACAAATTTAATTTAACGTTGTGTGGCTTAATTTGCTTCGCTTTTTTGGTGCGAACAGCTGTTACATACGCCGTGATTCACTATCCTTTTCAGTCGAACGATTTTGAAAAATACCTCCGAAGCCCGAAAAAATCCCTATTTTTCCCTACGCGCTTAAAACATTTTCCCTACAACTTTTAAATGATAGTATATCAATGCAAATGTATATTAATTTTTTTTAAAGATGCGATATACCTATGCACACATACTATTAAATCAGTTCTTTTTATAAACTAAATTTTTTGAAATTTGTAATCATATTCGAGTCTTTTTTGACTCTTCAGCTCGAAATTCGATAAAAAAAAAAGAAAACATAAAATACTCACATTTTAAGCGGTTTAATACGATTTGTTATTGCATTTTAAATCAAACACTTTTTCGAGTCTTTTTTTAAGCGTGTAACTGATTAAGCAGTTTTTGATCACTAAAAGTACTTGAAAAAGACTCATTAATCTGGTTTTTGAAAAGAAAAACAATCTTCCAAAAATTTCCGCGAATGCGATTCGAATTTTCACGGACGGGTCTAAAACACTGTATGGTGTCGGTTCTGGCATATACTCCGAGCAGCTAAACTGGAGCATTCCTATAAAGCTGCCGGACCACTGCAGTGTCATCCAGGCCGAGATAATGGCCATCCACACAGCCGCGAGACGCATCCGGTACGGTGAAATATCTGGAAGGGATATTCACATTATTACCGATAGCAAGGCGGCCATAAGATCCGTGGAGAATGTGTTCATCACATCGAAAATTGTCCGAGAATGCCGGATGTCACTGGAGGAGATAGCGAGACATTCACTGGTCGCCCTTAATTGGGTCCCCGGTTACGGGGACATACATGGGAACTGCATGGCGGAATCGTTGGCGAATACAGGTACCACCTTGAATCGGGACGGTTCCACATATTATGTAGGTGCTTCACTCCCAAGGTGTAAGCAACTTATAGCGCACAAGTTTCATCTTATCGCCAGTCAGAGGTGGCACGATGAAACCACCTGTGGGGTAACCAGGAAAATCTGGCCCATCATAGATGAAAAAAGGACACGGCGGGCATTACAGCTGTCCAGACATCGTCTAAGAAACCTAATTGCGGTTATAACTGGCCACTGGCCCATTGGGATGCACACCCAGAGGCTGGGGCTCCCTTATAATGACATGTGTAGAAGTTGCGGCGATGAGTAGGAGGAAGAGTCAACGGAACATCTTCTCTGTAATTGCCCGGCATTCGGAGACTTAAGACTCGAAATGTTTGGTCGAACAGCCCTTGGGGACAAAACTTGTCTCTCTGATGTTGATGTTAACAGGATCCACTCCTTTATTGAATCGACCGGAGGGCTGCATGGGAATACTAGCAGCCAGATTTCATAAGCGCCCAACGGAACTGTGAGAATCAATTGCCATCTCGATTTTTAATTTTTTTAACGATAATATAATTAATTAATTTTTCATTTTTGTTTTGTTTTCAATGAATGCAGAGGACGATATTGCTGCGGAAATTTTTCTCGCTGTATTTTTAAATTAAGGATAAGAATGGTTTCAACAAAGAGCTGTTTTGTGGCAAAAAATGTTGTTAAAAAATTGAGAATTTACGACGTAAAATTATTTTAACGCTTCTTCTACGTATTTTCTCTGCAATACTTTCGCTGAAATGATTATATTAAGCACTAGACATCACAAAAAGCTTGACAAATATCCATCATGTCTGCCAAATAAAAAATTTTATTATTTCATGCTGCAAATGTTTGCCCAAACAGCTTGTTTTGCCCTTTACCTGCGAAAAAATATACAACGTATAATATGTATTCATTTCATCGGGCATTTGCTTTAATCGGTTAATTGCTCGTATTTTTTAGTAGTATTTGCTAGTATTTTTTATAAATTAATTAATTTCAATAAATAAAAATGCATAAATTATTTATTATTTGAAGTTTATTAGCAAAATTGAACTAAAATGAGCAAACAAAAAAATTCATAAATATGTATGTAATACATATGTTTTAATTAATATATATTATGTATTAATTAAAAAATAAACTTTGAGATCATTTTCATAGTTATTTCAATAGTTTAAGGATATCTTACAAAATAATCTTTTAGACAAGTTTTTTGGCTTAAATGTTAAGGATTTAAGCGATTCTTTTTCATAGTTTTGATAAAACTTTACTCGGAAAAATTTGAAAGCAACCCATAAAACAGAACACCTAATTTCTCAGTTCTTTTCCTGGATTTCTATAAACATATAAAATGTTTCATTATGTCATTGGAATATTCCTGTTTTACTTATTTAAAATTTTTAACACTTCTAATTTTTTCGGTTAATTCTGTTAAAAGATTGATATGAGAAGATATAAGAAACAAATAACATATAAAAAGTACGTGAAACAAAAAGCTGTTGGCAAACACTTATTTAAAATGAAGATCACTAGGAAAACATATTTTCGAAATTTACCGGTTTAATCGTTAATCGAAAATAGCCAATTTTAAATTAACCGATCAGTTAATCGGGTAGTAATTAATCGGTATATGCACCCTCATTAACCACAATGATGTAGTGGTGTACGATATACAATTATACATATACTAGCCACCCCCACTTCTCCAATCCCGCACATTTCCTACAGATACTTTTATACTTACCGTTTTTCAAATATACGGGATTATATTTTGTGTCACACCTACTGATCTAATCCCGCCTATTTTTTTTTGAGAGGTTGTGTATTGATAACCATGCTAAATGTACCAAATTTGGGCAATTCTCCGACTGTTCTCCAGATATAAATAAACACATTTTGTGCTACACCCAGTTCTCCAACCCCTCCCCGATTTTGTCGGAAGTTGTGTATGGATAACCAAGATCCTTGCACCTATTTTGGAAACTCTGCATCCGGCCGTTTTCTAGAAAAAAATAAATCTATAATGTCTTTTTATGGGAGGTGCTACGCCCACTTGTCCAGTCCCGTCTGTTTTTCTAGAGAGGCTGTGTATTGATTACCTAGCTTTGTGTCCCAAATTTGGACAATTTTAGTCTTACCATTATTAAGATATAAATAAATTTATTTTGTGCCAAGCCCACTACTCCAAACGAGCCCATATTTTGCCGGATGTTGTGTATTGATAACCAAAATGCTTGTACATAGTTTGGAAACTGTGTTTCTTGTCGTTCTCCAAAAATACATAAATCTATAATGCGCTTGTATGGGAGATGCCACGCCCACCATTCCAATCCCACCCATTTTTTTAGAGAAGATGTATATTGATAACCAAATGTGTATCAAATTTGAAAAATTTTCTCTTACCGTTCTTTAGATATAAATAAATCTATTAAGTGCCACGCCCACTAATTCAATCCCGCCCAAATTTTGTCAGATGTTGTGTATTGATTACTAAGACGTTGTACTAAATTTGGAAACTTTAGGTCTTTCCGTTCTCCAAATATACAGAAATTTATACAGTCTTTGTATGGGAGGTGCCACGCCCACTCAAAATTTAAAAATAAATATATATCCTATAGATCCTTCCAGACCATCAGAAATATACTATAAAAGTTTCATGAAGATCGGTTCAGCGGTTTAGGCGGCTGTAACATAAACATATGACAATAAAAAATATATAACGAACAAACAAACAAATAAGCACACATACATTCATTTATATATATGGGGGATTTCATGTCAAGTGACCCAACTTTTTAAATCGATGTCTTCCGATTTGGATGAAATTTGCACCAAGGTTAGTCTTATTGGATAATTATTTTTTTTATACATATCCCACGCTCATCTCACTAAGCGACCAAAACTACCTAAAAGAAAAATGCATAAGCTTTCTTTTAAGCAAAAAAAAAAAAAAAAAAAAAAAAATACCGTTTCCTAAAAAAAATAAAAAATAAGTTTTAAATTCAAAAAAAAAAAATTTAAAAATTTAAAAAAATACAAAAAAAAATTTTTTCGATAGTTTGAAGAAATAGCTATCTAATTTATTTGGGACAAATTTTGCTAACACCAATAGATAATAAGTTACATGGAAGAGAAAGAACACCGGTTTGGCCAAAATGTCAAATTTTGACCCCCTCTAACTCAGAAACTTTTTGACCGATCTTGTTGAAAATTTGTGTAAGCTACTATCCAATAAGACTTACCTTGGTGCAAATTTCATCCATGAAATCCCCCATATATATATATATATAAAGATATATTTTTATTTTGTTATGTTAATTAAACAGAATAATTTAATTATTTTCAGGTGAACATTTAACTGGAGAATATCGTGATAAAGTAAATCGATTTAAAAAGATACCCGCTATTACCGATCATGGTTTTCAATTGTCAGAAAGCGTTGCTATATTTCGACATCTATCACGTGAAAAGCTCGTGCCAGAACATTGGTACCCACGTAAAAATTTAGGACGCAGTCGAATTGACGAATTTCTCGAGTGGCGACAACGAAATATGGGTTTAGCTTGCACTGACTACTTCCAGAAAAAATGGTTGGTGCCACACTTGCAGAAAACCAGACCAAATCAAAATTCAGTAAGTAAACAAAAAAAAAAAAAAACGAAAAAACTTTAGAAATATCAGCCCGTATTCTTCTTTGCCATATATGTATTAAGTTTCATGTCAGTCGGACCAGCCATTAGAAATAGATTTATGTTTACACTCTGGAGTGTAAGATATAAGTCTGTAGAAAGGCTTGCTAATGTCGTTAAAGTAGTAATATTTACAACACCGCAACAGCAAAATGTATTAAGTTATAATTCACAACGCTGTGGTTAAAAAATCACAGAAAAAGCTGAGTAAACACGTGTGCTAAACTTACCAAAATAAAACAGGTGTCTGATCGCCGCATTCGATATCGAGTAAACTATCGTGTCGAGTAAACTATCGTATTTTTCTGCATACGATAGACACTGATGTATCGAATGACAAATGGAGAGATGTAATGTCTTTGGTTACTCGATATCGAATGCTATCATCTCAAATTACGATGCATTTCATTCGATATCGAGTGTCATGATACCAAAATAAAAAATTTCGATAACTTTTACTCGATATCGTATGCGGCGATTAGAGCCCAGCTAATCGTTTTGCATTCAAGCTGACGAAAACCAAAACAAGAATTAGTTGATTCATTTCTAAGCATAACTTGCCAGATGTGATTTTTTGTATTAGAAACCATAATTTTCTGGAACTAAAATCAAATGAAGTTTTAATCGATGGAGATTTTTAATTAATTTTTTTTAAAATGAGCGTATTTTTTTCCTGATTTTAATAGTAGTAAAGATAAAAGGTACTTAAAGTAGAAATTGCATAATATAACTCGGAATCGATTTGATTGAAGTAAAATGTTCTAAATTTACATTACATCCAGTATTATATTTTAATATATTGAAATACACATAGGAATTTTAAAGATTTATGAAAAAGATTTTATGGAAAATGGTGTAAATTTAAGAAATTTGCAGCCGTAATCATAAAGAAAATTTGGCGTGAAGTTAGCACAAAGTTTATTCATAATACACTTACCAAACTCTGGCTAACGATTTGCTACACACTTGTTAAAGAGCTGCCAAACGTTTTCCAACTTGTGTAAAACAGGCGGTTAATGTTGAATAATTTTGTTCGTTTTTTTTAATTCAATGTCTTTTTTAAATTTATTTTAATTTCGAAACATTTAAAATTTTTATATGAGGAGGGAAAACGAGAAAAAAAATTAAACGAAAGGACAAAACCAGCGATGATTAAAGCAACACGTGTTGCATTTTTGAGCAATATAATGTGGCATCATTAATATTCAGAGTTAATTTATTAAAAGTTAGCAGACGGATAAAATTCGTTATAAATAAACTCTGTGCTAACAAGCTGCTAAGCTTAATCGGCATTCTAGTAAGCAGCTCGTTGTACGTAGTGTACAAACTGTTACTAACTTTTTGTTATGAATACGGTTTTTGAAAATTAACTTTTTATAACCCGTCGGTACGTATAGTTATTTAATGTTTTTTAGATAATGATTTGGCAATGTTTTTAATTAATATTATACAATGATTCACAAAATATTTCAAATAGAACAATTTTGAAACAGTAATTATAACAATTATAAATTTAAAATACAATTTACAAACAATAAAAACAATTTATACCCATTTTTATCATATTTTATTTACATGTATGTAAATTAGAAAATATTGAAAAGAAATGCATTTCGTATATCGCCAACAGTTTCCAATTTCGCCAAACTAAACGCCAGGATTAAAGAATCCCCACATTTTTCAGCCCTCCCACTGACTGTTAAAAAGCGCAAAACAATTTAATTTTTCCTTTTTTATTATTTATACGTTTGAAGTACAAATTTTGTTTATTGTAAACAATATATTCAAAAAAATTAAATTTATTAATTTTTATTATGAACAAGAATTACAATTCTTGCTTTGCAAATAACCTTTTGCAAAGCAAATAACCTTTGTTTTACAATGCAACCTAAAATGGGTTTCATAATTAAAAAACGGCATTTCTCATTTGGTTATATTTTTTCACATTTTGTAACTTTTTCAAAAACTTTGGTTTTAAAAATTTCACTAGTCGTCACTGAAGTCAAAAGAGTAGGTATAAATACATACATATATGTAAAGTTTGTCATTCCGGTTGTAATTTTTACAATATTATTTACACCCTATAATGTATATATATATTCTGGGCCCTTATGAGTAGCGAAGTTGAGTTAACGATGTCCGTCTGTCTGTTGGCGGTGGGGACATAGTTGCTATATATTTCTATAACATCTGTCCCTTATAATTTTGGCGTCGAAATTCAGGCAGATCGGTGCAATAATGGCTGACATATGAGCAAAAACCACGTCTGACTATAATTTTACCCATAAATCCCTTGTATTTCATTCCTTTTCTCTAAACATATGTATGTATATCTGGAGAACGGCAAAAGCCAACGTTTCCATTGGTCCTTTAATCGATTATGATGCACTGTATCAAAATACACATAAAAAAATTTAACACTCCTACAATTAAAAAAACGTTATTTGCAACAAAATTCTAAAAGCCCTTAGTGCAAACGTCTTTCGATAAATGAAGCAAAGCCGCGAATAACGTTGTAAAAGCGACTTTTTGCAAAAACTGTTTCGTAGTGATTTCCGTTAACATTACTCTTTTACACTGTTTAAGCATCAAATCACCCAAAATTATTGACCTTAACGCAGTCAAAATACGATACAAAGAGTCAGCCAGTGAAAGAACGTTGTAAGTTACTAACAAAATAATACAAACGAACTAGTTGTGCAACGTGTAATAACGTTTTAAAAGCCTCTTGCGCAGTGGAAAAACGTTTTAAATGACATTGCGATTGTGGCTATGAAACGTTATTTCACTAAAAACTGTAAATTTGCATGTAATTTAAAAAATTTCTTTATATTTTGCATTAAAGTTTTTTATTTTTGATAAAAATGAAAAAGTAAATAATCCTGCCTGATTAAAAAGGTTTTTTGCTCTCCTGAAAGATAATCATTTTGTAACTTACAACGTTATTCGCGGCTGTGCTTCAAATAAAAAATAATAAACACAAAAAAAAATTTTTATATATTTGTTTATCAGCTAGTTTTCCCTTGTTGTATTTTAATGAGAGATTAACCTCCATATTCATAAAACAAATATTTTTGATTAATAAAAGGTTTATTAAACATTTCATAAACCTGCTATAAGCTTTAAATATTTTTATGAATATGGGAGTATATGTTTTGTGGGTGGTATTGGAGAAGTGGGCGTCGCACAAAATAAATTTGCTTACATCTGAACAACGGTATGAGCATAACTTTCATTTCTTATCGCACCATGGCGAAGGGTATATAAGATTCGCATAGCCGATTGCACTTTAACTCGTTTTCTTTTCGCACGTTTCTAAATTTGGAAGACAGCTTTTACCACTCGATATATCCAGAAAAACAAGAAATGCAACCATGCCCAAGCAAAGCAAAAACGGGCTTAATTAAAACAACAAAATTTTAACAATTGTAAGACGCTAATAGTAGGTTTCCGCATACATGTTTTGGGCCACAAAACTAGTATTGCGACAAAACAAGTGTATTGCTATTTGTGTTCCCATACATTTTTCATATTCGAAAAACTCAGTCAAAAACTAGTTTTGCCACCAACGGTCGTCCGGTTTTTTGCAAACCAAGACGTCTTTCTCCTGAGAAATTGATTGTAGTCAAGAAAGAGTTTAATGAAATGGTTTGTCTAGGAATATGTCGTCCTTCCAATAGTAACTGGGCAAGCCCATTACATTTAGTTGAAAAATCAAATGGTGAGTGGCGCCCTTGTGGGGATTACCGAAGTATTAGTGCGCGTACTATACCTGATTGCTATGCAGTTCCACACATTCATGATTTTGGAATTTTATTAGATGGTAAAAAAATATTTAGCAAGGTGGATTTACTAAAAGCATATCATCACATCCCTGTCGCGGAAGGTGATATTAAGAAGACAGCAATTACGACACCTATAGGCAACTTTGAGTTTCTTAGGATGACATTTGGTTTGTGCAATGCTGCGCAAACTTTCCAACGCTTTATGCATGAGGTAATAAGAGATTTGGATTTCGTTTACGTTTATATTGACGAGATATTAATTGCATCAAGAGATGACCAAGAACATCATAAACATCTTAAAATTTTATTTGAAAGACTGCGTCAGTTTGGTCTTACCGTAAATTTTTCAAAATGCTTGTTTGGTGTGTGACAACTGGAATTCCTTTTTTACTTGGTTACGGAAAATGGATTGAAACCGCTTCCTAGTCGTGTTGAGGCTATTTTGCAATGCAAACTACCAAAAACTGTCAAAGAACTTAAATGTTTTTTAGGTATGATAAATTTCTACCTCAGGCAGCAAAACATCAAGCAATTTTACATGGCATACATCAAGGAAATGTGAAAAATGATAAACGTCCCATTGAATGGAATGAATTAAGAAAACAAGCTTTCGAAGAGTGTAAGCAGCAGCTGGCGCATGAATCGCTTTTATGTTATCCGAAAGAGAATGTTCCAACTTCTCTCTGTGTCGATGCATCTGACTCAACCATGGGTGGCGTATTACAGCAATTAATAAAAGGTGAGTGGAAACCATTGGGGTTCTTTTCTAAGAAGTTAAGTAAGACCCAAATGAAGTACAGTGCCTATGACCGCGAGCTGCAAGCAGTATTCTCCACATTAAAACATTTCCAATATTTTTTGGAAGGTCGGTAATTTTGTATTTTTTCTGACCATAAGCCTCTTATTTATGTCTTTAGGCAAAAGCCTGACAAAGCGTCCCCAAGGCAATTAAGGCAATTGGATTATATAAGTCAGTATACTACCGATATTCGTCACATTAAGGGGAGGGACAATGTTATAGCAGATACACTCTCCCGTATTCAAGCTATCGAAATACCGACAAATTTTGATTATTGTGTGTTGGCCGAAGAGCAAAAGAATGATGATGAGCTAATGTCACTGAGCAACAACGAGAACTCTTCGCTTAACCTAAAATTAGTAAGCAATGGTGAGCATATGATATACTGCGACGTTACAGATTCCAAAACCAGACCATATTTGACGCGGTCATTTAGAAAGTTAGTATTTGATAATATTCATAACCTTTCGGTGTTAAGGCTTCTGTGGATTTGGTTCGCTCACGTCTTATTTAGAAATCCTTACGGAAAGATGTTACGAAATGGGCTAGAAATTGCATGGCTTGCCAGAAATCAAAAGTAAATCGGCATACTAAGAGTCCCTTGGGGGACTTTAAACCACCAACACAACGTTTCAAGCATGTTAATATGGATATTGTTGGTCCCCTAACAATTTGCCAGGGTTATCGTTATATTCTTACTTGTATAGATAGGTATACTAAATGGACGGAAGCTATTCCCCTAACTGATGTACGAGCTGAGACAGTTGCATCGGCTTTGACAAATATATGGCTATCACGTCGGGGTCACCAATTTGTTGGTTAAATAATAAAAAGACCAACAATTTTTCTTTTTTACAAAAAATATAAAAAAATTTATTTAATAACAATTCAAATCAAAATTTTAAACTAACTAAATTAAAACAAAAAAATATTCTTTCTCGTCAAAAACAAATTCAATGAAAAACTGATTAAAAAAAAATTCAATTTAGTTTTTGCAAAGTGTTTTTCTGTAAGGTGTTTTACAGGTACCACACATACAAGTAATAAACGGTTATCATATAAATTACAAAAATCTCATAAAGTCGTTGAAAAAAATGTCCGTTTATTAGAAAGAAAATTTTCTCCGACGTAGCAGAGTTTTGTTTAATATTTGTTCCTGTAGATGTAAATAAATTGAGCTTTTTATGATGTCCAAGGCAATAGAAGGTACCCAAAGAAGAACAGGAGTTTTTGAGTGAGATGCGAGGGCGAGAAAGATGCGTATTGGAGGAGTAGTTCGATATCTTCCAATTAAATTGCAAAAAAGAGCAGCCCAATCACACCAAATACAGAAAAAACGTAAATAAAATTCACGACAAAAGTAACTTAAAACAGCAGGAGTTATCTGTAAGTAATTCCAGTGCTTCTTCTGACGACTCTTTACCTTCCACGTCAAAGGCAGAAAGAAAGAACAAATTTAGTTTGCCTATATCGCCAAAAACTTGTAACCGTTACAGTGTTTCCAATAGCGCAGCGGCTGCTATTGCTTCGTCTGTATTGCAAGATATCTCTTCTAGAAGTGAACCAATTGATAAATCAAAAATAAGACGGGAAAGAAAAAAAAGTTCGTAATGAATGTATTTAAGACCAGAAGCAGCTAGACCTACTAGCTTTATACTTTGACGGCCGAAAAGATAAGACGCTTAATATTGTTTAAAAGGGAGCTAGCAAATATAGACAAATACTGATTGAGGAACATGTATCTGTTAAGGAGCCAGATTCAGATTATGTTGGCTATGCAACACCAGATTGAAGTACTTCTAAAAATATTGAAATGTCAATTATTGCCCTTCCTTCGTCTCAAAAAATGAATAAAGAAAATTTGATGGCAATTGGTTGTGATAGTACAGTCACTAACACTGGGAAATTTAACGGAGTAATAAGAGTATTGGCAAAAAGACTTCAGCGCCCACTGCAATGGATTATTTACATTTGAACGAATTGCCATTAACACATCTATTTAAAAAGCTATATATTGTTACCAAGGGACCATATTCGCATGCTGGTCCTATTGGCAACTTATTAGGAAACTGCGAAAAACTTGCTTCTGTGAAACAGTGAGAGAACTGGCAGCCAGACGTGTTCATGAAGCACAAAGCTCACCTCATACCCGAAAGCAACCTAGCGTCTTTGAGGCCCCTTCTATCAATTTTAACGAAAGTAACTACTTTGAAGTTATAAATTGGAATCAAAAGTTTTCGATCAACCAATTCTTTGGATCATCACTACTGAAGAAATAAATGCGGCAGTTAAGTGTCAAGAAGTGACAATCTAATTTTTGGAAATGCCCAGATTTGACAGTATTCAAGCTTTTGTGACCAAAAAATAACTAATAAAATTTCGTGCTTTATTGTTTTATGTTGTATAAGAACCAAAGTTTTGTTTTTTTTTATGTGTAATTAAAAATGTTTCAGTTTTAATTAATAACACTGCGGAACAAAATTGAACTTCTTTTGTGCGGCCTGGAACTTTGTGTAATTTTTTTTTACTAATTTGAGGTCGCTGATTCCAAATCTAACCTTCATTTTTCTCTATCAGCTCCAGTTTTAGAGATATACCGTTATGTCCAAAATTAAGGTACTTTCAGCACATATATTGAAATAACATGAAAATGGTGCATCATATTCCCTTAAGAAATTCGCTAACAATATTATCTTTAAGACGTACTAGCATTGTTTTTAATTTGGCCAGTAATTTCAGAGATATCGTTGAAGTTTTTAAAAAAACAAATAAAAATTTAAGAAAAAAAAAAATTTTTTTGTTTTTTAAAAATTCATAAAAAATAAATGTGCAACAAAAGTCACAGTTTGGGTCTAAAAGCATTTAGTTCAACATATTTCGAATGAAATGAGCTTTATTTCATTGCAATCGGTGCACAACTTTTATTGTGTTCACAATTTACCGAATTGATAAAAATTGCGATTTCCATAAAAAAAAACGAATTTTAATGTGTATGTGTGAACAAAAAAAAAAAAAAAAAAAAAAATATACATTAAAAGTGGCTGTTCCGCAGTGTAATAAATACAGTATTTTTCGTTTAGCTGCATTTCGCTTAACTGCATTTGTTGCCTATCTGCACAAAGTACAAAGTATTGTGTATGATGGCTAAATTTTGTTAGAAAAAAAATCGTGTTGTGCATTTTGCTTAAGTGCATATTGTGGATAACAGCATTCGATTTTTGGTCAACAACGTTTATTATTAATACAAAATTTTATTTTAAAGTGCCTCATAAAAACTAAAAATCATGATCAACCGATATTTTAAGAAAAAAAATGGGCAAAAAAATTTTCTCTGCTAATGTGGTAATTATATTCTGGATCCATGTATAATTCTAAGTCTGTCTGTCTGTCTGTCCGTTGAAAACACGCTAACTTTCGAAAGCCTTAAAAGAAATAAACAAACTTGGTGTCAAATTGCTTGCAGTTACCCTAAGCAGTTTGGGATTGAAATTCAGAGTTATGAATCGAAATGTAGAACCACCACAATAAAAAAATTGACAATTTTGTTACAAAAACTAACATAAATGGTGGTATAATGCACAGATTAATATAAGATTTCGTACAAATTCGTTCTATGTGACCTGAAATCGTAGTGTTAAATTTCCTTAATTTACTATAGGCCACATATAAAGCCTACTTTCGCAAAACAGTTTAGTACGCCTAAAACCGTAACAAATGACGCTACTGTAATACAATTTTTTCCGCCGCAGTCTTATAGGACTAAAAATCACACTGTTAAATTTCGTCAAGAGCGGTCCGTAATTTACCATAGGGCCCATATAATGGGAAACTATTGAAATATGCCAAAAACCGAGAAGATACAGATATTGTGGTATAATTTGATCAAATTTAGCGTCATATGGCCAGAAATAATACCATGCCAGTTTTGTGGTAATCGGTCTATAACTTACCTTAGGGCCCATATTAAGCAGCCTTCTGAAAACCAATTTAAAACTATTAAACGCAATAACATATTGCACTACTATATCGAAATTTGTTCTAATTTAGATTTTTTATACTAGAAAACACTGTTTAGAATTATGTGATGATTTATCCATAATGTACCATGGGTCAAATATAAATTTCCCTCTCGAAAATAATTTTAGTTCGGCTAAAACTGCACGCAGAGAAAAAACATGATTAATGAATGGTCACTACGACCATTTTTGTTCATATTTGCCTAATATGTTTACCGTAATAAACTTATTATAATCCTTATATAAATTGAAAAAATATTTTTTCTCCTTAACATTTTTGAATTTACTATAACAATATTATATGGTAAAAAGTTACCATGATCTAGCTAAACATATTAAAATATGCGAAATATTTGCTACTATAATGTATATATTTTCAACTATACAATTAAAATCATAATATTAGCTGTACACAAAAGGTTTGTTTGATACCATCATTTTTGTTCGCTTTAAAACACATTCTCTAAATGAGCAAACATTTATTGTCAAAACAAACAGTGTGTGTTTAAAAAGCAAATAAAATCTTCTTCCACGTCATTTTCCGTCT
This sequence comes from Pollenia amentaria, assembly GCA_943735925.1. Classification (NCBI taxonomy): domain Eukaryota; kingdom Metazoa; phylum Arthropoda; class Insecta; order Diptera; family Polleniidae; genus Pollenia; species Pollenia amentaria. The sequence goes on along the minus strand of OX031008.1, from coordinate 61,726,799 downwards.
GCAAGAGTCAGTTAATCGGGAAACATGAATGACTACGAAATAATAAAAAGTTTTTCGGAGGAAAAAGGCCATGCATGATTGCAAAATTAAGGAAATAAATTATAATACGTTTATTGAAACAGGTAATTTATATATATATATATATATAAATGTATGTATTTAATTTTATTAATTAATATATGCTAAGCTGTGTATGTATTTTTGTTGAAAATTCTTGTTTATTTTTCCTTTTTATTTATAACTTATGTTGTAACTTATAAATAAAAAGGAAAAAATAAAGAACTTTTAAAAAGCCGTTTAAAAATCAAACGTAAAAATGCACGATTTCTATTTCGGCAAAATACTTATGCCGACAAGTGTATTTTTAATAAAACATAACATTTTTTAAATAAATTTTTTATTGGATAACCATATAATATGTTCAAATATACATTTTGCATGGTACTGGGAAAAATAGAAACATGGTTAGGAAGATCATTTGAGTTGTTCTTCTAAACATAATAATATTTTTGAGACAATAATAAGCTATAAACATGTCTGAACATATATTGTTACTAAAGACGTGTTTGACACAATCATAACCACAAACATGAAAGATAGTTTGCGATTGTGATTGTATCAACCATGTTTTTTCTTTGCGTGTGGTACGAATCATGACATATTACTTAAATTTGTTCAAATAAAATAAAAAAGATTTCTAATTGTCTATCAATAATTGAACATATGTAGGTCTAAACCGCAAGGAATTTTAATACCGACGTCCGTTTTTTTAAAGAATAATTAATAATTTATAGATTACATATAGAGTCCACGCCTGAAATATTCTAACTGTCGGTGAAGAGTATCAAAGATACGGCACAGTCGAAAATAGCGCTCTACATTGTTTTTATTTTAAATGAATTGTTTTTGTTTTAGATACATACAATATATTTATATTAAATTTTAAAGTGTATTAAAACTATTTGCTGAAATTAATGATTAAAAGATATTGCATGACTTAATCTGTTTTTGAAATAAGAAAAAATGTTAACATAAGAGCTCATTTATACAGCTGCTATGTGAATACTGCGTAACAGAATATTTTGCGTAACTGCACGAATTTTCATGCAAACTTGAATGTGCAGCTAAACGAAAAATACTGTAATTTTAAGTAAATAAAATATTAAAATTTAAAAAATGGTTTTTTTTAAACCTTAATTCTTAGGAGCTCCGGCGCGGCGCGGTCTCAAGATGTGACCGGTCTCAAGATGTGACATTTTTTAATTGTTTTAACGTAAGACAACAAAATATTGCTTTAGACTATGATTCGAGAAGTTTTATTTTTTCTCATACATCAGTGACCCACCCTAGTATATGTACATATCTGTGTATTAAAAAACAATCAAGGAAATTTCATGCTAAAGAAAAATATTTTTTTTAACACATATTCGGCTTGGCAACATAAATGTCAAACTAATTTAGAAAATTTGAAAAAGTGGTTTAACCATAATGGAAAGAAACACTTTGACACGTTTTGGTCAAAACAGTGGAAACAGTATCATTCTCCCAACGTTTTGTTCTTGAGGAAACATAACCATGGATAGACTTGACAATGGCATTGTTTGGAATTTAATTTATTTATTTTGTTATTTTAAAATTTAAATTATCACTCGTATTCACATTTACACATACTCGTTGTTGTGGTATATAAAGTTTGAAATTTGAATGTTAAATAAAATTTCATTATTTACCTTATTGCTCTTTTATCTCTTTTATTTTTATTTTATTTATGAACTTGCTCCTCTTTTATGTATAAATTTTTGTAGGTGAATATTGCAGAAAAGCAACTTGAACACACACTCAATGACTTTGAAAATCTATTTTTGCATTCGAAAAAATTCATGGTGGGAGATAATGTATCCTTTGCAGACTTAATGGCCATTTGTGAAATTGATCAACCCAGTAAGTTTAGAGAAATATTTAAAACATTATTTACTACATACATATATACATATGCACATGCATATTTATGCGCAACAACTCTGTTTTTTAATTTTATTTTTAGAATACATTGGATATAATCCATTTGCAAATCGCAGTAAACTATCTAGATGGTACCAGACAGTTCGTGAGGAACTTGGCCCATTTTATAAAGAAGTAACTAACAACTTTGAAAATCAATTAAAATCTGCTGAGAAGGAGCATAAAGAACAAGTTTCGGTGAAGCAATAAAAATTCTGGCAATAACGACGGCACACGACTTTAATATTTAATGTTATATTTTATTTTTTAAATAAGCTTTTAAATTATGTTGTTTTTTCTTTATAAAATTTTTAATTAAATATGTATGTTTAAAACTTAATTTACATAAACATATGTATTACAGTAGGTCACGGATATAAAAAATTAAAAAAAAAAATTTCGAAAATGTTTCTTATAAGCTTCTTTTTCCTTTCAAGCATTTATTTTTCTGATAAAAGTTTATGCTATACCATAAAGGGGTCTGTACATTGTGTACGTGTGCTGGACGTAATATTAGCCGTCATGTCTAAATTTTTTGATTTTCCATCCAGCATCGTCGGTGTTACACATATAAACTCATTTTCACTTATACTACCATTGCTATTGATAAGAAATGCTTGACGGTGTTCAGACCTCTTAAGAAAACAAAAACTTGTGGTTTAAAATGTGCACATTTATGGCTAATAAATCAGTGAGTGTTTAAACGCTGGTTTAGTGGAAATAAGCTTAAATTTATATGTAGTTTAAACTTAACAGTATCGATAAATGTCAAATTCATATGGTCTGCTTTGGAAGCTTATGCGCCCAATTTTATGCGTTTAAAGATGGTTTATATGTTTACTGGTGTATAGCTAACTTGCTCTGATTTATTAGGCCTTAGTGGACTATTTTGTGCAAGCACGTATGTACGCACTTGGTTGGATATTTTGAGTAAGCAAATACAAATTGCCGTGTAAAAAATTTTCTATAAAAAATATTTTTTGTACGTATCTTATTATTGATGCATGGGAAATTTTCTTGTATTAGTTTTTTGTTTCTAATAAAGAATTTTTTTATAATGACACATATGGAAAAGGACACGTGCTTTTGAAATACTTACTTTTCCTTATATGAGATGTTCTAATATCCGTTACCTACTGTAAATATACATATATATATATATCGTTACCTAAAACACCAAAGGCCCTATCTAACATATTAAAAATTTTACAGGAAAAGCAAAAAACTATATAAAATGTCAAATTGATAAATTGCCTTAAACTGCTTATAATTTAGTTTTCTTGTAAAACCTTGTTTTGATAATTTTTGATCAATTAAACAATGCTTCATAGGTATTATGTAAACTGTTAGTAAGGTCGTTTAGCGTTTATTATATTATCTTTTGTAGATAGAGCCGTTTGTTTATAAAATCTCTCCAAAGATACCAAAATTTTTCGTGCACATTTGTGTTGATGCACTACATCATCAATGAAAAAAGTCGATTTTTAATTTTGATTAGTTAGGGCCTTTTGTGTTTTAGATAACGATATGTATGTTTTTATGTATGTATGTACACATGTACTTACTTATGTTCAGATATTGTTTTAATTTAAAACTTGTTACTTTATTGTTAATTCATTCATTGTTTATTACTTATAAAATAAAATAAGTTTTTTCAGGAAAAATAATATCTTGAATTCTGAAAACAAAAACTGTTAATGATTTGCCCTCTTAGGCCCAGAACAGACGGTGAAACGCAACTGCAACTTCTAGTTGGCTTTGAGTTTCATTTCTGTTTATGCTATCAGTGTGGCCAGGTCTAAAAAAATTTTACAGCTAAAAATGCTAAAAATGATTTTAAAAAATGCTAATTTTTTTTAATGACTTTTATTAAAAATTTATTACCAGTATGAAATTTTAATCGCAACTAAATACATTTCAGTGACTAATTTTGTAACGAAATGGAAATAAATGGTACGAGGGCGGATCAATTAGTCCGTAACTTTTCGAACTTCCCTCGTAGTTATATGAAATGCAACACCGCTCCCATCAAGTACCACCTGTTAATAGACTACTGTCAAGTTTTGAGCAGGTTCCACCATTTACTTTGCGTTTAACAGCTGTTCAAAACGTACAACCTCGTGGATTTTTTTAAAAATGGATAAAAGTGAATTTCGAGTGCTCATTAAACATTATTTTTTGCGAAAAAACCGTCAATCAAAACAAGGAAAAGATTGATAAATACTATGGGGACTCTGCACCATCGATTTCAATGGTAACAAGTTAGAGTGCTATATTCGGCTGTGCCGAATCTTTGTTACCCTCCACCGATAGAAGTGGGCTCTATGTTATAAATACATATATATTATTAACTAATCTTCATAAAAACGAACGTAAAATTGGTTGCGGTTTAGACCTGAATTAAATTATTGACCAACAATAAAAAAATTTTATGCGTTTCTTGTTAGAACTTTGAACTGGCTTGAGCAAAATATCATGATTCGTAAAAGTTTTACGCCGAACTAAAATGATTTTTAGGAGGGTAATTTGTATGGCGCCTATGGTAAATTATGGACCAATCATCCCAAAATTCTGAAGACTTATTTCTGGTATTACAAAAATTTAAGTTTTAGTGTTAACAGTGAATTTCACAAAATTGCATGATATTTTTTGTGGCCATATGAATCTTTGTTGGAAGAAATGTTACCGCAATATCTATATCTATTATGGTTTTAGGCGAATCTAATTATTTTTCCAAAGTGGGCTTTATTTGGTTTTAGGCGCAATAAACTGTTTTCCGATAGGGTTTATATGGGCTTAGGGTAAATTATGGACAGATCTTAAAAAAATATAACAGTGTGATTTCTGATCCTATAAAACTGTGACGTACCAAATTTTATTATGATAGCATTATTTATTACGGTTTTAGACGTACTAAACTGTTTTCCGGGAGTAGGGTTTATATGGGACCTAGTGTAAATTATGGACCGATCTTTAAAATCTTTTACAGTGTGATTTCTGGTCGTATAAAACTGTGACGTACCAAATTTCAGTATGGTAGCGCTATTTATTACGGTTTTAGGTGTACTAAGCTGTTTTCCGCGTGTAGGGTTAATATGGGGCCCATGGTCAATTATGGACCGATCTTCACGAAATTTACCAGTATTATTTGCAGGCGTATAAAGCGTATAAATTCGTGCAAAATGTTATATCATTCCGTGCATTATTCCACGATTAATGTTAGTTTTTGTATCAAAATTATCAATTTTTTTTAGGGTGGTGGTTGTTCCACATTTTGATTCACAGTTCTGATCCTACTAAACCGATGTTGCTGGATTTCAATCCCAAACTGCTTAGGATAACTACGAGCAATTTGAGACCAAGTTTGTTCTTTTCTTTTGCGTTTTCAAAAGTGAGCGTGTTTTTAACAGACGGAAAGACAGACGGATAGACAGACGAACATGGCTAAATCGACTTAGAATTACTCAAGGAGCCAGAATATATATACTTTATGGGGTCTTACAAGTATTATAAAAAAGTTTCACACGGCATGACAAACTTAGTATACCCTCATTCACCACAGTGGTGGTGGAGGGTATAAAAAAGTGGTTTACTGACTTTCGTTGTGGTCGCACAAGTACAAATGACGCTGAACTTTCTGGACGGCCAATTGAAGTCACAACACCCGAAAATGTCGAAAGAATTCACGATATGGTGTTAGCCGATCGAAGAGTAAAAGTGCGTGAGATTGTTGATGCCACAGGCATTTCATATGGCAGTGTGGTTTCGATTTTAAATGATCAGCTGGGTTTAAGAATGCTGTCTTCAAGAGGGGTGCCGCGTTTGCTCTCAATTGACCATAAACGTAATCGTGTGACAACTTCAAAGGATTGTTTGGAGTTGTTTAACCGCAATTCGAATGAGTTTTTGCTGCGTTTTGTAACTGTGGATGAAACATGGATCCATTACAGCACTCCGGAGACCAAGCAGCAACACTCCGGAGACCAAGAAGGCCAAGGTAAATTTGTCGGCCAATAAGGTGACGGCAACAGTTTTTTGGGATGCACGCGGGATAATCCACATCGATAACCTTCAAAAGGGAAAAACAATAAACGGCGAATATTATGCCAACTTATTGGACCGATTTAACGAGGATTAAAAAAAACGACCCCATATGGCCAAGAAAAAAGTCCTTTTTCATCAAGATAATGCACGGGTGCACACGTGTGCAGTCTCAATGGCAAAATTACATGAATTGGGCTACGAATTGGTACCTCATCTATTTTCTATTTCCGAACCTAAGGAAATGGCTCGGGGGAAAGAGATTTAGCTCCAACGATGAAATGATTGGTCAAACAAATGCCTACTTTATGGACCTCGAAAAATCCTTTTTTTTTTTTTTGTAAGGATAGACAAACTGGAGAAACGTTGGACTAAGTTTATTGAGCTAAAAGGAGATTATGTTAAAAAAATTTTTGTTTTTCATATAACTACGAGGGAAGTTGGAAAAGTCAAGGACTTATTGATCAGCCCTCGTAATATTTAAGCAGGCGACTACATTTTGGTAAAGCATCTGATACATATAAATATGTAGAACAGGAAGTTGAGATACAATTTTAAATTGATGGGGGCTGTAAACCTCTGATATATGCAAAATTTAAACGATTTATTTCCATGATATACAAAATTTTTTAGATCTTTAATATAATTATTTTTTCAGCAATTTAGAGCAAAAAAAATTTTGAAACATTTACACCATTGAATTTTTATCTAAATACGAAGTGAAATGTCCTTTTACTCTTATATCGTAATATCAAAGGGCAAATAATATTTACAATCAACATGATAAGGGCATTTCGAATATTCCATGAATATTGTATTTGTTTAACCAGACAGGTAAGATGTTACGAAATTTTATTTTAGGTGCAACTATTTTAAGTCAAAATTTATTATTATTTATAAATTTTTTTTGGTAAAATCAATAAAATTTTTCGACCAAATTTTTAAGACTGCTAAATGAAAATTTTGCAGCTAAATATTTTTTTTGCTTAATGGCCACACTGTATGCTATAGACTTCTTTGAGAGACTTCTTTTAGGTTACGGAGTGTGTGGAAAACGATTGAAACTGGTTTGCCATCGTCCAGACTTGCAATTTTTGTTGCAGCATATCTTGAGTTTGTTGTTGAGAGGGGTGAAAAGATTAAGGAGGGATACTCAGTTTCATGTACTCTGCAGTTCTGTTTTGTTCAAGGCGAATTCAACTACAGGTGGTGCCGAAACGCCATCTGATTTTGACAGTTCGAGCTACTTTGTTTTGATTTGTTAGTGTTTTGTTAGGAATGGTTGACATTTTGGACAGTAAACACTGACAATGCAATGCAAAAAACCCTGTGTTGTTTCTGTTGTTTTTGGATTGTTGTACTATCGACACCACCTGTAGTTGAATTCGCCTTGGTTTTGTTTTGTTATTCAAACAGTTTTTAACTTGAAGTTGGCTGTAGGTGTATTTGTATTTATATACAAAATATAAAAAGGAGAAGAAGAAAGACAGGATAAAAATAAAAAAATTGCAAAACTATAATTTCATAATTTGGAGACTAATGCAATTTCAAAGCAGAACTTTTAAAAATTTCAGCAACAAAAATAGCAAGTCGGACGATGACTTTCAAACCAATAATTACAAAAAAATTTCTTTGCAGTTGCGTTTCATCGTCTGTTGTGGGCCTTATTCATAAAAAATATCAGTTTTATTGATATTAAGGTATCAAATTAATATACAGTCTATATAAAAGTCTACATACGATTCTCATTTCTTCCACATGACAAGACCAAAAGCATTATGAAGAAAAGTAATGATGCAGGTTTGTTTGAATTCTAGTTTTATTAATATAAAACAAAAAAATACTTTACTTTAATACACACTTTAAAAATTATTTATAAGCAAGTTAGAGTGTTATATTCGGTTGTGCCGAATCTTTGATACCCTCCGCCGGCAGGAATGGGCTCTATATGATAAAAACATATATATTATTAACTAATCTTCATAAAAACGAACGTAAAGTTGGTTGCGGTTTAGACCTTTATTAAATTATTGACCGACAATAAGAAAGTTTGAACTGGCTTGAGTAAAATATCGTGATTCGAAACGATTTTAGCCGAACTAAAATGATTTTTAGGAGGGTAATTTGTATTGGACCTATGGTAAATGATGGACCGAAATTTGACACTGCGATTTCTAGTCTTCTAAAACTATGATATAGCAAATTGTATTATGATAGCATTATTTATTACGGTCTTAGGCGTACTAAACTGTTTTCCGGGAATATGGTTTATACGGTGTCTAGGGTTAATTATGGACCGATCTTCACAAAATTTTACAGTGTGATTTCTGGTCGTATAAAACTGTGCCGTACCCGGAAAACAGTTTAGTACGCCTAAGCCCGTAATAAATATGTTATCATAATTAAATTCGTTACGGTACAGTTTTGTAAAACCTACTCCCGGAAAACAGTTTAGTACGTCTAAAACTGTAATAAATAATGCTATCATAATAAAATTTGGTACGTCACAGTTTTATAAGAGTAGAAATCGCAGAGTTAAATTTCGTGAAGACCGGTTCATAATTTACCCTAGGCCCCATATAAACACTAGTGTGTCCCATTAAAAAAAAATTTTTGGGGATCATTCTTAATTTGAATACTCATAAGGCTAAGAATTTTTGAGATTTTTTTCCGATTTTTCGGAGGTGGTTTAGAGGTCGCGCAAATTGATTTTGTACCCAAAAATCGACCTTTTTGGGTTTTTTTTAATTTCGGTTGAAAATTGGTAAAAAATAGATATTTCTTCAGCTTCTGAGTCAATATTCTTAAAGAAAATTTTCCGATCTTTAATTTTATGTGCATAAATAATAAGTTTCGTCAGGGATTTTCCACATTTTGATACATTATATAACAGTTTTTCGTAAATTTTCAGCAAATATGAAAAAAAATGCTTTATAACTTTTAAAATTTGTATTAAGACTAAAAAAACTAATGATGCAGTTTAAAAGATTATGAAGTTTTAAATAAATTAGCAAAAAAAAAATGAATTTTCTCTCACCGTTCTCGAGTTATACCCTTTTAAAGCTTTGTACACATTGTATGAAATGTATAATACTATAAGGTGTGAACTAGGTTTGCATTGCTTTAAACTTTAAATAATTAGATTTAGAAAATGTTTTACAAATAAAATAATAGTTACTTACCAGTCATACATAACAATAACATATGTAATTATTACAAGAAGTCCCGTCTTTTTAATTAAAATATTTTGTTAATCTGAAGTTTTTTTTTTTTTTAATTTCGAGTTTGGTTTTTCTAGACTTACCCTTACATAACTTTGCCCACTTCGAGTGCAATATTATTATTTTGCGAGAAATATTGCATAGTTCCTGATTTGGATTCCACAAATCTCTCAAACTCTTTGCTATTATTCTGGCGCTTTTGGAAATAGTGCACTTTTCCACTAAATGCAATTTAAAAAATCTTTGCAGTATTTGGTTTTTTGTCGGCGGCTTGGCAGTATCAAGGTCATCAATCATTTTGCCCACACACCACACATTCCTTGTATTCGACAAAGGCATATCTATTTTAAAAAAATATTACCCAATATTTCTTGGACTACTTTATGATAATTTCAACTTACCGGAGCAATAAAACTTCAGATTAACAAAATATTTTAATTAAAAAGACGGGACTTCTTGTAATAATTACATATGTTATTGTTATGTATGACTGGTAAGTAACTATTATTTTATTTGTAAAACATTTTCTAAATCTAATTATTTAAAGTTTAAAGCAATGCAAACCTAGTTCACACCTTATAGTATTATACATTTCATACAATGTGTACAAAGCTTTAAAAGGGTATAACTCGAGAACGGTGAGAGAAAATTCATTTTTTTTTTTTGCTAATTTATTTAAAACTTCATAATCTTTTAAACTGCATCATTAGTTTTTTTAGTCTTAATACAAATTTTAAAAGTTATAAAGCATTTTTTTTTCATATTTGCTGAAAATTTACGAAAAACTGTTATATAATGTATCAAAATGTGGAAAATCCCTGACGAAACTTATTATTTATGCACATAAAATTAAAGATCGGAAAATTTTCTTTAAGAATATTGACTCAGAAGCTGAAGAAATATCTATTTTTTACCAATTTTCAACCGAAATTAAAAAAAACCCAAAAAGGTCGATTTTTGGTACAAAATTAATTTGCGCGACCTCTAAAGCACTTCCGAAAAATCTGATAAAATTCTCAAAAATACTTTACCTTATGAGTATCCAAATTAGGAAAGATCTTCCGAGAAAATCCAAATTTTTATTTTTTTTGGGACAACCTAATAAACACTACTCTCGGAAAACCGTTTATTGCGCCTAAAACAAATAAAGTTCACTTTGGGAAAATAATTAAATTCGCCTAAAACCATAACAGATATAGATATTGCGGTAACATTTCTTCCAACAAAGATTCATATGGCCAGAAAAAATATCATGCAAATGTGTAAAATTCACTGTTAAATCTAAAACTAATTACACTGCTGTATTGAAATTTATTCTAATTTATTTTTTGTAATACCAGAAATCAGTCTTTAGAATTTTGGGATGACTGGGATGATAATTTTCCATAGGTACTATATAAATTCCCCTCATGAAAATAATTTTAGTTGGGGTAAAACTGATTTTTCACTCAAGGAGGTCTAAACCGCAACCAATTTTAAGGATGACGTTCGTTTTTGTGAAGATTCGGCACAGCCGAATATAGCACTCTAACTTATTATTATTAAATTCAGTATTTGGTTTGGCCACCATTGCCATTCTTTTTGCAGCATCTTTTTCAGCATGGGAGCACTAGTAATATGATGTTTTCTGATTTTACGTTCTAAAATCTCCCAAACGTGTTCAATGACATTTAAGTTCTGGCTTTGAGGTGGTGCAATTGTCATGGGGCATAGTAAGGCAGCCATTCTTTTGCAATTTGAGCAGTGTGTTTCGGGTCGTTATATTGTTGGAAAATCCAACTATCACCAAGACTTAGTTTATTGACCAATGCTTGCAGGTTTTGTTCTAAAATAGACTTATATTGATAACGATCCATATTATCTTCGATAAATACCAGAGTTCCTACACCAGATGCAGAGACAGCAATCCAAGCCATCACGTTGCCCCCACCGTACTTAATAGTATGTACTTAGTGTTTCGGATTCATTGCTGTATTAGCTTTTCTTCAAACTTTGGCTCTTCCATCAATTCCAAAAATATTGTAGTTTCACTCATCTGTAAACAAAACTCGTTTCCAGAAGTCAAATCCTTTGTCAATATACATTCTGGAGATTTATAAGGGGTTTTTTTGCATGGAGTTCTGCTTTGGAAACCATTATTAATTAGGGTCCTTTGAATTATTCGTGGATGCACAACCGTATCTGAGTTTATTGTTAGCTCTTGGGCCAGCGTTGTGTCATTCACTTTCCGATTTCTTTCCACTTCTCTCATTATAAAGCTGACATCTCTGCGACTAAGCTTTTTAGGGCGACCATTGTGCGGTTTATTTTCAACAGAATCAGTGTTTATACAATTATTAAATACAGTTTGAACTGTTGCTTTACGTAAATTCAACAGCTTTGATATTCCCCGAATGATTTTTTTTTTCATTTCTATATTTTACGATTAAGTTTTTCACATCAGTTGAAAATAAATTTATTTTATTAATTTAATAAAATAAGATTTCAATCAAAACTACATTATTACTTTTTTTCATATTGTTGTTGGAATCGCCAGGAAGCCGAAATTAAGATCGAATGTAGACTTTTGTCGACCACGGTAGATACCCCGGAATCAGCCCAATTATAAATAAAAATTCCCCGGGAGTTTTTTCCCTTCTCGCAATTTTCCTATTTAAATTCTATTGTAGAAATGGAAAAAGGGAAAAAAACTCCCGGGAAATTTTTATTCATAATTGGACTGACAGTGTTTTTATGCATTTTTCCAATAGTATGTATATGTATTATAAACGTAAAGCCGTTGTCTTGCAACTGTTTTTTACTGAAATTTGCTGCATTTAATTTAGTACACAAAATACAGTAAATGAGAACAAAAATTCTGAGCGTAAAATGACAGTCAACAACTGCAGACATTTCTGCAGTAAAATTTTGTAAAACAAAAAACATATGTTCAAATGGTAAACAAGCCAAATCAAACAAACAAAATGAATACAAATGGCGACAAAATGGGTTGGTAAAAGGAAAATTTTAATAAAAACAAAAAGAGAGTACATATTAATTAATTAAACTTGTGTGTGAAGCATTTACTTAGCTAAATACCAACTTTTGAAACTTTTTTTTCTGGTAATTATTTAGAGTTGTAAAAGTGTAAAGTATTTGGGTAGTTAGAACTGGCCTTGTTTGTTAAGTAATCAATAGCAAACAAGTTATAAATGTTCTTTTGAATAAATTAATCAAGGCACAAATTAGCAAAATCAAATAAAATAAAATAAACGTGAAAGATTACATAAAAAACTTTTTTTTTTTGTATTTTTCTTAAATGTTCGTGTTATAAAATCTATTTAATCGAGTACCGATTAGAAAATGAATTAAGTACTCAAAAGTGAAAACATTTTTCAACACTACATTTATTTGCCATCAGCTGTTTCCTACAGTTTTAAGCTGAGTCTGCAAGAATACTTACGAATTTTTCCAAATTTTTCGTTCGCGTACTTTTTTGGGCAACAGTTTTGTTAAGAGTAATATTTTAGCTTACTCAGTAATTACTCTTTTACTGTAAAAGTACTCGAACGCACCTCATATTGAGAGCCTACACGCTTAAGATGCCAAACGGAGAATCCCGAAATGCCAGGATTTTTTGGGATTGATAATCACGGGACTAATTTTAGGAGACCAGGGATTTCTCAGGATTTTTAATATATTGTTACGAGAGTAACTTTAGTTAATAATTGGTTTAGTTTATTAGTTATCTTGAATTTATTAGTTATTTTGTATTTGTTTGTTATTTTATTAGTTTAAATTGTTATTGTATTAGTTATGCATATTTCTAGTGAAAAAAACACTAACACTGCCCCCCACTTAAGCCTGTTCGTCCCAAATAGGCTCAGAATCACCTCTTCCATAAGGAACTAATCCTTCTAATTGAACAACTTTCATTTTGGCCTTTGGACTCTTGTATTTCTATATATGATATAAAACGTCATTTAATTTCTTTATCACCTTATATGGTCAATCCCAATGTGTCTGCAGTTTGGGAGATAATCATTTCTTTAGTTGGGGATTAAAAAGCAAAACCCGCAAGCCCTCCTCAAATGCTTCCGAATTTGTCGCTCGATCATATCCGGCTTTCATCTTGTCACTGGACAGCTTTATACGGTTTCGTAAAAATTCATGAAGTGCATTAAGAGTTTCTTTTTCTTGTTTTGTTTTCCCCCGTTGGTATAGGCTTAACGGCAAACTCTCGATTTCCTGGTAGTATGAGCTCTGTTCCATATGAAATGTTGGTGGGAGTATGAGAGTTGGAGTTGTGAACAGCTGATCTATGTATACGCCAACAGAAGTTTTGAAATTGGCTCATCCTAGCCTTTTGTTGTGTGCTGACTTTGGCACACAACGATTATTTAAATTTTTTCTTTTTTTGCTTAATATATGACGACTATTTCTGAATTTTTTATTTTGCTTAATAATAACTATTATTATTTTAAGTTAAAACGAAATTTGCAGATACATTTCAAGCCTTTTTTTTAATTATATTTAGCAAGTAAAGGTTTGCCCTAGGACATAATACCAAAATAATAATGATTATTTTTATAATAGAATAGAAAAAAAAGATATGAAGAAATAATTGTTATACATACATACATATCGTTCCCTAAAACGCAAAAGGCCCTATCTAACATTTTGAAAATTTTACAGGAGAATCAAAAACTATTTAATACGATAAATTTATAAATTGCATTAAACTGCTTATAATTAATTTTTCTTCTATTTTTCTTGTAAAACCTACAAGTTGTTTTGACAATTAGCAATGTTGCATATTAGGCAAAATGTTAGTTAGTCCTTTTAGCATATTTCGCGCTATCGTTTGTAGATAGGGCCTTTTGATTTTGGTTAATAAAATCGCTAATTTTGGTCGAAAGATTCCAAATTGTTGTGTGGTCATTTGAGTTGATGCAATACATTAGAATCAACGAAAAATTCGATTTTTAATTTTTTGTTAGATAGATCCTTTTGCGTTTCAGGTAACGATATGTATATCAAGCTAAAAATAAAAATTATACTTTATATTCGTTATTTCGTCGGTTGATAATTTAAGTGTAGTATGTGGATTTTTTGCGGTTTTGAGTTAAGATCGATTCCTTAGTTTTTCCGACCTGATCTTTCATTTGGCGTAATCAGTTTTTCGATACCTCATACGGTTTTGAGATATGGAGTGTTGAGTTTTGCTGAAGCAATTTTAAAATTAAATGTGTTCAAACTCAATTTACTAAAAATTATCGGAATCCACATACGACAATTAAATTATCTGCCGACGATTTGTCAACCAGAATATACAAATTATTCACGATCCAATTATTCAGAAACTAAGGAATACAAGTTAATACATTTATATATTTATATTTGTATTTATTGAATGATATCGTTGCAAATAAGACGGCTTAATCAAACTTTCTTTTTCAGAGTTTAATTTGACCTTTTATTTTTGCGTTTAAAAATACCAGGTTTAGACGGACTTTTTTGGGACTGAAAATAATTATTATTATTATTTAGGGTTACGAGAAAAATTCCTTTATATTAAATTGGGAATTTTTAGCCATTATTTTTAAATATATTAAAGTAAAAATATGTAATTCTTTTTGGTTATTAATTACCATTGCTTCAAAATTACAATTAAAAATATATAAGAAAATATAGTCCATCAAGCCCGACCCTATGATACTTCACACCACAATATTAAGAGGCAATTTTTCAAGAGCGTACCTAATTTGGGACTAATGGGCAATCATGACCCAGCCAAACAAAATTATATTATTAAGTTCAGCTTCATGTTGAAGTTCTCACAATTTACAATAGACTTGATCCTTAGGACAATTAAAACTTATCTACCGAATTTAAGCAATTTATATTCAAAATTGCGACCTGAACTTTGCGTACAAGTTTTACATAGACAGCCAGCCGGACGGATGGATATCGTTAGATCGATTCAAAAACAGTACTCTTCGCTTAAGGCTAGTTTACACGGTAATATAATGTTTTACGACATGTCAAAAAAGATGTAGAATGAGAAAAATCTTATCATGTCAAAGCAAAAAAAATTTGACAAGGGGTCGGCAAATGTTCATTTTCTAAACCACTTAAGAAGCATGTGTATTTTCATCACACCAGAGTCGCATTTTAACACTATATATTGAAGGTGGTAACATTTTTATAAAATTACCAAAACAACCAAAATCAACTCAGGAAATGTTGATGTTGTTTTTGTAAATATTGTAAAACTGTAACCATCTGTTTTTTGGTTATTAATTCAGCTGTTTATTATCATTGCCAAGGCGAATTCATGTATACGGTGGTGTCGATACTACAACAAGTAACAGCACCAAATACACAACAATGCATTTTTTGTTGCTTTCGTTGATCAATATGTCAAAAACTCAAGCAACTTTTGACATTTTTCTCTCTAAGTAAGAAAAAAAAGTAGCTTAGCTGTGCTTTCAACGCCACCTGAAAGATGAATTCGCCTCGATCTTTGCTTTTACTTATACCATCAGTGTAAACATGAAAAATGGAGATGTGAATATTTTTCTCATTTTGATTAATTTTTGTCTAAAATATAAAATTATTATGAATACGCTTTTCTTGATACACTTGCAATTTATGTTTTTTTTTTTAATGTTAACGTTAATGTTAATACTTTATCGAAAACAAGAAATCCCTTTCAAAACAGCTACAGATATTTTTTAAGATATTTGTTAAGAAAAAAATTGTGAAATGTGATTTTTATATTAGAAACGGCCATGTTCTTATATTAAAATCAAATGATGTTTTATTGATGGAGATTTTCAATTAGTTTTTTTTTAATGAGCAGTTATCTTTAACTATCTGTCCAACATTCCAGCATAACCCTCAAAAAACCAAAAACAATAATATATAATCTACAGGTGTCGAGCGTTTCTTAACTGAAAAAAGGAGAGTTCGAAGAGAGTGACAATTGCACAGATCCCCCCCCAACTTAAGACTGTATTTAAAGAGTGCACAAAAAGGCTAGGAAAGTTACTGCAGTCTCAGAAAACGGCTTCCCTGGAAAAATATCTTAAGGGACTTGATGCAACTCCACAATCAGACTACTCATTATGGCGTGCAGAAGTCTCAATAGACCAGTTATCCTAAGCCACCATTAAGAAACTTGAATGGAAGTTAGGCAAGAAATGATATTGAAAAAGGAAATCTGTTTGTTAATCATCTGTATTTACTCTTAATATATCTGACGATATAGCAGTCGAGCTACCGCCTGTGGTAAGAGCAGCTATTCCCCTAAGATTCGAGCTTAGATAAATCGAAAAGGCTATTTGTGACTTAACACCAAGAAGGCACCCGGTATTCATAAGATCAGTAATAAAATGCTTTTGGAGCTACCAAGTTTAGCAAAGAAAATTATTCTTATTATTTTTAATGCTATCTTACGTCTTTAACACTACCTTCAAGAATGGAAGGTTACTTAGTAACCATGATACCAAAGCCAGGAAAGGGTCACACAAAAGTTGAGTCATACAGACCTATTAGCTTATTATCTAATAATTCAAACCTATTTGAGAAACTACTAGTGTCAAAATTAACGCCGATTTTAAATGAAAATAGATGTATTCCAAACCATCAATTCGGTTTTAGAAGAAAGCACAGCACAATTGAACAAACTCATCGAATAGTAAATGTCATAAGAAAAGCCTTTGAAGAAAAAAAATATTGCTCAGCACTCTTCATCGATGCGTCTCAAGCTTTTGATAAAGTCTGGCATGAAGGTTTACTACTGAAATTGCAGCAAAACTTTTCAGCAAACATATACAAGCTGTTAGAAAGCTACTTAGTCGGTCGTCAATTTATTTTTAAAGAAGGCGAATTTTTAAGTTCTCCACAGCCAAATAACGCTGGAGTCCCAGAAGGCAGCATCCTGGGCCCTCTATTATACTTAATTTATACTTCGGACTTGCCTACAAACAGCTACACCCATACCTCAACATTTGCGGACGATACAGCTTTTCTAAGCGTACACGCAAACTGTCAAGAAGCATCTCGTTACATACAGGACCATATATTTGAACTTGAAAGGTGGTTGAAAAAATGGAGGATAAAGATGAGCAAAAATGCGCACATATAATACATGCCCGCCTATTATAATCAATAATCAAATAATACCCCAACACTTGCATGTAAAATACCTCGGTTTACATCTAGAACGGCGTTTAACGTGAAAATGGCATATAGAAGCTAAATTATCTCAAATGAAACTAAAAACAATTCAAATTAATTGGCTTATTGCAAGAAATTCTGTTCTTAGCCTCGATTGAAAACTTATACTTTACAACTCTATTTTAAAGCCAATTTGGTGCTACGGTATTCAGTTATGGGGCACTGCCTCGGCTTCTAATATCGAAAAAATTCAAAGGCGCCAAAATAAACTTCTTCGAATAATAACAGCCGCTCCCTGGTATGTCAAAAACTCAAATATCCACAAGGATCTCAATGTGCCATTGGTAAAAACTATGATAACGAAATATGCAGTAAGATATTTAAAAAGGCTAGAACTGCACCCAAATCCATTAGCTCGAAATATTTTAAATAATGGCGGCCACACTCGCTTAAGGAGAAGAGACACTGCAGCAGTCACCCAATCAGATGAGCGATAAACACCTACATATGTGAACAGAAACCGTGATGACTAAATCTTTTTTGTCTGGCACTGGCAGGACATAAAGCAAATATTAGGATAAGATTTGATTAAATATTGTTAGTTCATATTTAATATATGTATGAAGATTCAATAAATAAATACTGAAAAAAAAAATTTTTAAAAAAAAAATTTCCAGTGGTATATTTTAATATATTGAAATAAACATGGAAATTTTAAAGATTTTTTAAAAATAAATTGATAAATTGATTGAGAATTTATAGATTTTACTGTAAGAAAATGGTGTAAATTTAGGAAATTTTAAGTTTTACTTTTTATAACCTGTATAACCCCGATTTGAAATCGCAAAACGCCAGATTTATTTGTATGCTTCTCTGAAACTTCTTGCGATTGCAATTTACAGAAGACCTATTATACGATTTCGAGTCTGAATCGCAATTTTTTTGCGATTGTCAGAACATGCCCGTATATTTATTTAATGTTTTAAGTAATGACTTGGCAATATTTTCAATTTATAAAAAAAAAACTGTTAACTGTCAGTCATATCAATTTTCCCCCATTGAATTTACGTTCTGAAATAAGAATTTGCTTATATTCGCCATAATATTATACATAAAATCACAAAATTTTTCAAATAGAACAATTTTGAAACAGTAATAATAAAAATTTTAATTTTAAAATACAATTTACCAACAAGAGAAACAAGTTATACCCATTTCACCACTTTGTATTAAGTGTGCAACTCCGGTTTATTCTGTCCGATTTTATACTTAAAGCGTGAGTGTTTTTTTTTGCATGTATTGTTAATCTATGAATTTGCTGAGATGGAGAAAAAGGCAGATAGAGTTTCGTCAACTGTTTTATTCTGGCAAATTAGCACACGTTGTTACTACAGCTTTTGTTGGATTTTTCAATCACAGCGTAGTAAGTTGCAGTCTAATACATTTTGTTGTTGCACTATTATAAATGTTAGTACTTCAACTAAATTAATAAGATTAACAAGGTCTACAAGGGACTTTACTATCAAGGGTGGAAACCGCTAATATTTTAGATATATCTAAATTAGAAAATATTCAAACAAATGTTTTTCGCAAATCGCCAAGATTTTCCAATTTCGCCAAAACAATCGCCATATCGCCAAACATAAATTTGTATTCCCAAAAGAATTTGAAAATTGGCACATATGACAACCCTGCCACCGACAGTTAAGAAGCGGAAAACAATTTATTTTTTTTAATTTTTTGTTATTTATTTATAACTGTGAAGTTCAAATCTCGTTTATTGTAAAGGACTTATTCAATTAATTCAATTTGTTATCCTTTAATATACAGAATTCTGTATGGAAATTTGACGGGTTTAACTTTTATAAAATAAAAATTTTTTTTTATAAAAAAGGTATCAAATAAACAACTTTTAATATAAGTTTTTCGTTATTTTTTTAATATGTACAAGAATTACTTTTCTGGTTTTGTTTTCTTAATTTCTATTTAATATTTTCCTATTAAGTGCAAATAACCTTTGTTTCAAAATGCAACTTAAAATAAATTTTAGTGTTTTTCTCAATTAACAAAAGGTTTATATAATTTGGTTATATTTTTTCACAGTTGGTAACTTTTTCAAAAATTTTGGTTGTCAAAACTTTATTAGTTCGCGACTCCGACTCGGCATAACAAATTTAAAAAAAAATTAATATTTTCCAAAATAAAAATACTTCGAAATCGGCGATGCAATATATCAAATATCGATTTGAAATTTTCACAGAATCATTTGCTATATTTAACCATTTAAAAGATATTGCATTAAAAACAAGTTAGAGTAATATAATAGAATTCGGCTGTGCCGAATCTTTGATACCCACCACCGATAGTTAGAATATACATATGAGAGCTATAAATTATTAAATAATCTTTATAGACAGGGACGTCAGTATAAAAATTTATTCCGGTTTAAACCAATGGGACGACAATCAGACAGTGTTATGCTTTTATTTTTAGCAATTTGAACTAGCATGAGTAAAATATCATGATTCGTAACAGTTTGTGCCGAACTAAAATGGTTTTCAGGAGGGGAATTTATATTAGACCCATGGTAAATTTTGGACTAATCATGACGAAATCCTGTAGAGTGATTTCTGTAATTAAAAATCTAAATCGAACAAATACACTTTCAGTGAAGGCTGCTGAATATGGGATCTAAGGTAAATATGGACCGATAATCAAAAAATTGCATGATATTATTTGTGGCCATATGAACTATTTAAATAATTTCCCAGAGTGAGTATAATATGGTAAATTATGGAACGAGCTTCAGGAAATTTTATAGTGTGATTTTTAGTCCTATAAATCTTTGACGTGCCAAATTGTATTACAATAGCATTATTTATTACGTTTTTTAACATACTCAACTGTTTTCCGAGAGAAGGTTTTATATGCGGCCTAGGGTAAATTATTGACCGATCTTCACGAAATTTCAAAGTATGAATTCTAGCTTTATAAAACTGTGACGCACTAAATTTTATTATGATAGCTTTATTTGTTACGGTTTTAGGCGTACTAAGCTATTTTCCGGGAGTAGACTTTATATGGGGCATATGGTAAATTATGTACCGATTTTACCGAAATTTGACAGTGTGGTTTCTAGTCCTATAAAACTGTGACGTACCACATTTTAATATGATAGCAATATTTATTACATGCGGAAGCCCTATAGGCCCTATGCTCTTTATAGGATCTTATATATATATATAATATTTATTACGGTTTTAGACGTACAGTATGATTTCTAGTCATCTAGAACGAGATTGTGCAATTATGCCACCTTTAATGTTAGTTTTTAAAATAAAATTGTCAATTTTTTAGGGTGGTTCTACATTTTGATTCATAACTCTGATCCTACTGATCGGATTTGGCTGGATTTCAATCCCAAACTGCTTAGGATAACTAGAAGCAATTTGACCTCAACATTGTTCTTCTCTTTTGAGTTTTTCGAAAGTTAGCGTGTTTTGAACAGACGAACAGACAGACGGACAGGTCTTAATCGACTTAGAATTACCCAAGAAACCTGAATAGACATATATACTTTATGGGTTTCACACGGAATGACAAACTTAGTATACCCTCATTCACCACTAGTGGTGAAGTAGAGTAGTAGTTGGAGTCGGAGTCGCACCTCAAAAATTTCAGCGTTTGGAGTCGGAGTTAGTACTTTTTTCTGACGACAAAAAACAATTCATGTTTATTTATAAAAACCAAATATTTCATTAATACCAAGGACAGGAAAACGTTTTTTTTTTATGTTTTTTAAAAAATATTTATCATTGGTGTTCGAAAAATATTTAAAATTGTACAATAACCAAAAATAGATAAAAATATCTGTGGAATTTTGACAAAACAACCAATGTCGAAAAACTGAATTTTACAGGAGGACCAAAAAACACTTTTATAGGTTCACAGAATCGTCCCAGAACATATCTAAGCAAATGTAAACTATTTTTATGGTGGAGAATTTAAATACCTTTATTTTCCAATTTGCATCTTTCTTCCAGATATAACTGTTGCCGAGAAAATGTCCAAAAACCGAGATGTGTTGTTTTGTCAAAATAATTTTTGATCGAAAAATCAATCCTTCTCTAGATAAAATCTTTTTTCATACTGAAAAGTAACAAATAGTTCGCAACCTTTGTCGGGACTAGTGCCTTTATTAAAATGAAATAAGAAAAATTCAGTGACATATGTTATTTTCTTAAATAGAATTCAGTTTATTTTAAACCAATATTATAAGAAGTTATGCTTTCTATTAGACCAGTTACATGCATTTTCAGGTATGGAAAAGAAAAGTTTGAATTAATTGAATTAAAAATACAAATAAGAAATAGTTCATATATAGAAATAGTTCACATTTATATTAAATTGCTTTAATTTTTATAATTCAGAAGAAATAAAGAATAATTCACTCTACAGCTAATCATATTCGTCAATATCCCAATCATCTTCCAATTGTACTTCACCTTCAACGTGCAAGTTATTGTAAAAATTATGAAACTCTGCATTTATAAATGGCAGAACGGACTGTAAATCACGTTTTTTATTAGAAGATATTGGCAAAGGAGCAGAATAACATTTATTAAATTCGAAATTTGTTGTTTTTCGTCGCCGCTGTGTTATGTCTAGTTCCTTGAAGTCCTCGTCCGGCTGTAAAGATAGCTTGTACTGTAAAATTCCAGACTTAGATTTCTCATATCGCATCCAACGTATTAGCTTCCATTCAAATTTGTCACCCTACAACACAACAAATAAAAATTATACTAAAAATATACAAACATAAGTAGTGTTACACGCACCTAATGTATTAGTATTTCTTCACGTGTATTTGTTCTTTAATAGGCTACCGAAGTCAAAGTATTCATCTTGAACCATCTCGATTGCATTGTATTTGTGATTTGTAGTTGCTATTAAAGTAGCCCAGTCATGTGGGTGATGTATGGAATTCACACATTTTTTCTTCTTTTTTTCTATTTGGGAATGAACAGTGTCACATTCCATATGCGTGTGTCCAACAACCAGAAACTTGTGATCAATTAATTCTATAGTTTGATGATCTTCTAAAACCTTTTCAAACATGGCGGAAATATAAGAATTACGGTTTTGCCCTGGACATGAGTCGCTGTACAAAATAACATGCTTCACATCTATCGGTAATTCCATAATACATTTGAAGATACAGGAACTAATCTCGTTTGCTCCACGCTTTGCAATGGTCTCATTCCATATATAACAATTCGCTCAGTTTGTTGCTCCGTCATGCATCGTAAAATTAAATGTCCACAGTGGTCGTTTGTAGAAGAACATTGCCGCATTTAAGTGTGGTGTTGGCAAACATTGCTGCAGATCAAAAGTATACATTTTGATAGATTTGTCCTTCGAAGACAGTTCTTTATCATGTTTCTTAGATTCATATGCCATGTCTGCCTCTTCGTGATGATTTTGTTGTTTTAATTTAAGCATTGCTATTTCATCCTCAGTTAATGCATTTTTAATATCTATTCTTAAAGTCTCACACTTGTTGCATACATCAATATGCGGCTTTTTAAACTTAATGTCCAGCTTCTGAAATATTTCTCGATACGTTGGCAACGAAACAGGTTGAGAAAATTTGTTTGTGTATAATCTGTATAATTCTGCCATGCTTAAATTACACTGAAGATATAGTTGTTTTGTATGACGACGGCTGTAATGGCTCACATATTTCGGAAAACTATTAATGTGATCTAAAACTTTCTGGTACTTTTCCGTCGACAGTTTGTGTTGTGGAAAATGTTTTCCTCTTTTATCGCACTGAAAAATTTCAACGGAGCTTTCTTTAACTTTACACTTAGTAACAGTTTTAATACTTTGAACAGTTTCGGCATAACTTTTCATAAAACATTGTTTACATACTCTTCTCCTTTGACCGTTAATTTCACAATTATACAAATAGTAATATTGTCGATTTCCAACGTTATTAATTGTATGCGTTTTCTTAAATTCAACATCAATTAAGCCTGACAGATATTGCCGTCGTTTGTTGTAATCACCCAAGTTCCAGTACAGTTTAAAAATCATCTTTTGCTCCTCAAAATTTAGGTGAGTATTGCACAACCTTCTGCATTTTGGAAGTGCTTTAATTTTTTTCGCAGGGACGATTTTCTTTTTATTGGTCACATATTCTTTTCCTAAGTTTTTGTTACGCCTGTTTTTATTTTTAACTGCTGATGTGGTTGGAAGTTCGAATAGTTGGGTTTCATCAATTTTGGTGAAATCCAAATTACTTACATTGGACTCAATATCTGGAGCCATTTCCAGCGTAGTGGTGTTAAGATCGGAATCCGTCTCCGGGACAAAATCGGAGTCATCAACATCAGATTCATGGAAAGGATCTTCATCAATATCGATCACTTCATCAATATATTGGACACTTGTGTGATACATTTTATTTAATTTAATTTAAACACAACTTGAATGAAAAACAGAAAGAGAGTACTATTCAATTTGTCGTAACTGACATATCTGTCATTGATTGTGTGACTTTTCACAAATGCTTACTTGGATTCGTTAAGTATCGGCAGTTGAACAAAGGTGCAATTCCTTCGATAAACACGGCACCCTCTAAAAAAGTCGAAAATACTAAAATCATCGAAAATTCCATACAAATTGACAAACTCTTTGGAGCCGTGACATAGGTACCTTCAAAACAGCTGATAATTGTCGTAATCTTGTATATCTATAATTCTTGTAGTCAATGTATTCACTTGCGTGAGAGTCAATGCTCCTCCAAAACTTTGGAACCTTTGTTTTTTGTCTTCCTCTGTGCATTGTTTATGTTTTTCTATATTAGGAAACAACATATTTTCATAAAAAACGTCCTAATTTGTTACACATGCACACGACAAAAGCACTTGATTTGATATAGGTTCCTCTTATTTCGTTAATTCCCACGACACTAAAGCACTCATGTTAACATAGGTTGTTTTGTCACAATGTATGCTAATGATCAAATGGCTATTAAAAGAACTTAACTTTAGAGGGGAACGTGTTATTTCCGTTTATGCATTTGATAAAAGAACATTAGTGCAAATAGGTTGTTTTGTCAAAATAATTTTAGTAAATTATTGGAAACCCATATTTAAATAAATTCTTTTGTCAAAATTACGTTATGATATTTTTCTTTGTGCCCTGCAGCATATTTCGATATGGGTTCTTTTGTCAAAAGCAGATTGTAAAAATTGCGAGATAGGTTGATTTGGGGGCTTCTATATCTTCCGATCTACACTATCTAGAAACACGCGGAAAAGACAGAAAGATGCGCTTTTAAAACTTATATATATGGTTTGAAAAGTGGAAAATTGTCCGATCTCGAGTTAAGTTCTTTTGTCAAAACTCCACAGATATATTGTTTGATATTGTTTCTTTAAGTTCAAAATAATAAAGTTCTCAAAAAAAAAGGTTTTTAGAAAAATATTTTTTTTTGTACTTTTGTACAAAAAATTACGAACCGAAAATTTAATTTTTTCTTTTCAAAAATTTAAAAATCATGCGTACAAAATAATTTTTTTTTCATCAGTTTAAAAAAATAAATGCAAACACAAAAAAAAGATATTTATTTTTTCAGTACAATATTATTTTGTACATGAAAAAAAAAATAACCGAAAACTTAAAATTGAATTTTTTTAATTGACAAAATTTAAACTCATACGTACAAAATTATAGTTAAAAATATAAAGCTAATTAATAATAAGTAGTTATAACATGATAAAGATTATCCTAGAACTAAATAGTAATCTTATCAATTAGCTTGATGTTGAGTTTGAGCAACAATAAATTTTCTTCATGCCCAGAACTTAAATTCCTTCTATTTTTGGTCATAATAATTGGCAAAGCACTGAAGGCTGTCTCCACAGATACCTGTGTTGCGGGTACAGCTAATACAAAAGCAGCTAGTTTTGATAATTAAGAATCTCTAAAGATTTTTTGCAATTGCAGTTTTAAACACAATTTTATATTATAATTTTAATTAAAATTCACAATTTTAACTTCAAATTAAGTTTTTATTGTTATTTTCTAAAAACAAAAGAAAATATATTTTTCTCAAAAACGTTTTTTTAAGAACTTTATTATTTTGAACTTTGAAGAACAAAGAAAACCATATAATTTTTTTTTTTGTACAGTTGAAAACATGTTTTGAACACCAATGATAAATATTTTCCAAAAAAAAAAAATAAAAAATAAAAAAAACGTTTTTGTGTATTTTTAAAATTTTTGTTTTTTTGTTTTTTTTTTCATGTACAAAACACATATTGTACTTTAAAAATAAATATCTTTTTTTGTGTTTCCCATTTTTTTAACATCTTTTTGTAACGTAACGCCAGAAATAATTTTAATTGTTTTTCACAAAATTGTATATCTATAATTTAATTTTTAAATTTTGGTGTAAAGCGCAACGAGCCCTACATTAAGTTACAAAAGGGATAACATTTGGACAATATGGTCCTAAAATACAATCTTATTTTCTTTCTGGCGTTACATTACAAAAAGTAGACATTTCGCTGAAAATTACCATATGTACCTTAAACGAGCAGAAATGTTTAAATTTGATAACTTGGAAAATAAATCTTTATAAGTCCAAAGCTTACTAAAAGGGTTTTATACAAAAAGTATTGCTCAATTATATAGGGATAGTATTTAATAACTACTTGACTTGGTCAAGTCATATTGATGCACTAGTGGCACAGACTTACCAGAAGTTAAGATTGCTTTGGGCTACACAATATTTTACACCGCTCAACGTAAGGAAGCTCCTGGCCAAGTCGTATTTAATTCCAGGACTTTTGTATGGCTGTGAACTATTCGGCAAGTGTGACTCTAATAGTAAGAGGAAACTTATTGTACTTTACAATAACATTATAAGATACGTTTATAGACTGCAAAGGCATGATAGAGTTTCATCGTTCCCAAAATGTCTTTATGGTGTATCATTTGAGAACTTAATAAATATTAAAATGCTAATGTTTTTGCATAAAATCATTTACAGTAAAGTACCAGCTTGCTTATTTAATATGATTCACTTCACAAGATCCTTGAGAGGGAAAAGGTTGATAATACCTGTGCATCGATGCCTTATATCGGAATGGCAATTTTTCATCAATGCGGCACGTCTTTGGAATTCTCTTCCTCCTAACATTCAGCAAGTGAGCAACGCAATACAATTCAAACAACATATTTTTAATTTCTTCAATAAATAGACCACAGGTCATATAACTTTCCTCTTGTAATTTTTTTAATTTAAACTTGTTTTAATTTTGAACTTTTAATTTTTTATTGCTTTATTTTTGTACTTTTTAATTTTTATCTTGTACGTTTTAATTTTGTACTTTTTAATTTTTATTTTGTACTTTTAATTTTGTACTTTTAATTTTAATTTAATTTTTTTTCTATTAATTTTAATTTTTATTTATTAAATTGTTGCGGCTTTTTTTCTATTAACATTAATACTGTTGCTCTATAATTATAAGATATATTCTTGTTGAGCAGGATTTCAATAAATAAATAAATAATAAATAAAATAATATGCAATTTTGGAATGAAAGCCAAAATCCATTTCCGTTTTTTGTAACTTCACTCCAGCGCATATTTTTGCTTATATCTTCAAATACTTAGGGTTTATTGTTGTAAATTTTATTCTGAATACAAATCTCTTTACAAATTTGACTTTTTCATTTAATTTTTTTACATTTTGTCGTACAAATATCACGTCAAAATGGAAATGCCCATATCTGAAAAACTATAAGAGCCAAGGGTTACAAATAAGCTAAAACATCAATTCGAGTATCAATACACAGCATCCGACAAAGAATGGGTGGGATTGGAAAAGTGGCAGTGGCACCTCCATACAAAGAGATTGTAGATATATCTATATCCGGAGAACGGCAAGGGGCAAAATCTTCATATAAGAAAGAAGCATCTTGGTAGGCAATACACAACATCCGACAATATTTTGGCAGGGTTGAAGATGTAGGCGTGGCATAACATAGATTTAATTATATCTAAAGAACGGTAAGAAAAAAATTGTCCAAATTTGGCACATGTAGCGGGGTTATCGATACGCAACATCTGTCAAAAAGAAGGTGGGGGTGGATAACTAGGCGTGGTACCTCACATTCAAAGACAAAAGAGATTTCTGTATATCTAGAGAACGGTAATATCTAAAGTTTCCAAAGTTGGAACAAATTAATTGGTGATCAGTACGCAACATCAGTCAAAAAGTGGGCTTGATTAGATAAGTGGGCATGACACAAAATAGAATCTCGTATATTTAAAGAATAGTAGGTGTAAAATTTTCCAAATTTGGTACAATTAGAATGAAAATCAATATACAGACAGCATCTGTTAGAAAATGTGCTGGATTGCAGAAGTGTGCGTGGATCACACTAGATTTCTGTATATCTAGAGAATGGCCTACAATTTACAAAATTGGAACAAATAGTTTGGTTATAGATGAATAGTATATGTAAAAGTCCCACTGCCTTTTTGCAGACATAGGCCGGACAACTTCAATACAAATACCATATAGATTTCTGTGCGACTGGTGCATGGTAACAGTAAGAGTACAAATAACTTTATAAAGAATGCACGAGATCTGTATTGAAAACAATTACATATTTACTTTTAAAGAGGGTAGCGAAACGCACTGGGTTAAGCTTGTTTATAATAAAATTAGGAGAATATCTCAAATAATAAATTTATTAAATTCATATAATTTTTCTTCAAAAATTCTAAGTCATACCTATGTATGTATGTTGATGGTTCATTACCATTGTGACTTGTTTTGTTTTTATTCAAATTACCTTTTTTTGAAAACTAATTTGATTTTTGTATTTTTATTTATTCGAATAAACCCGGTTATCTGGTTATTTTTTAAAGGCTTAAACGAAAATCGGGTTTTTTTAAATAGCAACTATTCGAAATATTCGAAACCCGGTTTTTGAAAAAAGTCGAATAATCGATCGATACCTACTAAATATGTATAAAGGACCCTGGAGACTATCGAATAAACCCATCAACCAGTGCATATGTGTAAGTGTCGTTTATTTTAGG
Source organism: Pollenia amentaria (assembly GCA_943735925.1). Classification (NCBI taxonomy): domain Eukaryota; kingdom Metazoa; phylum Arthropoda; class Insecta; order Diptera; family Polleniidae; genus Pollenia; species Pollenia amentaria. The sequence continues at coordinate 61,698,246 of OX031008.1, read as the reverse complement.
CCTTTTCGGAGATGTACAAATAAAAACTTCAATCAACATTTGTATTTAAAAATAATAAATTAAGTTGATTTTTTTCATCCGCACACTTCCTTATGACAACAAACACAAAACAAATAAATTTTTTTGTCAATCGATACAAAAAGTTTTTTTTTATTATTAACATTCCAACTTTCATGGGTATATTGCTGCTATTACGCAATAATTAAGGCGATTCCAGGAACACTTTCCAGAATATTTTTCCGCGCTTATTTTTTTGTTGTCATCTCTTAAAAAACCGAGACAAGCCTGCACTGTGTAATCTATGAAAATGTACAATGGAAAAGCGCCGTTATTTTCTTAATATTAGTTAAAAAACATATGATTCAATTCTTAAAAACAACAGTATTGTAAGCAGTGCAGGAACGGTTAAAATGTTGAGTTTTATTATAAAGAGATCTTAAAAATATCGAATTCGATAGTCGTATTTTTAATATCGGCGATATATATCGATTATAATTTTTTTAAATATCGATATTTTGATATATCGATATTTATTGCCCATCCCAAGTATTTTGTGCCAAATTTAATCTTAAAACTGGGATCACACGATTGCCGCAAATGCACCAATATGACACAGTTTTGATTGTGCATTATTGACGCACAATAATGAAATTGCCCCATTAAAAAATTCTGAAATCATACGATTGCCCTGTTTTATACAAATTTAATTGCCGCTAGTTGGTACAAAGCGAAATGTGTACAATAATTGCCGCATCACAATCTCACGATTGTTCTTACTTGTGTCAACTGCGAAAACAGCTGTTGTGGTAGCTTTTTTATTTGCTGAAAGATCTAGTTGGCTTGTTCATTAAAAAAGGAATATTGTATCATAGGTACCTATATTCAAACAAATTTTTGTTGAATACATAGTTTTATTTTAAATTTTTTAAGTAAAATATATGAAATTCCAAAAATTAAACAAAGTAAAATTCTAATTTAAATATATAAAGCAATAGAGAATATTTATATTTAAAAATAAATTAGCTTTAAAGAATTTCAATACATTTTGCTCCCTTTTCCTGTAAATATTCTTTTATATTGTCCTGAACAGCTATTGCACAAATTTAAAAAATATATATATATATCAAAAGTTATTTTCGGGAATACAAAATTTAATATTAATTAATTTTTATTTTTATAAAATTAATTTTTATTTTATTCCTACTAAAAGGAACACACAAAATAAATTTATTAAAAAAGGCAAATATTGGCGCGTATTGTGTTGTTTAATTGCCGCACAAGAACCCAATAAATATTGGTACATTTTTATACGATTGCCGCACCAGGGTTGCATTTTATTGGTAAAAGTAAGCACAATATTGCCCTCGATTGGTACATGAGGCATTTGATTGTGCAGTCATACGATTGGGGCATTAAAAATTGTGAAAATTGTTGCATTGCCACTTGTTCCTTGCGCATAAGATTTACATGGACAGACAACCACTCAGATGGACGGACGAGCGTTAAAAAATAACTTTAAAAAGTGTTTCTGAGTCGATCGCTATACTTAAAGATGCGTCTAGATTTCTACGTTTCCACACATCAGCACAAATCTATATAATGGTTTTCTCTTAATTTTAACATATACAGTCAGCGTCAAAAGAAAGTGTACAGCGATCCGTTCAACATTTATAAGTCTAAGGATGTTAAAAGGGGGAGAGTACAAATAAACTGTTTTAATTTTTTTCAAGTGTATTGAGTACTTGTTTATTTAAATAAAAAAAATTTGTCATTTATTTCTTCCTCATTTTCAAATTAACAATTATCTCAGAAAACGCCTTATTTTACGCGTCAAAAAAAAGTGTACACTTTCATATTATTTCAATGTTCCAGTGTTATAACGGTAAAATGACCGCTACTTTAGGTTTTTTTATTCTTGCCTTCATATTACTGATGTTTAATTATTCCTACTATATAAACGGATCAATAACAAGTCAAGTGAATTTTGGCTTATAAATAATAGTCAACATGAGTAAGCAGACTACAGTAAGAACTCGTAATTTAGTGGTAAAATTGGCATCTGAAGGCAAATCTTTGGGAAAAATTGGCAGTGCTATTGGCAGTTCTATTAGCAGATGCCATAATACTATTAAAAAAAATATATGATAAGTAAAAAAGGTGAAAAGTGTTACAGACCTTCCGCGCTCTGGCAGACCTAAAATTTTGTCCGGCATAAACAAGAGGACAAGAGTTTGAAGAGTAAAGGCTAATTTCTGGTACAGGGCAGTAAAAATATCAGAGGAACGGACAATAACACTAGGAGTAAGGGTACGCGCCAGTTCTGTTCGCCAAACACTACATGAAGATGGGCTTTATGGTAGAGTTCCCAGAAAAAAGCCACTTATATCTGTGAAAAATCAAAAAAATCGTATGAAATGTGCGAAAAAGCATCTAATTAAAGATAAAGAAAATATTTTTATCCCAAAATGAATTGTCTTTGTTTTGATGCTTTTTCGCACATTCCATACGTTTTTTTTTTTTTGATATTTCACAGATATAAGTGGCTTTTTTCTGGGAACTCTACCATAAAGCCCATCTTCATGTAGTGTTTGGCGAACAGAACTGGCGCGTACCCTTACTCCTAGTGTTATTGTCCGTTCCTCTGATATTTTTACTGCCCTGTACCAGAAATTAGCCTTTACTCTTCAAACTCTTGTCCTCTTGTTTATGCCGGACAAAATTTTAGGTCTGCCAGAGCGCGGAAGGTCTGTAACACTTTTCACCTTTTTTACTTATCATATATTTTTTTTAATAGTATTATGGCATCTGCTAATAGAACTGCCAATAGCACTGCCAATTTTTCCCAAAGATTTGCCTTCAGATGCCAATTTTACCACTAAATTACGAGTTCTTACTGTAGTCTGCTTACTCATGTTGACTATTATTTATAAGCCAAAATTCACTTGACTTGTTATTGATCCGTTTATATAGTAGGAATAATTAAACATCAGTAATATGAAGGCAAGAATAAAAAAACCTAAAGTAGCGGTCATTTTACCGTTATAACACTGGAACATTGAAATAATATGAAAGTGTACACTTTTTTTTGACGCGTAAAATAAGGCGTTTTCTGAGATAATTGTTAATTTGAAAATGAGGAAGAAATAAATGACAAATTTTTTTTATTTAAATAAACAAGTACTCAATACACTTGAAAAAAATTAAAACAGTTTATTTGTACTCTCCCCCTTTTAACATCCTTAGACTTATAAATGTTGAACGGATCGCTGTACACTTTCTTTTGACGCTGACTGTATATTAAATTTTACAGTTTGGAAAACTTACTTTGGCTTGCAATTGTAGAGTGAAAATGAAATGTAGATGGCGAAAATTCAGCAACAGAAAATTCATCTGTTAACCAGAATTTTAAGAATTTTTATTCGCTGAACATTTATTAAAATATGCTTCAAAAACGTGAAATAGCTCTACAAGCTTTCAAAATGCTCTTGTAACAAAAAAAGTGTGCAACAAAAATGTAGTAATGGCTAAAACATGCAAATTATTCACTAGCAAATCGAGGGCAAAATTCATAAAAAGCTCGAAAACAGATAAATATATTATTTCCGTCTTCATTGGGTGCACAAGAAAAAACATGCAATTACATATTTACGCTTTCCCTGAGCATACGTTTGTATGTATGCGTACGTTTGCGTTAGTAGAATATGACAGGACATCTGAAAAAGCATAAAATTCAATATAGCAACGTATTCGTATAATTACCTACCTGAGTCATTTAAACGTTTTCGTTTAGTTACCTCAATGCGGTAGCTAAACGTATTCGCTTAAATGCTTACCCCGCACAGACACGTATTTGGCCCTAAAAGTCGCTCAAAAATATTTTTTTTTATAATTATATATTAGTATTTTATTGGATTTAAAGGTAGGGTGGGATATTTAAGTGTAGAAAAAGGCAAAAACATAATTATAAATCTTATTTATTCGTCATTTTCCACAGTATCGTCTCCATTTTCAATATTAACGTTACAAATGTCGTTTTCGTCAAGTAAATTTAAGACTTCAACCAAAAGAGGTTTCTTTTTTTCGATTTGGTCTTCCTCATTCCTGCCAGAAGAGGGTCTGACGTTAAAAGCAACCTGTAAAGCACATCTTGGTTGCATTCTATTCTTGAAAATTTTCTAGAATAATCCAGCCTGTATGTCCGAACATGTTTATTGCGGGCCTCTGCCGCTTCTTCGGAGAGTTGACCGGTTGATCCAGTTGGTCTCGAAGTTTGGTTTGTATTCCCTTTTTTAGGTTTGCCACCAGATCCTTCTCCTCGGCGGAAAGGCAAGCGTACCACTTCCTTACTGGCAATTTGTATGCAACATGTAGGATGCTCTCAAAAAATCTAATTCGAGCGTGCAGCAGCGAGAGCCCAAACCGGATATTTTCTGTATTGCACGGCCTCTCGTTCGTAAGGTCGTTAAATTGTGCAGATGTGGCGCCACATATATAGCATTTAATGGTGGACTTGGTATGTGTCGCAGCGTTACATACTTTGCCATCCACCATTGTAAACATAATTTTATGCTTGGCGGATATGTCGTCAATCTTGGTCTTGTCCAGGTCTTTAATTTGATCTTCGATGTACTTAATTTCATCATCGGTCACATCAGTTGTTTTCTTTATGAATCTAAGCCGAATTGGACTGCAAGAACGTGGCGAAGAAGGGGTTGGTTTTTGCCATATTATTTTTCTTTCCTTTCCGTACACCAATTGTAGTGGAACAACAGAACTTAAAAATATGTTGGCGTCGGAATCTGTCTCATTCTCAAACTTCATTTTGTTATGTGTTTGGTGTGACCCATCACAACCCCATTTGCTTATCAGCATGAAAGATTCCTTTCCCGCTGTTGTCAATTGTTTCAGCACCTCCTCGCCAAGATGTAACAAGAGTCGTTTGGTCGTATAATCCATCAAACTTTGTACCCTGACTTCAGCGCAAGTTTCAGTTATGCGGTGAATTTCAGGATAACATTCCTTCTTCAGTTTTTGTAGAATAGAATAACAAGGGTAAAACCCTGGATTTGAGTCTCTTACTATTTCGTAGTGTGCCTGTGTGAGTCCCGCTTCAGCGTACATGAACCATGCACGTAGATGTATCAATTTTGTTGAGAATTCCTTGTCTTTATCAGCGGTACTTTTCTTAATGGCTGCAGCATATGTTTTTGCTCGGCAGGGGCTTCTTGTTAGGACTTTTACAATTTTTCACGCTTCTACTTCGCCTGTCTATCGTAAGTTCATTTGTGTTGCATATCCCAATTCCTTCAAGTTAGCTGACCGAAGATTTTTTGTTTTTCGTCTCTTACTACCTTCACTTAGTTTTGAGAACATCTTTTGAGGCCTACCGGAACTTAATCCTGTAACGATGGACACAAGATGAGTCATTACTATAGTTGGGGTCACAATATGCTTTAAGTTAATAAACAATAGCATTTGAGTTCTACATACCTACTTTTGGAAGCGATATTTTATTATTATTCCTATACTAAATCGACAATTTCTTTTTCACTACAGCAATGTTTGGGTCATGTTCGGAATAATGACTGAGAACCTCTGACTCCATAAATTTCAATTTTTCATTAAACTTTTTAGCATCTGAGCGTTCCATAATGGCCCATAAGTCGTTTCTGGTTAATACCCTCATTCCAGAGTAGCCTGTAATAAAAAAATGGCATTTTATTGAAATTCTTGATTAACCTAGTTTTCAAATCCCATCTACTAAAAAAATCGCTAAAAATTTAGGGGAGGATTGGGGTGGTTGTTTTTTGCTTTTTAAATTTCTGGAGGATCTATTCTACAAAATAAGATCAAACTTTAAGCTCAGAAATGCACAGAAATAGTTAAAAAACCTTTGTTTTATGTAAAAATGGTGTTTTTTTTTTGCATTTGTAGAGCTTAACCATTAAGGGCAAATAAATACTAGTAAATAATTAGAATCAATGTAAAACTTAAGTTTTAGATAAAGCACATACCTGATTGTCCACAATCTATGATAGAAACTAACACAAAATCCACTTTATCACCAAAAAATTAATATTTGAAGACAGCAAAGTTTTGAGCGTATCCAACCATTACACGACCACGTTTGGCGAACGGTAACTTCAGACTGACTAAATGCAGCTGGTGAAAGGTTCAAGCGCGCCGTGATGGTTCTATTGTTTGGAGGGGTTACCTGACTTTAAAAAAATAACAGTAAAAAGAGCGTAGTACTAATATAAAAAAATGCATTTTGAGCGACTTTTAGGGCCAAATACCTGTCTGTGCCCCGCATAATTACCCAAAAAAATTGGCACATTTACCGTGAAATACTGAATTTCGTTTTCAAAACAAAAATTTCGCAAAATATCTCCTGCACATAAAATGTCCTTCTTTTTAGAAGGACATTTTTCTGTAATGAAAACTTCTCCATCGTTTGCATCATCACCTTGTGTAGCAGAGTTTTAATCGTCAATCGATTACAAAATTTCTTCATCGCTTAAGTCACCAAAACACACAAGATGATCATCACAGTGCAAATATTCTGCTGGATAAGTGACAACTTCGACGATCGAATCGTCATCTTCCTCATTTTCACCAAGATCATTGTAATTATTAAAACAGGCCTTGAAAATAAAACAAATTTTAAAATATGTATATTAAAAAACTTAATTTTTTATTTGTGCACCTTTTTAAAACAATTGTCAATTGTTTCTGATACAAATTTTTACAAAATTTAAAACAGTGTTTCTCTTTACATATTTGCTTTTTAAATAAAATCTGCTTACATTGATATTTAAAAGCATGTATAATGCCTTATTCGAGCGGCCTTGATCTAGGCAGTGGTATTTGGTGGAAGAAATTGTATTTTTATTTTAGACAATGTGTTGGATACTTTGTGACATGTGGCGTTATCAAAAAAATTCACCTTAAACATTTGCTCTCTATTAAACAAAGTATTTCATTTCATATAACGCTTGTCATCCAGCTGTTTTTGTTAGAATAATATATTATTGGAATATTTTTGTTTCTAAAACATCTTGGTTGCATTGCAAACAAATAAAAGTGTTGGCCGATCTTTTTGCGATTTCCAACCCTTTGGCTGCTTTCCCTTTGTCAGCTTATCAGCTTTGAAAACGCAATCCGGTAAATATTCTTTAAGCAAGTGGTGTTAAATACTTGCTTTAGACTCATTAGCATCCATCTCATTGTCTTTAGACTCCCCATATATTTTGCCAAAATTATTGCGGTTTCGCCATCTGAATAGCCAGATTGAATCTGGCTCAAAAGCTTTTCAGTAAATTCAACATCAAATTCCTTTGCTTTATTAAGAAGCATTAAACTTGGTAATACTGCACTTTTGGAACGCATATCGATGAACCAAATAAGCAGAGCCTTTTCAACCTTTCGCGCACCAAGTTCAAAAGCGCCCCAACTCAAAAAACTTAATTTTTCAGAAATTGAAAAACCCGTTTTGACCTAAATAAAAATAGAATCTGGGAATTATTTCTTTTTCATAAGTAACTTAATTATATTCCAATTTTTTTTTTTTTTTTTTTTCGAATTTATTCTGTGAGCTAAATTTCAGTTATGTATTTTATAAAGCTTTTTGTAATAGTTCTATTCCTTAGTTTTTTAGGAATGTCTTTGTTATAAAATATACAACTGAAATTTAGCTCACAAAATAAATTCGAAAATAAAAAAAAATGCTAAATATAAATAGCTAAGAACAAAAACTTTGGACCATTTTGTAGAAAGTCCATACAGATTATGATCTTAAAAGTTTTTTTTTTTTTATTATTTATACACCAGATAATGAACAACTTTTAGTTGTACTAATTAGAAGTTTATTTGGTTGTCATTTACTGTCCCGTGTAAGCACTTCATAATACGAATATAAATATAATAGTTTACACTTGGGCCACTGGTAATAAATCCATTATTTAACCATTTTTTTTGCACTGAAACAGAATTTTTGATGAGTAAAATCGGTGTTCGATATCTCTCAGTTCATGTGGCACCCAATTTTCTTACTTTTTAATGAATGATTAAAGATCTTATTGAAGTCACATCTCTAATTCTACGTGCTTAAACTTGTGTGGCAAATTCGAATCATTATGAATTGCTTATTAATCTTGTAACTAAGAAAAGCATACCCAATACGAGCCAAGTGGAGTGTTCTGTTGACAAGCTTCAATAATTGACCTATATGTACTACCAAAATGATTTTCAAATATTTTACTAGTTTTAATTATTAAAACCCATATTTTTCATAAAAAAAACTTGTCGCTCTTATTTAAGTTGGTCTGTAAAAGTAGTTGAAATGCAGGTTTTCTAGTCAATAGGAGTGATAGCCAATTTACACTACAACGAAATCTAGTACTTTCGAGATTTCGAGCCAAATCTAGTTGTTTTTGGCTAGATTTGCCGTACAAAACAAAATCTACTCCGTAACTAGATTTTGACGAAATCTATTCGAAATCTAGTAGTACTTATTGATGCAACTATGCTTTTCCCCATATAGCACTAAAAACTACTTCCCTGCACAATAAAAAAAATGACATTAAACAAAAAACAAAACAAAAACAATAATAGCTGCTTGTTAAAATTGTTAAAAAAAAATGCAAAAATTTTGTTAAATAGTAAAAAAAAATGCAAATGACAAATAATATTGATAAAATAAATGAAGTTGATTATAAAGAAAATGTAATGCAAATTTTTAAATGCCTATTTCTTTATATGTAAGTATGTATTACACAAAAAACTTTCAGTCGGCGGTTTTTGTTGTGAAAACCAAATCTCGCTAATGTCAAACAAGTATAATGTAAACGAACTAGATTTGGAGGAAGATTTCAAATGAAATCTACTAGATTTCGATGTAATGTAAATGCCCTATGAGAACAAAGAGTTTATTTTAAACAATTTTTTTAGACAAGAACTAAATACATATGTATGATTTAATTTTTTATTTCAAATAATACAAACAGAAAATAGCTAAAATTTTTCAAAAAATAACAAAAGTTAGTGTTATTGTACAGGGACGATTCTTGTAACGATAGCTGTGTTCATTTACTAAAATTGTGACGAATTTGTAACAAGTGTTACTGGAAAGTTTTCATTAACCCAAAAAATTTGCAAAATGAGAGCGTCAAAAGAGAGAAAAAAATTGAGAGACAAAAAACTTCTTGCTATTTTTTACTGCTAAAAATTTTACTTGCAAGAATTTTTGAAACTGCTGTTTCATGTCTTTGTTTACAAGACAAACTTTTCCAAAAGATGTTTTAAATAAGGGTATTTTGCAAAATTTATTAGGTTATGTTGATTTTTAAAATTATTAAAAATATTTATGCGATAAGAAATCATACTATTGTTTAACTTAGGACAAATATTTCGATATTTTTATTGCTAAATAAAATAACGAATTTGTTAAAAAATCCCTTATGTGTTTTGTTTTGCTGTTAACCGATCATGTGTTGTTATTAGTACTGTGAGTATAATGGTTACCTAGATACCCGATACTTAACACAATTGCAGTATAATACCCCATTAGTTAAACAATTTGTTTGCAAATTTAATTATTTACAAAATTAAAGATACTAATTAGTTATAAAATAATTTGAGATATTCTCATTGTTTACTTTATGACCGTCTTGTTTATTATGAAACAAACACCAAAGAAATGCATTTGGACCAAATAAAAAGGCCATAAAGTAGATAATGAGATAATAAAGAGTATCTAAAATTATTTTATAATTAACAATAATTTAACCCGCTACCTAATTACATTTCTTTCGTGGTCATATTTAAACGCCAACGTTTATGTTTCTAAGTTTTAAAAAAATTACCAACGTTATAGGTTCTCATTCACTCGGGACCCCGCACCTATAATTTTATGTCTCTAATATATATTATAGCAAATTAAAAAGATACCACTTGTAGAACGAAGAAGTAAAACAAAGACATATAAGTAAAACTGTTTTTATTTCTATGTTTATTGGCTTTAATTGAAAAATTAATGGTGTAATTTTAATTCTTGTTCAGAACAAAATGAACTGCGATGCACTCTTTTGCTATTTGTACATAAAAGTTGAATTGAGCTGCCACATCATATCCCAGCAAAAACTTTACTTACCTGGTAAGTTAGCAAGTAATATTGGAGACATATGAACACTACTTATTTTTCGGCTGAATAACTACTTATTTTTGTTCGGGTTGTCCACAGAAATTAGTAGTTACAATACACTTACTAGAAGTCACAAAATATCTAGTTATTATTTAACTACCAGTAAGTTGAATTGTAAGTACTTACAATATACTTACAAGAAGCCAAAAAATAACTAGTTTTTATTTAATTGGCGCTAGTTAATAGACCTAATAAATAGTTATGGTGCTAGTTCCCAGTAAAGGTGCCCGTGGACGACATGTTTTTTACATCTGACTTGTCAAACTTTCCACTGTAAAATACATACATGTCGTGTGTTACCTTTAAAACATTGCATCTGTAAAAGTCAGACGCAACGTCATCTGACAAAATTTCAATTAGTGCGTGCTCTATTTTCTTCTGACAAGCCATCTGACATCAGCTGTGTCAGAAATCTATTCCGGGAAGAAACCGGCAGCAGCGGTGTACTATTGACGGAATCATTAGCCGGCTAAAGTAAATATTTTACAATACCGATGTATGTATGATAATTTCACCATTGAACATAAATTATGTTCATATACATATAAAAAAAATGTTTCATTATAATATCCCAAATTGGTTTCTTTGAATTTTAAGAAAAAAAATGTTCAAATGGCTGAACTCTTTTACGGCAAAAATAAAAATTTTTGTGGCGGCAGCACGCTATTTTGAAACCGAGAACTACTTTGGTTTCTGCCATAACTATGGAAAAAAAACAGAGACAATGTCAGAAGAAAATTACATGTACGTGTGTAAAACAGCAATTTTGAAAGTTGAAAAGTTGACAAGTCAGATGTAAAAAACATGCCGTGTACATGCGCCTTAAGTAAATATTCATTACTGAAAACAAGACAGCTAATAAGTAGTTATTTAGCTGATTATTAGTAAGCAAATATTCATAACTGAAAATAATAGTAGTAAAAAGTACTTACTGAGGTCATTACTAGCAAGTACTTATTGAGGTTTTTAGAATAATGACAATTGCAATGACAACTACTTACTAGGTAACGTATGAAATAACTACGACCTATTACCAAAATTCAAAAAGTTTTTCCTGGGATATTGCTATTTGCTGAATAATTAAATAAAAAAATTAATATAATTAAAAATAATAAAATCACTTTCCTTTTTTCGTCCATTTTCGTAACACACTTTTAGAAAACAATTCAATATAAGTACATAGTGCTAGTTGTGCTGCCAGTTTATCTAAATGTTTATATTAATTTTTATTTTATTTTATACGCGGCCTGCACAACAAAATTAAATCTTATAATTTACAGTACAGGCACAGATTCCAAAACAAAAATAACATGTTACATTTTTATTTAAAACTAAATTTTTCAAACATAATTAGATAGAAAAAATTGATAATATTGACATGACAAATACAAATATGTTAAAATATTATGACAAATAAAAAAAAATAAGCTACATATATAATTTATTAAATAAAATATGTATGTATATAATAATTTTTTAAATTGCGTTGCTTTTCTGAATGTTTGGAAAGCATGTGGTAATTGGTTCCAGAGACGAATAGCGATAAGATAACCAGGGCAGCCACTATAGATTATTTTGTGAAGAAATACAAGAGTTCTTATCGTCATAAAATTTTCGAGTGTAACACCAAAAATATTTCTTGAGAAATTTGATACATGGCTGAACCTTCTAAGACCGTAGACATATCTAACTGTGTTGTTGTATGCCACATTAAGCCGGCGTGTGCTGTTCACGTCACATTTAGCAAAAAGTTCACATCCATATAGTATAGCTGGAAATATATAAGTCCTGGCCAGTATCAATCTTATCCACAGTGGTGTAAATGACTGCGTAGACCACAAAGAGCGAAGCTTAACATACGTCTGGGCGACAATATTTTTAACATGATCTGACCATGTTAAGTTGCTGTTAAATGCACTATGCTAGTTGAAAAAACAGACAAGCCGGGCACATAGCCTTTTAACATAATTCGGGTACGCTGAATCCAGTGGTGCCCACGGTTTTTTAAGATTGGCTCTGGTTTTCGAGATATACCGTTATTTTGAAAATGGAGGAGGTTGCACAATATACATATATTCGCGTAACTCAAAAACGGTTTAGTTTATTGAAATTACTAAAAAACGAAATTCCGCAATAAAATTTCATTTAAGAAAAATAAAACTTTTTTTCTAATATGAGTAGTCGTTATTGAAACATAATTTTATTTTTTGAAAAAAAAAACGATTTTTTTTATCAAAATTTCGAAATTTTTGTTTTTTAAAAATTCATAAAATATGAAAAAATGCAGCTAGGCTTTTAATTTTTTGCAGACATATAAAAAACGAAGCTGCAAACAAAACAAGCCATAAATAATTATTCCCAAAAGTCGACAAATTTAAATTAATTTAAGAATTTCATAAAACGCAATATTTGTATGGGAGCTCCACTAAGAAGTGGTGATAAGGGGCAAGTATGTTGAGAAAATGATAAGGACAAAACATTAATTGAGGTCGGTCATACATTATATACCACTAGGGGCGACTTCTGAGCATTTGTGGGACTTTTTCTTCAATATATATGAAGAATTTAATTTATATGGAGCATTTCATAGGATTTTTTTAATTATTAAATTCTTTTTTCAACATAATGTATATATCGAGCCTTTGCTGCAATAGAGTCATAACTCAAAAACGCAATATTTTCGAGCTAATGTATTTAATGTTTTAGCTCACAGTGGAACATAGGGCCGCCTACTAGCTAATAATGTGAAGTTAATCATCATATGGCTTCTTCATATTGTGTAAAAATTTCATACAAATATCTTCTATATTCAACTCTAGAGAGAAGAATTAAATTCTTAGATGCTAGAAATTCAAATTTGAACTATGACTCTATTGCTGCAAAGGCCCGATATGGAGAATGTGTCAATGCAGAAAATTTATTTTCAATGACATTTTGACGTAAAATTTTTTAAATGCGGTTTTTGTGCCATTTACAATACAAAACAAAAGAACAAATATTCAAATTTACGCTATTCCAAAGAAATATGCATGCATTATTACCACACTTTCACTTTGCGGTAGGAATTTTGGAAAATCCACAGTTAAAAAATTCTTAGAATTAAGAAATAAAGTCATAAATGCTCCACATCAAACTGGGTATTGTAAAAAATGTTATAAAAGCATTGAGCCCAGATGGTGTTGCTTTTAACGGATTGCGTCGAATTTTTCCACGATTAAGCGGCATGAAAGTAAAAGAAGGTATGAACTCTAACTACTTTATTAAATTAGATTTATATTTCATATCATAATTTTTTTATTTTACAGGAATTCTTAATGGACCGGACATTCGTCGTCTTATGAAGGACCATCAATTTGAGGTTGCATTGAATGATATCGAGCTATTGGCCTGGAATTGTGTGAAATCAGTAATAGAAAATGTATTAGGAAATCATCGGTCTGAAAAAGGCGAATTTTATTCAAAAATATGCTAACCGCAGTTAGAAACTTAAACGCTAGAATGTCATTGAAAATACATTTTTTGCATTACCAGGCCGAAAAATTTAATGAACAATCACCAGCCGAGTCTGATAAACATGCCGAGAGATTTCACCCAGTAACAGCCAGGCTCGAACACTGGTATAGCGGCAAACAACTTGATTCGCTATTAGGGGATATTTGTTGGAATCTGCAGGAGAAAGAAGAATAAATTTCTAAATAAAAACTTTAACTTTAACTAATTAACAACAAAAATAAATGTTTTGAAATTTTTAAGTTTGGTTATTATAAAAAATAAAAAAATTTCATCTTTTCTGAAAAAATCAAAAGTTGTAGACAGACTTTAATCACTTATAGCTTATTTTGTTTGAAACTTTGTTTTTTATGCGCGTAGAACCCTAGCCTTAAATTTTGCACCTGCAGCGCCTGAGATACCCCTAGACGGGCCAAATGTATGACCAGCGCAACTTTATTTTTCATTCCCATTAGTTGTTTCTAATGCCTAGGATTCACTCCTAGGGGCATAAAATGTATGACCGACCTCCAATGTTTTTTGTTCTTAACATTTTCTTAAAACATAGTTGCAATATATCTCCACCCCTTAGGGGGGCTCCCATACAAATATGGCCGTTTAATGAAATTCTTAAATTTGGGCCCTGCAGCGCATAGGATGCCCCTAGATGGGTCAAATGTATGACCAACCCCACTTTATTTTTCATCTCAATCATTTATTTCTAACATACCCACCCGCTATCTCCATTCCTTAAGGGGGCTTCCATACAAAATGTTCAATGCAGAGTAGAAATATATTGAAGAAAAAGTCCCATAAATGCCCAGGAGTCGCCCCTAGGGGGATAAAATGTATGACTGACGTCCATTAGTTTTTTGTTCTTAACATTTTCTCAAATTAAACTTTTCCTTTATCACCATCCCTTGGGGGCTCCCATACAAATATTGCGTTTTATGAAATTCTTAAATTAATTAAAATTTGTCGACTTTTGTGAATAAAATTAAAAGTTGCAGATTTTAATCATTTTTGGCTTGTTTTGTTTGGAATTTCGTTTTTTATACGTCTGCAAAAAATTAGATTCATAGCTGCATTTTCCAATTTTTTATGAATTTTTAAAAAACAAAAATTTCGAAATTTTGTTAAAAAAATAATTTTTTTTTCCAAAAAAAAAATTTGGTTTCTAAAATAACTGCGGATATTAGAAAGAAATTTTACTTTTCTTAAAGGAAATTTTATTGCGGAATTTCGTTTTTTAAGTTTTTTCAATAAGCTAAAGCGTTTTTCAGTTACGTGAACATGTGTTGTGCAACCTCCTCCATTTTCGAAATAACGGTATATCTCGAAAACCAGAGCCAATCTTAAAAAACCGCGGACACCACTGGATTCAGCGTACCCGAATTATGTTAAAATGCTAGGTGCCCAGCTTGTCACGAAAAAAAGTGTCAATTTCTTGCACAGTGATGTTATTCCCAGATTTTTAGCTGATGTAACAATTGATATTTTCTGGTTGTCTATAATAATATCATGACCGATAACTGAGCATGTTGCTCTTTTATGAATGATCATGCATTTTGACTTTTGTGGATTCACGAAGAGCCCGTTTGCCGTTGCCCATTGATGGCTTTTGCTCAAATCATAGTTGAGTTTATCAACATACTCGCCAATAGATTGTTCTGGAAAACTTAGGTATAGCTGTACATCGTCTGCATACATATGGATCTTACAATGTGAAAGTTGTGCAGGAAGGTCATTTGCATATAATGAAAATAAAAGTGGCCCAAGAATTGATCCTTGTGGTACACCACCTTTTAGTTTCAACGGCTTAGATAATATATTATCGATGCATACAGATTGTGTTCGGTTTTCAAGATACGAAGATTGAGCCGACATGAACTACTTGAAAAATTAAAGAAATTTCGTAGCTTCATGCATAAAGTTGGATAGTGTACCATATCAAAAGCTTTAGAATGATCAAGTAGAACCAAAAAAATGAATTTGTTTTCTTCTAAGGTTCTCCGTAACTTCAGATAGAGCAGTTATGTAGTTGTGCCCTAAACGAAATCCTGATTGCCAATTTGTCAGGAGCCTATGTTTATTGATGTAGTCAATAGTTTGATAAAAAAGTAATTTTTCCAGAACTTTAGACATTTAGCACAAAATTGAAACTGGTCGATATTCTCTATTCGACTTCGGTATTGGTACAACTTTTGCGTGTTTCCATTTGGAAGGGAAAGTGCTCGTCATTTTGATGTTGTTGAAAATGTCAGTTATATAAGGGATAAGAAAAGGCAAGATAGTTCTCAGAAACCTAGGATGAATATTGTCAGATCCAACTGCGTCTGATGTAACTGAAGAAAAAGCAGAAAACACTTCAGCTTGGCTCACACATGCAATTTAAAACTCCGCTCTTGACCTAAATAGGTAATTGTATCATAAAAATTTGCTATTAACATTATTCATATGTATGTTAGAAACATTTATGAAAGCAGAGTTCATTTCGCCTCCATTAAGCGGGCAGGTAACGTTAACATTTGCCTTACCAATGCCGATTTCGCGAATCGTTCGCCATGTTTTTCTTGAGTGTATGGCTAAGCTAAATTTAATACTGTAGTTTTCAGATTTTGTTTTACATATTTCATTATTTACAATCCTCCTTGCAGTACGATACTCATTTCTAAGTTGAGTTGTCTTAAAACACTTCCACCTGGCATATGTAATATCTCTTGCATGTATCAAGTCCTTGATTCTATTCGAAAACCATGTTTTTTTAACACCAGTTGAGGTCTTGTTCTCAAGGGAACAGTTTGATCCAAAATTTTTAGCACATTTTTTTCAAGAAAGTCCAGTTTTTCATCAGCAGATAGAAGATAATAAATGTTATCCCAATGAATTTCATATAATTTGTCATATAGTAAGTTATAATTTACTTTTCTGAAACCTCTATAAGAGTAGGATTTGTTCTCCATTGGTTTGATCATAAAATCATATGATAAAAATATAAGATCACTAGCGGGCCCGTTGCCTGCTTCGCACGGCAAAACAAAATAAGAAAAGAAACACACTTGTTTTTAATAAAGTTGGTTTTGTTCCCTATTATTCAACTTTTAATTCTAGTTTCTTACAATCTTAGACTATGTATCACTTAAACTATCTTAGAGCTCTTTCGTAGACAACATTTTTGGTTTTGCCATGAGTTGTTGTGTAGATAAAGAGAACTGAAGGCTTGCCAACACGTGAGCACGAAACATATAACTGGCCGTGTGAAAAGCAAGGATATTCTAAATCAATTCCGCACAATTCCAACGATTGCCCTTGCGCTTTATTTATTGTAATAGCAAATGCAAGACGTATTGGAAACTGTAGTCTTTTGAATTCAAAAGGTAAATCTGATGGAATCATTGGAATTCGTGGAATCAATACATCTTCACCTTTAAACTTCCCCTTTAAAATTGTTGCTTCGATCAAATTGTTCATGACCTTTTAAGCCAGCAATAGTCAATGATTGGCCTTTTGCTTTGTTGATGGTAATAGCAAAGGCATGGCGCAAAGGGAATTGGAGCCGCTTGAATTCAAATGGTAAATCGTTGGAATCGGTCATGCCGTTCTCCAGTTATGGATTTTTCCACGCCCCTCCGCCACCAGACCGAAAATTTCAACCAAACTTCATATAAACCATATATGGGCCACTGCCTACGTAGTGTATAAGTTTGGTTGAAATCGCACGACGCGTTTATGATTAGTTCGGCAACGTACATATACGTACTTATTTTTATATATATAGATGTGCAGAACAGCATGATGCAGAAATTTGATCATAAAGTAGAACTTTTGATACGTTATTAACAAAATATAAATCATGTAAAGTGTTTGCATTAGTAGTGAAGTGTGTTGGATGCGAACAGTTTGTTGGCTTAAGACCCAAAGAAGACATGTTATCGATCAGAGTCGGTTGAAGAATGTTTGAGTTGAAATCTACAGATATAATTATATCATTGTATGCTACTGACAATGCTTCCAACTCAAGAATGAAATTCGAAAAACGCATCCTACGATTAGGCCTGTAAGCACAACCAACCAGCATTCTGCCATTATTTGATAAGACTTCAACAAATATGTACTCCATCTTTTGCAATCTAGTGGCCACATTTGAGTGAGTGGCAACTATGTCTTCAGTAGTTGATTTACAGCAAACTTTACAAGCAATATGGTTCTTTATATAAATAGCAACACCACCTGCATGACTACTTCTGTCATTTCTAAATACGGAGTATCCACCGAGACAAATGAGGGAATCCGGAGTTGTAGCATTAAACCATGTCTCAGTTACACACACGATATCCACATTTGAATTCTGAAATATAAGTCTAAATTCGTCTATTTTGTTATTTAAGCTCTGAGCATTAATATGACAGACAGAGAAACCCGGCCTTTGTTTAGCCAAGATCTTAACCATGTTCATCGTAATATCCCTGTAACTACCACTTACAGTACTTGAACTACTCAAAAGTGTAGAAAATTAGGAAAGACCCAACATGAAAAGCAACGTAAATGTTTAATAATAAAAAGGTATGAATCAATTTAGTAAGATATGACATTAAACTTAAGTATTTGAACAAAAAATTATAAGAAAACGTTAGTAAGTTATTAGATGATCTTGATAGTCTATGTATTAGCAGCACGCTGTGTTTCATTATATTCGCGAAAAAACTTCAACGCATCAATATGTTCAATGCAGGTCGGATCATCATCCTTTAACCGTTTTACATAAACAAGACCCCGAAACGAATTCGCTGAATTCAGAATATTATTCCTTTTCAGACTAATAGCAGCACGCAGGATTCTATAATTTGAGTTAGTTAAGTTTTCTTTGATATAAAATAACTTATCAGAATCAAAATCAAGAAGATTAAGTGAGAGATTGGCTTGGTTTTTCTTTTTAAATGTACTCAAAGATTTCAAGAAGAAATTTTTATCGAATGGAGAGTTCAGTAAACGATATGGTATCTTTGTTTTTCCGGGCAAGTTTTCCGAAATAGGTGAATCGTTTCTTGTGAGTCACAATGCACTAAATTTGTTGACACACACAATTTTCGTATTATTAGGCAATTTCTTCTATTATTAGTGGATCGATTTAGCGAGATACCAGCATTCGGTTCAAATTTCAACCTTATAACTCACGGCGTTAAGACTGAGCGAAGATGTATCTGTCAGTCAGTCCGTAACGTTGAAATTTTATATACCTATATACATAGGTTATGCATAGATTGTTAAATTAAATATTTTGTTTTGCTTTATAAATACTTTTATTGTTAACAATGGGTTTCTTTATCTTTTATTATTGATGAAAACCCGAATTCTACTTTCACCTCCTAAATAAAAAAAAAATCCAATTCATGATTCATTTTATTCAACATAAACAATTAATAAAATCACATTATTTTTACCGTAATGTATAAAATTTTCCCAAGTCTTAGAATAATTATTGAGTACTCAAATATTCCTGTATATTCGTCACTACTTTAACTTGCAAATTTTTGCTGGCAAAGTATTCATTTACTTTTAAGTATTTTTGAGAGCAATTTCTTTAAATTCCTACTTACTCTCTCTCTTTGCAAGTTTCTGCTAGTAAAGTAAATGAACACACCTGATTTAAGTAAGTCAATTTGACGATTTGTTTTGCCAAAATTTGCCGATTTTCGATACATTTTATCTGGCAGATATGCCTACCAGTGTGGCCATTTTAGCATTTTTGCAGCTAAATTTAGAACTTGGCATTTAATTTAGCATTTTCAGTAAAAGTTTTTAGCTTTATTTACCATTATTTAAAAGATTTGGACGAATAGTTTTATTAATTTAACTTAATTTTTTTATAAATTATAATAACTTTTACCCAAATATAGTTATACCCAAATTGAAATTTCGTATGAATATGGATAATTCTTATGTTAAGAAACGTCTTACATGTCTTGTTGACGTCCTACACGTAACCCTTAGTTTTATTAAAAAAGTATTTGCTTTTGCAAAACGTTTGGCTAGATCAAACATCATTAAATAGTTTCTAAACTACATTATACAATTATCTTCTTAAAAATAAAGTTTAGTAAATCAATAGAAATTGTTAAAAATAAAGCTAAAGTGTGATCTAATTTCTGGGCATGCCTTTTAATGAATTTTTAGTCAAATATTTGTTAGGTCTGAACATACCTTTAGTGTTTAAAAAAAAATGTTTGCTCTAAACTGCTGAAAAGAATAATAATTTAAAAATATCAACTTCTCTATAACTTTTAACTATAAGAAATAAAATGATCTACAAAAAAGTTGTAAAGCACAGAAATAAAAACTTTAAATTTTACATGTATCAGGGGTTTGCGTGCCCCCTAAATTTAATCTCAACAACCTGTGTGCTGCATATTTATATGTATCAGATGCTTTACCAAAATCTAACCTCTTGTTTTAATATAACCATTTTTTTTTTAATTTCGTTAGTTATTAAAAGTTACGAAAATCTATTAATTTTCGAATAAAACTTATGAAGTTTCGCAATAAATTTTTAACAAAAATCTTTAAAAAAAAATTTAGCATTATTTTTAGCATTTTTTTAAATCATTTTTAGCATTTTTTGGCAATGTCCAATGTCAGATTTAACCGTACAAATTTTTTAGATTTGGTCACACTGATGGCTACCCATAGAAAGAGTTCGAGCAAATATGTACTGTGCCCATGCTATGTAACTCTCGCTTGCAGAAACTTTTCGATTGAAATGCGAGAAATGAAACAAAAATGCCATAAATTGAAACAAACAACTGGTTTTCTCACTAAACTGCGTCTGTAACATTTTTAGCGAGTAATAGCTCTCACGTAAGGAAATTACTCGCCAATTTACATAAAAAGTGTGTCTGTAAAATTTTTGTGAGAAAGTTCCCGCTTTGAACTGTCAAATAAAAAACGAGGTGAGAAAAATATATTAAATATGCAAAATGCAATAAATAATAACATGAAAGAGATAAGTATATATTTTGCTTTTGACTGAATTTTTCATTGTTTATAATTTTGCTTTTAACATTTTTGAAAAATATACGAATGTTTTCAAAGCTATTTTTTAAACAACAAAAATTTAAGTCACACTCTACATTGTTTGCGATTGCCGACGTTTGTATTTTCGCCGCCGTCATTGAAAAATTTTCAATTTTAGTAAATGTTGGCCGCCGTCAACGATATGTGTTACTGGCGTTCTCAACGTCCGCAAGTTTACATCGGCTTCGAGTGGAATATTATGAGATTTATAACGTAACGACGTAATCTCTTTCGATAATTTTGTATCCATGAGTTCTCACTTTTCGAGAAACGATGAAATTTTTTGTTTCACATCTTTTTGATGCGAAAAGTTCACACCAAAGTTACAGAACATGTGCCAGGGATGTTAAGGTGGTACAATTGTACTTTTTGTGGTACATTTTGAACTTCTAAAGTACCGTGTAGTACTCGTTTGGTACAATTTAAAAAGTCCTTTTCATTACATTTTTTTAAAATTATTTTTTTTTTTTATCAGAATTTTAAAATCCTCTTTTAAATTGCATTTTATTTTTATGCAATATGCACTTAAAATTATTAACATGGTTAATTCAGAATCAGAAGATGCTTGATAGCATGTATTTTTACAAAGGCTCGCTTTTTTTTCGCCAAATAGAACGTAATTTCATGAATAAAAATGTCTTGGATGAATGTAATATTTATCTATCGTAGACCTTTACAAAACTCACATGCCCTTTGAAAAAATTTATTGCGGAACAGAAGTCGATTTATATATTTCTACAAATAATATCAATATTTTTATTGTTAAAGAAATTAAAGAAAATGCAAAATAGTTTTATATAAAATTTTGCGAAGTTTTGAGAACCAGGTAAAAAAAAAAGTAGCATTGTACCTCTTCTAGTAAAAATGTTCCCTAATGAAATTGCAAATTTTGATTCAATCAATAATCAATTTAGAGCTTTAGTTGATGTCGAGCAACTGCAGTGGTTTAAAACTGAAAACATTTGAATTTTTGGGCGGCAGTAGCTGAATGTCCATTTCTTTTCTGATATTTCTAAAATCGTTGCTGGAATTTTCCACATTCGTCTGCAATGTGGAAAGAGTTTTTTCTTTTCAAAATATAATAAAAATTAAAGCTTCGTATAGATCTGACAATGGCATCATTGTCAGAAAAACATTTCTATTGGCAATGCCGGCTTACAATATTATAAAGTTACCCACACCGAGGCAACATTTGTCGAAACATGGTAATGTTTTGACAAATGTTGCTACGTGTGGGGGTATGTTTCTGGTTGAAATTCTTGCTACCATTTTGGTTTCTTATATATCAAAATTTTTGATATTTTATGTTTCCAAGCACAATGTTTCATCCTGTGTGGCGATGTTGACTGTTTTTTCTTTCTCATTCTGTTGAGAGCAGTTGTTGAGTGAGGTGCTTTTGCAACTATCGGACAAAAAAATATGAAGAAAGAAATCGGAAAATGGCAACAATTGCAAATTGTGTGAGTTGGAAAACAATTATAATTGAATATAAAAAAATTCCAAATTTATGGGACATAAAATATGATAGGTATAAAAATAAATAAATTTTTTTTTGTGTTTTGTAGTTGTATATTCAAAAAACACGCAATACTTATGTTTCGTTTTAAGTGTAATCGTCTGTGGTAAAAACTGAAACATACATAGTAACACGTGTTTTGACAAATGTTGCATCGTGTGTGGGTACCATAACATTTGACCACCGTCTTATACGAAGCTTAGGGAAAGAAACAGACTACATGTGCCAACATTATCAAGTCTCATACAAACAAAGTATTGGTAAAGATCGACAAATTCATGCTTTTATGATGTGATGTAAAAATTCGAAATAGTTTATTAACTTAACAAAAAGGTGCCTGATTTTGTGCCTTATTTTATTCATACATATAATGTATGTTAATGTTTTGTTTTTTTTTTTTGTGCACAATTGAATTTTTTATGCACTTTTTTTGTTGTTTTAATAAATTAAAAAAAAAATGGTACCGTGAAGGTTCAACAAGTACATTTTTTTGGAAATTGGTACAAAATTTAAAACCCCATGTAACATCCCTGACATGGGTACTGTACCCATGTTCTTTAACTTTGGTGAGAACTTCTCTCGTCGAAAGCATGTGAAACAAAATATTCCATCGTTTCTCGAAAAGTGAGAAAAAAGTGTCTGTAACTTATGTCGAAAACTATCAAAAGAGATTACGTCGTTACGTTATAAATGTCATAATATTCCACTCACAGCCGATTATAAATTGCAGATGTTGAGAACGCCAGTAAAACATATCGTTGACGGCGACCAAATTTGACTAAAATTGAACATTTTCAACGACGGCGGCGAAAAAACAACCGTCGGATATACCAAAAAATGTAAGGTGCGACTTTAATGTTTGTCGATGAACAAATTGCTTTGAAAGCATTCGTATATTTTTTAAAAAATTTTAAAAGCAAAATAATTAAACAATGAAAAAATCTGCCAAAAACATAACACTTATCTCTTCCGTATTCATTGCGTTTTGCATTTTTAATTTATTTTTTAGTGTTAAAAATTTTTCTCACTCCGTTTTTACGAGTGAGTTTATTTGAAAGTTCAAAGCGGGAACTTTCTCACAAAAATTTTATAGACACACTTTTTCAGTATATTGGCGAGAAAATTTCTTACGTGACAGTTATTACTCGCCAACAATGTTGCAGACGCAGTTAAGTGAGAAAAACAGCTCTTTTTTCAATTTATGGCAATTTTGTTTCATTTTTCACATTTCAATCGAAAAGTTTCTCGCCGCGGGAGTTACAGAACATGGGCACTGGAAATGAAGAAAATTACTCTCTCCGTTACTCTCTTAATTTCACAAAAATTGTTATGAGGAATATAGCTGCCAGATTTGACGATTTATCGTCATTTTGACGATTTTTAGATACATAAATGTGAAGATAGGACGATTTATACCCTTAATTTGATGATTTTTCAAATGACAAATTTTGTTCAAATTTACAAATGTTTTTAATATTATTTCACATTTTATTTTAGCTTCTAAGAAAATCTTATTTATTTGCATTAGGTGTGATCCCGTACTCAACGTTGGGAGCCATCGGGATCCCAATCTTACCAAAACTGTTCCCATTCTTAACGTTTGGTAAAGTGAGAGAACTTTAAAGAGAAACTATTCTTCTTCTTGCACGAAGAAGACCGTATTTTTTTGTTTGCGTCCAAAAATAAACATTAAAAACTGCAAACAAGTATTACCAAAATATTTAAAATAATAATTTTTAATAAATAAAACAATAAAAAATTTTGGAAAATGTAAGAACACGTTTGAATACTAACGAATTTTTTTTGGGGTAGAAATTTGGTTTTATTGTTCCCGTACTTTTGTACATTTTTGTCTATTAGAGACAGACAATTTTGCTAACTCTCATTTTACCGAACTTTGCCCAAAAAGTACGGGATCGCATTTATTATTTAATTGGAAGTAATTTTCATGTCTAAGCTGTTCATCATATAAAATACGATTTTTTTTAGCACGATGAATGTTTTTTAAAGTTCTTTTTGATCAGTTAGTATTTCTTTATAACATGCATTTAACAACCACTCTCTTTAGTCTAGGTTCCCATTCTGAAACATTCCTTTCAGAAAGTCTGAATTTATTGATGTTTACCAGACTTAAGATCTTAAGCAGGACATGTAAAATAGGTGTTTCATATTTCTAGGTATCAGTTTATTTTCTTACTTTTCTTATGAATGCCAATACTTTTGTAAATTTTTTGTTTGTGTTACTTTAATAAAAACTTTCTAAACGAAAATATCCTCCAACAATAAATTTCAGTTTTTTTTTTATTAATTATTAAAAGAAGAGAATTAAGCACAACAAACAAAATCTTTTAATAAATAATTGTATTCCCAAAAACAACTTTGATAATACGAAAATTTTTATTTAATTTCAAAAACAAGCAGAATATATTAAAATTTTATTAGCAACGGAAAATAACAATTCATTTTAAAAACTTATTAAAAGTTAGTGGTTTTTTTACATGACGATTTTTATGACGATTTAGCTTAGTCAATTTTACGATTTTGTCCCCAACATTGGCGAGGAATACTTTTGGATAACTTTGTGCAAGTTCGGACTGTTTCGTTATGCATGTGGAACAGAGCTTATATAAAGCAACATGATGTAAACACGAAAATTAAGAAAGAGAAACGAAAAATGTCTAGTATAAATGTTAATGTACTACACACTCTACCTCTTCAACCCCTCGCCATCAAAGTTCGTCTGCCGGCAAGAAATGTCCATAGTGTAAATTGGGACTAAGGCATTATATCTAAGCAAGTAATATAATTTTAGCACCACTATTTCAAATAAATTAATCGTTAGTAAATATTTTGAGCATTACTTATTAAAATTTTAATTGTTTTTTTTATTTAATAATTTAGATAAATATCTAAACAGAAGGGAAGCATGAAGATCAAATATTTGTTGTAAGAAAATAAATCATTTTATATTCATTCATAGCTATTACCACGATTTTTTGGATTGGATCATAGATTACTATA
The DNA here is from genome assembly GCA_943735925.1 of Pollenia amentaria. Lineage (NCBI taxonomy): Eukaryota > Metazoa > Arthropoda > Insecta > Diptera > Polleniidae > Pollenia > Pollenia amentaria. The sequence goes on along the minus strand of OX031008.1, from coordinate 61,672,948 downwards.
TATTGTAGCACATGAACTAAAATATTAGTTTTGTGCGTATTTGTATGCATTTGAGAAGAGTGCAGATTTTCAATATTTATTTAAAAATCTAATTGTCCATTTCCGCATTTTGTTCGCCTTCCGGATCTTCATCGTGTTCGTTTAGAAGCGGACTGTCGTCACCTAAATAGCTGGGTGGTAATGGTGTAGCTGGGGTAGTGGGTGCTGATCTTGAGATCCAACCTTTTCGTTGTCGACTCCCACGATTAATAAAGAAATTGGAATTCACAACACTAGTAACCGGACTTTTGAGTATCGTACAACGGCTGTTTGATGACAGTGGGTTGGTGGCTGTCATGGGAATATAGAGAGCTTTATTGGGTGGTTTGGATGAGTAAAAGCGCTTTTTGCTGTGCTGTAGGGTAGATGGTCGCTTTGAAGAAGATGAAAAGGTAAAACCTGTACTAGCGCCAGCACTAATACTGTTTAGAGACGATTTGCTATTGGTCATTTTAACTGATTGCGAAGCCACAACAACAGACGAAGATGCTGATGGTATCGACTGTACTAAGTTTGCAAGAGAGTTGGTAATAGTGGAGCCAGCAGTTTGATTTTTTTTTGAAGACTCGGCTAAAGTTTTCTGCTCGGGCATGGTAGATATACGCTGAAGTTTACTCCCCGGCTCTAAGGCTGACGGTGACATGCATTTGTTAACTGGTGGCGTTGGTGAAGACATTGTATGGTGGAGTATTGGTTTAGTCGATGTTCGAAAAGCTAAATCCTCCTCGTATTTGCTTACACCTTCTTGCAACTGGCGAATCTGGTCGAGTATTTCTTTAACCTCTCCCGTAGGGCTAGTGGCTTGGGGCGGGGAACTTGGTGTTCCTACGTTAGCTAAACTGCTAACTCCCGAACATGTACCAGAAGTTACATAACTACGCAAGAGTCCATCGTCAATGTACTTTTTTGTTATATCATTCATGCGAAGTGGTGAATCTCCTGCGGCAAAGCTCCCTGAGGGTAGTTTTTGCTGTTGTTGCAGTAATTGACAGCAAGTTTCAAGACTTTGACGTAAAAATTGCAAGTCTCGAATTTCGTTGTCATTGCGTACCGATGTCGAATCAAGTTCGATACCACTAGGAACTGTGACGGAAATGCCTCCTAAAGAATTGTTTGATTGATAGAAAATCGGCTCTCTGGTAGTAGTGTCTACGTTAAAATGTGTAGGGTTAGTGTTAACACGATGTAAAGGATTAGGTTTAATGCAACCATTACTATAAATCACCGGTGTACCACCAACTTGTGGATGAACGACTGGACCAGCAAAAGAAAGTGAGCCGGCTAGAGAGTCTTCTGATCGTTGTTGCTGTCTACTTGTCCCATTGACTCCAATTCCTGCTGAGCAACTATTGTTTACAAAAATATCACTAATGCTGCTGTTGCTGTTCGTTATATACCGAAACTGTTGATCACTTTGAGACTGTGCAAATCCTGTACTATTAGGCAGCGTACGTAAATCAGTGTTACTATTACTACAGTTTATCACATTAACACTGACTTGATCGCCAATTGTACGTTCTTCCGTATCACCAACGCTAATACCAGCACCTTCAAAGGGAGTTTCTATTTCAAATTCCCTAAAATTGCCTCCATTATAACGAGTTATTGTTTCATTTCCCGTACTTCCCCCACAATTTAACCGACCCATAGTAGATCCATTGACTTGATTGCCAGAAGAACCATAATGAATATTACGTCCATTATTATAATTATATTGGGCATTTCCATTTGAAGTGCCATTAAATTCAAGCTGGCCATTACCATTCCCACTCGTTCCACTGGCCATTAAAATGCTACCATTAACATTTTGACATACCAGTTGTGATGCAGAACGTGGCATCATATACTGTTGCTGAAAGTGCGGACTGAAACCTATTTCAGGGCTAGCCGCCCTCGAATACGGCGGTGGTACCAGAGTATTTGCTTCGTTTATGTTGCATATAAAACTAGAACTAAGTGAGTCTACCGTACTTGCCGCTGACAATGATCCAGCCGGACGCACTATATAATTACGAAAATATTGCACCATTAAGTAACTGGAACCGTTTTTACCATTATCACTATTACATGTGAACACCAATGGGTATAGATCCGGTTTAGATGTGACCTAAAAGGCGAAAGGAAGTATTTATGTCATGTCCTTATAATTAAAAGTACGCCTCAATTACTTACCTCCGTATAGGGAGGTGGGGGATGATGAAATGAATTACAACGGCTGTATTGTGGTGGAGCATAACAGGAACCTGCTGAATCACCCTCCGATTGTACATGATGTTCGTTAAACCCCCAGCCACACAGCGTTCTTCTCTTTTTCCACAGCGAATAGGCACATAGGATTGCTAAGATTATTGCTACCACAACACACCTACAATGAAATAATAAAATTATTGTATTTTTTATAATTTATTTAATTGATTACAATTAAATAAATTATACTGCTGTCTAGAAAACTTTTGCAGCCGTATTCATAACAAAAAGTTACACTACGTACAACGAGTTTATTAGAAACTAGAATGCCGATTAAGATTAACAACTTGTTAGCACAGAGTTTATTCATAATAAACTTTTATCCGTCCACTAACTTTTAATAAATCAACTTTGAGTTTCAATGATGCCACATTATATTACTCAAAAATGCAACACGTTTTGCATTAATCATCGCTGGTTTTGTCATTTTTTTTTTTTTTTTTTTTTTTTTTTTGTTTTTCCCTCCGCATATGTACAATGCAAAATGTGCAATGTAAATCTTTGGATGTTGTTTTGATAACCAAGATGATTGTACCTAATTTGGAAACTTTGGCTCTTGCCGTTCTCTAGATATACAGAAATCTATGTCTTTATATGTGAGGTGTCACGCCTACTTCTCCAATCCAGGCCATATTTTTAGAGACGTATTGATAACCCAGCTATGTTTACCGAATTTGGAAAATGTTTCGAACGTTTCTTACCGATGTGACAGATATTGCCGAATTTTTTCGATTGGTACACTAAAAGTGTTGTCCAAAACCAATATGCTTTTCTGTTACATACATCAGTACAATGGCATATGTATATGTAAGAGTATGTAGTATATATACATATACATTCTGATATAAACAAATACATACATATATCTTTAATCCAAGTGAATGGTGAAATTTTTCTTAAACACGTCGGTATATAAATCTGCCCAATCGGTTAAAAAATTCTAACGTATGATTAAAATACTCTTACAATGGCTTTAAACTATCAAAATTTTTAAAAAAAGTTGTAATCCATGTTAATGACAAATCTCTTCTGAAATACGGCGGTATATAAGTCTGTCTAATCAGAAATAATGCCCGAGTTAAGACCAAAACACCATAATCATAGAAATTACTCTCTTCACTGAAGGTATAGGGGTTCAAATATCCCTCTTGGTCGACAAGAGGACATTAACTTAAAACTTAGCAATTTCCAGCAGAACCGAAACAATTTTTAATTTACTATAAACGCATATGAAAAAAATAAATATTTAAACCAACCGCTTCATTACAGCGGGTAGATATGAATATTACGTGTCGATTTTTTTGAAAAAGTAAAAAATAAAAAGTTTGTGTTAATATCCTTTTTATGATCAAAAGAACTAAACAATCAAAAATTCTGTGTCTTCACTTTCATTCATGTTGCCATAATTTAAAAATAACAAATATTTAATTTGTTATCCACAAATACCTATATGATTGATCTCAATTAAAAGAGAGATGTAGAGTTAAGCCTATAGTACACGGCATGTAAAAATGCACATGCGCATGTGGTTCTGACGTAATTTTGACGTCAATGCAAAGCCACAATAAACATTGCGTGTTGTGTGATGACGTCAGAACCACATGCGCATGTGTCTTTTTACATGCCGTGTACTATAGGCTTTACATTAACTTGAACTTTAATATGTAAAATCAAATGCTTTTACATATGTATACACCTATCAATTGATTTGTTTTGCTTTCTCACTACAAAACCATCTACATCAGTGATGCCATTAGGATACGAAATATACATTTTTCGTATCTTTTGATGACTTCAGGTACCATGTATAATCCTGTCAGTTTTCGTATCTTTTGAATCTGTATGCAAAATGTACAGAAATAAAATATTAAAATTTCCGTATCTGACAAAGTTTTTTAAAGTTATTATTTCGTTATGAATACTTGAAAAAAAAAAAACAGTGACAACTAAATAAGCTTCGTACAAACGGTGGTCAGATTTTACAATATTGTTAAACAGCGTTAGTTAAATTGCATTAAAATTTTCTAAAAATGTCTTGCTACTAAGTGAACGTTGTAAGCTCATTTATATTTGGCAGACGTATAAAATTAATGCATCTGTCAATGACACCATTGTCAGAAAAATATTTCTATTGGCACCGCCTGCTTACGATATTGTATAATCTCACCACCGTCTGTACGAAGCTATACAAAAATAACATGTATTTTGATCTTAGGTTTTCTAAGTTTTTCTGTAGTCTGATTATTCTTGTGTATGTGTGTTAAGATGAAATTTCAGAAGAAATTTATGTAAACTTTTTGATATAATCGCCTTAGTATTAACGCTTTAACTCGTATATTAATTTTTACAAAAATGAATTTGTTTTGATAAAATCCAAAGATAGTTACATATAATTAATTTTAAAGTTTGCTTACTGTATTTTTAAAAATTACATACCTAATATTTATGACTCAAATAAATATAAAAATCGATTTATATGATATCATTTTCTTTGCAATATTCATTAAATATGAAATAAAAAGGTTTAACGTTAAAAATTGATTTTTAAATTTTTTTCAAAATGTATCTTTTTGGGAAAAAGTGTATCCTTTTGGAAACTAAAATGGATCTTTCTCGAAATTTCACTGGCAACACTGATCTACATATTTAATTTTGGCTATTTTTTTTCTCTTTTTTTATTAAGTAATTTTTACCCAAATATTAACTCACATATAACGGCTTTAAATAAATACTTATAAAATATACCGTGTACGTTCACCGAACGTACGTATTAATTTTTGAGCTTTAGCAGCCTATGACCATAACACATATTTCTACCAAGTTTCATCGATCTAGGGGCAGTCAATAACTGTAAAGAAGCAATATAAACAAAAAACAAGCCAAAGTTCTATATTCGGCTATGCCGAATCTTATATACCATTTTCCCTTTTTTTTTACAAAAAAGTAAACAAAAAATATTTTTTTTATTTTGAACGAACTTTTTATAAAAATGTAGAATAAAAGTTTTCTAAAAACTACTGTTAATATTGTCTTTCACAGAAAAAAAATTAATGTAAAATCATTATTCATTAAGCAACAAAAAATATATTGTAAACCTCTCAAAACTCAACTTTTCTGACTTAAACAGTGTCCCAAAACGGCAAATCTCAAGCAAAAGATTTGAAAATTCACTATACGATGCGATTTTGTTGTCTGTCGAGCTGCCTACTTTAATTTTTACATTTCTTCAATTTTATTTTTGGCCTAATGTCCGGCTAGATTGGCAAAATACCCCTATTTGCATACGCGCTTTAATCCCATTGTACTTCAAAATATTCCTGAAACTATCATCGCATATACATTTTTTTTAATTTTTTCCTTAATATTTTTAGTCACTTTTGGAGCAGGCATCTTAGGAACTGGGATAACGATCTTGAATAGATGTGTTGGCTTAAGTCTAGGCTGCGGTTTGTATCTTGGGCATCGCCAGCATCTGGTTATGCCAGAGGTATAGGCATTGTACTTAAAGGCCTTAGCAACGAAAGGTTATCCACCGCCTTAACAGAGGTGTCATGCGACCCGTGCCTATCAGTTTGTTGTGCAGTCAGAGGTTACCGACTGTATAATCACGGAACTTTGCTGATACCTGGGCACTTCAGCAAATAGACTACGCCCTTACCACGTTAATGGGGGCAATGAAGTGGCAGACATCCCAATTCTCCTACACTCGTGGGACCAGAAACCAAATGAACACTTCCAAAAACAAAACAGTTAACAAGCACATTACACATGAAAACGGTAACGGACGGGTCGGTATAAGAACAATGATTGATACGAACAAGAATGAGATGACGAATCAGTCGCAGGCTGTAGCAGTCCCGGCGGCCCCGGAAGGTCAACCTGGTAAGCCCAGGCTGACCGGAAGTGGTAGGGCAACCCGACCAGAACACGGTTGCTGTAAAAATTGCGGCTAGATACACACTGACAATTACCTCCGCAAAAATGCTTATTTTTTTGGGTAATGATGCGGAGAAAGCATTTAAACGGATACGTTTAACTACTAGGGATGCCAAACGGAAAATCCCGAATCCCGAAATCCCGGGATTTTTAACATATCAACTTTTATAGGGCATTTACATTACATCGAAATCTAGTAGATTTCATTTGAAATCTTCCTCCAAATCTAGTTCGTTTACATTATACTTGTTTGACATTAGCGAGATTTGTGTAACACATACTTACATATAAAGAAATAGGCATTTAAAAATTTGCATTACATTTTCTTTGTAATCAATTTCATTTATTTTATCAATATTATTTGTCATTTGCATTTTTTTTACTATTTTACAAAATTTTTGAATTTTTTTTAACAATTTTAACAAGCAGCTATTATTGTTTTTTGTTAAAATGTCATTTTTTTCTTGTGCAGGGAAGTAGTTTTTAGTGCTAAATGGGGAAAAACATAGTTGCATCAATAAGTACTACTAGATTTCGAATAGATTTCGTCAAAATCTAGTTACGGAGTAGATTTTGTTTTGAACGGGAAATCTAGCCAAAAACAACTAGATTTGGCTCGAAATCTCGAAAGTACTAGATTTCGTTGTAGTGTAAATTGGCTATTATGTACAAAACTGTTCGTTTGAATTTTTATACTATATACAAAAAAATTATTAAAAATTATATTTGAGTTATATTTTCTATTGCAAATAATTCGTATTTTTGAGTAAAAATTTGCCATTTTTACTTGATATATGACAACTATTTCTGGATTTTTGTATTTTGCTTAATAAAAACCATTATTTTAAGTAGAAACGAGATTTGCAGACTCACATCTCAAGCCTTTATTACAATTACGTTTAGCAAGTTCAGCTTTGACCTAGGATATAATTCCGAAATAAAAATGATTATTTTTATGCAAAATATTGAAGTCAACAAATAATTGTTATATATCAAGCAAAAAATAAAAATTATTCACGAACCAATTAAAGTTTTTTTCAGAAACTAAAGAATAAAAGTTGATATAATTATAACAATTAAGTCGTAATATTGATGAAATAGCTCAAATTCCTTCCGGTCCAATAATAATAAAAAATTTGCTTAAAAAACATACGGTAAATAAAATAATTTTTTTTTATAAATAAACACTATTACGTATTCATAAAAAAATTATTTAAACTTGAAATCTGTTTTAAGAAACATTTTATAAAAATTTTGTTTTAAAATAAATTTCAAACGTACTTAAATTATTGATTATGAATCTCGCCCTCACCCTGGAGGTGTACTACACTGCAGTCGACATAGTTTTACAGTTTTTAACTCAGCTATCGAGATCGATGAGGGACTACACTTTGCAGTGTATTAATGTCGTTTGATATAGAAAAACTAAGAGATACGTATATTTTTCTAAGCTGTTTTCAGAATCTGATCAGTTTGATCATGGATGAGGCCAGTGTTATAAACATATGTATAAAATAAATTGTTTTGTTGTTTTCATTTTTAAAAATTTCTGTTACGTATATAAAAGCTTTTGAATATTTAAAAAGATTTGTTTATTAAAAAAAAATAATATTTTAAGGCAACACATTGATCCCGAATTGGCATCCCTATTAACTAAACCTTTGAGGTAATTAAACGTATTTCTTTACAAGAAACCTTAACTAAGATGTATGAAAATAAGTTAAATCATATGGAATGTTGGAATTTTTTAGAAGTATCAGCTAAATCTAAAAAAGATAACAATAAAAAAATTTTCTGTCTTAAATTTTTTTGTTTAATGCTTTTTAAGATGTCCTGTCATGTCCTACTAACAACAGCGTACGCATCCATACAAACTTATGATAACGGAGACCGTGAATATGCAATTGCATAAATTACATATGAATTTTCTGTTGCTATAATTTCGCCATCTACATTTTATTTTTACTCTACAATCGTAAGCCAAAGCAAGTTTTCGTTGAAGATAAATGTTATTCCAAACTGCAAAATTTTATATATATGCAAAAATTAAGAAAAAAGCAATTATATAAATGTGTGCTGATGTGTGGACTACATAGAAATCTAGACGCATCTTTTAGTGTACCGATCGACTTAGAAACACTTTTTAAGCTGATCGTTTTATGTCCATCCGTCCATCTGGCTGGTTGTCTGTCCATGTAAAACTTTGCGCACAAAGCACAAGTTGCAATTTTTAGATAATTTGATTAAATCTATGTATAATATTACATTATACCCATGCAAACCTCTCTCTTTATTTCCAAAAGCCATTTTATTATGTTCGTATTAAGATTTACTTTGGCGCAAAATATTTTACTGCAAGTTAAATTTTATTGAATCGGTTCACATTTAAGCATGCAGCTTCCATTCAAATATAAGTCCCGAACATGTTTAAGCAATTTTATCCTTTCAAATTTTAATATTGATATAAAATTTTGCGACCTTCACTTTAATCCCTTTAAGACAAAATATCGCATATATCGTCGCTGTTTTTTTACTAACTGACCAAACTACCATTTAACAAATTTTACAGGAGTGCACTTTTAATGTTTTTTGTCTTAAATGTAGTTATTTCCTAGACAAAATAAGAATGAAATTTGGTTTATGCATTATTTGTTATGTAGTATAACATCTTTAGCTATGTGTTAAATAAAGAAAAACATAAACATTTTTATTTTTTGTACTTAACTAAATTTTCAAAAAAATTTCATTTAGGTCAGTTAGTAAAAACAGCGACGATATATGCGATATTTTGTCTGGTGTATCGGCTCAAAAAACTCTTATATAGATCTTACCCTCATAACATAACTTTATTCTGGTGAGCCTATTAGAGCTCATCGGTTGCATCGGGGTGAGTTTTGGACGTTCCTAAGGGAGAATCCCGGCCAACCTCTACAGTGAGGGCTCAGCGTCGTTTTTGAAGCTCTCCATCCTGTCATTAGGAGAGGTTTGCGAAGGTGCTAAGCTCGATGTGGTATAAGTAGTGAGATACCGCGTAGACCTAGGTCGATTGCCACCATCCCCGACGAACCATCGGAACCTGAGGATATCTTGAAGATCATTCAGTGCTGCAACCCTCAACTACATATACTATATTGGAAAGGAGTGAAGGTTTTAGCTTCTGAAGAGTCCTCTAGAACGGCGATTGTGACGATTAACCGTCAATGCTTGAACCACTGAGGGTGAGGCAGGGAAAAATCGACTATGGCTTTAGTACGATCTACCGAAGTGATAACAAGATCAATCCAGCTCCTTAGGTAATAGAGGCCGCACATAGAGGACGCAGTAGTCGCCAAAATGGAGCATGGTGAACATGGCACAAATCGATTTCCCCACTCTAATGCATCCGCTGCATTGCTCTTTCGAGTAGCAGAAAGAGGGGAGGAGTTCGTGATGGTCCAAGAACCATGGATTCACAAGGATCGGGTTTGCGGACAAAATCTTAAAAGCTACAAATAATTTTTTGTGAAGGGTGCAGGTAACATAAGATCATGTGTCTTAGCTAAAAACTCGTTGAATATCTTCATTTTATCTGATTACACTGATGAAGACACGACAACTGTTGCTCTCGAAATACGGGACGGAATAGTCTGGATGGTATCGGTCTATCACGGGCAGGGCCTACCCAATCGGCTTATCCGTGATACAGTAGAAAGGGCCACAGGTACTAGGACGCCAATTGTAATCTGTGTCAATGCTAATGCGCACCACACTCTCTGGGGTAGTACGGACACGAATTTTCCATTACTATTAGTAGTCATAGGGGCCGTGAGCCTACGTTTGTTGTGGCGAATGTGTGTGAGGTTCAGGATGAAACGCTAGTAAGTATTAACCATATTGATATGATTAAGTGGTGTCTGGTCATAGATATGTGGGGCTTAGGTCTGCAGGATCGAGTGCTATAATAAACAGGAGATGAGCGAACTGGGAAATTCATCCTCCTCTCTGGTTCGGCCTCTCTGTCTGATCCTCCCGGGTCGATGCGGCAGTGGGTCTACTTACGGATTCACTGCAGATGGCAACTTCCTTGCCGTGTAGCAAATTGTGCGTAGGGGCAGGGATCGTCCACCATAGTGGGATCGTGATAATGCGCAAGCAAGAGGAGGCTGTCGTAGGTTGTTCAATATGGCAAAGCGCCATGGTAATTGGGCGGACTATAAGTCATCATTGAATAGGTTCTGAAACTTGGTTAGAACAGGAATGCTGGAGGAACTTTTAGCGGCGCACACTGGGGATTTTTGTATGGAGGTGAGGAAAAAAATATATTTGTCAAAAAATTTAATGATTTCATCACAAATTTAGTTTTATTTATATAGTAATACACAAAAGTAATCAAAATAAAGAAAGTTAGGGAAATGTATATCGTTACCTACAATGTAAAAAGCCCTAACTAACAAAAAATTTAAATGATTTTTTTAATTTATTATTTATTTTAAAACTATTTTTAATTTATTATTCTAAAAGAGCCTTAACTTCGTCGCTTATATCACTACGCTTTTTCTGTCTAAATGAAGGAGTCAAGTGTGAGATCATGGGATCTGATGTTACCATCTTCGTTTGTGACAATTCGACTGCATTTTTTGGAGTGTCTAAGGGGATATTTTTTATAGTCTTTGTTACGACTTTCCTGAGCCTTATCCGAAGAGCCTACAGGAAAAATACACTTTTCAATTATATATTTTCCATGAATCAGAATTTTGTGGAGTGTAGGTGGCATATTGTACCACTCGTACAGTGCAACAAACTCTTTTGCTGTCTCCAGACAAAAATCACCAAATTATTTTTGGATCTACTGCCTCGGTAATTTTTATATCTTCGAGAATTATTGAAAACCTCTTGATTATATCTTCTTCTAGACCCGTGATTTTGGAAATCAAAGCAGGATTAGAAAATAATCTTCGTGACGTATTTCCTGAATTTGTCGTACCAGAGCCCTGCTTAACAGTATCAATCTGTATTCCAATTTTCTCTTTAATTTCATGCTATATCAAACATTTTCGGGCTTCTTTTATCGGACGAGTATTTGAGTCGATATTGTAAGCTACATGCAAAAGACACTCCATCAGCTTAATACGCGCATGAAGTGGTGACATACCAAATTGCAGTGCTTGTTCATTTACGGGCATAGCTTGAACTTCTTCGATTTTATTCATCTTGGATGTTGTTGCTCCACAAATAAAACAAGAAGATGTTGCTGATGTTTCTGTTACTGATTGTGCTGTCTTACCGTCAATCATTGTAAAATATAATTCATGTTTTACTTTAAAGTTACGATTATTTACTGTTAACTCAAATTCTTTTAGTTGAGATATCTCCTCATCGACTCTTCTCTTTTCTTCTCGTATAACTTGAGGTGTCTCTTTAACGTATACAAACTGTAGAAGGTTTATTGTTGTTCCATACTAATTTATTTATGTCATCACTTAATAATAATTTAAGTGGTACAACTGATGTCATGTATAAATGAGAGTCAGAAATTTGATCATCTGAAAACCTCTGTTGGTATTCGCTTTGACCAGATGCCCCATCACATCCCCATTTATATTACATTGTTAGACTTCCGCTTTCAATTTTATTTATTTCCTTTACTGACTTGGTCTCTAGGACTCTTTTAGCAGTATGATCCAATAGATTTTGCAGAGGTACACTGCCTGAACTTTCAGCAATATAAATTCCTTGAGGATAACTGTTAGTTTTTTCTTTCGTGAGTTGTTTGTATGGTACGAGTATGTTATATCCTTCATTTTGTAACCAATGCATTAGATACTCGTATTTTTCTTTTGTAAGTTCAAGCTTTGTAAACATCCCCAAAGTTTTTAATTTACAAATTTTGTGGTTGGTTTTTGAAATATGTACTTCTTGAGGAAACATAGCACGTACTTCATCCCTTTTGTATCGTTTGGCGCGATCACAGCACTCCTCAAACGATTTGCGTGGCCGACCAAGTGCAGAACTGGTAGAACATTCAGCCTCAGTAAACTTAATTGTAAATGTGCCTTCAAGCCAATTTGCGTTCTTATTTTCAAATCGCGACTTCGTACGATTAGAATCCTGCCATCTTTGTTTGAAGTAAGAGTAAAAGCTTTTATATATCGTATCAAAAATTTCACATGCGATTGTTGCAAAAACTGTTTTAATTTGGTTTTGTCTTTGTCAAACTCCAGAAGCTTCGAGCATAAAACCCCATGAGAAATAGAAAATCTTTCCATTGCCGTAAAACTCTTGGGCCTTAGTTTCAGTTGTAATTAAAAAACCGGAGAAAAATCGGTTGTACTTTTCGCGTTCGTCAGCACTTGTTGAATGACAAAAATCAATCAATGAACACCTATAAATACTACGTATTTTTCAATATTTTACTGACAGGTACGTTCCAAAACATCAGCACTAATAGATGTGCTCATGTTTTGTCTGAGAATCATAAAAAAAGTCATAAATGTTTTTTCCAAAGAATTTTGTGCATATCTCGAGCAAATTTTTTAAATGCATACCTTCACTTAATTGTGAATAAAAGCGAAACGCGTTCATCGATTTTCATGATTTATGTCTCATTTTGTTCATAGGTTATGCGACTTTAAGTGAAAGTAATAGGACTTGACACGTTTTACCGTATTGGATTTTTTATGAATTAAAAAAAAAAAATTTTTAATTTTTAAGGCAAAAAATATTTATTTTTTTCACACATTTATTTATAACTGCGAAACTGTTGCTTATGTAGCAAAACGTTATATAAGCAGATGAAAGTAATTGTAATTCTTGATTTTTGTAAATTTGTTTCAGAAAAATCCGACTAATGGTTCTCGAGTTATGTTAAACAAAAGAGCCTTATCAGAATTGAGTCCCGAATCAATCAGCTGAAAAATGTTGTACTGTGTGATGCAACAAATTGAGAGGTGGCACCTGGTGGCACTTGAAATTGATTAAAAATGTAAAAACAGATATAAGACAATGTATTAGTAGTGATTTCCAACTGTGGGAAAGTAAGGCTTAAATTGCAGGTCCAAATGTTTGGAGAAAAAAGGGATTTTTGTTATATGTTCATAAAAATACACAAAAAAAAAACTTAAGTCTCTGCAGATTTTTTTTTCAATTTTAGTATACTGAAATATCCTACTTTAAATAAAAAATAAAAAGAAAAATGGTAGCTCACATAATAAACTAATATTCGTTTTTAAATTCTTAGGTTTAAATTAAGTTGGTTCGGAAAAACATACAAGTACTGAGTTTGAGACGGATATAAAAAAAAAACTGGCAGTCAGATCGGAGTAATTCTTTTTGATTTGATTGTACCATTTAGTCTAAATTTTCAAAATATCCCTGCATATTGCATAAAGAGTTTGTTGACAATTTGACTTTTTTCCGCGAAATCCCCAGTGTGCGGCGTGGTGGGATCCTTTGAGGCAAACCAATTACGCAAAATAATGGCTTTGAGCCCGGTTGTCCCGACATATATCCGTTAGTCGGATGGTTGCTGGACTACGAATATTCAGGAAAGACATGAAGTGTTGATTGATACTCACTTTCCTGGAAACTCCCAGGGCAGTGTACGTGATCAAGTTTGTGTGTAGACGCCCACTCCTAAGTCCAATTCAATAGACCATAATAGTACTAAGGGGGCTGTCAACAGTTTTGGCCCATATAAATCTTCGGGTATAGATGGTATAATTCTGGCGGACCTGCAAAGTAATTCAACCCTTATTATACCCTGCTAACGGCTATATACAGGGGATGCGTTAGGCTTTCGTATGTGCCTGTTGGCTGGATCTTGTGTAGAGAACTGGCTCAAGGTGGGCATAACGGCCAGACAGATAGCTCTTGCACGTGGACGCGGCTGGACTGATGTACACCGGAGTCTTTATTTGGCATATAGCAGTGTGCTGTGAGATGAAAGTAATTTCCATCAACCAGCCCTAAGGATATATAATGATAGTTCGAGGAAAGGAGAAAGAGTTGGCAGGGATTTCTTCACAGAATAACTGGTTATAAAAGTTCTCTTCTGTCTGCCGGATGGGTGTAGTGTCCTGCAGCCGGAAAGCTCGGCTATAAGGCGGCCGGCTAACAGATAGCAAGGCTGCCATTGCTTCCCTAGCGGGTGTCTTCACGACATCTAGATAAATTGTAGAATTTCCGATGTCTTTGAATGATATTGCGAAGCATTCGAAGGTAACGCTTATATGGATCTCAGGGCGTACAGACTGTACGGGCAACCAGATAGCACACGAGCTGGCCAAACGAGGTGGTCGCATGAATGACACCCTCGTTGATAAATTCGTTGGCCTTTTAATGGCTCACTGTAAGTCACTTATCAAGCGCAAGTCTTATAGAATAGTGCATATGGGATGGATTTGCGAATCTACCTGCTCCATATCCAGGGCACTAAGGCCTGGCTATTTCATACAGCGAAGAAACATGGTTAATAAAGTCACGAAATTGACAGCACGTATTTAAAAACATGATTATCAAATCAGTATTTTTCTTTTGTACTCAAACTTTTTCTGTGTGAATAAAACCACTTTTTTAATTAACGATGCCTAATTATGACTCAACGTTCTAATTATGTATATATAAAATATTGTTATAGAGTATTATATGAACTTAGGGAATACCGTAAGAATAAAAAAAAATAAGTTTTATGCAATGTTTTGGAAATTTAAACTCTTTAAGTTAAGAAAACCTTTTGTACGCAGACTTTTTCTACATATATATATACATCGATTATTCGACCTTTTTCAAAAATCAGTTTTCGAATATTCCTAATAGTTGCTATTTTAACCGGTTTTCGGTTAAGCATTTTTAAAATAACCTGATAACTGGGTTTAACTCGAATACATAAAACCACAAAAATCAAATAAGTTTTTGTAATAAGCAAATAACAAATAGTTGACGATAAAATCCAAAAAAGCGTTACCAGTTAATTGATCAAACTTTAGCTTTATTTATCACAATTTCTATTTATTTATTAAACTTTATTTGTAAAATGTTAATTGTATAATGTAATTTAGAAACTGCTAAATGATGTTTGATCTATACAAACGTTTTTATAGGAATAATAGGAATTTAATAAATTTATTTTTTGAGATATTTTCCCAAAATTTATTTTTAATGAATTTTAATTTTTGGGTGGTTAAGCATGTCTATATGAGTCAATAGACTTCAACCATGCTTTTGAAAAGTTACAAGCAAAATCTTTTAGCCAGGATTATATATTTCCAATTATTTTGTTTCAGCATTATGGAAACGAATAGTAATATGAATATGGTTTTTGTATGAAATGTTTGCCAATTCGTCGACGAAAATTTAATACCTTCCATGACATTGTTTGACTTATTCAATTTTGTTTTTAAGTTCTTCGTGCTGTAATAAATAAAACTAATAAACTTTTTCCATATCGTTGATTCCGCCGGAATGTTGTAGTTTTAAGCGTGAAGATATGCTAGAACTAATTATGAGTTTTTAGAGACTTAAAGGGCGTTCATTCCTCGGCAACACAACGGGCTAATATTTCACCCAATGATTAATTTTTGGCAGCGTATTTTAGTAAGGTATTATTTGTCGTCGCTTTAGAACTACAGCATTTTTCGTTTAGCTGCACATTCAAGTTTGCATGAAAATTCGTGTAGTTCACATAGCAGCATAAATGATGCTGCTAAGTGAATTCACTTACCTGTATAAATGTGCTCTTATGTAACATTTTTTTCTTATTTCAAAAACAGATTTAGGCAAGCAATATCATTTAATCATTAATTTCAGCCAATAATTTTAATACAATTAATAATAAATTAAATATAAATATATGTATCTAAAACCAAAACAATTTATTTAAAAAAACAATCTAGAGCGCTATATATTTGACTGTGCCGAATCTGTTATACACTTCACCGACAGTTAGAATACTTCAGGCGTGGACTCTATATGTGATCTATAAATTATTAATTAATCTTTATAACAACGGACCTCACTATTAAAATTCGTTGCGGTTTAGACCTACATATGTTCAATTATTGACAGACAATCAGAAAGCTTAATGCTTTTATTTAATTTGAACAAATTTTAATAATATGTCATGATTCGTATCAGTTTTAGCTGAACTAAAATTATTTTTGGGGGGGGGGGGGAATTTATATTTGACCAGTGGTACATTATGGATAAATCATCACAAAATTCTGAACAGTGTTTTCTAGTATAAAAATCTTAATTAGAATCAATTTCGATATAGTAGTGTAATATGTTATTGCGTTTAGTTTTAAATTAGTTTTCAGAAGGCTGCTTAATATGGGCCCTAAGGTAAGTTATAGACCGATTACCACAAAATTGGCATGGTATTATTTCTGGCCATATGACGCTATTAATTAATTCATTTATTAATGATGTGCTAATAATCCCAATTTTTTTAAATGATAAAATTATACCACAATAAATGTATCTTCTACGGTTTTTAGCATATTTCAATAGTTTCCCATTATATGGGCCCTATGGTAAATTACGGAGCGCTCTTGACGAAATGTAACAGTGTGATTTTTAGTCCTATAAGACTGTGGCTGAAAATTGAATTTCATCGGCCAAAAGTCCCATTTTTTGTCACAATGCCATTCGATAGCAAACATATTAGAACTAAGGTATCAAAAAAACTAGATTAAAATATTCGTAATTGTGGCTGTGGCATGCTGCTGGAAACAAATATTTTATTTTGTTTTAGAAAAAAATTAATTTTTGTAAATTTGATCAGAACTAAATTATGATTTCTCGCAAACCGTTATCAATAATTGGTCGAAATTTTTTTTTGTTGTATTAATGGGTTAGTAGTCTTTAAGAAATAGATCATTACATCAATGTATCATTTATACCTGATGTGTTATTAAATGTTTCCCCAGGTTCTATATTTTAGTTAAATCCGAATTTTAGAGGAGTAAAACTTGTTAGGGTCAAAAGGGGTCAAAGAGATTTTAGTACCATCAGAAAGCTGAAGGTGTCCTCTTTAACCCCATATATACTTGTGCAACTGTCTGTTGAACACTTTTTTCATTTTAATGAAATTACTCGAAACATTTTTTTTTTGCTCTTTTTATTTAAGCTGCTCATATGACTGAAATATAACACAATGGTTTACGAGCGTTTTGTTTTGAAAAATAATTTAGCTTCTTATGAACGGCTGAACATATTTAAATGAAATTTTAAACTGTCATGGCCGGGTAGCTTTTGTGTTGAATTGGAAGAACACGGGTCCATGGAGGGTCGGGAGAGTGACTTGCGGACCTCTAAAATTGGTAACCTCGGAAATTCAAACTTTTAAAAAATTCACCAAAAATATATTTATGGATTGCAAAAAAAAAATTTAACTTAAGCTGAGTTACAAAAAATATGCTTAAATGTTTAGGTTATCTCCTTTGCTTTTGGAGATATTCGGGTAAAACGGATTTTTTGGCTTGATTTTTATTATGTTTTATGTCAAACTGTTATCAATAGTGGGTTCAACATTTTTTATATTGGTAGTAAAGCAGTCTTTAAACAATGTTATGTTGTATTACTGTACCGATTGTACCTGCTGTGTTATTAAATATTTTTTCAGGTTCTATATTTTAGTCAAATTGAAGTTCAGAAGAATAGAATTTATGAGGTCAAAAGTGGTTAAAGAAATTTTACTAGCTGTAGGTAGGTGAAAGTATCCACTTTAAACCCAAATGCACTTTTGTACCTGTTTGGACCAGCCTATAGAACACGTTTTTAGTTTGTGTAAAATTATTCGCAACATTTCTTTTGCTCTTTTAATTTTACCTATTCATATGACTGAAATATAAGTGTACCAAGCCAAGTATTTTATATAATATAATTACCAATACCTGTGGGATTTTAAGCGTATCCTACTTAAGCCCATTTTAGTTCTTTATTCTACCTTATTTTGCTACCTAGGAACACAGTATAACGCAAGCTATGTATAAAAGCCAGTGGTATTCGAATAAAATATCAGTTGTTAAAATATATCTAAGCAATAACAATCTAATTTTTTTAATATCTATAAAAATGGAGAGCTTCAGCTATAAAGAATTATCCGAAGAGTATTTTAAATATAAAAAGGAGGAAGATGTTTTAAGTTACATTGAAGGAAAACTCAATATATATTCCTGCAGCACTGAAATACGATCGGAACTGCAAAATAAAATAAACGATTTCGTCAAAAACTTAAAAAAGCGCTTCAAACCAGTTGGATGGAGTAAACCTAGATTTTACAACAGTTTTGCAAACTGGTTAGATGGCGAACTCAGTGTCCAGATATCTTCAGAAGGTACAAATGAAAAGAACCTTGGGAGACCAAAGAAATCACTTGAGAACTGTAGCGATAGATCTAAAAGGCGGAAGCTTAAGGATATCAACGAAGAAATCGGGGATAAAAATATTCAAGAAGCTTTGCTATATCAACTGCGATCACAAAAACAACTCACAAAAGTCGATATTATTGAAAAAGTGATTATCGCTAGTCCCAAGAGAACAAAACGGATTCTTAAGAGTGTTCCAACGCCAAGCGATGAAAAACAGTTTTCAAATGAAGAGGCATTAGCATTATTTTTAGATTTGAAGTTAACAAAAGAGCAATATATTCAGCTCAGAGTACGTGCAATTGAAAAAGGTTCAAATCTGTATCCTGCTTATCATCACATAACTGCTGCTAAGAAGGAATGTTTGCCACCAAGGGACACTATTAAAATCCAGAAATAAATAAAAATGTTTATATTTTTCGAAAGAAAACATTATGGGTATGCTTGTAGAAGCAATTTTTAGTCAGTTTAACATCTTTACTCCCATATGCCCTATTCCAAATCAAATTTTTCAAACAAAAAAAAAATAATTTGAGTAAAAAATTCTAATAATTAAACACACCGATTTTTATACAATTAGAACAGTAATGTTTTCTAATATGTCCATTATTTTCTTGAAAATTCTGATCAATATCGAGTGGTAAATTGTATTGCCTTTTTTAAACAAAAAAAAAAATTAAAGCCGTTTTCCAGGATTGGGAATTTGGGTATTTCTTAATCAAAAATGGGGATGTTTTTCAGTCCATTGTTTTTAGAACTTTTTAATCTACATGACTGTCAAAATTCATTATGATACCTTTATTCATGTTAGATTTATAGAATGTCAAACATTAAAATTATTATTTATATAGTGTAAATGAATAAAAGGGCTTTCCACATGAGTAAAAAATAATAATTTTAAGGTTTGACATTCTATAAATCTGACATGAACAAAGATATATTAATGAAATTTGGCAGTTATGTAGATTAAAAAGTTCTTAAAACAGTGGGCAGAAAAACATCCCACTTTTTGAATAAAAAATACCATAATTCTCAATCTCAATCATTAGCATTTTCATACTAAATGCTAAAAAACATCAAAAGTTCAACATTGACCTTAAATTTCTCAACAACTACTGAACCGATTTTAACAAAATTAACAATGCAAAAAAGTTCAAGAAGTCTTCTCTCCTCCAAAAATTATCTCTATCGGTTCAAAAGTTACAGATTTTTGGCCGATGAAAAACGATTTTCAGCCACTGTGCGGCGTAAAAAATTGTATTACAGTAGCGTCATTTGTTACGGTTTTAGGCGTACTAAACTGTTTTGCGAAAGTAGGCTTTATATGTGGCCTATAGTAAATTAAGTAAATTTAACACTACGATTTCAGGTCACATAGAACGAATTTGTGCGAAATCTTATATTAATCTGTGCATTATACCACCATTTATGTTAGTTTTTGTAACAAAATTGTCAATTTTTTTATTGTGGTGGTTCTACATTTCGATTCATAACTCTGATCCTACTTATCGGATTTTGCTGAATTTCAATCCCAAACTGCTTAGAGTAACTACAAACAATTACCAAGTTTGTTCATTTCTTTTGAGGCTTTCGAAAGTGACCGTGTTTTCAACAGACGGACATGGCTAAATCGACTTAGAATTATACAAGGATCCAGAATATATATGCATTAGCAGAGTAAAATTTTCTGCCCATTTTTTTTCTTAAAATAGCGATTGTGCAATCATGATGTTTAGTTTTTATGAGGCACTTAAAAATAACATTTTGTATTAAAAATAAGCGTTGTTGACCAAAAACCGAATGCTGTTATCCACAATATACACTTAAGCAAAACGCACAACACGATTTTTTTTCTAACAAAATTTAGCCATCATACACAATACTTTGTATTTTGTGCAGATAGGCAACAAATGCAGTTAAGCGAAATGCAGCTAAACGAAAAATACTGTACTTCTAATGGAGTTAAGTTTTATATTGAGCACATTTATGTCAAGCATGTGGACCAATCAATTAATAAGTCGTGACGTGGAACCACCAATTCAACTTATAATGTTTGGGCACTTCAGGCACCGAACTTTGTCTTTTTAATCCCTTCCGAAATATCTCCAGAGATAACACCTATATAAAAATATATTAAATATTTAGAATACCCTCGCACAAATCACTATTTACTTTTTAACTGAACACTTTTTGGTAGTATTTTGAACTGTTCTTGTTTTTTTTTTCAAAAACATACGGTTTTATTTACATTGTTCATAATGTTTTTTGAAAATTATTATATTTTGTTTTGACATTCTGCATTAAAAGTTTAAGTTTGCGCAATATTCAATTAGAAAAATACTTAAATTACGGGTTCTTTTGCAACAAGAGTAAGGAAAACGTAAATAATTACACATTATTAAAATAACCGGTTTATTATACCAAAATAACCGGTTTATTCGATATTCGAAGAATGGACATTTTAAAAAAACCGGGTCGAATAATAACCGTTCGATCTCCCTACATAAAGCCAAATCTATTTGTAACAACAAAAAAGTGAAGCAAAAATTCAAGTTAAATTTGTAAACTTTGAAAATGCATACGATTGCATATTTTTCATACTAACGAAAATCTTATCAGCTTGTAATTTCTAAAAAAATTAATTTGTATTAATTGTTTAACGGAAGGTTCTAAAGAGTTCAATAACAATATTTATTTTTCAAAAAAATTTTTGATTAACATTAAGGCCGGTTTTTTGAGATGTGAATTAAGCTTAAACTTTGTTTAACGTACTTTGAAACTCGGATCTTTCCGGCGAGATGTGGTTTTTTGATTATTTTATTAACGACCAACATTTTAAGCAAAACTAAGCCATTTCGTCAAAATGTTGTATACAAAATTCGAGCTACTTACGGTGCGCATAATGAATCTACTCAAACCCCTATTGCCAAGACTATTTGCAAATTTAAGTCCCAGTTTACATAAGTTGATGACACTCGACCGGTTAGATCACATCCAGCAGCTGTAGCTGAGTATACGCGAATACCGTGACAAATCGATTCTTCGTCGTTCTCAGCAGCGTGGCTTGTTGTATTCGGCAACTTGGCAAACTTTGTGCTTCTTGAAATTCAAGAGCATGGTCTCGATGAGCAGTGGTGCCAACAAGTCGGCGCTACGAGCCATACAGCACGTGAAAAATGAACTTGTTGAGAAATCATTTTGGTAAGGTCTCAATTTCATGTTTTGCTACTGTAAATTGGCCACCTAAATCCTGCGATACTACACCTTTGGACTATTTTCTCTGGGGATGGGTAAAGTCTGATGTCTTCAGGAATACTCCAGCTACGATTGATGCTTTGGAAGCCAACATTACTCGTGTTATTAGCGAAATACCAGTCGCTATGCTCGAACAATTCGCCCAAAATCAGATCTTTCGAATGGGCCACCTCAGACGTAGTCATGTCCAACATTTACATGATAAATTATCAAACAGTAAATTCCATAAATTGTTCTCTTAACCGATAATAAAAATTTTAAGTTCACTTTCAAATTTATGTGTTTTATTTTAAATTATAAATAAAGCCTCACGAATTAAAAAAAAATACTTTATGCGGGTTCATAGTTTTACACCGTACAAATCCAAATTCCATAAAAGTGCACAAGCGATCAAGGAGGAAAAGCTGGAGAAACAACATCCCTCAGATGTTAACGTGGATATTTCTGCCTACTTAAAGGAACTTATGGAGGAAGATGATTCCTTTTTATTAGAAACAAAATTTTAAATTTTTATAAAATAAAGTAAAATTAAAATTATTTTTAAATAAAAGTAATAATGAAAGTCAAAAAACTCTTGTTTTTGTTTTATTATAATTGTCTTTATTGTACGGATTTTTTCAGAGTTTAGGTATAATTTAAATCGAATATTGCAGGGCCATTTGGTAATTTACGTCCCTTGTTTATAATTGTCCAAACTTTATCGTTAAGTATGGATCCTCGTTTAAGCATTTCATCATTCTATGAGCAAGATAAAACCATTTATGGTCATCTAAATTAACAATGACTTTAAGACCATATTGTGTTCTTTTCCATTCAAAATTTTTCAAAGATTGGTGTAATATTTACAATTTTTTTACAAATCTAAAAAAAAAAAACAAAAAAATTATAAATAATTAAATATAACATTTTTATATAGGACTTACTTACCATTTCTTTTAAGTTTCCTTTAATGTATCAATTAGGATAATGATATGGAATATACTCCCAAAACCTTTTTATTTCATTGAATTACTTGCTTAGGTTAGAGTACAAATATATATAAGGAGTATGAAATGTTTAATATGAGCCAAGCCGGTCCATAACTTCACCTGGTCCCCATACAAGTGTACTCTCGAAATCAAGGTTTTTGTACGATTTTTAATAAGATGGTTGAGGGCTTATTAGATTTGGCACAGCCGAATATGCATAGAACTTTAAATTGTCGCTTTATTTAAATTGAATTAATTCTACATTGGCAAAAGAATGATCAAATAAGAAAATACATTAAACATACGAGTATCGTAGAGAAAAAGTAAACTATTTTTCCCTCGAAATGTTGCTTTTGCCCATACATTTTTTAAGAAAAAGATAACAAATTTCGAGGAAAGTTTTATTCACGATATATATACATATACATATATCAACAAATATAAACATTTAAGCTTTTTTGTTAACAAAAATTTGTTTTTTTTGTGATGCCCAATATACAAACATATGAAAAGATTTAAAAATGTCTTATTTAAAAAACTGAATAAAATCCTCACTTTTGAGAAAAAAATTTCCAAGTCGTCGCTTTGCTAATTTCGAAACAAAAAATAATCAAAATGACGATAACTCTTCAAACATGGCAGTCCTGAAGGTAATGAATAGGGTGGCTACTTTTTGCCATCAGAAACTCACTTTCTCCAAAATTTGAAATTTAGGCTCTTAAAATTTTGCAATTAAACTTACCAAAAAAACCAATGGCTTATAAAAAACAGATTTAGCACATGTTCAGAAGGGGGTGGCAACTGACGTGGACCACTTTGATAAGGTGGACAGCATCCTTGGGTGCAACATTCTCTGGGTAAGGAACATATATGACCACCCTCGCAAAATCGTGCTTCTACCTAAAATAATTAACAAAATGTTTTATGTACATTAGTATGTTTGTATGTTTATTTTAAGTTTATGTGGGTAATCTTAGATATTATTTATTAATTTTTGTACAATGCACTAAAAAGCAGTCAACTAAATACATGGGATGTAGTGGTGAAATTATCGGAGGCTTGCTTGATTGAAGTCCATAAAAACAGTACATCGATAAAGAAAAAAGGCCGTACATTTGTGTAAAAAAAAATGCAATTTTTTTGTTGTTTTAACTTAAAATTCAGCATATAAAATAAATAATTAATACAACTAAAAACAAAAAATATAAAATTCACTGCATAAAAATTCACAAAGAATATAATATATGAGATCTTTAATATACGTTTGTATGGAAATCTTAAAATTAGTCAGCTGTTTAATTTAATTTTTAAAACAACAAAAAAGCTTTGTTTATTTTAATTTCGTAAAATTATAAGTCAATTTTTAGTTCAATATCACGTGTTACTTAAACAATTTAATTATCATTTAATTATTTTAATGAAGGAAGGAATTTTACAACATGAAATGAATTATATTCTTATTACCTCGACCTTTTTCTATTAAATATTATATTTTCATATATTTTTTTAAGCTTTAGGTCCCTTTTTTTTAAAAATAAAATAAATATTGTTTATTTTTCAATATTTCGGAAATCGTCTTCACGAAATCTTTTTTAAATAATATAAATTTTTTTTTTATATATCAATTACACTGTGCAAGAAATTGACACTTTTTTTCGTGACAAGCTGGGCACCTAGCGTTTTAACATAATTCGGGTACGCTGAATCCAGTGGTGCCCGCGGTTTTTTAAGATTGGCTCTGGTTTTCGAGATATACCGTCATTTCGAAAATGGAGGAGGTTGCACAAGATATGTTCGCGTAACTCAAAAACCCTTTAGCTAATTGAAAAAACTTAAAAAACCGAAATTCCGCAATAAATTTTCCTTTAAGAAAAATAAAACTCCTTTCTAATATCTAAAACCGCGGGCACCACTGGATTCAGCGTACCCGAATTATGTTAAAACGCCATGTGCCCAGCTTATCTGTTTTTTCAACTAGCATAGTGTTACCTTTTGAAACCTTTGTTTATTTTTTATTTACTAAATTTTACTGCAAAAATTTCTGCGTTAATAGCTGCGTTCGAGAACACAAAAGTTTTTACTATTTTTTACTGAACTTTACTGCATTTTACTAAATTGCGTTCGCATACACAAAATACAGTAAATGAGAACATAAATTGAGAGCGTAAAGTGACAGTTCTTGACTGAGTACTTACAAATGTTTACTGCAGACATTTTTGCAGTAAAATTTAGTAAAACAAAAAAACATATGTTTCAAAAGGTAAACAAACAAAAGTAACCAACAAAAAGCATACAAATTGTGAAAAAATTGTTTAAAAAAAGAAAAGTTGAAATAAAACTAAAATAAAAACAAAAAATTAATAAATATTAATTAATTAAACTTGTTTGTGAAGAATTTATATGGCTAAATACCAACTTTTGAAACTTTGTTTTGTTATGTTAATTTTTTGGAGTTGTAAAAGTGTCAAGTATTCGGGTACTTAGAACAGCACTTATTTTTAAGGTAATCAATAGTAAAAAAAAGTTTTAATGTACTATTGATAAAATTTTGCAGGACACAAATTAGCAAAGTCAATTAAAATAAAAAACAAACAAATATGAAAGATAACAGAAAATAATTTGTTTGTATTTTCCAAAAATGTTGGTGTTATAAAATGTATTTAATCGAGTACCGATAAGAAAACGAGTTAAGTAGTCAAAAGTGTAAACATTTTTCAACACTTCAATTATTTGCCATCAGCTGTTGCCTTTATTTTACGAATTTTAACAAATTTTGCGTTCGCGTACTTTTTTGGACAACTGCTTTTTGTGAGAGCAAATTTTTAAGTTTACTCATTTACTGCATTTTACTGTAAAAGTACTCAAACGCACCTAATATATAACTATTGATTTTAAACGTATTTCTTGAGGTGAGATGAGTTTCAGAGACCATCATGCCATCAATTTGTTTATTTTTAAGAAATAATTCTAGTTCATTTTTATGTTGACGGATGCCGTTTGCGTTCCAAAAACAAATTTTTAAGCAGTTCATGGTTCAAATTTATTTACTCTTTGCATTAATGTTTCCATGGTTTTTTCTAGTCGACTTAAATTAGTAGCTGGAGTTTCATCATTACTTGGCAAAGCAACCTTCATTGGCATATGATTTATTTTTAGGACTTTACCGTAGTAGGTTCTATTACTTCTAGGCTGCGGTATTTTAATGTCATTAGTGTTTCTTATTACGTTTTTTATTGTTTAGCCCTACTCGTTTATAATGTTTTTATTTCGTCTGGGTCCACGCATGAGTCAATGCCTTTATTCACTACCTGAACCCCATTACTGCTTTTCAGTTGATATGTATTAAAGTTTTTTTTAGAAATTACTTTGGATATTGGGAATTATTTGTTTTCATAAGCAACTTTATTATATTCAACAAGATAATAGTTTGGTAGTGTATAAAGTCATTCCTTAAAAATTTAAGGAATAGAACTATTACAAAAAAGCTTTATAAAATACATAACTGAAATTTAACTCATAGAATAAATTCGAAGAAAAATAAAAAATGTTGAAATTACTTTGGGAAAATCTTCGCCATGTTTTACCTGCATTTTTGTCTCGTTTATACTACATCGCTATATTGCAGCAAATCAACGAGATCAAGCTCTTTTTTAATTCATTTGAGTTTTTCTAAGACATATCGGGGTTGGCTTATACGATTTGATGACATTTGGTGCTTCAAAAGATTCTTCATCCAGAAATGAATAATGATTTTGGAAACTTATTTTATCAGATGCACCAACTTTTAATACTTTTGGGGCCGAAGCAACTGCTGAAGAGGTATGGCTGCGACCACTTTTAAGCACGGTTCATCACTTATTTCCAGAATAACGAAACGTTCACTCATTTTTCAGTCATGAGCGAGCATGTCTGTCGCGGTCGTTGAAGATAGACGTGTTTTCTAAACTCGGCATACGGTTTATTTTTTTTGAACAAATAAAGTATAAAAAAAGTAAATACAAGAAAAAGAAAAAAAAAAGAAATTACATGTATGTACATACATACATAAACACACATTTTTTTCATTATCGGTGTTGATAAACAATAACAAATAAGAAGAGCACAACTGTAAACAGTAAAAGAAAAAAAAAACTCTTATGAGTGCAAACAGTAGAAATGCATATATCACAGTGAGTGTTAGCGAAAAAAATACAGAAATAAAAAAAAGAATCGATGATAGCAAATACCTAACGGCTAAACCTATTACTCGTACGCGATCCCTCTCGCCGTCTGTATTTAATAACACGGTTGATACAATAACAAATACAAAACCTGCTAGCGTTGCCTCAACAGCAAAAACAATTTTAATAAGTGATGTAAATATTAACCCCCAATCAGGCATAATAGAAAACTCAGTATCACCTTCGGTGTCTAATAATACGGTTGATATTAATACAATAAAAAATATAAAACCTGCAAGCGGTGCCTCAGCGGCAAAAACGATTTTAATAAGTGATGAAAATATTACCCTCAAATCAGGCATGATGGAAAACTCAGCTCCACAAGTAAAAAGTGGTCAAAAGCCTCAAGTACAAGTTGGTATGGACAGGTACATAACAGTGCTTAAACGGGGTCGCAGCCCTACCTCTGCAGCAGTTGCTTCGGCCTCAAAAGTACCATCTTTTGATAAAATAAATTCTCAAAATCGATTTGCAATTCTGGAGGATGAATCCTCTGAAGCACCAAACGTCATAAAATCGTCCAAGCCTCCCCCGATATATCTTAGGGAGCAAAACTCAAATGAGCTCATAAAGAGTTTGATATCGGTGATAGGTGAAAATTCGTTTTACGTAGCTGCTATCAAGCGTGGTAGTATAAACGAGACAAAAATACAAGTCAATAATGAGAATGATTTTCGCAAAATTATAAACAAATTTGAAGTACTTAAAAAAAACTTTTATACATACCAACTGAAAAGCAGTAAAGGTCTCCAGGTAGTGATTAAGGGAATTGACTCATGTGTGGACCCAGAAGAGGTAAAAACATTCCTCGAAGAAAAAGGCTTCAAAATAAAACATGTAGTAAATATAAAAAATAGAGAAAAAAACCCCCAACCACTTTTTCGAGTGGAGTTTGAACCCGGCGACGTAAAGCTTAAAAAAAATGAAACGCACCCTATTTACAATTTGAAATATATTCTCTATAGAATAGTAACTATAGAAGAGCCACACAAAAGAAATGGTCCCGTTCAGTGTTTAAACTGTCAAGAATATGGTCATACTAAGGCATATTGCTATTTACCCCCTGTTTGCGTAGTATGTGGTGAATTACATGGTACAGATCTTTGCGATAAGTCTAAAACCGACCCCAACGTAAAAAAATGTAGCAACTGTGGCGGTAATCACACTGCCAATTATAGAGGATGCCCTGTATATACCATCGTCAAGCAGTCAGTTGGACCGAAAACTAATCCCCCTCAAATGCAGGTAACAAATCAAGTAAGCACTGGTGACATTCAGGCCCCGCAGCCTAGTTATAACAGAACCTCTTATGCTAACGTCGTAAAATCAAACCATGCGCCAACGCAAGGTGCTGCGCCAAGTAATGATGAAACTCCAGTTTCAAATTTAAGTCGTCTGGAAAAAACCATGGAAACATTAGTGCAAACAGTAACTAATTTTACGAACACAATGGGTAATATGATGCAGGAAATTCTTAGAATGCAATCGATGTTATTGCAATCTGTACTTAACAGGCCATGAACTGTTTAAAAATCTGTTTTTGGAACGCGAACGGCATCCGCCAACATAAAAATGAATTAGAATACTTTCTTAAAAATAAACAAATTGATGTCATGATGGTTTCTGAAACTCATTTGACCTCAAGAAATACGTTTAACATCAATGGTTATATACTATATGATACCAAGGACCCTCGAGATAGAGCTTGTGGTGGTTCTGCCATTTTGATAAAAAATCGAGTCAAACACTACCTAATGTGTGATCATCGTGAGGATTATCTCCAAGCAACGAACATTTGTGTTGAAGAGCTGAATCGTAGCATTGTAATCTCATCTTTATACTCTCCACCTAGATTTTCAATATCAGAAAGCCAATATTGTGAATATTATAAATCACTAGGACCCTGTTTCCTGGCCGCTGGCGATTATAACGCTAAACATACCTTCTGGGGGTCACGACTAATAACACCAAAGGGTCGTGTTTTGTTTAATACAATCTCTAAAATGAATTTAAATGTTGTCGCGAGCGGCCAACCAACATATTGGCCTGCTGACCCGCAAAAAATTCCAGATGTCATCGATTTTGGCGTGGTTAAAAACATCCCCACAGAAACGATTCACGTTGAAGCTTCCCTAGAATTATCTTCCGACCACACACCTACAATTGTTACTATAATGAACCCCAATAGAATTGTATCTCCGACTGGTTACCTAGCGACGTCAGCCACACAAATAAATTGGTTAAAATATAAAAAATATCTCAGTGCCCATTGCACAGAAAATATTCCGCTCAGTACACCGGAGTATGTAGATCGCTCTATTGATAATTTTGACAGTTTTCTGAAACTAGCTGTTCAACATTCCAATATTGCCCCCAAAAAAACAAAAACTATTAAAATATATTCCACAGATGTCGAGCGTCTCTTGTCTGAAAAAAGGAGGGCACGAAGAGAGTGGCAATTGCACAGATCTCCTCAACTTAAGAACTTGCTAAAAGAGTGTACAAAAAGATTAAGAAAGTTATTGCAGACTCAGAAAACGGCTTCTCTGGAAAAATATCTTAAGGAACTTGATGCAACTCCACAATCGGACTACTCATTATGGCGTGCAGCTAGAAACCTCAAAAGGCCAGTTGTCTCTAAACCACCATTAAGAAACTTGAATGGAAGTTGGGCAAGAAATGATGTTGAAAAAGGAAATCTGTTTGTAAGTCACTTGAAAAACGTATTTACACCTAATATATCTCACAATATTGCGGTCGATTTACCACCTGTTGCTGCTAGAGCAGCTATTCCCCTAAGATTTGAGATGAGAGAAATCGAAAAGGTTATATGTGACTTAAACACTAAGAAGGCACCTGGCATTGATAAGATCAGCAATAAAATGCTATTAGAGCTACCTCGCGTAGCAAAGAAAATTATTCTTTTTATTTTTAATGCTATTTTACGCCTTGAATACTTTCCTCAAAAATGGAAGGTTTCCTTAGTAACCATGATACCAAAGCCAGGTAAAGATCATACGAAAGTTGAGTCTTATAGGCCTATTAGCTTATTGTCAAATATGTCAAAGCTATTTGAGAAATTATTAGTTTCAAAATTAACACCGATTTTAAGTGAAAATAGATGTATTCCAAACCATCAATTCGGATTTAGAAGAAAACACAGCACAATTGAACAAACTCATCGAATAGTAAATGTCATAAGAAAAACATTTGAAGAAAAAAAATATTGCTCAGCACTCTTCATCGATGTTTCGCAAGCTTTTGACAAAGTCTGGCATGAAGGCTTATTACACAAATTGAAGCAAAATTTACCAGCAAACACACACAAACTGTTAGAAAGCTACTTAGTCGGTCGTCAATTTATTATTAAAGAAGGAAATTTCTTAAGTTCACCTCAGCCGATTGGCGCTGGAGTCCCACAGGGCAGCATCCTGGGCCCTCTATTATACTTAATTTATACTTCGGACATGCCAACAAACAACTACACCCAAACTTCAACATTTGCAGACGACACAGCTTTTCTAAGCGTCCACGAAAACCGTTATGAAGCATCTCGTTACCTACAGCATCATATATTTCAACTAGAAATATGGCTAAGACAATGGAGGATAATGGTCAATGAGCAAAAATGCGTACATATAACATTCACCCTGCGCCGGGAATCTTGCCCCCCTATTACAATCAATAATCAAACTATTCCTCAACATTCGCATGTAAAATATCTCGGTATACATCTGGATCGGCGATTAACGTGGAAATGCCATATAGAGGCAAAATTAACTCAAATGAAACTAAAAGCCATCCAAATTCATTGGCTTATTGGAAGAAATTCTGTTCTTAGACTCGATTGCAAGCTTCTACTTTACAACTCTATCTTAAAGCCTATCTGGTGCTACGGTATTCAACTATGGGGCACTGCCTCGGCCTCTAATATCGAAAAAATTCAAAGGCGCCAAAATAAACTTCTTCGTATAATCACAGCCGCCCCCTGGTATGTTAAAAACTCAAACATTCATAAGGATCTCAACGTGCCATTAGTAAAAACTATGATTACAAAATATGCAGTAAAATATTTAAAAAGACTTGAACAACACCCAAATCCTTTAGCTCGAAATATTTTAAATCATGGCGGCCACACTCGCTTAAGGAGAAGAGACACTGCAGCACTTACTCAACTAGATGAGAGATAAACACCTATATAAGTGAACAGAACCCGTGATGAAGAAAATTTTTGTCTGGCACTGGCAGGACATAAATAAAGTATTAGGTTAAGATTTGATAAATTATGGTTAGTTCATATTAAATATATGAAGATTCAATAAATAAATAACGAAAAAAAAAAAAAAAAAAAAAAAAAATGAGCGAGCGTGAAAATTTCAAAATTTTTCCGCTGATTCATGCTCAAAGGGGTGAGGAAAAAAATAGTTTTAATTTCCTCACTCATGAGGAGTGAGCAAAGAAAAACAACTCACATGTAAATTTTGCAGATATGAAAAATTTTAAATAATTCAAGTTAAAATTCTTCATAATGAAAAAAAAAAACGATTTGCCCGACCATTTCCAGCGGGAAAATGAAGTAGTAAAAGGGCCTTACAGAAAGCCTTTTTGCAAACATAAGATCTCCCAGCTGCCTTCCTACTTTATTACTAGTTAACAAGGTGTGTCATTGGAGACCAACGCCTTACCCTCTTGAATCTACTTTAAAGGCTTCTGGAAGGCCTTTTAAAAAGATTTAAGAATAAAGCACTATCCCAATTTGATTGTTGTTGCTAATAATGCGAAGTGAGTAAATTAATAACTAAACTTGCAACACGTTCCAACATAACCAGTAATAAAACGATTTAGACAGGCCTTATCTTAGAATAGAAAATTTTAATTTGTAAGATATTTAATAAAGCCCTTTCTAAAAGACCTTTTCAAAGAAGGCAGAGTGGAATAAGTAAAGGTATCCCAAACATTCAATTGTAAACCTTCTTAAAGGCCTAAAAAGTTAATGTGCTTGAACCAAAATGTACATACATATGTGTTGTTTTTTTTTTTTTTTGAAGTCAAATAATGTTGAAAAAAAAACTAAAAGAACTGCACATATCGTCATCTTAAATGCATAATAATGTAACAGCACAGTTTACATGAGAAGCAAAAAATGTGGTAAAATGGAAATTAATTGAGATATAAAAGCAATTTTAAATATTTAAATAAAAATTTGATAACCGATTTATTTTTGAGGGAAAAATATTATTTTTATTGTTATTTATTTAGTTATGTGTGCTACGTTATTTTAATCTGTAATTCTATGAAACAAAACGACGTATCATCAAGAAAAGTATGATAGTATTAAGTAAAAGAAACATTTAAAATATTAAATAATTAAATATTTTTGTTAAATTACAGGTATAATAGAATATAAAGATAAAGGACACGGTTATAAATGCAATACTGCAACTATAAAAATGATAATAACACAATTAATATGTAGCATCATTAGGTTTGCGTTGACATGGTGAAACAAGTTGGCTTTTCTAATGCAACACAGGCAGAACTGCATTTGAGAACGTAGGGGTGTCATATTATTATAGATCTTATGACATATTATGTATAATTTTTTATTGATTTTAATTTCTAATTAGAAGTGCATTAAACTCAAAAATTTACTTCATTAAATTTAACTATAAATTGATTTTAAAAAGCTTACTTTTCGATTATAAATAAAGTGTATTTTGATCTCCTTATAATGAATTATCTTAATTGAATTTTTCTTTACAATAAACAAATTTTGCAAATAAAAATTTGACTCATATACATACATATGCATATTTGTCTCCATATAAGGAATTATTTCAAAAAAAGTGCAGTAGCTCATACTTACAACGCTATGTACAAGTAAATTTTAATTATGAGGTTCCAGAAAAATTAAAATAAGAAGAAGGAAAGAATAGTCCAATTAAGAGTAGTATTGATAGCAGCCCCCGTATTCAATAAACAATAATTTTTAAGAAAGTAGGAATTCTCCAAAAAAAAAAAAAATATAAAATATTTTGTTTCCTCATTCATCATGACTGAAGAAAGTCAAAAATTTATTTTTCCTCACCATGATAAATGAATAGGTTTCATTTAGTTATTATTTCCGTTATTTATTATTTCCGTAATATAAGCCACTGAGGCCAAATATATATTACAAGGCACTTAAAACTTAAGTATTACATGAAAGAAATATATATAAAAAAAAATAAACATACATATGTACATTAGAGCGACTCAAAAAAAATTTATTTGGTTACCCCTCTGAAAATAAAGCTTGATATGTTCTATGATGATTTCCAAAATATTTTGGTTCTAGCGTTGACCATCCGTGAGCTGGACCATTTTTAAAAAAGGTATTTTTTCAGTTTTCCGAGTTTTTTTGTACTTTGCTCCAAGACGACATAAATAAAATTTGGTATCATCGAAAAGAGTCTTTGAAGCAGCATCCAATGGTATTTAAAACCACTTGCGACCTTCTAATTGAGATATTAAGCTAAATATATATTTTCGTTTCGGGTTTTCATACAATTCTACGTATGTGGAAGTAATGTTCTGCTTTTCAAATTGAAACTGCTTTAAAATAATGTTAATTTATTTTTATTTTTGTAATTATTCACATAAAACGCGAAAATCGCGATATATTTTATTTTTTTTTCACTTTTCAATTATTCAAAATGTGAAAAAAACAAATACAATAAAATATATAAAATTTATAAAAAATCTTTTCTCGATTCTATCTTTGTATAAAGTTTGCACGATTCCATTTTGTTTGAAATATGACCTGGTCGATTACTTTCGATAACTAGCTGTACAAATCGTTCCGTGTTTTGCGAATGGCATGGGAATTATAAATTGATTTTGGTAAAAGAAGCAGTTAATTTTATCTCTATAAACAGTTTTTAAATTGCGACTTTACCTGGTATCTCAATAATTTCTTCAGAATCATAAAGATCTTTAACATACTGATGGGAATAAAATTGTATACAAAGTGGATCAGTAATGCGAACAATTTTATTCAAATTTATCATATCTTTTAAGGACTCGCACTCGAACAATATTTTTGAAATATTGAATTGTCGAAAATCATCAATATTACTCCATAGGACTGGATATTGCACTGCTGTCGCAAAAATAACAATTGCTGGATTATGTCAGTTTGTCGGAAGCTTAGTTTTGTTTAGCTGAACAGTAGAAAAATCAACTTTTACTGTTTTCGGAAATTTATTTTTAAGTCTAATATTATAAATTTGTCTGTTATTAATAGATTTATATGTTTTTAATTAAAAAATTTATATTTAAGACCTTAAATTTAGCTCACAGCATCCAGGGTTTGAAAACGGATCTTTTGCTTATTACCAGGTTATTATAATTGTAAAATCCAAAAATTTGATACCCATATTGCCTAGCTTTTAGCTCGTCATCACTGATATTTTCACACACTAAATGAAACCACAGTTGACATACTAACAGCACATTGCGCTCCGGATTGACCTCTAGAAAAATTTACCTGACAAGCTCCACATAGATCTTTTTTTTCCACCAGCCATAATAAAAAAAGAGACGTTCAATCAGATTAAAAAACAAGTCAGAGTGCTATATTCGGCTGTGCCGAATCTTTGATACCCTCCACCGACAGGAGTGGTCTCTATATGATATATACATATATATTTTTAGCTAAGCTTCACAAAAACGAGCGTCACCATTAAAATAAGTTGAGGTTTAGACCTGAATTAAATTATTGGCCGACAATAAGAACATTTTTTGCGTTTCTTGTTAGAACTTTGAACTGGCTTGAGCAAAATATCATGATTCGTTAAAGTTTATGGTAATTTGTATTGGACGTATGGTAAATTATGGACCAATCATCCCAAAATTCTGAAGACTGATTTCTGGTATTACAAAAAATAAATTAGAATAAATTTCAATACAGCAGTGTAATTAGTTTTAGAGTTAACAGTAAATTTCACAAATTTGCATGATATTTTTTCTGGCCATATGAATTTAAGTAAGAAATGTTACCGCAATATCTATATCTGTGATGGTTTTAGGGGAATCTAATTATTTTCCCAAAGTGGGCTTTATTTGGTTTTAGGCGCAATAAACTGTTTTCCGAGAGTAGGTTTTATATGGGGCCTAGGTTAAATTATAGACCAATCTTCACGAAATTTGCCAGTGTGATTTCTCGTCCTATAAAACTGTGACGTACCGAATTTCAATTTGATAGCATTATTTATTACGGTTTTAGGCGTACTAAACGGTTTTCCGGGAGTAGGGTTTATATGGGGCCTAGTGTAAATTATGGACCAATCTTCAAAAAATTTTACAGTGTGATTTCAGGTCTAATGAAACTCTGACGTACCAAATTTTAGTTTGATAGCGTTATTTATTACGGTTTTAAGAGTACTAAACTGTTTTCCGGGAGCAGGGTTTATATGGGACCTGTTTTAAATTATGGATCGATATTCAAAAAATTTTACAGTGTCATTTCTGCTTCTATAGAACTGTGATGTACCGAATTTTAGTATGCTAGCGTTATTTATTGCGTTTTTAGGCGTACTAAACAGTTTTTCGGGAGTAGGGTTTATATGGGGCCTGTGGTCAATAATGGAACGATCTTCACGAAATTTAGCAGTATGATTTGCAGTCGTATTAAGCGAATTCGTGCAAAATTGTATGTCATTCCTCTCATTATTCCACCAGTTATGTTAGTTTTTGTATTAAAATTATCAATTTTTTAAGGGTGGTGGTTCCACGTTTTGATCTATAGTTCTAATCCTACTAAGCCTTAATTTGGTTCATAAGAAATTAAGTTTAAAAAAAAATGTGGCAGCTGAAATTAAACACGTTTAGATCAATTCCCGTTAGGCAAATACTATCAGCAATTTTTTTATTTCTGCATTTTTTCGTTGGCATTCAATTATTGTTTATTTAATTGTTCTTTTCTTTTTATTTATTGTTAACAACAACACCGAGAAATAAAAATAAATTAAAACAAAAAATGTTTTTGCTCAGAATATTTATGTATGTATTTTTTTCTGTATAATTTTGTTATTTACGTTTTTATTAAATTAATATTAAAAAAAAACTAATTAATGTCAGCTGTGCCGAATCTTTGATACCCTCCACCGACAAGAGTGGACTCTATATGATACTCTATATGATATGAGTATCTACACATACATATACAGTTAAACCTCGATTATCCGGCTCTCGTGGGACCGGCACCCGCACGGATAAACGAAATACACGGTTAAAAGAGGTTATATTAAAATATACAGAAATTTATTTTTTTATTTATTTTTATTTAAACATTCAATTTATGTAAAATTTATTTCTTTATTTATTTTTATTTAAACATTCAATTTATGTAACAACAATTTTTATACAAAACATACTAATCGTCATAGAGAATGCAAAATCAAATTGGTATGTATCATCAAAAACATTAAAATTGGGATTTTTACTGATTATGCTTTGGTTAATCAAACTACATGGTTTTGAATACGATGCATCTGGATTTTATCTGTTTCTGGTATAACTGGAGAATTTTCTACAAACTTTAACAGAACATTACAGGCCTCTATCGCCTGTGTCAACGTTGGAGTCTCTATTTCAGTCTCTTCATCCTCGGAACTTGTGCTGTTATCGTGTTCCTCAGCTTGATTGACCATGCTAACGATGTCATTATCAGATAAAATTGCAAACGGTACAATACCTGCATCGCATTCAATCCACTCTGATATATCATCAGGGGAACAGTCAAAGGGTATTTCTATACCTGATTGTACTACAGGACGATCACTCACTGCATCTTCAAAAGCTAGTAAATTAGACCAAACGTTATGCAAGACCTTCCCTGATACAGCATCCCAAGAAACAGCTGCTACCCATATCGCTTTTTTATATTTATTGATTTAACGAATTCAAGTTTTTGCACAATCGACTTGCGATAATTACATTTAAAACTTCGAATCGCTACCTGGTCCATGGGCTGAATCAAAGATGTGCAGTTTGGCGGAATATATTTTACTACCACATTTTCTGGCATAATTTCGCTCACATCTGGGTGAGCTGGGCAGTTGTCCAATAAAAACAGAATTTTACAATTTCTTTCTAAACCATTTCCTTCCACATGTCCTCTAACTTCAGGTACGAAATGGTTATTAAACCAATCCAGAAAAACTTGTGGCGTTACCCAAGCTTTTTTATTGGATTTATAAATTACAGGAAGGTTTTGAACGTTTTAAGAGCTCTTGACTTCGCACTTTTCCAATAATCATCAATTTGCACTTATGAGTCCCAGCGGCATTGGCACATAATAAGGCTGTGAGTCTTTCTTTCGACTCTTTGTATCCCTCCATGGAATGTTCACTTCCACTGGCTAAAGAATATTGAGGCAAACATTTCCAAAATAGACTAGTTTTGTCTGCATTATAAATTGGTTCGTTTGTAAGTTTTTCCTTCTGAATATATTCTTTTAAATCCTCAATAAACATCGTAGCAGACACATAGTCAGCACACTTTCTCT
Organism: Pollenia amentaria; assembly: GCA_943735925.1. Classification (NCBI taxonomy): domain Eukaryota; kingdom Metazoa; phylum Arthropoda; class Insecta; order Diptera; family Polleniidae; genus Pollenia; species Pollenia amentaria. Next base: position 61,635,390 of record OX031008.1, on the reverse strand, counting down.
CCCGTTGACTTCAGTCTACGAATTCCGTGTCTCATTTTAAAATTTTCCAGCCAACCAGATGAATACTTACACTCGGAATCAATGTTCAATTTAGCATGAAAAAATTTTGCTTTTTCAGTTATCATCTGTCCTGAAATTTTGAAGAAATTTGCTGCCGATTCCGTACTATGTATGTATAGCTTGTCTTAAAGTTGACTTACGTGAAATTGGTGTTCCCTTGAATCTTACTTGTCGAAACCATTCGTTTAGTGCAAAATCTACGTTCGGATTTTCGGAATTTTTGAGTGTATATCTGTTTTTTAAACCGTCGATTGAATCACTTTTAGAACCATATAGCAAAATTTGTTCTTTATTTTTCACCAAATCGCGTACAGTTTGCCACTCAGTACCAACTCCGTATTTTTCAGACAGCAACTTAACGGATATGTTTTTGTCGTAGTCATTAATCAAAGTAATTTTGTCTTTAATTGAAAGAACTTTTCTTGCTCTTTTTGGTAATTTACTATTTCAGGAACCATCATTCCACAACATTTGTTAGCAGATCAAATTTCACTAACTAAATGAGTAAAAATGCAAATATGTTCATATGTGCGGGCACATGAACTTAAAAAGGGGAAACACCGGATTTAGATTTACATAATAAAAAACATATGAATGCTACACGGATAATAGATGTAAAGCACGGTTAATAGAGGTATAAATCTAAATCACGGATAATAGAGGGAAAAAATAAAAAGAACCGCATGCCGGTTAATAGATGTAACCTATTAATAGAGGCGCGGTTAATCGAGGTTTAACTGTATTATTAACTAATCTTCACAAAAACGAACGTCAGCATTAAAATTGGTTGCGGTTTAGACCTACATATGTATATTAAATTATTGACCGACAATCAGAAAGTTTTATGCGTTTCTTTTCAGAACTTTGAGCTGGCTTGAGTAAAATATCAGTTTTACCCGAACTAAAATGATTTTCAGGAGGGGAATTTATATTGTACCTATGGAAAATTATGGACCAATCATCCCAAAATTCTGAAGACTGATTTCTGATATTAAAAAAATAAATTAGAATAACTTTCAATACAGGAGTGTAATTGGTTTTATCGTAAACAGTGAATTTCAAAAAGCTGCTTAATGTGGGGTCTAAGTTGGAAGAAATTTTACCGTAATATCTACATATATCTGTTAAAGTTTTAGGCGAATTTAATCATTTTCCCAAAATGGCCTTTATTTGGTTTTAGGCGTAATAAACTGTTTTCCTAGAGTAGAGTTTATTTGAGGCCTAGGGTAAATTATGGACCGATCTTCACAAAATTTGGCAGTGTGATTTCTAGTCATATAAAACTGTGACGTACCAAAAATCGCGTAATTTATTACGGGTTTGAGCTACTAGACTGTTTTCCGCGAGTAGGGTTAATTTGGGGCCTATGGTCAATTATGGACCGATCTTCACGAAATTTAACAATCGTATAAAACGAACTTGTGGAAAATTTAATATCATTCCGTGCATTATTCCACTATTTATGTTGGCTTTTGAATCAAAATTATTAATTTTTTAGGGTGGTGGTTCCACATTTTGATTCATAGTTCTGATCCTACTGAACCGAAGTTGCTAGATTTCTATCACAAAGTTTGTTCTTTTCTTTTGAGTTTTTCGAAAGTCAGCGTGTTTTGAACAGACGGACAGACGATCAGACAGACGGACATGGCTAATTTGACTTAAAATTACTCAAGGAGCCAGAATATACATACTTTATGGGGTCTTAGATGTTTAATAAAAAAGTTTCACACGAAATGACAAACTTACAAACCGTGTGCCGAGTTAATAAAGCATGCCTGTTTTCAACAAGCACGACCGACAGACTCTAGAATTGCTAAAATATCGAAAAATATTTAGTTTTTATACATTTTTGGCCCTAGGTGCCAAACTGTATAGAATAATTGCCTTTGTTTATAGCCTTAATCTACTTCAGTGCGGTCATGCCAATAGTAAATAATTTTCCCTTTTTGTAGGGATTTTTTCAGAAAAGCTCAAGCGTAGGGAAAAAGCACAGATATTTTACTTTAAGGCAAATGTAGGGAATTTTCAAAATATTTAGATGTGTTCTATTTAAAAGTCGTTTTTAATAAGTTTTTTGTAGTAAAAGAAATATGTATATAAACAATTCAATACAAATACTTTTCTAAAAAACAGAATTCTATAGGAAAATTATAAAAAATTGGATGAAGAGTGTATTAAAAAGAACTTCAAAACAATATCGTATTCCGTTTTCGATTTGCAGAACACCACTGAATATCTCATTTTCAATATATAGCCTAGTACTCTGTTCAACATTTCACGTGAAATGCTGTCAAAACTCATATGAAAAAAACTTGTGCACTTAATTTGTGAAAAAGTTGCGAAATGTTTCTAGCAACATTTTTTTTACAACTGCGAAATAATATAAGCTGCACTTATTTCACGTGGAATTTTAAGCAAATGAAAAAAGTTTAAACTTAATATTAAAATGAGAACTGCAAAACATAAATAACACAACCGGTGACAGGTTTTTATCAATATTTAATTTTATTTTTACTTAATTTTTTATTTAAAAAATACTTTTTAGTAAAATACATGTGGGTCGCATACTTTGAAAGATTAAAAACGTCAAATTGTGCAAACTCTCGAGATAGGTAACATTGATACATGTCAAATTTTTCGCATGAAATGAAAGATGTTGCTGAGCATTTTTCACAAATTGGAACAGAGTACTAGGCTTATTGTGTAAAAATACGGGAATATTCGTCTTATTTTCATTTAAAAATTAAAATTTTTCATAAGCTCATACAACAGCATTTAAGTACAAATGCAGTAATTGTTTTTAACAGAAATCCTTTACTATGAGTCCTAACAGCCTGGCATTCGTCAAGAAATTTCAAAATCATGTAACCGATTATTCTTCGCACCCTAATTTATAATTAGGACGCGAAGAATATTCGGGTTCGCATTTGCAAACTATTCTCTTATTTTTGCTATTTGCATTGGCACTCACATTCGCTAAACTGTATGCGAATATTAAAAGCGAATATCTAGAGAATGAAATTTCTACAAAGACCTTCTAAACTAGGAGAAATAAAACAATACAATTTTGAATATTTAAAAAAATTTTAGTAAAAAATTTAGGATATATTCTTAAAGGAAATTTTTTTTTATATTTTTTTTTCAGAGGAACTGAAATAAATATTTTTTTAAAATTCTACAGAGTCTTCCTTTATTCGGTACCGAGCTTGCTAAAAATGATTAGATAAGTATTCTTGAAAAATGTTAAGTTCTTTAAAAAGAACAAAAGATAAGGAAATGAAAAATAAAATACGAAGTTTGACTATTTCTTTTCTCTAGATGAATGGATATATAGATGCATTTCTGCCAAAAAGAAAAATTTAAATTTGTTACACAGTGTTATTTTTGAAATTTTATATGTGTATGTATAGCATTTACATATTTATTTTGGTTTTGTTTATTTTTCATAATAAATGCTTTAATTAGAATATTTACAAAATGTTAACAAAATATGTATTTGTTTGCGTCTTACTAAAAACAAGAAATTTTTAACGTAGGGAAAAGTGTAGAAAAAATTTTTATTTGGTTGTAGGGAAAAAAAGTGATTTTGTTAGACACGTAGGGATTCTTTGAAATTTCTACTGGGATTTCTGCTCGGTGAACACTAGGGCTGCGCAAAAGATCCTTTGGGTCGCGGTGCTTTTGGGCTTTACATAATAATAATGTAAGTGTAAAAATTAAAAAATGTTCAGTAGTGACATTCATTTGCGAAGTTGATAATTTCAAATTTAGTCATCGGAATGTCATAATGTTAAATACATTCAGGGCTATTAAATCAGTGCAAGTTAAACTTTCTTTTCGGTTTTAAATGTGCCTAAGCTAACAAATCTATTAATCAGTTAACATTTTGTTACGAAAGTAATTTTATTATTATTTTCATATTAATGCGAATGAAAAAGCAAAATTATAAATTGAAATTTGACTAAGAATACACATTCGAATTAATATGAAAATGTTACTCAACATGAGAACTTAAATTCCAAGATTCTATTTGTTGAAAGAAAATTTAGTTAAGAATTAGTTTTATTTATTAGTTATCTTGTTCTTATTAGTAGATTTGTGTTTGTTAATTATTTTATTAGTTTAAATTATTATTGTATTAGTTATGCACATTTCTAGTGTAAAAATCACTGTACATAATTTTCTAGTAGTGTTAAAATTGTTATGCAATATTGTATATCAACCCCACTGTAGTTTACAAATTGTATATCTATATATATAAAATTGTAACGATACTGACTGACTGACTGACTCACTGATTCATCATCGCAAAGCCTAATCGCCTAAAGCTAAGAACTTGAAATTTGGACCAGGAGTTAATCTCTCCCCAAATCGATCCGCTAAGACGGGATTTTTGGAAATTCGAATGTTTAGGGGGTAAAAACGGGTAAATTCGATTACCTTATATCTCCAAAACTGAAAGATACAAAACAAATGTAATACATACCGTTGTTCTAAAGAAAAATAAGCGGACAGGTGTCTAGTACTTTTTTGGAAATTCAGCCCTTTTACGGAGTAAACGGGTAAAACCTGCATTTTGGTACTTTTTTGTCCCCCCATCTATCTTTTAAGCTTATCAACATAGAAATTCGTACGTTTAAGGGGTGAAAAGCGTAACTATTTTTGGTACTTTTTTTAAAAAAAAATTTTCTTTATTCATTGAAATATACGTATTAAATTATGGGCTCCCACTATATTATTGGAACATTTTTATGCTTCAATGGGAAGAAAAAAGTACCAAAAAGGGAAAATACGGGAAATGTAATTCCATGCTTTAGCTTTTGCTTCTAAAACTGGAATTTTTTTTAATTATCGTTAATATTGGACCCAGAAACATAAACTTCAACTTGCAATGTCCTGATTGGATAAGAACTTATAAGGTAACTTTTTGGTACTTTTGTTCTTCAACTGGTACTTTTTGAATTTCCGCTAGTATTGGACCTAGAAACATAAAATTAAACATTCAAGGCTCTCAGTTCATGAGAATTTGTTAGATTGATCTTTTTGGCACTTTTTCGGTCTTTTTTTAACTTTCCTTAATAAACTGGTACTAATTGAATTTCCGTTATTACTGGACCTAGAAACATAAATTCAACATTCAATGTCCTGAGTGGATAAGAATCTATAAGAGGGAAATTTGTGGTACTTTTTTATTTTCCCTAGAAACATAAAATTGAACATCCAAGGTCCTGAGTAAATAAGATTCTGTTAGAGGGATCTTTTTGGTACTTTATCGTTCTTTAACTGGCACCTTTTTTTAATTTTCGTTAATATTGGATCTACAAACATAAAATTAAGAATACAATGCCCTGAGTGAATGGGAATCTATAAGAGGGGCTTTTTGGTAGTTTTTGAATTTCCGTTCAAATTGGAGCCTAGAAACATTAACTTTGGCGAAGTAGCGGGTTAAAATTAGATATAGTCATTATTATAACTAAAATAAACGATTATGAGCTGTTAAGTTTGGATTTATTAGCCATTAGTAGTGTGAAAGTTTTTTTTCAATTTTTTTCAGTTGAATTTTAAAATTCGAGGTTCAGGTTGGATATTAGTATTCGTGTTCGACGAATATTGGCGCAGATATTCGTACTCTTTATTACTACTTTATACTACTTTATGGTAAAGCTCTTTAACTTCTAAAGACAACAGCTTACCAAGCACTTTTTATTAAATTTGTTTTAAAAAATTTTGTATACCTGAAATTTTTTATGACCGATTTGGTCAAAATTATCCAAAATAATGCAGTTGACCTGAAAGAGTGTTTATTAGTCTTCAAAGACAGTAAATATTAAATTATATTGTAGTGGGTGGATAGTAAAAAGTGTCAGGAAAATAATAAAAGGTAAGGTAAGTATTTCTGAGCACTTCTGCCGCATTAACCGAGCACCAAAATGCCCCTTTTGAGAAATAAAAATTAAGGATAACACTTGTATGAAGTTCTTAGTCAAATTAGAGACTATAAATAATCAAACAGGCAACAAGTGCCACTTTATGTTTTCAAATCAAAAGTCTGCTTTATTTTTGGGCTACAGCCCTTTTAATACTAAATCTAACAATACTATTTACTTACTCTAACTTATTGTAATAGTTATTAAATTCTAGTTCTCCCTGTCAGTACCATGGAATTATCTAGACCAGGGGTTTCCATTTCTTTGCACAATTGTGTACACCATTACTAACACATATTTTTATACTCTTTAATTCAGTCGTCGATGTGACTTCGACAAGTGTACATGTCTAGCGGATGCTATATTATTTTCTTTAAGCTTACACTCAAAAAATATTGTGCGGTCAAAAATGCTTTTGGTAACATCCAATGCATTGCGTGCAATTTTAAGACCTTAATGTAGAATAATGTAACATTTCATAAGTTTACATGCAAAGCAAAGAACTATGTAAAATGGTAATTATTTGAGATTTAAAAGCAATTTTTAATATTTCAGATAAAAAATTTCAAAATGTCTAACAGTCCTATGTGGAAGAAGCTGATAGTAACATTTATTATAGGTTTTATTTTACATACGTATATGGTTTCGGTTGTTAAAATTTTACAGCACTTTTTTATTTTTTCTTATGTAATACTAAAAACTATTATTATAAATTATTATCTGATCACTAATTCCACTAACACCGTGGTAATAGTTATAAAACAGATTACCCAGTTTTGGTGTTTAAAAATATTAATGTGTTCTTATAAAAAGAATTAAGAACTCTGCTAATTTTTTCTTGAGTGTGATTATACATTATGCTGTTAAAAAAAAATTATATATGTATTTGATGATACGTCATTTTTAATTTTGTAAATAACTAAAAATTGTATAAAAATACATATGTAACGTGAATCCTAATCAACAAAAATTTTAAATTTTCAAATAATATCTACATTGTTTTGCATTTAAGCTAACGATATGTGTTTTGTTTCTAAAAAAAATTCGTTGATGCCTGTAAAAGGGTGCCTTTTTCTTTCGTTAAAAAGACGTACCTAAATGCAGAAATTATTAAGAAAAAAATAGCCACAAGAATTTGTTGGTATTTTGTGCGTGTAAAAATATTTTTGTTTCTGTACCAATCGCATCGGTGGGTTTTTTTTCTTTGAAAACACTTTTCTTAAGTAATTTTTATTCGATGCGTAGACAGCGAATACACTATTTTTGAGTCAATGTTTACTTTAGAAACATTTTATGGAAATGTAACTGGTACATTGTTGTATTATGTTGTCATAGAAAAGCTTCTTTCCATTGTAGACATAAACAAATTTGCTGGAGTCTGCGCAGATGGAGCCAATGTAATGTTGGGCAAATATAATGGGCTTATAGGCCAATTAAAAAAACACGAATTTGCAGTTCATAATTTTCACTGCATAATTCATCAGACCGCTCTTGCATCGAAATTCATAAATGATACCCCAGCTATGAAGACAGCAGAGGATATAATAAATAAAATTCGAGGCGTACATCAAGCGCTTACCCACCGATGTTTACAGAAGTTCGGTGGCTAAGTCGCGGTGATTGCCTGAATAGACTTTATGATTTAAGAGAAGAAGTTCTTCAGTTCCTAGAAACTGAGAAATTAGAACAAGTTTTAGTACAGTGTTTAAAAGACAATAACTTTATTTTAGACTTAGCTTTTTTGGCAGACACGACAAGTATGTTAAATGAACTTAATTTGGAATTGCAACGAAAGGAACGCAATATATACGACTTGTCAAAAATCATTCACAATTTTAAAACAAAACTTTCTCTAATTTTTTCCCAAATTAAAACTGGTGATTTTTCCAATTTTTCAAAAACTTCACTTGTTTATAGAAATCTTGAAATCGACAAAAGATATGAATATGCCGAAATATTTGAAACACTTTTCAATAATTTTCAAGACATGTTTTAAGATTTTGTAATTTTACAACCGCTATTAGATCTTTTCGAAAACCCTTTTCGTTGCGATGTAAGCAACTACGAATTTGATATTCAATCAGAACTAATCATACTACGAAGCGAAGTAAATGCTCCAGACGGAAATAATATTGTAAAGTTCTGGAAAGATTTGGATGGCGAGTTCTATCCTGAACTAAAAAAAAAATTCATTTAAGTGCCTCTCTTTATTCGGCACTAGTAACCTATGCGAACAAATTTTTTCGGATTTAAAATTTATTTGTTCTAAGCAACGTAATAAATTAAGTTCATCCCATTTGAAAAGCATTCTACTATTACGAAACTGCCATAAAAGTATAAATTTAGAAGATTTTATTTTATAAGTTGTATAACACAAGGAAACAAAATAACACATTTTTTGTGTTGATAGAAAATTTGTAGCAGTTCTTTACCAATTCAATGTCGTTGATTTTAAAACTGCACTTTTTTTTCTATCAGCTGTGAGTTGCGTGCAATATTTATATTTTATGAATTCTTAAAACCTCAAAATCTTTAATTGTTTTACAATTGTTTGATAAGATATTTGAAACTGATTTAGAGTCAAAAAGCTTCCGAATAAAAAAGGGCAGTTTTAAAATAAGCGACATTGAATTGGTAAAGAATTGCTAAGTGTTAAGCTTCGTACAGACGGTGGTCAGATCATACAATAATTGAAGGTCTGGCAATGTGTTGACAATATACTGCCAAAGAAATATTACCATCAATATAAATTGTCAGTTCACACGATTGTAACATACAATTTCGAATTGGTCAAAAAACGGGCGATTTATGAGCATACGTAAACATTAATATATATTAGGGTGGGGGCGATTTGTAAGGACAAAAATTTGTCGATATTGTGCCATCGATTTTTCGATAGCTTTTAATATGAGGAAAAAAAAGTTCCACGACAACTTATCAAAAAAATTATTTTCGAGGCGCCCAAATTAAATTTTTTTTACTTTTTCTTTACTTTTATTTTTAAGGTTATTTTACTAGGTAATGAAAAAAATATGCTGCTTTAAAGTTTTTTAAATATTACCTTTCCAAAGTTAAGTTGTATGCTAAAAACGATGGACATAGCATGTTTTCCAAAAAATGTTTTTTTTGAGGATTTGGATGAGTTGACGTTCTAATTTGTTTAATGATATTGTTACGAAAGTAACTTCAGTCAATAATTAGTTGAATTTATTAGTTATTTTGTATTTGACAGTTATTTTATAAGTTTAAATTGTTATTGTATTAGTTATCCATATTTCTAATGTAAAAATCACTGTAGAATTTTATAGTACAAATGTAATGTTAAAATTGTTATGCATAATTGTACTTCAACCCCACTGTAATTTCTCGAAAATACGATTAATCCTTAAGGGGTCTGTACACTGTCAAGCATTTCTCATCAAGCGCTATGGTAGTATTAGTGAAAATGTGGTTGTATGTGTGACACCGACGATGCTGGATGGAAAATCAAAAAATTTAGATATGACGGCGAATATTACGTCCAGCACCAGTGTGGCCAGGTCAAAAAAATTTTACAGCTAAATCTGGCAATAAACGTGGTCAAAAATGGTGAAAATTATTTTAAAAATGCTGCAAATAATGCTAATATTTTTTAAAGATTTTTGTTAAAAATTCATTACCAGTACGACATTTTATTCGAAACCAAATACATTTTAGTGACTAATTTTTGAACGAAATTTAAATAAATGGTTATATTTAAGCAAATGACTAGATTTTGGTAAATCATGTGATACATATAAATTTGTAGCACAGGGGGTTAAGATTAAATGTTAAATTTATTGGGCCTTTAAACCTCTGATATATGAAAAATTTAAACGATTTATTTCTCTGATATACAAAATTTTTAGATCATTTTATTATTTATAGTTTAAGAAAAGTTGAAGCTTTAAAATATTTATTTCTTTAGCAGTTTAGAGCAAAAAAAATTTTTACACTATTGAATTTTTATCTAAATAGAAAGTGACATGTCCTTGTACTTTTATATCGTTTTTGCTTTCTCAGTATTTATTAATTTAATCTTCATATTTTAAATATTTAAATATTTAAATATATAATTCTGTCTCTCGCGCTCGTTGAAGATAGACGTGTTTTCTAAGCTCGGCATACGGTTTATTTTTTAATTTTTAAAACGTGATTATTGATTTGTGTATTTAAAAAGTAAATACAAGAAAAAGAAAAAAAAAATACATGTATGTACATACATACATAAACACACATTTTTTTATTCTCGGTGTTGATAAACAATAACAACATAATAATAAGAGCACAACTGTAAACAGTAAAAAAAAAAAAAAAACTCTTATGAGTGCAAACAGTAGAAATGCATATATCACAGTGAGTGTTAATGAAACAAATGCAGAAATAAAAAAAAGAATCGATGATAGCAAATACCTAACGGCTAAACCTATTACTCGCACGCGATCCCTCTCGCCGTCTGTATTTGGTAACACGGTTGATACAATAACAAATATAAAACCTGCTAGCGTTGCCTCAACAACAAAAACAATTTTAATAAGTGATGTAAATATTAACCCCCAATCAGGCATAATAGAAAACTCAGTATCACCTTCGGTGTCTAATAATACGGTTGATATTAATACAATAAAAAATATAAAACCTGCAAGCGGTGCCTCAGCGGCAAAAACGATTGTAATAAGTGATGAAAATATTACCCCCAAATCAGGCATGATGGAAAACTCAGCTCCACAAGTAAAAAGTGGTCAAAAGCCTCCAGTACAAGTAGGCATTGATAGGTACATAACAGTGCTTAAACGGGGTCGCAGCCCAACCTCTGCAGCAGTTGCTTCGGTCTCAAAAGTCTTAAAAGATGGTACAGCTGATAAAACAAGTTCTCAAAATCGATTTGCAATTCTGGATGAGGAATCTCCGGAAGCACAAAACGTTATCAAATCTTCTAAGCCACCGCCGATATATCTTAGAGAGCAAAACTCAAATGAACTAATAAAGAATTTGATCTCGGTAATAGGTGAAAATTCTTTTTATGTAGTTGCAATTAAGCGGGGTAGTATAAATGAGACAAAAATTCAAGTTAATCGTGAAGATGTCTTTCGTAAGGTAATTACGAAATTAGAGGCACTAAAAAAAAACTTTTATACATACCAACTGAAGAGCAGTAAAGGTCTCCAGGTAGTGATAAAGGGCATTGATTCATGCGTAGACCCAAGTGAGATAAAAACGTTTTTAGAAGAGAAGGGCTTCAAAATAAAAAACGTAATAAATATTAAAAATAGAGAAAAAAATCCCCAGCCACTATTTCGAGTGGAGTTAGAACCCGGCGACGTTAAGCTTAAAAAAAACGAAACGCATCCCATTTACAGTCTAAAATATATCCTGTATAGGAAAATAACGATAGAGGAGCCGCACAAAAGGAACGGTCCCGTGCAATGTTTAAACTGCCAAGAATTTGGTCACACTAAGGCATACTGCCATTTAACCCCTGTTTGCGTTGTATGTGGAGAGTTGCATGGTACAGCTCTCTGCGATAAGTCTAAAAACGACCCCAATGTAAAAAAATGCAGCAACTGTGGTGGTAATCACACTGCCAACTATAGAGGATGCCCTGTATACTCTATAGTCAAGCGCTCGGTTGGACCGAAACCTAATCCCCCTCAAATGCATGTATCACATCAAGTTAACACTAATGACATTCAAGTGCCGCAGCCTAGTAATAACAGAACATCCTACGCAAACGTCCTAAAATCAAACCATATTCCAATTCAAGGTGATTTGCCAAATAATGATGAGACTCCAGTTTCTAATTTAAGTCGTCTAGAAAAAACCATGGAAACACTAGTGCAAACAGTAACTAACTTTACGAACACAATGGGTAATATGATGCAGGAAATGTTAAGAATGCAATCGATGTTATTGCAGGCTGTACTAAACAAGCCATGAATTGTTTAAAAATTTGTTTTTGGAACGCAAACGGCATTCACCAACATAAAAATGAACTAGAATACTTTCTTAAAAGTAAACAAATTGATGTAATGATGGTTTCTGAAACTCATTTGACCTCAAGAAATGCGTTTAAAATTAATGGTTATATATTATATGATACCAAGGACCCTCGAGATAGAGCTTGTGGAGGCTCTGCTATTTTGATAAAAGCCCGAATCAAACACTACTTAATGTGTGATTATCATGAAGATTATCTGCAAGCAACGAACATTTGTGTTGAAGAGCTAAATCGAAACTTAGTACTTTCATCATTATACTCTCCACCTAGATTTTCAATATCAGAAACCCAATATTATAAATATTTTAAATCATTAGGACCCTGTTTCCTAGCCGCTGGCGATTACAACGCTAAACATACCTTCTGGGGGTCACGGCTCATAACACCAAAGGGTCGTGTTTTGTACAATACAATGTCTAAAATGGATTTAAATGTGGTCGCGAGTGGTCAACCAACTTATTGGCCTACTGATCAGCAAAAAATTCCAGATGTCATCGATTTTGGCGTGGTTAAAAACATCCCCGCAGAAACGATTCATGTTGAAGCTTCTTTAGAATTATCTTCTGATCACACACCTACACTTCTAACTATAGCAAACCCTAATAGAATTGTATCTCCGTGTGGATACTTAGTGACGTCAGCAACACAAATAAATTGGTTAAAATATAAAAAATATCTCAGTACCCACTGCACTGAAAATATTCCGCTTAGAACACCGGAGAATGTGAATCTTTCTATTGTAAATTTTGACAATTATCTCAAACTAGCTGTTCAACATTCTAGCATAGCCCGCAAAAACATCAAAAATAGTAAAATATATTCTACAGATGTCGAGCGTCTCTTGACTGAAAAAAGGAGAGCTCGAAGGGAGTGGCAATTGCACAGATCCCCTCAACTTAAAAATTTACTAAAAGAGTGTACAAAAAGGCTAAGAATCTTACTGCAGTCTCAAAAAACGGCTTCTCTGGAAAAATATCTTAAGGAACTTGATGCAACTCCTCAATCTGACTACTCATTATGGCGTGCAGCTAGAAATCTAAAAAGACCAGTTATCACTAAACCGCCATTAAGAAACTTAAATGGAAGTTGGGCACGAAATGATATAGAAAAAGGAAATATTTTTGTTAATCATTTGAAAACCGTATTTACCCCTCATACATCTTTCGATACTGCGGTCGAGTTATCACCTGTTGTTGTTAGATCAGCTGTTCCACTAAGATTTGAGATAAGAGAAATCGAAAAGGCTATTCATGATTTAAACCCCAAGAAAGCCCCTGGTTTTGATAACATCAGTAACAAAATGCTTTTGGAGCTACCCCGCATAGCAAATAAAATTATTCTACTAATTTTTAATGCTATTTTACGCCTTGAATACTACCCACAAGAGTGGAAAGTATCTTTAGTTACCATGATACCTAAACCAGGAAAGGATCCCACAAAAGTTGAGTCATATAGACCTATAAGCCTATTGTCTAATATATCAAAGCTATTTGAGAAACTACTAGTGTCAAAATTAACGCCGATTTTAAATGAAAACAGATGTATTCCCAATCATCAATTCGGTTTTAGAAGAAAACACAGCACAATTGAACAAACTCATCGAATAGTAAATGTCATAAGAAAAGCCTTTGAAGAAAAAAAATATTGCTCTGTACTCTTCATCGATGTGTCTCAAGCTTTTGATAAAGTCTGGCATAAAGGGTTACTACTGAAGTTGCAGCAAAACTTACCAGCAAACATACACAAGCTGTTAGAAAGCTACTTAGTCGGGCGTCATTTTATTATTAAAGAAGGCGATTTTTTAAGTTCTCCTCAGCCAATTAACGCCGGAGTCCCACAAGGCAGCATCCTGGGCCCTCTATTATACTTAATGTATACTTCGGACTTGCCAACAAACAGCTACACCCATACCTCAACATTTGCGGACGATACAGCTTTTCTAAGCGTACACGCAAATTGTCAAGAAGCATCTCGTTACTTACAGGATCACATATTTGAACTGGCAAGGTGGTTAAAACAATGGAGGATAAAGATCAATGAGCAAAAATGCGCACATATAACATTCACATTGCGTCGGGAAACATGCCCCCTATTAAAATCAATAATCAAATAATACCCCAACACTCGCATGTAAAATACCTCGGTATACATCTAGATCGGCGTTTAACGTGGAAATGGCATATAGAAGCTAAATTAACTCAAATGAAACTAAAAGCAATTTAAATAAATTGGCTTATTGGAAGAAATTCTGTTCTCAGCCTCGATTGCAAACTTCTACTTTACAACTCTATTTTAAAGCCAATTTGGTGCTACGGTATTCAGTTATGGGGCACTGCCTCGGCTTCTAACATCGAAAAAATTTAAAGGCGCCAAAATAAACTTCTTCGAATAATCACAGCCACCCCCTGGTACGTCAAAAACTCAAATATCCACAAGGATCTCAATGTACCATTAGTAAAAACTATGATAACGAAATATGCAGTAAAATATTTAAAAAGGCTGGAACTGCACCCAAACCCATTAGCACGAAATATTTTAAATTATGGCGGCCACACTCGATTAAGAAGAAGAGACACTGCAGCACTCACCCAATCAGATGAGCGGTAAACACCTACATATGTGAACAGAAACCGTGATGACGAAATCTTTTTTGTCCGGCACTGGCAGGACATAAATCAAATATTAGGTTAAGATTTGATTAATTATTGTTAGTTCATATTTAGTATATGAAGATTCAATAAATAAATACTGAGAGAAAAAAAAAAATATATTTTAAATATAAACTAACAATAACACTGTGCAAGAAATTGACACTTTTTTTCGTGACAAGCTGGGCACCTAGCGCTTTAACATAATTCGGGTACGCTGAATCCAGTGGTGCCCGCGGTTTTTTAAGATTGGCTCTGGTTTTCGAGATATACAGTTATTTCGAAAATGGAGGAGGTTGCACAACACATGTTCACGTAACTCAAAAACCATTTAGCTAATTGAAAAAACTTAAAAAACAGAAATTCAGCAAAAAAATTACCTTTAAGAAAAGTAAAACTTCTTTCTAATATCCGCAGTCATTTTAGAAACATAATTTTTTTTTGGAAAAAAAAATAATTTTTTTATATTTGTATGGGAGCCCCCCTAAGTGATGGTGATATAGGAAAAGTATAATTTGAGAAAATGTTAAAAACAAAAACTAATGGAGGTCAGTCATACATTTTATCCCCCTAGGGGCGACTCCTGGGCATTAATGGGACTTTTTCTTAATATATTTCTAGTCTGCATTGAACATTTTGTATGGAAGCCCCCTTAAGCAATGGAGATAGCGGGTGGGTATGTTAGAAATAAATGATTGAAATGAAAAATAAAGTGAGGTTGGTCATACATTTGACCCATCTAGGGGCATCCTATGCGCTGCAGGGCCCAAATTTAAGAATTTCATTAAACGGCCATATTTGTATGGGAGCCCCCCTAAGGGGTGGAGATATATTGCAACTATGTTTTAAGAAAATGTTAAGAACAAAAAACATTGGAGGTCGGTCATACATTTTATCTCCCTAGGAGTGAATCCTAGGCCTTAGACACAAATGATGGGAATGAAAAATAAAGTTGCGCTGGTCATACATTTGGCTCGTCTAGGGGTATCTCAGACGCTGCAGGTGCAAAATTTAAGGCTAGGGCTCTACGCGTATAAAAAACAAAGTTCCAAACAAAATAAGCTATAAGTGATTAAAATCTGTCTACAACTTTTGAATTTCGGTTTTTTAAGTTTTTTCAATAAGCTGAAGCGTTTTTGAGTTACGCGAACATATGTTGTGCAACCTCCTCCATTTTCAAAATAACGGTATATCTCGAAAACCAGTGCCAATCTTAAAAAACCGCGGGCAGCACTGGATTCAGCGTACTCGAATTATGTTAAAACGCCATGTGCCCGGCTAGTCTGTTTTTTCAACTATCATAGTGTAATTAATCAAATCTTATCCTAATAATATCCTAATAATTAATAATGTCCTGCCAGTTCCAGACAAAAAAATTTCGTCATCAGGGTTTCTGTTCACATATTTAGGTGTTTATCGGTCTTCTGATTGGGTGCTCTAGGTGTATGCCGAGTAAGTAACAAGATGATTCATGACAGTTTTCATGTGCACTTAGAAAAGCTGTATCATCCGCAAATGTTGAAGTTTGGGTGTAGTTGTGTGTTGGCATGTCCGAAGTATAAATTAAGGCCCTAATCATGTACAACGCAGCGCAACGCCAAACAATAACATTGAAAGCACAAACAATGTCATAAATATTTTGTAATTTTGTTGTTGCTTTCAACAGAAATTCATGTACCGTTTTAAAATTTTCAACGACACAAGCAATGGAGCGTTTGAAATTTTAACACGCAATGTGAATTTCTGTAGAAAGCAACAACAAAATTACAAAATATTTATAACATTGTTTGTGCTTTCAATGTTATTCTTTGGCGTTGCGTTAGTTCTGTGGCGTTGCGCTGCGTTGTACATGATTAGGGCCTAAATAAAATAGAAGGCCAAGGATGCTGCCTTGTGGGACTCCAGCGTCAATTGGCTGAGGAGATCATAAAAAATCGCCTTCTTTAATAATAAATTTACCACCGACTAAGTAGCTTTCTAATAGCTTGTGGGTATTTGCTGGTAGGTTTTGCCGCAATTTATGTAATAAGCATTCATGCCAGACTTAATCAAAACTTGAGACACACCGATGAAGAGTGCTGAGTATAGCTAGGAACACAACTGGGACGAACGACGAATTTTTGGCCGCGAATATTCGTCTCCAAAAATAAAACATATTGGTGTTAATGAAAATACACACAATAATAGCGTCCGGCGAAATTCGTCATACGCGGCGTCTTTGCAATAGATTTATTTCTATTTCATACGCCGGCGAACGACGAACAAATCAGTACCAGGTGACCATGTTTGGTTTTAGTTAAAAAGTATTTTAGTAAATAAAGTTACTTTTTACTTTAATAATTGTTTTTTTTTTATTGTATAACATCTAAAATAAATATACAAAGAATTTTGCTACAAAAATAGTGTTTAGTTGTATTTTTGATTATGTTTTAATTTTTAAGCATTATTTTTTTTATATGGTCACACTATTTCGCACTCTTTGCACAAACAGCACTCAACTTTCTCAATTATAAAAGCTGCTTCTTATTCGTCGTTATTGTGCTTCATACGACGAATTTACTCAGCAAATTTTTACTAAAAAAATCGTCGTGTGGGGCGAAATTCGTCGTTCGTCCCAGTTGTGTTCCTATCATAATATTTTTTTTCCTCAAAGGCTTTTCTTATGACATTTACTATTCGATGATTTTGTTCAATTGTGCT
Source organism: Pollenia amentaria (assembly GCA_943735925.1). NCBI lineage: Eukaryota > Metazoa > Arthropoda > Insecta > Diptera > Polleniidae > Pollenia > Pollenia amentaria. The sequence continues at coordinate 61,618,039 of OX031008.1, read as the reverse complement.
GTGCTTTCTTCTAAAACCAAATCGATGGTGTGGAATACATCTATTTTCATTTAAAATCGGTCTTAATTTTGATACTAGTAGTTTCTCAAATAGCTTTGAAATATTAGATTATAAGCTAATAGGTCTGTATGACTCAACTTTTGTATGATACTTTCCTGGCTTTGGTATCATGGTTACTAAGCAAACCTTCCATTCTTGATGTTAGTATTCAAGGCGTTAAAAAGCATTAAAAATAATAAGAATAATTTTCTTTTCTATGCGAGGTAGCTCCAAAAGCATTTTATTACTGATCTTATCAATACCAGGTGCCTTCTTGGTGTTTACGTCACAATTAGCCTTTTATATTTCCCTTATCCCAAAACGTAGGGGAAAAGCTTCCATAACAATAACAGGTGGTAACTACGTTTTTCAAATGATTAGCAAACAGGTTTCCTTTTTCAATATCGTATAAACCACCATTCAAGTTTCTGAATAGTGATTTAGAAATAACTGGCTTTTTGAGATTTCTAGCTGCACGCCATAATGAGTAGTCTGATTGGGAGTTGCATCAAGTTTCTTAAGATATTTTGCCAGGGAAGCCGTTTTATGAGACTGCAGTTAGCCTTTTTGTGCACTATTTTAATAAATTCTTAGGTTGAGGGGATCTGTGCAATTTCCACTCTCTTCGAACTCTTGTTTTCTCAGTCAAGAGCCGCTCGACGTCTGTAGAATATATTTTATTATTATTGATTTTTTTTTGGAGGGTTATGCTGGAATTTTGAACAGCTAGTTTAAGAAAACTGTCAAAATAAACAATAGCGAGATCCATATTCTCCGGTGTACTAAGCGGATGCCGTTTGCGAGCCAAAAACAAATTTGTAAACAGTTCATGGTTCGTTTAGTACAGCTTGCAATAACATAGATTGCATTATTAGCATTTCCTGCATCATATTACCCATTGTGTTCGTGAAATTATTTACTGTTTGCACTAATGTTTCTATGATTTTTCTAGACGGCTTAAATTAGAAACTGGAGTTTCATCATTATTTGGCGAAGCACCTTGCATTGGCTTATGGTTTGATTTTAGGACGTTAGCGTAGGAGGTGCTGTTATTACTAGGGTGCGGTACGTGAATGTCATTACAGTTTACTTGATTTGTTACCTGCGGGAGATTAGGTTTCGGGCCAACCGAACGCTTGACGATAGAGGATGCAGGACATCCTCTATAGTTGGCGGTGTGATTACCGCCACATTTGCAACATTTTTTTACATTGGGGTTATTTTTGGACTTATAGCAAAGAACTGTAACATGTAATTCACCACGTACAACGCAAACAGGGGGTAAATCCCAGTATGCCTTTGTATGACCAGTTTAAACATTGGACGGGACCATTTCTTTTGTGCGGCTCCTCAATCGTGATTCTTCTGTACATAATATATTTCAAACTATAAATGGGGTGTGTCTCGTTTTTTTAAGCTTAACGTCGCCGGGTTCTAACCCTACTCGAAATAGTGGTTGGGGATTTTTTTTCCTATTTTTAATATTTGTAACGTGTTTTATTTTGAAGTCCTTTTCTTCTTAAACTGTTTTTATTTCGTTTTGGTCTTCGCATTAGTCAATGCCCTTAATCACTACTTGAAGACCTTTACTGCTCTTCAGTTGGTATATGTAAAAGTTTTATTAAGTACTTCAAATTTAGTAACTACTTCGCGAAAATCATCCTCATGATTTACCTGTTTTGTATGTCTCGTTTATGCTTCCTCGCTTTATTGCAGCTACATAAAAAGAATTTTCACCTATCAACGAAATCAAACTCTTTATTAACTCATTTGAGTTCGCTCTCTAAGATACATATGTATATCGGGGGTGGCTTAGGCGATTTGATAGTATTTGGTGTTTTTATATCATAATAATATTTATTAATAATAATATTTACAATCAACGTGATAAGGTCATTCTAATCATTATTCCCTGAATATTCTATTTTTTTTTTTTTACAAGACAGGTAAGATGTTTGTTAACATAAGAATTGTCCATTTTCATACAAAATTTCATTTTTGGTACAACTATTTTTAGTCAAAATTTATTATAATTTATTTAGAAAAATCATTAAACCTATTCGTATAAATTTTTAAAATAAATAATGCTAAAAAAGCTAAATATATTTTCCAAAAATGCTAAATAAAATGCCAAATGCTAAATGAAAATTTTGCAGCTAAATAAAAATTTTTAATGCTAAATTTAGTTGCAAAAATGTCAAAATGGCCACACTGTCCAGCACACGTACACGAGTGAATTCGCCTGCATGACAAGCATTTTGACCGTGTACAGACCCCTTTAAAGTATATTTTAGTTTATTGAGGTTTAATAGCACAATTTGAATTCAGCCATAGTATTAATGTAGATAACTATAAATGCATAAGTTTAATTAACAGAATAGACGTTAGGGTTCGAACATTCTAGAGCCATCTAGACGTCAGGGCTCGAACAGAGTATAAATAGATTCGCAAAAGATGGCATGAAGTCAGTATTAGTACAAACATTATGCTTTAAACACATTCGAGACAGCAGACTACCGACTTTAATATGTCAACAATAGAATACATGTGTGTATATGGAAATGATTATTTTAACGACGACACGGCTAAATGGCTGCAGGTTGTTGTCTATGCTAATTTTGTCGTTGTAGTCAAATTAAACTAATTTCTATTTTTGTACGCTACAAAACAGAAAAAGTGCTGCTAATATAATCAAAAATTAGAAGAATTAGTGCTTTTAATATATAATAATAATTTTTTGGTTAAACAGTAAAGAACCGGATTGAATCAAGAATATAAGCGCGGCTCACCACCAAATCTATATTATTATTTCTTTTTAGTATCCTTAAAAGAAGTTATATAGGAAGATATAGGAAGAAGCCCATTTCAAATGCTCATACTTCTTGACTGACTTTTTTACTAAATTTGCTTTATCTTTAAATTATGTCGATAAATTAATAATTATTTAACAATAATATACACATGTTACCAAAGTTATTAGGACTTTGATTAATAAAGTTTTTCTGTATTGCGGGTTTCAAATATTTCAAATATTTACATATTACTATATTTCAATATGTAACAAGTGCATAAACTATTACCACTATATGTTTTAACTCAAACTTATAAACAAATTGTGAAGTTTTCCAAAATAAAATTTTTTTAACCCTAATAACTTAAAGATTTTATATGATGGAGTTTCTAAAAATATAGCATACAAAAACTTGGGGTGTTCTCTATAACATATTATATTTGAGGAAATATTATTATACATATCGACAAAATTTTAAGATAACTCCTCTTAAGGGGTTAATAAATCGGTATATTTAATACATTATATGAAATGTGTTTCGAAAGACTTTATTATGATACCAATACTTTAAAGATTCAGATTATATTTTTCTTCCTATACTATTGATAAAGTGCTCTGAAACATTTACGACCTATAATTCATAAACTTAGTGCGTTGAACCAAAAAATTACAGTAAAATCGCGATACAGTAATCTTGCGGTCAAGTTAACCAAATTTTAGCGATTCTGTGCCGCTCTAAACGTTAACTCTAAGTTAACTTTTCAGATCGTATTAGTAAAAGTATTGATTTGTACAAACGATAACAAATTAGATTAAATTTTAAGCTGAAAGTTGAGAGTTTAAACAAAATTGAGAAATAGGTACATTAAAGAAAAACTATCGGCGTTGTATTATTGTATATCTGAAGTTGCCATCTCAAAAATAAAAACGAAACGTCACAAAATTTTCGAAGCTTGAAGAATACATAGGAAAAAGCATACAGGAAAACATTACATACACCAAAATATGCCGATCTTAAAGCAAGTTTGTACAAATGTTTTCTTGAAGCATCGAAAACCTAATTGCGCAATCACTGTTCTAATTTCAATATCAATAGCTTAGCGCGAGTTCGTGTAACTGCAACCTGAAAAGACAATAATGTCAGTAATGGATGGCTGGCAAATGTTTAGAAAATACCCAGAATTCGCTATCTGAAAATTTTTGAAGAACTAATTTTCTGACAAACGTCATATGTAGCACCTAACACATAATACATGACTGATTGTATAATTATTAATTATAAATTGTAGCCGGTACAAATTAGATCTAAGTTTCTTTTTTGTATAGATGACAACTAAGTCATTGCAAAAAATATAGGTACATATGTTTATTATTGCAATTTTTTACAATTTAGAAAAGTTAATAAATAAGACGAAAAAGTTAACAACCCTTAGGACATTTCAGTTTACTTTTTCGCGATTATACTGTATATTAGGATTTTTTTATCAACCTGCCATGAAGATGATATTCTTTATTATGAGTTCCAAAAATAATAAAATTATAATATTTTAAATGTTTTTTGATAAATTCATTTGTTTTTACGTTAAAAAATTTTTCATAAATAAGTATTTATATTTAAATTAAGTTTGTGTACGAGTCTGCAATTATGCATGTTGTTAAATTTATAAAATTAAAAATGATAGTGGCACCACTGAAATGTAAATACATAAGCGGAGTTCAGTGTTTTGTGCATATGGTCTTGCGAAAGAGCAAGTGCAAAATTTCATAGCTTTTTTATGAAATCTAACGGGAACTCTGTGTATTTTGTTGTTGGATTCAACAAAAAAGCTATGATATTTTGCATTTGCTCTTTCGCAAGACCATTTGCACTTCACACTGAACTCCGCTATAATAAAAAACACAGCTGTTTAAATTTTTTCAATTGTAGATGTGCATAATGCTTTATCAGTCTTCATAGTAGTGCTTTAAGAACAGTAAATTAAATTTCCTTTAATTAGGCTTTAAATGCTTGCTTATATGTATTTTCGTATTTTTGTCGTATGTTACAATTAATGGTTTAAAAAATTGATATCATTAGATGTTCGCTTTAAATATTCGCATACATTTTAGCGAATGCAAGTAAGCAAAAATAGGCGAATAGTTTGCAAATGCGAATCCGAATATTCGAATATAAAGACTTCTATGAGACTTACTTTTATTTTCATCACAGATGTAAATTTTAAATTTTCACGTGCAGAGTAGTATATAATAGTTGTAGTTATGTAATCATGTAAACATGTTAATACAAAAAAATTATTATGTATAATATCCATTGTATATACATATGTACATACATGCATATGTATATAAATATGCACAATATTATACATACATATATATTTTTATTTGCAAGTATGTTGTATATATAAATGAAAAATTGGAATTTTAAACAGGAATAATAGTTTACTTACAAGTTCTGACATTTGTATTGAAATGACAAAAAGCTTGCTTAATAGCAAAAGCATTTTTAATGCAGCCAGGATACAGACTGTCCTTTGTGCGTTCTTCCGTTTTTATAGCTGTGTTTTTCACTGTATAATGTTTCTATATTATTTCTTCGCAATGGGTGTTGAACGCTGAAATATGTATTTTGTTTTATTTCAATTAAAATTCTGCTGCTAATACTGTCACTGTTCTGCTACTGCAGTTGTCCACAGCCACTTCTCTTGTAAATAAAGATGATGCTAGTGATGACACTGACATAGGTACAACAAGAATATTCATTCAACAACAAAAACAATAGCACATGTCCTTGGAATTTAAACACAATACAATTAAATGATATTGTTATTTTGTTTTATTTATCTCGTTCTACACAAGCTCTCTTACTTACATAAGTCCACATATGTACATTCATACAAACATCGACAATTGTGTATGAGCATGAAAACACAAATTTCACTTTTGGTTTATTTACACGTATTTATGTATACATACATATATTCACACACACAGATATATAAATATATATAAGTATACCCTGCAAACAATTTCGATCGAAAAATAATCTAAATAGTTTCCCCATTTAGCAAAAACCTATCGCTTTTGCTATTCAATTCTTATTGATGTAGTTACATCGTTCGGGAAGAAGTGTCCCACTATGGTAATATTTAGTTTAAGAATCCACTTCGTGTCTATATTATATGACGAATTAGAGCGCTTTGGAAGTTTAATATCAATTAAATTTAGTAGTATCGCTGTTGGCTCCAAAAAGTACTCTTTTGAAGTTACATTTTTTCTTATTGTTCTTTATAATAAAAAAGTGGGTAATTTTACTGTTTATCTTTGTTTGATTTTGTAAGGGAAATCTAAGTAAAATATAAAGAAATGAGCTTAAAGTTAAACAAATATTAAAAAATCTACGTTACATTTAATCAAAATAGCTGTTAATGTTTAAAGTTAAGAACCTAATGTGGACAAATTTTGTTAAAGAAAACTACACAAAATCACAAATTTGTTCAAACACTAACTTTGTAAACTTTCATCATATTATAACTAGCATATCTTTTTATTGCAAATTTTTATTTACAAACTTTCTTCACTCAAAGTTATTGTTGATCTTCACTAGAAAAATTTAACAAAAACACTAATTTTCACACTAAAATTTTTAAAGTCATTAAATAAACAGACAGTTTAAAAAAATCACTAATATCCTTTAAAAAAGATAATTATCAAATTATTATTTTCAATTTCATTTACATTTGCTCTAAAAAAAATATGCATGAGAAATTATTAAAACTTTAACCAATCTAACCGAAGAATAAGTTTGGGCAGTTTTGTGCACTCATTTATACGTGAACATTTTTTTTTTCGGTAACATTTGGATTCCGCGGAGTCCCAATTTTAAGTACAATACTATAACTATTTCTATTTTCAAATATTAAAAATTTCACTCTATTTTACATAATTTTATATATTAATATTATTTTACACGCACGTGGCACCGATCACATGGCAACTTAAATACAAACTGTGCTCTTTTACGTATTTTGCTTTTGTAATATTCACTATTTAACAGCAAATCGTTGCGAAGTCAATATAATATGTGAAATATTCAATTGTGCCATTGTTGCAGTTGTATAACTGTTACAATTATCTGAACAACTCACTAAAGTGACGAAAAAGTATAATTTAAGAACTCATAATGCGATTCTACCGTATTTTGTTATTGTTTAATTCCGAAAAATCTACTGTTTAACTACCATATGTTACGAAGTAGTTAAAATTCGTAGACAATCGAAAAACACTCTACCAATTGCTTGGAGGGTATATACATATATGTATATATATATATTTATATATACATATATAAATATACATATAGTATGTACATTTACTTCAATAGTGACAACTCAATTGTTCGCTATGGTTTTCTTTATATTGTGTATAAAATTCATCTTGTTATCTTAAATATTTTCTCCCTTTAAAAAGAACGTGTCGTTATTTTTTGAGCAATGAGGTAAGAGCAATTTAAAAACTTTAAACGGCCTTATCTCGAAATGGGTTTTTTGAGTTATGTCACTATTGAAGTAAATATATATACATACATATATATATTTATAAATACTGTTTATACTTGTGAATGTATAAGATAAAATGTTTATTTTGTTCATAAATCAAAGATGTTAATACATAGTTTAATAGCACTCTATACTTTTGTTGTTTTTCTTCACAACCAAACACATAAATATATATACATATATGTATGTATGTACATATGTGTATGTTCATATATATATATTTAATTAAAACGCCCAAAATTATGCAACTGTTATTTTATTTATAATTAAACACAACAACGAACCAACAAATATCCCTTAATTATTAGCGAATTTTTAAATATTGAATATTGGTTTATGTAGTTATATTTTTAATTTAAATCAGGGTTTATATGCATGAAGAAGATATTTACATATACATACATATATGTATACATTTTTATTCAAAAGTTTTCATGATGTTCATATTTTAAAAAATATATTACTTCCGTACATGACGCACTAAAAATATTGTCAGTTATTTACATTAATGTTTAAATTGTTTACATTTTTAATTGAGTTTTTATTTACAAATTATACTATTTATTATCTTTGATTTTATTTTAAGTACAAGGAAAATTTATTAAGGGTTTGTTTTGCCTTTTCGTATAAAATGACTAAAGCACACTTTGCATCTTTGTTACCACCTTTTTCGTACAGTATGTAATCATCAACCCCAAAATGAACAAACATATTACTGTTGCGGCCATGGTCCAATTAGAAGGTCTGCGCGAAACGCCTGCTGATTTTTTGCAGAGTTGTGTTTTTCGTGCAAATGTTGTTGTAGCAATTGATTTTGACCTCTTAATCATTTTTTACACAAACAAATGCAGTTATTTTGGACATCTTCATCGTCTTTCACACCATCAAAATGCGTGTTGTTGCATTGTTGTGGTTGCGACATTGGCATAACATTAAATATTAATTCACAATGGCAGCAATATTATAACTGGTGTTCACAATAAACATTTATTTCACAAGCACACACATTTTTAATTAAGAATCCGTTTGCAAATAGTGTCCAGTGCCCATGTTCTGTAACTCCCGAGGCGAGAAACTTTTCGATTGAAATGTGAGAAATGAAACGAAAATGCCATAAAATGAAATAAGCAGCTGTTTTCCTTACTTAACTGCGTCTGTAATAACTGTCACGTAAGGAAATATCTCGCCAATATACTGAAAAAGTGTGTCTGTAAAATTTTTGTGAGAAAGTTCCCGCTTTGAACTGTCAAATAAACTCACGCATAAAAACGGGATGAGAAAAAATTTTAACACTAAAAAATAAATTAAAAATGCAAAATGCAATGAATATTAACACGGAAGAGATAAGTATTTTGTTCTTGGCAGATTTTTTCATTGTTTAATTATTTTGCTCTTAAATTTTTTTTAAAAATATACGAATGTTTTCAAAGCAATTTCTTCATCAACAAACCATAAAGTCGCACTTTACATATTTTGGTATAGCCGACGCACATAGGGGCTTTTTGCCAATCTAGCCGGACATTATTTTTTTTTTCTAGCTTATATTGCTTCTTAAAAGTTATTGAGTGACCCTAGATTGATGAAACTTGGCAGAAATATGTGTTATTGTCATATGCAGGTAAAGATCAAAAATACTTAAAATCGGACCAAGGGGGAAAAAGTTCCCCATAGAAAAACTAGTCCTACCTCCGAAAAATTCAATTTTTTTAAAGTTTTCCTATACTTTTGTTTGGCAAATACAACTTTTAACATCGGCAAAAATTAAAAACCCTAAAATTGGACCCACGAGATCGTAAAATTTCACTTTTCGCCCCGCCCTTTTTGTGGGCGGTTACATAAAATAATATTTAAAAAAAAAATGTAAATATTAAAAGAAAAAGGTTACTAACGCCTTAATTCTATAAAAATTAAATTTTTGAACTTTTATGGGCAGGGGGAGGTATCCCTCCTAACCCAACCCCCGGAACGACCCTGTCAAAAAAAAATTTTTTTTTGCTAATTTCCAAAAAATATTCATTTTTAAGATTTTATGTGACTTTTATGTATTTCATAGTATTTAATTTATATGAAAATAATTTATTTATTCGTAATTATAACTAATTTATAATAGTGACAACTAATTTTATTTAAAATAATAACTTATTTATTTACAATAACTTCTCTTTTGCACTAAGATGATGATGAGTGCCATGGTTCTTCTTCGTCTGTTTCTTCAAAATCCTCTTCCGAATCGGAATTCTCTTCAGAGCCAAGTACAGGTGGAAGCATAAAAGAAATTGCTTCTTTCGTAAAGGGTAATGACTTTTTTTTTTGGAGTTGGTCTTATGCTAGCAAGGATAAACCTTCTTATCGGCACCTCGGATTATTTCATATTGTTTTCGAGAAAGTTCAGCTTCTACAAATATTGAAAGAGCCTTTAGAGGGGTTAGCTGCTTTACTTTTTCCTCTTGTGCAGCTTTGTATGCTTTTTTTAACTTTGTTGCTCTTGTCGGAGAAGACACAATTTCTTTAAGCAGGCCAGAGGCATCTCTTTTTCCACACGTTTGTAGTTGTGTTTGGGCAGCATGCATCAATAAATCAGCATCGCATTGAGTTCGCAAGATTTCAGTTTTTCTTCTCTTACTTCTTTCGGTCAATTCAACGAACGGCTTTTGCAGTCGATTTGAAGACGAACTCCCAAATATAGGTATTGTCACTTTTCCTTCCAGCCATTTGGAATGCATGCTTACAAATCGATCCTTTTTTCTTTGTGCTGAATGCCAAAATATTTTAAAAAAATATTTGAATTTCTTTAAGCATTGATTTACTACTGATATATCACTATCTCCCTGACATTTTGAAATTTCGCACGATTTTCTAACTAAAAATTGTAATTTCTCTTTAACGAGTTTAGCATTACATTCTTGTACTATTTGAAATAACTCTAATTTCGTATACACTTTTTCCATTTTACTCTCGAAGCTTCAAAATGATTCTGATAACAATTTTATGCAATAACCACAATATATAGTAAAAAAAACTAAGTACCTGGACCCCAGATTGGATTTTTTAAATATTATTTTTGTGGTTAATAATTTTAAAAGTTATGCAAAACAGGTACATTTATTTTGCTCCATAAAATAACGTCATTTAGCTGCCGCACAGGTGGTTAAAAACCGTTACGTACTGTTCGCACATTACTTTTTTTACACAGGTAATATTATTCTTAGATGTAATAATTTAAATAAAAAACATCTACGTACAACCAAAACATTTTATGACTGACGAAAGGGTCTCTTTGATTTTGCTCCATAAAATAACGCCATTTAGCTGCTGCACAGGTGGTTAAAAACCGTTACGTACTGTTCGCACATTCCTTTTTTTACACAATTAATATTACTCTTAGATGTAATAATTTAAATAAAAAATATCTACGTACAACCAAAACATTTTATGACTGACGAAAGGGTTTATATCATATGTACCTATGCAAGATGAGCAAAAACAGAAAAAAGGTGAAATTTTCAAAAAATCATTAAAAAAATGGCGCAACAACGCGCAAGGTTTTTTTCTTGAATTTAAAAGTAGAGATCTCAAATTTTAACGTGATGCTTAACATTTTTATTGACTAAGGGTTGCACCTTCAAAAACCTTTAAATTTTTTTTTTTTTACAAAAAAGTGAACAAAAAAATGGTTTTTTTAATTTCGAACGAATTTTTTTACCATAAAAATTGCTAATAAAATTTTTCTAAAAATTTTTATAAGTAGCTGTTAATATAGTCTTTCAGAGAAAAAAAAAATCAATGTAAAATCTTTATTCGTTTACCCACAAAAAAAATATATTGTAAACCTCCCAAAACCGTAAAAAGTCAATAAACACGCATGCAATTTACTCAACTTTCTTGACTTTAACAGTGTCCCAAAACCACAAGTCTCAAGCAAATGACTTGAAAATTCACTATACGATGCAGAATTTTGTTGTCTGTCGAGCTGCGTACTTACATTTTTACATTTCTTAAATTTAATTTTTCGCCTAATGTCCGGCTAGATTGGCAAAAAGCCCCTATGTGCGACGGTTGTATTTTCGCCGCCGTCGTTGAAAATTTTTTAATTTTTAAAAATATACGAATGTTTTCAAAGCAATTTCTTCATCAACAAACCATAAAGTCGCACTTTACATATTTTGGTATAGCCGACGGTTGTATTTTCGCCGCCGTCGTTGAAAATTTTTCAATTTTAGTCAAATTTGGTCGCCGTCAACGATATGTTTGACTGGCGTTCACAACATCTGCAATTTCATATCCACTTCGAGTGGAATATTATGACATTTATAACGAAGCGACGTAATCTCTTTTGATAGTTTTCGACATGAGTTACAGACACACTTTTTTCTCACATTTCGAGAAACGATGGAATATTTTGTTTCACATGTTTTCGATGCGAGAAGTTCTCACCAAAGATACAGAACATGGGTACAGAACACTATTACGTATTTATTACTATGTATACCCTCCACCACCACTAGTGGTGAATGTGGGTATACTAAGTTTGTAATTCCATGTGAAAATTTTTTGTTATACATCTAAGACACCATAAAGTATATATGGTGTCTTTCTCCTTGAGTAATTCTAAGTCGATTTAGTCATGTCCGCCTGTCTGTCCGTCTGTTGAAACAACGCAAAAGAAAAGAACAGACTTGGTCTCAAATTGCTTGTAGTCATCCTCAGCAGTTTGGGATTGAAATCCAGCAAACTCGGTTCAGTAGGATCAGAACTATGAATCAAAATGTGGAACAACCACCACCCTAAAAAAAATTGATAATTTTGATACAAAAACTAACACAAATGGTGGAAAAATGAACGGAATGATATAAAATTTAGCACGAATTCGCTTTATACAAGAAGATCGTGAAGATCGATCCATAATTGAACATATGCCCCATATGAACCCTACTCCCGGAAAACAGTTTAGTACGCCCAAAACCGTAATAAATAGTGCTATCATAATTAAATTCGGTACGGTACAGTTTTGTTGGACTAGAAATAACACTGCTAAATTTCGTGAAGATCGGTCCATAATTAACCCTAGACCCCATATAAACTCTACTCTCGGAAAACAGTTTATTGCGCCAAAAAGCAAATAAAGCCCATTTTGGGAAAATAATTAAATTCGCCAAGAACATAACATATATAGATATTGCGGTAAAATTTATTCTAACTTAGATTCATATGGCCAGAAAAAATATCATGCAATTTTGTGAAATTCACTGTTAACGGTAAACAAATTTATTTTTTTGTAATACCAGAAATCAGTCTTCCGAATTTTGGAAAGATTGGTCCATAAATTACCATAGGTCCAATACAAATTACCCTCCTAAAAATCATTACAGTTGGGCTAAAAATGTTACGAGTCATGATATTTTTCTCAAGCCAGTTCAAAATTCTAACAAGAAACGCATAAAACTTTCTTATTGTCGGTCAATTTGAATGCTGACGTTCGTTTTTGTGAAGCTTAGTTAATAATATTGTTACGAAAGTTACTTTATTTAAGAAAGAGTTTAATTTATTTGCAATCTTGTATTTATTACTTATTTTTTATTTGCTAGTAATTTTATAAGTTTTAATTTTTATTGTATTAGTTATGAATATTTCTAATGTAAAAATCATTGTACATAATTTTCTGGTACAAATGAAATGTTATATTTGTTATACATAATTGTATAACATAATAGTGTTAAGATTATTGTTAACCCATAAAGTATGCTTTAGTTTATTGATGTATAATAGCTCAATTTAAATTCAGCCATAGTATTAATGCATAATGATATTAGCTGAGGAAGTTTAGATAATTGACGCTAGAAAGCATTCCGGAGACAATTCGAATAACCTATTCGAATAAGCCATCTAGACGTTTTGGTTAGAGTATAAATACTACTCTCAGATGTCACTAAAAATCAGTATTAGTACAAACATTTAAGTGTGTAGATCGCAATTATAATTTGTATAAGTGACTTAAGTCTAAATAAAGTTGTGTGAATAGTTTATAGTACCAGCTATAAGTAAAGTGTTTAAAGTGTTTTATTTATTTAATTAAAGTTGCAATAAAAGAACTCAAGAGGTTTATTATAAAGGAAATAAACCAAAAACTTTATTGAAAAGTCATTAACGTAACAATTGATTTCAGAAGTAAAATTGTAAGAATAAAATAAGTTCAAAAAGAGACAGCAATAGAATTTGAAGAACTTAAAGTGGAACAGCTCAAGAAAAGAGAAACTTCAGGAGATTTCTAGTGAAATAAATGAAAGAGTAAATGAAATGGAAATAGAATTTAACCAGAAACTGTCTGATTTAAGAACACAAGTCAAGGATGTAAAAACATATGTCACGGTTTTTGATGAAAAACTACAGAATCTGGAGGCAAAAGTTAATAACATTCAATGTCAGGAGGCAGCGGTGCGAGTTTTACCAGAGGTCTCGAGTACAATAAAGGCTTCTTGTTTTGACGGTTGGTTGGTTAATGTGGTAGCACGCACAGAACTAGGCGTGCTGCAAGTAGAGTCGACAGTGACTCCGTTTTGACACCACACCACTCGTCAAGAATTGAAAGCCCCAATCAAACTTGAACCAGGGGCAATGCAAAGGTGGCTAGAGCGAACCCGTTGCGTTGAGATATTTCAGCAAGTTGCTGAGTTTCTCCCGCGATATCTCCGAGAGTCCTTGTATAAGGTTATTCCCAAGTAATCCATGTCGTATTGAATTAAACGCTGGGCAATCACATAGAAGATGAAATACCGTCTCCCCAGTTTCCGCTTCCCCGCAGCTGCAGCAGCATTCATTAAAAGGGAGGCCGAGTCTCATAGTATGCTTACCGATCGTCCAGTGACCAGTAAGTACATGTATAAAGGCCGCGTTAGCCGTCCGTAAATGTAGAAATGTAAATGTAATGTAAACAGCTGATCGTTTCTGTTATATGGAAAGCAATACACATGCTTAACTGACTGTAATGTCACTTAACTGTAACGTGCCAACCTGTAGAAAATAGAATTTCATTACGAGGTTACGTGACATTTGTAGACAGTGATGGCTGCGTGTATTTTAAATGGAATGCGGGTAAATTCACTCTTTTTCTTTGATACTTTTTCAGTAATAATATTTGTGGAATTTTGACAAAATAATTTACAAATATATTATACAAATATATATTTTTATTATCTTTTATACAAATATATGTTTAGATGTATAAAATAAAAAATGCATACGTTTGCAAAAACAATAAAAACTGTGGTTTTTATTGGTATTAAAATCTAGTTTTGTGTAAGCACATTTTCAAAATAATGTAAGTAAACGTGTATGTATGTGCTATAATACCTATTTGTTTATTCTATAATATAAATAACAAATATTAAATTATTTAAGTATTTATACATACAAGAAATACATTTTTAATACCATTTAAATCACTGTACTTTTCCTACAAAGCGGTCACCATTTGAACATTTTAAATTCCCATCACAGTGTGTGTTGTTTTATGTATACTAATGCTTCTTTGTTTATGTTTTTGATAAATGAACTTCATGAATTTGTACGAAACCGTATTAAGCTGTCCAGTGACAAGATGAAAGCCAGATACGATCGAGCGACAAATTCGGAAGGAATGAAGGTGGTACATCCTTATATATAAATAAGGATATTAATTACAGTCTTAATATTTGTAAAAGTGAAAATTTTGTTGAAATTTTGGCTATAACTTTACATAACATAATAGTAGAATCTAAACCGCTAAGAGTTGTTTCATATTATCGTTCACAAAAATGTAATGAAGTTAACTTTATAACTTTACTTGATGATTTGTTACAAGATTTAGCTCAAAATCCATTAATAGTAGTTGGTGACTCTAATATTGATATTTTTAAAAGTTCCTCATGCCGGGAATTGATTTCGGTTTTTCAGAACTATAACTGTGATTGTACTCATAACCTTATCACAAGACCAAGAAGTATAGATCATGTTTTTAGCAATTTGTGGGGAAGGCTAAGTGTTGATTCTGTTGAGTGTACTCTGTCAGATCACAATATTTTTTTTTGTAGAATGAAAAGTAACTTTACAAGAACAAAGTTCACGGAGATATCAAAAATTTATTGTGATTATGAGAAAGCTAAAAATCATTTACAAAACATTTTACCAACGAACTATTCATCATTGCCTGTGTCATGCTTGACAAATTCATTAATATCTTCAATAGAGTCTGCTATTAACATTTCAACTGTAGCAAAAAAATTTAAAAAGCCACTACATTTTGAACTTGTCGTGTGTACCCTCTAGAGGGTTAATGAATGAAGAAGTTGGTAACGCCGTAAATAGATAGAAAGAGACAAAGGTAGGGTAGAGAAAAGAGATGAAGTAACAATTGTAGCAAGAAGAGGAAAAGTAAACAAGTAAATACACAAGCAAACAAACAGAATAACAAATAAATTGCTGAAAGTTTTTACTTGGAAAATTATATTGGACGACATTTTGCTCGACCGAGGTTTCTTGGTTGCCAAAGAGCAAAATGTCGGCCCTTTTTTGCTTTTTCGGAGGTCCAGAAATGATGTGGTAAGTGGTGGCTAAATAAAATACGAAGTGTTGGCAAAAGACTAATTTAAAGAAAAGAAAAGTTTTAAGATAAAAATTTGGTTAATGGCCAGTAAATCTGGTAAAATTTCATTTCATTAAAAAAAAAGAAAAAAAAGAAAAAAAAAACACAACAAGTCAATAAAAAGAAGTTTATTTAACGTTTAAAGAACGAAAAATTAAATAAATAGCATCAAATGATGCCAATTAAAATATAAAAAAAAAATTTCAATGACTAAAGAATTAAAACTTGCATCAAGAATTTAAAATCTAAAGTTAAACAAACATTTGGTAAAATCAAAAAGCTTAAAACTATAATTTATAAAGTTTGTAAAACAGAAAAAAAAGATTTAATGCGAAATTTAAAAGTGAACTTAAAACTAAAAATATAACTAACAGCCACCACCTCATCGCCGCCACATCCATCGTGGGACAGGAATCTCTCAGCTACACACCATCTCTATCAGGGTTCAGGTATTCTGCCATTTGTTTTGACCCGGACTGATACGACGGACAACTAAACGGACGAAATATATAAAATATATATATTAGTTTGATAAGTAGGGGAAACAGATTTTTTTTTTTTACCTTCCCAGTCAGTCCCTAGTGGCGTATTTGCCCAGGTGCGCGTAAAAATAGGGTTGAGCTCAGGCCTGTAAGTCGTAGGGTAGTTGCCCAGGAGGTAATAGTTGTTTTCCTTATTCTAGAAGAAAGAAATAAACTTATATATGTATTGATTTTTTTTTATTGAAATGAGACCATACTCACCTCGTACCACAATAATTAATTAGGACACGTTACGGACCGACGGCAGCTCCTGTCATCCAGCTTATTCTGGGAAAGAGAAAGAAAAAGAAAATAAAAAATTAATAAATATAAATAAAGTTTTTATTTGATAATTATTGTTTTCCTTTTGAAAAATTTAAGAGAAATTTTTATCGTTCAATTGTTAGCAGGCTGTGGTTAATAATTCCTTTTTTTTTATTATTAACAATTGTTTTTTTACATATGGATTGAAGTCAAATAATTTTTCAATAAAGCTTTACATTGTTTTTGTATAATGAACTTAAAAATGAAATTTTAAGGCGTTTTCTTTAAAAATAATGAGCAGTTAAACTCATTAGGGTGAACACAATAGGAGGGTGTTGGTAAGATAAATGGTAGATTTTGGGATGATCACATTTTTTTTCCAGGTCATCAAGGTGAAGTCCGAATGGGTTTCAAGTGGGAGGGCAGAAGTTGGCATAACACCCGCCAACTCCACTCTCAGGTAAATGGTTCCACTCACAGGTGAGTACACGGTGCAAAATGTGTTTTTTGTCATAACTGCGTTCACTTTCGGGCTCCTTTTATTTAACCTTTGCTTTTATATCCCAAATTGGCTGGCATGATTTTTTTTTGTAGCAGCCAAGTGCCTGATTGGTTGGCAAGAACCACCCCAATACGGCGAGCCCTAGCCGGACTTACGCCAGCATGCCAGCGCCGCCAACAATCTGGCCACCCCTGACCGTATGGTTTTCTTTTGTGTTTCCTTTGAAACACCAGCTGCTACTGCTACAAAAATGGCGCCCAACGTGGGGCCCGAAAGTGAACAAAGCTGTTAGTTTTCGTCTAGGCAGATCCTTTGCCTAAGGCTGATGTAGGTCCCGTTTGAGTCATCTGAGAGTCCTCAACGCGTTGTGACATTGGTTTAGGGGCGATGTAACCTGTTTAGAATAGGGAGATTTTAAATTAGAGTTCATAGCAATAGTTTTTGTATAAAAGTAACTTACGTTTGACTGTAGATCCCGAAGGATGGAGCTACAGAGCTTCTTTCGCGTAGCAACGGCCAAAAGTCGTTATTTTTATGTAAGTTTAAATCCTCGGTTTCTGTTTTAGGGTAGGCTGGTTTGTTAGTAGCTAGATAGGCTTCCAAATTTCATTGCTACGGTTAAAGCATAAATCAGGGTTCTCATCCAAGTTTTTCTTTCAATAGCCAAAATTTAGTTTCGTTTTTTTGATATACCGCCAACGAATCATGGAATTCGTTTGCGATGAGCCGCTTCGAGCGGGATTGTAGTGATTAGTCCTAGGTAGTGATTGTCTTTAGGGCAAGGACCTAGTTGCTCGCAACAAACTTCGTTCGTGGTTCTCATGAGGCTAAATATGTTTTATTTTTTTTATGTTTTTTTTGCACCAGTGTACAAAAAAATTGTATATGTAAATATATATATTCACCTGAAAATAAAAAGGAAAAGTACAATTAAATTTTTTTTTTTTTTTTTGCACCCAAATGTTTTAATCGATTTAAAACTTACCTTGAGAGTTTACAGTTTACTCCGTTTATCCTTACCATCACCTGAAAAACCTATTGTGACCCGATACGTTTTGTTGTTTCATTTTATCAATTACTATTGGTTTTATTACTTTGCGTGAATCTTTTTTTTTCAGCAAGCATAAAATTTAATTTTTTTTCCACACCTTACGGTAGCAAACATAATTTTTTTTTTTTAATATTTTTACTTTTTTTGAATCGGACCCGAGATAAAAGGGTTAAACTTTTAGGAAGTGTTTTTTTGTTAAAGCTTTGGAAGCTTGGTTTTTTCCATTAGATTTTGGAGTAGATATGGTTTTGACGCGTTCTGTCAGAGGTCGTTTAGAATCTGAAAATATAAACACCGAATCTGGTTTGAACATGGATAACATACCTCGTTCTACAGTGGAGACAATTGTGTCTACAGCTGCTCCAGTTTTCTCTGCACCAGCTGCAGCAACCATTAGTACGACCATGGCAACAATAACACCGGCTGTACAGCAATTTTTGTCATTGGCGCATGATCGTACGGGGTTTTCTCATGAGTCGCATGTATCGAACGCAACTATTACCTCACCCGAGTATAGTAGTATTACCGCCAGGAATGTACAGCAGGAGTTTAGGCAAGGCCCAACTGCTGCTCCAGCTCCCCAACCGGCCAGTAACGTAGGCTCAGCGGAGGAGGTCGTACGCTCAATACAGGGCGAGTTTTCAAGAAAGATGCAGGAATTGCAGCAACAGATGCAACAACAAATTTCGCGCGCACTGGAGCTTGTATCTGCAAGTCAGGTGAATCCCACAGGGGTTACACAGGCTTTGCCGACACAGCACATGGAAGGCGTAAATGCTCCACCACAGTTTTCAGGGGTTCCACAGGCACCTAGGAGGCAAGTAAATCTATTAAACAACAATTATTTACAGCAACCAGAGCAAAATTACATACCTCAGCAAAATTTACAGCATCCGTTTAATTACCAGCAAACACCGTTTAATGCAGCTAGTGCACAGCAGCAGGCAATGGGTCCCCAGCCAGCACCTGTATTTGCAACTCATTCGCACGCACCTGCTTTCGCAGCTCATTCGTCACCAGCGCCCAGTATGCCGCTGGAGTTCGGCTTTTCGTCTCGTAAAATCGACCTGTCGAAATGGGGTATTAAATTCGACGGCACCACCAAGTCGATGAGTGCTGAAGATCTTATCTTCAGAGTGGATGTCCTTAGGCAAGACTATAACTGCTCGTTCAATGACATCCGCCGCAGTTTTCACCTGCTGTTGGAAGGTCCAGCCCTAGATTGGTACTGGAACGTGCGCAAGCTGACACCAATTCAGTCCTGGGAGGACTTGGAAAGGGCGTTTTTGACCCAATACAGGCGGTATGAAAATGAATTCCAGCTGCAAAAGAAAATTATGGATCGGCGGCAACTGCCGCAAGAGTCATTTGAAGATTTTTATAATGCCGTGATGAGGCTAAGAAACCAGCAGAGGTCGCCGTATACAGAGAATGATCTCATAGAAATTATGAAGGCAAATCTAAAGCCATCGCTTTCGCACCTTTTGTTTGCCGTAAAAATCAATAATTTAAATGATTTTTGTCAACAGGCCAAAAGAGCGGAAAATTTGGTTTCTAGCCAAAGGCAGCCGTTCCAACCCCGTCCATTCGCTACTCAGCGCGTTCACGAGCTTGAGTTTGAGGAAGAGGAGCTACCTGGGACAAACGTGGAGATCGATGCCATTACCCCAAGTAGCCGTTACACTTGCTGGAACTGCAAGCAAGTTGGCCATAGCTTTATGGACTGTCCGTCGCCAACACGCAGAATTTTCTGTTTTAGGTGTGGTCGTGAAAATGTGGTTACACCTAAATGCCCGAAGTGCCAGGGAAACCTGCAGCTGAACAAGCCTCACACTGGGGAGACTCGTTCAACGCAAACTTAAGCCCAGCCACAAAGTTATGTAACAGCGTCGAATGTGGGAGCCCTGTAAAAATTTTAGTCAACACCACAAGGGAAAAAGTCGCTGATAAGGAACCCACTGTCCGACCTATAAAACCTCTTCATCAACGAGTTAGGGAATATAATGAGGCAAAAGTCAGGATTTTTGGCCAGGTGTCAAATCGGATTAAAAAGGCTAGGGAGAGGTACAAAATAAGAAGAAGAATTAGAAAAGAAATTATGGCCGCGACCCTATACGAGGGGGATGATTTTAGGTTATATGCCACGATTGAGATTGGTGATAGTAAAATCACAGGTTTGCTCGATAGCGGAGCCACGGTAACGTGCCTAGGGAAAGGGTGTATGGAATTTGTCCAGGGAACGGGATTACCAGTTTCCAATTTTACGTCTTTTATAAAAACTGCTGATGGCAGCCCTCATAAAATAGTAGGTCGTATTAGGGCAAAAATCAGTCTTAATAAAACCAGTGAGTATGTTACTTTCTATTTAGTGCCAACGTTAAATAGACCACTTTTTTTAGGGGTGGATTTTATGAAAAAATTTAATCTTTTTGCTAATGTCAGTAGCCTAACTACAAATGGCGTCAATTTGGGCGCAGAGTCTGAAGGTATAGAGGAGGGGGTTAAAACTCACATTTTAACACCGGAACAGCGGGAGTCTTTAGAAAAAGTGGTAGCAAATTTTCCTTGTTATACTAAGCGCGGTCTTGGTCGGACTCCTCTAGAAGTCCATATAATAGATACCCGCGACGCAACTCCGGTGAAGGATAGGCACTACCCGGTCTCGCCAGCTGTGCAAAAGTTAATGTACGCAGAGCTTGATAGGATGCTTGACCTTGGAGTCATTGAGCAAAGCGAGAGTCCTTGGAGCCACCCGGTTACTCTCGTCCGTAAGGGCGAGAAGAATCGGCTGTGTCTGGACGCTCGTAAGCTAAATGCCCTCACGGTCAAGGACGCCTATCCTCTGCCGCACATTGAAGGTTTGCTCAGCCGGTTAGGAGACACGTATTTTATATCAAGCGTGGATTTAAAGGACGCATTCTGGCAGATACCATTAGAAGTCACCAGTAGGGAAAAGACTGCCTTCACGGTGCCTGGAAGACCACTTTACCATTTTACGGTAATGCCTTTTGGGTTGTGTAATGCGGCCCAAAGACTTTGTCGTTTAATGGATAAAGTGATCCCTGGTGCACTTCGCGATAGAGTCTTTGTCTACCTGGATGACCTTCTAATAGTATCGCCAGATTTTAAAACTCACCTGGAGTTGCTTAGACGAGTATCTGATTGTTTGGAATCAGCGGGGTTGACCATTAACGTCGCGAAGTCGAAGTTCTGCTTCAGGGAGCTAAGGTACCTAGGGTACATAGTAGGAGGGGGAAAGTTAAAACCTGACCCAGAAAAGATAGAGACGATTTTAAAATATACATACCCGAAAACAGCTAGGCAGGTTCGTAGTTTTATGGGAGCCACCGGCTGGTACCGGCGCTTCATCCCCGATTATGCTACCATATCAACGCCAATATTTAACACCCTTAAAAAAGGTAAATCGTTTGACTTCCCCGATGACGCAAAAGAGGCCTTTGATAGGCTAAAAGTAGCCCTTACTACCAGTCCAGTGCTAGTGCATCCTGATTTTCAAAAGCACTTTTATGTACAATGTGATGCCTCGGATATGGGCGTGGGAGCCGTTTTATTTCAGAAGGATGAGTCCGATGGGGAACACCCTATAGCGTTTTTCTCCCACAAATTGACACCAGCACAGAAAAATTATTCAGTGACGGAGAGGGAGTGTTTGGCCGTGGTATTGGCTGTGAAGAAATTCAGGCCTTATATAGAGCTTATGCCTTTTACAGTCATTACGGATCACAGCAGCCTAAAATGGCTAATGGCACACAAAGACCTCAGTGGTCGTCTAGCTCGGTGGAGTCTTCACCTCCAAGCGTTTTCTTTTAGCATAGAACACAGACCTGGTTCTAAGAACATAGTTCCAGACACGTTGTCTAGGTATGACATGGATGAAATATCTGCCAATATAAATAGTTTTATTGATATGGACTCAGAGCATTTTAAAAGCCAAGATTACCTGGATTTAATTGCCCATGTCAACGAAAATGCCGATCAGCTGCCCGACATTAAAGTTGTGGTCAATCTCGTATATAAGCGTACGGTACCTTATGATGGTAATACCCTTAATGAGGATTTTTCGTGGAAACTGTGGATTCCTGCGAACCTAACAACAAAAATAATAGAAAATTGTCACAATCCGCCGCATTCGTCACACGGAGGACTAGGTAAGACGCTAAGTAGAGTCAAAGAATATTTTTATTGGCCAAATCAAAATTCACAAATTCGTTCGTTTATAGCCAACTGTCAAGTGTGCAAAGAAACAAAACCAGCAAATCAGACGCTAAGACCACCGATGGGCGCAGAGTCGCAAACTGAACGCCCATTTCAGCGAATATTTGTGGACTTTTTGGGACCCTACCCGCGTTCAAAAAATGGAAATAGTTTTATTTTTATAGTGCTAGATCACCTTACTAAATTTGTACTGCTTAAGGCCATGGTAAAGGCAAATTCTAGAAACGTTATAAAGTTTTTAATTTCTGAGGTTTTTCACAAGTTTGGCACGCCCGAGACTATTGTATCAGATAATGGCAAGCAATTTATTTGCAAAGAATTCCAAGATATGGTGAAAAACTTTGGAATCGTTCACATGAAAACTGCCATATATTCACCGCAAGCCAACGCTTCGGAGCGTGTAAACCAAACTATTTTGGCCGCTATCAGATCGTACCTACAAAATGACCATACCGAATGGGACAAATACTTGTCTGAAATTGAGTTTTCCATACGTTCGTCTGTCCAAACGTCAATTGGTGTAACACCATATTTTGCCCTATTCGGCATGAATATGATTTCACATGGCAGTGTGTATAAATTAGCCAGGAAATTACAAAGCCTAAGCGATCCCGAAATGAACGTTATACCTAAGCAAAGTAAACTTGACTTAATTAGAAAACAAATAAGAGAAAATCTACACAAGGCTTATCTACGAAATGAGAAAAGCTACAATATGCGCTGTCGTCAAGTAAAGTTTATACCGGGGCAAGAGGTTTATCGTCGCAATTTCCAGCAAAGTGATTTCAAAAACAATTTTAACGCGAAACTTGCCAGCAAATTTTTAAAATGCCGAATTGTCCGTCCTATAGGCAATAGCCTCTATGAGGTAGAAGACCTCCAGGGGAAGTTGTTAGGGGTATTTCACGCCAAAGATTTAAAGCAATAGCTTTAAATTCTTTGGTGGTCTTAGTCCTAACAATTTCACCCAAAACCTAACTTCCAAAAAGTTTAAGAAAAAAGACATTTTTCTAAAAAAAAAAAAAAATTTTTTTTAATGAATATTAGTTTATTTATTTAAATAACTTTACATAATATTTCTAATATTAGTAGCTAAAGACTAAACTAGTTGCTAAAGGGTCTGAATTGTCTTACAGAAATTTATAATAATTTGAATTTTTTTTTTATTCTGAATTTAATTTTTACTTATTTTTATTTTTGATTTTCATATGGAAATCCTATGACCATAGATGAACTTTTCTTTATGATGATAAAACACTTAAACCATTTTATTTTAATTGCCTTTGTGTTACAAGTTTCGTTATTTTATTTTTAATTATTTTTTTTTTTGCTCAACCATAGCGCTAACGTTTATAAGCTGGTTACATTGGTAACCGATACCAGACTTATGGTGCCTTTCCTTTAAACACTCTGGGGAACTTTGCCATTAAGAGCTAGGAATGGTTAGCCACCAAGACTGGTAACATTTTTCTGATTCCGATCTTACAGCAAGTTGTAGCAAAATATAAGGAATAACATTGAACAGCTTTCGCTCAGAAAGGCTGCTCCTTTCGTTAATTTGTTTAAGGCAATTATAATGCAAATTTTTAGTGTTTTAGCAAAATAAAGAGCTTAATCATCAATGGAAAATTAGAAACCCGGGGGAGTGAATTAGAAATTTCTGTTGGCAATACGCAATTGTTTCTCGGAATTTTTATTTTTTTTTTTCATAAATGATAATTAAATTTTTTTTTTTTCCTTTTGAACTAATAACTAAATCACCACAGTTAGACTAATTTAAGAATAAATATTAGTTTAAGGATAAATATAGGTTGAGCTGGACTCACCGATACTGATCGTAAATCACGCGGGATCCGCTGCTTTTCGTCTCGACCCATAGTCCTGAATTTTTAAAATCTGTGGGAGGGGAATGAAAAGTTAAAAATTTTACAGATGTTTTATTTTGAAGTAAAATGTCCTAAAAGGTTATTATGAAATATTCGTTTTTCTTTTTTTGTCCAAAACCTTTTAAGAGATTTTAACTTCTACTTTTTATTTGGGGTTTTTAAAATAGTTTTTCGAAAGGGATACAAGGGGTACTTCCCGCAAAAGCCTAAAGCTTTGGTGGTTTTAGTGCTTGGATTCCCACTTAATGCACGAATTGCTAAAATATTTTTATACTTTTTTTATATTTATTGGTTACACTCAACTACCGTTTTATAATATTCCCCTGTAATTTTGAATTTTTCTAAGGGAATGGAAATTTTACAACTTTTTTTTCTTTTCGCTAGATTTTTCGCTTACCTGTCAAAGGCTGGCAATGGGGAAGCAACTTTCTTCAGGCCGCCTGGAACTCGTACCTAAACCTGTGAAGAAGAAAAACCTGAATTAGTAATGTTAGTTTACTTTTAGAAAATCCTAAGTAGATTCAAAAATTTATTCAAAGGATAATACCTGTAATAAAAATGTAATTAAAACCGAATTTAATTTTTTTATATACCTATATACATTTTTGGTTTCTTTCGTTAAAAATTTCTCTGGTAGTGTTGGTAAAGAGAAACAAGGGGTATTTTTCGCCAAAGAGGTAACCCTTTTTGGTGGGCTTAGTCCTTGTCTCTCTTAGCAAAGTCACTCACGGTAACATTCAAATCAATTACGTTAATTTTTTTTATTACTTCGCGGTAAATACTTTATTTTTATTCTAATGTCATTTGGACATACATTTTTTTTCCTTTTCTTTCGTTAAAAATCTACTTTTATTACACACTTGAATTCAATCAATGTCATTTGTTTATGCACATTTTTTATTTTTGTCCGGTAAATTATGGCAGATAATTTACTAGTGTAATACCCTAGTGTTACGTTACGGTTAAGTAACCACCTATAATTTTTTTTCTTTTTACAAAAACTCTGATAACCTCACGTTTGCCAAATACGTGGGTTTATTATTAAAAACACACTAAATTTCGATTGCACTTACCTTATTTATCCTGGTTGTTAAAATCTTCTTCGCATGGTTCCATTTACCGTCAGCAATTAGTTTCCTGGAAATATAGAAACACCAAGATATAATACACTATTTGTTTTTTTTTATTCATATATAAATTTATATGTTCTGTAACTTACCTTTGGCATGGCCAATACAGGAAATGGGAAAAATTTCAGCCGCGATGTCGCGGTCGCTCGTATTGTAACCTGAAACAAAATAGTTTTTGTTAAAAGTTATATTAATAATTTCAATGGTGGATCATTACCTGTTTTCTCGGCAGCATCTCTCACCCTTTCCTGCATCAATCATAGTTTTCTGAGAAAAAAAATTTATTTGCGTTTTTCTTAACATTTAAATTATAATTAGGACAATATTTATTAATAACTTACCTGTATCCATCATGGCTAGCGCAGGAAGTAACATTTTTTCGGTAGTGGTGTCGCCGTCGCTAGTATTGTAACCTACAGAAACACACATTTTTATTATGAATTTGTTTTAATAAATTTTATGTTTTCTTACCTGGTTATTAACCGCCTCTTCCATATGCCCTGCACCAGAATGAGTTTCCTGCAAAGAAATAGAAAATTTTTATTTTAAAAACATGTTTTAAATATTTCATATAAAATATTCTTTGAAAACTTACCTTATTCATGACGGCATCCATTGAAGTTTTTTTTTACAACACTCGCGTACGATTCTTTAGGTTTTCTTTTCCATCGTATTCGGTCAGCTGTTAGCAAGTGTTGCCACAGTGGTCAAATACTTACAGTCAACACAGGGTGGTGCGTATAAATAAACATGAATAAAAGTTGCCAGATCGTAATTTTTTTCTGGGAATGAATGAAAATCCCCAGAATCCCAAAAACATAAGAGCGTTATTAGAAAGTTAGAAAATTTGAACAAAAAAATTTCCCCCCCATTCTGCATCCACTGATGGAGTGTAGAATGGTTGGGTTTGTCGTGTGTACCCTCTAGAGGGTTAATGAATGAAGAAGTTGGTAACGCCGTAAATAGATAGAAAGAGACAAAGGTAGGGTAGAGAAAAGAGATGAAGTAACAATTGTAGCAAGAAGAGGAAAAGTAAACAAGTAAATACACAAGCAAACAAACAGAATAACAAATAAATTGCTGAAAGTTTTTACTTGGAAAATTATATTGGACGACATTTTGCTCGACCGAGGTTTCTTGGTTGCCAAAGAGCAAAATGTCGGCCCTTTTTTGCTTTTTCGGAGGTCCAGAAATGATGTGGTAAGTGGTGGCTAAATAAAATACGAAGTGTTGGCAAAAGACTAATTTAAAGAAAAGAAAAGTTTTAAGATAAAAATTTGGTTAATGGCCAGTAAATCTGGTAAAATTTCATTTCATTAAAAAAAAAGAAAAAAAAGAAAAAAAAACACAACAAGTCAATAAAAAGAAGTTTATTTAACGTTTAAAGAACGAAAAATTAAATAAATAGCATCAAATGATGCCAATTAAAATATAAAAAAAAAATTTCAATGACTAAAGAATTAAAACTTGCATCAAGAATTTAAAATCTAAAGTTAAACAAACATTTGGTAAAATCAAAAAGCTTAAAACTATAATTTATAAAGTTTGTAAAACAGAAAAAAAAGATTTAATGCGAAATTTAAAAGTGAACTTAAAACTAAAAATATAACTAACAGCCACCACCTCATCGCCGCCACATCCATCGTGGGACAGGAATCTCTCAGCTACACACCATCTCTATCAGGGTTCAGGTATTCTGCCATTTGTTTTGACCCGGACTGATACGACGGACAACTAAACGGACGAAATATATAAAATATATATATTAGTTTGATAAGTAGGGGAAACAGATTTTTTTTTTTTTACCTTCCCAGTCAGTCCCTAGTGGCGTATTTGCCCAGGTGCGCGTAAAAATAGGGTTGAGCTCAGGCCTGTAAGTCGTAGGGTAGTTGCCCAGGAGGTAATAGTTGTTTTCCTTATTCTAGAAGAAAGAAATAAACTTATATATGTATTGATTTTTTTTTATTGAAATGAGACCATACTCACCTCGTACCACAATAATTAATTAGGACACGTTACGGACCGACGGCAGCTCCTGTCATCCAGCTTATTCTGGGAAAGAGAAAGAAAAAGAAAATAAAAAATTAATAAATATAAATAAAGTTTTTATTTGATAATTATTGTTTTCCTTTTGAAAAATTTAAGAGAAATTTTTATCGTTCAATTGTTAGCAGTCTGTGGTTAATAATTCCTTTTTTTTTATTATTAACAATTGTTTTTTTACATATGGATTGAAGTCAAATAATTTTTCAATAAAGCTTTACATTGTTTTTGTATAATGAACTTAAAAATGAAATTTTAAGGCGTTTTCTTTAAAAATAATGAGCAGTTAAACTCATTAGGGTGAACACAATAGGAGGGTGTTGGTAAGATAAATGGTAGATTTTGGGATGATCACATTTTTTTTCCAGGTCATCAAGGTGAAGTCCGAATGGGTTTCAAGTGGGAGGGCAGAAGTTGGCATAACACCCGCCAACTCCACTCTCAGGTAAATGGTTCCACTCACAGGTGAGTACACGGTGCAAAATGTGTTTTTTGTCATAACTGCGTTCACTTTCGGGCTCCTTTTATTTAACCTTTGCTTTTATATCCCAAATTGGCTGGCATGATTTTTTTTTGTAGCAGCCAAGTGCCTGATTGGTTGGCAAGAACCACCCCAATACGGCGAGCCCTAGCCGGACTTACGCCAGCATGCCAGCGCCGCCAACAATCTGGCCACACCTGACCGTATGGTTTTCTTTTGTGTTTCCTTTGAAACACCAGCTGCTACTGCTACAAACTTTCTCCTTGGATTAATAAAAATCTGAAAAATCTGAATCTTATTTTATTCAAACAAAAATTATTAAAGAAAAGACGTATATCAAGAAATAATACAGACAATGAAATTATTTTGAAGAGAATAAGTAAGGTTATAAAATTGGCGATTAAAACATGTAGAGACAGTTATTGCACAGATAGTTTGAAGAAAGCTGGTAATGATCCGAGGAAATGTTGGAAATTTATAAACAATGCACTTGGTAGATCGAGAAATAGTGTTGTAAAACTAAATGATTCACAAGGCAATTTAATATTAAATGAACAATAATAAAACAACTTAAAAGCCGAATTAATATTCTTCCCGGGGACTCAATTAATTCTTTAAGAACACTAACTGCAACAAGTTGCCGTTTTGTTCTCAATGAAATAGGTATGGAAGATGTAAATGATATTGTTTTAAATATGAATGAAAATAAATCCCCTGGCTTTGATAATATTACAGTTAAAATGGTTAAAGAATGTCTTAATGTCATTTTACCTGTTTTAGTATAAATATTTAACAAAATTATTAGAACTTCAGAATACCCTAATGAATTAAACATTCACAAGATAGTACCGATACCGAAAGCTGTCAATGCAATTCCTGAGGATAAATATCGACCTATTGCTGTGCTTTCGACAATAGATAAAATATTGGAAAAAATATTGTATGACAGACTATAGGGTTACCAATTTGGATTGAGAAAGGGGGTAAGTACACAGGACGCTGTATTAAATGTAGTAAGGTATGTTTGTAAAGGTTAAGATGACGGTTTTATTGGAGTTGCAGGGATGTTTTTTGATTTTTCAAAGGCATATTTCCTCATTATTTCACATACTCTTTTGCTTAAGCCAACCTTTAATTAACATTGAAGCTATAGATATGTACTTATACTTAGGAATGACTTTAAAAAAAGTATGTAAAATATTGAGGGAAGACTATTGTAAAAACCTTTTTAAATTGAAATACAACTCATAGAAGCACATTCGGAAAAATGGTTAATATAATTAAAAAAAATTTATGAAAAAGAAAAAGTTCCCATATTCTATTTGTTAAAATTGTTGAGTAAAATACATGAAATTTATAAAGTATCACTATCCAGTGTGACACAAAGAATGCTGACGAAGGCCGTAGCGGGCCAGAAAATGCACTACATTCTGCTAGTGTCTGATAATTGTTAAATTTTCTCTACATACAAAATTTACGTCATTGCTAACCAAAGGATAGCTAAAGTAAAAACATGTAACGTGAAGGTACAAGATATTCTGGTAGTGCTTAAAGCAGGGATGGTAAAATTGGTACAATTGTACTTTTTTTTGGTACATTTTGACCTTCTAAAGTACTGTGTTATTACCGTGACTCATTTGGTACAGTTAAAAAATTTGTCATAGTTCCCCCTTTCTGAATTTCATTTATGTTGTACAACTAATCTTTAATGTAATGGGCGCTTAAATATGCGACTAGAATTGTGGCGTATAGAGCGCTTAGTCCCCTGTTACAGTGCGGCAAGTGAAAGGCAGAAAGACGAAGTTTGTTGGTAAGGGGGCGACGCTGTATGCATGACACACTTTACTTTTTTCCTCTCTCGCCAACAAACTTCGTCTGTCTCCCTTTCACTTGCCTCATTGTAAAAGGGAACTTATGGTACCCACAGACGAGGCAACATTAGTCAAAACCTGTGTTACTGCTTTTGGTTTCTTTTTATCACAGACGATGACACTAAAAGCAAAACATCAGCATTGTGTTTTTTTTAATATAGAAGTACTACTTAACTTAACAAATATATGAGAAAGAAGTTTTTCATATCCTGCTTATTATACCCTCCCTCATTCACTAGTGGTGAATGAGGGTATACTAGGTTTGTCATTCTGTGTGAAACTTTTTTATTATACATCTAAGACCCCATTAACTATACATATTCTGGCTTCTTGAGTAATTCTAAGTCGATTTAGCCATGTCCGTATGTCTGTTCGTCTGTTGAAAACACGCTCACTTTCGAAATACGCAAAAGAAACGAACAAACTTGTTCTCAAATTGCTTGTAGTTATCCTAAGCAGCTTGGAATTGAAATCCAGCAACATCGGTTCAGTAGGATCAGAACTATGAATCAAAATGTGCAACCACCACCCTAAAAAAAATTGACAATTTTAGTACAAAAACTAACATTAATCGTGGAATAATGCACGGAATGATATAACATTCTGCACGAATTTATACGCTTTATACGACTGCAAATAATACTGGTAAATTCGTGAAGATGGGTCCATAATTTACCATAGGCCTCATATAAGCCCTACTCCCTGAAAACCGTTTAGTACTCCTAAAACCGTAATAAATAATGCTATTATAATGAAATTCGGTACTCACATGGCTGTATTGAAATTTACTCTAATTTTGATATTTTAATCAGGCTTAAGTTCGTTTAACTTAATTTTCATTAAATTATATAATTTAATAATTTTCATTAAATTATATAATTTAATAACTTAATGAAAATTAAATTCAATGAACTTAAGCCTGATTAAAATATCAAAATTTGGATTAAAAACTATTAACAGTTCAATAAAATAACCACAATACTAATTATGTATCCTAATTTATATTTTGTAATACCATAAATCAGTCTTCAGAATTTTGGGATGATTGGTCCATAATTCATCATAGGTCCCATGGTAATTACCATCCTAAAAATCATTTTAGTTCGGATAAAACTGTTACGAGTCATGATATTTTAATCAAGCCAGTTCAAAGTTCAAGAAACGCATAAAACTTTCATATTGTCGGTCAATAATTTAATATAGGTCTAAACCGAAAGTATTTTAATGCTGACGTTCGTTTTTGTGAAGCATAGTTAATAATATATATTTATTTATCATATTGAGCCCACTTCTGTCGGTGGAGGGTATCAAAGATTCGGCACAGCCGAATATAGCACTCTGACTGGAAATTTCTCCATTTTTCATTTGTTAATACATATTAGTTTTTTATGTTCTTTTGTTTATTTGCAAGAATTAAATTTCGTAATCAATAAATAT
This sequence comes from Pollenia amentaria, assembly GCA_943735925.1. Taxonomy (NCBI): domain Eukaryota; kingdom Metazoa; phylum Arthropoda; class Insecta; order Diptera; family Polleniidae; genus Pollenia; species Pollenia amentaria. The sequence goes on along the minus strand of OX031008.1, from coordinate 61,586,611 downwards.
AAGTTCATTGCATTTGCTTCTTTTTATTTATGTCGCAATTATAAAATTGTCATATTAATCACTTTCTTAAGCCAAAGACTTATGTCAATATAAAAGAATGTAATATAAATGTTGGAATTCAGTGTGCTTTTGGAAACGCAATTTTTAACTGTGTTTTATTTGGTACACTATCCTGAAGGTTAAAGTGCTTGTCAGGAAAAACAAAAAACAAACAAAGATCCTTCAGGTTAAAGTGTTTGAAAGGAAACTCAAAACTCTTGTATCCTTCGCAAGAGGACATTTTCTCTTAACATCATTGTTTGCAATGTTCGTCATTTTTCCTATTTTATTTTTTTATGTACAAGAATACCAGGAGTACTAGCTTTGCCTCATTTTCGGCCCCTCAGTATGCTTCGTGCTTTCATCTTTATGTATATCAAAATTAACGAAAAAAAAGTCTCTATATTTTAACTTGCACCATTTGTGTACCAAATTTATCAAAAAGAGAAAAAGTACATAAGTACCAATTTTCCCCCGTTTTTTACCTCTTAAAAAGTATCCTTTATTTAAAGCTGTGCCAAATTTTATCCAAATCCACGTGATCGATTTCGAGGTTCCCTACTTTTTTTGAAGAAAAAAACACAGAAAATTCAAATTTAATGGGGAATGTTTATTATCATTTGAAGGAACGGATACGTTCGTAAATACATAAAAACTGTGCATGCACTGCTGCAGTGATGCAAAATGTTGTTGCTGATGCGTGATCACCAGTTGCAGTTGTGATGCTAATGCTTTTTTACTGCACAACAGCTGTGCAAGTTTGAAATTTTGAGCACGATCTAAATTTCAAAAGTTTCATAAACGAACATAAAATAATAATAAAAATGTTGTCAAAAATAGTGATGACAAATTTTATTGAATATATTGAAACAAAATGGGACAGTTTTCTTATAAATTACAAGAAGAAGCATCAAAAAAGAAAAATAAAACGAGTTCTTTTATATCAAAATGTATTGCATCAGAAAAATAACTGATGTGTTCTCTCAATAAACCCATTGATTGATGCGATGTGTGGGAAGTGTCGCCGTCTTGCTGAAACCAAATGTCGCCGAGATCACGAGCTTTAAATTGAGGCATCAAATAGTCGGTTATAAGCACGATAACGGTCGCCATTGACGGTTACGTTCGCACCGGCATCATTTTTAAAGAAATATAGACCGATGATTCCACCGGTCAAAAAACCAGACCAAACCGTTTTTTTTCTGGATGAAGTGACAGTTCTTGAATCTCTTCAGGTTGCTCTTCGTCTCAAATGCGGCAATCTTGTTTGTTTACGTACCCATTGAGCCAGAAATGGGCCTCATCGCTGAACAAAATTTACCTCGAGAACGTCGGATCTTCTTGGAACTTTTCAAGAGCCCATAAAGCGAAGCGATGTCGCTTGGGAAGGTCGAGCGGCTTCAGTTGTTGCACAAGCTGTATATTGTACGCTTTAAATTAAAGATCTCGACGTAAAATGCGCCAAGTCGTTCCATACGTCAGTCCGAGTTGGTGCGAACGGCGCCGAATCGATTCTCCACGGTATTCGTGTGCACTCTTAGCTACGGCCGCTATATTTTCTTCACAGTGTGCTGGACGTGGTCTATGCGTTCGAATATTATCCAATATTGAATGCTGGGCTCAAAATGGGTGATGGTGTGGCGAATAGTACGCTCAGTAGGCCGATTATGTTGACCATAAGTTGAGCAAAGTGCACGAAACACTTTCCTCACAGTACGTGATTTTTCGTAATAAAGTTGAACGATTTGTAAACGTTGTTCAGGCATAAGTCTTTCCATTATGAAATGCCAAACAATACTAAACAAAAATAACATGACAGAATGACACGACTCACACGTGATCTGTCAAAAAAGGCTATTGAAAAATTATCTTCAATCACCCTTTATTATTCACATTTCTTCTAGCAGCCTTAAATTCTGCTTCCAGCTCTGAGGTTCTGAACTGTTTCCACCTAGAATACGCAATGTCTCTTGCAAATTAAAAATTTTATGTTGGTAGAAAACCAGGGCTTAGTTTTAGGGAATATTGTTTTAGATTTAATAGGTACCGTATCGTCATATAGACGCTGTATATTACTTTCCAGAAAAGATACTTGCTTATCAACTGAAAGCATGTAGTACATTTGTGACCATTTGATAAGAGAAGCATTCTGATTAAGCACGTTGTAATTTACGTTTTTGAAGTCACGATAGTAGACTGTACATAGTGATGGAGGAATTTTAAAATGATATATTAAAATAATTAAATCATGCTTTGAGAAACACGGGGCAGATATTTGGTCATATAATACTACGTTTGCAGTACCTGCAACAAGTATCTGACCAGCGTTTCAATGGTTAAGCAAAAATTAGACAAACAAATTCTTTTATTAGGCCCTACCAACATTTTTCTACCATCAGAAACTACTTCTATAAAAATTTATTCAACTTTATCCTCTCTATGTGAAATATCAGTCGAAGATTTTAAGCAAACTCGGCAGGATATATTTCCCTTTACAAAGATAGCTACCCCACCAGCATTACCATTTGTGTCTTCCCCATATACCTTGTACCCACCAAGGCGAAAAAAAACTATCTGGTGTCGTGGGCAAGAGCCATGTTTCAGAAACACACCCGATATCAATGTTTGAATTTTCAGAAATGATGTGTATTAATATAAGGTTCTCTTAGTATATAAGTTTCACTAAGTTTTCATGTATATTTATGTCATGTATATAATTATGTCAATAGGAAATAAAATAATTTAATTGTTAACTAGCAGTCAACCACGTTGTGTTTTAAAACTTATCATTGCCGACGAGGAAAAAGTTTAAGAAGGAAAAGTAGCAGATCAATTAGAAATGGAGAAATTTATTGGGTCTGTAGATCCTTTTTTGCTACGAGAAGATTTTGATCTTTATGCTCGCAGATTAGATCATCTTTCTAAATTGAATTCTATAAAAGACCCTGAAAAGATTGCATTCTTGTGCAGGTTTGGTGGTGCAGATTTATACCGGGTAATTGTTTCTTTAACGGTCCCTAAAACGGAAAACGATTATACGTATGCAGAGTTGGTGTCTAAATTAAAAAGTCATTTACAACCAAAAAGAAATATAATCGCAGAATGTTATAAATTCTTTAAGTCTAATAGAATTGTTGGTCAGAAGCTATCGGATTTTGTGATTGAGCTTAAGCAACAAGCACAATATTGTGATTTTTGGGACTTTCTGAATAAAGCTTTATTAATTCAATTTGTATGTGGAGTTGGAGACGAGAAAATACAACAACGATTATTGAGTGAAGTTGACTTGAACTAATTCCAAAAAGCATTAGGATTAGCAAATGCAGTGGAAATAACAACAACGAACGTTGCATTGATCAAAGAGGAAGATGAGAGCATTAATGCATTGAAGGAAAAGGGTATGTATCTTCTAGTAAATGGGAACAATCAGCACATCAACGCAGCGCAGTCAATATTAACTCAGGTGGTAGCAGCAGCAAGCAAGCGGCAAACGGGAAGCAAAATTTTTACAATAATGTGATTTGCTTTAATTGTGGGAAGCAAGGCCACATGCAAAAGTTTTGTAAGAAGAAAAGAGGACAACCGAAAATTAAGAGTTTGGAGGAAGAAAATGAAGAAGAGGAGCAATTGTGTAATTATATAAATAATATGACATCTCTAAAAATTAAACCTTTAAAACTTAAATTCGGTATAGAGAACACTAATATAGAATTTGAGGTAGATACAGGGGCGTGTGTAACCGTGATTCATAAGGGAGATTTTTATAAGTATTTTTCCAAATATAAGCTTGTAAGGGATGAATTTCCTATAAAATTCATTTCTGGGGATCGGGTTAAAACGCTTGGCGAATTTTTGGTTAAAGTTAATTTTAAACATTTTATTTTTAATCTAAAATTGATTGTTTTGAATACGGAAATGTATTTCCACCCATTACTGGGTAGAAACTGGTTGGATGTAATTTTTAGTGGTTGGAAAAGATTTTTTACTGAGTATGAGTATTATAATGTTAATTTGGCAATAACTGACTCTGAATTGGAATTAAATAAAATGAAGTTTTTGGAAAAGTATAACACGATTTTTACAAAATCTAAGGATTCTGTTATAAAGAATTTCAAGGCGGAAATTGTATTGCAAAATGATTCATCTTATTTTTTGCAAAGCAAACACTGTTACTTATGGTTTGAGGGCTAAGGTTGAAAACGAGCTTAACAGATTATGCGATGAGGGTGTAATAGTACCCGTAACGAGAAGCAATTGGGCCAGCCCATTGGTAATTGTTAATAAAGGGGATGGGTCAATTCGACTTTGCGTAGATTGTAAAAGAACCATAAATAAATTCGTAGAGATGGAGCATGGCGCAATACCACGTATAGATTATATATTGGCATCTTTGGTAGGATGGAAAGTTTTTACTAAGCTAGATTTAAGGGGGGCTTATTTACAGGTCGCTGTTTCAGGCCGATCTAGGGAACTGCTAACTATCAACACTCATGTTGGATTATTCCAATTTACCAGATTAGATTTTGGCCTTAAGACAGCACCCCAAATATTCTGTTCGATAATCGATCGGATTTTGCGAAATATTGAAAATGTTCGAGTTTACTTTGATGATATAATAATTGGGGGTAAATCTTAGGATGATTGCAAAGCCAATTTATTGCGGGTGTTAGATAGGTTGTTAGAGTACAATGTAAAGGTGAATTTGGAAAAGTGCGAATTTTTTAAGTCGGAGATCGATTATTTGGGTTATAGAATAAATGAAATTGGTATAGCACCTAGCCCACAGAAGGTGGAGGCCGTTGTTAATGCTCCAGAACCAGTCAACAAGTCTCAATTGAAGTCATACCTTGGGATGATCAATTATAATAATAAGTGCATTCCAAGTTTATCTGGCGAACTACATTGCTTGTATGAGTTAACAAAGGAAAACGTGAAGTGGTCATGGGGGAAAGAGCATAGTGAAAGTTTTCAACGCAGTAAGAGTTTGGTTAATAACATAAATATTTTAACACACTATGATCCTTCAAACAAGTTCATTGTGTCTGTGGATGCAAGTCCATATGGAGTGGGTGGTGTATTGGCTCATGTTATTGATGGTGTAGAACGTCCAGTGATGTTTGCATCAAGCACGCTGAGTGCTGCGGAGCGTAACTATTCTCAGCTTCATCGGGAGGCACTGGCCATTATATTTGCGGTAAAAAAATTTCAAAAAAATATTTTTGGGTTTAATTTTACTATACACAGTGATATTTCGGGTGTGGCAGCTAATCGTCTGCAGAGGTGGGTCATTTTCTTATCAATGTATTCATATGACATTAAATATAAAAAGGCAAAGGATATGGCTAATGCAGATGCATTATCGAGACTGCCAATGGGGTATAATACAGTTATTGAAAAGGATAGTATAAATAGTTTGAACACTTTAACTTTTCCATTGCGTGCGGAGGATGTTAAGGAGACGATGAAAAATGACTCATGTATGACACAAATTTATAATTCTATTATAACGGGTATTTGGCCAACAGTAAAGACAGGAGAGCTACAGAAATATTACTTAAAAAGGGAATCTCTGGCAACGGAAAATGGGTGTTTATTTTACGGCGCACAGTGGGAAATTTTACGAGAAGGCGGCCAAAATTCCATAACTTTTGACTGGATCGGTATTTTTTTATGCGCGATAGGTGCGATATTAGGCTTTAATTTGCGCTATAAAACGTAAAATTCGACTGATAGGAGCAAAAGTTATGGGAATTCAAAATGCATTTTAATTTTTTTGTTGAGTTTCGGTGTAAAAGTTGAATATTTCAAATATGAATTTTTTTATAATTTATCATTATTTCTCTTGTATTTTACAACTGATACTTATTTTTTATTGTCGAACTTAGATCCTGTCAGAAAATGCCAATATTTGGCCCCTGTAAATTTTTTAGTCCCAATATTCAGAGGGGCCAAAGGTTGGCTTTTTTGGGACGAGACGAGTTGTTATAAGGATAAAACTGAAAAGGAATATTTTAAAAATGCCCAAAAAGCATTCTTGGCTATCGATAACATTTTAGGTAATTCAACTTTTGTTTTTGGTTTGAGATGTATGTGTATTTTATTTTTATATATTAATACAAATATATACTTAAATAAAAAACAAATTATAATCTATAAACAATTTTAAATTAAACAATATAGTAAAAATAGTAATAAGATCTTTATAGTACAACATCTGGAGATTTTTCTTGTATTATGCTCGCGGAAGAATGTGTACTCTTTGTTCCTTTTTTCCTGCGCTTCTTCAGATAGATCTCCAATTGGTAGGATATTGTGTTGAACTATTTGTTCCCCATGGTATAACATTTTATGAACTGTGGTTGGCATATGTCTCCAAGAATATTTTTTGTTACATGATATAACTTGTAAAATGATCTGGAATCGTTTTATTAATTCAAAATGTACTCTTGTGATAGATGCTGCAGTTTCTGGATCGGAAAAGAATCTCCTTGCAGTGTTTCCATCATTTGAATTTCCTTCTCCTTGTTTTGGCTGATCAATTATAAGGGTTAGGTAAAGGTATTTTTCTTGAATTTGTTTTTTTCTTTGCTTCCTTTTTTCCACATTTTCTTTGTTTTTTCTCACTGTTTCACCTAACGGGCCAAATTCCAAATCATAACCCAATTTAAGAATATGCTCCATGAAACGAATTCTGGTATGAAGAGGGGACATTCCAAATTCGTATGCTTCATTGAAACTATTGTCCTGTGATGGGGGTTGGCTTAATTGACTTGATGTCTTTTGGCATATGGTGCAGCTTGACGAAGACTTTGTTTCGGTTAATGCTTGTGCAACTTTTCCATCGATCATTGTAAGGAACATTTGAAAATTAATTTCAATGCATTGGTCATCAAATTTAAATATTGCCGGTTGAAGTTCTTTAATTTGATCTTTTATTTTTCGAACTTCTTCAGTTATTACGTCTTTAGTTTCCTTTTTGTAAACAAACTTTATTGGTCTGCAATACTTTGTTGAAGAGGGTATTTAATTTTTCCATATATCCATTTCTGTAACTCTACTGGTTGACGGCTCTAAGCCAATATAAGTTTTTCTTAAACGTAATGGTACGAAAGATACCATGAATAAGTTAGCATCAGATGAGTTTTCTGAATTACATTGCTTGTATTGTTTCTGACCAGAGCTTCCATCACATCCCCATTTAGAAAATAAAGTGATGCTGCAATTTTTAAGTTTTTTTAAACAGTCAGCATCAAGTGTATTTAATAATCGTTCTGCAGTGTGTTCGAGAAGAGCCTGCAATTTTACTTCTGCTGAACTTGAAGTTACACTAATAGCCGTTTGTGAAGGTAAGCACTCTTTTTTGACACTTTTTTTCATTGGTTCGCTTTCGCAGTTCTGTATACTGATTTTTTGTCAGTTTTAAATCCAAAAATAGTGCAAATGCTTCTTCTGGAGTAAATTTCATTTCTTCAGTTGGTGTAGGCATACTTTTTATAATCCTCTTTATGCGTTTAGGGCTCGCTTCCACTATTTTTTCAATTATTGCAATTTTTGTTTTCTTATTTTGCGTTGGTTGAATTTGATGCAGAAATGAATCCTTTATCATACTATGAGAAATTTCTTCATTGATATTTGCAAGCTTGCGTCTTCGTGATCTTTCACTGCAATTGCCAATTTGTTTTGCGGGCCGACCCACTTTTCCAGTTTCCTTAGCGGTTATTGACAGCTTCTTAAAAATCAGATCATTTGTTAGCCATTTTTCGTTGCGTAAGTAAAACGTTTTCTTGTTTCTAGAACATTTAAGGTACCGTTTTCTTTTAATTTTTATCTTATGAATTTTGATTTCTTCTTCGCTGCATAATTTAAAGAATGGATTATTCATTATGTGTAACAAAATCTTTTTCATATTTCTGTTGAATATATATATCTGCGAGAACTTTATAACTGAACTTAGCCATTGTTTAAACAATAATGAAGGTAAAATTATGAATGCATGCATTTTTATACCCTTGATAGAAGTTTTTTTAAATGATCTTTTGTTACCACTTCTTTTATCTTTTATTACCATTTCTTTGAAACATAAAAAACCCCTGTTTTCACACTTTTTAAAAGAATAACATACTGGCAATAAATTAACAGGTAACATGTAGGAAATTTTCACGTAAAATATAACTGCTCTTCCATTTTTTTAAATTAAGTTGCAATTTTCAGGTAATTAAACTATGTAGTTTATGTTGCGGCTATTTACTAATGTTTAACCTTTTAACTTACTCAGAAATCTAACGTGTTAGTCTATTTATGTCGAAGATTCACCTTCTTTAATTTCAGTAATGTTTCCTTGCAGGACTTATTTTTTGAACCGAATATCTTACCTTGGGTCACAGAAATTGCTGTAGTTCGCAAGATCGCATCCAGATGTATGTACAATGGGGTATAGAAATGTAGGTTAGATTCTGGACTACAAGAGAGTATAGATTTTTTTTGACGCGTTTTGACGGGCAGGACTTATGTTCTATAAAATAGGAAATTTCCGGGAAATTTTGACATAAAAAAAAAGAAAATTAAATAGTTCTACAGGTCGCAGAGTTTAATGCTTTAAACCATGTATAGCTAATAAGATAAACTAATACACAAAACTTATTCTGTCAAAAAATCTTGAAATACAAAAAAGTTATGAGCATTTCAACTTCAAAAGTTTACTCAGAAATTCAAAACTATAACCAAATACTGAGAAAGTCCATTTTGGACCACCCTGTTCTCAATGAAATAGTTGAAAAAGGGTTGAAATTTTTTGGTTCCCGAGGTTCACTAGTATTTACTTTCACATGAATAAAAAAATTTCAAAATCGGAGAACATAAAAAAAATAGTTTTGGCCGCCTTCTCAAAATATGAACCAGTGTGCGGCGATAGAATAGTGATACCTGTTACTTTGCGTGATAGGGTTTTGGGATTGATTCATGATCAACATATAGGAATAGTTAGAAGTAAGGCTTTGGCGAGAACAGTGTATGGTGGCCGGGTATAGACCAAGATATTGAGAGCTTTAATAACAAATATGATTTTTTCAGTCTACACAAAACTCAAAGCCGGCTAATCTATCAAATTGGATAGAGGCAACATATCCAATTGAAAGAATTCATATCGACTTCTTTAATTTAAATGGACAGTCGATTTTGATTTTGTATGATGCATATTCCAAATGGATGGAGGTTATTATTTTTAAAGCAACTACGGCAGCTGTGGTAATCGAAAAACTTCGATCAATATTTTCTACGTTTGGGCTGCCATTTAGTATTGTAAGTGATGGGTCACCATTTAGTTCCAGAGAATTTGTTGAATTTTGTAAATCTAATAGTATAGTCCTTCTCAAGTCCCCTCCATACCACCCCCAATCTAATGGAAGTGCAGAAAGAGATGTACAAACGTTCAAAAATGGATTGCGAAAACCACTGTTGGATCGAAAAGAGGCCGATAAATCTACAGCTAAGAATTGATCAATTCCTATTAAAGTATAGAACATCTCCGACCACGTCAACTGGCTTAACACCAGGAGAAATTATGTTTCAATACAAACCCCGAACATTGCTTAATTTGTTAAATGATAATAAATCGAATGTGACAGCTGAAACCAATTCAAAATCAGTTAGAACAAATGTACTAATAAGACGCGGATCTGAAGGTTATAAAAACAATGTTGGGGAAGACGTATGGTATAGGAATGTTTTTTCCAATTTGATCAAATGGGTGAAGGGAAAGGTTATTAGTAAGCTAAGTAGTTGCAGGTACATAGTTTTGGTTAATGGAATACAGAAACAGGCACATACGGACCAAATGAGAAGGAATACAAAGTATGATTTAAGTTTGGTTGAAAATTGTGAGGGTTTAAATGGGACTCCTACGGAGAGTCCAATTATTATTAATGGCGAAGAAGGGCAACGAATGATAACTCGGAGTATGGCTAGGAGAGCTAAAGTTGTAGGAGGGAAGTGATTTTATTTAAGTTGGGAGGAATGATGTGTATTAATATAAGGTTCTCTTAGTATATAAGTTTCACTAAGTGTTCATGTATATTTATGTCATGTATATAATTATGTCAATAGGAAATAAAATAAATTAATTGTTAATTAGCAGTCAACCACGTTGTGTTTTAAAACTTATCAAAAAACATATCTAAACTCATCGGCTTTATTGTTCAGACTTTGGGCATTAATATGAGTTATATTAAGACCCTTACTGTAATTAGCTAAAATCCTAACCATGTTCATTGTCGTGTCTGTGGAATTGTGTCCTACATCGATGACATTATCCAAAATCATAATCAGCGGCAAAATAAAAACCCTTAATAGCAACACAAAAAATAAACTTTCCCATGAAACAATACGTATGACATATAAATAAGAAAATAATAAATATACTCGTAAATTAACATAAAATAGCAAACGAGTTAAAAATTAATGCAAAGTAAAAAAATGCATAGATAAATAAGAAAGGTATAAAGGTATAAGTTAAATAATAAAGGTATAAGTCCATTATTTTGACCTTAAGTCCGAAAAAATGGATTTAATTGATCTGGAAAATCAATTCTAATAGGATCATCTTTATCCTCTTTCTTTATATAAACAATTCCACGTGTTGTGTTTAAGCAGCATTCAAGCAATTAGCCTTTTTTTAAGCCAAGTACAGTTTTAAAGATACCGAGGTTATGTGGAGTTAAGTTCTCATTAGGGATGCCAAACGGGAAATCCCGAATCCCGGGATTTTTCGGGATTGATAAATCCCGGATCCCGGAATTTATTTTTATGAGTCCCGGGATTTTTAACATATCAACTCTTATGTACAAAAATGTTCGTTTTTTTTTTAATTTTTATACTCTATCCAAAAATATTTTTTAAAAATTATATTTAAGTTTATTTTTTATTGCAAATAATTCTTTTTTTTGAGTTGAATTTTTGTTTTTGGAACACAGCGAGTAGGTATTTAAAATTTTCATTTTTTGCTTGTTATATGAAGACTATTTCTGGATTTTTGTATTTTGCTTAATAAAAACCATTATTTTAAATAAAAACGATATTTGAAGATTCACATCAGGGATGTTAAATGGGGTTTTAAATTTTGTACCAAATTCCAAAAATAAATGTACTTTTTGGACCTTCATGGTACCATTTTTTTTTTTTTTTTTGTTATTTATTAAAACAACAAAAAAGTACATACAAATTCAATTGTACACAAAAAAAAAAAACTTAACATCTACATACATTATATCGCACTGCTTCTTCTAAAGAGCGTCAACTCAAAATTTACAAATTTTCAGTAGAGACAAAAAGCTGTTTTCTTTTTATATGCACTCTTATATCACAAAGGGGGATACAATTGCAATTTTTTTACAAAATACTAGAGAAAATGATCTAAGATTTTTACAGTGGGTAGATATGGCAAAAAGTAAGAATTGAAAAATTTTGAGTTGACCCTCCTTAGAGGAAACATTGCGATATGTATGAACAAACTAAGGTACATAAAAGTCTTATAAATATATGAGATCAAAATCAGGCACTTATTTATTTAGTTAATAAACAATTTGGAATTTTTACATCATAGCAGCATGAATTTGTCGATCTTAGCCAATCCTCAGGCACATATAGTCTGTTTCGTTCCCTAGTTTTTATTATATTTTGAAAAGAAAAAACTCTTTCCACATTTGCAGACGAAGTTGGAATGGATAAAATTCCAGCAACGACTCTAGAAATGTCAGGAAACATATGGACATTCAGGTCATTTTTTAAATTAGGTACTACCGAACAAAACTATAAATGTTTTCAGTTTTTAACGACTGCAGTTGTTCGACATCAGCTGAAGCTCGAAATTGATTGTTGATTGAATCAAAATTTGCAATTTCATTCGCAAATATATTTACTAGAAGAGGTACAATACAATTTGTCTTACCTGAAATAACATTTTCAGGAGAAAATTTATGGAACCACATTAAAACTTTATTATTAAAGTTGACCTTGGTTCTCAAAACTTCGCAAAATTTTATATAAAATTGTTTTGCATTTTCTTTAATATCTTTAACAATATCAATATTGATATTATTTGTAGAAATATATAAATCCACTTCTGTTCAAACTTCGTCTGTCTCCCTTTCACTTGCCACATTGTAAAAGTGGACTAAGCGCTCTTGCACCACAATACTAGTCGCATATTTAAGCGCCCATTACATTAACGATTTGTTGTACAACATAAATTCAATGAAAAGGACTAAATAATTTGTTTGCTATATGTACTAAAAATTCAAAAAGGGGAATCTATGACAAATTCTTAAATTGTACCAAATGAGTCATGGGAGTACCACGGTACTTTAGAAGGTCAAAATGTACCAAAAAAAAGAAAATTTTACCAAATTTAACCTCCCTGATTCACAACTCAAGCCTTTTTTACAATTACGTTCAGCAAGTTCAGCTTTGGCTTAAAGCAGACCATACACGATTCAATTCAATTGTCAACTGAGTCGGTTGTTGTCCAAATCAAAGCGTGTATGACCTTGTCAGTTGATTAATTTGACGGTTGTCGAGTTGGTTGAAGAAAAATCAAAAGATTTTGATTTTTTCAAGTTGACTACTAAGTCTTTTAATTCGGTTGTACTGTGTGTGCTCAAGTCTCTTGATCAGCTGTCAAAATTTATGTTTGTAATATTTTTTGCAAAGAAAAAGTGAAATATTTTTAAAATTGTCTTTAATTTCAATAAAATTTTTAATATTTTCAATAAATAAAATAATTTCAATAAAATTTTATATGTCTTAATTTTGTAAATTGTTTGTAAAATTGTAAAAAAAATCTAAATTTGACAGTTGAATTAAAATCTTGCAATTAAGTTGAAGAACTGTGTGGCCAAGTATCAATTCAGTTGAAAGACTCAGTTGACACCTGAATTGAACCGTGTATGGGGCGCATAAGACATAATACCAAAATAAAAATGATTATTTTTATGCAAAATATAGAAGTCAACAAATAATTGTTATATATCAAGCAAAAAATAAAAATTATTCACGATCGAAGTAAAGTACATTAAGAAACTAAAGAATACAGTTGATATAATTATAACAATTAAGTCGTTATATTTATGAAATAGTTCATATTCCTTCCGGTCCAATAATAATACAAAATTTGGTTAAAAAACATACGGCAAATAAAAGAATTTTTTTTATAAATAAACACTAACTGACGTATTCATAAAAAAGTTATTTAAACTCGAAATCTTTTTTAAGAAACATTTGTATAAACATTTTGTCTTAAAATCAATTTCAAACGTACTTAAATTATTGATTATGAATCTCGCCCTCAACCTGGAGTTGTACTGCACTGCAGTCGACATAGTGTTACAGTTTTTAACTCAGCCATCGATCTCGATGAGGGACTACACTTTGCCGTGTATTAATGTCATCACAACTTAATTCACATTAAAAATTTAATTGCTGTCAAAAAACCGAAATGAATTGATCTAGAAAAACTAAGAGATTCGTATATTTTTTTAAGTTTTTTTCAGAATCTGATCAGCTTGATCATGTGTGAAGCCAGTGTTATAAGCATATGTACAAACTAAATTTTTTTGTTGTTTTCTTTTTTTAAATTGATGTTATGTATATAAAATCTTTTGAATATTCAAAAAGTGATGTTTATTTAAAAAAAAGTCGCATCATAAAGAAACACATTGATCCCGAATCCCGGGATTTCGGGATCGGGATTTCCCAAATCCCGGGATTTTCAAAAAGCAGTCCCGATTGGCATCCCTAGTTCTCATTGATATAAAATGCCTCTTTGCTATAAAAACCTGCATTACTTAAGCGAAGTGGGCACTTCCATTTACCCCGATAGCCAGCAGCATATTTTATGAATATGTTTTTCTCATAAGGAGAGTTAGTTTTATTTATTATTGGTGGGTCACTCACATCACGAACATGTTTAAAATGATAAGCCCTAAAAGTGGCATTGTAAGCAGGGTTGTCAGATTGATTTTGATCTTTTTCGCCAAATTCAATGTCAAAAATCGCCAAAATCGCCAAAGCATTTATTTTTTCGATTTCGACAATAATATATGTATTTTTAGAATAATTAAAAATATTTTTTCATAAATCCCAAAAAAAATTTGTTTCGTATCCCTAAAATCCGCCAAAATTTAAAAAAAGTCGCCATATATTTTGTTTAATGTTTATTTAACAAAAAAAGGTGCAATGTTTAAAATATTTTTTAGTAGTCTACTTAAAGTAACAAAAAAAGGATTTTGCGGTAAGTATTAAACAAATATTGGATGTACAATATATTTGTATGTAGTTGCAGTTCTATTATATAACTAAAACGCTATATAGTTCACCAAGAAAACTAACTTGTTGTCTTCTTTTTTGAAATACATTGTGAAGGTAGAAAAGAAATGCAACATGTGCTATTTATATTCATATAACTTTTGGCTCGTAAAAACGTGTCGAAAACTTCATATCGCATTCTACTTCAAAGCAGATATTTAGTGAATTTCAATATTTCAATACAGGTACCTGCCGTATCCTTGTAGCTATAAATTGTTGGCCTAAACTGATCTTAATTAGATTGAATATCATCATTACAATTTTCTTTTAACAAACTGTATTTTTTCTATTGTATTTCATTAACATCCAAGGGTAAGTTAGGATTCATAAAAAATCTTTAAAATATATTTAAAAACAACAAATTTTATGTGATAATTTGTCACATTTTATAATGGAAAAATTTTCATAAACTTTCATTATATTCATTTTTAAAGAATTTTACTTATTACTTCTTTCAAGAGCACATTTAAATGTGAAAAAAAATTTTTTCGAAGATTATCTTCATCAGCCATTTCAACATTATTTAGTTTTAAATACTGGTCATACATATGAATGCATCAAATTTCATACATTGAAATACTAGAATAAAAAAAATATTATTTCTTCGTTTTGAATTTAACAAATTTCAAAACAAATAGATGGCTCATCAAAAATAGCCAACAAAATCGCCAACTATTTTATAAATCGCCAAAAAATCGCCATGTCGCCAAATCGAAAATTAGGTCGCCAAAAGAGTTTGAAAATCGCCACATTTGGCGAGAAATCGCCACATCTGACAGCCCTGATTGTAAGGAGGTATTCTTATATTTAGCGTACCACAAATATTTTGAATATTCGAGGCAAAACCTAATGCTCATGGAACGGTATACCAGTTATTCTGAGGTCAGATACAACAACAGAATTACCATGCGCAAGTATTTTTAAATTTAAATTGCGTGCATCATCTTTTAATCTGTCAATTTCATTGTTGGCAGCCTCAAATTTCAAGAAAACAACAACAATAAACAGTCAGTTTATCTCTTCTTAGTCCCAGTTTACATTATACGATTTTTGTCGTTGCGATTATTGTCCTTTCTTCTTTGAAGTCGGTCTTATGTTTACATTGTACGATTTTTGTCGTTACAACTTCTTGTGTATACATATAATTTGACACTACGAATGAATGAACAAAACGAATCGTAGAGTACACTCGCTTGTGTACCCCTTTTAATTCCTCTCTCCCCTCTCGCCAATAAGGTAAGAATCGCAACGACAAAAATCGTTTAATGTAAATTGGGACTTACATTCCCCTACAATTGGCTGGATTTTTTTTCAACTCGAATTTTAATAGGGTAAATGGAAAAAACCAAAATTTAAAAAACAAATTGCTTAATAAAAGCAACTTCCCAGTTCATTTTTTTGTCGGTCACATGCAAATTTATTATTAAAAGTTATTTTCGGGAATACAAAATTTATTATTAATAAGATTTCTCTATGGCGTGCAGTGTGACCATATTAGATTTTTTCGAGCTAAATTTAGCTTTATTTTTCAATTTAGCTGGAAATATTTGATTAAGCTTTAAGCCCTTTTTTGGCTTTTTTCAACAATACATTTAGCTTTTTCTAGCTTTTAATTTATATTTCAAAACAAAAAAAAAACAGTTTACCTAACGTTTACATTTGCCAATACTGGCAAGACAGTAAGAAAATACATATTAGTTGCCAAAAACACTACTTGCTGTCTTCGTGACGTAGGCGTCCAGACAGTAGTTAGACCCCTTTCAGACAAGCAAAGTTTGCTTTGCAAAGTCTTGAGTTTATAGAAGAGAAGGGAAAAGAGCATAGCGGGGGAGTACATACTTTGCTGTACTCACAAATTCGTTTTGTTTTTCGTTCGTAGATTATACCTGAAGTTGGCTAGTTTATATTTATATACAGCGTTACCAGAATCTTTAGAATGAAAATTGTCATATGGCGAAAGAAATCATATTTTGAAGAGAAAAATCTTAAATTTTTTTTTTTTCTTAATTTAAATTTTTTAAAACAAGGGCAAAATAGTAAGAATTATTAATTTTTTATAAAAACATACTTCTTATTATTTAAATTGAAATACATAAAAACATAATTCGTTAGTATATGAAACTTTATATAAATACATTTTTTCTTTTCACAAATATTTTTTTATCAATATTCTAACTGCCTATTTCCGATGTGCGAAAGAATTATTTACTTCTTACAAAGTTTTTAGAATTTGTTTTTGTTTTAAATGTAGTTGTTCGAAAGAAGGAATTCTTTCGCACATTGAAAATAGGTTATAATTTGTCTTTGTTTAAAAAAATAATCCAAAATATGATAAAATCATCATTCTGGCAACGCTGTTTATATATTATATTCAAACAAGAGAAAACAAAAATTTGTCAAATTAAACTTTGTGTGTCTGAGCACCAAACAAAGTTTAAAAGAGAATTCAACAGACTTTGTCAAAGTAAACTTTGCCTGTCTGAAAGGGAACTTAAGACTGTTCAATTTTAAAAAAATGTGTAACGTGAATGTCGCAGTGCAAGTTCTAGCTAAACGTGTTTTATATGATTAAAATTAAAAATAGCATTTAACAACTACATATTTAGGAACATAGATAACCCTTAAGTAAAACATGCAAAACCAAAGCATAATATATTAATTTTCTTTTAATTGTTGATTTTTTTTTTTTTTTTTTTGCGAACAAAACTTCAAATTACTGTCAGCAAATGTCAAATTACTGTCCATTTTACTGTCTGCAAAATTGCAAGACAGTAGACAAAACAGTTGGAAAAGTGTACATGTATTAGTGAAAAAGTTTGCATGTATTGCAACTGCCTTGCCAGTACTGGCAAATGTAAACACCGTGTTATCAATATAAATTTATGTGTGGTAGCCATATAAAGTACATACATAAAAAATAATAGTCTGGCAGCGCAGTAACAATCAATGCTCCAGATTTGATTTACATCAGTGGTGTCAACTATGATTGTGTTGGTGCGATTAGTGTTGCCTCTTACACTCCCAGCGGGAGAAATCTGCGGTTGCGAGGCCTATTACGAGGCCTAATTAACATATATATTTTGCTATGAAGACTTTAGAGCAATTAATAATAATACAATTATCGAAAAATGTTGAGTTATGGACAGACACAATCATTTATTATTTAAATAAATTTAATTTGGAACCTGCATTTCGAAGAAACTTTGCTTATTTTTTGGAAAAATTGAGCACTTGACAATATTTTAAGTCTTTTTACAACCTTATACAATTCGTTCCAATATTTTTAATTTTTTGCTCAACATACCTTTGCGAATGTCAGCAATGAAAATTCATTTGCACATACTAATGCAAATAATAACCCCATTAAGTTTAAAAATATTCTATAATTATTAACCACCATTATAAAAAGAGAAGATTTTACTAGCCTATAAAAATATACTAATATAAAACATAAAAGACGTTGAAAATCATTAAATGCATTTTTTATCATAAAATATTTTTTATATGGCATCATTTATCTTTTTTTTATGGCCTGTTCAACGATTTCGAAAGAACAACTTCGATCGCATTCTAAGCGATCGAAAACTGATTTGGGTTCAACTAACTGCCTATTTCACTAAATGCGAACGAACGCTTTCTCAAAAATTTGTTTTTGTTTTACATGTATTTGTGCGAACGAAAGCGTTCGTTCGCATTTAGTGAAATAGGCAGTAACTCTATTCTGTACGATTATTCGAACAACTCGAAAGAAAACGTAAGTACTTTCATACAAAAAGCGGCTTATCAATATCGAAGGTATCGTCAAGATTACAAACACAAATGTCAAAACCACTCACTTGTTGTTTTGTTGTCGAATCGTTGAATTTTAAAAACAAGAATTATTTAAGAGTAATTTAAATAAATAATAAATAAAAATGGAGCACATTACCACTTGTCACATATGGACATATGTAAAATAAAAATATTTTATTGATTGTTTAAACGTAAAATTATAGTTTAAACAAGTAAGAAAGTATAATCGGACCAGCCCGACCATTTGGGACCCAAATTTTTGAATGGGGGTTTATATGGGAGCTATGGTTTATTTTGGACCTACCAGGATAACATTTTATTATGACATATTAGCTATCGTAAAACTCATTTACGCCAATTTGTATGTGAATACTAACATTTGTAAGGAAGTTATGGCATTAAAAGCCATTTTCGGGAGTATTATTTGTATGGGAGCTAAGGTCATATATAAACCGATTCCAACAAAATTTGGTAAGATGATTTTGATTGCAATTAATTAGTTTGGACAATATTTAATCTTAATATCAGCATAATAAGATCATTTATCGGAACAAAAACCCTATCCGGAAAGAATCTTGTATTAGAGCTAAGTAAAATTATGGACCGATTCGGCCCATTTCCAATAAGCTTGGTCCTTCTGCCAATTTAAACTTTTCTGCTAAATTTCAACAAATTATCTCCAAAATTCCGACCTGTACTTTGCGCACAAGGTTACATGGACAGCCAGCCCGCCTTCCAGCTAGACGGACATCGTTGGATCGACTTAGCATGATTCTGAGTCGATCGGTATACTTTAAAGTAGATATAGGACCCATATTTTAGGGTGTTATACACATCAGCACAAATGCATAATACCCTCTCCACTATTGTGGTGTGGGTATATAAAGTCGACAATGCAGCAACTGCTAACATTTGTCGAATACATTGACGAAAATCTTAAGTTGGGGAGCAAATAAATTTTCGTTGGACGAGCAACGGGAAAGTAGAAGCCAAAAACTAAACGCCATTGTACCACCTGCGCGTTCTATTGCAGAGTAGAAGATGGTAAACGACATTATATTTTAAGGCAGAAGAAAACCAGAGGTTTGAATTGATTTTGAAATAATATTTATATTTACATTTAAAATGCAGGACAAAAACAAAAAAAAAAAAAAAAAAAAAACTACAAAAGCCTGCAAAAAACTGGTCGCGGTATTTACAAAGGAAACTATTTAACTTTTCTGGTACTGAAAATTAATGGGTCGCTGCTTTTGTAATTGTTTAATTGGTTTATTTATTTGTTTGCATGATTTATTTATTTTTTTTTTGCTTATATATTTTGTTTTTGATTACATTTAACCTTTGTTTACTCTTTTCTTTAAGTTTTGGTATCAATAAATTTTTTTTTTTATTTTCTGACATTTCTATACATCTGATAAAATTTCAAACACAGTTGTATTTGTTATCAAGCAAATTAGGAATAATTTTGATACTTTTGAACAAAAACGCAAAAAATAGAAATATTTCATATTTTTTTACTACATAAGTAACAAATATTGATACTCGTAAGAGCAAGCGATCGAAAGCTGTCGAAATGGTTGAACCCAATCTGATTCGAAATCGAGCGAATGGATTGCGTTCGCTTCGATTTGATATCTAGATCGTTGAACAGGCTATTAATAAACTCATCCGCTGTCTACAAGACTACTTAATAAAATTCAAATTTGAAGTTTACAGAAGCTCAATAAACACAACATCAAGGCAAATTCATTCACAGTTATTCTTGATACTACAACAAGTACACCTCGTACAAAAACCACAAGCAATTTGTTTTTTTTAAGTCATTGTACAATGTTAAAAACAGAAATAAAACAAAACAGAAACAAAGATAATAAATAATAAATATATTATTTCTGTTTAGAGGCCTCAAAACAGGCCGTGCGATATTTCCCGCTGAATGAGAGTGTTTTGCAGTAAACAATTATATTTTACGCTCGCAAAATAAAAGAGCGTAAGCGTACATGTGAGTTTTGCTTACACAATTGTGTACAGCGTTACCGTTGGTGCTACTAAAGTAGCAATTTGCCACTTTTTCGACAGCTTGGATACTATTTTGCTACTTTTACAAAATTCACCCAAATTTGATACTTTTTGTAATTCTTGCCACTTTTTTGGTACTTTTTACTAAATGATGAAATACATTTTGAACATTCTGTTTTATTACAACTCCCAGCTTTAATATGAATTGTAGTTGTTTTAATAGATATGTATGTTAGCAAGTAAAAGTGCTCTTGGGAAGAACCACTTGCTTTTGTGGGTATGCAGTATACCATGATGAAATAAATACTTATAACATGGCGTATACTTATGCCTGTTTAAATCAGGGCTATCAGATTTGTTGATCTTCGTGACCAATTATACACTGAAAGTCGCCAAAATTCGACACATTTAATTTTCTCTAGATTTTTGTTATGAAAAATTCGCCATAATCGCAATATTTAATTTTTATATAGCATTTAAATAAGCATTTTCATAGCTTATGGCTTTTTTTTTTCTTTCTATACCTAGCTTAGATTATTTATAAAAATTTAAAATTTTGCTTTTATAATATTTTTTTTTGTAAATTTTTGAAAACGTTTAATTTTTTTTTAAACTTACCCATTATTTTTTTTTACTATCTCCGAAACTGTTAAAATTAAAAAAACCTATTGATAAGATGCCTTAAAGGGAATTTAATTCCATGTCATTGGTTAGTAATACCATCCATTCGGACATATCGCTCCCAAGTCATGATGAAACAACATACATATTAGCAACATGCCCCCCAACAATGAATAATACATAAAATTAACATATGTCCTACGATTTTCATGAAATATGCCGTATTTTATACATACTCGTGGCTTTAAGATAAATGATGAAAAGCTAAGATCAATTGAAGCCAATATCAATTAAAATCACATAAAAAAGTTTTTGCTTACATCTGATATAATCTTTTCCGTATTTTTTTTTTAACCATTTAAAAATGTAATTGGAAATTTTAAATAGATTGAACAAAACATGCGCAACAACATTATTTTGCGTACTTCTTCCTATTTTAAAACATGTTCCGCATTTTTTCTTAAATCACCTTTTTGGTGCCACTTTTTTTGTAAAAATCCCCTTTTTTGGTACTTTTTGAAAATATCCAACGGTAACGCTGATTGTGTATGACGCTGACATTCCTGATCAGTGATGCTCATTCAGGCAAACAATTGTTTAGAAGCCCCAACCCTTTATTTTTTACGCTCATTATTTTTGTCGTACGTGTGAGAGCAACAAGTGCACATGTACGATAGCTGTATTGCAGTGGTGTCAAATATGATTGTGTTGGTGCGATTACTCTTGTCTCTTACATTCCCAGCAGGAGAAATCTGCGGTTGCGAGGCCTTATTAACATACATATTTTGCTATGAAGACTTTAGAGCAATTAATAATAACACAATTATCGAAAAATGTTGAGTTATTGACAGACACAATCAGTTATTATTTAAATAAATTTAATTTGGAACCTGCATTTCGCAGAAACTTTGCTTATTTTTTGGAAAAATTGAGCACTTGACAATATATGAAGTCTTTTTACAACCTTATACAATTCTTTCCAATATTTTTAATTTTGTGCTCAACATACCTTTGCGAATGCCAACAATGAAAATAATATTTGCACATACCAATGCGAATAATAACCCCATTAAGTTTAAAAATATTCTATAATTATTAACCGCCATTATAAAAAGAGAAGATTTTACTAGCCTATAAAAAATATACTTTTATTTACCAATAATATCTTCTAAATTTAAATTGCAGTTTCGAAACAACAAAACATTTTTTAGGTTTGTGGACGTTAAACAATAAAGTTTCATTAATACATCAATAATACACATCTTCTTACCCAAAAATGTTACCTGCTGTCACATTTGCTTTTATGTGTATAGGTTTACACATAAATTGTAGGAAAACAAGACTTTTTTAACTTGTTTTTTAAATATTTTTACTTACTTAAGAAAAGTGTTTTCAAAGAAAAAAACCCACCGACGCGATTGGTACAGAAAGAAAAATATTTTTACAAGCACAAAATACCAACAAATTCTTGTGGCTATTTTTTTCTTAATAATTTCTGCATTTAGGTACGTCTTTTTAACGAAAGAAAAAGGGACCCTTTAACAGGCATCAAAGATTTTTTTTTTCACAAACAAAACACATATCGTTAGCTTAAATGCAAAACAATGTAGATATTATTTGTAGAAAATTTGAAATTTTTGTTTATTAGAATTCACGTTACATATGTATTTTTATATAATTTTAAGTTATTTACAAAATTAAAAATGACGTATCATCAAATACACTGAAACTCAACTGTTCTTTACCTGCCTAGAGGTTGTTGGCAGCCCCAACACTAGAATCGGATGGGAGGTCTATTCAGTCACTCAATCCTAAACACCAATGATTACTGAAACCACACCACTATGAATACCCTAACTTTTTCACGTTATAATTCCCATGTAATTTATTTTATTTTTGAATAAATAGACCAGGGAAATCCATTTCTATGCCCAGTTGTGTATACCAAGAGGTTGTGTTGGTGCTTTTTTTGTACACAAACAATTTGTATTGACGTTGTTATTGCATGAACACTTAAAAAATGTCTGATGAAGAAATGTTTAATAACTTTTTTTGTGCCGAAATTTTTTTTGGTAAAGTTCAATGTTTGATATGTCAGCAAAGCTTATCACGCACACGAAATTATTATTTGAATAGGCATTTTACTCTTTGTCATATTTAATATCAAAATATATCTGATGATGAAAAAGAAACTTCAATTGTAGAGTTAAAGAAGCCATTTTATGAGAAAATTTTATTAGATAGTGCAGAATATTGGGCTGAGGGACATGCAGAACGTTACTCGAAAAAGAAAGCTTCTTTTGTCGTTGCTGCCGCTCTTGCTAGGCATTGCCGTCCTTTTGAGGATGGCACATTTTTCAAGGAGGTATGTAATGAAGTTTTGGGATGTTTTGGTGTCAAAGCAGAAGAAATGCTAAAAATGATAAATGAGGTACTCATGTCCCCTCGCACAATTATTCGCCGAACTGAAAATATAAGTGCATTTATTTATTCAAATATTAAAAATAAAAATCTAAATTGCGAGTACTTTTCTATTTGCTTAGACGAATGTACAGATATCAGTGACACATCACAGCTGATTTTATGCGTTAAAACGGTAGACAAAAACTTTAATATTAATGAAGAAATGTTGGCACTGATTTCGTTACATGGCCATGTTAAAGGGAAATCTATTTTTGATGTTGTCAATGAAGAAGTTTTTTCTTTTGCTGCCAGAAGCAAGTTTTGTTCTGTATGCACCGATGGTGCAAACGTAATGGCAGGAAAAAAAGATGGGTTTGTTGGTTTATTATTGCAAAATAATTTGGATATATATGCTTTTTACTGCATTATCCACCAGCAAGCACTTTTTATGAAAAACTTGAATTTATCGAATGCGATGCAAATTTTAATTAAAATCATAAACAAAATTCGTGGAGGTCATAATGCTTTGAACCACAGAAAATTTAAAGGAATTCTTGATGAGTTAAATTCTGAGAATGGCAATTTGCTTATACACCGAAGTTCGATGGCTTAGCAAAGGACGCTGCCTTCAAAGGCTTTTTAGTCTTCGCGAAGAGGTGAGTTCTTCTTTTGTGTCACCATTATGTGTTTAAATTTTACATAATAATTGATTATAATGCAGTTAGATCAAGCCTTTAAAAGGCAAAAATGTCGTAAGAAATACAATACTAAAATTGAAAGAAAAAAATTGTTAAATAAAAATGAACAATTTACAATAAAACTCATTTTTTAAACAAAGAACTTATTTAAAAAATACTCATTTTTTAAACAAAGAACTTTTTTAAAAAAAACTTTTTTTTTAACAGAAAAACAACAAAAATTTACAAAAAAACTTATTTTTTAAACAAAGAACTATAAAAAAAAAGTTTTTTTTTTCTATTACGTTTTTTACATTGCGAATGAGAAAACAAAACGTATATGACGAGTACATCAAGCTGAGTACTCGTTTCTTTTCCCCTCGTCTCGCCCATAAAGTAGCAAGTTGATCAATAAGACTTACATCGTATAAATTGGTACTAAAGGGTACCATACACTCAAATTGCTTGATATCGTATCACTTCCGTCGCCCTTCAGATCGCTAGCATCTCAGCCTGGAAGACTGCACTCATCCGGGAGTCTAAATGACCTTTGCACTTCAGTGTCAGCAATAAAAACACCAGCCCCAGTGCCAGTGTCCATCTTTTACCCGTCCGTATATACTGCCTACCCTTCAAACAGTCCGTTGGATCCACGCCAAACTTCCCTATCCGCGAACTCCATGGGTGGTTTTACACCAAAGTCCAAGGTCATACTCCTATGATCCGAGATTCCCGCCGGAATAATTTTCTGATCAAGCAGACCCACTTCGTATAGAATCTTTGTGTGATCATCCCGCCTAGGTCTAATCAACGAAGACTCGTAGAGTCTAAATAAGTTCCTGGCAGCCACACTCCTCGCCTAATGTTCAATGGGAACAGATGCAGCAGGATGTCCAACGCCGCTTGTGGCGTACTTCTCCTTGCACCAGTGATGCCAAGAGATGCACTCCTCTGGGCCTTGTTGAGCATCTTCATATAGCTGTCCACTCTCAACCCATCCCACCAAACAGTGCATCCATAGGTAAGAATAGGCCTAACCACCGATGTGTAAATCCAGTTTACCATATCTGGACTCTTCATACTCTCCTGGGTGTTTCTCCTCCAAGACAGTTTACAGTCGAGGAAGTTACCCAAGTACTTAGCACAGTCAGATAGAGTTAACTCGACGCCATCCAGCACTGGCCCCTTAAAACCCTCTATCCTGTACCTTCTGGTAAAAAGAACCAGCTCAGTCTTCGCAGGGTTTACCCCCAGCCCTCTATCCTTCGCCCAAGCCGAGAGTTCACCCAACATCACCTGCATAATTTCACCGATCATGGACAGAAACTTTCACCTGACCAGTAGAACTATGTCATCCGCATAGGCGACGGCTTTCATACCCTTGGAATCAAATGATCTGAGAATCCCGTTGACCGCAAGCAACCACTGTAGAGGAGATAGAACCACAGGGGGGGTCCCCCTGGTAACCTTGCTCCTAACACTGGACCCCCAGGCTCAAGTTGATAATCCTGCTGCCAAGCATGCAGACTACTCACTCCACCACAAAGCCCTGAACTCCCAGCTCCACCAAGGACTCCTTGATCGCCTCAATCCTAATGTTATTGAAGGCTCCTTCTATGTCCAGAAACGCGGCGAGGGTATATTCCTTATGCCTCAGGCCGTGCTCAATACAACCCACCACTTCATGTAGCGCACTCTCAACAGATTTAAACTTAGGTAGGCATGTTGAGCGTTACTAATGAGGTGGATATCAATAAAGGTCTATCAGTCTCTCGAGTGTCTTCAATAAGATTGAAGACAGACTAATAGGCCTGAAATCTCCCGGCTTCGAGTGGCCTGCCCTACCAGCCATGGGTATACAAATTACCCTGACCTCGCTCCACCCCCTAGGCAGATACCTCCTACTGAGGCAATTTTAGAATGCTGAGTCTTGTTAAGTAGCTCAATAAGACGTTTTTTTCTGTCAACTGTGAAATATTCCAGCACGGTATCGAGGGTCAAACATTGTAGATTAACAATAGGTTTCATTATTTTCTAAAGCCTTAAATCTAATCTAAAATAGTTGGAGATTATGCTTAGTCAACGGCTGAATTTTAAGGCTATTAACTATTCCATCTTCGTTAATTCATTTATTATATGAAACAAATTCATTGTTCTGTATTATTTCTCTTAGTTGCTATGCAAAAAAAAAAAAAAAAAAAAAATCGTATCGACAGCAAAATATCGCCGATACCGATCTATCGGAAAATCTGAAGTATTGTGGATATATGTATCTGTATTCGTTACTTCCCTTATATAAACACTTTCACTTATACGACCATAGCGCTTGATGAGTAAATTGATCAATTTATTTGACCCTAACCACTATTAATTCATACAACAATAACTTGACAAACCCATATTCTAGAATATGGACTGCCCCTTAAACGTTAACTTTTCTGCGCATAAAGTAATTACTCCTGAAAGCTTTATTTTGATTTCCTTAAATTTGTAAAATGTTTTTTCACGAATTGGAATAAGTGTTTTAAAATCACACTCTTAACCTAAAGCTTATTATTTTATAAAACAATTATTTTATCAATATATAAATTCATCTTGAAATTGCAAGAAAAATAAAAAGATAATATGCTTAGCTAAAACGAAAGAAAGTAAACCAATATCGGAGAGCAAAAAATCGGAATTTTTTTATAATTGTTTTATCTTAGTTTCGACAGTAAAGAAATTCAAATTCTGATAAAATTTAAACCAAATCAAACAGGTTTCAAATTTTTAAATTATAAATGCCAGAAAATATGTTTAATTGGGAATTTACACATGAAAGTAGTTTCTTGAAAGTCGCAATACACACACTTTTTCACTACCCTAGCATTTACACGTGAAAGTGATTACTTGAAAGTAGTAATTTCTTTTTCACTAATACACTTATATTTTTTACTTTCCAGTCAGTTTTCAACGATTTTTTCAAGAAAGTAATTGTTTGACACTCTCTGAAAGTAAAATGACAGAGCGGTAAACACTGTTGCCCACTAAACAGACATACAAATTAACAGAATTGTGGTAAAATTATAATTGTAAATTGTGTTTTGATTGTTCTGTCCGATTTCTTATCTTCCACTATCTTCTTTCCCTGTGCTCTCACATTTACTTCTCCTACTCTGTCACACTAGATATCTTTCTCTTTTTTCTTCCTTTGTTTCACTAAATAAAGGCATCACAATGGACCATATTGGTCTCTGGGTGAGGGTGTGAAGTTTGCTTCACTCCAGCCTTTCTAACCTAACCTAACCTATAATTGTAAATTTAATTTATTTTGTACACACAAAAAAATGATAGTTGTAAATTTAATTTATTTTGTACATACAAAACAATAATCTGTTTGATAATAATGGTCACATCTTAAACTTACAAGAAGTATTTCGTTATTTATCGCACAAATGAGGTAGTGATGAAAAATTGGTCGTTTTGTTTTTTTTATATTGTGTGTAAAATTCATCTTTATTTTTTTATACTTTCCCCGTTTGAAGAGAATGTGTCGTTATTTTTTCTAAGTGGAGCTAGTTAATCCACAAGTTTTTTATTGGAATAATTACGACGTTGTAGCAAATGAGCGATATATAGATTTAGAAGGACATACAAGTAAAAAGTTTCAGCAGATAATTTAGTTAATTGTTATACTATACATTATGAATTGATAAATAACATATTACAATGAAATGAAAAAGGAAGTTAATTTTATTTAAATTATGTAACTTTATCAAAAGTTAGTATTAAATTTACCTGAATCTATGTTCTTGTTAAAAATTTTACATGTTGTGCTACTCCAATATTATCATTAATGTACGACATTAGCGATTTTTAAGCTATTTGCGCGGTTTCTTCAAACTATTGCGGTTTTATAGCAAATATTGACATTACAATTTTTCATTTTAATATGTCAACATTTTTATATATAAATAAAAATAAAACCTTGGTTGTACAAACAAAGTAGAAGCACCAAAGTTGTAAAACCGCTGTATAAACACCTTAAGTAAAAGTGCAACATATTTCTCATAATAGAAATCGCCATTAGATAATTTTCCAAAAATACAAATATAAAACAACTTTTCTATCATTGGTAGGATTACAAAGCTTTTAAGTAATTTAAAAAAAATATTTAGATGCATTTTCGAACACGGAAATTAACTAATTAAATATGTAGTTATATTACCTAAGAAACTTAGATAATGCCATGCTGTACCATATTACAGTATTTTATGTACCATATTTTTAGGTAATTTTACCTATGAATTTTTTGGTGTGTATGTATGGATATAGTTATAATATTTTTTCGAATTTACATAAAAAATAACAATTTATGTATTTAATAACAATAATGTCATTAAAAAGTTAACAATAATAATTATTTTCAACTATTGCCCTATAAATTATATAAAAAATATGTCATAACTTTGGCAACTATAATATATAATAAATCATACATATACTTTCCATTTCTAGTGTTTATAATTCTTTGACATTTTTAAAATGAACTTTCATTTTCCTGTGTAATTGAACAAGAAATTTTCAAGAAAGTCGTCTATTTCATTAAAATCTTTATTTGTAATACGTATACAGAAATTTCATGAAAGTACTTTCATGTGTAAATGCAGCGTAATAACACATTTACATTTTTCTACTTTCAGCTAGCTTTCAATGAAAATTTCAAGAAAACGATTTCATAAAAGTAAATGACAATAACTAAGCAGTGTTGTCAATTGATTTTTTTTCGTATATATAAAGAATTTTAATGTATTTTTTGAACTAAATATTAAGAACACAATGATTCTTATTACAATTTATAAATATCATGAAAACTAATCAAAATAAATATTATTTTGAACGAATGCCTGAAGTTCGGCGGGAACAATTGGCTCGGCAACTCTGAAACTTGAAATAAGCAAAACAATAAAAGAAGAAGAAGAGAAATGTTTGATAGAAGTTTGCCCTTTGACGACATTTTGAAAATGAAATTTCATTTTCATGTAAATTTTCATGAAATTTTATTATTTTTTTGTGAAATTTGTGGTGATAATACGAATAAGGAAGTTTTATGAAAGTACTTTAATGTGTAAATGCAGCGTAATTAAATAAATTCGAGTTTTAGTAAATTAATTTTCCTTAAATATATTTTAAAGTTTTTTTCTCTTTATGTAGCTGTTAATGGGTTAATTGAATTGCCAAGTTTAAGGGGTAATTTCTTAAACATGATACCAATATTTTCAGGATAAAGGGGTAATTTCTTAAACATGATACCAATATTTTCACGATTGGACAAATAATATTATTAAAAATATAAATAATATTTCCAAAATTTAGGGGACCATAAATCGAGAAATAATGAAGGTGCCGCCGCCGTAAAATATTGTTCGGCTTGTTGTTTCCAGATAGAAACAAAAATGTATTGACAATTTACTAAAAATAAATTTTAACGCTAGTATCGCTCTCGGAAAGAAACTATTAATAGTCCCATGGAAACAGAAATATCGATAGTATCGATGTACTATCGATTGTTTTCCAGCTCTATAATTCAAAAATATTTTATAATTTTGTTGTTGCTTTTGTTGGTTTGAGTTTATTAAAAGTAATTAGTATTGTGGTTATTTTATTGAACTGTTAATTTTTTTAATCCAAATTTAGATATTTTAATTAGGCTTTTAATTGTTTACAACATGTTGTAAAATTCCTGTCTTCATAAAAATAATTTAATGAAAATTAAATTTAATGAACTTAAGCCTAATTAAAATATCTAAATTTGTTTTATTAAAAGACTAATAAGAATACAATACGACAAGCAATACGAAAAGTGAAGTTGTGTAAAAAGAGTAAGTACGAAATTAGGGTACCAGGGAAATAAGAACAGTAGTTCATTCATTCACAACAAACAGCTTTCTAGAGGAATTCGTATTAATAGCCAATTTCCAATGTGCGAAAGAATTTTTTCGCATATCGGAAATAGGCTATAAATTTTTAAATTTCAAACACTTCATATTTTATGGCATTGAAAATTTAAAAAAACTGAATTTCTGTAGAAAGCAACAACGAAATTGTAAAAAATTTTAATATGTTTTTGCATTCAATTAAATTTTTGGCATTGCGTTGGGTTTTACACAATAAGGCCCTAAATTACTTTGAAAGTATACACTTCTTTCTAAATATTTTATTTATTTATTTTTTAAATTATTTATTTTTTTTAATTTAAATTAATTTTATTAATAACATTTCGTAAGCTCATTATTGGTTTGACCTACCGAGCATTCATAGAAAAATGGAGTTGGAATGGGGTATATATATTTCGGATACTCCCTTTTTCCAAAACCTGTTTCACGAAATTTCTTGTGGTTTCGGAGACATTAAGCAATAACTTTTTTAAATATTATTAAGTATTGTTTCATAAAAAAAACGTACAAAATAAATTTCTCTCTTGTTTTGCTTCATTGACGTAAAAAAAATTCTAAAGCAAAATGCTACTTTTCAAATGTAAATTTTAAAAATGGCGTATGCGGCACAAAACGATAATTTTCACTTTCAATAAAATACTATTTACTTCTAAGTTTGTTCATGAAAGTTCACAAAAATTTAAATTTTTCTTCAAAAAATATGGCAGAAGCAGTGGTAAAAATACAAAAAGTTCTATCGAGTATATTTTGAGAGAACTATGTAAACATTCATTGTCGTTTTTCTCCATTACTCCATGACGAATTGTATAATGTAATTTATAAACTGTTAAATGATGCTTGATCCAGCAAACGTTTTGCAAAGCAAAAATTTTTTTAATACAACTAGTGGTTACATACGTAGGACGTCAAATATTTATTAGGTGTGAACATAGCTTTACAATCAGATTGAAATAAGTTAACTTGAATTTGTCTCTCCAGAGAACTTTATTGCAGTATCAGGGATCTTTTCTAATGGTATTTTCTTTTCTGACAATAATGTTCCATGTATGCTACCATTCGCGCAGGTTTGTGCTCTATTCTAAAAATATACATATTCAGAAATGTGAGAAGTTGGCGTTGTCCTTTCTAAATATGTTGCAAAAATGACATTTGTTTAATTTTAAACACCAGCTTTAATTGAGGGTGAGATAATACCCTTTATTGCATCTGCGTTAGGCTCTTTTTTATGCAGGCAAGTTTTTTTTCTTATTTACTTTTTTCTTGTGTTTGCATACAATTTGTGTTATATTGTGGTTTTTGGTTATATTGTGATGAATATAAAAACTTTTTGTTTAATAGATATTTAGAAAAAAAAATGTTTTCTTATTGGAATTCAAAGACAATTTAACATTGAAAATTGCTGCAACTGTGGAGAATATCGCTTGTAGCTGCTTTACACTATCACACAAGTCTTACGTATTTAAAACAAATACAACCCTGTCACGATAGGTTAGGTTAGATTAGAAAGGGTGGTGTGAAGCAAACTTTACACCCTCACCCAGAGACCAATATGGTCCATTGTGATGCCTTTATTTAGTGAAAAAAAGAAGGAAAGAAGAGAAAGAAATCTAGTGTGACAGAGTAGGAGAAGTAAATGGTGAAAGCACAGGGAAGGAAGATAAGAAATCGGATAGAACAATCAAAAAAAAACCTCACCAAACAGGAAAAACTGCCCTACATGTTTCCAGTCCCCAGCCTCCTGCCGCGCAGCCAGGTCATTCCCATTACGAATCCCGTCAGATTCTCGAGCCCGTAGCCCGAGACATCTCCCAATTCGTGCAGGAATCTGCTACCTAGCCACCTCAGCCTGCTGTTCTGTAGCCTGCGACAGTGGCACAGAAAGTGCTCAACTGTCTCCAACTCCTCTGGGTCCTCACACAGCCTACATATATCCGTACATATAGGCCCTACTCTTGCCCAGCAGCGCGTCCGAATTTGACCTACTAAGCATCGGCCACAGCGTGCGCGATACTCGGCAGTCCGTTCGGCCCCGCCAGCCCGATTATTCCTGTTCAGAGTCCATTCCCTTATTCTCCCAAGGTAGAAGCCCATTAGAGGCCTGACCACTTGCAAACTGTCAGGATCTTCCATTTCCGAGCCCAGTCTTGCCAACTCATCAGCTATCTCATTGCCAGTGATGTTGCAGTGACCCGGTACCCAGCAGAGCCTCACAACATAATTCCCTAAGATTACTCCTAGAGCCCTCCTGCAATCGTCCACTAGCCTGGAGTTCACATAACAGCCCATCAAGGCCCTAAGAGACGCCTGGCTGTCCACATATATAGTGACCTCCGAGCCCTTGGCAATGTTAGCTCCTTCCAATTCCACGGCCCTGAGAACCCCCAGAACCTCCGCCTGAAATACACTGCAGTCGTCGGAAAGTATATGACTTTCTGATGTCGAGATCCTCAATGTAGATCCCCGCACCCGTGCCCTTCATCTTCGAGCCATCAGTAAAAATAGCAAATCCCCTATACAATCTGCTCAGCCCTGACCAGCTCTCCCTAGAAGGCAATATCACCTCTGGCAAACACCCAAAATCGACCCTAGTGACCAAATAATCCGTAGAGCCGGGCAAGCCTAGGTGATAACCACTAGTACTAATTTCCCTCAAGATCCGCGAGTGACCCTCCGTAAAATTTCCTAACAGTCCTATCTCCCTCAGCCTAATAATGCCCCTTGCTGCCATTCCCATCACATACTGCTCTATAGGCAGAAGATGAAGAATAACATAACCGATCGAAGCACACCTCTGAGCCTTAGACAGAAGGTCCCTCCGACTAGCTAGTTTCAATGCCTCCCAACATACACAGCATCCATACGTAAGAATGGGTCTAACCACCGAAGTGTACAGCCATCCCACAACTGACGGCCGGAGTCCCAAACTCCTACCTATCGACGATCTGCAAGCATAGAATGCATTGAGACCCCTCTTTAGTCTCTCCTGAGTATTCCTCCTCCAGGACAGCTTACTGTCAAGAAAAACTCCTTGATTCTTAGCACTATCAGATAGCCTAAGCTCTACTCCCCCTAGTACCGGCAGCCTAAAATTCTCCACCTTGTACCTCCTAGTGAAAAGAACTAATTCTGTCTTCTCCGGGTTAACTCCCAAGCCCTTATCAGTCGCCCATGCTGACAGTTCGCCCAGAGCCCCTTGAATGACATCGCTAATTGTCGGCAGAAACTTACCCGATACCAATATAACTACATCATCCGCGTAGGCGACGACCTTCTGACCTATCCTGTCAAAACGTCCCAGAACGACATTGACAACCAAGAGCCACAATAAGGGAGAGAGAACTCCCCACTGTGGGGTCCCGCTAGTCACGAGTTTCCTTAAGCGCTCATTTCACCCCTAAATCACTCAGTGCCTGCCTTATGGCCTCTATTTTCACATTGTTAAAAGCCCCTCTATTTCTAGGAATGCCGCCAAGGTGTATTCCTTGTCTCGCAATCACCGTTCTATATAACCCACCACATCATGAAGCGCACTCTCAACCGACCTACCCTTAAGATAGGCATGCTGAGCGGCGCTGATGATACCGGCGTCAATCTTCGTCCTCAGATGTAGATCAATCAGTCTTTCTAATGTCTTCAAAAGAAAAGACGATAGGCTGATAGGTCTAAAATCCTTGGGTTTAGAGTGACCGGTTCTACCTGCCTTAGGTATGAAAATAACCCTGACCTCTCTCCACCCTCTAGGAATATAGCCATTTAGCAGGCATACCCTAAATAGTTCCACCAGCAATAGGAGTGATGATCCCTGGATATTCTGTAGCATAGCCGGAAATATACCATCTGGTCCTGCCGATTTGTAAGACTCAAAAGTATTAACCGCCCATGTAACCTTATCCAAGGTGATGATGTCTCCCACCGCCACCCTTATCTCACCTCCCGAGCCCGATGCAGAAAAGGGGTTACCACACCCAACCTGTTCCCCTGTCCCAGGATCCACACAACCCGGAAAGTGACTCTCAATAAGCAACGAGAGAGATTCGGAGCTGGATTCCGTCCACGAGTCGTCCGGTCTCTGAATAAATCCCGGGACCACAGGGTCCTTGGATAAAATCCTCCTGAACCTGCACATCTCATTTACAGATTCCACTGACTCGCTAAATTTGATCCACGAGTCCCTTTTATCCCTTCTAATATCTCCCTTATACCTATTGAATAACCTTCTGACAGTGGTCCTTTGAGTCCTCAACTCACCTGTCCACCATCTCGGTTGCGAGCGCCTACCCGGAAAATTCAGCGGACAAGATCGCTCATGGCTACTGGTCAACACCTCCGTAAAGATACCCACCAGGTGGTCCACACCGGGCGAAGTCGACCCCCAATCGTGTGTAACTCTAAGGTTACTAATCACCAATCCGGAAAGGAATCCCAGTTCGTCCTCCTAATAAAAATATGAATAAAATCTACAAATTTGCCGGTTTATAAAATCTGATAACTAATTTTGATAGCGCGTTACTAGGGCTATTAAGGCCGCCAGTTGTCACTTTCGACAAATTAAAACTTTGGGGGGTATTCCATATTAAAGAAAAAAAATTCAAAAATTTACCCAAATGTTGTTACATGAATAAAATCTACAAATTTGCCGGTTTTTAAAATCCGATAACTGATTTTGATAAAGATTTTTTCATATTTTAATTAATTTTTTGATTTTTTATGAATAATATGGTGTTTGTAATGTTTTCTGATATAATTTTGCATGTTTTGTTATTGTTTGTCACGCAAGTGCTGTTGTTTTCAAAACAATAATAATAGCACGTGGTCAAAACAAAAAATGTTATTGTTTGCGGCTGATTTCGTTATTGATTTGTTCACACGTTTCACTTCACTACCAAAAAACGCCTATCGGTGTGAACAAATCAATACCGAAATCAACCGCAATCAACAACATTTTTTTTGTTTTGACCACGTGCTATTATTATTGTTTTGAAAACAACACCACGTGCGTGACAAACAATAACAAAACATGGAAAATTATATTCAAAAACATTACGAACACCATATTATTCATAAAAAATTAAAAAATTAATAAGAATAAGAAAAAATCTTTAAATTTAGCATTTTAAAATGTTTGAAAAATTATGCAAAAATGTTGTTACATGAATAAAATCTACAAATTTGCCTGTTTATAAAATCCGATAACTGATTTTGAAAGCTTGTTACTAGGGCTATTAAGGCCGCCAGTTGTCACTTTCGACAAATCAAAACTTTAGGGGGTATTCCATATTAAAGAAAAAAAATTCAAAAATTTACCAAAAAGTTGTTACATGAATAAAATCTACAAATTTGCCTGTTTATAAAATCCGATAACTGATTTTGAAAGCTTGTTACTAGGGCTATTAAGGCCGCCAGTTGTCACTTTCGACAAATCAAAACTTTAGGGGGTATTCCATATTAAAGAAAAAAAATTCAAAAATTTACCAAAAAGTTGTTACATGAATAAAATCTACAAATTTGCCTGTTTATAAAATCCGATAACTGATTTTGAAAGCTTGTTACTAGGGCTATTAAGGCCGCCAGTTGTCACTTTCGACAAATCAAAACTTTAGGGGGTATTCCATATTAAAGAAAAAAAATTCAAAAATTTAC
Organism: Pollenia amentaria; assembly: GCA_943735925.1. Classification (NCBI taxonomy): domain Eukaryota; kingdom Metazoa; phylum Arthropoda; class Insecta; order Diptera; family Polleniidae; genus Pollenia; species Pollenia amentaria. The sequence goes on along the minus strand of OX031008.1, from coordinate 61,551,129 downwards.
CAAAAAGTTGTTACATGAATAAAATCTAATTTCTTTATTATTGTTTAATTTATGACGTACCGTCATTCAAATATGTTCAATAAAAACCTAAAATCAAAAAGCTACTGCATATACTTGAAAACATACTCCGATCCCTGACTTACTTGTTTTGGAGAGTAAAATTTTTAAAAACGTAAATTCTATTAAATATGTATATGGGAAATCATCTAAAATTAGCATGTTTTGCTCCTAAACACTCAAATTTGGCTATTAATCTACCTTTCATTAAAATGTTTTAAAAATATTTAGGTTAAAAAAAAAAAATTTGTAATAATTTTTTCCAGTGTATGCTAATTTGTTTCATTTCATTCTATCCTATGATTTGTCTGGTAGCACTGTTTACCTACAGAAAAAAAATAACATTTCAATGGACGATCGTAACTTCTTCGTAAATTTTATATTTTACCCTTTTTTATTTTTAGGAATCTTGGAGACTAATTTTGGTAACTATATGGGTAACTACAGGTCGTTCCAATTGTTTTAAACATATTGCTGATATATTTTTCTTTCCAGCTTTCAAAAACTAGTGGGTTTGTAAAATATTTGCTTTTTCGGCTAACCGACGCAGAAAAAGAAGAAAATGTAAGTTGAAAAAAGTGGATATGTGGATAGGTATACAACATTTATTAAAAAATTCGGCTGAAATGCAGTTTACATGGCCCACGAAAAAATATGTGCCACCTGATTCATAATTAAAAAAAAGACCAAAATTAAAATACATACATTTAATTTAATTGGGCACCTGAACCCAAAAAAGCGGGAATATTCACAAGTTAAAAATATGTTTGTTGAATTACTTCCGTCAGACTAAAGATTTGGAGCATTTTTAAAGACCAACCAAAAAGAACCGGGTAAGTGTTGGTACTCAAATTAAATGTAATTGTGTAAGAAAAACGATAATAAAATTTACGGCAGGTGGGGCTTCTGGGCCAAAAAAGTGGAATATGGAATACCCCCTAAAGTTTTGATTTGTCGAAAGTGACAACTGGCGGCCTTAATAGCCCTAGTAACAAGCTTTCAAAATCAGTTATCGGATTTTATAAACAGGCAAATTTGTAGATTTTATTCATGTAACAACTTTTTTTTCTTTAATATGGAATACCCCCTAAAGTTTTGATTTGTCGAAAGTGACAACTGGCGGCCTTAATAGCCCTAGTAACAAGCTTTCAAAATCAGTTATCGGATTTTATAAACAGGCAAATTTGTAGATTTTATTCATGTAACAACATTTTTGCATAATTTTTCAAACATTTTAAAATGCTAAATTTAAAGATTTTTTCTTATTCTTATTAATTTTTTAATTTTTTATGAATAATATGGTGTTCGTAATGTTTTTGAATATAATTTTCCATGTTTTGTTATTGTTTGTCACGCACGTGGTGTTGTTTTCAAAACAATAATAATAGCACGTGGTCAAAACAAAAAAAATGTTATTAATTGAGGTTGATTTCGGTATTGATTTGTTCACACGCGTAAAACGCCTTTTGTCTCTTTCTTCGAACTGATTTGGGCCTTTTCCACACGTGACTTTTTTCATCTCTGTATGTAATCTGTACGCAATTTAGTAAAATTCCGTAAAAAATAGTAAAAACTTTTGTGTTCTCGAACGCACCTATAATTTTTTACTTGTCGTTCCGTTGGCGTCAAGACGAATTTACTAGAGGTGGGATTAAGTCAACATTTGGTGTTTGTTTTTCTCTGGTCGAGTTGTCAGTTTGTAAACAAACTATCCTACAATAAGACTACCGGTCATTTTACTAGTTAAATGAGCAGTAGTGTTCACTGATATATTGGTTATAGTTTCTATTAGTTTATTAAGAGCAAAATGAAAAAATTGACCGAAACTTTGTGTACATTGGATGTTTCCTCTTTAACTGATTATGTCTCTCTCTCTAGCTCATTAAGTTAACACTGCGGCCACACGATCAACTTTTTGTTGATAGTCTTTTACATATACTGTTTGTCAAAATTTACTTTAATTGAAAGCTGTGACGTAGGCTGCACGTAATTTTTAAGAAATTTACTTTCAAGATGTCATCAAGAAAACAATTTATACTGACAAACGAAAAATTAGCTCACTAAACTTCTAATCAGCTGTTAAATTGAGCGTAAAATTGCCAAACAAATGGATAGTTAAAATTGAGAGCAATCTCGTGATCAATTTAAAAAGTGTGAGTGTGTTAGTGAAAAAATGAGAGTGAGAGCAAATTGAAAGGAATTGAAAGACAAAAATTGATCGTGTGGCCTCCAAGTAATGTAAAATGGTTGCGAGTGTGTTACACTGCATCCACACGATCTAGTTTTTCTTGATAGTCTTTTGCATATACAGTTTGTCAAAATTTCCAAAGTTGAAAGCTGTGACGTAGGCTGCACGCAATTTTAAAGCAATTAACTTTCAAGATGTCATCAAGAAAACAACTAATAGAAACATTTTCTCACCAAAATTGTATTCAGCTGTTTTCTTGAACGTAAATAAGTATACTCACTTGAAAGAGAATTGTAAAGGCAAGTTCATTTCAGTTTTGAAAGGTAAGAGTGTATTAGTAAAATAGTGTGAGTGTATTAAAACTTGAAAGGCAAAACGTGATCGTGTAAACCTAAAGTAAACAAGAGCGGTAACTTGGAGGCCACACGATCAAGTTTTGCCTTTCAAACCTTTTAATTCCTTTCAATTTTCAATTCACTCTAACTTTTTTACTAACTTACTAACACTTTTTAAATTGATAATTACCTTTCCATTTGTTTGGGAATTTTACATTTAATTTGATAGCTGATTACAAATTAAGTTAGCAAATTTTTCGTTTGTTTTTATAAATGGATACCTAGATGACACCTTGAAAATAAATTGCTTAAAAATTGAGTGCAGCCTGCGTCACATCTTTCAATTTATGTAAATTTTGACAAACAGTATACGTAAAAGACTAGCAAGAAAAAATTGATCATATGGCTGCAGGGAAAGTGGAACGTTTTCTTTCGATTAGATTTCACACTGCATCCACACAATCAAGATTTTCTGAATAGTCTTTTATATATACAATTGGGAAGAAATTTACTTTCAACATGTCATTAAGAAAATAACTAATAAAGACAAACAAAAAATTATCTTACCAAACTCGTAAACAGCTATTTTCTTGAACGTAAGTTGATACACTCACATGAAAGAGAATTTTAAAGGCAAGTTCGCTTCAATTTTTAAAAGTATGTGTCTTTTGGTAAAAAAAAGTTTGAGTGTATTAAAACTTGATAGACAAAACTTGATCGTGTTACCCTCAATTTACTGTGAACTCTGTGCAGCGTTACCGCTGTGATACTAAAGTATCAGTTTTACCCTTTTTCGACGCTCTTGATACCCTTTTTTAAATTACCCCTTTGTTTCATTTCAAACAATTTCGTGGCACTTTTTGACTCTTTTTAGCAGAGTTCCGAAAAATTCATATATGATCGCTCATATTTAACCATTCATGAATTTTTTCATGAATGAGGAATTTAAAACGTGTAGTTTTTTTCACAACCATGAATGAATTGTGAATTTTTTTGCCGATTCATTCATGACCATGAGGAAAAATAAATTTTTGCCTTTCTTCAGTCATGAAGAATGAGGAAACAAAAAATTTTCTTAACGCTCCTCACCAGTAATGTTGTTGTTGCTCGACAGTTTGCATGACCACAGCAAGAAATGCCTTTGCTTGTATTTTGTTTTTGTTAAAGGCAACGAGCCAAAGTGTGTGTTAAATTTTTTGTAGGCAAATATTATTTAAAAAAAAAAAAACTAAAAGAACTGCATATATCGTCATCTTATATGCAGAATAATATAACATCACAGTTTTCATGAGAAGCAAAAAAGTTGCAAAATAGAAATTAATTGAGATATAAAAGCAATTTTAAATAAAAAAATACTATCTTTATTCGACCTTTTAATTTTCAATACTTTATCAATTGATAAGCTCGAGGCCACAGTTGCTTTTTAAAAAATGTTTTAATCTTTATTATTCTTTTTTGTTTTCAATATTTCCCCATCCTTTGGATGTCATCTTCAGGAATTATAAAATACGAGTAACAATTATTAAACACAAAACGACTATTCTCGTTCACGTGTTAGATTGCACTATAATTCCTGAAGATGCCATCCAAAGGATGGGGAAATATTGAAAACAAAAAAGAATAATAAAGATTAAAACATTTTTTAAAAAGGAACTGTGGCCTCGAGCTTATCAATTGATAAAGTATTGCAATTTTAAACATTTAGAATAAAAATGCGATAACCGATTTTTTTTTGATAAAAAAATATTATTTTTACTGTTATTTATTAAGTTATGTATGTTACGTTATTTTAATTTGTAATTCTCTGAAGCAAAACGACGAATCATCAACGAAAGTATGATAGTATTAAGTTAAACAATCATTAAAAACATTAAATAATTAAATATTTCTGTTAAGTTACAGGTATAATAGAATATAAAGATAATGTACATGGTTATAAATGCAATTTAAACAATAAATTTAAATATGGTCAAATGCACATATAAAAATGATAATCTCACAATTAATATGCAGCATCATTAGGATGCTGATGCAGTGCAGGCAGTACTGCATTTGAGAACGTAGAAATGTTTTATTATTAGAGATATTATTATGACATATTATTTATAGTTTTTTATTTCTAATTAGAAGTGGATTAAGCTAAAAAATGTACTTCATTAAATTTAAATATAAATTGATTTTAAAAGTCCAACTTTTCCATTGTAACTAACGTGTATTTTGATATCCATACAATGAATTTTCTCAATTGAATTTTTCTTTACAATAAACAAGTTTTGTAAAAAAATTTGAGTCATAAACATATATGCAATAAGGAATTATTTCAAAAAAAAACTTCTGCAAGAAGTAAATTTTAATTAGTTAATTTCTAAAAAATTTAAACAAGAAGAATGAAAGAGTTTTTCAATTAAAAGTAGTATTGCAGCAGCCCGCGTATTCAGTGAACGAAAATGTTGTACAAAGAAGCACTTATCCTGAAAAAAATACTATTAGTCTTTAATAAAGCCGTAAAAGGATTAACACAAAATTTAGCTAAACAATTTATATTCCAGCACTTGATAAGAAATGCTATTATTCTAAAGATGTAGAAGACAAGTAATTTATTATTTAACACAAAAAGCCTTATAACAGTCTTTTTGAGGATATTGATGAAGGACGACTTGGAAGAATGCAATCCTTACAAAAATACCAGATTATTTTAAATAAACGTTAAAAAAAATATTTCTATTGTATTATAAACTTTCTATAGCAATAATGTAGATATATTCTGATCCAATAGCAACAGATTCATTATAGGGAAATTCTGTATTAAAATTTATTAACAAGTATATATGTATGTACATATATAAACTCATAAAGTTGGAAACGAAATAAATGATGGAAAAATCGTATCATAAAAATAATGGCAGTCTGCTGGAAGCAAAAAACTAAGGACCTGCAGATGGTACTATTTATTCTTGGAAATTCATAGCGTATGGGAGTGCATTGGGTTAAGCAGTGAAATTTCTAACAGTCCAATGTAGAAGAAGCTTATAGTCATACCAAGGTTAGTCTTATTGGATAGTAGTTTAGACACAAATTTTCAACAAGATCGGTCAAAAAGTTTCTGAGTTAGAGGGGGTCAAAATTTGACATTTTGGCCAAAGCGGCGTTCTTTCTCATCCTTGCAACTTATTATCTATTGGTGTTAGCAAAATTTGTCCCAAACAAATTAGATAGCTATTTCTTCAAGCTTTCGAATAAAATTTTTTTGTGCTGTCAACGCCACCTGATAAATGAACTCGCCTTGGGTTAGACCTTGATTTTTGACAATCGGACCACAAAAGTAGTGTTACGCTGCACTTAAGCTGGAGGTCCACACTACGCGTTACACGCCTTCTCGCAGCCTTCGCAGCTGTCAAAAAAGTAGAATCTGTGTAATAATATGTAACAAGTTACATGCACAAAAGCGTAGGATGCATTGAGGCGTTGAATGCAAAAAGTAGGCTTACTTTCTACTTTTGCAAGCGTCACAAGCAGCATTTGAACAATTCAGCTGATGTTGACAAATGAAATCTTATTTTTACTTGTAGTAATGCCGCATAAAAGGCGTTGCATGTAACTTGAAACGTAGGACCCAAGTAAGGTATAAAAATCATGCAATGCGTGGAGGCGAAAAAGCGTGGAGTGGACCTCCAGCTTTACATATGAAAGTACTTTCATGAAAATTCTGGGGTCTAATTCTGGCAGTCGTGATCGAGTACTTTCTCGATTCGAAAGCAATTTTATTTCTAATTCTTTCAGTCGATACTGAACGAATCGAAATTATTTTTTCAGTATTGTGAAACTCAAATTAATGATTTACAACACTGAAAAAATAATACCGATTCGTTCAGTATTGACTGAAATAATTAGATATTAAATTGCTTTCGAATCGAAAAAGTACTCGATCACGACTGCCAGAATCAGGCCCCTGTATACGTATTATCACCACAAATTTCACAAAAAAATAATAAAATTTCATGAAAATTTTCATGAAAGTGAAATTTCATTTTTAAAATGTCGTCATAGGGCAAACTTCTATCAAAAATGTCTCTTCTTCTTCTTTTATTGTTTTGCTTATTTCAAGCTTAAGAGTTGCCGGGCCAATTATTCACGCCGAACTTCAGGCAATCGTTCAAAATAATAATTATTTTTATTAGTTTTCATGATATTTATAAATTTTAATTAGAATCATTGTGTTCTTACTTTTTAGTTAAAAAAATATATTAAAATTCTTTATATATACGGAAAAAAAATTGAAAACACTGCTTAATTATTGTCATTTACTTTCATGAAATTGCTTTCTTGAAATTTTCATTGAAAGCTAGCTGAAAGTTGGCCTGAAAGTAGAAATATGTCAACGTGTTAGTGAAAAAGTGTTAGTGTATTGCGATTTTCAAGAAACTACTTTCATGTGTAAATGCTGGAAAAATTTTATATTCAATTATAATTGCTTTCCAACTCTCACAATTTGCATTTGTTGCAATTTTCCGATTTATTTATTCATATTTTTTCTCCGAGAGTTACAAAAGCACCTCACTCAACAACTGCTCTCAACAAAATGAGAAAGAAAAAACAGTCAACATCGCCACACACGATGAAACATTTCGTTTGGAAACATAAAATATCAAATATGTTTGATATTTGAGAAACCAAAAAGGTAACAAGAATTTTAACCAGAAACATCTCCACACACGTAGGAACATATGTTAAAACATTACCATGTTTCGACAAATGTTGCCTCGTGTGTGAGTAACTTCAGGTCTGCGGAAGGAGCCAGATGTTTATTTCGTTTATTCCTCAACGTTGTCAAAAGTTGCTTACATTTTGCTTATACGTGTATATTTATGTTTACCTTTTTGTTTTTTGCCACCAATGCATGCATGTTGAAATAATACAGGTGGCAGCACGAAGGCAACAAATACAAAATTACACAAAAAAAGTGAAAAATAAGTCTCCGTATACGTCAAAAATTATATTTTATTAAAATCAAATTTTGCCGCCGAACGTGATGAAATAAATTAATTTTTAGCCAATTTTTATTTCAATATGGTCACTATCTTATTTAGTTTTAATTAAAATAATCAAAAACTCTAATAGAATACAATAATAACAGCACAAAATGTGGACTTTTTATAAACATAAGCAAAACTTTGACATAAGACTAGACTAACAATACAAGAGCAAAAAATCGTCATCTGGCGTAGTAATGCCACCTGTTTATTTCATCATGCAGGCATGCATACAAAACACATTTTTCCTTTTGTTTTCCCCATGTAGTAGTAAGATTTTGACAACCGCGAGGAATTTTACACAAACAAAATGCCTGTTGTTTTTGTACTGTTGTATTGTTGTAGCGGTAAGCAGACCTATTGGATAGGCGTTGAAGGGTATTTTTTGACCATTTAACAATTCATTTACATACATGCATTTTGACTGAATTACTAAATTTAAGAAATACTAGAAATGAAGCTCTTTTTTTTTATTTTTATTGCCTACAATCTTTCAAGTTCTGTTGTGCATGGATGGGATACAGAGGAATTGGAAATTTTCGATTTGGTAGAAGAAATCAATAAAAACTTTTATGAGTTTCTGGGAATATCACAGGTAAGCAGACTAATACGTGCATTTTAGTTTTTAAAATAATTTTATAGTATTTAAATTGGAGAATGCCACGAATAATGAAATAAAACGAGCATTTCGTGGATTGTCGATACAACTGCATCCCGACAAAAATCCTTCAGAAGACGCCAACATTCAGTTTAGAAATTTAGTGTCAATATATGAAGTTTTAAAAGATCCATCTAAGCGTGAGAAATATGATAAAGTACTGAGAGATGGTATGCCAAATTGGAAATCTGCTTTGTATTATTACCGCCGGATGAGAAAGATTGGACTTTACGAAGGAGCCGGCATTTTATTCTTAATCATTACTGTTGGCCAATATCTATTTGCTTGGGCAGCATACTTAGAAAAAAAATATACGGCTGAGCAAGTTTTTGGTTCAAAATTGAAGAAATTACAAAAGAAAAATAAAAATATTGACATGGAAACGATATTAAATGAAATTCCATCGCCTTCTTTAAAGGTATAACAAATGCAAAATTATACTATTCTCAATTATCTATAGCTATATTCACAAATTTTTAGAATACATTGCCAATACAAATACCAATGTTTATTTGGAATCTACCATCAACAATTAAGGAAGGTTTCAATAAGGCTAATGAATTGAAGGAAATGGCTTTAGAAAAGCGAAGACAGTAAGTGTACTCAATAATAATTATCGTGAATTACTACTTATAACTTTGTTTAAAGTTCAGCAAGAATGAATTTTTTTTTTGTTTCAGCGCGATTTATGTTTGTCTTAATTGCTTGATACTCTGCCATGTTCTGACAATCGCACGATTTGAAATCGCAAAATTGTAGATTTATTTTATGGTGTTCTGCAACTCGTGTGTTAAGCTTGCGATCTGCCATAGTTTCTTACAAATATTATAGTTACCTTGAGTGTACTTTTGTAATTTGAAGTCGCCAAACTTCTTGCTATTACGATTTACAGAACACCTATTTTGCTATTTCAAGTCAGAATCGCCAATTTTAAGAGTTTTGCGATTGGCGGAAAATGCCCGACTGAGTTAATCAGTTGATCTTAATATAGGAATATGGGCCTGTTCGGAAATGCATCACTGCGATGCATCTGATGCGCAGCGCGTTCGGTCAAGCATCACTGCAAATGTCAGCTGTTCGAAAATACATAACAAATGCAGATGATTCGCAAACAAATATAAAACACGCATCACAAAAAATGCATATTGTGTTCAATAATATAACCAATACGGGTGGCAAAGCTGATTTGCATGAGCAGTGATGCATTTCCGAACAGGCCCATAGGGCCTCGAATACTTGAAATTTTATAACTTGTTATTCAAAAACTATTTAATTATAATTTTTTTTAATTTATCACGCAATTGCAGAGAATTGGAAGAAAGCAGACGTCAAGAAGAATTAGAAAAGGAATATGAAGAGCAAGCAAGATTGCGAAAGGAGAAAAAAGAAAATTTGCGCAAGCGAAAACAAAATACAAAAGCCCCTGAAAAAACCGAAGAAGAACTAAAAGGATATTCTCAAATTCAGGGCAGGGAAATGACAGATGACGACGCTATAAGACCTGTAGCGCAGAAGGTAAACTATTTTGAGCAAATCCACCGTTTTTATTTAATAAATACATTGCAGGCTTCTCTAAGCGGTAGCTTCTGGACAGACGAAGACTTAGCTGAGCTGATACGTTTAGTAAAAAAATACCCCGCTGGTTTGAGTAACCGATGGGTTACGATTGCCGAAAATATGAATCGTACCGTCAATGAAGTTACTTTTATGGCAGCTAAAATGAAAGAAAATGGGTATCGTATACCCGGCCAAACGGACAGTGTAGCGGAAAATATCGTACAGGAAACCCAAGAAATTGTGAAAAAAGAAAAAAAGAAAGAAAATAATATTATTATACCAGAAACGAATTGGAGTCAAGAACAACAGAAAGCTCTGGAGGGTGCTATTGTTAAATATAGAAAAAATGCAGGAAGTGACAGGTGGCAGATGATCGCAAATTGCGTTCCTGATAAATCGAAAGAAGAGTGCTTAATTCGATATAAATATCTTTGCGAGTTAGTAAAATCACAGAAAAAAAGTGAAGACTTCGAAGCAAATTCGGAAACTACTACCAACAACGACACAATCCAAATCCCTGAACGAAACACAGCAAATGTTCAGCCGCAGGAGTTTAAGCCAGTAACGGCCGAAGATTTAGCCGATGATTTATCAGAAAACAACGAAAAGAAGCGCAGTAAACGGAAAGAAAGAAGAAAAAGGAGAGACTTTTCTGTAGATGACGATTCTTATGATGGATACGAAGAAAATTAACAGCTTGGCTAACAATTTTGGCATATATGATATAAATTGTTTCAATAGACTACACATATGTATTAAATTGTTGAATTCTAACTTTTGTTTTGTTTATTTTTTATTTCAATTAATTTTTACTGCCATTTAATTTCTTTTATAATTATTTAAATTAATTAGACTATAATTATATTATATGTGTTACGATACAGCAGATTCTTTACTTATGTCCAGCATTGAATTCTGAGAAATTTCAGTTTCCTCTTCATCGTCCTCAATTTCCATTTCAAAGATAATCATTTTCTTACGATTCTCAGCGAGTATAGATGCCACCTAAAAAAGAAAGCAAAATTAAATGTTTATAAGAATTTAAAGTAAAAAAATACCTTTCTACATCCCGATACAGCCAGACTTGTACTAATACCTTCAAATGCTTTGAAATTGGTAATATCAACAATGTCAAATATACTGTGACCTATCACTGAATCGCTTAAATTCAAATTTTGTGGTAGAGCAAATAGGCAACATTTTCCATTTATTTGATCTAAAGGAAATTGTATGAAATAACTGTATTGCTTAATTGCATCTTTCTCTTTTCTTAAGAGTAGTGATAGTACATCGTCGTTATAAAAATGCAGATCAATAAATTTTAAATTCTCCATTCCATTGTCTATATCCTTCGAAAAAGGTCCAAGTGTTGTTTGCAATCGAAAGCATTTTAATTGTGTAAAACCGATATCAAATTCTAAAATCAAACAGTCATGCCAACCGATAGTTACTAGTATTAGATCTCGTTTTTTTAATTCACTGACAAAAAACGAAGTTCTTATAAAATCGAAATTACATTCAGAATTATCGTTAATTGAAAAACATTTAAAACATGCATCCAGCTCGAACCCGAGACTTATACTTTCGTTAGGTTTTTGGAACACCTTTTCGACAGCCGTAAACAACTTCTCCCGTTGCTGGGTAAGAGATAGACATTTTTCGTGTGGAAAAAGTAGAGGAGAATTGCGTAAACATTCATTTTCATCCAAAAGTTTATGCCACAGATGATGCATATCGGTTTTAACCACTTGCTGCAGAGGTTTGTCTTCTAAATACTGACCAACCTTTTCAAGATTAAATTTTCTTTTTAAAACAGTACCATCATCTGAAAAGGTTATCACATATTAATTAATTTTCCATTAATTTTTGCTCGATCGTACCGTTCTCTATAACACTATCCTCAAAACTATTTAAATACTCTGCCAAGTATATAGTATCTTCCATTGATAACTGCGTCATGTCCTCAGTAACGTCTTGTTGGTGAAGTCTTACTATGACTACACAAAGCCAACAGAAAAACAATTTCATATCGTTAACTGATTGATCAATTACTTGTTGTAACTCCAAAATTTTCATTAAAAATGCACCACATTCTCGTAATGCTGCCTCTGTTGATTCGCTTACAATAAGAGGCTGTTAAAATCAAACATATATAAATATATATATCGCTCATAAACTTTAATAGTGTCATACATAATTCAAACAATATGTACTATTTTTCAGTATAAAGTTTTTGATAAAATAATCGTTTTAACACAAAATATATTGGTTATTCTGAAAAACCTACAATCTTAACATTATCACAATCCTTGCAAAACTGAGATGTATGTGTCCATGTTATAATTAAAAAACGTGCAATAAAAAGTAGAAAAACGGAATATTTTAATCACGGAATATTTTATCACAAGCCATATTTTCCAACGATTCAAAAAGAATTTCTTGACACAATATCAATCATAATACAATATCAATCATAAATGACACTATTGAAGTAATTGAGCGATATGTACTTCGTAAAAGTAATTCATTCTGGCCAGACCCTTGATGGTGTTAAGAAAATAAAACATGTTTATCGATGCCATTTGCAAGGGTTTTGCTACCAAACTCTGTATAGTGGAATAGCTTAAATCAACAGAGTTCTGAAGTTTTTTAACGCCTTTCTCCGTAAGATCCCTAATGAATTCAGAAAAAATAAGAAATATATATTTGTAAATACACTACTGCACAAGAAATTTTTAAATTTTAAAAAAAATTAAAATTTAATTTTTTAGTATATACTTTAGTAATTAGTAAAATTTATTTGCTTGGGCTTTGATTTTATAATTTACTAGCTGTTAAAAACCGGGGCTTTCCGGGCTCAAACCATTATGGATGGATGTTAATATATAGTCATAAAAACATTTTTTAACCATTAAAACTTTGTAAAAATGTTGAAGCAATTATGTATTATCCAATTTATATTTTATATTTGAAGTCCTTTGATTTTTAAATTTTCTATTTTACTCTTTTCTGTAACAAAAAACTACTTTAAAGTGTGCATTTATTATGGCTTAAACTTGAAACCACGTATTTAAGTTTCTGTAAAATTACAAAATTTTAAAAATGAATACTCCTCCTAATGATTTATTCTAGTAAATATTAACCAACTTTTTAAATTTAAAGTCTCTGAGTTGTTTATTTAAAAAATTTTCCATTGTAATACTGCTATCCCTTTTTCTTGTATATTCCACTTTCATGTATTGCATTTAATTTGGATTATAATACACTTTTTTACTTCTTGTTGTCCCTTTAAATTTGTATAATATACATATATTTTCAGTGGCATTTTAAGCTCAAAAACAATATTATTAATAAAATCCTTTTTGTCGCGTTTATTGCACTCAAATGAACTTTTTTGTGTACTTCCTTAATGCTAAAGAACAAAGGTTTCCAGTAACTTTAAAACCCCTGTGTTTAAAAAAAATATCAAAAGTACAAATATTTCATTTAATTTAAGAACATTGGTTTCAAGTTTGTGCGAAATCATTAAAAAACTGTTTACAAAAAAGACCAAGTTATTTTGAACAAAAGAGTGCTAAAACAAGGTACCAAATTACGAATTTATACCCTGTTTGGTTAAACCTTTTTAAATCTATGTCCATATTGATAGGTTTAGCATTAGCATTCCAATAAGTAAACTTTTAATTTTGAAGTCTATATTAAAACAACAATAAAACACTAAAATTTGTTTTTGTTTTCCATATAAATTTTTAAACGAAAATTTTTATTTTAGTTTGAAAAACAGGCAGTAAATTGGGTAAATTAAAAAGTACCTCAAATTTTCACCTGAAAAGACCATTTTAAAATGTATTTTTTTGTGACATTCCGACGCACAGAGGGTTGAAATGTACCAAAAGTGAGGATTAATTCAAAAGCTGAACTTTGTCCTACACATTCGTGTGTGGTACTGGGTGAAAGATAATTAAATTCTACATCACTATTTGCCAAAAACTTTTGTTTTGAGTAAATTACTCCATCGACTGTGAGCTGTCAAAGTCAAATAATTTTTCAAAATTTTTCGTGCCGTGTTTAAAACTGAAAATTGAGATATTTTGGGTGCTGATAATTCTTATTAAGCGTTCTAAAAGTAATTTTATTAAAATGGAACCATCAACTTCAGGTATTTGGCTACATAATTGCATAAATGTTGTTTAGATAAATGTTTTGCAAATATTTTTAATATTTTTTAAAAAAGTGCTCCATATTTGGGGCATTTTCGATATATACACAGAGTTTCAACAAATTTATTGTTGCGATCCAGCAAATTTTATTAAGTGATATTTTAAAATAGTATTTTAGCTTATATATTCCACACCAAACTTTTGCAGAGGCACCGCGTTTTTTTACTTATTAAAATTTTTGTGAAAGAACTCCAGTTGCTAAATACCAGGGACCGAAAATAACTGTTAATTTTGAATTTTTGATTAAAAAAAGCAACCTCAAGGAAATGTCGGAGAATGAAACCAAGTATACCATTTTGAAAGTCTTCGACCAAATTGTCAGAAAATGCGATGCTTTTTAAAAATCTGATTTTTAATTTTTCAGGCAAAAATAACAGTTATTTTTTTATATTAATTTTTTTGAGCAAAAATAACAGTTATTTTTTAAATTTTATTTTTTTGAGCAAAAATAAAAGTTATTTTTTAACTTTTATTATTTAATATTCCAAATATTCTTTTCTAAATAAGTAAATTTAACGATTCACTATTGCAAACGCGCCAAAATTTACGTCGAATAAAAATGACTTATAAATGTGGTCATAACGTATTTTAGAATTATAAAATGTGAAAGAAAACATATGTATTTCACATCTCAATAAAAGAACACCGTTATTTTGATCATTTGGTTTCTTCTAATTTTTGATGAAAATAGTATTGTTCGTAGCTCACTCCAAGATAAGTCGTAAACGTAATTATTATTTACGAGAATTTTTTATAGAAGTTGATGGTAAAGCAATTTGCAAATAGTGTAAAAAAGAAGTTAGTAACTTTTCCACAAATTTAAAAAGACATTTAGAAAAAGAACATGGTGAAATTTTTGAAGATGTTATAAAAAAAATGAGAAAAAGTAGTGAGGACAGTGCTGTGGAAACAAAAACAAAACTTTCCATAGAAATGAACAAAAATGAGGTGACAAACACGTGCATAGAAATGGTCACCAAAGAATCTCTTCCACTTTCATTTTTTGACTCTAATTCATTTAAAGTGTCAGTGAACCCTATATTGCACGGCTTAGATATTCCAATTATAAATTCTAGAAATATAATGGAATTGGTGGTTGTGAAGGCAAATGAAATAAAAACCAAAATTAAAACCGTTTTAAAAAATAAAATTATTCATTTAAAAATTGACACTGCAACTCGAAGTGATCGGGCAATTTTAGGAATAAATGCTCAAATTATTTTGAAAAACGAAATTACCATTTTTTCGCTGGCGATATTAGAACTTAAAAAAAGACATACCGCAGAAAATATAAAAATTGAAATTGAAAATGTGTTAACTAATTATGATATAAACAAAAAACAAATATATTCTGTAACAACAGATAACGGTCGCAATTTAATAAAAGCGATTGAACTTTTGTCGCCACAAGAAGGTGAAATCGAAAGTGAAGGTGAAGATGTAGATGACGATGGAGATCAAAATCAAAACGCGGATTTTGTTGAAAATATAATAAGTTCTATAAGATTTGAAAATGTTATTTCCATAAAATGCGCCGCACACACACTCCAGCTGTCTGTGAAAGATTTTCTTCGAGATTGCATGACAGATATTAACCGAGCACGCAATACTGTTAAAGTTCTGAGAGCTCCATCGTTTCGGTAAGTTATCCCAATACGAATTTTTCAATTACAAGGGGTCCAACAAATTATAGTCTTGCGATAACCACTTCAATCAAATGTAAAAATTTCGATTCCATTTCTAATTTTAGATATAAAATACAAAATTGTGGTATGCCACAATTAGATGTTGTTGCTCTCGGTGCCAGCTACGCAAGTTAGTGTAAAAAGATCGTTTTCGGCATTAAGGCTGATTTTGGGAGACTTGAGATACAATTTATCGTAAGAAAATTTGGAGGCAATTATGATTGCAAAACTCAACTCCATTCATTTTTGAGCATATGCAAATTATTTTCACTGAAAAATTATCTTTGTTTGAAAAAGTTTTTTAATAAATATAATGAATTTATCACAAAATAACTTTTATTTCTGCTCAAAAAAATAAAAGTCAAAAAATTACTTTTATTCATGCTCGAAATAATAAAAGTCAAAAATAACTGTTATTTTTGCTAGAAAAAATAAAAGTTAAAAAATAACTTTTATTTCTGCTCGAAAAAATAAAAGTCAAAAATAACTGTTATTTTTGCTCAAAAAAATAAAAATCAAAAAATAACTTTTATTTTTGCTTGAAAAAATAAAAGTCAAAAATAACTTTTATTTTTTATCGAAAAAATAAAAGTAAAAAAATAACTTATTTCTGCTCGAAAAAATAAGTCAAAAAATAACTTTTATTTTCTGACTTTTACGATAAAAGTTATTACAGTTACGGTCCCTGCTAAATACTTAATCTGAAAAAACAAACAACAAATCAACTTTTAACTCTCTTTTGTCTTTGTTTTCGGTATTAAAGTTATTGTTATAAATGAGTTTGGTTTCTAACAGAGATAGTTGCGTGAGTTAATTTTGACTCACGCTCACTTAAAAAAAATAGTTTCTGTTTTATTTATACCGAATTCTTATTTTTGCATACGTTCGTGCTTTTATTAAATTAAAAATTAACTCACGAGCTCGAAATGATCACGAAAACACTTAATGTTCGAACAAAACTAAAAATTAAATACTAATATGTATATAAAATGCTAAAAACAAAAATCTAAAAAAATAAGCTAACGCACAAATTCGGCAATAGCTTACGTTATTATAAATAAATGTGTTAGAAAGGAAGAAGCTTTTTTAAAACATTATAATAATTGGCTTGATGCTTCTATCTGTTTAGTTCCACCACCAACACCATTAACAAAACGAGGAGGCAAGGATGTCTCATTTGAGGAGTGTAAAGAAAACACAAAAGCAAAGAAATGTAAGGAGGCAAGAGACAATATTCCTTTACCTGTTTTGGCTCACGCCACACAAATGATCTTGAGAGCTTCTGGAAAAACTGATGCTTCAAAAATAGTTAAGGAAATAATATCTCCAACAAGAGCGACAAAATATAGAAAAAGTTTAGAAAACGTACAAGCACAGCAAATGAGTGCGGAGGAAGAACTTTCGATTTTAGTTGAAGCGAAGTTAACTCGACACCAATATAATATCATTAGAAAAGCCGCGCCTGATAAATTTCCTTCATATACAAAAGTCCAAGAAGCTAAGAAAAAATGTTATCCAGAACAAGAACATATGAATATTTCTGAAACATCAGCGCAAGTAAGTCTGCAAGGACTGTTAGATCATACCACTGAGCGTCTAGTTTTGGTACAGAATTCTGTACTGGATTCATTAAACAACGAGGAAAAATCGCAAATGACTTTGTACTCTAAGTGGGGCTTTGACGGAAGTTCGGGCCATAGCTCTTATAAACAAGCATTTCACGGATCTGAAGCTAGTGATTCTGCGGTATTTATAACATCTATTGTGCCATTTAAAATTGTTTGTTTGAATAAAACAATTTGGCAAAATCCTCGACCTTCTTCTACTAGATTTTGTAGACCCTTAAATCTTGAATTTTTGAAAGAAACCGTAAGTACTTCACAACTTGAAAAAGAAAGATTAGAAAATGAAATCAAAACTCTGAAGGATTCCGTGGTTTTAGTAGGTGATAAATCAATAAAAATAAATCACAAACTTATGTTAGTGATGATTGATGGCAAAGTGTGTAATGCTATAACCGAAACAACATCCAAACAAAAATGTTACGTTTGTGGTGCTACGAGCAAAGATTTCAACTGTATTGATGAAATGATTGCCAGAAGTGTGAACAAGGATACATTTCAGTTTTGTTTATCCATTCTCCATGGCTGGATTAGGTTTTTTGAGTGTCTTCTTCATGTGGCATATAAATTACCACTTAAAAAGTGGCAAGCTAGGTCAGATCATGACAAACAAGTTGTTAAAGACACAAAAACAAGAATTCAAAAAGAGTTCAAAGAAAAAACTGGATTGATCATTGACCAACCAAAACCAGGCTTTGGCAACACAAATGATGGCAATACCGCGAGAAGGTTTTTTAAGAATGCAGAAGTTTCCTCAGAAATAACAAAAATTTATCTGGATTTAACAAACAGAATGCATATAATACTTATTGTAGTGTCATGTGGCCACGAGGTCAATAGTGAAAAGTTTAGTGACTTTGCACACAATACTGCAAAACATTTTGTTAAAATATATCCATGGTACAAAATGTCACCTACCCTTCATAAATTTTTTATACACGGACCGGAAATAATATCCAATGCCCTTTTGCCAATTGGTGAGCTATCAGAGGAAGCGCAAGAGGCTAGAAACAAAGACTTCAAAAACTATAGGGAATACTTTGCGTGTAAAGGCAGCCGGGAAAAAACTAATGAAGACATATTTAATAGATTTCTGCTTACTTCAGATCCATATATTTCCAGCATGAGTAAAACTAATATAAAAAAAATACACATAAAATACCGCAGGTGGCTTTGGAATTATTTATTCTTCCCGAAGAAGGCGACAATGATGATGAGGATTCTGATTATGATAATGATGATTATGAACATGAACTTGATGATAATGATCATTATAATGATAATGATGGTGATGGTGATGATGTTGAAGATATCTAAAGCTATTATCACAATAATACCCAAAATGGATTTAAATGCATATATATGTACATATAATTTTTCTCTTCTGTTTTATATAAAAAAATAGTTTCTATCAGTTTTTTTTCAAAAACCTTATTTTTTCACTAAATAATGTACAGTTATTCCAAAAAAAAATTTATATCAACAATAATCGGCTTCCCTGAATTAATCCTCAGTTTACCTATGTTTTAACCCACGTAGCTAAAGAAAAACGTATGAAAAACAATGCATGTAAGCTAAATGGTTACTTCAAAAAAATTGTTCCAATGTTGCCCTTTTTTAACCATTTTGCCCCTTCTTGAACTTAAATTCCGTGAAAAATATAGTCTATAAATTATTTGATATTCAATGGCAGCAAAATTTAAGAATTCATTATTCTAGTTTTTTTGAAAACAACTAGGATTTTTCAAAATTACTCAACTCAGTGGTCACTTATTGGGTCAAAAACCAAACAAAAACATAAAGTGAATTGACTGGACCCTGTGTGGGAGATTTCAGCTGGACTGCTCTTACTAGGAACAAATCTAGTTTACAAACGCAGCTCCAAACCAAAAAAGATATACATAGGGTGATAGAAAATCTAAAAAAAAGAAGAAAATATATGGAAAAGGTCTTGGCAACGCATAGTTTTCGAGTTATGCACATCTGAATTTTTATCTATTTATGCGATTTTCCACTACATTTCAGCACGTACATGGGCATTTACACAAAAAGAATCTACTTTTTGTCATGTTACGCCACCAAGCATTTTAAATTGTTTTTGAAAGAATAATTTATTATTTACTTTTTTGTATTTTGACGTAAAGCGCAAATAGCTTAACATTTAGTGAAAGAGAGTTAACATTTGTACAACATTGGTCTAACATACAAGCTTTATTGCTTGGCGGCGTTAAGTGACAAAAAGACAGTTTTGCTCAGTCTGCAGATTACTCTCTAGTCTATCAAAATTTTACATCAAAGTTTTACGGAAGTGTACTAGGTGATTACATATTTATGTAGTTTATACAAATACTAGCTTAACATGGTGCGCTTTGCTGTCATTGTTAAACATTTTGGTTCTGTAAAAATATTTTGATGCCTCTAAAAGGGTGAGTTTTTTTCC
Source organism: Pollenia amentaria (assembly GCA_943735925.1). Classification (NCBI taxonomy): domain Eukaryota; kingdom Metazoa; phylum Arthropoda; class Insecta; order Diptera; family Polleniidae; genus Pollenia; species Pollenia amentaria. The sequence continues at coordinate 61,531,337 of OX031008.1, read as the reverse complement.
TTGAAAAGACATATAGGCAAGTCCCAGAAACTGTCCACCAACCGCAAAATTTTTCATATTAAATTTTTCATGATTTAAAGATTTGCTAGCTTAAACACATTTTAAACCAAAAATAGAGCTTAACTTGGACGGATTTATAAGCCCTAAGAGATTTTAGGGAGGGGGTTTATCTGACATCTTTGGTAAATTCAAGACCCACCAGCACAACATATTGGAATAACATAGTAGCTATCGTAAAAGTATTTTCACCATATTTTTATTACCAACAGTTATAAGGAAATTAGGGTATTAAAATATTTTTTCGGGAGTGTTATTTGTATGTGAACTACGGTCAAATATAGACCGATTCCAATAAACTTTGGAAAAATGATTTAAAATATTTTTGTTCCAAATTTATTATAAATACCAACGTAATAAGATGGTTTATGGGCACAAAGTACTCTTTTCCGAAAAGCAGCTTGTATGGGGGCTATGTGAAATTATCGAGTGATTGTCAGCATTTTCAATAGGCATGGTTCTTATGACAATGTTAACGCACATACCAAATTTCATTTAGTTATATCTAAAATTGCAACTTGTACTTTGCGCACAAGGTTTACATGGACATCCAGCCATCAAAATACAAAATTCTTTAATAAACAAATTTACATCCATTCATAAATGCATTTATAAATAAAAAATTTGTATTTAAAAATCTTAATAAAAACAAATATAAAATTGTTAAACTAAATACAATTGTGTTTCTTTATATGTTACTGCAAAAAATGTAACGTGCATTGCGTTGTGTGCGTCACAGTCGGTTCAAGGCATTTAATAAAAACCGGCAAAAATTTTTTGACTGCAAATAAGTTATTTTTTAATTCTCTTATGGTCATTATTCTTTTAATGATAAGATTTTGTATATTTTATTTTGCGAAATTCGCTAAAAAAATAACCAAAAACAGTTAAACTTTTAAAGGTACTTCCACTTTTTGTAGCGTAATTCACAAAACATTATGATCAATTATTTCGCAACAAATACCTTCTAAGAAATTAAGATATATGCCATTCGATAGTTCACAGTAATGTCACTAAGCACTATGTATAAGATGAAGCCATCTCTTTTAAAAGATAAAAAAAATGTTCATATATTAATCAGAAAACGCATACGAATGTAGCATTCGTCACGCAGGATTTGCCCATATAGGTAAAAATTATTGAAATAAAAACAAGTTAAAAATATTTGAAAACACCCACAAAAAAATTTTGTTTTGCTACAATCCATAACATCTATACATATATATAAAAGTGAATGTATGTTTGTATATATATTTGTGCCTTATAGAAGGCCAAACCACTTGACCGATCATCTTGAAATTTTCACAGAATATAACTGTGGCTGGAAGAGACATTAGACTTTATAAAGTTGAGATTGGACAAAGGGGCGATGCCACGCCCATACAACCCAAAATTTAAAATCGTTATATCTTAGGCATTTTTCCATTTTTTGGCATAGGATGATGATATTTAGTACATATGGTGTTAGTATGAATAGAAATAAGCTCATGAAAAGAGGGCGGTGCCCCTTTATAGAAAAAGTAAAAACCACCATATCTAATAAACTACTTAACCGATCGTCATCAAATTTCCACAGTAGGCGACTGACTGCCTTGAGTTACTGAACTTTAAGCTATATAAAGACGTGGTTAGAAAAAGGGTCTGTGCCACGCCCATACAACCCAAAACATAAAATCCTCATATCTTAGCCACTATTTGGCGTAGGATGATGCTATTTGGTATATATGGTATTATGAATAGTGGGAGGGGTCACGCCCCTTTATGTCGATTATATCTAATTAACTACTGAACCGATCGTCATCAAATTATCACAATAGGCTGTTGTTATGAATTAATGAGCCCTGGCTATGAAAGTTGTGGTTGGACAAAGGGGCGGTGGCACGCCTAATCAACTCAAAATTTATAATCCTCTTATCTTTGATACTGTTTCACGTATGTAGGTGTTGGGAGATGTGAGATAGCTGCAGGGGAAGTGCTATCCCCCATAGGACGCCATTGTTTAATATCGCATATCGTAAGAACTGTTATAGTCAGAATGTTCAAACTTGGTATTAGTCACTCTTATGGAAAACTACACCTTTAAAAATATAAATAAAGTAGCTAGGCGCAGGGCGAGAAATACCCCCCATAGGAAGCATATATTTAATAAAAATCTATTACAGCGAGAGTCTTCAAATGTGGTTAAATCCACTATTATTGTTAGCTATAAACTCCAAAATAAAAATGCGTGGGGGCTTTGTAGGACCCACTCTTATGGTAAACTACACCTTTAAAAATAAAAATATAATATATAAATGAAAAAGCGTATGTTTGTTTATTCTCTACAGACTCCTTAGCTACTGAGCCGATTTTCCTGAAAATTTCACAGTAATTTCCTGATTACTCGGCGCTTAACATAGGCTATTAATATATTTTAATCAAGTAGGCGTGGCAACAACCATACAATAAAAATATGAATAACCTTATATCTGGAGGACGGTTACAATAAGAGTTTTTCAATATGAAACAAATAACTTCGTTATCAATACACGACATCTGCCAAAAATTCGGCTGGATTAGACAAGCAGGCGTGGCACCTCCCACACAATTGCAATAAAGATGTCTACGTATTTGAATTACTGTAATAGTGAAAGTATTCCAATTTTGTACAAATAGCTTAGATAATAATCCACAACATATTTCAAAAGGTAGTTTTAATGGGAAAAGTAGGCATGGCACCTCCCATACGAAGACACTTGAAATTTCTGTATATCATCTGTTAAACAGTTACTGTAAAAGCATTCAAATTTAGTCCAAGATGCTTTACTTTTTAAAAAGATCTTACCAATTTTATTTCGATGGGGGTAGCAAAGCGCACCGGGTTAAGCTAGTATATTCATAAGAGAACATAACAGTAAGTACAATTGTTGGGTAAGAAGATGTGTTTTATTGTTGTATTAATGAAACTTATTTGTTTCACACCGAATTATAATGCCAGTTTTTGTTAGGACCAGCACTCAGGGGATAACCCCTACAACTGTAATGCATTGTGTTGGAACTAGGAAAAATGGTTATGGGAAGGAGGATAGAGGGGGGAGGGGGTTTTTGTGAACATTGCTTACTGTTTTTGTGTGCTTTAATTATATAACCGAGCCCAAATAGTTAACCTAACGGTTTTATTATATATATGTGTTCCTCTAACTCCCATTGGAGCATAGGGCGCCAAAACGGTTTTATGGTAACCTTTTAACGTAATTTTAACGTGTTATAATGTCTTTATACATATATACAGGCATAAGCAGATGCGCACTTGACATTTTGTAAAATGTTATGATATCCCATTAGATAGCATTACAAATGATGCACAGATGTGTGAATTTATTGTCCTGCAATCTAGAAATAAAGACTTTGTTTAGTGTATCCAAGCCAGCTAAACGGACTTAGTCGATTAGTACATTAAAAGGGGGGCCCATAACCATAATTTTTTTTTTATCAGCTACACAAATCAGTACAATCGCATTATATCCCTTCCACCTATGGTACTTTGGGTACTAAGATTTATTTTTATACCCACACGACTAAAGGTAGAGCTGATATTATGGGTTTGTGCTGAGCAAAAATGGTGCTTATTAAAATATACATAACTTTTATACAAAAATCTTTCCAGAATATTATTAACTATCTTATTATATAGGTTTTTAAGTTAAATTTTACCTTACAACACGTTATTTATTTATTTATTCAAAGCAATAATAAAAAGCCAAATTTGGCCAAATAACATTATTACAGAGCTTTCATTTCGAGATATATAAAAGAACGAAGTAAATATATGTATATATATACATACACATATGCATGCTATATACATACATATATATACACCTACATCTACGTACATATATATAAATACATAAAATATATACAGCCGTATTCATAACAAAAAGTTAGACACAGTTTGTACACTACGTACAACGAGCTGCTAACTAGAATGCCGATTAAGCTCTTGCCGATTAGTATCTTGTTAGCACTGAGTTTATTTATAACGAATTTTATCCGTCTGCTAACTTTTAATAAATCAACTCTGAATATTAATGATGCCACATTATAATGCAACACGTTTTGCATTAATCATCGCTGATTTTGTCATTTCATTTCATAATTTTTTTTTTTTTTGTTTTTGCCTCCCCACATAAAAATGTTAAATGTTTTTAAATTAAAATAAATTTAAAAAAGGACTTAATTAAAAAAAAGACAGTGAATTAAAAAAAAACCAATCAAAATTATTCAACATTAAACTCCTTTTTTCACAAGGTGGCAAACGTTTGGCAGCTCGTTAACAAGAGTTTAGCAAATCGTTAGCCAGAGTTTGGTTAGTGTATTATAAATGAACTTTGTGCTAACTTCATGCCAAATTTTCATTATGAATACGGCTGATAGTATATAAAAAATTAACTTAAAACTATGTATAATGGATAGATTTTAGCTATCAAGAAAAAAGAGAAAAAAAAATTTATGAATTATGAATTAAAGCTCCCCAGCCAATTTAAAATAAGTTTTAAATGTTAAAAAGTAGTCCATGAAAGTGACAAATATGTACTTAAGGTAAAAATGTCCCAAAGGCACAGAAATATGCTACTTTACATATATCTAATGATGCATTAGGATGTCTCACAAACATATAAATAAAGCCTCTTCTTAAATATATTTACTGAATTTTCAAACCTTCGAAGATTAGGTGGCAAGTTATTCCAGATTCTGGCTACCCTAACTAGAAACGAGCGTTCAAATATTGATTTGGATATTTGTGGAATTATAATTTGTACATGCCTAGAAGATCTAGAAAAATTAAACATACATAGCTCGTAAGTTTTGCGGATTTCCATTTAAAATTATTTTATAAAAAAATAAAAGAAGTCTATATTTAACAAAATTTTTAAACGTACAGCCCAAGAACTTTATAACATAAGGTGTTATATGTTCTCTGATTCTGGCATTAAAAACAAAACGTACAATCATGTTAACAATTCTCTCTAATCTTTTGAAGTTTGTTGAAGTTAATGCTGATGTAACCTCTAAGCAGTATCCCACTTGAGTCATTAATAGTGAAAAAGCCATCTTCCTTTTAATATGTAAAGGTAAATAAATGTTCGAGTTGTATAAACGTCTCAGTGTATAAATAATTTTACGAGTTAGAGCATTTATATGACCTTCAAAGTCTAATTTGTCATCGATGATAGCACCTAGACATTTTAGATGATCTACACACTGTATACTCACACCTTTTACACGAATGTCAAAAACATGACCAAGAGGACTACCAACTACCATATATTTTGTTTTAGAAAGACTTATGGTTAAATTATTTTCTGTCATCCATATATATACATTTTCCAAGCAATAGTTTGTTACTGTTTCTAACACATCAAAGAATGGTTTTTCCTTACTTAAAAGAATTTAAATATCATCAGCAAAGATAAATGGTTTACAAATACATGAATTTTCAATAGTTTGTGGCACACCAAAATTTACATTCTTCGTTTCAGAAGTAACACCATTTATGTCAACAAATTGAGTACGATCAGACAAATATGAATATATTAGTTTACAGGCATGCCTTGAGAATTTAAATTCTGTGTAAAGTTTTTTAATCAACTTGCTTTGGTCAATACAATCAAACGCTCTAGAAAGATCTAACGATATTAACATATTTACCCGATCTTCATTCAAATTTCTCATAATTTCATCATTCATTTCAGTCAAAAGTAACGACGTATTATAGCCCTTCCTGTAAGCATACTGGCAGGTGTTTATAAGTTTATTTTCTTCCAAATAAGCAATCATTTTAAGTTTAAGCAGTTGTTCTACTATTTTAGATAAAACCGGCAAGATACAAATTGGACTCAAATTTTCAATGGAGGATCCAGAGCCACACTTAGGTATAGGAACTACTCTCGAGATTTTCCAAGACGACGGATACGTAGAAGTTGTAATAATGGTATTTACCACATGCAAAAATGTCTGTAAATTAAAGGAAAAACAACCTTCACAAATTTTAAAGGAGTACCATCAACCCCAACCGGTTCAGCCTCCGTCACCTTGCTGAATGAAAATCTGAAATTTTCCCTAAAATCATTAAAGTTGACCGCAGATGAATGGCCTTTCATAAACCTAATAAAGAAATTATTAACCTCATCTACTTCATGATCAATCGAACTATTTCTTTAAGCTAAACAACCAGCTTTTTTAAGAGTCTTCCAAACTTCTGTATTATCTTTACCATCAAACAACTTTAAAGAATTGATTCTCTTATATTTTCTGATTTTACTCTTAACCCTATTGCGGTACTTACAATAGGTTTGCCAGTTTTCACTGCTGGGGTCTTCAAGATAACCTTTGTATGCCAAATCCCTTAATGAGGTTGAAAGTATAATCTCACTTGATTTCATCCATAAATTATTAATAGATTTATGTTTACGATGGACTATAGGAACATAGGAATAAGCTATATTTAAGAAGTTATTTAATGTATCAATTTGAAAATTTACATCATTTGTGTTTTACAACAATGAGAAATCATATGTGCAAAAAAAAAAACTATTTAGTCCCTTCCAGTCCATATTTTGAAAATCTCTAGTATAAACAACCTCTTGACTACAATGCTTTTTTATAGGAATTGAAATGAAGATAAAAGCGTGATCAGATATCGAGGAACCTTGAAATTGATACGAAAGTTCCATTTTTATATCACCACCTAACATAAAATAGTCAATTAGTGATGAAGATTGATGACTCACATCATCTTACCAAACTTTAATCATCTTACCAAATCTTTTTAGAATCGGTACAAATTTGAACATAGCTCCCATATAAATACCACTACCGAAACTGCTTTTAATGCCATAACTTCCTTAGAAATGTTGGTATTAATATAAAATTTGGCAAACATAACTTTAATAGCTACTATGGGAATTTTGTACTGGTACGTCCCTAAAATCCCACATCAAAAAATTTGGACACGATGTATGTTATGCGTTTGTGCTGAATAGAAAAATGGTGCCTATTGTAAATAGTGAGAATGGGACAATAATTTCACATAGCCCCAGTGCTGCCAATTTGTGGGAAATTACCCGAATTTGTGGGTAGAGCATGGGTAATTTCTTTGAGGTGTAGGTCAGGTGTTATTTGAAATTATTTCATTTGTAAACAAATAATATAAGGATTTGATTTTAGTGATAAAATTTATACCATTAAGGATTTTGTTGACCTAAAAAATGTACAGTAGACTTAGGGTTGCCATTCGTACTGTTTTTATCAGTACATGTACTATTTTTTGTTTAAAGTACTGATTTATGCACTACAAGCATATCAGTTCGCAAATATACTAACTTTTTCATTAATGTATTGTGTTTGTACTGTTATCATATATTAATTGGGCTCAGTATATAGTTTGTCAAATTGTCAAATTGCGATACAAATATTAATATAGATGTTCTTATCGATGAGTTATTAACATTAAAGATTTTTGCCGAGTCAGTACGAAAAAAGAAGACAGTAGAAGACAAATGGAAAGTGTTTCTAAATGGTGGTGCGTTTACGAATTTGAGGAAATGTGTAGTTTTATTTCTTTCATTCCACATTCAAACGCTTTTACAGAACGAGTCTTTAGTTTTCAAAGTGGAGAAAAGGGAGAAACCGGCTCCTAATATAAAACGTAGAAAGTGAGTTGCAGATAAAGACAAACTTTGGTTATTGTTGTAATGAGTTTTACAATTTCTTGAAGACAGGAAAGAAATTGTGGACAACGTACAAGAGGGCCATAAATATTTTTAACTTGTAACATTGTAAATATTTATGTCCATACATATGTAAATATATTATTTATAAAAATCTATAGTATAATATCGTCTAAAAAACGATTGTGCAATAATAACAATTTTTAAAAGAAATTAGTTGTAAATCACTTTAAAATAATTTTTTCAATTTTTTAAGATCAATACATAACAAGCTTCGTTATTTCAAGTGTTTAATTTGTTTTTTAACATTGTTGTCCTTATATCTGTAGCTTGGTGCTAAAAAGGCCAATGTCAAATAATTAATTTTAGAGAAAATTTAAATTTTAGTTTTTTATAGAAGAGATCTAAGTAAAATTGGCTTAAAACCCTTTTGAAGCTGTTCTTGGTTAAATTAGACATTGGCTGTTTCCGCAAAATAAAAGAGATTCAGCATGACATTTTAATTGCAAATGGAAATTTCTTATGCTGGTAGATATAGCAAAAAACTACTTTTATTTAATTTTATGTTGACCTAAATTCAAAAAATATAATAGAATAAAGGAAATAAAATTTTAGTTCACATGTTGGTCACAGCAAAATATTGACATTGGCCCTTTTAGTACCAAGTTTCAGACATGTTTCTTTGAAAAATATTAAACCAAGTAGCTAACAAGAAATTATGAATCGAATTTTGAACAACTTGTGTTTAAGATTTTTTTATTATTCACATTGTATTCCCGCTAAAAATATATACGGAATTGAATTATTGTTTTGAAAAAATTCGGTTTTATTAATTAAATTTTGTAGCTGTTCAAATTATAGAATGAATCCAAGTTTTGTTTTAAAAAAGATTATAGCTTTTTATGTTATTAATATGCAATTTTATATAAAAAAGTAAATGTACTGTTTTTTATGCAATTGTACTGATTTTTTTTTCTCTTATGTACTGATTTCTCTGATTTCAAAACTGACAACCCTAAGTAGACTAGTCTGTTTATTTAAAAAAAAAAAATTCCATAGTTTATCAAGCAAAAGATTGAAAGTAATTGGTGCCAGGTGGACAATTAGATTTTGATAAATATGAGCTTAGTGATTTAGAACCACAAGTTTATTGGAAAAAGAAGGTAATTATACTAAAAAAACCTCTGGAGGAAAATATTTCCTATATGTAAAACACACACAAACATTTGTTGTAGTACACCGATCGACGTAGAATCAGTATAGTTCGTCCTGCTGGCCGGTTTTCCGTCTATGTAGACCTTCTGCGCAAAATACATATGGCAATTTTTAAGATAATTTAATGAAATTTGGTTCATACGGTTTTAGAAAATTTTGACAATCGGCCCATAATTTCACATAGCCCCTATACGAACTTTTTCCAAGTAGAGGGTTTGTGTCCATAAAAATCTTATGATGTTGGTATTTGGATAAAATTTGGCCCAAATATATTTTATTTTAACCTTAATTATCTTACGGTATTAATTTTGATAGCAGTTCTTATTTTACCATAGCTCCCATACAAATACCACTCACGAAAATAGCTTGTAATGTTATAACTGCCTTATAAATATTGATACGCATTGATAAAAAAAATTGCTACTATGGCATGGCAAAATTTTGTGCTGGTAGGTAAAAGCTTAAATTACTTTAAGATGAAAAAATCTCAAATAGATGAAGTTACCTAGTGGAGAGAATTAGGGAATGGGTTCTGAGCGGGACTAATCGGTTTTGGCGGGAACGAACGGACTGCCGAGTATCGCGCATGCAGTGGCCGATACTTAGTAGGTCCTGCGTCAGGACCATGACAGGTATTATCACGGGCCACTGTATGATAGGCAGAATGGCGGTGAGAATGGGTCTGGCTTATCGGATATATGTGGCTGGGTAGAAGATTCCTGCACGAATTGCGAGATGTCTCGGGCTGCAGGCTTGAGAATTTGACGGGATTCGTAATGGGAATGACCTGGCTACGCGGCAGGAGGCTGGGGACTGGGAACATGTAGGGCAGTTTTCCCGTTTGGTACGGTTGTTTTTGCTTGTTCTGTCTGATTTTTTATCTTCCAATATCTTCCTTTCCTGTGCTTTCACTATTTACTTCTCCTAGTCTTTCACACTAGATTTCTTTCACTAATTAAGGCGTCACAATAGACCATATTGCTCTCTGGGTGAGGGTGTAAAGTTTGCTTCGCACCAGCCTTTCTAACCTAACCTAACGCTGCATAGCCCTCATACAAAATTCTTTCCGGAATAAAGTTGTTGTTAAATTCGGCCCACATATATTGTATTGCATTGCTTGTAAGAAATTAGTTTGATATCTACATAAATACAAAATTGCTCAAAATAAAATAAAAAATGTCCCTTCGGAAAATATATTAACTACCTGTTTTTAGAAAATGAAAACAAAAATTCGTGTGAGAAATTATATTGAAAACAAAAACAAATTTTCGTTTTTAATTGTTGTTTTCAATTTAATTTCTCACTCGAAATTTTGTTTTCATTCTCAAAAAACAGGCAGTTACAAAACAATAAAAAAATATGAACGAAATTTATATTTTATTTTTAAAAGTACGCAGTATATTTTACTTCCATAAAATGTTTGCATGAAATGTAAAATAAAATGTATGTGCCTGTGTTTGCAATTTTATATTATGCAAATTTATATTGTGCATATCTACACAAAAATACCTTTAAAATGATATAGGTTTCATTAAAATCGGTGGACAATAAGTTACTTAAAAATCAACTACAAAAAATTGCTCCCGTATTTTTATTAACATAAGATATATACATATGTATGTATGTATGTACATATATATGGGTGTGTTCGTAAATGCATCACTGCGCTGCATCAGAAAAGCAAACTTTATTTAATGCCGATAAAAAAGTAATTATAGTTATTTTTATTGTATGACTATTATTTTTGTGGAGTATTTGACAATTTTTTGATTCACATCTACTTCATTGATATATATATGTATATATACATATATAAACAGTTGAAATCACTGATGCAGTGCAGTGATGCATTTACGAACGTACCCTATATGTAGATAGTTTTACTAAAAACTGTTCTTAAAATGTAATTGAAGTGTGTGTCTAAATTACAAAAGTTTAACAATGCAAAAAAAAACTGTTCAATATAGGAAAATGTGTGTAGTACAATTAGGGTTGCCATTCGTACTGTTTTTATCAGTACATGTACTGTTTTTTTGTTTAAAGTACTGATTTATGCATTACAAGCAAATCAGTACTGATTTTTTCATTAATGTACTGTTTTTGTACTGTTATAATATTTTAATTTTGTCCAGTATATAGTTTGCCATATTGTCAAATTGTTTGCGATACAAATATTAATATAGATGTTCTTATCGATGAGTTATTAACATTCAATATTTTTGCCGAGTCAGTTAGTGCAAAAAAAAAGAAGAAAAAACAGTGGAAGAAAAATGAAAAGTGTTTCTAAATGGTGGTGCCTTTACGAATTTGAGGAAATGTGTAATTTTATTTCTTCCATTCCACATTTAAACGCTTTTACAGAAGGAGTCTTTAGTTTTCAAAGTGGATAAAAGAGAGAAACAGACTCCTAATATAAAACCTCGAAAGTGAGTTGCAGATAAAGACAAACTTTGGTTATAGTTGTAATGTGTTTTACAATTGAAGACTGAAGACAGGAAAGAAATTGTAGACAATGTATAAAAAGGCCATACATATTTTTAACTTGTAACATTGTAAATTTTAATGTCCATACATATGTAAATATATTATTTATAAAAAAAATAGTATAATATCGTCTGAAAAACGATACAATAATTAATAGTAATTAGTTGTAAATCACTTTTAAATAATTTTTTTTAAATTATTTTGAAGATAACTACATAACAAGCTTCGTTATTTCAAGTGTTGAAATTGTTTTTTAACATTGTTGTCCTTATATCTAAAGCTTGGTGCTAAAAAGGCCAATGTCAAATAATTCAATTTTGAGAAAATTTAAATTTTAGTTTTTTATAGAACTGTTATAAGTGAAATTGGCTAGCAAAACCTTTTTGAAGCTGTTCTCGGTTAAATTAGACATTGGCTGTTTCCGCAAAATAAAAGAGATTCAGCATGACCTTTTAGTTGCAAAATGAAATTAATTATGCACGAAGGCTTCTTTGTATTGATATCTAATAAATAAAAACTACTTTTATTTAATTTTTATTTAATTTTATGTTGACCTTTATTCCAAAAATTTAATAGAATAAAGGAAATACAATTTTTTTGCCTTTATTAAAACTAATGTTTCTTTGAAAAATATTAAAACAATTAGCTAACAAGATATTAATAATCGAATTTTTAACAAATTGTTGTGTTTTAGATTTTTTAGTTATTCACTTTGTATTCCCGCTAAAAATATATACGGAATTGAATTATTGTTTTGAAAAAACTCAGTTTTATTAATTAAATTTTGTCATTATTTGAATTATAGAATGAATTCAAGTTTTTGTTTAAAAAGATTAAAGCTTTTTATGTTATGTATGTACTGTTTTTTATGCAATTGTACTGATTTTTTTTTTCTTATGTACTGATTTCTCTGATTTCAAAACTGGCAACCCTACGTACAATGCACCTTCAAACTTTGTTCAAATACAACAATAAAACACATCTTCTAACCCAACAATTATGTATATTTATCGTCACATTTTACAAGAACAAAATAAATGTTTTCAATTTTTGTAGTTACTTTTTTCAATAATTTATGCCAATATGTCCTTTCAAGGAAAAACTCACTCTTTTATTAACACTGTATAATTAGTACATTCTGGCATCAAAGAATTTTTTACAAAACAAAATTGAAAATTTTTAAATTGATTTCGATTCACTACATCACGTTACATATTTTAAAAATCTACATTAAGAAATATCTATCTATTAACAAAATTCAAAATTCATCAATGTATGTATATCACACTCAAGAAAAAATTAACCGACTTTGATGTTTTTTCAAAAACACATTTGGGGGATTAACAAGGTGTGCTATCAAGTCATATCGTCATAATGTCCTAAATAATATTTTACAATTGTTTAAAAAAAATATTGTTGTGTTTCAAACAAAATAAGAATTTTAATGCCGTGTTCATTGATTCGTCACAACTGTACAGTATAAATCTAGATTATAAGCGATTGCCCACAGCAGTAATAAATATTTCTTGTAATTATTTTAAGCATATGACTTTACAACTTTATGACTACCTTGTGAATCCCCCAATTATTTTTTTTAAACGTCAAAACTGGGGTTTCTGTTTAATACTCTGTGGTTAAGTGCTACCACGGTTTTAGTGGAATTAGTGATCAAACTGAAAATTATTGCACAAGTAAAAATAAAAGCAGTGCTGTAAAATTAATAAAAACCGAATCCATATACATATGGGCATTTTCATGTCATCGTACGTGACATTTGTAAGCCGTCAGAGCGATAGAGTTTTTGCACAAATATTATATTTCATTTAGAGGGTAATATATATGAAAAAATAGCCTTATTCTCAAAAACGTACGTGACATAAAACGGAAGTGATTTTGAGGTGAATATAAAAAATGCGAAAATCTGCGAATTGTTGGAGGTATTTTTCCTTTGTTTAATTTTTTACATTAAAGCACATATTTTTCCTTTATAATCATCAATTGGAAAGAAAAAAATTTCTGGATGGTTTTATAATGAACAAAATCTAATATCGTTCGTGACAAAGCGTACGTGACATATTTGTCTCTTATAGTATTTACATGGTATGAAATATATTTTTGGTATATATATGTACATAAAAACTTAAAACAAGTATAATAGGTCAAGACCGACCATATGATACCCTACACCATATTTTAAAAACAAATTTTTCAGAGTGTACCCTATTTTTGACCCATCGCCAATCATGGTCGCCAGAACAGAATTATGCTATGAGGCTAATAACTATATAAAAGTTATTTCTGCCGAATATTATACAGATATCTTCATCTATTAGATTTTTTTTGCCTTTCACCGAGCCCGTGATAGAGAAAGAACTTTTAGTTATTCATTGGGGAATCACTCAATTTCGACCATACTTATACGTTAGGAAGTTCAAAGTGGTAGCTGACCACAGACCACTGGTATCATTGTTTACTCACAGTAACCCGTCATCAAGATAACCTAGAATTAGATTAGATCTCTTGGATAAGGATTTCGAAATCATAGATAAGCAAGGAAAAATTAATACTAATGCCGATGCATTATCAAGAATCAAAATAGATTCTAATGATGACAAAAAATATAAACGTGATGACTAGAAAAATGACTGAAGATTTGAAGAAAAATGGCTACTCTACTGATAAAGAGAGTACTTCGATTAGAAAAGATGAAGATAATAAGAAAAGAAACAGTGACAGAGAGACCGATCACATCTATATGTGGACTAGCATTCCGTTTTCACAAATTAAAGGATATCCAAGGTTACATTTTGAAATTTTTAGAAATCGCGTAATAGTATCTTGTAATGAAAATGCATACTCGAATTTAGGTTCGGTCCTGCAGAAGTTAATTAATGTCTTACGGGATAATCAAATATTTACAGTAACGCTAGCGAAAGATGATACGATTTTCAAACTCATACGTGAGGAAAAATTGAATAAAATATATAATAGCATGCAGAATAAAGATAAACATAGGCAGAGACCTATAGAAATAATATTATTTAAACAACCAGAAAAAATACTGGAAAGAGATAGACAAGAAGAGATAATAAAAGAATACCATGAAACTCCATACGGAGGTCATGCGGGAGTACGTAGAACAATCATTAGACTAAAGAAAGGTTACATATGGAAAAATATGTACAAAATGATTAAAGATTTTATCAGTCATTGCGAATTTTGTAAAAGAAACAAAGTCATTAGGCATACCATGGCACCAATCCAAATAACTAATACACCTACAAAACCATTTCAATTTATACAATTGGACACTATAATTCCATTAAGAATATCTAATGGGTATAGATACATATTAACAGCACAATGCGAACTAACAAAATATGTTGACGCATTTCCAATAGAAACTAAAGAAGCATCTGAGATAGGAAGAATATTAGTAGAAAAATTTATACTTAAATATGGATGTTTTGATACAGTAAAAACGGACAGAGGATCTGAATTCGTAAACGAATTATTTAATAGAATATGTACACTTATGGAAATCAAGCATGTAACTTCGACAGCATACCACCATGAAACTTTAGGCAGTATAGAAAGAAATCATAAGGTTTTAAACGAATATATGCGTTCTTTCACGGAACAGTACAATTGGGATGAATGGATTCCGTATTATACATTCGCGTATAATACAACACCACACTCATCCACAGGTTTTTCTCCATTTGAACTTGTATATGGAAGATTGGCATCAATGCCAACTGAACCCATGTCGAACGATAAATTCTATAATTATGCAGATTATATTACAGAATTGAAAATAAAATTAAAACATGCCCATGAAATGACAAACAGAAAACTGTTAGAAAACAAAATAAAACAAAAAAATATTAGAGATAAGAATACTAACGATATTAAAATAAAAATAGGAGATAAAGTATTTTTAAGAAACGAAAACGCAAAAGAAAAGTGAGAACCAATATATCGGTCCATTTAAAGTAATAAACACACAAGATGTAAATGTCACTATTTTAAAAGATAATAAACCTATGACTATACATAAGAATAAAATAAAGTTATTTTTTTCTTTCTATCCTCTTACAACTACAATTCGTGTTGGAAAAAAACCAGCCAATTGTAGGGGAATGTAAGAAAGAAAAGATTGACGTTTTATTGTTGTGACTTTGTTGAAGCTTTGATATTGTTACATTTAAGACCTGAGTGTTTTAAAATTCTTATTCACTTTATGGTCTTACTTGTATAATATTTTTAGCTTTTCTAAAGTATTTGGAAAAAGTTTCCTGACGAGCTGGCCTAAGCAACCAGCGAAATGTGCATAGAAACTAGCTTTCCCACAACAATAAATTTCAGTGTTTTCATTCAAAAATTGGGATTATTAGCACATCATTAATAAATGAATTAATTAATAAAATATTTCATTCCCGAAAATAATTTTTGATAATAAATTTGCATGTGCCCGGCAAATAAAAAACTGAAATGGCAAGCTGCTTTATTTAAGCAACTTGTTTTTTTAATTTTGTTTTTTTCTTTCTATCCTCTTACAACTACAATTCGTGTTGGAAAAAAACCAGCCAATTGTAGGGGAATGTAAGAAAGAAAAGATTGACGTTTTATTGTTGTGACTTTGTTGAAGCTTTGATATTGTTACATTTAAGACCTGAGTGTTTTAAAATTCTTATTCACTTTATGGTCTTACTTGTATAATATTTTTAGCTTTTCTAAAGTATTTGGAAAAAGTTTCCTGACGAGCTGGCCTAAGCAACCAGCGAAATGTGCATAGAAACTAGCTTTCCCACAACAATAAATTTCAGTGTTTTCATTCAAAAATTGGGATTATTAGCACATCATTAATAAATGAATTAATTAATAAAATATTTCATTCCCGAAAATAATTTTTGATAATAAATTTGCATGTGCCCGGCAAATAAAAAACTGAAATGGCAAGCTGCTTTATTTAAGCAACTTGTTTTTTTAATTTTGGAGCAATTCCATATGAAAACGATCAAAATTGGCAAATTTTTGGACGACCCCTCTCCGATTTTAAAATAAATAGTCTCAATCGATTGCCCAGCAAAAAATAATGTACCTACATATTTTTTTTATAGTGACTGGTTTAGTGGTGGTGTACACCACTGTCATGTGACAAAATTGAAGAATTCTTCATAAAGGACCTCATTGAAAGTTGTTTAAAATATAGATAGCTCGTTGGAAAGGTATTGAATCAGGCTTTAATTGAAAAATAAAATTTTCCTAATTTTTCTTAGTAATTTACCTTTAAATTTTCCCAAGAAAATTAAATTTTCCGATTTTCCACAGAAGCTCCTAAATTTTCCGGCTAATTTTTTTTTTTTTTTTGGATTCCTCATAATTTTTGCTTTAAGAATCAGCAATAAAAAAATGGGCCCCGACTCCTTGTTTGGACAGGAGAAGAGCATTTAAGAGACCACCTTGTTAAAAATACATTTTAAAAATTATTTTACAGTTAAAAATACATTTATGAAGAAAAAATCTTTCTTATTTTGCTGCTTATACTTAATTACAATATTTATTAAAATTTCAATTGTCTTGGCATCATTATAAAATTAAAGTAGCTTTAAATTTAGCACGTCGGCAGACGAAGAGTACCGCTTTACATTAATTGACATATCAGAAATATTTGGTATGAAGCAATGAAACTTTTGCGTTCCAGTTATAGTTTTGACATTATTATATCTGTTTTGAGTTCGTCGCTCCATGGCATCGTGTTCTTTTTGAGTGCATAAAACTGTGTTAATGGCAATTTCCTTGCTTTGAATCCACGAAAACAAATGTTGTACATTTAAGATCTGGTCAGTATATGGCCTTTGCAAACTTGCCTTAGTCGCCATGCGTTTTAGGGTTCCCCCTAACGCATGGGGCCTTACCGTGGGACGTCGCGAAAAAGTGCCACTCGACCTTGCAGTTTTGTTCTTCTTCAATTATGCAAAGATTGTAAAAAATTTTTTTATTCTTGTACTGAGAAGCCGCGCCGTCTGAGAAAAACGTTACTTTGTCGATTGCATCGAATTTTGATCTTAAGAATTCAAACAGTTTCATTTGAAATAAATAAACGGACACATAATTATGAGCTAAACTCTCCGCGACAACAACAAGGCTTACGGTCTGTAGTTCGTTATCTTCGTTTTTGAAATAAATGCAAAAAGGATGCACCGTGCACTGGTCGTTTTCCCAGTGATAAGCCTGAATTTCATCCTGAACGAGAAAAGTGTAATTCTCGGCAAAGTCGCTTATCACAATGAATTCATTTTGGGCTAATTTCTCCTTACTTTCCTTTAGAAATTTCGATTGCATCTCGGATATGAAATGGTGCGCCTTCAGTTCATTCAACTTGAATCCGAATTCCTCGATGAATTCCGGAATCTGCTTTACCACGGTCTCAAGGGAACATCTGCCGCTGCTAATTATCCACTGTTTGAAATGCACCTCCTGAATTAACAGCTGTTCAAACTTTTCCGCCAAATATTGCTCTAGCTCGTCAATCTTCGGACAATTGTCTCATTTGGACAGATGACAATTTTCCGTGGGGTATGCGCACAACGACTTCGACAGGAGGTCCCTATATGTTTCAATTTCACCGTGAAATACTTTCAATTTCTTGCATGGAAAGAAAATTAATTTGATGTTTTGATGAAACATGCAAACGCAGACTTAATGCGTTCCGTGCCTGTCTAATGCCAGCACGCATCAAATATTGTCGCGATTGCACTCATAACCTTGCCTTTTTTCTCTTTCCTGTATGTTTCACTTCGCAACTTTCTTTTTCTAATAGGCGTTTCACCTAAAGTGGTAATAGCCTCATTCAAGGGACTCAAAGACATATTGACCATCGGAATGTCTGCCTCACTATCAGATGAAACATTTTGTTCACTTGTCATTTCACTCTCGGATTGTGGCTGCATTTGTTTCAATGCATTTGCTTGTTGAGACAAATCGATTTTACACTTGGGGCAAATGAATTCTGCTTCTTCACCGTATTGTATATTTAATTCATTCATGTATCGCTTCGAAACACCAGTTAATTTTAATACTTTTATCTTTTTCGAACGATGTCCACTCTTGTTAAACGGATTGCAGCAAAATTTATTCATTTTACTTTAAATTGTCTTTACAGCTTCACTCTTTACTTTACAAAACAAAACACTTTAACACTTTCACGTTTAGTATTCAACTGAAATTTGACTCAGAGTGTGTGAAGTATTTATATTTATTTTTTGGTAAAAAATAGGTTAAAAAAATAAGCGATATTTGCTTTTCTTTAATAGGAAAATTTGCGTGAACTACTGGTCATAAAATGTTTTTTAAAAGGGACTTAATTGGTTACTGCCAATAAGCCGCCCACAGGTCATAAAATGTTTTGCAAATTTTTTAAATTACCAGGTAATAAATATTTCGCCATATTTATGGAAAATCCGTGTTTTATGACTTGTTTCTGCACGTGTCATTTTAGGCGAAATATTTATTACCTGGTAATTTAAAAAATTTACAAAACATTTTATGACCTGTAGCCTCAGTCGGGTTTGGTGTGCCATTACATGCCACTGCTGCTATTATCCATGGATTTATGGCCGATCTTACGAAGGCAGGCGACCATATTCACTACACACTCAACTTGGGGCTCTAAAAAAAAAAATTGATTTTTTCTTCATAAATGTATTTTTAACTGTAAAATAATTTTTAAAATGTATTTTTAACAAGGTGGTCTCTTAAATGCTCTTCTCCTGTCCAAACAAGGAGTCGGGGCCCATTTTTTTATTGCTGATTCTTAAAGCAAAAATTATGAGGAATCCAAAAAAAAAAAATTAGCCGGAAAATTTAGGAGCTTCTGTGGAAAATCGGAAAATTTAATTTTCTTGGGAAAATTTAAAGGTAAATTTCTAAGAAATATTAGGAAAATTTTATTTTTCAATTAAAGCCTGATTCAATACCTTTCCAACGAGCTATCACTCGTTGCGATCGCTTTAGTAAAACAACTTTCAATGAGGTCCCTTATGAAGAATTCTTCAATTTTGTCACATGACAGTGGTGTACACCACCACTAAACCAGTCACTATAAAAAAAAAAAAAAATATGTAGGTACATTATTTTTTGCTGGGCAATCGATTGAGACTATTTATTATAAAATCGGAGAGGGGTCGTCCAAAAGGTGATTGCTTTCATATGGAATTGCTCTTTGTTTTTTTCTTTCTATCCTCTTACAACTACAATTCGTGTTGGAAAAAAACCAGCCAATTGTAGGGGAATGTAAGAAAGAAAAGATTGACGTTTTATTGTTGTGACTTTGTTGAAGCTTTGATATTGTTACATTTAAGACCTGAGTGTTTTAAAATTCTTATTCACTTTATGGTCTTGCTTGTATAATATTTTTAGCTTTTCTAAAGTATTTGTAAAAAGTTTCCTGACGAGCTGGCCTAAGCAACCAGCCAAATGCGCATAGAAACTACCTTTCCCACAACAATAAATTTCAGTGTTTTCATTCAAAAATTGGGATTAGCACATCATTAATAAATGAATTAATTAATAAAGTTATTTTGAATAATACTTTTTGCAAAATATTTCATTCCCGAAAATAATTTTTGATAATAAATTTGCATGTGCCCGGCAAATAAAAAACTGAAATGGCAAGCTGCTTTATTTAAGCAACTTGTTTTTTTAATTTTGTTTTTTTCTTTCTATCCTCTTACAACTACAATTCGTGTTGGAAAAAAACCAGCCAATTGTAGGGGAATGTAAGAAAGAAAAGATTGACGTTTTATTGTTGTGACTTTGTTGAAGCTTTGATATTGTTACATTTAAGACCTGAGTGTTTTAAAATTCTTATTCACTTTATGGTCTTACTTGTATAATATTTTTAGCTTTTCTAAAGTATTTGGAAAAAGTTTCCTGACGAGCTGGCCTAAGCAACCAGCGAAATGCGCATAGAAACTAGCTTTCCCACAACAATAAATTTCAGTGTTTTCATTCAAAAATTGGGATTATAAGCACATCATTAATAAATGAATTAATTAATAAAATATTTCATTCCCGAAAATAATTTTTGATAATAAATTTGCATGTGCCCGGCAAATAAAAAACTGAAATGGCAAGCTGCTTTATTTAAGCAACTTTTTTTTTTTAATTTTGTTTTTTTCTTTCTATCCTCTTACAACTACAATTCGTGTTGGAAAAAAACCAGCCAATTGTAGGGGAATGTAAGAAAGAAAAGATTGACGTTTTATTGTTGTGACTTTGTTGAAGCTTTGATATTGTTACATTTAAGACCTGAGTGTTTTAAAATTCTTATTCACTTTATGGTCTTGCTTGTATAATATTTTTAGCTTTTCTAAAGTATTTGGAAAAAGTTTCCTGACGAGCTGGCCTAAGCAACCAGCGAAATGCGCATAGAAACTAGCTTTCCCACAACAATAAATTTCAGTGTTTTCATTCAAAAATTGGGATTATAAGCACATCATTAATAAATGAATTAATTAATAAAGTTATTTTGAATAATACTTTTTGTAATTTAATATTCGAAAAATTTTTTTTTCTCCTTCCAAGCGGTAGGAGTGTAGTGCATGTAGTGTGAACACGTTGTAAGTATGGGCTACAAAAGTTTTTTGAAATAATTCCTTAAATGGAGATAAATATGTATGCAGTGTGTATGTATGTATATGAGTCAAATTTTTATTTGCAAAATTAGTTCATTGTAAAGAAAATTCATTATCAGGGCATTAAAATACACTTAAATTAGAATGAAAAAGTTGGCAATTTCAAAATAAATGTAAAGTTAAATTTAAATTTAGTATAAGCCACTTCTAATTAGTAGTTAAAATCAATAAAAAATAATACATTTATCAGGGGTGTTCTGGAAATCGAAAACGCAAAACGCAAGAATTTAAAAGTCGTTTTTTAATAAGATTTTTGTAGTTAAAGAAATACAAATAAACAAAAATCTATAAGAACATTAAAAAAAAATTGGAATCAGAGTGTATTAAAAAGAACTTCAAAATTCTTGCGTTTTGCGTTTCCGATTTCCAGAACACCCCTGAATATGTCATATCTATAATAATTATTATTATTTACAGATTTGCAAACTTAATAAATTAAGAGTGTAAATATTACTTAGGCGCTAACTGCATAGGTCTTTGGCCTTATAAAGTTAAAAGTATTTTTTTTTTTTATATTAGGTGATATATGTTGCAAGCTTTAAGTATATTTTGTATTGCGTTAATATTTTTTCCATGTCAATGTTTTTTAGAAGATCAATGAGATTAACTTTGCCTGTTAAAGTAAAGCCTCTAGTACACGGAATGTAAAAAGCCACATGCGCATGTGGTTCTGACGTAATTTTGACGTCAATGCAAAACCACAATAAGCATTGTGTGTTGTGTGATGACGTCAAAATTACGTCAGAACCACATGCGCATGTGGCTTTTTACATGCCGTGTTCTAGAGGCTTAAGTAGTGCTCTATTAATAATGATGCAATTGGATGTCAGATGATTTATATTTATAACTTCTACGTTACATATAGGGCATATTTCTAGTCCCGAGTTGTTGAAGTAATGGCGGTGTGTAATGAAAGTGTGGCCCAACCTTAGTCTTTGTTGTAAATCGAATAACCATTTAGTTTTAGCATCACTATTATTACAACTGTATTCATAGAATGAGGGAAACAATAAAGTGTTTTTTGTTTAGTTCTTTTGTAACGTTCACCCAATACACTGCGTTTTACTATAAATATCAACAGGTTATGTACCCAGTTCGCGGTAAAAATTAAACAGAAAATAAAGAAAAGAATATTATCGTCAAAACATCTAAATTAACATTTTCAATTTTTCGATAAGTGAATTGGAAACGATTGTGAAAATGGCATCAAATATGTGTTTTCCATTTGAGAAATTGCGTGGTCGCGAAAACTTCGATATATGGAAGCGTCATGCCAAATCGTATCTTGTATTGAGAAATTGCTGGAAGATTGTAACTTTGGGGATGAACCAAAACTCTACAGTGGAAGAGGTAGATGCAAATGAAAGAGCCTTAGCAGAAATAACGTTAATGGTGGATCCTAACAATTTCGCTCACATAGCGACGGCAACGGGTGCAAAAGATACCTGGGATGCCTTAATGAGTGCCTTTGAGGATACCGGTTTGACACGAAAAGTTGAATTATTGAAGCAGTTGGTTCAAATTAAATTGTCAGATTTTGACTCAATGGAGGAGTACGTCAACAGAATGGTAATGACTTCTTTGAAGGTAAAGAACTATGGGTTGAATATAGACGACGAGCTAATAGCATCATTGATGCTGGCCGGTCTGCCGGAAGATTTTCGTTCCCTTGTTTTGGCTGTGGAAAATTCTAAGACAAAATTGTCTGTGGATATGGTGAAGAATTTACTTTTGCAAGATGCTAAATTTGATACCGGTATGAAAACGGAGGAAAATGCATTTGTTTCCAACAGAAAATTTCAAAAGCCAAAAAAGTTTAAGTGTCATGGTTGTAAGAAAGAGGGGCATTTTATTAAGAATTGTCCAAACATGCAAAAGAAAAATTCAAACGAAAACGGTTCAAAGCATCAAACAAGAAAATCTAACGACAGAATTCTGTTAGCGTCTTTATTCACTTCATGTGACGTCGGCGTAGATGAATGGTATGTAGACTCAGGCGCAACAACGCACATGTCAAAAACAAAATCAATTCTGCACGACGTAAAAGCTACAAAAGGTAAAGAAGTAATTGTAGCAAACAACAACAAACTCACAGTGGAGTGTGTTGGTGATGCAAGTGTATTCTTGTCTACTGATGAAGGGGAAACGAAAACTGTTATTAAAAAACGTTGAGTATGTACCGCAACTGTGTGCAAATTTGTTGTCGGTCAGACAATTGACGGCAAGCGGCAAGAGAGTAGTTTTTGAGCAGAACAGTTGTGAAATTTTTGGCAGCGACAACATGCTCATGGCAACTGCAAGTTTACATAACAATTTATATAAGTTGGACTGTGTTGCCAGTAAGAATGCAAAAAACGAAGAACAAAAAGCGTTGATGGCAAATAATAGTGCTCATTTGTGGCATCGACGCTTCGGCCATATTTGTGATGACAATTTATGTAAAATAAGAGACACGAGCGAACTTGATTTTCAAGTGAGGTTAGACAAATGTGAAATTTGTATACAAGGAAAACAAGTAAGAAATTCGTTTAAAGAAGATGGTCATCGCGCTACAGAAATTTTGGAAATAGTACATTCTGATGTAATGGGTCCATTAAAAAGTAAATCGTTTTCTGCTGCTCGTTTTATCGTGATTTTTGTGGATGATTATTCCCGAAAGGTATTTTTATCGCCAATTAGAAGAAAATCAGATGTTTTCCAGGAATTTAGGAAATTTAAAACTATGGCTGAAAATCAATGCTCGATGAAAATTAAAATTTTTCGAACTGACAACGGCACTAAGTACGTGAATAAATCGTTTCAGGAGTTGTTAGACAAATGTGGCATAATTCATCAAAAAACTGCACCATATACACCGGAACAAAATGGTGTGTCCGAACGTTTAAACCGTACGATAATTGATCGTGTTAGATGCATGTTAATAGATTCTGGTCTCGATGAAAAATTTTGGGCAGAGGCGGCAGTGACAGCAGCCTATTTGTTGAACAGAATACCATGTAGAAAAAATACGATTTGCCCAGAGGAAGTATGGTCAGGTAGAAGACCAAACATCAACCATATTCGTGTCTTTGGGTGTAGGGCGTTTGTTCATATTCCTAAAGTGAAGCGTTCCAAATTAGAGGCAAAATCCATACCGTGCATTTTTGTTGGGTATAGTACGGAAAGTAAAGCCTACAGACTTTATGATCCTGCTACAAAGAAGATAATCGTCAGCCGTGATGTTGTTTTCATGGAGGTCCAGCTACGTGGATCTTACTAAGATCTTACTAATGAGGTTCGAAATATTGTAGTTGGTATCGATGAGGACGTTGTCAATTCTGGGGAGGCAATGGTAGAAGAATTGCCAACTGGTATAGTAAGTGAATTGCCAAATGAAGACTCAAATAATTTGCCAACTGGTGGCGATGATGAAATAAACAACGTATCAACAGATAGTCTTAAAGTAAAATATGATGTCAACTCAGAAAGACAACACAAGTTTTGAGGATGCAATCGACGAACAGTTAGCAGAAGATCGTTTTAAAAATGTTGAAGTTCGACGGTCTGAACGTATAAGGGCAAAATCTAGTCACGAATACAATTTTTGTGCAGCTAGTTTTGTGTCGAATGATCCTGTAACAGTAGAAGAAGCCTTGAATTCTGAAGAAGCCGAACAATGGCGGACCGCAATGGACGAAGAAATGAATTCGCTGGCCTTGAACGATACATGGACATTGGCTAATCCACCGTCTGATAAAAGACCAATTAAATGCAAGTGGGTCTTCAAGACAAAATATGATGCAAGTGGTAATAAAGTTCGTCATAAGGCGAGACTTGTTGTTAAGGGCTGTAGCCAACGAAAAGGTGTCGATTACGAGGAAACATTCGCTCCTGTAGTTCGTTATTCGTCCATAAGATTTTTACTTGCATTGTCCGTAAAATTTGATCTGCATATCCATCAACTTGACGCAGTTACAGCATTCCTCAATGGGGATTTTGAACGTGAAATTTGTATGGAACAACCTGATGGTTATAAGGATGGAAGTAACCGTATTTGTGTTTTAAAGAAAGCCCTCTATGGGTTAAAACAATCCAGTCGTGTTTGGAACACAACTTTAAGCAACATTCTTTTACAATTTGGCCTAAAGAGAAGTGAAACAGATCAATGTGTATATTATCATGTTGGTAATGGTAAAGTTTTGTATATGGCCATTTATGTGGATGACGTGTTAATATTTTCAAACAATATTCACGTAACAAATAAACTGAAATGTGAGCTCTCTAAACATTTCCTTATGAAAGATATGGGAGAAGCATTTTCCGTCTTGGGTATGAGAATTCAAAGATCTGGTGGTAAAATAAAAATATATCAATCCAAATACATTGAAGATGTACTTAACCGATTTTCTATGGTGGACAGTAATCCTGTAAGTTCGCCAGTGGATGTGAATCAAAAGCTTTCTCTTGAAATGTGTCCGTCTTCTGAAGAAGAAAAAGAGGAAATGAATAAGGTTCCTTATATGGAAGATGTTGGTTGTTTACTGTTTGCAGCTCAGAATACAAGACCAGACATTTGCTATATTGTCAATATACTAAGCCGTTTTAATACTAATCCCGGGAAGGCGCACTGGTCTGCAGTCAAACGTGTAATGCGATACCTTAAGGGTACCATTAATAAGGGTCTTGTGTATGATCGTGAATCAGAAGATCTGATTGGATACTGTGATGCCGATTGGCCAGGTAATATTGATGACAGGCGTTCTACAACTGGCTACATTTTTACAATGCAAGGCGCAGCAGTATCTTGGGGTACTAGAAGACAACGTACCGTGGCTCTCTCTTCAACAGAGGCTGAATTTATGTCATTGGTATCAGCGATTCAGGAATTAATATGGCTTCGTCGATTGGAGCGTGAATTAGTGGAAAATCCTCTTGATTCAATGGTATTATATTGCGACAACAAAAGTGCAATTCAAATTGCACAAAACAACTCCTACTCATCTAGAACAAAACATGTCGATATACGAATAAAGTTTCTACGTAAAAACTGGAGAGTGGCGAAGTTAAAATTAATTATTTGGAGACAAATAAAATGTTAGCGGACATCTTTACAAAAGGCGTACCAGCTGATAAATATAAGTATTTCACAAATCAATTTGGTTTGATATAATTTTATTTAACTTTGATATATTTATTTAACAATGAATTAATTTATGAATTTATTTTATTATTAAAGGGAATGTTTATTCAGGGAAGGTGTTGTAAATCGAATAACCATTTAGTTTTAGCATCACTATTAGTACAACTGTATTCATAGAATGAGGGAAACAATAAAGAGTTTTTTGTTTAGTTCTTTTGTAACGTTCACCCAATACACTACGTTTTACTATAAATATCAACAGTTTTATGTATTTTTGTAAGGCTTGATTTGTGGCATTTGGTGGATAAATTGGCTTAGATTTGTTTGGGTTAATATTTTTATAGTGGTGTATGTAGTTATTCCAGTCATCTATTTCGGCTTTTGTAAATGTTGATGAAATTGTTTAAATTATATCTTTTTTATTAAATGTATGGTATTGGATAATTGGTGCACGTGTTGCATACTTTGCTGCCTCGTCTGCTAATGTGTTGCCCAATATCCCTATGTGGCTAGGGATCCACATAATTTTAAATTTTTTGTGAAATTTTATTAGAATGTCTCTAATTTTCGAGATTATCGTGTTTTTATTATTTGTGTTTTGAATCGCCATAACTGCAGATTTAGATTCTGAGCATATAATGAATTTTCCACGAACAGTTTTATATTTGTTTAATGCGTAAAAAATAGCTGTTCATTCTGCTGTGAAGATCGAAGATCTATGATCTAATGTTGCCAAAAAGTGGATGCTTAGATTGTCGTTTATGATCGCAAAAGAGGTGGCATTGTCTGTTTTTGACCCGTCCGTGTACAAAATATTCCAATTTTTCTCTTTATGTGTGGTGGATATCTCTCTGAATATGGATGTATATGTCTGATTTGGTGTAGATTCTTTGGCAAAGGTCATTAGATCATGTATAAAATTGCTCTTTTTTATTTTCCACGGTGGTTCTGATGGGTAATAGACTTTCTGTGGTTTGGTGTTGATTTCCAATTTAGAAGCATGTTCGACTGTTAAATGTAATGTAGACGGGTAGTGAAGAGGAGTTTGAGCGGGAATGTAAGATATTCGATTCAACAAGTGTTGTTCTGCTGGAAAAATCACTTTAGTAATAAATTTTGCCATTAGATAACTCAATCTTTATTCAATGGTGGGTAAGCCTGCCTCAGCCATTAGATTTTTGATTGGCGTGCTTCTGAGCGCGCCAAGGCTAGTTCTTATCGATGTGTTATATATTGGTTGCAGTTTTTTTAATTGTGATATAGCAGCCTTACCATATATAATCAAACCATAGTCCAATTTAGATAAAATAATACTGCGTACTGTGTTTAATAAACATGTTGGGTGAGAGTTGCTCCTTTTTGTAGCGAGGCATTTAATTAAATTAAGGCGAGGCTGTAGGGATTTTTTTAAGTACTCAATGTGCGAAGCCATTTTATTTAATTTATCTGTAGCAATTAGAAAGAGTATGACTGACAGCGGGGATCCTTTGGGGATACCGTTGTGGAGAGGTTTTATATTAGAGTAAACATTATTGACTTTAACCCTTATCTTTCTGTTAGATAGAAATCCATATATGTACGTAATTAATTATTTTGCTGCCAAGTCTCCATTCTTTCAATTGTGATATAATAGTGTGAATCCCAACCCGATCAAACGCTTTTTCGAAGTCGATAGACACAACCGATAAATGATTTCTGTGTGATAAAGTAGATGCGATAATGTGGTCAATATAAGTAAGCGCATCCAGTGTACCTTTATTTGGTTTAAAGGCCACTTGGTGATTGCTTAGCAGTTTGTTTTTTAAAAGGAACCAATTTATTCTTATAGCCACTATTTTTTCAAGAAGTTTTGATAAGCATGAGATAAGTGAGATTGGTCTATATCCAACTATTGAGGTTATGTCTTTATTTGGTTTGGGTAGTGGGATTATGGTAGATGTTTTCCATTGTTGGGGTATAATTCCCGTTTTGAAGATTTCGTTGAATAGCTGATGTATTACCTGCTTTATATTAAAGGGTGCATTTTTAAGCATTGGGTACGATATTTTATCGTACCCTGGAGTTTTACCTTTGAGTGTTCGTAGTGTAGATTGTATTTCAAACAGTGATATATCATCCTCTAACATTTTAGAAGAGTTATTCAGGGTATAGTTTATAGTATAGTATAGTATATTTGTCATATGCTTGTGACGTATGAAATATTCGTAAAAGTTGTCATCGTTAGATTGTTGTGGCCATTTTACTGCAAAGAAATTAGCAATGTCTAGAGGATTATGTATGGTTACATTATCGTGGAAAATTTGGCGAATAGGATTAAATGTGTTTATGCCGTTTAATCTACGTACGTTGTTCCATATTTTATTTATTGGTGTGTTGGGGTTTATTTCTTCGGTGAATGCAAAAAACAATTCTCTTTTGGCAGCTTTGCATCTTCTTTTGAAGAGGGCATTAGCTTTTTTGTATGTTATTATATTTTCTGAAGTAGGGTGTTTTTTGAATTCATTAAAGAGGTTTTGTTTGAAGTCGCGTAGATTTTTATTCTTTATTCCACCAATATGTAGATTTCTTTCTCTTAGTGTTATCGTAATGAGGAATTGCTGTATTAGCAGCAGCTATTATAGATTTTTGGAGACGAGCAACTTCTTTATTGATATTGTGTGAGGGTTGTATATACGGTGCATTACTGAGCGTATGTTTGTACTTTATCCAATCTGCTTCATCAGTGTTGAAACGTGTACAGTTATAATTTGTATTTAAGGTTGTATGGTTTGGTAGTTGGATTTGTATATATACTGGATAGTGGTCAGATCCGTTAAGTTGTGTATCAATGTTCCAAGAAGAAACTGGAGCCATGTCTGCTGAAACCAAAGATAGGTCCACATGCGTAAACGTTGATCTGGTAGAAAAATGAGTTGGAGAGCCATCGTTAAGTAGTATCATATTTGTGTGGACTATAAGGTTCTCAATTACGTAGCCCTTGGTTAGCGTATTAGGCGAGCCCAATAGCGTTTGTGAACATTGATGTAAGTTCTGCTATCGGTAAGGGTTCATGAGGGTTTAGGTAGAGAGAGATTATTTTAAATTTGAAGCCAATAAAGACCTCGGCCATTGCGGAATAATTATTTGTGGAACAAATAAAAGTATGTTTTAGGTTGTGTTTGATAAATAAGCCAGTACCGCCATGGCTAGTACTGTTGGGAGTTGATAGATTTGAAGCGTAGCCGTTAATGCGTATTAGATGATCTAAGTGGTGTGTTTCTTTTAAGGCAATAATATCAGGTGTATGTTCACGGATTAATATTTGTAGTTCGTGTAGATTATTGTAAAAACCATTTAAATACCACTGTAGAATTTTTATAAACATAAGAGATGAGAAATATTTAGAGATTAGAAATAAATATTACGAATTAGAGATCCATGGCTGAGTCGATTTCACTTCTTCTAGAACTAATTCTTGCGGGTGTCATATGAGCATCATTGTCCGAGTTATTGTTATTTGACGTAATGTTGATAAGTGCATTATTTGAGTGGTTATCTAGGGGATGAGTTATATTATTAACTGTAGTGTTGTTATTTGTTGTGTTATTGGTTTTCAAGTTTTGTGGTTTATGTTGTATATTTTTGGTTGTAGTGTTGTTATTTGTTGTGTTAATGTTTTTTTTGATTTTGTGGTTTTTGTTCTTGATTTCGATTACTTTTCATAAAGGTGTCTAAAGTTGATGAGAGTTTTTGTAATTTTTCTTTTGTTGAGCTTTTATCATGTTTACTGTTTGATTCTTGAATTTTGCTTGCAGTATTAGTTATAGGAGTAACTGTTGTAGTTGTTGTATTTGTATTGTGTATTTACAACTTTATTGTCTATAAATCTCGTGATTTTTTTGCAATCTACTACGCCCTGATCTTTGAGTCCATTTGTTATTTCTTCTTCCTTGAGCTCTTGTAATGTCCGGACGAATATAACACCATTTATGGTATTTAGCGTTGGATGTAAAGAGCTCTCGATGGGATATACACCCGTTAGATGGGTTGCCTTAAGAAATTTATTAGCCTGTGCTTCGTTTTTTGTTAGTATGAGTAGGTTACCATCTCTTGTAAAAGTAATTTTTTGGGTGGGTTCACTAGAGATGCCTTCTAAAGCTTTTGATACCAAAAATATGTTATGGTTTTGAATTGGTTTGTCTTCACATTTGCTTTTTAGAATTACATACTTTGGAATCTGGTTTGCATTGAGATTTAGCTTGGTATTAATTTGCGGAAAATCGGTTGAATTATTTAAGCTGTAATTTGGATTGCCATTATTGTTTTTTTTACGTTTCCGCGTATGATCTAGGATCTCGTAGTAGTTGCCTCCTGAGGAGGACGCCATTATTCAACTACACCTAACCGATCTAAGATTATTTTTAAGCACAAAAGTAATAAATAAGTTTTGTTTAAATAAGTATTATAAAACGAATTTTGGGAGAAAACTAAAGAGAGTATAATAGAGAAGCGCGTTTTATAGTAAACAACCGTATACAACGAGCACTTGTTTAAAACTCATCTATAATAATATAATTTCCCTGCGTTCTCAAATGCAGTACTGCCTGCACTGTATCAGATAATCAAACTTGTTTCTCCATGTCGACGCAAACCTAATGATGCTACTTATTAATTATGTGATTAAAATTTTTAAAGGTGCATTTAACCGCATTTAAATACATTGTTTACATTGTCTTTATATTCTATTATACCCGTAATTTAACAAAAATATTTCATTATTTAACATTTTAAATGTTTGTTTTACTTAATAATAACATACTTTCGTTGATGATACGTCTTTTTGTTTCAGAAAATTAAAAGAATGTAAAACATAACTAAATATATCGGTTATCATATTTTTATCTCATATATTTAAAATTGCTTCTGCTAAAAAGTACCAGTTCAGTTTTCGCAGGGTTAACACACAGCACGCTGTCCTTCGCTTTTAAAAGAAGGCTTTAGGGGGCCAGTGTTGGATGGCGTCGAGTTAACTCTATCTGACAGTGCTAAGTATTTGGAAAACTTCCTTGACTGTAAAATGTCTTGGAAGAGGTATACTCAGTAGAGCATGAGAAGGGGACTCAATGCTTACTACACATGCAGAAACTCAATCGATAAGAATTGGGAACTAAGGCCGGATATGGTAAACTGGATTTATACATCGGTAGTTAGGCCTTTTCTTACTTATAGATTCTCTGTTTGGTGGGATGCGTTGAGAGTTGATAGCTACAGAAAGATGCTCAATAAGGCTCAAATGAGTGCATCTCTTGGCCTCACAGGTGCAAGGAGAAGCACGCCACAGGCAGCCTTGGATACTACTATATCTGTCCCCTATTGTATTAAATATGTTGAATATTAGAGAGAACTTAAAGTATTATAAATACTAATAATAAATAAATGAAATATTGAACTTTGAAGACTGTGGCAGCTAGGATCTTATTTATACTATACGAGTCTTATCTGGTCAGACCTAGGCAGGATGATCACACGAGAATTTTGTAGAAGGCGGGTCTGCTTGATCGGGGTAGTATTCTAGAGGGAATTTCGGATCACAGGATTATGACTAGAGTTTGTTCCCGGGATTTCCCGTCCCGGGAATTCCAGAGATTTTTAATTCTTTTCAATTCCCGCTTTCCCGGGAATAAGTTGCGGGAATCCCGGGAAATTTTGAAGTTAATCTTTTTTTAAAACTTTAGTAAATCTATGTCGGACTAGTGTCTTTAGTAGTTTAATCCAATTTAATTTCACCACAATATTTAAATTTACTACAGTTTAAGGCATATTAAGCTCATTTTTAAGAATGGGCTTAACGAAATTTTATTTCTTGTCTTAGCACACTGAAGTGTAAATTTTACAATAATATTATAAGGTTTTGGGGCTAAGAGCGTAGTAAAGTGTTTTCCTATATTGTGCTTTATATGCGGCATTTCAAGATATTTTGAGTCTTATGAAAGTAGAATATGCTAAATTGCACCACAAGAGCCGTAGGTAAATTATGGACCGACATTCACGAAATTTGGTGCCTTATAAAACGAATTTGTGGAAATTTAATGAAAAAAGATGCATTTCGCCACAAATTTATGTTAGTTTTTAGGGAGGTAGTTCCACTAAAGCGATTATACTGGAATTCATTCCCAAACAGCCCAGAAGATCTAGAAACAATTTGACACACACATGACGAAATGGGCTTAGAATTAATGAAGGATTCACAATAATATTAAAAATAGGATTCACATGGAATGGCAAACTTAGTATACTTAGTATAGTATAGTATAGTATACTTAGTATACCACCGCTGATTAAGGGTTATAACATTGTAAAAAAAAGTTATTAAATATATGTAGTAAATAACATTTCTCCTTCCTGCTGAATTTGTTAAACGGTAAAATTGTTTCAGAATTCCTATTTCGTAATGTTGTGCATTCAGTTCCTAATCGCCCTTTCAGAAATGTTATTCCACTAAGACTTCAATACTTTCATTCTAATTATGCAAATGAGATCTGAATTTGACAATGTATATACATACGTATATTGATTTCTATGATCCTATTGGCATCAAAATTTCCTCTTAAGTGTCTTAAAATTACTTGAGTCTTAAATTTTTTACATTTTTGTTATATAATAGATACTAGATTTAATTATTTTAAGCCTAATAGCCAGTACGAAATATTAGTTGCTTTGGAGAAATAAGTAAATAAATAAATAAAAAAAATTTGGGCGGGAATCCCGGGAACCCGGGAATTTGATATTTATTTCCCGGGAATCCAAAATGTGCGGGAATAAAAAAACACTTATTATGACCTTAGACTTCGGTGTAACACCACCGGTGAAGTTCCCGGATAGGGAAGTTTGTCATGGATCTAATGGGCTGTTTGGGGGGTGGGCAGTATTTACGGAATGACACTGGCGCCGGTGTTTATATTGCTGACACTGACGTGAAAAGGTAATTCAGACTCCCGGATGTGTGTAGTGTCTTCCAGACTGAGATCCTAGCGATCTGGAAGGCGACGGAGAAGATACTGGATTAACTAGTAGGGGTATCTGTGGTGACAATTTACGTCGATAAACAGGCTGCGCTCAGTAAGGCTTTGTTGGGTACCCGGACACTGCAAGGTGGATGGTAATGAGGTGGCGGACTAACTCGCGAGACGGTTCGGGTCTGGACTTACAGGTAAGGGACGGGAGGGTTAAGCCACCCTTATGTCACTTCTATGGTGTGATACGGGAAAAATTCCGTGATGCCGTTACCGCTCCTGGAGGGTTAAAACGGATTGCAGTGTGTATAGGGCATTATGGCTTTTACGAGCAAATGGGATAATACCATACCGCACTTCTGCAGGTTATTCGAGAATTCTGAGGAACTAGAGACGATTGAGCATGTACTGTGCCACTGTCCTAGGATGCAGGATCTGAGGCAGAAATGGCATTGGGATAGGGATATAGGTTATGGTTGTTTCTGGTGAGGGGACTATAGTGGAGGTTTTTGTTCTGTGTAGTATCAATCTATCTTTTAACTATCATATATCTGTCTGTTATCTCCTTTCTTCTTTTACTCCTCCCTTCTCTCTTTCTTCCTCTAAATTAAAGGGATTCACAATGGACCGCATTGGTCTCCGAGTGGAGGTGTGCCCTTGGGCGCACAACCCTTCCTAGCCTAGCCTTAACTAACCTATGGAAAATTGTTTTTATATCTCAAATATTTTTTATTTTACAACGTTTTTTGCTTCTCATGTAAACTTATGATATTTGATGAAACATGTGAAACAAACATTACCCCTTTAAAATATTAGTATAGAGAAGTATAAAAAAATTATTAAACAACAAACAACGGCTTCGGTCGGGATCAAAGGTTTTATCCTCTCTGGTATAACAAACACTGGCTTTAACTTAAGCTTTATGCATATCAATTAATTTGCTTACTAAAAACAGTTGTATTTTCGCATAGATTCATAGCTCGAAAACTATACGTTTCCGAGACTATTTCAAATATATCTCTTTTTATTTGTCAATTTTCTTGCACCCTATGTAATTTTATTTTTGCTTGGAGCTGCGTTGGTAAACTAACTTTATATCATTATTAACTTCCGACTCAATCAGTACTTGATTATAGTTAGTTCAGTATGTTGCGAATGCCAGCTTATTACCTTGTTACTTATAAATAAAACCATTTACTTACTGCATTAAAAATTCTTCAATTTCATGTGTAGCGTAACCAAAAACTAATAATTCCATAAAATCGGCAGATAATGACCCCTCTGTCTGTCTATTTGCATAGCTAGTCAGTTTGTTATCCATTTCAAGCAAAACCGTTTCCCAAGCCTCCAACATGCATTGTAATGTGTTATTGATATAACTAGTACAACAAATGGAATGAAATTAAATAAAAGGAATTTACGGCGTATTCTTACTTTTTAGTTTCCCAAATATTAGCACAGTGTTGCGCCAAATGAATCATTGGAGATAAGTACTCCCTTAGCACATTGTTATGAAAATGTAAAATTTTTAATTGATTTCCATCTCGAATTAGTGCATAAATAGCATTGAAATCACCACTTAAGCGAACATCATAAACTTCTAATTCATCAGGATGAGAAACGTGTTGCGATAAATCGATTGTCCCTGACTTCAAGGCTCCCAATAGCAATAAATTAACTTTACCACTTTTCAATATTACCACTAAAAAACACGGAGAGCCTTTAGCAAAAGATTTATGCTCTTGCGCTTTGGAAGAAATCCCTAAACTATTTAATTGTGGCAGCGGAGGCAAAAAGAAATCAAAAGCAAGCTGCAAATGCAAATAAGGAAATAAACTAGTTGATCAAAATTAAATATATTGGCCTTAATGGCTTCAGATACCTCTGTTTTATTCCGATATAGTTGTCTATAATCCGGCTCTTTTATAGCTTTGCTGAAGTACACTTTCTTGATGTCTTCATCGTAAAATAAATTTGAAATGGATTCTTCACGTTCTACATCTAATAAAGAAACTTGGCCATTGCTATAACCTTTTTGTTATATTAAATATTATTTAAAGATTTCTTGTGATTTAATATTTTATTGTTTACCTACCCACTGCAATTATGGTCTCATCATATTGCCAACTTAAACCTCTCACTTTAACATTTTCTCCTGGAGAAGGAAATGTCACAATTTTTTGCCAATTTAATCTTTGAATCACTATTTCGCCTGTTCTGAAAATAAGCAATTCAATTAAAATAAAATTTCTAACAATAAAACAATATTTCTTTGACTTGAGGTTTAAGTTTGTTTAACAAGGGTAAGAAGTTTACTTGGCGGGTCCAGGGTACTATTATCGCACTAAAACTTATTAATTTTTAAATGTCTTTTAGAAACAAACTCTTTCATTGTAAGAATTTCACTTTCCTTTTTCAGTACCATAAGCTACCAAATCCATCTTGTTACTCCATTCCATTATTTCTATAACACAACTCATATGACGAGCTCCAATTTGCTTCATTGACATTGATTGGGTCATTTTTTTATTCAAAAAGTTAAGAAATTATAATTTAAAAGCACGACAGATTTTAAAAGGCGGATTATTTTCTTTACATTTCTACTTCTTTTAATGCCAATTTTATTATTCACTGAACGGTGATAACACAATGTATCTGGTTAACTTGAGAGTTACACGATCAAGTTTTGTCTATCATGGTACCCACAGACGATGTAACATTTGCTAAAACAAGTGTTACTATTTATGTTTCAGTTTTTACCACAGACGATAACACTAAAAACGAAACATCAGTATTGCGTGTTTTTTGAATATACAACTACAAAACACAAAAAAAAATTTATTTATTTTCTCTGTATACCTACCATATTTTATGTCCCATAAATTTGGAAAAATTTTTTATTCAAATTTATGTTATTGTTTTCCAACTCTCACAATTTGCAATTGTTGCCATTTTCCGATTTCTTTCTTCATATTTTTTTGTCCGAGAGTTGCAAAAGCACCTCACTCAACAACTGCTCTCAACAGAATGAGAAAGAAAAAACAGACAACATCGCCACACACGATGAAACATTGTGTTTGGAAACATAAAATATCAAAAATGTTTGGTATTTGAGAAACCAAAATGGTAACAAGAATTTCAACCAGAAATATTCATGTAACATTTGGGTAAATTTTTGAATTTTTTTTCTTTAATATAAAATACCCCCTTAAGTTTTGATTTGTCGAAAGTGACATCTGGCGGCCTTAATAGCCCTAGTAACGTGCTATCAAAATCAGTTATCGGATTTTATAAACCGGCAAATTTGTAGATTTTATTCATGTAACAACATTTGCAGTTATCAGATTTTATAAAGCGGAAAATTTGTAGATTATATTCATATAACAACATTTTTGCATAATTTTTCAAACATTTTAAACTGCTAAATTTAAATATTTTTTCATACTTTAATTAATTTTTTATGAATAATATGGTGTTCGTAATGTTTTCTGATATAATTTTGCATGTTTTGTTATTGCTTGTCACGCACGTGCTGTTGTTTTCAAAACAATAATAATAGCACGTGGTCAAAACAAAAAATGTTAAAGTTTGCGGCTGATTTCGGTATTGATTTGTTCACACGCGTGTTAAATAACTATGTTTTGTTCACATCGATAACATTTTTACGTAATTCTTATTTCACTAGATTCAGACCGTGATTTAAAAATCATGTCTTTTTTTTAATTCCTTTTGAAAGTTGCTTCCAAAAACACAACAGATTCAAACGAAGATTTTTTCCTCATGATTTTAGGGTTGATTTTTTCCCCCCATTATCGGTAATTCTTCTTCACTTGCTTATTTATAAAAACAAACAATTTTAATGCGCTCCATGTTTTGTATTGTAAAGAGATGTTACCACATTGAAATAAAAAATAAAATTAATCAACATAACAAATATACGAATGGGTGTAAAGAAAAATATAAAAAGAGACACATAGATCAGAAAACGTTTGCTTCACTACACCGTTCGCCAACAAACACCAAAAATCATATCTTAAAAAACATGGAAAAAATTACCGTCTGAACCGCGTGTTTGATAAATTACCAATTATCTGAAGAAATTATAGTAATTTTTTTGTTTTTATATAAAAATAAATCAACTACATATGCACGCCTTGGTAAAACTGCCTAGTTTTTTTTTTTTTTTTTTGTTAGCTTAATGCAATTAAAACATTAAATAATAATTTGCACACTAATGGGCCGATTATGGATGGCAACTGAACTGAAGTTGAGTTGCCAGCAGTGAAGTCCGGCAACGCCGCTCATGTTAAAATGTAAAATAACATTTTTTTGTATAGTTTAACATGAGCGGCGTCGCCAAATTTCGCTGCTGGCAGCTCGACTTCAGTTTTGTTACCATCCGTAATCGCCCCATAAGCAGTGATGCCAATTTAGCGTGTTTTAACTATGCACGCTTTTTCAACATTTTTCAATTTTTTGCGTACAAATTGTCTTAATAACTTCCCTACAAGAAGACTACTAGTAAAGTGACCGGTAGTTTTGACCACTATATTTTTTAAAGTTTCGGCAAAAGTGCACTTTACGGGGCGTACGAAAAAAAAAATTTGACCCCCTCTGGAATAAAAAAAGAAAAAAACCAAAATTAAAATTTAAGGGGGCTGAGGTCCCTGGGACCCCATTGATCAAAAAAAGCGGCCCGCCCACTTAGTGGTATGTGTGGGTACTCAAATTAAAGGTAATTGTGTAAAAAATACGAAATTAATAAAATTAAGGTCGAGCGGGACTTCTGGGTCCCTCTGAGGGTGTAAAAAATTGCCCCTCCCACCCTTATAACTATGTGTGGGTACTCGAATGAAAGGTATTATGCTTACGATTGTAAATATTTTGTTTTTATTTTGCTATTTTAATGTTACTAAAGCTTTTCTGTATAGCCGGCCTTCGGCCGGGCGCAAGGATTCTCTCCTCTATGGTATAACAAAGACCGGCTTCGCTAACTAAGGCTTTCTGTATAGCCGGCCTTCGGCCGGGCGCAAGGATTTTCTCCTCTATGTGTATAAAGACCGGCTTAACTTACTAAAGCTTCTCTGCATAGCCGGCCTTCGGCCGGGCAAAAGCATTATCTCCTCTATGGTATAACAAAGACCGGCTTCGCTAACTAAAACTTCTCTGCATACCTATAAAAGATACATAAATTAACCTAGCGAGGAAAATATTCAACGAATACAAAAACAAAATACATATTTGCAATCGTGAGCAAATTATCTTTAATTTGAGTACCCACACAGATATACATAAGTGTTATGGGGGGGACACTTTTTTTGCCCCAGAGGGTCCTAGAAGTGCCGCCCACCCAAAATGTTATTATTTTCGTTTTTGTTGCACAATTACTTTTAATTTGAGTAAACACACATACCATTCAGTGGGCGGGCGGTTTTTTGGACCCAGGGGTCCCCACGGGCCTCAGCCCCCTTAAATATTAATTTTGGTATTTTTTTTAATTCTATTAGTTTATTAAGAGCAAAATGAAAAAACTAACCGAAACTCATGTGTACATGATCTTGCCTCTCTTTCTAACTAATTAATTCCACTCGACTACGGAACATATATCTGTACTGCTTAATACGCTGCATTATAAAAGATAGTGATAGCGTAAAGATTGGTTAGTACTAATCTTAATAAAATAATGTTTTTTTTTATTTTAGTTTTAAAATAGTTTTTATTAAAAAATTATAATCAAGCAGGCTTCATTAAAGTATGGGATCTTATTTATAAAAGTTCTTTTGTAATGGAGGTAAACGTACTCGTTACCAATTAATTTCTCGTAGATAATATAAAGAAATATTATTTTGTTAAGAACTTGTGACTAAAAAGCCGAATACATACATGCATACATACTTGAAAAGTTACCAGGATTTTAAATATTTGGTATAATTTGCTCCTTACAAGAATATACAAGCCAAGCGTATGAAAAAATTATATTAAAAAATTTTTAGGAAGTGTTAGTTATGTTAGAGTGGAGCGAATGTAAAATTGTTGCAAGTGTGTTAGTAATTTTTTTTTTAGTTTTGGTTATGCATTTCTTGTAGGGTTATAGTTTTATCCAGGGCTGTGGAGTCGTCAAAAAATTTCTTACTCCGTCTCTGACTCCAACCGCAGAAATTATTTAAGTCCAACTCTGACTCCTACTCTTACATTGATCCTAAGTGTATATGAGACTGGTGCTTATTTGACTTTAAACTCTTTTTTTTAATGCAGTACCTTTAAAATGGGTGAATATAGCAAGCAAAATATTCTGTAAACATTTCGAGTCGACTTTCAAAGCATTGCATCGCCAATTTTGGAAAAAATTTGGAGTCGGAGTAGTGAGTTTTTGTGGGTACTTTGACTGCGACTCCACAGCTCTGGTTTTATCAGTGGAAAAATATAAATAAAACTGAATCATTTGAGTTGTGAGATCTTTCAGTGTTATAAGTTATTTTAAGACAAAAATATGAAATGAAGTGGCACTTAACACAGTCAATTTTTTAATGCCAAATAAATACGGCATAAGATCAAAAAACTCTTGTTGTGAAAATTATGGTATTCCATTAGAAGTGTATGCATATATAAGTTCAAATTCTGTTAATAACACTTTGAAGTTTTACATACAATCGGTCTTGTAATCAGAAAATAACTCAGATGGGTTAAATGAAAGTATATATTTTTTATTGACAAAGAACAATCTTAATGCCACTTTTTTTAACTAAGATTTATGATATTAAAAAGGTCCTTAATTTTTGATCATTCTAACTGTTACAAATGTAAATATGATTTGAAGTTAAATATTAAATTAGAAAACATTGAACTATTGATTTTAGAACTGACTGTACGTTAGCACGTGCAATGTTGAAAACATCCAATTTGTAATTGATAAGCCAAGAGAATAACCATTTAGGTCATTTACTTCAACAGTGACTTAAATCAAAAATCCATTTCGAGATAAACGCGTTTAAAGTTTTTGATTTGATCTACCCACGTAGAAAAAATAACGAAACATTCTCTTTAAGCGGGGAAAGTATTAAAGATAAATTTTATACACAATATAAAGAAAAACAAAGAACAATTCCGCATCACTAACTCCAAAATTTAATTTTTTGATGTATGTTACTATTGAATCATATGAGCGCTATGTATTAAGTTTTGTTGTCGTTTAAGTTTCTTATACCATCATTGGTGTATATAAGGTGGTACACTTGCCCACTTCAGAATAATTGTCTAGCTACGCTTAAGGCTAGTTTACATGGTAATACAATGTATTACGACTTTGTGGAATCAAAATATTATGAAATTCTCTCCGTGTTTAAAATAAAAAAATAAAAATCTGTTGGTAAGTATTTTTCATGTTTACACGAATGGTTTAAGTAAAATAAAAGCAAAGTGAGTTAATAACAAAAAAGCAGATGGTTGCAGTTTTACAATATTTACAAAAACAACATGAACATTTCCTGAGTTGATTCTGCTTGTTTTTGTAATTTTATAAAAATGTTACCAACTTTAATATACTCTGTTAAAATGCGACTCTGGTGTGATGAGAATACATAAGTTTCTAAAATAGTTTAGAAAATGAGCATTTACCGACCGATTGTCATATTTTTATCCGTATTCTCTCTTACTCAATGCATTTTGCTTTTACATGATAAGATTTTTCTCATTCTACATCTTTTTTTGACATGTAGTAAGACATTGTATTACCGTGTAAACTAGCCTTTATGTGTATCATGTTCACATGGACAGCAATATTCGTGTTTCGCTCTCCCATTCCTGTTTCGCGACCCAAACATGATTGAAACAACACGTTTTGCAAAAGCCCTATCCAAAAGTTCTGCTTACCGCTACAACAATACAAAAAAACAACTGGTTTTTTGTTTGTGTAAAATTCCTCGCGGTTGTCAAAACCTTACTACTACATACATAGGGAAAACAAAATGGAAATCGTGTTTTTTATGCATGTATGTGTGGCAAAAAACAAAAAATTTCAACAAAAATATACATGTATAAGCAAAATGTAAACAACTTTTGACAGCTTAAGGGAAAAAGCAAAATAAACATCTGGCTTCTTACGCAGACCTATTGGATAGGCCTTGGTTTGCCATACAAAATTTTGAGAGCTAAACAGGCTGCGAAACAGGAAAAATGTATCACCTCTAAATTTGATAGCAATTATCGTTAGCTTATCTCAACGAGCTGTCAAAAAAATCAAAACAAAGGAAAAAAAAATTCTTGTTAAATGAAATAATGTAATAAGTATTAAATAATAATAATTAATCCTCTTTTTTAAGCTTTAGGTCTTTTTCTTCCTTTAATAAAATTATTAAATAATATAAACTTAATTTTTGCTTACATTTTAATATATGTATCTTAAATAAAATTGCACTAACAACACAAAGAATTCAAAATTAAACAAGAATGAATCGTATGAACAGCATGTTAGGCAAGCTATTATCAGAGAACGATAAAAGTGGTTTATATCGTCGTATGAACCTAGCATTACATTTTGTTAATAGATAGTTGTATGTATCTAATTTGTGTACCTTTATAAAATTTACAAACAGATATGTAGATAGTTATATGTAGGTAATTCCCAAAGTGTTATACTGTGTCATATTGGTTGCATATGCTATAACTTTATAATTGCGATATTCACAAAATTAAAGCAAATACAACCAATATGACTAATATTTTGTTTTGACAAATATTGAATTTTTTCGAATATATGCATCGGCTTTTACAAAATTAATTAAGCGCACTTAAACATACCACGTTTTGGTTATAAATATTTTTCAACGCTTTGAATTATCGCGTTTTGAGATATGTAATAGCGCGTTTTGGTTGTAAAAAGTTAACAACCCTGTTCATAAATCAGAAACAGGCACAACCATAAAAATTTATCAAAATAGTTTGTTTTTTCAACCAGTTCCCAAATGCAGTCTATAGCGACCATGCAAATTTCGTTTGCGCCACTGTCTTCTTTAACTTTTCTTCTGTAACACTTGTGAAACTCAAGTTGATTACAAAATTGCAAACGTTTTGAATCCAGTTTTCTGCCTCTCCTAAAAATGTTTGAGTTGTAAACTTTTCCGTGATATACATATCGAGCCTTTGCTGCAATAGACTAATAACTCAAATTTGAATTTTCTGGCACCTTAAAATTTAATTCTCTCTAGAGTTGAGTATATAAGATATTTGTATGAAATTTTTACACAATATAAAGAAATAATATGGCGATTAACTCCAAATTGTTAGCTAGTAGGAGGCCCTATTTGCCACTGCGAATTAAAGAATTAAATACACTATTGCAGCAGAGGCTCGATATGTATACAGTTTTTATTACTTTAAACGCTTCAAATGGTTAAATTTCAAACCGTCCTCGATATGAGGTATGTTTAAACTAATCACTATAATTTGTTAACAATTGACACCACTAAAATAGCAGCTGATTTTTTATCTTGGAATTGATATACGCGCATTTGGGCCGGCGCAATTTTCCAGTCTTCACCGAATTTGCTGCAATTTTTTGCACATGGTTGTAGTTTGTCGTATTAATAACAATTAAAATTGTTTAATTTATCAAGTTTTTTAAATTTTCACCATTCTGTAAGTGTTACTAAGAAAAAATGTATGTTTAAATTGAATACAATCTTGTTAACATATTACTAAAAACAATTCATTTTAAAACGTTCTATACAGTTCTTTCACCTTGGTAACACTAACTGGAAAGTCTGGGC
Source organism: Pollenia amentaria (assembly GCA_943735925.1). NCBI lineage: Eukaryota > Metazoa > Arthropoda > Insecta > Diptera > Polleniidae > Pollenia > Pollenia amentaria. The sequence continues at coordinate 61,488,293 of OX031008.1, read as the reverse complement.
AACTCTGCTTAATAGTGTAGAAAAATACTACTGCAGTGACAAAAAATTTTTTCACATTACAGTAGTTGATTTGATTTTTGTCTGCCATTAATTTTTTTGTGAAAAATCTTATAATGGCATAGGTAAGTGAAACATTTATATAAAATATTATACGTTTGTAGAGCAGTTAATGTTGAAGAATTTAAATCATTAAACAAATGTGAAAAGGTGTAATAAATTTGTAAATTAGAAAGAAAAGAATGAAGAAAAATTCTGGAGTCTACCACGAGCTCGTAGTGTAGCGGGCGAAAAAATTGTGTGTGGTTGTGTGTAAAAAGTTCTTTTTTTTTTGTAGACGTAGAGACAGCGAAAAAATAATGAAATTAAAAATACTTGAAAAGTTTTCGTCTATTATTAAGTTTTTAAATGTGATAACTTTTGTATAACTTCTAAAATGAAGGGCATGGGAAAGCGTCGTTGCAATGAGAGAAGGTGGAAAAAAAAATTCTGTTCAAGGACACGATTGGCCCCAGTTTGTGTGTATGCTTCTTTTTTCATTTATCGTACATATACCCAACAATGTGCAAGTATGTGTAGGTTTTATAATTCGTTGCCTACTCGAGAGATTCCATGTTAGAATTTCGTAGTCTCAATGTATTCGTGTCAAAGCAGAAACGAAAATTACGTTCTTTTCTGTTTTTGTATTAGGTGTAAAAACAGTTATTAGATAAGGAGACGGTCGAGGATATGTGCAGTGGTAAAATTTGTATGGATATGCTCCCCATTGTTAATTAGGGTAAAAATCTGTGTTCTGCATATTATGCACTAATATGTAGGTAGTACATGCAGATTTGTATTATTTTTATAGTAATGCATATACATGTCATATTCACATACATATTTACTTATGTATGCTATTAGATGGTTGCTTTTATATTCTAAAGCCCTAGTTAGCTGAAAGTAACAGTTACGTTGCAAATTGTCTGCTTCATTTTGTTGCACGTAAAGCAATTGGAATGATTACAGTTAGCAGTAAATTGTCTGCTTCATTTTGTTGTACTTAAAGCAATTAGGATGATTACAGTTAGCAGTAAGATGTTACTTAACCGAAACGTCTAAATCAGTATAAAATAGAAGTTTGTTATGATTTTACTGTACGGTTACATTACTGTTACTGTCTACTAACTGAAGATTTAAACTGCAAGACGCGACTGCAGTAATCTTTATAGTATATAAAATACAAAAAAGATTTCTATGTCCTCTATAGACTCTGGAACCACCCAACCGATGTGCTTCAAACCTGTGTCATTGGAAAGGTAATTTTCGTGGGATAGTTTTGGGCTATATATATATATGGATAATTTCTATCCCTCTAAAATTACATCATATGTGACAGCACATAGAGAAAGGGACCAGTAAGGTAAATGTAACAGTAAAAACCAACTACACAAAACAACAAGTAGGGACGACCTACGCGCGTTTTCAAGGTTGACCAACACGTTCCTGACGTCATGAGATGTGTCGCTTTCAAATGAGACCAATACCAACACGCTCAGTGATGGTACACCAAAGATACACGTATTTAAATCTTTAAAATGGCTCTCCTGAACAAAAGCCTTAGGTCCCTTTCTATTTTGCTCGTTACATATACATATATTAAAGAAATTTAAAACATTGATAGATCCCAACTTATATGGACACTTTATCAAAACATTTTTTTAAAAATAGGACCAAGAATTGTGGTGAAGATGGTTTTAAGATATACATTTTTCCAAAACTAGGACCATGCAAGGGGGTTAGGGTGCAATTTCTGCCTCTACGAAGATGCTTTCAAATTTTATGAAATTTAAAACAGATAGATCAGTATTTATATGGACACATTAGCAATAAATTAAAAAGAAGGATCACGAGGGGAGGTGGTGGGAATTTCTGCCACTCCGGAACTACCTCACAGATTTTGATGAAACTTAAAACATATATAGTTCCTACTTATATGGACACATTGTCTATAAATTTTTATAAAAAAAAAAATAGGACCACGAGAGGAGGTGGGGATATTTCTGCCTCACCGAAACTATCCAGCAGATTCGAATGAAATTTTAAAGATATATAGATTCCTACTTATGATAACGCATTAAGGCCGGTATTCACTATCCTACATAATCGTACGATTCATTCACACGAAAATCTGACGGAATTCTATCCGACTTAAAAAAATCGCATAGAATCTATCATTTTATGAAAATTTTTATAAATATTTGCAAGTCGGACAGACTGTCAAAGAAATCTGTCACTCAATTCATTTTTAAGCCACACTATCATACATTATGAGCACATACGGTTTTTTTGACATATCGTGCGACTAAATAGGATAATGAATACCGGCCTTAAAGCAATACATTTTTTTAAAAAATGGAACTACGAGAAGGCGGAACGTAGTAGCACATGGGTGTATATAAAACACAGAAACTGTTTCTAATTAAGTCCGTATTAGGCTTTGAAACTATCCAACGGATGTGCCCCAAACAAGCTTCATTAGAAAAGCAATAACTCGAAAATGGTTTTAGACCACTAGAAACAATGCATTAGGCGCTATTGTATCTTTTTGAATTATGTGTGGAAGAAAATTGAAAACGTGGGCTGATGCTTTCTTAGTAATCCATTTTTTTTTTTTTTTTTTTTTTTTTTTTTTTTTTTTTTTTTTTTATTATTCCTACACTAAATCCCGCGAAGCTTTTTGCTTGTCTGCAGAAGACCAGAGTCTCTGGCGGGAATCGAACCCGCAACCCCGGTACTGATAGACTAGCTCACTACCAGCTAGCCTACCGGGGCACACAATTCATTTTTAAAAAACTAAAGTACAAAAATTAAAGAACAAAAAGGAATAAAAATAGAGAGATGCCAGATCATTTATATTTTTGAAGTTATAATAGTTCTCCCACACTTATAGAACAGGACCTATTACATAATCTTCTAGATAAGTCGGCTCACGACGTCTTCTAGTGGTCCTACGTAAAGGCGTTTGTTGCGGTGGTTGATTAGTTGTTGGAGTTTGACTTCCTGTGGTCAGACCCGTACCATTTTCTTCATTATTCGGAATTTCGATTAAATCTTGCAAATTCAATCTTGGTGCCCCATTCTGTTTACTATCATCTTCCTGTACTGGCCCGGACAGAAAAGGAGCATACTGTATTTCAACACTTGTAAATCTGAGTTGATTTATGTGGCGCTAAAACTTGAACCCATCATCTAGCTTAACGAGGTAGTGAAGATGACCATACTATTTGATTATCGTTCCCAGCTTCCAAAAAATTTTATTGTTTGAATAATAACGAGCATACACCCTATCACCCTCACATAATTGACGCACTTTTTGTTGAGATTTAAGATCATGAGTAGAGATTCTGGCCGGCTTTAAGGCATCCAATTGGATACGAATTTGCCTATTGAGGTATAGTTCTGACGGAGTCTTCCCGTTATTGAGTGGTGTCGCTCTATGCCGGAATAGTATTTCCCTTACCTTTTCACGAATACTACGAGGATCGTCTATCATGGACTTCAAACGCTGCTTTATTGTCTGGACATTACGCTCTGCTAGGCCATTGGTAGCCGGATGACCCGGAGCTATGAATTTTTGAAATATACCAGCATTTGTACAAAACAATCTGAATTCATCGCTAGGGAATATTTTGGCGTTATCTGAAACGATTTCATCTGAGTATAAATGTCTCGCAAAGAAATCCAGGAGCAAATCTATGGTGGAGTTAGATGTTGGAGCAGATTGTGTTATACCGATTTCGACCCATTTTGATTTTGCATCCATGACGATGAGGTAGTAATGATTTTGAAAAACACCAGCGTAGTCGATATGAATTCGTTGCCAATTACTATCTGGTTCCTCCCAGCTGTGTAACCTGGCTTTTGGGGGACTTGATTTTTTTTGCCCACATGGCAAACAATTGCGAACCAAACGTTCTATATCGTTATCGATATTTTTCCAATACACGTACCTGCACAATTGTTTTGAATATTTCGTAAAAGAGTTAAAAGTTCTTTATCCTTTTTCAATTCAGTTTGTAGCATTTTGAAGTTTAACTTGAATGTTGAACAGAGGCATCACAGAGTTGACTTACCGCTTCATTAATAGACTTGCCCGTTCAGTAAGACGATTTGACTGAGGATCGAGACAAGCAGTCGGCATTTACATTTCCGATACCTTTCCAATAAACAACTTTGTAATTAAAACCTGAAAGAAAAGCGGCGTATCGCTGTAGACGTGAATGTGTCATTTGAGGTAACTTGGCGTTCCGGTGAAATATGCGTATTAATGGCTGATTGTCTGTGATAAGTGTAAACGGTCTCCCAAATAAATACTGATAGAAGTGATCAACTGCAAACACGATAGGCAAAGCTTCACGATCGATTTGGGAGTAGTTTTGTTCAGACTCGGTAAGCGATCACGATGCAAACGATATTGGGCGTTCTTCTCCATTTATAATATGAGAAAGTACCCCTGCAACCCCAGTTGGACTGGCGTCACATGCCAATACCAGTGGGTATTTTGGGTTATACGGAATAAGGACACGTTCACTAGCTATTTCTGCTTTTATTTCTTTGAATGCTTGTTCGCACTGGGCTGTCCACTTGAATTTTGATTTCTTCTTGAGCAGGTTCAGTAGAGGTGATGTTTTTGACGAACAGTTTAGAATGAACCGCGAATAATACGCCACCATTCCTAAGAATCGTCTTACGTCATCGGCTGATTGTGGTGCTGAAAGGTCTGTTATAGCTGACATTTTTCTTTTTGATTTTAAAATTTGATTATGTTTTATGGAATGGCCCAAAAATTCTATCTCTTCTTCGAAAAAACGACATTTGTTTTGATTTAAATGAAGATCGTGTCCTTTTAATAACATTTGAACAGGTTTTGTTTACACTCTACCATTGTTGTACCATGTTTAATGATATTATCAAAGTAAGCTTCGGTTTTAGGAACTTCCTGTAATATTTGATCAATAATGCGGTTGAACTCAGATGGCGCTGTCTTAATCCCAAATGATAACCTATTCATATATGTACCTCGGTGTGTTGCTATTGTTTGAATACAGCTTCAGGTTTCATCCACCGGTATATGTAAGTACGCTTTATATAGGTCCAACCTACAAAAGTATTTCGAATTACGCAATGAATTGAAAATATCTTCGATTTTTCTTATCGGACTATGTGCTTCTACCAGACGTTCGTTAACTCCAACTTTGTAGTCAACGCATAAACGTAAACTACCATCAGGCTTGGGTATCACGACTAGGGCTGAACCCCAATCGCTGGTCTCAGTTTTGGAAATAATACCGGCAGCTTCCAATTGATCTAGCTCACTGTTAACTTTTTCGACAAGGGCATACGGTAGTTCTCGTTCCTTTATAAATATAGGTGAAACATTATCTCTTAATCTTAACGAAACGGTGTACTGCTTTACTCATCCTTCTTTTGGCTTTAAAATTTCTTCGAATTCTTTAATAATGTCAATTTCATTAAAGTCTTTTAGTTGATGCACAGTTTCGATTTCATTGAGATTAATTTTAAGTTTCCGAATCCAGTCCCGACCTAAAAGTGCGGTGTACTCTTCAGACACAATATAAATTTCATCTTGAATTGTCTTATTGCCATATTCACCCTTGACTAGAATTTTGCCATCCGGTTGAAAAACGTCTTTCGTATACGATCGAAATGATAAATTTGTTGGTAATAATGGAACATTGAATTGAAGTTTTGAAAATGTATCTCTTGGTAAAAACGTATATCCTGATCCAATTGACTGGTTTGCCTTGAATTTTTATGTTAATACAAAATTTTTCTTGATCAGTCGAACTATTTTTATGTATGTCTACCACGTTTACAACTCCGTACTGGTGACCCTCTTTCGGTGGATTTGATGTCGAACTTTTATACATACCTTCGCAACGTGACCAGTTTTCTTGCATTTGGAACATTTTAGGTTGTTTTTGTTGGTACGACAGTCCTTTGCGTAGTGGTTGTTTCGACCACACCTTAGACATACGCCTTCCAAACCCAGAGCTTTATAGTCGATGTCGTTCTTCTTTTTTGGCTTGTGTTGATTTGTTTTCCTTAAGTTGAACTTATTTTGTTTATCTTTTTTAAGAGAAATTTAATTTGCCTCAAGCGACACTGACGGACTCGAATTGTTTGCAAGTTCTTTGGAGTCTATTTTGGCAGTTTCGATGGCAATAGCCCTTGATACAACGTCAGAAAAAACTTCGACTTTCGATTGTAGTAACAGCTCGCGAATATTGTTATCGCTTAGCCCACGTATAAATTGAGCGCGTAGAAAAATATCTGCAATTGACTTTTTGCACTGACAGTAGAACTCACAGTCGCTTATATTGGACTTTAGATTAGCAACGTAATCTGCAATTGATTGGTTGTCCATTTGATAACTAGATAGAAATTTGTGTTGCGATACCAAAACGTCCCTTTTTGTAGCTAAATGGGTCTTTAGCATTTCTATCAGTTCATCGTACTTTAAATCATTAAGGTTTTTAGGCGCTGCTAGGGCTGTTACGGTGTTAAACATTTTGGCTCCAATTGAATTCAGCAGTAACTTTAAGCAATATACCTTATCGGCAAACACATTTTCATAATCTCTGTAATTTTCGAATCTCTGTTTGTACATGTCAAACGATTCCTTTGATGTGTCCAGAGCTTCGAAGTTTGGTACCAATGCTACATTTGAGCCTACGTTTAATTGGCCCTGTGGACTTACCGTCGGTGACAATCAAATAAATAACTTCATTTGATTGTCTCGTATTTCTTTTTAATTTACGGCCTTCGTTTTACTACTCGTCGCCAACCAATTGAATTATGTGTGGAAGAAAATTGAAAACGTGGGCTGATGCTTTCTTAATAATCCATTTATTACCAATTCATTTTTAAAAAACTAAAGTACAAAAATTACAGAACAAAAAGGAATAAAAATAGAGAAATGCCAGATCATTTATATTTTTGAAGTTATAATAGGCGCATTCGGTTCATTCTTGATTTTACTGTACGGTTACATCACTGTTACTGTCACCTAACTGGAGCTTTAAACTTCAAGACGCGACTGCAGTAATCTTTATATATAAAATACAAAAAAGGGTTTCTATGTCCACTATAGACTCTGGAACCACCCAATTGAAAGGTAATTTTCGTGGGATAGTTCTGGGCTATACATTTTTAATCACGAGGGGAGTTATTGGATAATTTCTATCCCTCTAAAATTACATCATATATATTAATGAAATTTAAAACATTGATATATCCCAACTTATATGGACACTTTATCAAAACATTTTTTGAAAAATAGGACCAAGAATTGTGGTGAAGATGGTTTTAGGATATACATTTTTCCAAAACTAGGTCCATGAAGGGGGTTAGGGTACAACTTCTGCCTCTACGAAGATGCTTTCAAATTTTTATGAAATTTAAAACATAGATAGATCCCTACTTATATGGACACATTAGCAATAAATTAAAAAAAGGATCACGAGGGGAGGTGGTGGGAATTTCTGCCACTCCGGAACTACCTCACAGATTTTGATGAAACTTAAGTTTCTACTTATATGGACACATTATATATACATTTAAAAAAAAATAGGACTACGAGGGGAGGTGGGGGATATTTCTGCCTCACCGAAACTATCCAGCAGATTCGAATGAAATTTTAAAGATTTAGGTGCCTATTATGAACTTAATTCGATTTTCGACAGCAGTCGAATTAGTTGATCGAATAAATTTTCATTTGGTATTATGGCACACATTCGATAAAAAAAGTACTATTGTGATTTAGTTTATTCACAGTAGTACATTTTCTATCAGCTGTCACTTTAAATAAAAAATTTTTGTTAACAAATTTAAAAAAATAAAACAATATAATACATTACAACGACGGAATTATTATACGATGATTCATCTGCTGAAGATTAACGCTTACTGGAACTGGCCTGTACCTGTAGCCTGAACTTTTGTAAAAATTCCTTTTACCAACAAAGGATTTTGTTCCATAAGGGAAACAGCTTTTCCAACTGCTGCTTACTACTGTCGACTTTAGACTTGCATAAAATAACCAAAAATAATTAAGGAATTTGCACACAAAAACTAATAAATTTAAAAAAAACTTACATTTTCAACAATTTTTTTTTAAATTATTTACACCGTCGAAAGCAAATTTGTTTTCGTTGAAAAATTCGATGCACAACGGAATTTTCGACAGTGCTGCCAGTTCATAATACCAAATTAACATTCGATAGTTGATGTTCGATAGCCAGCGAAAATCGTTTATCGAATGTAACTCATAATAGGGGCCATATAGATTCCTACTTATGATAACGCATTAGCAATACATTTTTTTAAAAAATGGAACTACGAGAAGGGGGAAAGTAGTAGCACATGGGTGTATATAAAACACAGAAATTGTTTCTAATTAAGTCCGAATTAGGCTTTGAAACTATCCAACGGATGTGCCCCAAGCAAACTTCATTAGAAAAGCAATAACTCGAAAATGGTTTTAGACCACTAGAAACAATGCATTAGGCGCATTCGGTTCATTCTTGGTGGATTTTTTCTTTTCCCATACAAAATTTTTTATTAAATTTTGAAAATTGAACTTTTTAATATGTTTTAATTTTTAATACATACCCATCTTTTAAACGCCCGGGAGACTATCAAATAAATACATCAATCACTTAGTTGTGTGCGTGCAGTCGTTCTTTTTCGGGTACACATACGCGTTGTCGGCAATGCTTGATGAAAATCAAAAAGTTTTGATTTTTTTATTTGATGGCTGATTATTTGATAGTCTCCTGTTGTGATTGACAAAAAAAAAATTATTTTCTTTGTGTTTGTTGTCATGAAAAATATAAATATTTTGGTTTTTTACAAAATACAATTGTTGATTGCCGTGTTTATTTGTACGTCTCCGAAAAAGCCTCAAATAAACGACACTAACACATATGCACTGATTGAAGGGTTTATTTGAAAGTCTCCAGAGCCCTTTATGTATGTATATAAAATACAAAAAATGTTCCTATGTCCTTTACAGACAGTAACCATCGAACCGATGTGCTCCAAAACCGTTCCATTAGAAAGGCAATTTTGTGAAGATGTTTTTATGCTATACAATTTTTCAAAACTAGGGCCACAAGGGCAGGTAGGGGAAATTTTTGCCTCTACGAAACTACCAAACAGATTTTAAAGAAATATAAAACAGATCGATAACTAGCCGTAGTAGTTATCGATCTGCTATTAGCTATAAATTTTTTAAAAAGAGGAACACGAGGGGAGGTAGAGGAAAATGTCTGCCTCTCCGAAACAATCTAAACGATTTAATTATAATTTCAAACATAGATAGAAAGAAAGTCGCAAATACATATGTATATAGGTATTAGCTTGGTTGGAACTAGACTAGGCCGGCTGGAGTAGTCGAGAAGCTGGCTTAAGCAAATGTGCGAGTACACATTAATTATATGAGTCAAAAATAAAAATCATAAAATAACTGTTATTTGTGATCGAAAAAATAAAAATAAAAAAATAACTGTTATTTATGTTCACAAAAAAAAAATCAAAAAATACTGTTATTTTTGTTCCAAAAAATAAAAATCAAATATAACTGTTATTATCCGACTTTTATGAAAAAAGGAATAACTGTTACGGTCCCTGGTTTAAAATACTAGTTTAAGGTTTATATTTTTTAAAGGATATGAACTATCACGACACTGTTAGCCGAGAGAGCAATGCAATTTTCTGCTAACTTATTACATACAAATCTTTCTATCAATTCTTTTTCTTTTTCTGTACTTCTCTTTTTCTTCTTCCTCTGTATCGAAGGGATTCACAATGGACCGCATAGGTCTTTGAGTGGAGGTATGCCCTTGGGCGCTTAATCCTTCTTAACATAACCCAACCTATTACAAACAAAAAAATCAATAATAATCAAGTTTGGTACTGTTTATTTACATATATATATGTATGTATTTATATTTTTAATTATAATCAGTAGACCTCGGATTTTGCATATTTGTATATTTTGAAAGGATTAAGATAGGTAAATTCCGATGACACCATGTTTCCTTTCATTAAAAATAGAGTGGAGAACGATATGTATATATTATTTTTTTTGCAAAATATGCATATATTTTGCATATGCTGCATATATTTTGAATATGTTGCATATATTTTGCATATATTTGGTATATTTGTGTGCATATTTTCTGCATATATTTTGCATATTTTCAATATGCACTTAAATTTGTTATATTTAAACGATACAAATTTTGGTACCAATCTGATGAAAAATAAAAAATGTGCAATATCCGAGGTCTAATAATCAAAAATATTTCTTTCTTAATTTTTATATCGGGTGATTCATTGTGCGGTTTGATTTATAATGTAAAATAAAATATGAGCATTTCCTGGGGTCACCGAACGTACGTTCGTACGCTTTTAACGTACATATACTATAAAACACAAAACCTTTCCTAGCATTTTTTTGTGATTCGATAGCATTTTGGTAGCTCAATGTTTAGTGCAAAAGATTGATTTCATCGAGTTTAAGTTTTCATAATGATAGTTATAAACGCAAACTAGAAGTCAACTTTGGCTGACAGGTAGTGAAATGTAAAAATCTGCGAATTGTAATGGAATATTAAAACTTATTAATTTATTTTAAAACTAAATAAATGTAGGTCTCTATCCAGTATTTACACAATAAAATATCTCTATTGGTTTTTGTTTAATTGGTTTAAGGTACCGGTCGTGAACGTACGGGTCGCGAACGTACAGTTTTTCCATATGTTTTAACCATTAATTAACCGTTTATCAAACTTTTTTTGTTCTCTTTGCACTTTTCTCTTCTTAATTGATTGTAATAAAGAGATTTTGCATGTAAAATAATCTATATATATAAAAATGAATGTATGTATCATGAAACTTTCACAGTATATTACTGATGGCCTGGAAGGATCTATAGGCTATATATTTTTTGGAAATTTTGAGAGGGCGTGGCACCTCCCATACAAAGACAATATAAAATTCTGTATATCTAGAGCACGGAAAGGCCTATAGTTTTCAAATTAGGTACACGCATCTTGGTAATCAATACACAACATCTGACAAAATTGGATAAGTGGGCGTGGCACAAAATGTCTTTATTTATATCTAACGAATGGTATGAGATGAGATGAAATTGTCCACATAGCTGGGTTATCAATACAAAATATCTCTGACAAAATGGGCTGGATTGGAATGGTGGTCGTGGCATCTCCCATACAAAGACATTATAGATTTATGTGTATCTGGTGAACGACATGAGCCAAAGTTTCCAAATTAGATACAATCATTTCGGTTATCAATACACAACATCCGACAAAATATGGGCGTTATTGGAGAAGTGGGCGTGGTAAAAAATAGATTTATTTATATCTAAAGAACGGTAATAGCCAATTTACACTACAACGAAATCTAGTACTTTCGAGATTTCGAGCCAAATCTAGTTGTTTTTGGCTAGATTTCCCGTACAAAACAAAATCTACTCCGTAACTAGATTTTGACGAAATCTATTCGAAATCTAGTAGTACTTATTGATGCAACTATGTTTTTCCCCATATAGCACTAAAAACTACTTCCCTGCACAAGAAAAAAATTACATTTTAACAAAAAACAAAACAAAAACAATAATAGCTGCTTGTTAAAATTGTTAAAAAAAAATTCAACAATTTTGTAAAATAGTAAAAAAATGCAAATGATAAATAATATTGATAAAATAAATGAAGTTGACTATAAAGAAAATATAATGCAAATTTTTAAATGTCTATTTCTTTATATGTAAGTATGTGTTACAAAACACTTTCAGTCGGCGGTTTTTGTTGTGAAAACCAAATCTCGCTAATGTCAAACAAGTATAATGTAAACGAACTAGATTTGGGGGAAGATTTCAAATGAAATCTACTAGATTTCGATGTAATGTAAATGCCCTATAAGAGAAAAATTGTCCAAGTTTGGTACACATAACTGTGTTATCCAAGTTAGGTAAAAACATCTTAGTTATCAATACCAGTATCCGACAAAATGGGAGTGGCATCTCCCATACAAAGAGATTATAGATTTCTGTATGTCTGGAGAAGCCAAAGTTCCCAAATTAGGTGCAAGCATCTTGGTTAGTAATTCGAAACTTCTGACAAAATCTTTACGGGATTGGGGAATTGGGCGTGGCATAAAATAGATTTATTTATATCTAGAGAAAGGTAAGGTAATAGTTGTCCAAATTTGCTACATATAATACACTGCCGCTCTAAAAAATGGACGGTATTGGAGAAGTGGGCGTGACACTAGAGATCGGTGAGATAAAAGTTGTCCAAATTTGGTACACATACTGGGTTATCAACAAAAAGGTGGGAGTTGATAAGTAAACAACTCCAAAAGAGATTTCTGTACGGTTAGAGAACAATTATAGCTAAAGTTTCTAAAGTTGGTACAAAAATCTTGGTGCTCAATGCGCAACATCAGACAAAAAGTGGGCGCGATTAGATAAGTAAGTGTGGCACAAAATAAAATACCGTATTTTTGAAGATTGGTAAATTGTCTAAATTTGATACAATTAGAATCGCTATCAATATACAGACAGGGTCAAACTAGATTTCTGATTATCTAAAGAATGGCCACAGCTACAATTTACAAATTTGGAACAAATTGGTTATAAATGAACAATATCTGTAAATGGTCCACTGCGTTATTGTAGATATATAGATTTCTGTGCAACTGGTGAATGGTAACCGTAAAAGTGTTCAAACTTGTTACAAATAACTTCATAAGCAATGAATGAATTTTATTTTAATGAGGGTAGCGAAGCACACTTGGTTAAGCTAGTTAAATATAAAAATGTCTTTTAAAGGAGTTAAAAAAGAAAACATTAAATTTTCCATTTTCCAGCCCAATTTCCTCGAGTAAAACAACTGAGATATCATAGCATATCATATATGCCATTCTATTAAAAAACATATACTTTTTTATAATTATAAAGAATAAAACAAGATGATTATCAACATTTTATTTTTCTATCCTGGTTGACCATTCGGAGGAAAAGCCCCATATATGTATATATGAAAGTAAACTTAAAATGTTTATTATTATTTTTTTTTTAATTTTTATTATTATTAGTTTTATTAGTAGTATTTATAAGCGGAATTCACCCTTGACAGTAAAGTCCCTTGTAGACCTTGTTAATCTTATAATTTTAGTAAAAATACTAACATCTACAACACTGCAACAACAAAATGTATTAGACTAAAATATACTACGCTGTGGTTGAAAAATCCCACAAAAAGCAGTAGTAAACATGTGTGTGAATTTACCAGAATAAAACAGTTGAAGAAACTTTATCTATCTCTTTCTCTCCCTCAGCAAATTCATTAATTTACAATGCATACGAAAAAGACACTCACGTTTTGAAGTATAAAATCGTATTAAATATAACAGAGTTGTACTATTAATACAAAGGGTGAAAACCGCTATAATTCTTTTAAAATGGCTTTTTAATTTAATTTAGCAAATATTACATTCTGATTAAACTTAAAAATTTTTTTTTATTATAAAATTTACAGTTATTTTTCTAAAAAGATTTATATTTGATTCATTCGGAATCATGTTGTATAGGTTCAATCCTTTGCTAAATAGTGATTTTTGCATTGCATTTGTTTCTGCTCCCTGTGGTCTTAAATCTAAGGCATTCCGGGGGTTATACGGCTGTACCTCCCCAATATTAATTTTCTGAATAAAAAATATTTTATTTAACTGTAGCCTTTGCTGTATATTAAGCCATTTTATGGTATCCAACACATGTCTAATTGAAGTGTAACGTTTGCATTTTAAGATTGTGCGCATAGCCTTATTTTGTAGTTTTTGTAGCCTTGTTATTTGTTGGTCTGAACAGCATGTGAATAATATAGTTGATCCATATTCAAAGTGAGGTTTTATCATTGTGTTATATATGAGGGATTTCATGTCAAGTGACGCAACTTTTGAAATCGATGTCTTCAGATTTAGATTCAAATTTTCACCAAGGTTAGTCCTATTGGATAGTAGACACAAATTTTCAACAAGATCGGTCAAAAAGTTTCTGAGTTAGGGGGTGTCAAATTAAATCGTGCGATTACAAGATATATCTTTATTAGATATCTTCAAAAGTATTCAAAATACTTTTAACCAAGGACCGGAAAACGTTTTTTTTTATGTTTTTAAAAAAATATTTATCATTGGTGTTCGAAAAATATTTTAAATTGTACAATAACCAAAAATAGATAAAAATATTTTGTTTGATATTGTTTCTTTAAGTTCAAAATAATTAAGTTCTCAAAAAAAAAAACGTTTTTAGAAAAATATTTTTTTTTTGTACTTTTGTACAAAAAATTACGAACCGAAAACTTCATTTTTTCTTTTTAAAAATTTAAAAATCATGCGTACAAAATAATTTTTTTTTTCATCAGTTTAAAAAAATAAAAGCAAACACAAAAAAAAGATATTTATTTTTTCAGTACAATATTATTTTGTACATGAAAAAAAAAATAACCGAAAACTTAAAATTGAATTTTTTTAATTGACAAAATTTAAACTCATACGTACAAAATTATAGTAAAATTTATAAAGCTAATTAATAATAAGTAGTTATAACATGATAAAGATTATCCTAGAACTTAATAGTAATCTTATCAATTACCTTGATGTTGAGTTTGAGCAACAATAAATTTTCTACATGGTCAGAACTTAAATTCCTTCTATTTTTGGTCATAATAATTGGCAAAGCACTGAAGGCTGTCTCCACAGATACCTGTGTTGCGGGTACAGCTAATGCAACAGCAGCTAGTATTGATAATTAAGAATCTCTAAGGATTTTTTGTATTTGCTATTTTAAACACAATTTTATATTATAATTTAATTAAAATTCTCAATTTTAACTTAAATTGAGTTTTTATTGTTAGTTTCTAAAAACAAAAAAAAAAAAAAATATTTTTCTCAAAAACGTTTTTTTAAGAACTTTATTATTTTGAACTTTGAAGAACAAATAAAACAAAATAATTTTTATTTTTTTTTTGTACAGTTGAAAACATGTTTTGAACACCAATGATAAATATTTTCAAAAAAAAAAAAAAAAAAAAAAAAATAAAAAAACCGTTTTTGTGTATTTTTCAAATTTTTGTTTCTTTTTATGTACAAAACACATATTGTACTTTAAAAATAAATATCTTTTTTGTGTTTCCTATTTTTTTTTTAACTGATAGAAAAAAAAAAATTATTTTGTACGCATGAGTTTTAAATTTTTCAAATGAAAAACTTAAATTTTAAGTTTTCGGTTCTTAATTTCTGATGCCTGCTTTTAACATTTATCTTGAATAAATACAATATTATTAAGTTTTATACATTATTATTGTTTTTAACAAAATTTACACATTCTTTTCTAAAAATATTAATATTTCTCTCATATATTATCAAAAAAGTTGTTTTTGGGAACACATAATTTTTCATTAAAAGATTTTTTGTTGTTGTTCTTAATTCCCTATTTTTATCTATCTACATATATATATAAAAGAAAGTGGCGTTTATAACTAAAGAACGGCTGGACCGATTTCGATGATTCGTACCAATTCGGAATGGCCTCTGACCAAGTAAGAAGAATAGCAAAAAAAATCTAAAATAGGTGGCGCCATTGAAAATTACTCAGTATGAATTAAATTGTAAACTCTGCATTTGACGATGCTATGATCTTAAGCATAGTTGTTGAGCATGAGCCGGCAAAGGTTTCTATGTTGGTATGAACAATTTCCGCTTTTCTAGGCAAAACAACGTTTGCCGGGTCAGCTAGTAATTGATAAAAATAGTGAAATTTAATGAAATTTATTTTTTATTTCATTTGTGTGTGAGTTAAACAATTAGTCCTTTGTAGAATAGTGTTCTCTGTCCAGCTGTTGTAGTATCCCTCTTTAGTCTAAATTTATCAGCATTTCTCAATCCATATTTTATTTTGTCACAGATATTCAGGTGAATTTCCATATTTGTTTTGTGAATAAAGTTCAAAGTATTTAGTTGCAATCTCTGATTTATGTTGAGCCTTGCTTCTATCCTCAAATTGTTACAGGTGCTCTTTATATCCAGGAATGCAGCCAAAGTGTATTCCTTGTATTGCAACATCATGATACCATTAAGATATGCATTTTAAGCGCCATTGATGATGCCGGCGTCAATCTTCGTCCTCAGATAAAGATCTAATGTCTTCAAAAGGAAAGACGATAGTCGAGTGACCAGTTTTAAATGTCTTTGGCATGAAAATGACCCTAACCACACTCCACTCTCTATGAATGTATCCGTTAAGCACACAGACTTTGAAGAGTTGAACCAGCAATAGAAGTGATTACCCTGAGATATTTTGAAACATGGCTGGAATGATAACATATTGTATTGTCGATTTGTACGGCCCAAAAGTTTTAACCGCCCATGTTTCCTTATCTATAATGATCATATCCTTCACCGCTTTCCTTAAATCCACTCTCGAGCTCGACACAAGAAGGGTTAAAACACTCCATCTGTTCCCCCAGAGCTAGATTCCGTCCACGAGTCATTCGGTCTCTGAATAAATCCCGGGACTCCAGGGTCATTGGATAAAATTCTACTAAGCTTGGACATCTCATTTACAGCATCCACTTACTCCACGATACCCTTTTCGCTCTTCTTATGTCTCCCTTATCCTAAAGTTACTCTAATCCTCATCCCTACGCGTATATTTTGCCCTATTGAACAATCCATGTCCACGCTGTAATCGATGAGGTGGGTTGCTAATAAAGTTGAGGTTGCTTCACAGTGATGTAAGTTAAACTGCATTTCTTTCAGCCTCTAAGGGTCTATCATTTTTAGGAATCCTTAACCTGATGCACCCCAACCCAAATATCGGAACTCCTCCACTATTCAAAGCTTTTTGAGAGACCTCTGGTCCAATGCAAACCGAAAGTCTCTACCTTGGTTCTCTTTGCAACCCAGAGAAGCTATCAACTTCCACTGATTCGTATCGAGAGACGGTGGTATCCATACTGTGACTACCGGCCTTAGGGGCAATTTAGACGCAACAGGACAAGCGATACCGCACCTGCCAATTGCGGCCTTTAAAAACTCAAAGGTTTTTTGATTGGCACAACTGACAGTTTAGACACCTATTGCCCAGCCAACCCCTTTGAACGCTCCTTCGCCCGGCCTTCCATTCACACTGAAGATTTAGAAGTAGTTTGTTCTCCATCACCTGCCATTTTTCAACACTGAGCCTGACATCAGGTTACGTACGATTAATTGCATCCACCACAATAACGGTTTTACTCGACGACGCCCTCAGGTTTTTCGACGACCTCTTAATGATTTCCTCGCGGGGTACCCTAAAATAACTAACCGGAGACTGGCCAGTCCTCTTAGCCGTCGGGGATTTCTAGTCATAGCCAGACCTCACTCTCTTAACTCCCTCTTTATTGAGTTATACCGGTGATCACCCTATTTCCTTGCAAATGTGTGCTGGTTTAGCCCGATATAAACTCCTTTAGTGATTCCTTTTTGGAAGTTACTGTGGGAAATTATCAAGACCTTGCCAGTCCTCATCGCACCAATAGTAGTGGGTAATTCGACTCCACGCCTTATTATCACCCTTTATTTCAACCTTACTGTCTCCGTTAAGAGTGCCGGGTGGTGTACTTTTACCATCCTTCCGGATGCCTTCTTCCTTGCTTAAGGATTCAATAGCAGAGGCTGCTGAGGATCCTTTGTCTTTACTGACAAGTATCCCTCAAGATAGGGAAGCGACAGAATTACACCGATAGAACCGTGGATTCATTCGAATCCAGCAACGTTATTTCGGTCCCGCCCATCGTGCAGCGAAGAGTTTCTTCGTAACCATTTTTATTAGAAAGGCTTAGAAGACTCACACCATTCTTGACTTTCATAACTCGTTCGGCTGTCCGATGTGACCTGTTCTGTCGCATCCTGCCGAACAATGGGCTTGGATGCACTCACCAATTTAGCTGCACTAACTGACTCTCCTGTATCAGAATATCCCTGTTTATGCCCATTAGTTGCGAGTCTGAGTCTGACACCGAACCTACTGGGTTGTTATTATCAGTGATTATAGATTATGGGAATAAGATATGATAGGGATGGATAACCATTGGTAATGCTGGCCTTAAAGCGTGTGCCTTCAGACTTGTTCCGACTAGACTGTCCGGACTCAAATTTTAAGACAGACAGAGTTCCAGTTGGTGGAAAGTTGCAATATTGGGAAAAGCAAAAAAAAAAAAAAAAAAAAATTTTTAAGGCTTCCGCTTTCTATATAGTCTAAAGATGAATTCAATCAAGATCTACTCTTATAATATGATTAAGTGCTTGTTCAACGAAAATACCCTTAAGATAGATATTCCAACGTGGATCCAAAACCAATGCACCAAGGAAGGCTCTGCTCCTAAAAATATTTCTTCTTTATTATTTTCTTGGGCAAATTATATTAAATTTTTTTTTATGAATGAACATTTGCATTTCACCATCGTAAATAACAAAACAATGTAACCGTTGAGCGTCAAGTTAACAAACATATTTTCGATTAGTTCCATTGTTAACTTTTAATATTTTTCTACTCTTAAAAATTTATATTATTTTTTCATATCGAAAAGTTTATACAAGTATAATACGAGTGTTAAGGAAGACGGTATACTTATACCTGTATTTTACGCAAAAATTTAATTTCGGTATGGGTGTCAATATCGATATTAATATCGGTATTTCAGAGGCATCGGTGTTTATAACGGTATCGGTTGCCAACCTTGGTTTTTTGTGTTAAAAAAATATTAGGCAATTTTGTTTTTGTGTAAAAGCTAGATGACAAATCTAATTGATGATTTTGTAAAAAAAAAAAAAAAAAAAAAATACTGTGTTGTCTCGCTCAAAGAGTTTTGAATTTAAACTAAATACACGCAAGAGTGCAGCACAGAGTATTGCCAAGCGACAAAAACAAAATTTTACAGGAGAAATTTTTTTTTATTATACGTGTATTTCATAAAAATTTTGTATGAAAATTGGCGCTTAAACTAAAATTGTTTTTGCTATAAAATCGTAACGGTACCTTCTGTGACATACATTTAAAAGGTTTGCTTCGCATAACTCGCTTGTTTGCCTTTACTCAAACTGCACAACATTTATTCAAATATTAAACACTCGAAAAGATAAGAAAAGAGTAAACCACCCTACAAGAAACGAATAACCAAAACTAGAGGGGAGGCAAAATCACATGCACACAAGGTTTGGGTCAATTTTTTCATTTTGATCTTAATAAACTAATAGAAAATATACTCAATTTATCGGTGAGCACTGCTGGTCATCTAACTAGCAAAAGCATAAACAAAAACAAGAGTGAACGAATTACAGAAAAAACTGGTTTATATATGTATATTATGTTCCCATCGATCCTCTAGGGAGCATAGAGCCTCAAAACTGGTTTACTGTAAATGAATTTGCGATGCATTCATAAATAACAATACATTGTAATGACCCGTTATAGAGAGAAAGTTTACAAAAAACGTTCAAATAATTTTTGAATTATTGAATGTGTTTATATTTATTTGAATACATTGGCATAATATGTGTTTAAGCCACTGATGGGATTTGTGGTACAATTGTACAAAATTTGATACAATCGATCTTTTGTAAGCACTTTACAAGGTTAGGTTAGGTTAGTTTAAGAAGGGTTATGCGCCTAAGGGCGCAACTCCACTCGGAGACCAATGAGGTCCATTGTGAATCCCTTCAGTAGAGGAGAAAAGAGGAAAAAGAGAAACAAGAGAGCAGTAAAGAAGAATAGTAGAAAATAGACCTAAGGTTCGGTATATTTGTAGAAGCGCAGGACAAATTCCCCCTACGGCCGCCCCAACAGAAACAGCCGTCCTACTTCCCTGACAAACCCCAGCAGATCGGTTGGATTACATCCAGCGATACACCCCAGTTCGTCGTGAAACCTAGCCCCTAGCCATTTCTCCCTGGGGCCGTGCATCCTAGGACAGTGGCACAGTACATGCTCAACCGTCTCCAGCTCCTCGGTATCTCCGTACAACCTGCAGAAGTCCGGTCTCGCAATGTCCCATTTACCCATAAAAGCCCTAACAGAACAATGCCCCGTCAGGAACCCTATCAGAGTCCTGAGACTACTCCTATCCAGTCCTAATAGAACCCTGGTTGAACCTGCGTCCAATCCGGGCCATAAGGCCCTTGACATAGGGGGTTTTACCCCTCTGTCCCTTACCTCTAAGTCCAGATTCGTACCCTCGAGTTCGTCCGCCACCTCGTTGCCATCCACCTTGCAGTGTCCTGGTACCCAACACAGCCTTATTGTGAATGCCAACATGAGCTCTCTCAGAGCATTCCTACACCGAGCAACCAGGCACGATCGCACCGTATGATTTGTCAATGCCCTTAGCGCAGCCTGACTATCGACGTAGATTGTCACAACAGATCCCCCCACGATGTGATCCGGTATCACTTCCGTTGCCCTCCAGATCGCTAGGATCAGCCTGGAAGACACTGCACTCATCCGGGAGTCTGAATGACCTTTTCACGTCAGTGTCAGCAATAAAAACACCAGCACCAGTGCCAGTGTCCATCTTGGACCCGTCCGTATATACTGCCCACCCCTCAAACAGTCCGTTGGATCCACGCCAAACTTCCCTATCCGGGAACTCCACCGGTGTTGTTACACCGAAGTCCAAGGTCATACTCCTATGATCCGAGATTCCCCCCGGACCCTTTTCCTGATCAAGCAGACCCACTTCGTATAGAATTCTTGTGTGCTCATCTCGACCAGGTCTAAGTAAGTTCCTGGCAGCCACACTCTTCACATAATGTTCAAAGGGGGACAGATGTAGTAGGATGTCCAAGCCGCTTGTGGCGTACTTCTCCTTGCACCAGTGATGCCAAGAGATGCACTCCTCTGGGCCTTGTTGAGCATCTTCATATAGCTGTCCACTCTCAACGCATCAACCCAAACAGTGCATCCATAGGTAAGAATAGGCCTAACCACCGATGTGTTAATCCAGTTTACCATATCTGGACTCTTTTCATCCTCTCCTGGGTGTTTCTCCTCCAAGACAGTTTACAGTCGAGGAAGTTACCCAAGTACTTAGCACAGTCAGATAGAGTTAACTCGACGCGATCCAGCACTGGCCCCTTAAAACCCTCTATCCTGTACCTTCTGGTAAAAAGAACCAGCTCAGTCTTCGCAGGGCTTACCCCCAGCCCTCTATCCTTCGTCCAAGCCGAGAGTTCGCCCAACATCACCTGCATAATTTCACCGATCGTGGACAGAAACTTTCACCTGACCAGTAGAACTATGTCATCCGCATAGGCGACGGCTTTCATACCCTTGGAATCAAATGGTCTGAGAATACCGTTGACCGCGAGCAACCATAGTAGAGGAGATAGAACCCTCCCCTGTGGTGTCCCCCTGGTAACCTTCCTCCTTACCCTATGATCCCCCAGGCTCGAGTTTATAATCCTGCTGTCAAGCATGCAGACTATCCACTCCACCAGAAAGCCCTGAACTCCCAGCTCCACTAAGGAATCCTTGATCGCCTCAATCCTAATGTTATTGAAAGCTCCTATGTCCAGAAACGCGGCGAGAGTATATTCCTTATGCCTCAGGCCGTGCTCAATGCAACCCACCACCTCGTGTAGCGCACTCTCAACAGATTTACCCTTAAGGTAGGCATGTTGAGCGCTGCTAATGAGGTGGGTACCAATATTACTCCTAAGATAGAGGTCTACCAGTCTCTCGAGTGTCTTCAATAAGAATGAAGACAGACTTATAGGCCTGAAATCTCCCGGCTTCGAGTGGCCTGCCCTACCAGCCTTGGGTAAAAAAATTACCAGGACCTCTCCACCCCCTAGGCAGATACCTCCCACTGAGGCATTTCCTAAATATATTCACTAGCAGAAATAATGCATCGTTCGGGATATTGCAGAGCATGGCCGGAAAAATACCGTCCGGACCCGGTGATTTTTATGGGTCGAAGGTATTGACAGCCCACTCAAGCTTCTCCCTTGCGACTATTTCCTCGACGCAGGCGGACTCATGACTCGATATCACAGACATTCCGTCCCCTTGACTATCGTTCATACCTCCGTCTTCCGTGCATACCCCAGGGTCCTAGGATCCTTGGATATAATCCGTCGGAATCTAGACAACTCGTTGACATTATCAATGGATTCACAGAACTGCCTCCATGAGAGCCGCTTTGCCCTTTTAAGATCCGCCTTATACTTATTGAAATGCACCTTATGGGTGTTTCAATCACTCGATGCTCCCGTGAGCTTGGCCCTGTTAAACAGCCTTCTTACTGTCGACCTTTAAACCTGAAGTTCCCTGGTCCACCATTTGGGCTGTTCAGGCCCACCCGGAAAAGTTACCGGGCAAGACAGCTCATAGCTCTCTCTTAGCAGATGAGTGAATCTGTGCACATCACCTTCCACATCAGTTGGCAGCAAGTCGCACAGGGCCCATTGCGCCAACCCAGAGCGGACCCTTTCTTTAAAGAAGTCCCAATTCGTCCTCCTCGGGTTCCTAAACGGATTAACCCTAGACAGGTCAAAATTCAGTGTAAAGGTTATACGGCTATGGTCTGAGAAAGTACAGTCCGTTGCCACCCTCCAATCCGCAACAAGTTGCTCGTCGCGGTTCACTAATGTCAGATCTATCACTGCCTGCCTATCCTTATTTCTGAACGTCGGAGTGTTACCCATATTACAGATAATAAGATTGTTAGTAGTTATAAAATCAAAGATTAACTCACCCCTTTTGTTAATATCAGCGCTCCCCCATTGGTTATGATGTGCATTTGCATCACATCCCAAAACTAGGATGGCACCACTTCTTCTTGCATACGCCACCAGCTTTTCCACCTTTGCGCCAGGTGGATCTACTGCCTCGTACGGCATATACACCGAAGCCAGTGTAAGGATACGCTTACCTTTGGCTTCTCTATTAACGACGGTCAAGTCACCGCACCTAAAAGAATGAGATATTAGAAAATTCAATTCATTCCTCGCCAGTATACACGTTCTAACCTTGTCCTCTGTGGACGGGGAAAAAAGAGTGTATCCCGTAACCTTTAACCCGCAAACCTTATTCTTGTTTATCCAAGGCTCTTGGATTAGGGCTACGTCCGTCCGAGTGTTGTTGAGGAAAGTTGCTAGTTCGGCTGAAGCTGCTTCACAATGGTGCAGGTTTATTTGCACCACTAGCAGCTTCTTTGGTCATGTTTCGGATACCGGAACCTGACACAACCTAGACCGAACTTAACAACCCCCCCAACCTCATCTAAGAATTTCATGGACTCCCGATCCACGGCGAACCGGAAGTCCTTCCCGGTGTTCTCCTTACAAGCCAGTGGGGTCACAAGCCTCCATTGGTTGGTAAGGAGCCTATCATTCTGTTTGCCCAATACTGCCAGTATGGTTTCCACCGGGCGTACGGGTGGTGAAATCCATACTGTCACTATGGACCTGAGTGGCAGTTCGGAGGCTTGTATAACTTCAAGCTTTGCCTCTGGGTTAAAGTCACTACACTTGTCAATCTTGGTTCTTAAGAATTCCAAGGAATTCTTGTTACCACAGTTGACAGTCTTAGTTCCCTTAACCCAGTCTGCCCCATTGAAGGATACATCCTCCTCTTTGCCACTAAATACGGCCAATTCGTCGATGAGCCTACCTTCAACCAACTGCCATAGATCGGTGCTGATCCTCCCATCTGGATCATTCCGATCGATGACGGCTACCTGTAGATGGTTATCCAGGCTCGTCGACTTCTTCGTTCTCTTGTTCGATGAAGAAGGCTGATCATCTCCAGATCTGACTCTCTTAATGGTCTCCTTGTTGTTGGGACCCTTAGGAGCTTCAGCCGTTGATGCACCAGACAACTTCATAGATTTCCCTACTACCTTGGGTGTCGCTCCTTTGCCCTCCGCAGCTCGTTCCGAAGACATGAGCGCCTTGGTCATTGGGGCAGCACTCTATGTTGCCTACCTTGCGGCAGGTTGATGAAGCCACCAGCCCTTTACTCTTCTGAGCAATGTCAGGGTTGGAAGCTGCATCCACCTGCTTCTTCCAGGGAGAGGACCAACCCAGAACGGTACTGACAGGGCCGTAAATTCTTTCGAACTTAGCGACGCTTTGTCGGTGCCGTCTCAGAAGGTACCTGTCCCTCGCTTAGAACGTTGAAGTATCTCTCTTCGCCATCTTATCCAGATACACCAGAGAATTCCTTGTCCCGCTCCGCGCCTTCTCCTCCTTCGTTCGGCCGGTGTTAATACCACGTGGAGGGGCACTTGGCATCTCCTCCACGGCGCCCTGCCGAACAAGTTGTGGACATTCTTCTCCCGAGTGTCCCCTGGCCTCACCGGTGGTAGGGACAGGCTCTGTAGTCTGACTGTGAGCAGATATACTTGCAGTATCCTGCTCCTCGTCAGAGATCAGAGTCAGCCGCTTCAACCCCTGAGTAGCCCCGGTTTCACCACAGGAGTGGTGGACAGTTCCAGAAGACTGTCCACCTGTAGGTCGGTCAGCACTTGTCTCTCTTGCCCAATGATGCTGTCATGAACAGCCGATAGGGTCAGACCCCCCACACAAGCACTGACCGACTCCCCGACCGTGACGTCCGATCGAGCCTCGACTCTACCCTGGTCGATCACCTCGTCCGTCGCATCCCCTTTCCGTCCTTTTAAATTAAGTTTATTATTTTTAAATTTTTGTTCATTCATTTTTGTTCCCACGAGTAGGCCGTAAAGTCGGACCATCCGCACAGTGACGGCGTGCGCAGACTAGGCAACTGACATACAACAGCGCTTTGCCATGACGCTGAGGGGAGCTGTTAACGACTAAATTCTTTTTGCACTAACTAGCCGCCCAGGCCCTCGGCACAGCTACCTTCACGTTGACCTTAAAAGTGCATATGTCGCGCACCAACCACTGGTAAAGCCCCCACCTTACAAGGGGCGAACCCGCGGGCTGGCATGACGTGATATATGTACTGATAATGGACCGGATAGTGTATAGTTACCACCACCGCCTCATTATCCTGACAAGATGAGTAACCTTTAGTCGTCCACTCCTTCAGTATTCATGACCTCCTGCGAAGACGTATCCAGATACATCACCTCAGTAGATCAGAACCGTAGAGTGCACTTAAGTCCTCGCATCTCGACAAGATTGTTACCCAGGCGAGGGAAGCACTTTACAAAGAAACAACAACAAATTATAAGAGCTTTCAAATCTGTTTACTTTCATATACATTGTGACGACAAAAGTCGCTCCTCTCGTTTTTGCCTACATCTTAGCTGTATATATTGTTATTATTGTTATGATATTTTTAGTCTTTATTAGTTGTTATTATAATTGTATGTATTATAATTATTGTATTTATTATAATTATCGGCACTTATTTAAACATAACGGAAATAATTGAGTCGGGGTGACCCCTGGCGTAAAGTTATGGAAACCGGCCGACGGCAAAATACATCCCTGACGCTGTAGTGGTGAAAGCAATGAACAGCTGGTTGACCGTGGTGAGTTGAGGTTGACACGGTATATAAGGGTGTGTTTTAATGAAAGCGAGTCAGTCGGCTAGTAGCTAGCAACCGGGTAAGAATTATCATTGGCGAGGAGATTACATCTCCCCAACTGTTTTTCTTACGTGAATGCTTAAGCAGTCAACTAGTGGAAGAAATAGTAAAACCAGAGGTCACACTTCTATCTTTACTGTCGCGCCCACACAACCGAAGCGTCCTTCGAGCGTGTGTTCCTTCCCCACTGGTTGAAGACTTAAGTAGGTCTGTGATAGTGGTGGGCAAGGAGATTACATCTCCCAACGCGCTCACCTCTAGCTCTGAACGCAGCGCGCAATTACTGCCTAGCCTGAAAGTGCCTGTATATTGTATTGTAGTCCTAGTGTTAATAAAGTATACGATTTATAACGTTTTGTAATTGTGCGTGTTTTATTTATGTCGAAGAACGGAAACGACACTGGCCCGATGAGCTACCCCAGCACCCAGCAAAAACGTGTCGTTACAACATACATACTTGAACAAATAAATTTTGGCATAAAAAAATTTTAATAAGATAGAAGAGAGAATGAAAGGAACAGCAATATCATTCGACATTTCATTCAAAAAAAGCTATTACCCACACAAACAGTGAAATATCATAAATTTGTATATGTAACAAAATACAAAAAGAACGACTTAGAAAGTACCTGTTACTTGACAAATTTGGTCACAACTGTGATTCGTGATTTTTCAGTAACAGTGATTAAATCACAGGTACAGAAATATCGCTCATCTAATATGTATGGATCAGGATCAGGTGTCTAATTCGCTAATTTTGTCGATTGTGTTGGTGACACTTCATCTTTAATATCTTGTACACTAACACCACAATAGTGGAGAGGGTATTATGCGTTTGTGCTTATGTGTGTAACACTAAAAAATATTGGTCCTAGGCCCACGTTTTGCTATACAGGTCTGTTCTGCAAATCACGTGATTTCAAATCACGTGCTTTTAAAATCACTCGTGTGATTTTGTGGTGTTTTGAAAATCAATCCGTTCTTGTGTTTCTCGGTGTGCTTACGGCAATTAAAATCACACCGAAACACTCAAAACCGGAACACAAAAATATCACATATCGTCAGCTCAGAATTGGTTTGGCGCATATGCCAAAAAGTCGGAGTGGAGAAAAACGACAAAGAAGATTTGCATGAAGATTTCTCAAAATGTACCCGATAGAATTTTTTTATATTTTTACCACTGCTTCCGGTATATGTTATGAAGAAAAATATAAATTTTTGCTCACTTTCATGAATAAAGTTAGAATTTAAAAGTATTTTTTTGAAAATGAAAAATATTGTTTTGTGCCGCATACGCCACTTTTCTAAAAAAAAATTAAAAAAATGGCTTTTTGTGCTGCATACGTATACTTATTGCTGTGTATTGAGTAACTTATTGTTGAGATGAATGTTTCTATATTTACAATCTAATAAAAAGTCAACATTAATGAAATTTTTTTTTTATTTGGTTTTATTTTACAAAAACAGAAAAAACAGTTCTACTGTTATGAAAAGGTACATAAAAAGCCACAAAGTAAACAATTTAAATAATACAAAAGTAAAATAAATCAAGAAAAAACACTTAAAATTTAAAACTAAATTTTGAGTAAATTTTTATAATAACTTTTATCAACATGTGGAAGAAATATAAGCAAGTCTTTTATGTCTCTCTTTTTATCGCTGGAAATAATTGATGGTTTCGATATTTTCAAAACGTGCGTCAACAAATTCTCAGGAGTTTTCAAACAATTTTTTGATGCAGACTTAACCAAAATTGCATTTTTATATTTTTCCTCTCGTCGAAGTTTTATAATGTATACATAAATCATTATTTTTACTGTATAGAAGTACTTTAATTTTAGCAAAAGGGACTTGTCGAAAGTCCATTTTATTTGCTACCAACGAGTATGTGCGAAAATCTTCCGGAAGTATTTCCATAACTTTTAATTTTGTTTTATTATTTGGCATTGTTTTAAGCATATTTAGTAAATGAAGAGGACTATGAATTTCAATATTCTTTAAGTACCGGTCAATAACACCATGAACACAGTCCACTTCTTGAATTAAAGAATGTCCCGGTTCTGAAAACTTTTGTATTACGGTATCAATATTATTTTGTTTAATAAACATTTTGATTGCGGTTGAGTTAATTCGATTTTTATTTTGAGGAGTTTTTGCTGGAGATTCTTTCTTATTTATAGAAACGTAAGCTTGTCCAGATTCTCGAAGCCGTTTTCTTACGTTACGTTCCCACAGTTCAGGGTTTGTTTGCCTTTTCTTTGATAACGAAGGAAGGATTCTGAATAACATATGAATGTATATAAGTAATGAACTTTTATTTTCAAATAAAACAAAATAATATTCAAGTATGTACCTGTTATTGTTTTCCATTTGTGGAGGGTTTGACGCACATTTAAATGGTAGCTTTTGAGTTAAAGATGTGTCATATAGGTAAGAATCGGTCCAATTTTCATCATCCTCAAAGTATTCATAAATCATTCTAAAAGCATTAAAAATTTAAACAAATATCTTAATATGGTAAAAATTTAAATAATACTTACTTAATTTCATCTGGAAGTGTAGGAGCTGGTGAAGAAGATTCCATTTTTATATGTTTTTTTTTATAAATTTTTACTATTTATTAACACGAGGTGTTATTATTTTATAATATTATTTTTCCCAAATTTATTTTCTTGTTGTCATTTTATTTTGCTTTTGCTTATGTTCTTATTATTATATTTTGTGCTTGTAGGTCTATGCAGCAAAGCAACAGTAAAATATATCTTGTACGTTTTTGTATGAAGAATTTGCTGCAATCGCCAAACAATGGCTTGTAGAGCAAAACAGTACTTAAAAGATTTTGAAACAGTTGATATGCAGCAAAATTAATGCTTTATATCTCAGAAACCATAAAAATTTTCGCGAAACAGGTTTTTGATTTAGAAAGAGGGTATTCAAAAAATATATTCCTCATACCTAACTCATTTTTTTTAAAAATGGTCGGTAGGTCAAACCAGTAATGAGCTGACGATATGTGATAATAAAAGGCACACGTGATTTGAAACCACGTTATTTTAATAAAACTGATTTTCGGAACAGGCCTAATACTGAGCGAATCAATATCACTTTCTGAGTCGATTTAACGATTTCCCTCAGTCCGGGTGCCTAGCAGGCTGGCTGGTTGTATGGCCATGTAGCCTTATGCGCAAAGTACAGGTCGCAATTTTAAAGATAATTACATGAAATGTTCTACATTGTTCATTATTCATTATTTCACTCCTATTTCATTATTGGTTCATTATTTTGCATATCCCCCATACAAACTTCTTGCCGGAATAGTGTTTGCGCCTATTAACAATTTTTTTATGTTGGTATTTAGATTCAATTTGGGCCAAACTTATTTTAGTGCAATCTTAATTATCTTACGAAATTTTTTTGGCATCGGCCCATATTTGACGATAGCTCCCATATAAAACTACTTCCGAAAATAGCTTTTAATGCCATAAATTCCTTATAAATGTTGGTTTTGACGTAAAAATTCGCTATAATAGCTTTTACGATAGCTACTGTCATGAAAAATATTGTGATGGTAGGTCAGAAATTACCCATAGGTACCATATAAGCGCTCTTCCTAAAATTACTTGAGGGCAAATCTGAAATAGATGAAGAACTTTCGTTGGAATCTGAATCTCCTAACATAATTTTGTTTTGTCTGGTCCATGATTGCCCATGGGTCCCAAATATGTTGCGCTCTCGGTATCAAATGGTCGGGCTTGACCGGCTATGTGTTTTAACATGTTTTGTTTTTATTTTTATTGAATAAAAAAGTGTTATAAATTACAATGTATGCTTGTTTACTTTATAGCGAAATTTTGGTACAATTTATGTCAATTTGGTACAATTTTGCCATTTAGACGGTACAATTTGAGCATTGTCAGATCCCAACAGTGATGTAAGCTTGTAGCTTCCCCTACAAGAAGACTACTGATCATTTTAGTAGTAAAATGACCAGTAGTGCTAACCGATATATAGGTTATAGATTATATCAGTTTATTAAGAGCAAAATGGTAAAAGTGACCGAAACCTTTTGTACATGTGATTATCCATCTCTCTCTAACTCATTAATTCAATGTAAAATTGTTGCAAGTGTGTTAGTAAAAAAACGCTTTGGTTATTATACATTTATTTTTTAGTTTTGGTTATTAATTTCTTGTAGGGTTCTTTTATTTATAAGGGTTTAGCTTACGCATACATACATAATTTCCATGTACAGAAAAAATGAAAAAGAGAAGTAAAAATTCAAATAATTTTACTTTCAAATTATATTTAAATATTTAACTCATTTGACTTGAGTTGACTGAATTGAATGCATTTTTGTTTGTTTTGTCTTTGGTTATTTTTTCATTTGTTTCGTTATTATTGGATGCTCGACACGTTGTAGTTAAAAATCAAATAAGTGTGTTGAAATTGGTTTTTATTCATTCTTGCAGACCTCTAATACATATCTTTTACTATACTTATAGATGACAGAATGAGTGTAACTAATATTGTATGTTTTTGCTTTTGCCGCACCATATTGTTACGTTACTGCCTTTTCAATAACGTTTTTGGTTTATTTCATTTATAATAAACCTCTTGAGTTCTTTTATTGCAACTTTAATAAAATAAATAAAACACTTTAATTTATAGCTGTACTATAAACTATTCACGCCACTTTATTTAGAACTTAGTCAATTATAACACTTATAATTGCGATGTACACACTTAAATAATCGCACTAATACTGATTATCGATGCCCATCTTCGCCAGTATTTATATTCTGTTCGCTGACATCTAGATGTCTCTAGAGCATTCTACTCGTCGAAATGTCTGTAACATTTTCGACATTTCTGGGCGAATCAAGATTTTATTATCTTACAGCGAATATCATTATGCATTAACATTGTGGCTGAATTTAAATTGATTTATACATCAATAAACTAAAGCATACTTTATGTGTTAAAAATAATCTTAACACTATTAGTTATCTATAACAATCATTTGTACTAAAAAACTCTGTACAGTGGGTTTACATTAGAAAAATGCGAAACTAATACTATAACATTTTAAACTAATAAAATTACTAATAAACTAAACTTATTCTTAAGTAAAGTTACTTTCGTAACAATATATAAAAAACAGTTACTTATCTAAAAACAGTTACTTATGGTTTTGCACTGAGTATGTCGTAACTACGGTGACAATTCGGCCATTTATTAAGAGGACAGTCCTTTTTTGATACGTTGTCCTTTACAAATTTTTTCAAAAAAGAGGACAGTAGATGGTCTTATTTTTAGATTATGACTTTTCGTATTCATAAATGTTCGTGCCATTGAAAGAATATTTTATCTCTCAACAAATGTGCCCAATTAAGCCATCTAGTGGCTAGATTTAGCCATTTTCACCTTGTTTAGCCATTAAAAAATGAGTTTAGCCATTAGCCATTTTTTAACTTGTTTAGCCAAACATTTTTTTGCCGTTTTTCTTTAAAATAATAATTTTAATTTCTTATAAAAATTTATTAATTGATAAGAGTAAAATTAACATTTTTAACAATTACAACGCATTTAATTTAAATCAAAACTTATAAATGTTGAAAAGCCCTAAAAACGAGGATGATGAAACATCATTAAAAATAAAGGAACCGTATTCATTCCAATATTAAATTTAACAAAATGGATCAACACAAACCAAAGTTGTAAATGAATCATTCTTTTTTGATTTCAAT
Source organism: Pollenia amentaria (assembly GCA_943735925.1). Lineage (NCBI taxonomy): Eukaryota > Metazoa > Arthropoda > Insecta > Diptera > Polleniidae > Pollenia > Pollenia amentaria. Next base: position 61,456,837 of record OX031008.1, on the reverse strand, counting down.
TCATTACGAATTAGATAAATTTTGAATTTATTCTATTCACCAAAAAAAAAATGAATTGAATGAAATTTGAATCAATTCAAATAAATTTGCAAAAATGAATTGCAATTAATTTCCAATTCAAATGAGTTGGGCAAAATGAATTGCAATTCATTTTTAATTCAAATGAATTGGTAAAATGAATTACAATTCATTTACAATTCATTTGAATTGAATTGACTTTGAATTAATTCAAATGAGTTAGAAAAAATGAATTGCAATTCATTTCCAATTCATAAGTAAGAAAAAAAGTAGCACAGCTTTCCTTTCAACGCCACCTGAAAAATTAATTCGCCTTGTATATACATATATGTATTATATTTATTACTAGTTGTTGTGATATTATCATATTGTCTGATTTATCTTATTACCTATCCAATAACCTTGATACTATTTATCATTTTTACTAAATTTCAATATGTCCTTTTTTCGTTGAAAAATGTGGTCACCGTAGTCATAACCTTTTTTTTTGCTTATATGTTGTCACCATAAGTATTTAAAAATATCTGTTGTTATCTTCTGTATTTTTAAATATTGTTGGTGAATGATGTAAATAACGGAGTTTAGAAAAATTAATATAGAGAGAAGTGAAATTACCTCTTCTGTATGTATCATTAGTATAACGATCAACCTAATTAGGAATAAAAATTCCCCGTGAGTTTTCTCCCTTCTCCCATATTTCCTATTTAAATTCAATTGTAAAAATGGGAAAAGGGGAAAAACTCCCGGGCAATTTTTATTCATAATTGGGCTGGATATCTCAAATGACGAAATCTATAAAGTCATCTGAAGGATACGAGGTAAAAAATAAATTAAAATACATACACACAAGATACGCGCGAAAAATAGATTGAGTTTGAAAAAATGCACTTGTCTCGAAAATTTTTCAGTAGTCCTAATTTTTTAACATGATTTCAATTAAAATAATTTAAAATATTTTTTTTAAAAAATTTCAGGATTATTAAAAATCATACTTATAATTAAAGGAATATTACATTTACAAACGAGGCCAACAAATAAGGATTTTATTTCATTAAAGACCAAAAAAGAAATATAAACCCGTGGTAGCAAACAATTTTTTAATAAAGATTATTAAAAAAAGAGAGAACAATAAGCAAATCTTTTAAAAAGAATTTTGCTGGTTGAATCGTATTTTCGAAGTAAAAGGTGGTACAGATTTTGAGGAAAGAACGTCAATAAAATACAAAAGGATTACATCAACTACTTAATAATACATAATACAAACAAAAAATTAAAATAAAAAAGGATACCTATAAACCAATATATATTGCAAAGTTCGTGATTCTTAAAACTCTACAAAATAAAAGTTTTATCATAAATAAAACAAATTCAAAACATTTTAACAGTATACATATATAAAATTGTTTAAAATAATTCTAATATAACAAAAAAACCAACAACATAATATTATAGATATTTGTTTAATCTTACAATATTATTTAGTTGCAATTAAAAAAGACAAACTCACAAATTAAATTCAACAAATCGCATAAAAAGAAAAGCTACCAAAATACAGTAAAAATATTTCGAATGGCTTTTGGCGGATAATCGGTTCATATAAAGTTATTATTTTCCATACAATTAAAAATACAAGTTATTCTCAAACAACAAAGCAACAACACTAAAGCCCAAAGATTGGTTTGAAATACCTAGTTTGCATTGCATTATGTTTTATGCCATTTAATCAAATAATATTTATTTACGGCCATATTTAAATTAAAAAATAAAAAACTTTAAATATTTAATTCTAAATACGGTTATAAAGCAGGGAAATTCCCCCTTTCAACGTTCCTTATATACAAAAATCTAAGAATTCTTTCATCACTCGTATCACTTTGTGGTTTTATTCAAGCACAGCTTAAGAGATTTTATATATGGCAACTCTCGAGGATTTCGCACCTAGTATCTTAAATAGCTCCGCTTCCAATTCCTCATCTACAATAACTACCGTTGCCACCACTAACACCAACAGCTGCACTTCTTCCACCAACCCTTTTGAATCAACATTGCCGCCTATTAACAAAGTATTAGAATCTGGTTCTAGTTGCAGTGCTTCCGCTGTAGATTTAATTGTTGATAAGCTTGTCAATTCGTTAGATTTAAACGATTCTCTTCAAACAAGCAACGCTATTTCAAAGGATTTAAGAAGCGTATCGTCACGGTCTTCTTCAGTAGCTGGCAGCTTAACTTTAGGCTTCGGAGGGGGAAACATGTTCAGTGAGGTGTTCGAAAGTAATATTGGCACTGAGTTGGAGTCTGGCTCTTTAGAGGACACGTCCGGTTCATTGGGAGAATGCGGTGTTGATAAAAATTGCAAGATTTGCAGGTATATTCAAATATTCTTATATATGTGTTATACAATATTATTAATAGTTACATTTATTTCTAGCTCCCGTTTGCAATCGCCTCGTGTGCTTTCATGCCTTCATGTCTTTTGTGAATCTTGTTTGTCCAAGTTGTTTCACGATGAAACTTCTGGCAGTATTTCCTCATCGTCTTCTATTTCTTCTGTTTGCGGAGATATTATTTCTACATCTTCTGCGAAGTCACAGATTGAATGTCCTACTTGCAAGCAAATAACTACGGTAAGTTTAAAAAGCTGTTTCCAAGGTTATTAATAATGGTAATCTTGATGGGTATTTCAAAGTGTGCAAACGATAAAAATGTGTGTTAAATACACACATTTGCACAACACAACACAAAATGTACGTATTTGCAATTTGCTTCATTTTACTTCGTTTGCACTAAAAAACCTTGAGCAAAAATAGTATTGTTTTGCTAATTGCAGGCTAGTTTTTTGAATACTGATAAATACTTTTGAAATAAAAAATGCATCAATACTTTTAAAATAATCAGTATTCAACAAAGTTTTTACTTTTTACAAACCTTATCGCTGATATTTTAAATATTTCTTTTATCAATTCTGTACACCTCTAGGAACACAATAACAAAAATTTTGGACTTCTTTGTGATATATGTATTTGAAATATATTATTAAATTTAAATAAATATGACTATGACTAAATATGGTTAGGTTAGGTTCCATGGGCAGCCATCGAGAGACAGCTCACTTGGGTCCTCTAGCGGTCCCTTTGTGATACCCAGCGCCAATGCCCATCCCAAAGAGCAGTTACTCAGATGGCGTCACTGCAAGGTTGAGCCAATTCGTCTTCCTAATGAAGAGGAGAAGCAATCTAAGTTCTATTTTTGATAGATCCTGCAAACAGGAAAACACCGGTTCTCCCAGGTATTTTCCCTGATGCTCCGTAGCCCAGGGCATTGACAGAGAAAGTGAAGCACAATTTCCTCTTCCTCCTCATCATGACAACTTCTACAGTAGTCATTGAATACCAGACCCATTCTTCTAGCATGAGTCCCAACAGGCCAGTGTCCAGTTATGACCGACACCACGGTCCTGATTTGGTTCCTATTGAACCTAAGTAGATATTTGGTTCTCCGTTCATCATATCCAGGCCAAAGTGCCCTGGATGTGGAGCAGGTGGACTCACGGGTCGATCCCTCTTGCGCAATTCTATAGTTCTCGCGCCGAATGAGTGACTTACAGTGAGCCATTGGAAGGCCAATGAATTGATCAATGAATGTTTCATCCATACGACCACCTTCCTTGGCCAGTTCATCTGCTATCTGGTTTCCCGGGCAGTTTGAGTGCCCTGGTATCCATATAAGCGTTAACTCTGAATGTTCAGCAATCTCATTCAAAGACATCCGACATTCCACAGTCAACCTAGATGTCGTATAGACACCCGCAAGAGAGGCAATGGCAGCCTTGCTATCAGTAAATATACGTATATCTCCCGATACGCGATAATACTTTAGCTAGTTGGCTGCCCGCTTTATAGCCGAGATTTCCGCCTGCAGGACACTACATCCATCCGGCAGACGAAAGGAAACTTTAACGCCCAGTTCCTCTATGTAGAAACCTACGCCAACTCTTTCCCCCTTCCTTGAACCATCAGTGTATACCCCCAGGTCTGGTTCATGGAAGGTGCCCATGACCGATAGCGCACATTCGTGCGCTATATGTGTCGCATACCTCGCGCCAAAGAAAGGCTCCGGGGTGCAGTAGTCCACTCCTTCAGGGACAATCGAGTATCCCATTATACTGGAGTGACTAAATATACTGTTATGTAAAATATGTTATGTATATGTGTAATATGTAATATCTATAGGAAATCTTTTAATATTTATTTTGATCTTGAATAGGTTGGTTCGAAGGGTATACAATCGTTAACATGTGACTTCATTTTAACGAATATTTTGGATTTGGCTACAATCGAATCGGAACAGCTGCATTGTACTTCATGCAAAAGTAAGGAGAATGCAATTTCCCGTTGCAATGATTGTGCCAATTTTTTGTGCAGTGGATGCGATAATGCTCACAAATATATGAGATGCTTTGAAAATCATGGAGTTGTTAAACTAGAAGATTTGCAAAAGTCGGCTGATAGTGATAAGCCCTTGGTTATACACAAACCATTATATTGTAACGTTCATTTGTCGGAAAATCTCAAGTACTACTGTTTTAATTGCCAAATTCCTGTATGCAACGACTGTTTGATTGCCGATCACAAGGGCAGTGAACATCATTATGACATCATTGGATCTGCCGAGAAATCTGTACGTGGCGATGTTGAGAATTTAATGAAGGAAGCGAAATCAAAGGTACATGATACAATTTATATTTAAGATAAGCTATTTAAAAATTATAAGTAATAAAATAATTTTCTAACAACTTGTGAATAGATAAAATTTTGAAGTAATTTCGTTATTGACCTGAGTAAAGTGTGTGTTTAATTATTCGCTTTAATTTTAGGTACAATATTGCGACGATGCTGCTGCTAATCTATCAAGTGCTCTAACTGAACTTCAAACGCAGCATGATTCCGCTCGAGATCTCATTCAGGAAACTTTTAAAAAATACAAGGAGATTTTGGAAAACTGTCGCGATCATGCGTTAATTGAACTTGAAAAATTGCATTCGGAAAGGGAATTAAAGATAATGGATTTAATGCAAAATATTGAGAACACAATGGGTAAAATAGATAACACTTGTAAGTTTACTAATCGTGTTCTGGAACAAGCTAACGCTGCTGAGTTTTTGTCCATGAAAAAGCTGATTGCCACTCAATTCATTAACCTTATAAATACTACTCCCAAATGCGATATAAATTATTCATTGACTTTTGATACCAAAGCTGAAAAATTTGTACAGGTGGCTCAGGAGACGTTTGGCAAATTTCGCACTGAGTCCACTCCTCCGTCTCCAAAGGAGAGCACACCACCACCAACATTGCCTGGTATGCCACCAAATATGATGAATGGTGGTCGTGTTGGCGGTGTAGGTGGAAATGTGGGTATGAATTGCTCAAACAGTTCTCACGGTCAGTTGACCAGTTCAGTAACTGCTAGCAGTCCGATTTCTTTGCCAACATCTATGCAAAGTTCATTTGATGGCGATTTATACGCTTTGGGAAATGGTTTTATGATGTCAAATGTTCTTACACCAGATTCACCGCCACAGGGTCCGTCGGCTATTCTTCATCATAACCACCAATTACAACATCAAAACAGTACTTCTTCTCATCATAGTGGCGTTAATGGTTTCAATAGCATTGGGTCAATTGGATCTGGTGGTGGAAATAATCTCAACAACATGAATCCATCATCTACTGGCTTAAATGGGCCATTGGGCGGATCACAATTGGGTCCTGGTCTAAATGGCGGACCAATAATGGGACCTCAAGGATTAAATGCCTTAAACGGTACTGGACCAACTAACGGTCTTAACTCTCTAAACAATCCACTCAATAATAGTCTTGCTGCTGGTCTAAATGGTACACTTGGCGGAAATGGCGGTGGGCCACCAAATGGTGGCTACAACAGCATACTCGAATACAACTTATCTCGTCTTGCCAGTCTTACAGAAAATACTCCTGATACGCTTAACGACGCCCTAGTTGGACCATCTGGTGTGCCCTCTAACCAGTCGATAGTGCAAACTTCAAATGCCCAAAATCCACACATAACTTTAGCTGATCTCCTGTCTGGTGATCAACGAGCTTTCAATAATCTACAAGCTCTTGCAAAATTGGGTTTAAATAACAATGGTAAGTTTTCTTTCCACTTTTATTTACTTTTAACTTGCATTTACTTTATATTATTAGTTTCTAACATTGTTAATTGAATTTTGTGTGTACTACAATTTTTCTAGGAGATATACATATTAATTTTTTTTGAAAAAAAAAAAAAAAAAAAAAAAAAAAAAAAAAATGTGTTTCAGGCAAGGACCGGAAAACGTTTTTTTTGTTTTTTAAAAAATAATTATCATTGGTGTTCGAAAAATATTTTAAATTGTCCAATAACCAAAAATAGATAAAAATATTTTGTTTGATATTGTTTCTTTAAGTTCAAAATAATTAAGGCCTCAAAAAAAAAAAAACGTTTTTAGAAAAATATTTTTTTTTTGTACTTTTGTACAAAAAATTACGAACCGAAAACTTCATTTTTTCTTTTTAAAAATTTAAAAATCATGCGTACAAAATAATTTTTTTTTCATCAGTTTAAAAAAATAAAAGCAAACACAAAAAAAAGATATTTATTTTTTCAGTACAATATTATTTTGTACATGAAAAAAAAAGAACCGAAAACTTAAAATTGAATTTTTTTAATTGACAAAATTTAAACTCATACGTACAAAATTATAGTAAAATATATAAAGCTAATTAATAATAAGTAGTTATAACATGATAAAGATTATCCTAGAACTTAATAGTAATCTTATCAATTACCTTGATGTTGAGTTTGAGCAACAATAAATTTTCTACATGGTCAGAACTTAAATTCCTTCTATTTTTGGTCATAATAATTGGCAAAGCACTGAAGGCTGTCTCCACAGATACCTGTGTTGCGGGTACAGCTAATGCAACAGCAGCTAGTTTCGATAATTAAGAATCTCTAAAAATTTTTTGCAATTGCAATTTTAAACACAATTTTATATTATAATTTTAATTAAAATTCACAATTTTAACTTCAAATTGAGTTTTTATTGTTAGTTTCTAAAAACAAAAAAAAAATATAATATGTCTCAAAAACGTTTTTTTTAAGAACTTTATTATTTTGAACTTTGAAGAATAAATAAAACAAAATAATTTTTATTTTTTTTTGTACAGTTGAAAACATGTTTTGAACACCAATGATAAATATTAAAAAACAAATTTCAAGTTTTTGTTTTTTTGTTTCTTTTCATGTACAAAACACATATTGTACTTTAAAAATTAATATCTTTTTTTGTGTTTCCAATTTTTTTTTAACTGATAGAAAAAAAAAATTTATTTTGTACGCATGAGTTTTTCAAATGAAAAACTTAAATTTTAAGTTTTCGGTTCTTAATTTCTGATGCCTGGTTTCAGGGAATTCACGGCAATTGCTATTTTGTTAAATATTTCTAAACCCTGTGGAAGTTTTTTTTATTAAAAATTGTGTTTTAAAGTTTTAATGCTTAAAGCAATTAAAATTTATCTTTGAGAGTTGTTTTTGGAAAATTTATTATCACACTATGTTTGACAAATAGATATTGGGAATTATTTCTTTTTCATAAGCAATTTTATTATATTCAACATTTTTTATTTTTTCGAATTTATTCTATGAGTTAAATTTCAGTTAAGAATTTTATAAAGCTTTTTGTAATAGCTCTATTCCTTAATTTTTTTTTTTAAGAATGGTAGTCATTCCAAAAAAAAAAAAAAAGGAATAGAGCTATTACAAAAAGCTTTATAAAATACATAACTGAAATTTAACTCATAGAATAAATTCGAAAAATAAAAAATGTTGAACACTATGTTTGTTTAGTTTAAACCGCCAAAGCTTGTGATTAAAACTTGCGACTGAACTGGGGCTCAATTCTCGTTCTGTGAGATGGTAAAATGAACAGTTTTTCAGATTTTCATAATACTTTTGATTCCCGTTCAGCGATAAAATAAAAGCAAATGTCAAAATATATCCATATCATGAAAATGTGAACGAAACAATATATTTTCAGCAACTCAAAGCACAAGCGATTCTTGTTTTGTGAAACAGTGTATTTAACTGTCAAAATCTCTTTTTTTGAAAACATTTTTTTGTACAATTTATTTATTAGTATGGGTTACCACGATCGTGAGCATACCACTTTTATTTTTGGTGCAAGTCCCCCAACAGAAACAGCCGTCCTATTTCCCTGTCAAACCCCAGTAAATCGGTTGGATTACATCCAGCGATACACCCCAGTTCGTCGTGAAATCTAGCCCCTAGCCATTTCTGCCTGGAACCCTGCATCCTAGGACAGTAGCACAGTACATTCTCAACCGTCTCTACCTCCTCGACATCCCCGCACAGCCTGCAGAAGACCGGTATGTCATTGTCCCAATTACCCATAAAAGCCCTAACAGAACAATGCTCCGTCAGGAACACTATAAGGGTACTGAGACTATTCCTATCCAATCCTAATAGAACCTTGGTTGCCCCTGCGTACAATCCGGGTCATAAGGCCCTCGACACCCTGCAAACCTTTATTGCCCTCCAGGACCGGTTGACGGCATCACGAAATCTTTCCCGTATCACCCCATAGTAGTGACATAGGGGGGTTTTACCCCTCTGTCCCTTACATCTAAGTCTAAATTCGAACCCCATCTCGCGAGTTCGTCCAACCTTGCAGTGTCCTGGTACCCAACACAGCCTTATTGTTAATGCCAGCATGAGTTCTCTCAGCATTCATACAGGCACGATCGCACCGTGTCCATCTTGGACCCGTCCGTATATACTGCATACCCCTCAAACAGTCCGTTGGATCCACACAAAACTTCCCTATCCGGGAACTCCACCTTTGGTGTATTTATTTAGTTAAAGTACTAACATTTACAACACTGTAACAACAAAATATAGAAGACTAAAATTGACTTACACTGTAGTTGAAAAATCCAACAAAAATCTTTAGTAAACACGTGTGTTAAATTACCAGAATGAAACAGTTGACGAAACTCTATCTCTCTCTCGCACTCATTAAATTAATTAATTTACAATACAAACGAAAAAGACACTCACGCTTTGAAGTATAAAATCGTATTAAATAACCCTTAATACAAGAGTGAAAAACGCTATTAAAAAAAAAAATCGGTGTATCGACAGTAAAATACCGCCAATACAATTTCGATGTGAAAGCTAAATGCCAACTTGGTACTCTCCAATACTTTCGCAAAATTGTTTGAAAATTAAGCAATACTGGTAAAAAAAAAAATCAAAGATAGCTCATATTTCCAGTAATGAAATGGCAAAATATGTAAATAAATTTGAAATTGGAAAGTTTAAATAAAAGAAATAATAGCGGAATTCACCCTTGATTGTAAAGTCCCTTGTAGACCTTGTTAATCTTATAATTTTAGTAAAAATACTAACATTTACAACACTGCAACAACAAAATGTATTAGACTAAAATATACTACGCTGGGGTTGAAAAATCCCACAAAAAGCAGTAGTAAACAAAGTGTGTGAATTTACCAGAATAAAACAGTTGAAGAAACTTTATCTGTCTCTTTCTCTCACTCAGCAAATTCATTAATTTACAATGCATACGAAAAAGACACTCACTCTATGAAGTATTAAATATAACAGAGTTGTACACTTAGTACAAAGGGTGAATACCGCTAATGATGATTTGCGAAAAGAAAAAAATAAAAAGATGCGAAAGTCAAATGCGCAAACGCAATAAAGAGTACCAATCACTAGATTTGCTACAATTTTCTTTCGCATCGCAATTGAGAGTAGCCACCCTGAAGTATCGCCGATATATTGGTATTCGTTACTCTCTAATAAAAACGTTTCATATTCAAAATTGTGATGCCAATTTAAACGTTTTCCGCTACGCAAAGCATACCAGAGGGAAAAAGGAGTGACAAGTTGATTTTAAAATGGTATTCCACGATTCACAACAGAACGTGTGTACTTAAAACGTTTTCCCACATTACCTGCTCTGGAGCGATTTTTCGTGGTATGCTCTTAATTTTTTTTGTTTATGTATATGCATTCTGCAAATTTTCAAATTTTTATTTTCACGTCATGTCGATTTTCCACATAAACACTGTTACTTCCGACAATTTCGTTTGTATAATTTTTTATGTAACTTTCAACGTTTTTCATTGCCAATTCTTTGTAATTGTATTTTGACTTCGATATGGTGAAAAATTCTGAGTTATTCGATGTTTGTTTGAGCAATGTAAAAGTGGATTCATCCATGCTTTTCAAAAATATTTTTGACCGTAGAATAATTTTTTTACTGAGAGTGTTTTGCAGAACGATTCATCCATTTCGGAAACTTTCTGGAAAACATAGCTACCATGTAATTGTAAAGATGTAAACAATTATAAAAAGCGGCAGCACAACAAGGAAACTTAATTTTTTTTTTACAGAAGAAGCAAAAACTTTACAAAATCAATAACAACGTGTTCTTTCTTGGCCTTTGAATTTCTTTAATAAAGTCGCCATTTTTTGATCACAATATTCTAAAAATTTGTTGAATAAAACGAACAAAACTCAATAAATAACTCAATTTTGAATTTTTGAGAAGTTATGTACGTCCGTTTGCATTTTAAGGTAACGATATATTAAAGTGTGTTAAAGAAAATGGACGAAAAAAGGAAAGTGATTTTATTATTTAAAATTATATATATATATCTTTATTATTAGCAAAAAAACAATTGTAATACAAATGCAAAAACACTATGATGTGGCAGCTCAATTCAACTTGTTTTTTATTTAATTATGCCTATCTAATTAGGCCAATTAATTTACATTACAATGCAAAAAAACCTGAATAATATAAAAACAAAAATTATACAAAACACTGCTATATTCAAAAAGAAAAGTTTATGTACAAATTGAAAGAAAAGTGGCATCTCAGTTCATTTTGTTCTAAACATAGTATAATAAGTACCAGGTATGTTCATTAGGGAGAGTTGTCAATATTTACTCATGTAATGTCAAACAACAAAATATTACTCATTTGCAAATATTTGAGTTTCAATATAACGTGTGATTTTTTAGCTATTATCTTTTTGGCAACACTGGTTTAAACAGCTGACCCACGTTTCGTGTTTTGTTTCACTGTCAAACATCTTCAGTTTGGTCTATAATTTAACCATGAATCGTCTTACAAACGAACAACGCTTGCAAATTATTGAATTTTATTATCAAAATGCGTGCTCTGCTAAGAAAGTGCATCGCGCGCTTCTTCCATTTTATGGTCAGTTTAATCGACCCACATTTTTGACTCAATGGGTACGTTAATAAGCAGAATTGTCGATTTTGGAGTGAAGATTAGATCAGCCAGAAGCATTGCAAGAGCTACCAATGCATCCAGAAAAAGTCACAGTTTGGTGCGGTTTATGGGCTGGTGCCATCATTGGACCGTACTTTTTCAAAGATGATGCGAATCGTAACGTAACTGTGAAGGGTGAGCGCTACCGTGAGATGATATCCAACTTTTTTTTGCCCAAAATGCAAGAGCTTGACTTGCATGACATGTGGTTTCAACAAGACGGTGCCACATGCCACACAGCACGCTTAACAATGGACTTATTGAGAGACGAGTTCGTTGAAAATTTTTTATTTCACGTTCGGGACCGGTCAATTGGACGCCTAGATCGTGCGATTTAACGCCTTTAGACTATTTTTTGTGGGGCTATGTTAAAGCTCATGTCTATACACACATGCCCGCTTCAATTGACGCATTGGAAGACAACATTGAAGAATTTATTCATGAGATACCGGCCGAAATGTTGGAAAGAGTATGCCAAAATTGGACTAAGCGGATGGACCATTTGAGGCGCAGTCACGGTCAACATTTGCATGAAATAATCTGCAAACATTAAGTTATATGGACTGTACTATTGATTCAAATAAAGATTTTTCTGAATTTTACGTGTTTTTTTTTTAAACTTTCCTATAGCTCTTAAAAAATCACCCTTTATTTTGCACTTTTTAGATATTGCAACGAATTTTTTAAATATAAAACTATATTTTCAATATTTCGTTTTTTTGAAATTGATTTTTGCCTAAAATTTGTTATCACAAAATTTTTATATTAAGAAATTTTTAAAAAATTAAATTAATTAATTTGATTTTTGACGCTTGTTTTGATTTTTTCCTTATTTTCTTTTGTTCGACGTTATATGAGTTTTAAAATTGAGAACAACATTTCTAATGACTATACCTTGTACTTATTCTACCATGGTTCTGAACAAGAATTAAATAAAAAAAAAATAAAAAAAAAAACTTGCCGAGCAAAATAATTTCTCTCTCAAAAGTAAGACGTCAAACTCAATATAAGAAACATTTTCTCTGGACAAAAATAATGTGGAATGCATGGGTGAATCGAGCTTAAAAGATTTAAATTAACGGTACTCTGCAAAAAACAGGTTTTGCAAAATTTCTATTTTACAACGTTATTCGCGCCTTTGCTTTATTGGTTTAAAAATTTTCTAAGCATAGTTGTAAGAGTTTTACAGCAACAAATGGAATAAACAATTTTTCATAATAAAACACGGGAATAAAAAATGAAATTTTTTAAAAAGTTCAATTTATCACAGAACGAGAAAACCTGAGCTTAGGGCCCGGTCCGGCCCCTATTACGGTTCAGAACTCAACTCACTTGCGTTGTAATTAAAACAACTGGTTGTGATGAGTTGTAATTTTTTGGTGTTTTTGTTTCTCGCAATATAGCAAATTTGTAAACCATAATGCAAAAATTAAGAAATTACTCCCCAACTGAGTTGAGTTGTGATCCGTAATAGGAGGCTAGAATTAAAATCGTAATTAAAAACAATAGTGACAAATAATATGCGAAATTCGTGGTTCATTAAAATCTTTTTTAATATACTACGATTAAAAACATCTACATTTGAGCAACTTTTTCTTCTGCATTGTAAAGAAATTCGAAATTTGTTTAATAATTTCCGTCTTTTTGAAAATTTCAATTTTTAATTTAATAAAAGCAAAATACAGTAATGACCAATTATGCCAGCTGTTTCACACTTTGAAATAACTGCACTTACTTCATTTTTTAGTATTGTAGATCATGTAAACAAGGGCTTCAATAGCAATCCGTGAATTTCGCTATTTAAAAGTATTACAATTTTTACTAAAACAATTATGTACACCCAAACCTCGTTTTATGTGAATATAAATTTATGCTATTGTGCAACTTTAAGAATTTTTCTTAATTTGCTACCCAAACAAATGAATGGCATTAAGCTAATGGGAGAACCTATAAAAAATACCTCTAAAATAAACTTAATTTTAAAATTTTAATAAGATCGTTCTCTCTTGCCTGGTTTTATTCTCCTATTCTTTTCTAATCAGTATCCTATCACTAATTATTACATCGCAATGGAACATATTGGTCTCTTTGTGAGGCTGTGAAGGTGACTTCGCATTGGCCTTTCTATCTAACCTAATATAGTTAGTCTTACCATAGAAATGAAATAAATTTTGTGTTGTCTTTTTTATGCGATTTTGTTAACAAACAAGAACGATTACTTAAGTCCAGAAATATGTGTTTAAAGTTTTATTTAGGTAATAATGTGAATTTAAAACCTATTATCGGGTTGATAACTTTACACACTTTAGAAAGTTAATTTAATTCATACCGCATGATTTATATATTTTATTAATTTCAGTTTATATCTTTGTTCTTTTAATTTTATTTTTTAATAATTTTTTTCACACTTTTTCTTTTTATGCTGTTAACAACAATTAATATTGTTGCTATTTTTTGGTTAATTCAAAATCATACCAACTTCTTTCTCCACTACCAACTACCACACTTCATTTCATTGATATTGATAAAATGATTTTTATGATTGTAATACTCGCGCTGAGCTCTGCCAAAATTACCATTGTGTTATTTATATACATATATACACAACCGCGATTTTTATTTTCTTTTAATATGTATTTAAAATAAAATAATTTTTTATTGCCACTGGCTTACAATAATACTTCATACAATATACAATTATGTTCAAAACTCAAATGACCAAAACCCAAAAACTATGAAACAAAAACAAATGAAAAAAAAAAAAAAAAAAAAACGTATAAAATTAAATTGAAATTAAATATAAACTGATTGTTTGTTGATGTTGTTGTTGTGCTGATGGCTGCGCGTGTTATTTTTTATATATAAATATAACTATTGTTATTGTTGGCATATTACAAGTAGATTTTCACACAGACATGACAAGCAATCAGCTTTTATCAAGTGGAGCCTCACCAACTGGAATTGATTGTTTATTATCAGATTACTGCCTACCCACAGCATCATCACCAAGTCTGCCCACCTTACCACCGATGTGTCCTGGTGGCAATGGTGGTAGTGGTTCAGTGGATGAAATGAGCATTACAAATTTTCATGCTCCACCACCACCGCCGCCCAACACAACCAGTATAATAACTGGTCGCAACAAGGCCACCCCAATGCAAATACGTTGCAAGTTCGGCTCATTGGGTACATCCAAAGGACAGTTCAATTCGCCGCATGGCTTTTGTTTGGGAGTAGATGAGGAAATTATTGTAGCTGATACCAACAACCATCGCATTGAAATTTTTGACAAATCGGGTAATTTGAAATTTTACTTTGGTGTCCCCGGAAAAGAGGAGGGACAATTATGGTATCCCCGAAAAGTTGCTGTTATGCATACAAATGGAAAATTTGTAGTTTGCGATCGTGGCAATGAACGTTCTCGTATGCAGATTTTTTCAAAAAGTGGTCACTTTATGCGTAAAATAGCCATTAGGTAAGTTCTTGAGGCTTAGTGGTCAGTCAACTTGATAGAGTACTAATGAATTTAAAATTTTTATTTACGCAGATACATAGATATTGTAGCTGGTTTGGCTGTGACTTCAAAAGGACACATTGTTGCCGTCGATAGCGTCTCACCCACTGTTTTTGTAATTTCTGAAGATGGCGAATTGGTACGTTGGTTTGATTGCAGCGATTACATGCGTGAACCTTCTGACATTGCAATTAGAGGTATATATATCATTCAATTCAAAAGTATCGACCATATGCTTCATGTAATATATATTTGCAGATAACGATTTCTACGTTTGCGATTTTAAGGGCCACTGTGTAGCTGTTTTTCACGAGGATGGTACATTCCAGTATCGTATTGGTAATGAAAAAGTCACTTGTTTCCCCAACGGAATTGATATCTCAAATGCAGGCGATATATTAATTGGGGATTCTCATGGCAATCGTTTTCATGTTGCTTGTTATTCACGTGATGGCATATTGCAATCAGAATTTGAATGTCCTCATGTTAAGGTAAGTTATAGAAAAAAAAAAAAAAAAAAATACATGCTAAAATTTTTATAAATTTTTTAATATGTATTTTGCTCGAAATTTAGGTAGCCGTATTTTACTAAATAGCTCTTTTGTATTTGAAAAATATTGTTCAAAATTTGCTTTTAAGCATGACCGAAGTCTAACAGGCCATAAGTCTATCGCAGTACGCACGACATCCACAGAACAATTATGCACTGCTCGGCTAAATCCACGTTTTAGATATTTTAAATTTGGATTAAAGACTATCGAGTGGGTAACAAATAAATACATATATCTGTGGCACAATTTGAGTTTATGCCACCTTTGTAATATCCATTAGAGATGTTATTGAAAAATCACGAATCACAGTTGTGACCAAATTTGTCAAGTAACAGTTACTTGCTAAGTGTTAGTTTTGTTATTTTGATATATACACAAATTTGATATTTCACTGTTTGTGTGGGTAATAGAGTTTTTTTGAATGCAATAACGAATTATGTTTCTGTTCCTTTCGCTCTCTCTTCTACCTTATTAGTATTTATTTAAAAACCAAAGTTTATTAAGTCAAGAATGTATTTATATTAGGGCGGGTCGATTTGTAAGGCCGCAAAAAAAAATTCGCCCAAGTGACAAGAGAGATCGTATTCTAGAGATCAAAATAAGAAACTTTGCCAAGGAATTCTGATGTTCCTTATCTTGACCCAAAGGTCAAATTTTAAAAAATCCCACTTTGACCCATTTAAAGTGCCCCAATCGAGTCTAAATGTATGACCGACCCCCACTAACTTTGGAGAGCCGACCCACCCTAGTCACTTGGGCGGTTTTTAAATCGACCCGACCTAGTGTTCTTATTTTTTTTTTTTTTTTAAGAAAAATCTGCAAGGAAAACATCTGCAAGTTACTTGGTTACGTATGAATATTATTTAATTCCAATTTATTAACATGCATACGCCATGTGGTGCAACTAATAAATCTAACTTTTAAAAAAGCCATAAGCGAAAAATAAGACTTTTTGTAAAAGTATTGCTTTTTCTGGAAAAAAGTCATGTAAAATTAGGCTATTTTTCTAAAATTTTTGGCTTGTTGAAGAATAGAGTGACTTTTTGTGTCAAAGTCATGTAAAATTAGGCTATTTTTCTAAAATTTTTGGCTTGTTGAAGAATAGAGTGACTTTTTGTAAAAAAAAAAATATTTTTATAATTACCCTAACTATCTTGAAAAAATGTGAAAGTTTACGGACTTTTGCAAAAGGTTACTGTTTTTTTTTTTTTTTTTTTTTTTTTTTTTTTTTTTTTTAATTAGTATTGTGGTTATTTTATTGAACTGTTAATGGTTTTTAATCCAAATTTAGATATTTTTAATTAGGCTTAAGTTCATTGAATTTAATTTGCATTAAATTATTTTTATGAAGAAAGGAATTTTTACAACATGGAAGATTAATTAAAATTGTTATTGATAATTTTCATTCTTGACTGACCTGGGATTCGAAGCCAGGCTGTCTGGCGTGTGATTCGAACCCAGGCGGCTGGTTACCCTGACATGTTTCGACCTCAACCACTAGGTCTCCTCAAAGGGATTTGCCGTCTTACACTCGCAGCCATCGATGACTGCTGACGTCAGTAGTCAAACATCAATCCTTAAACCAAATTGTATTTTAACCTTTGGTAGATCGAAATTTGCTTTTTTGAATGATTATCCATTTTAATTGATCTCACATGTTTTCCTTACTTCTGTTTTTTCGTACTTTTGTCAAGAATTCTTCTTGAAGTCCAAAGTACATTTTTTGTTTTTCTTGTTTTTGTCCTTTTTTCTAGTTGACCTTTTTCAGCACAACTTGAAGGACAAATGTAAACATAGCTCGTGCCTTAGCTGTTAACAATAATTAGTATTGTGGTTATTTTATTGAACTGTTAATGGTTTTTAATCCAAATTTAAATATTTTTAATTAGGCTTAAGTTCATTGAATTTAATTTGCATTAAATAATTTTTATGAAGAAAGGAATTTTTACAACATGGAAGATTAATTAAAATTGTTATTGATAATTTTCATTCTTGACTGACCTGGGATTCGAAGCCAGGCTGTCTGGCGTGTGATTCGAACCCAAGCGGCTGGTTACCCTGACATGTTTCGACCTCAACCACTAGGTCTCCTCAAAGGGATTTGCCGTCTTACACTCGCAGCCATCGATGACTGCTGACGTCAGTAGTCAAACATCAATCCTTAAACCAAATTGTATTTTAACCTTTGGTAGATCGAAATTTGCTTTTTTGAATGATTATCCATTTTAATTGATCTCACATGTTTTCCTTACTTCTGTTTTTTCGTACTTTTGTCAAGAATTTTTCTTGAAGTCCAAAGTACATTTTTTGTTTTTCTTGTTTTTGTCTTTCTTTTTTCTAGTTGACCTTTTTCAGCACAACTTGAAGGACAAATGTAAACATAGCTCGTGCCTTAGCTGTTAACAATAATTAGTATTGTGGTTATTTTATTGAACTGTTAATGGTTTTTAATCCAAATTTAGATATTTTTAATTAGGCTTAAGTTCATTGAATTTAATTTGCATTAAATTATTTTTTTTTTTTGTTTTTAGGAAATAGTCACTTTTAGTGAAAAAAATTTAACTTTTTGCGAAAAAAGACACGAACAAAATACGGTACGTATGAACAAAATACGGTACCGACTGTCAGTCTTATCTGATTATGTTGATCGCGCATAAACTCTTTGAGGCGTGACTTTTTCACAATAAATCACATTTTGTTTACTAAAAGTGTCCTTTTTTTTAAAAAGTTACTTTATTCTAAGTCAAGAATTTAAGAAAGAAGCCTAATTTTACATGACTTTCTTCAGAAAAAGCCCTACTTTTAAAAAAGTCCAATGTACGAAATAATTCTTTCTTTCGTATAACTACATTGAAAACAAAAACAAAGTCTATTTTTTCGCTTATTGCTTTTTTAAAAGTTTGATTTATTAGTTGTACCACATGGCGTATGCATGTTAATAAATTGGAATTAAATAATAATTATCGTAACCAAGTAACTTGAAAGATGTTTTCCTTGCAGATTTTTCTTAAAAAAAAAATAGATAACAAATTTGTACAGTGTATATGCAATTAAACAGCTTTGAAAGCTGTTACAATTTGCTGCTGTTTTTTTGCAAAGTATTTACAAAAGCTATTTTGCGAAAGCTCGCGTATTGTACATATAGCTTGGCCGCAATTGCTATAAAAGAACTGAAAACTGACAAACCTTGATCACAATCCCAGTTTTAAGGAGCAGTGATTTTTAAATCACGTTCACTAATAACGATGTTCTTTAAAAATCACGGGATCGCTCATCACTAATATCCATGCTTGAAAGTACCCAATAACAAAGTTTCAAATATTTAGTATTTTTAAGAAGTTATAGCAAAATTACTTTTTGCTTAATTATTTTCAAATAGAATAATATTTAAAATAAACGCTTAAGCTTACTTAAGAAATGGACTTAAGCCTTTGCCTTTTTTGTAAACATAAACATTTAATTGCAAACAAGGATTTTCAAAAACTGGTGCAGGGCGAATTTTTTATCAAAGCAATTTATTCGTTTTGTGTGTGTTATTTTGCTTCAAATGTGTAATTTGGGACACATTCATGTATAATTTCCTAATTCTTCATTGGCAACATTAATCCAAAGACTGAACTAAATAAAAATAAAACTAAAATACCATCACTGAAGCGAGATAGTTCCCCCTTTGAACTTTTAGACCAACGCCTGCTGCTTGTCAAGATAATTGGACATATACTCTGTCATTTTGTTACATCCAAAGTTTGGAATCTCTAAAGAGAGCTCTTATCCGAACTGTGGGTAATAGTCCTACGAACGTAGTGCGTTCTTCCATAAACGAATAGCCTGTTAGACTTTGTTCATCCTGGAAGGTAAATGGTGGCAATTTTGAATTATTTTTCAATACATCCCTAAATAAGTTACAAATAAAATACAACAATTTCATAATCACCCCTGTTATGAAAGTAGGGATGTAACTAGAGATGAGCGATAATTCTGTACCTGTGATTTAATCACTGTTACTGAAAAATCACGAATCACAGTTGTGACCAAATTTGTCAAGTAACAGGTACTTGCTAAGTCGTTCTTTTTGTTTTTTGTAACATACAAAAATTTATGATATTTCTCTGTTTGTGAGGGTAAAGCGATTTTTGAATGCAATGGCGATTAATGTTGCTGTTCCTTTCATTCTCTCTTCTATCTTATTAGTATATTTTTTAAGCCAAAGTTTATTTGTTCAAGTATGCATGCATATGTAAGTAAACAGCTTTGAAAGCTCTTACAATTTGTTGTTGTTTCTTGTTGTTTCGCGCATTGTACATACAGCTTGTACACACATGCTGTAAAAGAAATAAAAACTGATAAACCGTGATCACAATCACAGTTTTAAGGAGCAGTGATTTTTAAATCACGTTCACTAATCACGATGTTCTTTAAAAATCACGGGATCGCTCATCTCTAGATGTAACGAATACCGATATATCGGCGATACTTCTAGTTTGCCGATATATCGGTATTGGCGATATTTTACCTGGCGATACGACGATACTTTTTTATAGTTTTTTTTAACAAACAATTTAATTTTCAATGCTTATTTTTTATATAACAACTAAGAGCAATAACACGTTCAATAGAAGAGCAAAAAATCAAAGAGAATAATAAATTTTATTCTAATTCTTAAGCTGGTGGTCGGTCCGCACCACGCGTTTTATGCGTATGCTTTTTTTTAACATTTTCAAGACGCATGCTACAGTAGATAGTAATCCAACTTTATGATTTCC
This sequence comes from Pollenia amentaria, assembly GCA_943735925.1. Classification (NCBI taxonomy): domain Eukaryota; kingdom Metazoa; phylum Arthropoda; class Insecta; order Diptera; family Polleniidae; genus Pollenia; species Pollenia amentaria. The sequence goes on along the minus strand of OX031008.1, from coordinate 61,436,584 downwards.
TATTGTATATACATACATTCTACGCGTTTGCTGTGTAACTTGTCGATACAATCTAACACTACTACTTTTTGGACAGATGCATAAACGCATTTGAACGCTTGGTGTGAGCTGCAGCGTTCGCCATTTTGCTTTGCATCATAGTAGTAAAATGTGATAAATCTTGTATGTATATGTACGTGTTATGATTTTTCTACGTTCTATGATTTTTCTGCTTATTTTTAATTATTTTTGTAAGAATAAAAATCATTTTACTACAAATTTGGGTTACTTCGAACAGACGAAAAAGTCCTTAAGCAAAGCCACTGCTACAATGTCTGACGCTATACGATAAATGAATAAACTGAGATACAGAAAATAGTACGTTCTGCGTATACACAATTATATTTGTATACTTCTTTTTTTTATATCTACCGCGTGTTAATGTATTAAATCCTTTTTATTGGGGACTAGAAATACAAAAAAACCTAAATACCCTCATGGCTCCGGGGCCTCCGGACAAACTTTTTAGTAATAGATTTTATGTATTTGGGATTATAACGATAATCCACCCAAGAAACAGAAACCCAAAGAATCCCCTTACCAACAATATCCAACAACAACAAAAATAACCAAAGTACGTTTTAATTCCATCCAGCGACCCTAAAAACTATTATCACAAATAAGCCCATTCGCGATCAAAAAAGGCGTGAAAAGCATTAGCAATGAGTTAGACTTTATATCCCTATTACGCTGATAAATTCTTAAAAACCAGGCAATATATACCCTATTACATGCAGGCTTCACGACTCTCAATTCCGTAAAAGTGGTTATCTACGCACCGTGTCTAATAAATGTTGCAGAACAAGAAGTCGTGCAAAAAATTAAATCGCAAGGCGCCATCGACGTATACAAATTGACATAATCGAGCAAAGACGATTGCTGGAACCCTAACTGGTAAAATGATCATCACCTGTGATCGCTATCGACTGCCCAATAATGTTGATGTCGCTTGGTACAAATGCAATGTGGACTTTGACATCCCGAGCTCAATGAGATATAAAAATTGCCAAAAATTATGCGACACAAAAAATCGCTGCAAAGTAGACGCCATATGACCCTCATGAAGTTTACCACCTCACACTCGTATATTTTGTACAATTGTTCGGAGATTCTACGCCGTACAAAAATCCCAACTACTTCAAAACAACAAACATCAATTATCAAAGAAACAACACAACACAAAAAACGATGAAAAAATTTCTGAACTGAAAAAAAAACGCAACTCACAACATTAGCTTTGGAACTAAGGATCAGTAAACATCGCCAATATCGATGTTTTTTAACGCAAACAATAATCAGAGACAACTATTACTTTATACAATTCCTTGACGAGGAAACTCTGGACGGGGGAACGACGGCTTTAATACCTAAAATAGCCGCCTTGATTATGCAGTTCGCGGCTTCACAAACAACTCCACAATCTCTAATTGCTTATGTAGGAAATGGATACCAGCTGTATCTCGGTACAGGAAATTCACTGTGCACACATTTTCACTCCAATCCAGTGATACTCATTTAAGAACACAATTGCTTAGAAGCCCCACCCCTTTGTTTTTTACGCTCATTACTTTTGTCGTACCTGTGAGAGCAAAAAGTACATACATATTAAACCTCTGCACAAATGCATTTAAAAGCCGTTTCAAGACATTCGTTTGTTTTTTAAATACTGATTGTCGCTCACTCTTTGCTAACGGATCAAATACTATGTTGTGCAAAACACATATAACAAAATATAAATAAAAACACACAATTGCAAATTAATTGTAATTAGTGTGTTGTAAACGACCAAATACGAAGTGTAAAAAGTACGGAATTTACTCCAAACAGCAACAAAGCAAAACAAATCACAGTAACTAAACCAAATCACACGAATCACACGAAAGAACTGTAGCAAAATAGGTGATAAGAATGAATTATCTTTTTTTTTTTTTCATTCATTAGGTATGACTAGCTAGATTTGTATGAAGCAAAAAACAATTAAAGATGAAAAATATTATATAAATATATTATTATAAATATGAAAAATCTGCAAAACGCAGATAAATCTGCACTTCTGGCAAAAGTGATACACACACGTATGCACGCACTTAAACGCTGATAAGTGAGAATTATAAGTTCTCTTAGAATAAAAAGCGCTCTGAGAAACAATCGGCAATAAACATCAAGATCCCACACTGTGAATTGAAGAGCTTACCGTACATAACTGTATTATAGACACACAATTGTTGTGTATTGTTTTTTCGTTCACATCAAGTTATGGATTGAGTTGGTTTATTTAAATCCAACTACTGCTTTACACTGATTTGTTTGAAACGAACTACTGTTTTAACATTGATTTGGTTTTTCATAATGGATCATTCGAGCTGATTTAAAAAAAAAATTACAGTAGTTGACACAACAATAATTTGGTGTGGACAATTATGTACAAGAAACAAATGCATTCGTGCAGGGGTTTAATACATATGTACGGTAGCTGTAGTGATACTTTTTCAAATACAGTGTGTAAAATAAATAATGATGAAATTAATTTAGTTGCTCGTCAGACAGGACGAATGCACATGGACGGAAGCTGTGTTGATATTTTATGGATAAATACTATGTCCTCGTATCTTATTTATTATTTGCTCTGTAGTCTTCATTGCGGGGCAATCGCTTATAAATTTTGATGCTAGAGCAGCGTGATGATCAACACTAAAGTATTAACGTCAAACCCGTGTTTTCTCAACTGCCCGATAAGCCCTTCAGACTTACCGGACGTAACATTTGCACCATCTGTGCAGACCCCCCACACATTTTTTAGGATTTACAATCGACAGAAGTTTATCACATACAACATCGAACAAAAACTTACCTGTAACATTTCCCTAAAAAGGTCTTCAGAGAAAACATTGTTTCAAAGTATTTGTATTCACCAAACGAACGAACACAAATAACAAGCTGACAGGAGATCATTTATGTCAGTACTTTCATCTAAGCAAAAGGAAAAAATATACATTTTCTTAATTTCTCCTTAACCCATTTACGGCCGCTGTGCCAATTTGGGAACACTTATTTACTGAGGGCATATCGTTACCTTAGTCGGAAAAAGTGCTAAGTCCATTTTTTTAAATTATTCAGTAGACTTTTTGAAAATCTGTAAATGCAGTTTTTTTCTTTAGTCCATCCCCTTAAATTACCAGTAGTCGTAGTATTTTAAAATACATAATTTGCGGACTTATAGGCTTTTTTTGACTTAGCACAATTGTTCTTTGAAATTTCATTATTTTAGTAGGGACTTAACATATTTTCCTTAAATATGTTTTCTTTTATTTCTGGAATTTAATTTAAGGAATTGTTCCTTACGAAGCATAATTCGTTACAGCGGTGTTCGCTGTAACCAAAAAAGCTCAATGAAACTATCAAAAAAGTAAATGTATTTTGTGTTTACAAGAATGTAGTTATTTTATTGGTGTTAATAAACAAAATATTAATTGGTTAACAATAAATAAGAATACGGATTATTAGTTTAAAGAAAAAGAAATAAATAATATTAAACAGGTATATTTTTGCGATATAGGGAACACTAAATTGCTTAAAATTATACGATTATGTTAAATTCAATAGTGTATTTATTTTAAGCGGAAGCTTCCTATGCAGGGTTCAGAAATATTCATACATGAATTCTAAAATTCCAACATTCATGATAAATTGTCATGAATAATGCTTGCAAAATTTTTTGTTTTATTCTCACACTGTAAAATGAATAGCTAAGAATTTTTTTTATTTTTAAGCACATGAATAGTTTTGTTTTTTATTTTCCAGTTTGTACATATGCACGTATGTGAATAAAGAAAAGTACAAAATTGTAAAAACTAAAATATGAGAGGCTAATCGTTGCTGTCATTTATGTTTATAATAAAAAGAGTTCCTCTCTGTTGTGTTTTGCTTTATTCGTGTTTAAAAACACAAAATATCGCTTGCTTCATTTGTTCTTGTTTAATAGTATTTGTAGCCTTGATTTGTACATGATAAAAATGTTTTTTTAAGCGTCGTTTATTCGTGGTTTTTCATACATTAAGAAAATAAAAACACTTGCAACTTTATTTTGAACAATTGTAACTATAACAACAGTACAAATTTTCAATGAATTACTTATTTTAAAAGTGTTGTGTTATGTTTTTTTAAAACATTAATAAAAAAAAATATAAAATAAATCATACCTATTTTTTTGTTTTTTTTTTATGAGCAGTATTTTCACTTAAAAAATTTTTTTTCTCTAAATTTGCACTTCAAAAAAAAAAGACATAAAAAAAACTAATCGTGCCACTAATTGTTGAAAATTTGTTTTTTTTTCAACGTTCATAAATATTTATGTATGTATGAATAGTAAAATTCAAACATTTATAATAAATAATTTGTCTTATCTCATGTTTTTTGTAGAAACAACACAAGAATGATATAAACATAGATTACGCATTGCGCATGTTTTTTATTATTTACAAAATTTAACTGTTTAATATTAAGTCACATCAGCACATTATACACATGTTTGTTTACTTGTGTTTCTACATTTCATTTTTAAAAGCTGAATGAGCTATTTTGGTGTCTTTGTATCATGGAAACAAAAAACAATACAAATAAGAACAATAAAGCAAGAGATTTTTTGTGTTTTTAAACACGAATAAGCAAAACACAACAGAGATTATGATGTGAATAGCAAGTGTATATTTGGAAGTATGTATAAGAATGCAAGATGAGCAAAAGCAGTTAAAAAAAAAATTCTCTCATGTACAAATGTAAGAACAAATAAATCTCTATTATTATCTCATGTGTTTTGTAGAAACGAAAAATAATGAAAATACTTTTATACAAGAACGAATAAAGCAAAATTTTTTTTGTGTTTTTAAGCACGAATAAAACAGCACACAACAGTGTATAAAATTTTTTATTCCTACCCATGAGTGAATAGTGAGTGAATATTTGGAACTCTGTTCCTATGTTAAAAAAAATAGGTACAGAATATTTAGAAAAACAAATCATAGATGAGGTAGATCAACATAAAAACGGTGATGGTCCTTGGGTAATGTCAGTTTTAAAAATTGCAGGTCTTGATATTTTCTTGCCATTATTTTTCTTCTTTCGTTGTAGAGTGGTTCCAAACTCGAAAAATTATTAGGTTTTATATTTTTATTTATTTTCTGTGGTAAATTTTTCAACTCTTCGGTGAAGCGAAGTTTATACTTTATTTCACAATTTGGTGTATATATAATTGCACGATCTCCTTTACCCCGTCCAGGCCGATTGCTTTTACAAAATTGCAAGGAGTTGACATGTTTAAAAAACGAAAAGTCCAAATATGTAACGTCGTATGGTTCAGGCTTTTTCCGGACTGTTCTGCATATATCAATATAGTCAGCAGGGACAGCAATATTTCTATTTTTAACTGCACGTTCAATGATGGCGTGTAAACTATCTGCTTCCAATTGTGTGTGGCCAATTTCCAAGATTTTTTGTTCAATCGTTATGTTGAACTGCTGAATTCAGCAAGGCATTGCTCACTATGGTGTTTCGATTTTGGTAGGTACAGCCGTCACTATAAAAAAAATTTTTTTTTGGCCTCTCGTTTTCACAAAGGACCTTTTGTTCGATAAAGTATATCTAGATGCTCGAAAATTCTTCAGCACCTAACCACTTTATTCCATATAAAGCAATAAGCTTTATTGTTTTTAAGGTTGAAAAAACCAAGTTGTGGACTTGCAGCTTCGTTTGGTAGTATATGCTGCTTACTTGGGATTTTGGAGCCATAAATACGTCTTGAAGGTCCACTGCAAAAACATGTGTTTCATCATCGCGGTCTTTAATTTTTTAATTTCTGGCCTCTTCCTTTTTTTCTGGTGAAGATTGTATTCTTCTTGTGATATATGTCCGACTGAAAATCGTGCACATATTTCGCATAGGTCTTTTTTAGGAGAAAACAAAGCCAGATTTTTGGAATAGAATGTTTGATAAAAGAACAAACACCAGAAAAAAAGGAAGAGGCCAGAAATTAAAAAATTAAAGACCGCGATGATGAAACACATGTTTTTGCAGTGGACCTTCAAGACGTATTTATGGCTCCAAAATCCCAAGTAAGCAGCATATACTACCAAACGAAGCTGCAAGTCCACAACTTGGTTTTTTCAACCTTAAAAACAATAAAGCTTATTGCTTTATATGGAATAAAGTGGTTAGGTGCTGAAGAATTTTCGAGCATCTAGATATACTTTATCGAACAAAAGGTCCTTTGTGAAAACGAGAGGCCAAAAAAAAATTTTTTTTATAGTGACGGCTGTACCTACCAAAATCGAAACACCATAGTGAGCAATGCCTTGCTGAATTCAGCAGTTCAACATAACGATTGAACAAAAAATCTTGGAAATTGGCCACACACAATTGGAAGCAGATAGTTTACACGCCATCATTGAACGTGCAGTTAAAAATAGAAATATTGCTGTCCCTGCTGACTATATTGATATATGCAGAACAGTCCGGAAAAAGCCTGAACCATACGACGTTACATATTTGGACTTTTCGTTTTTTAAACATGTCAACTCCTTGCAATTTTGTAAAAGCAATCGGCCTGGACGGGGTAAAGGAGATCGTGCAATTATATATACACCAAATTGTGAAATAAAGTATAAACTTCGCTTCACCGAAGAGTTGAAAAATTTACCACAGAAAATAAATAAAAATATAAAACCTAATAATTTTTCGAGTTTGGAACCACTCTACAACGAAAGAAGAAAAATAATGGCAAGAAAATATCAAGACCTGCAATTTTTAAAACTGACATTACCCAAGGACCATCACCGTTTTTATGTTGATCTACCTCATCTATGATTTGTTTTTCTAAATATTCTGTACCTATTTTTTTTAACATAGGAACAGAGTTCCAAATATTCACTCACTATTCACTCATGGGTAGGAATAAAAAATTTTATACACTGTTGTGTGCTGTTTTATTCGTGCTTAAAAACACAAAAAAATTTTGCTTTATTCGTTCTTGTATAAAAGTATTTTCATTATTTTTCGTTTCTACAAAACACATGAGATAATAATAGAGATTTATTTGTTCTTACATTTGTACATGAGAGAATTTTTTTTTAACTGCTTTTGCTCATCTTGCATTCTTATACATACTTCCAAATATACACTTGCTATTCACATCATAATCTCTGTTGTGTTTTGCTTTATTCGTGTTTAAAAACACAAAAAATCTCTTGCTTTATTGTTCTTATTTGTATTGTTTTTTGTTTCCATGATACAAAGACACCAAAATAGCTCATTCAGCTTTTAAAAATGAAATGTAGAAACACAAGTAAACAAACATGTGTATAATGTGCTGATGTGACTTAATATTAAACAGTTAAATTTTGTAAATAATAAAAAACATGCGCAATGCGTAATCTATGTTTATATCATTCTTGTGTTGTTTCTACAAAAAACATGAGATAAGACAAATTATTTATTATAAATGTTTGAATTTTACTATTCATACATAAATATTTATGAACGTTGAAAAAAAAACAAATTTTCAACAATTAGTGGCACGATTAGTTTTTTTTATGTCTTTTTTTTTTGAAGTGCAAATTTAGAGAAAAAAAATTTTTTAAGTGAAAATACTGCTCATAAAAAAAAAACAAAAAAATAGGTATGATTTATTTTATATTTTTTTTTATTAATGTTTTAAAAAAACATAACACAACACTTTTAAAATAAGTAATTCATTGAAAATTTGTACTGTTGTTATATTTACAATTGTTCAAAATAAAGTTGCAAGTGTTTTTATTTTCTTAATGTATGAAAAACCACGAATAAACGACGCTTAAAAAAACATTTTTATCATGTACAAATCAAGGCTACAAATACTATTAAACAAGAACAAATGAAGCAACCGATATTTTGTGTTTTTAAACACGAATAAAGCAAAACACAACAGAGAGGAACTCTTTTTATTATAAACATAAATGACAGCAACGATTAGCCTCTCATATTTTAGTTTTTACAATTTTGTACTTTTCTTTATTCACATACGTGCATATGTACAAACTGGAAAATAAAAAACAAAACTATTCATGTGCTTAAAAATAAAAAAAATTCTTAGCTATTCATTTTACAGTGTGAGAATAAAACAAAAAATTTTGCAAGCATTATTCATGACAATTTATCATGAATGTTGGAATTTTAGAATTCATGTATGAATATTTCTGAACCCTGCATAGGAAGCTTCCGCTTAAAATAAATACACTATTGAATTTAACATAATCGTATAATTTTAAGCAATTTAGTGTTCCCTATATCGCAAAAATATACCTGTTTAATATTATTTATTTCTTTTTCTTTAAACTAATAATTCGTATTCTTATTAAACCAATTAATATTTTGTTTATTAACACCAATAAAATAACTACATTCTTGTAAACACAAAATACATTTACTTTTTTGATAGTTTCATTGAGCTTTTTTGGTTACAGCGAACACCGCTGTAACGAATTATGCTTCGTAAGGAACAATTCCTTAAATTAAATTCCAGAAATAAAAGAAAACATATTTAAGGAAAATATGTTAAGTCCCTACTAAAATAATGAAATTTCAAAGAACAATTGTGCTAAGTCAAAAAAGCCTATAAGTCCGCAAATTATGTATTTTAAAATACTACGACTACTGGTAATTTAAGGGGATGGACTAAAGAAAAAAACTGCATTTACAGATTTTCAAAAAGTCTACTGAATAATTTAAAAAAATGGACTTAGCACTTTTTCCGACTAAGGTAACGATATGCCCTCAGTAAATAAGTGTTCCCAAATTGGCACAGCGGCCGTAAATGGGTTAAGGAGAAATTAAGAAAATGTGTATTTTTTCCTTTTGCTTAGATGAAAGTACTGACATAAATGATCTCCTGTCAGCTTGTTATTTGTGTTCGTTCGTTTGGTGAATACAAATACTTTGAAACAATGTTTTCTCTGAAGACCTTTTTAGGGAAATGTTACAGGTAAGTTTTTGTTCGATGTTGTATGTGATAAACTTCTGTCGATTGTAAATCCTAAAAAATGTGTGGGGGGTCTGCACAGATGGTGCAAATGTTACGTCAGGTAAGTCTGAAGGGCTTATCGGGCAGTTGAGAAAACACGGGTTTGACGTTAATACTTTAGTGTTGATCATCACGCTGCTCTAGCATCAAAATTTATAAGCGATTGCCCCGCAATGAAGACTACAGAGCAAATAATAAATAAGATACGAGGACATAGTATTTATCCATAAAATATCAACACAGCTTCCGTCCATGTGCATTCGTCCTGTCTGACGAGCATACATGTTTGTGTTTTCTACCTTCGACATCTTTTGAATTCGTCGGACACTTTTCGAGGTCTTTTAGTTGGAACAATTTTTATCAAGCTATTAACATAAGCCTTTTTTCAGGGACCGTAACAGTTATTTCTTTTTACATTAAAGTCAGATGATAACATTTATTTTTCGATTTTTATTTTTTTTTGAACAAAAATAACAGTTTTTTTTTATTTTTATTTTTTCGTTCAAAAATAACAGTTATTTTATGATTTTAGTTATTGATCGAAAAAATAAAAATCAAAAAATAACTGTTATAATTGTTCAAAAAAATAAAAAATTAAAAATAACTGTTATTTTTGATCGAAAAAAAAAAAATTAAAAAAAAAAAAAAAATAACTATTATTTTTGTTAAAAAAATTAACTAATTTTTGATCGAAAAAATAAAAATCAAAACTTTAAAAATCATAATATTTTATCATAAAAAAGTTCATAAGGATCAATGTGGTATACTTGAATATGTTTGTCAGCATTTACTTCTATATGCTTTTTTGTTTTAAAATTTCAAAATAACTGTTATTTTCGGTACCTGCTTTTTTCGATCCATGACATTTTCCAAAATTCCGTAAATATTTTGCATCCTTCATCATCTGTGATCTGTACGCACCTTATTTTAACATTTTCTTTACATTTGCAACCACAGTAAACGCGATAGAACCCCTTGTGGTGTCCCCCTGGTAACCCTCCTCCTTATCCTTTAATGCCCCAGGCTCGAGTTGATAATCCTGCTACTTAGCTCGTAGACTATCGACTCCACCAGAAAGTCTTTAACTCCCAGCTCCACCAACGAATCCCTAACCGCCCCAATCTTAATGTTATTAAAAGCTCCTATGTCCAGAAACGCGGCGAGAGTCTATTCCTTATGCCTCAGGCCGTGCTCAATGTAACCCACCACCTCATGTAGCGCACTCTCAACAGATTTACCCTTAAGGTAGGCATGTTAAGCGTTGATTATGAGGTGGGTATGAATATTACTACTAAGATGGAGATCTATCAGTCTCTCAAGTGTCTTCAATAAAAATGAAGACAGACTAATAGGGCTAACATCTCCCGGCTTCGAGTGGCCTGTCCTACCAGCCTTGTGTATAACAATTACCCTGACTTCTCTCCACCCCCTATGCAGATACCTCTTACTGAGACATTTCCTAAAAATATTCACCAGAAGAAATAATGCGTCGTCCAGGATATTGCAGAGCATGGCGGCAAAATGCCGTCCGCACCCGGTGATTTATATATGACTATTTTCTTGACGCAGGCGGACGTATGACTCGATATCACAGACATTCAGTCTCATTGACCATCGTTCATACCTCCGGTTTCCGTGCACCCAGGAAAGTGCGCCTCCATGAGTAAGGTTAGGGTCTCAGAGCTAGACTCAGTCCATGAGCCATCATTCCTTTGGACATACCCCAGGGTTCTAGGATCCTTGGATAAAATCCGTCGGAATTTAGACAACTCGTTGACATTATCAATGCATTCACAGAACTGCCTCCATGAGAGCCGCTTTGCCCGTTTTAGATCCGCCTTATACTTATTAAAATGCACCCTATGGGTGTTCCAATCACCCGGTGCTCCCGTGAGCTTGGCCTTACCTTCCACATCAGTTGACAGCAAGTCGCACATGGCCCATTGCGCCAACCCAGAGCGGACCCTTTCATTAAAGAAGTCCCAGTTCGTCCTCGGGTTCCTAAACGGATTAACTCTAGGCAGGTCAAAATTCAGTGTAAAGGTTAAACGGTATGGTCTGAAAAAGTACAGCCCGTTGCCATCCTCCAATCCACAACAAGTTGCTCGTCGCGGTTCAATAATATCAGATCTATAACTGCTTGCTATCCTTATTTCTGAACGTTGGCGTGTAACCGTATTACCGATAATAAGATTGTTAGTAGTTATAAAATCAAACATTAACTTACCCCTTTTGTTAATATCAGCGCTATGGTGTGCATTTGCATCACACCCCAAAACCAGGATGGCACCACTCCTTGTATACGCCACCAATTCTTCCACCTCTGCGACAGGTGGATCTATTGCTGCGATCGGCAACCTATACTATTACATTTTGCGTTTGTATGCGTTGTATGCATTTTGCATATGTTGTTGTTAATTTTGTTTAATTCTCTACAATGTGTGTGCACACGTACGTAACAAAAAAAAAATAAAAGAGAAAAGAGAAAACGCGGCGCCCTGATTTTGCCGATCGCAGATCTATTGCCTCGCACGGCATATACACCGTAACCAGTGTCAGAGTACGCTTACCTTTGGCTTCTCTATTAAACAACGGTCAAGTCACCGTACCTGAAAGAATGAGAGATGAGAAAATTCAATTCATTCCTCGCTAGTATACACTTTCTTGCCTTGTCCGATGCACCAGCCATCTTCATAGGGTTCACTACTACCTTGGGTGTCGCTGCTTTGCCCTCCGCCGCTCGTTCCGAAGACATGAGCACTAGTGTGTCCCATTAAAAAAAAAATTTTGGGGATCATTCTTAATTTGAATACTCATAAGGCTAAGAATTTTTGAGATTTTTTTTCGATTTTTCGGAGGTGGTTTAGAGGTCGCGCAAATTGATTTTGTACCAAAAATCGACCTTTTTGGGTTTTTTTTAATTTCGGTTGAAAATTGGTAAAAAAAATAGATATTTCTTCAGCTTCTGAGTCAATATTCTTAAAGAAAATTTTCCGATCTTTAATTTTATGTGCATAAATAATAAGTTTCGTCAGGGATTTTCCACATTTTGATACATTATATAACAGTTTTTCGTAAATTTTCAGCAAATATGAAAAAAAATGCTTTATAACTTTTAAAATTTGTATTAAGACTAAAAAAACTAATGATGCAGTTTAAAAGATTATGAAGTTTTAAATAAATTAGCAAAAAAAAAATGAATTTTCTCTCACCGTTCTCGAGTTATACCCTTTTAAAGCTTTGTACACATTGTATGAAATGTATAATACTATAAGGTGTGAACTAGGTTTGCATTGCTTTAAACTTTAAATAATTGGATTTAGAAAATGTTTTACAAATAAAATAATAGTTACTTACCAGTCATACATAACAATAACATATGTAATTATTACAAGAAGTCCCGTCTTTTTAATTAAAATATTTTGTTAATCTGAAGTTTTATTGCTCCGGTAAGTTGAAATTATCATAAAGTAGTTCAAGAAATATTGGGTAATATCTTTTTAAAATAGATATGCCTTTGTCGAATACAAGGAATGTGTGGTGTGAGAAATATTGCATAGTTCCTGATTTGGATTCCACAAATCTCTCAAACTCTTTGCTATTATTCTGGCGCTTTTGGAAATAGTGCACTTTTCCACTAAATGCAATTTAAAAAATCTTTGCAGTATTTGGTTTTTTGTCGGCGGTTTGGCAGTATCAAGGTCATCAATGATTTTGCCCACACACCACACATTCCTTGTATTCGACAAAGGCATATATATTTTTTTTTTTTTTTTTTTTTTTTTTTTATTTCTTTATTTTATTTATTTCTTTTATAATTCATAACAATAAAGGTGCCTCAGCGCCTTATAGGCATTGTAGAGGCGAGTTGGTGTTATATATTACATATAGTTCACAATTATTTGATATAATTAATCAAAATAAAATATATAAAAAGTATGCATGTAAAAAAAAAAAAAAAAAAAAAAAAAAAATAATAAATTTAATTTATTCTATTTTGTACAAGTGAGATCCTTTCATACTTAAACAAGTTCCTCAATATGTTGCAATAAATGATTCTTTAACATTGTTTTAAATACTGAAATTCTATTTACATTCTTTATATTCGGTGGCAAATTGTTAAACTCACGACTACCCATGTATTCGATACGCTGTTTAGTTGTTTCCAACCTACACCAGGCTAACGTTAAGCTCCCATTAGTCCTTGTGCTAATTGAATATTGATTGGTTCGAAAAAGTATTGTATGATGTCCAATATTGTGAACGCACTTAAAAACATATAGCAACAATTGCATTTTATAAGTTCCATAAATTGGTAATACGGTTTGGAATATATCTCTATATAATGATATGGTTGGATGTCTGACAGGAAGATTTGATACTAATTTTAAAGCCTTGTTTTGTATGCGCTGAAGTGATTTGAATTCAGTGCTCTTTTTGTAGCCATACAAAATGGCTAAATAATTAAAATGGCTTTGAATTAAGGCATTATATAATAAAAACTTGGTATTTTAAAAAAATATTACCCAATATTTCTTGAACTACTTTATGATAATTTCAACTTACCGGAGCAATAAAACTTCAGATTAACAAAATATTTTAATTAAAAAGACGGGACTTCTTGTAATAATTACATATGTTATTGTTATGTATGACTGGTAAGTAACTATTATTTTATTTGTAAAACATTTTCTAAATCCAATTATTTAAAGTTTAAAGCAATGCAAACCTAGTTCACACCTTATAGTATTATACATTTCATACAATGTGTACAAAGCTTTAAAAGGATATAACTAAAGAACGGTGAGAGAAAATTCATTTTTTTTTTTTGCTAATTTATTTAAAACTTCATAATCTTTTAAACTGCATCATTAGTTTTTTTAGTCTTAATACAAATTTTAAAAGTTATAAAGCATTTTTTTTCATATTTGCTGAAAATTTACGAAAAACTGATATATAATGTATCAAAATGTGGAAAATCCCTGACGAAAATTATTATTTATGCACATAAAATTAGAGATCGGAAAATTTTCTTTAAGAATATTTACTCAGAAGCCAAAAAAATACCGATTTTTTAGCAATTTTCAATAATAATTCAATAAAAGTCAAAAACGCTAGATTTTTGGTACAAAATCAGTTTGCGCGACCTCTAAAGCACTTTCGAAAAATCTGATAAAATTCTCAAAAATACTTTACCTTATGAGTATCCAAATTAGGAAAGATCTTCCGAGAAAATCCAAATTTTTATTTTTTTTGGGACAACCTAATGAGCACCCTCCAAGTTGCCTACCGTGCGGCAAGTTGATGAAGCCACCAGCCCTTTACACTTCTGAGCAATGTCAGGGTTGGAAGCTGCATCCATCTCCTTCCTCCATGAAGAGGACCAACCCAGAACGGTACTGACAGGGCTGTAAATTCTTTCGAATTTAGCGACGCTTTATCGATGCCGTCTCAGAAGGTGGCTGTCCCTTGCGGGGAACGTTGAAGGATCTCTCTGCTCCATCTTGTCCAGATACACCAGAAAATTGTTCCGTTCCGCTTCTCCTCCTTTGTTCGGCTGGTGTTAATACCACGTGGAGGGGCACTTGGCATATCCACAGCGCCCTGCCAAACCAGTTGTGGACAGTCTTCTCCAGAGTATCTTCTTTGATGTCCCCTGGCCTCACCGATGGAAGGGACAGGATCTGTAGTCTGACTGTGAGCAGATAGACTTTCAATATCATGCTCCTCGTCAGAGAGTAGCGTCAGCCACTTCAACTCCTGAGTATCCCCTGTTTCACCACAGGTGTCACTTGACAGTTCCAGAAGACTGTCCGCCTGTAGGTCGGTCAGCACTTGTCGCTCATGCCCAATAATGTTGTCATGAACAGCCGATAGGGTCAACCCACACTCATAAGCACTGCCCGACTCCCCGAACGTGACGTCCGATCGACCCTCGTCTCTACCCTGGTCGATCACCCCGTCCGTCGCGTCCTCTCAGTTTTTTCAAATTATAATTTTCATCATTCTCATTCTTCATTTTGTTCCCACGAGTAAGCCGTGGACTAGGCAACTATCATACACCAGCGCTTTGCCATGACGCTGAGGGCAGCTGTTAACGACTAGTTTCTTTTTGCATTAACTAGCCACCCAGGCCTTCAGCACTGCTACCTTTACGTTGACCATTATCCTGACAATATGAGTAACCTTTAGTCGCACATTCCTTCAGTATTCATGGCCTACTTCGAAGACGTATCCAGATACATCATCTCAGTAGAACAGAACCGTAGAGTTCACTTAAGCCCTCGCATCTCGACAAGATTGTTACCCAGGCGAAGATTTTTCTGGTCTTTAAATTCAAGCACAAATCTTTTATAGAAAGCTTCACAATAGTCGTCGCACACGGCGCTAAATTTTCTCTTTTTTACTATAATATGACGTCCGGGTATTTTTTGGTTTCTTTAATTTCCAGTTGATTTGATCTTTTTCACTACTTAATTAAAAATGCACTTTAACTTTTGGTTTATAATTGTTATTTTTGTTCGGACATATATTTTCATTTTACATATTTTAATAAAATACTTTATAGCTTCACACAGAACTGACCAACACCGCACAACACACAACAATCCACTTGAACTAGGGATGGGCAATAAATAACGATATATCAATATATCGATATTTAAAAAAATTATAATCGATATATATCGCTGATATTAAAAATACCCATATATCGATACATCGATATTTATATACGACTATCGAATTCGATGTTTTTAAGATATCTTTATAATAAAATTCAACATTTTAACTGTTGCTTAACTGCTTACAATACTGTTGTTTTTTTAGAATTGCATCATGTTTTTTTTAACTAAAATTAAGAAAATAACGGCGTTTTTCCATTGTACATTTTCATAGATTACTTAGTTCAACAAAAAACTAAGCGCGGAAAAAATATTCTGGAAAGGGTTCCTAGAATTATGCAAAGAATCGCCTTAATTATGGCGTATTAGCAGAAATAGACTCATGAAGGTTGCAATGTTAATAATAAAAAAAAATATTTTGTTTTTTTATTTGAGCATGTTCTTATACACATACCTATTAAAAATAAAATATTGCACAGTTTACTTGTATAGTATGTGTCACAAGTTTCGTCTACCGGCAGTATATAATCCGGCATTATAAATCCCAATAAATTTTTTTTTTTTTTTTTTAGGTTTCATATGTCGAATAAATAAAATTTTTTTTTTTGTATTCTTTACTTTTTTTTATTGTAGAGGGTCAGGCACCTCGATTTCAAACGAAATCTTCGCATAACTTATATCCAATTTTATGTTGAATAAAGGTTTTAAAATTTCACATACATTTGGCCACTGTGCCAATTTGGGTACACCCCTTTTATGTCCTGAAAAATATTTTTTTTGTTTTTCTTCTTGTAGTTCTCTTTTTATATAAATAAAGAATTTTTGTTGAGAATCTGTGGCCAAATACCCGGAGTGTAGAGGCTACTTCCTGGGGGTGGTTGTTTAGTTTGTTTGTCTTTGGATATGGAGGCGAACAGCTTTTGTCTCACGGTGGTCCCTATTGTTTAAAAAAAAAAATTTGTTTAGCTTGATAGTTTAGTTTTTATGTCTATTGTTTATAGTATAGCGGTCAGATGTGAAAATGTCAATTTGTGGAAGATGTGGTAATGCAGTGGTCGTGAGATGTTGAGTTGCCAGAAAGTAGGAAGTGGTGATAATAAATTCTGCAGGAAGAGCAAAATTATGTTAATTTTCTTTTTAGAAAATTCAATGTTTAAGTTAGGCTTAATTGACTAATTGTGTTTATGTTGGACATATGTACGGTAGTTTGTTTTTTAATGCTTTTTGTTTGTGCGTCATTTCTGTTACTTTTGGAAGTTTAGAGCAGATAAGAATAAATTATGTTCAAATTTCGACATTTCTAAAGTGGCTAGTGAACTAGAAAGTTAAAAATAAATAATAAAGGACAGAGTAAAGAAATATTTTTAGCTTAAATCTGTGGAGCAGAATACAAAGAGGGAGAAGAATTTTTTATAAAAATAGGTTGAATTTACGTAAGTAAAGAAAAAAGTTTTTTTAATAAAATAGAGCCGGGAAAATTGCGTAAATGAAATTGAATTTTTTTTAACAGTCAAGAAGGGAACAGAGATTAACACCATTGCTACTGAAGGACTCGCGGGAGAGTGAATAATATATCCCCGAATAAATTTTTTTTGGAAACCCGATGAAATACTTGGTGACGATTGGACTAAGTCAATTGTAAAGTAAGGTAACATAGTTCCCAGTAGATTTGGATAAGAGTGTTCCCTGGGTAATCATAATAGAGTCGTATTAGAAGGGTAGCACAGTACCCGATAGATTCCACAGCAAAGTTCTAGTAATTAGCCAGTATTGAAACCGGTGCGGGAAAAAGGAAAGGAAAAAAAATTAAGATTATATATATATATATATAAAAAAAAAGAAAAAGAAGTTATAGTAAAGTGGCATACGGGTAGTTCGAATAAGTGTATGGTATTAAAGTTAAAAGGGTTATGTATTTATTGATGTTAGATATATTATTTTTTGTAAGCGGATCGGCAAATAATAATAAAAAGAAAAACTTATACTTGATGGTAAAAGAGGGTGGTGTTTGAGAGGCCCTATAAATAATCCTTCACAGAGCTCTATTAGGGATTTTAAATAGAAAAATAAAAAGAAAGAGAAATTGAAGTAGGAATAAAGATAAAGTTTTGTTAACTGATCCATGCTTAGAGTTGTTAGTGTAAATTATGTAAAAATACTCTACTAGAGTGAATAGTTTAGAGCCACTTTTTGGGTTAGAGATTAGAGATTAAATTAACTTTAATCTCCGTATTAACTTTTTGAGTTGTATTTTTTAAACTTTTTTTGCAAGCTTAAGCGGCCAATGGTGGTGGTTTAAACCTAATATTTAACTGTCAATATACACATGTTTAACATAAACAGCTTTTGCAAAAATATAATCAAAAAACTATTTTAAGAAAATTAAAATATGTATATATTGTTATTTCTTTATTTTTTCTCTTAAACTTTTTCTTTAGTAATTCTTTAAACACTTGTAGCTTGTAAACAATATTGAATTCGGGCATTTTCTTCTTCTTCTTTGAAAACATCCATGTTTTGATAAAAAATTTGACATTTGCACAAAAATGTTGCCATTTATTTGTTTTCAGTATGGTAGCACTACATGGTTTAAGCCACCACCCAAAAATATCAAATTCAATTAATGCTAGTTAAACTTAATTCTCAGATTAGCTAATTATAGAATAAGATTAAGTTTAATCTCAAACCCAAAAAGTGGCTCTTAGTGTTTAAAATTAAATGTTAAGCTTAGGAAAAGTAAATTTAATTATTAATATTGGTCAGGCAAAAATTTTTAGAATTTTAAATTATGAAAATACAAATGAATTTTTGTTGGTGAAAGAGGAAAATTTTTGATTAAAAATTTTTTTTTTGAATTAGAGAATATTAAAGAGACCGACGAAAAGTCCAATATTGAATGAAAACAAATTATAGTTATCTTAACCTCTCGATTAGATATTTTTTTGAATGTAAGGGATCGACCTTTAGGATATCATATTATAGAAGAATTATAAGATTAACCCGGATTTATCTGTTAAAAAGAAAAGAAAAAAAAAAAGTAAAATTAAAAAAAAAAATAGAAGAAAAAGGGAGCAAATTGAAAAGAAAAGACGAGATTAAAACAGAGAAAGCCCCTGCAGAATAAGTAAATATAAGTATATTTTAATAAATAATGTATTGTGTCAAATGAAAATCTAATATGTGTTGGTAAATTTGGACGAGGTGGTTGAAAAAAAAGGACATGATGAAAACTTGGTGAGTTAGGAGATAAAATCCTTAGGGGATAAGGGGGCCACTATAAATAAGGAAAGGGATACGGTTGGGAGGCGACGTGCCTGGGAAGTACACCTGTCCCAGGAGTGTTGGTGATCGTAATATGTTAGGGTTAGAATTTCATATTTATTTATTTTTGTTGTTGTACGAAACAGTGACTAGGGGTGCGGGTTGATTTCCCACGCCTAAATGAGTGAGCTGGTTGGGGTGGCATCGCTAGTCCAGGATGTAAGGGAGGTTTCGTAACATTTTTTAAAGTTAATACCAAAGCAATTTCTTGTGATTAAATATTAATCAAAATTGTGCGTTTAATTTTGCGTGTCACTGTACTTAACAAATTCTCACAATACACATGCAAACAATTTTTGAACACCAATGCTCCAATCCCATCCAAATAATAGTTACCTTGCAAACGAAGCTAATACCACCACTTTAAAACAAGTTGATGTAGTTTTTATAAAGACCAACATACTCCACAAGCTTCTCCCCATTACCTCTACATATCAAGTAGTCGCAATAGAAAACAACCTCAATGTAACTTTTTTTTATCAAATGTGCGCCTTAATACCAAATGAAAATTCGTTCGATCTAGCTGATCGACTGTTGTCAAAAATCGAATTTAATTCATAATAGGCACCAATGTAAACATTCACAATGTCACACGTTTTTAAATGTTTAATACAAGTTATCAAATACTTAATCAAATTGGCTGAGAACTAGGGATGCCAATCGGGACTGATTTTTTAAAATCCCGAGATCCCGGGATTTTCCGGGATTTTTGGATTTTTCAAATACTTAAAAGGTCTTATATACGCAACATAAATTTTTAAAAATGAAAACAACAAAACAATTTATTTTATACATATGTTTATAACACTGGCCTCACCCATGATCAAATTGATCAGATTCTAAAAAATGCTTAAAAAATATACGTATCTCTTAGTTTTTCTAGATCAATTCATTTCGGTTTTTTGACAGCAATTCAATTTTTAATGTGAATTAAGTTGTGACGACATTAATAAACTGCAAAGTGTAGTCCCTCATCGAGATCGACAGCTGAGATAAAACTGTAAAACTATGTCGACTGCAGTGCAGTACACCTCCATGGTGAGGGCGAGATTCATAATCAATAATTGAAGTACGTTTGAAATTTATTTTAAAACAAAATGTTTATACACATGTTTCTTAAAACAGATTTCAAGTTAAAATAATTTTTTTATGAATACGTCAGATAGTGTTTATTTATAAAAAAATTATTTTATTTACCGTATGTTTTTTAAGCAAATTTGTATTATTATTGGACCGGAAGGAATATGAGCTATTTCATCAATATTACAACTTTATTCTTTAGTTTCTGAATAATTGGATCGTAAATAATTTTTATTTTTTGCATAATATATAACAATTATTTCTTGATTTCTATATTTTGCATAAAAATAATAATTTTTATTTTGGTATTATGTCTTAAGCCAAAGCTGAACTTGCTAAACGTAATTGTAAAAAAGGCTTGAGATGTGAATCTTCAAATATCGTTTCTACTTAAAATAATGGTTTTTATTAAGCAAAATACAAAAATCCAGAAATAGTCGTCATATATCAAGCAAAAATTAAAAATTAGTATTGTGGTTATTTTATTGAACTGTTAATGGTTTTTAATCCAAATTTAGATATTTTAATTAGGCTTAAGTTCATTGAATTTAATTTGCATTAAATTATTTTTATGAAGAAAGGAATTTTTACAACATGGAAGATTAATTAAAATTGTTATTGATAATTTTCATTCTTGACATGTCAGGGTAACCAGCCGCCTGGGTTCGAATCACACGCCAGACAGCCTGGCTTCGAATCCCAGGTCAGTCAAGAATGAAAATTATCAATAACAATTTTAATTAATCTTCCATGTTGTAAAAATTCCTTTCTTCATAAAAATAATTTAATGCAAATTAAATTCAATGAACTTAAGCCAAATTAAAAATTGTAAATACTCGCAGTGTGCCAAAAACCAACTTTAAACCCAAAAATAAGAATTATTTGCAATAAAAAATATAACTCAAATATAATTTTTAATAATTTTTTTGTATATAGTATAATCCCGAAAAATCCCGGGATTTCGGGATTTCCCGTTTGGCATCCCTACTGAAAACATCGGATCACACAAAAAAGTTCAATGTTGTGCGCCTGTATAATTTTAATTTCTAATATTAATATGGTTATGATTTAATTTAAACTAAATTTTGCTACAGCCTAACGTTTATTTAAATTCATTTTTAATGATTTTTGAGTTCACAATTCCTGACACTGTATTGCCGTCATAAAAGTTAAACTTTATTGATATTCGACCTTAACCATAAATTTATTTAAATACAGGTTTCGCGTTGTTGCGGCTTAAAAATTACCTCGGAAGGTTATGTCGTTACTTTGGCTAAAAATAACCATCATGTTTTGGTGCTCAACACTCTGTATGTTCAGTGATTACAGAAAAGAAAACTTTGTGCAAGAAGCGATTTACTGATAACACAACAGAAGCATCCACAGGCACAGCAACAGCAAAATTTGTTTCAAAAACAACAACTAACACAATCGCAGTCCCAGTTACAGTCGCTTCAGTTGAAAACAATTCAACAAGGCGAAGTTTTTCCTTTAACCACAAATATGGTTGCAAGTAAAAATCAAAAAATAACCTTATCAACTTCGTCAGCAACAGCGGTGTCAACAACAGACTTAGCATCAGTGAATTTGCCTTTAATTAGCAAGCAGCTTTGAAAATGGTGATAATATTGAACAAAACAAATTACATTTTTTTAAAAAAAATAATAATGTTTCTTTTTTGAAAAACTATAACTTTTTTGCCTTTAAACACTTAATAATACAAAATGAAACACAAAAAAATAATATTTTGTATTATTTTGTAATATTTTGTATTATTTTCATTTAATTTATTCCTATTATACAACAAACATAAAGTTACAAAAAAACTATTCTTTAAACATATAAAATAACAACGCCTCCAAAGATACGACGAAATTTTGAATTTACGCCGCCAAAAGCCAAAAAGAAAAATCATATTTTTTTAAACACCTCTTAATTATTATTATTATTATTAGCTACTACAAACTTTTATTAATATAAATTATTATACAAAAGGCCGTTTTATATACAACAATATTATATACCTAAATCTATACATACATAAATATATACATATGTATATAAATATATACATATGTATATAAATATATACATATGTATATAAATATATACATATGTATATAAATATATACATATGTATATAAATATATATATAAATATATATATATAAATATATATATGTATATATATATAATAAAATAAGAGATTCTTTTTATTTTAAAATATATTCCTTTTTTATTACTTAATGATTTATAGAAAATATTTTTTATTTACTAATTTTAATTTTTTATCAAAAAAGAAACGCGTTGTTAAAAATAAAAATAAGAAACATTTTGTTTTTCTAAAATAAATCTCAAAACCAAGCATACAATTATATAATATTTTGATCTCTTTGTATTCAAATCGTTTTTTTTTCTATTTGTTTTTTATTTAATTTTTTTTTTAATATATAGTTCATCACAAGGCGAATTTATACGGGTGACCACAGCAGAAAGAGAGTTATACTGGCTGTCCCTTTTTGTATGTAGTTATACATTGTATTCTTAATTTAAAACTTCATAAAAAAAAAAAAAAAAAAAAAAAAAAAAATACAGTCAATATAACTCAATCTTACTTTGATGTGATCACCTGTAGGAATTTGCCTTGGTTCATCACGGAATAACAAATTTATTAAAAAAAAAAAAAATAATAATGTTTCTTTTTTGAAAAACTATTAACTTTTTTGCCTTTAAACACTTAATAATACAAACTGAAACACGAAAAAATGAAAATGTTTTAAAAACCTATAAAAATATTGTTATTTTAAAACTTTTTTAATTTTGTTATGTTTTTCTTTTTTTTTTATATTATAATTTTAATATTTTTAAAAAAGTTAATACTTTTTGTTAGCTCGTAAATGTATTTAATATTTAAACACACATTTTCCCATGTTATTTTTTAAATAAGGCTGTCCAAGACATTATTTTTTTTTTACTATTTTTAATTTTTTATAATTAAAATAAACTTTGTTAACTTTTTTTTCTTTTTTTTTTGTAATAAGTAATTACTTTTAAAACTATTTACAACATAAACAAATGTTTTAGTATATAAAATATATATAAACACAAACAAATTTTTAACTTTAAAAGAAATGAAAAAATACGTTACTCTTTTTTTATTAACAATAATTTTAACTTATGTGTTTCAAATATTTTCTTGTCATTTTTATTGTATTTTTTTATATTTATTATTTTTTTTTTATTGCAAAGAAGAATTAAAAAAATGTATTTTTTATTAACTATTAAAACAAAACAGATTTTTTTTTACTTGTATACCATATACAGTTTTGAACGAACGAAAAAGAGAGAAAATGTCGAAAATACAAAAAAATAATAGATATATACATATAATTAGTTAAAAATTATTTTTGTGCGAGGCTGTAGTTTAAAAAAAAAAAAAAACAAAAAAAATCTATACCAATCATACCTTTTTTATATTACTATTAACAACGATTACAAGAATTATCCAAAAGCAATCCTTTAAGAAAACATATTTATATTTTTAAGTAGTACAAAAATTAATGTTTTTTCTAAAATAACAATTTTAAAACAAAAACACAAAAAAAAAAAAAAATTTTAATATTTAGTAATCCATTCGATTAATTTATACAATTGACCACTTCATTAATACACACTTGTTTAATATTCTAAAAAAATTTTTATTCGATTAATTTAGAGTTTTAAAAAAAGAAAAAAAGAAAAAAAAAACTAAAAATTGTTTAAAAATGTCCCTCTCTTTTGTTTTTTCACTTTTTTTTTTTTAAGAAAAAGCAATTTTTTATATACATTTGTGGCTGTTTAAATATGTAGTTCTTTATTTGTTATTTTAATAGTCATATAAAACAAATTTTACTTTACTATTTATTATATACATATACATTTTAATTCGTTTACTTACTTTAATTAAAAAATTAAAAAATTGCCAACACACACAAACAACGTCATCAATTGACTCGAATTTGTCGACATTTCGAATGTCAACCTTAACTTACATATTCCTTCTCGAACTCTGTTTCAACTGTTAAACAAAATCAAAATTTTAATTATTGTTATTCTGTTCGGCTTAGTTAAAAACATATTCATATGATCTGCTGACCTTAAAGATAAATTAACATTTACGATAAATTTGTATATCGTTTATCTAAATTCTACGGTTTCGACTTAAAAATAAAATTTAATTAACAAATATTTGAAAACATCGAATCAGACCATGGTAGAATAAATACAAGGTATATTCATTAGAAATGTTGTTCTCAATTTTACAACCCATATAACGTCAAACAAAAGAAAATAAGGAAAAAATTAACACGCGTCAAAAATCAAATAAATAAATTTTTTTTGAAAAATTTCTTAATATAAAGATTTTGTGATAACAAATTTTAGGCAAAAATCAATTTCAAATAAACAAAATATTGAATAAAATATAGTTTTATATAAAAAAGTCAGTTTTCAATATCTAAAAGGTGCAAAATATATTGAAATTCAAATATTTGCAAATGAGTAATGTTTCCTTGTTTGACATTACATGGCTAATAATGACATCTCTCCCTAATGAACATACCTGGTACTTATTATACTATGGAATATCAAATTCAAAATCGACTTTTTAGTACTTAAGTCTTGTGGGATAGTGTAATGTACCCTTTATCAATATGCAAACAAAAAAAAAAATGACAAAAAATAAACGACAAATTCACGTAAAAGTATTAATTTCCATAATATATTGTATCTTTATATAAAAATGAACCTCAAGCTTGATAAAGACATGTCGTCAGCTCATTTTTGACTTGGTGCATATGCCAAAAAGCCGTAATGGAGAAGAACGACAATGAAGGTTTACATGAAGTTTTCTGAAAATTATACCCGATAGATTTGTTTTTGTATTTTCTCCACTGCTTCCAGAATATGTTTTAAAGAACAATGTAAATTTTTGTGAAGCTCACGAACGAACTTGGAAGAAAATAGTATTCTATTGCAAGTGAAAATTATTGTTTTGTGCCGCATGCGCAACTTTTCTAAATTTATTTTTAAAAAGTAGCTTTTATTTTTTGCATACATACGTATGTATGACTGTTTTCTATACGTCTGTTACAACTGCAATGAAACATGTTCTAAAATGCAGCCATACAAATTGTTACAATACATTTGTTTTCCTAAATACAACTTTGTCAGAGAAAAGCAAATAAAGTAGTAAGACAAATTTTTATGCAACAGCACAGTGTCTACTAAAGGTATTCATGTCAATTTTTGTTACCCTTGCAACTGTGCAAAATAGCATAGTTGCACATATTTGACGTTAGCAACCCAATTTGTTTGCACCTTCAATTTTCAGCTTTTCCGAAACAATTTTTTAACAACGCACCTTCCATATGACTATCAATTTCTTAATAAATTTTAACCGTAAGGAAATTATACAAAATTATTAATTTTATTAATTTACAAGTCGAATTTGTAACTTATCCACCTCAAAATTTTTTCCAGATTAGTATTCCAGTATTTTTATTATTTCTGCTTCTTTAATTTTTTGACGCTTTTTATTTTTTAATTGTTTTATTCATGGAAAAATAAGTAATAAGTACTTAGTATACTATGAATTTTTTTTACAAAGTTCTTTAAACAGTACAATTTATAATGATTTTCAATTCAAAGAAAAAAAATGTACGTCA